>OY998119.1:35973255-38373255 GCA_963921985.1 Agrilus biguttatus | reverse complement strand
TTTATGTTGCTTAATCGGAACAGCGCACAGGGATCAGCGGTTCGCTTCTGGTCCAACACACCTGTTATCTACCCGGGAGCACATCCCCGTCTGTCTTACCATCATCCGATCGCCAATACGAATGACTTACGCACGATCAACCCATACGGACGCGACCAATCGTCTATCACTTCACACACACCTAGACATACGTCACCCACCCATAAATGCTAACACACTTCAAAATACATAGGTATACGTTCCCTAAATCAAAATTGAGATGTGGAATGGGGGCGCTGGAAACGTTAAAAAGAAAGGAAGCAACGATGTAGTGGAAAGGAGTTGTGGTTTCAGTTAGGCAAATTCTTAAGTTCTTATGTATGAACTTGCTACAAACATAGTTACTATTTGATCCCCTATCAAAAGTTATACTTTCACTAAAACTAATTTAATTACCGTAGAACACAAACTGGAATGGATGTGATGTAATACATCCTTTTTTAAATGATCGTGAAAGTTTTATCATTTCGTCACGTCATTTTTGAGAGAACTTTTTCGCTTAATTACAGTCCAACAACTATTTGCAACTAAGTTACGCTTTTGCTCCACACTTTTGCTTGTCGAATTTGCTTTATTGGCTCATTATTTCGACCAACACCAACTTCCCGTTAACGTTAACGATATTAGTTCTTGGCCAGGCAACAAACTTCTTTATTGTTCGCCGCTTCTGCTCCGTTATTTCGAGATCTGGTAACTTTCCACTTTCCGTACTCTCGTAAGTTTATTATTCTCATATCAACCTACGACCACACATCCACACTCTCACATACGTACACACACCTGAATTCACACCACATTGTTACGACAAGCTACCATTCACAAGTGTAGCAAATCCATTTCCATTTCTGTACAGTCGGAAAACGAGAAGCTTTGTCCATCGACATTGGATGTATAAATTCTATAATTTTCATTACCCTGGGTGTCCTTCCTGTTAAAATTTTGCCTTCCGGGAATTGTAAATTGTTAGATTGCGTTTGAATGCCAAAACTCTAATTTAGTTAGCGACACTCAACTTTTCTTGGTAGAGGATTAAAAACTCAACAAACATATTTAAAATACAAAGGTACAAAACTGTAAAACGATGATAATGGTAAGTGTATCATGCACTCGATAAATCTCAAGCGAACTTAAGGGTGCGGTAGTAGTGCATGAAATGTCCTGACAAACCTAATTAAAGGGTTGCACGAATTAAATTTTTGATTAATACACAAAGATTTACTTGTAACGTCTATTAACACTATTTACAAAATGTACATTTGGTATCAATCACGTGCGGGAAGAAGTTGAAAGAATAGCGAGATGAATAACAATCGGTGCGGTGTTACAATGTATGATTGTGAGGGTGAGCATACACGTTGTTTACTCAACACTGACTTAGCTTAAGGGAGAAAAGAAGCGGAAGAAATAGAAAAGGAAAGACGCAGTAATAAGAGATAGTGATAGCTGTGGCGATGATGAAGATGTAGGGTTGTAGGCAGCTGTAGGTCATAAATTGCAGGGGGTGAATACAAGATACAAAGACAGATAATTGTGGTGAAGAGTATTACAGAAAGACAAAGAAAAGATGCAGCAGTAAATTATACAATATTTTACAACAATAACAATAGATATAAAGTATGTTTGTAGTTGAAAAACTTAAATCGTAGTCATAGAAATATTAGACGTTACTTACTTACAACTACAAAATTTTAGAGAGCGTCAGGCGACCCTGGTTACATGAACAAAAATTAATATTTAGGAATTTCAAAAGTCTAGGTATATAAATAATTCCTTTGAAGATAAACATTACTTATATATTATTGAATCTAATGGTAAACAAGCTGATGAATACTGAAAATAATATGTATAACAATTAAATCCTACTTAACATTAATAAAAACCTGAAAATCTCTTAATCATCACTAATTTGAAACTCCAGTAATCGAAGATACAATGTAAATAAGTTTGGTCTATAGAAAATTCGAAGTAAACTAGGAGTATTAGCCCTCGGAGTAGTTGTTTCTGTTGATTCCATATTTATATTTATTTTATAATTTAGCTTGTAAAGGCCTTTCTGCCAGCGCCCACCTGTTGAGACCCGATAGGTCGAAACCAGTCGTGGCATATGGCTTTCCGTACGCTGTGCCTACTGCGTAGGACGCGTTCGAAATGTGGGATCTGTGATCCTTGAAATTTAGACGAAAAAGGATTTTAATGGCTTCATTTTTTTGAATATGTGATATCTTCGTCTAAGAATCCATCGGAATAAACAGTGTAATTCAATGCCGGTATTAGCCCTCGGAGTAGTTGTTTCTGTTGATTCCATTTTTATATTTCTCCTCAAATACTTGATTTAGCTCTTTTTCTTTCACTCACTGGTATTTTAAGTTTCTTTGCTGTTCTTCCATTTAGTTGTAGTTCAAATCTGCATGATTGGCAAATAAACGTTGGAAGCAGAAACCACAGCGGAAAACAACTGGTAACTTTGTTATTGTCAAGATCAACTTTTAAACGTGACGGAGACCAGGTTTCCGGCTGGACTCGGAGATCCGGTTGGAGTTGATTGCCCGAAGGGGTCAGTGAGAGGACGCCTACAATTTCGACGTCGTATGTGACCCGTAGTCTTTTATATAGTTATCGCCGTTTAGATTTAGCGAAATTCTATCTTTTGCAGATGTGTAAAAATGCTACAAGACAAGATTTACTGGTACAAACGTTTTGCTGATTTTTCATTAAACAAATAATTTAATAACATTACAATGCGTTCGTAAATTTCTGACAACCAAACAATCCCTTTTTTAATTTCTAAGGGATGTATTACGTTATTTAGGTGTCTTTAAAAAATGCTGTAGCAGGGCACTTTGTGGTTCGGTTCTATTCGAGATACACCTTACCTTTGTTTCGAATCTTTCGAAGTTGGCTCGGTTTTTATAATACGTGGTAATGAAAATTGTTTTCTCGTACGTAGCAGGGCATGAAAAATGGTAATGAATAATAATGTCCCGTAGAGCAAGGTTCCTGCCAAGTCGTAGCTCATTGCAAACCATTAATTTCGTCGCGGTAATAACTCTTCATCTTACTGAACTTTATTATAATTGATTTACTCCAAGTTATACAGCAAGCGTAGAGTTGAAACTGCGCTGCAGCTACGGTCGCCGCACCGTCTAGTTAATAAAGCAATTCTGTTACGCCATCATGGCTGGCTTTGGTCGAGTCACAACAAGATGACTCTGAAAGATCGCATTCATTGCTTTTTTTTGGTGTGCAGATTTCAAATGAAATACATACATATATAAATGTAGATATTAAAAGAGCAACGCAACTGAAAAGTGACCTAATGAGAAGACCCTTTGGAAATATCAAAGCTTGTAATTTTAAAACGCTCCTGGACGGTACTCAACTATTTTAAACTTTTCTAATTACTCCCAACTTTTAGAAACTGATCGTTTTTTGTTTTTTATTTTATGTAGGCTCTCTCCACTAAGTTTCGCTACGTTTCGCTCGAGGCCTCTCTTTTTCTGATTTCCACTTAAATCAATTTTGAAACAAATTTCTTTTGGGAAAAATAAATAAAACCCAGTGAGCTGATCCATTGGTGATATAGTAGCCTAAAGATAGATCATTAATTAATCAGTATGAAGATGCTTCTCTATCGACAATAATGTGTTAGAAACTGAAAACAATTGAGGCTAGGATGTCAGCCAGGAAAGGCTAAGGTGCGTTTCCTATGAAGCATCCCTGGACGTAATGATAATGAACACAGAGAGTGTACAATTATGCATCTTAACCTTGGGTCGACCATATTATCACGAACTGTACTTGCGGTTTGTGTTGATTCAGTCCTAATTAACAACATCTTCCTGGAAAAGATTATTGGATATTCTCGGCCTTCCTAGATACGTTTGGAATATTCTAGCAACGATCAATAAAAAGATAATAGTAACACGGGAAGGTTGTAGAACTTTCTAGAAGAAATGCTGAAAACTATAAAAGCGAGTGCACTGGGCGGACCGAGTCAGTTTTGTTTACATCGTGCGTTGACAAGTGACAGGAGCGATAGTCATAGAGTGGCGGCAATTGGAACGCGAATATAGATTAGATACATAGATAGAAGATATATTCTTGGACCATTCACTTGACACACTTATGAATGAAACATTAATTTTTTAACAGTTTGCAACCTTCACATTTTCATTTAGTCGTTTTATTTCATTTAAGGAAACATCTTGAGAATAATTCTAATTTCTCAAAATAGAAAAGTAAATTGCTTACCAC
Source organism: Agrilus biguttatus (assembly GCA_963921985.1). Classification (NCBI taxonomy): domain Eukaryota; kingdom Metazoa; phylum Arthropoda; class Insecta; order Coleoptera; family Buprestidae; genus Agrilus; species Agrilus biguttatus. The sequence goes on along the minus strand of OY998119.1, from coordinate 38,368,962 downwards.
TTAGTGTATTATTTATCTTTTAATCCTGTGTACACGTCAAAGACTATCGATACAATTACATATAGTGCATATACATAAGAAACGCATTAATAACATGATTGAAGCAATCGGAATCGATGGTGGTGGTGTTAAGGGAGAAGAAGATTAAATAAAGATAGTAGAAGCGTTACAGTTTATCAGTGAAGATTGGGTCAGGGAGTATCCCAAATACTAGAACCGATGATCTCCTGAATATTTACTATACCACGCCTGGTGTATTAGTTCATCGAAAACGCTAGAGACTCAAAAATGATTCACTGATATTTATTTCTTTGCTACTAACAATTACTAGTTACCCCACTCCTAATCTCTCTGTTTTTTTTAATTTTCTTACGGAGCGACGTGGTCTAGTGCTGTAGATCATTGCTTAGCATTCATGAGGTCACCGGTTCGAACCCGGTGGTTTCTTTGGACCACTTAGGCAAATATTGGAGCAGTAATATTCCACAGATAACCTTTCACTTCTCTTCTGTCTTCATTTCGTCCGTCTCATCTTTCTCTCCCTAACCACACCACCCACCCTTTCCCAGGATTCCTACAAGGAGGCTGAAGAGGGCCTTACACCCTACTCTCCGGATTTACACTGCACTGTAAGTGGGAGGGACTGCCCGCCCACCAGCACGAGTAGCTGGTGGGTATGAAACACTAAAAAGTTTCTTTTTTCTTTTCTTGAACGTACCGATGACAGCTCTACATTAAACAGCATTGTACTTTTGCTAGAATCCGCGCTCAGGAAGAAATTGAATTTTTAAATATTTTCTTTGTAATTAAATTTAAACGGCATCATGCTTAAATTAAAATTCAATCGTACAGTTTGAAAACTAATAAATCTGTCAGTTTTTCATTTCGTTTTTGAGGTAGCACAGTTCCGAGGAATTCATATTAAAGTGCTTGCAGGTTACTATAAAAGAAGAGTAAGACATACACAATTAATTGAAATGTTATATTGAAGTTAAATAGAGTAGGTGGATGGTGCAGCAAAAAGAGAGTGAGACCGGTAAGCACAGCTTGGTTGGATGGATGGTTATAAATATGAAGACGGACAAGTGCTGTAAGTAAGCCAGGCAATCTAGATCTACTTACTTATTAATAACGAGAAACAAAAGAGCTAAACAAACAATACAAAATTTAAATTAAATTCCTAGCTAATTAGAATTATTTTATGAACGAGATGGGATTGTATCATTGTTTGTCCTATTATAGCAAAATGCAAGACATGTAGTATTTGCCATTCTTCATAAAGAATATAAGATGCTCAAGGTAAACTATTTAAAATGTGGGAAACTCTTTATCTGCTACTAGAGGCTTGAAGGAATGTTAAAATCCACGAATTTAAGACCAATCAATGGTAAGACAATTTTGATAATGATGATTTACTTCTTCTGTTACCATTGATAAATAATAGCCAAAAATAATCCAATGGCACTATCCACCACAGTCTCGTCAATGGTTGTGTTAAACAACTTACTCTGCCAGTTTTAAAAGAAGCCTGTAGCAAGGCTCTAATTCTGGTAGTAATAAATATTGTCGAATGAATTTAATCAACTTTACACTCTTGAATCCTGAACATGTTTAATATGAAAAAAGTTTTGATTTTAAACCACCAGGGATAAATCGGTATGCAGGGGAAAGAAGGATAACTGGGAATATGACAAAGGAATTTTATTATTGTACGTGTATAACTTTGTTAATAAAATACTTATAATTCGTATAAATAAATGCTTCGATTATTACACCGCAAACAACTCCCTTCTGGTTTTTATTCCTTATCAATCCCTCATTAGGTTGACAGGTGTAATAAACCAATTAGCAGAATTTATTATTCAGTTTATGAAAATATTTGAGTATGATAAACATTATTAACATATTCAAAAAGTAAGGCATTAAAGTCCTTCTTCGTCTAAATTTTAAGGATCACATATCCCACATTTCGAACGCGTTCTACACACTAGGCACAGCGTACCGAAAGCCATATCCTACGACCGGTTTCGATCCATCGGATCTCATCAGGTGGGCGCTGGCAGAAAGGCCTTTACAGGCTGTATGATAAATTCAAATATAAATATGGAATCAATAGAAACAACTACTCCGACGGCTAATTATACTGTTGATTCCGATGGATTCTTATTCCCACCTGATGAGACCCAATAGGTCTAAACCGGTCGTGGGATATGGCATTCGGTACGCTGTGCCTACTATGTAGGACGTATTCAAAATGTGGGATCTGTGATCCTTGAAATTTAGACAAAAAAGGTTTTTAATGCCTTCTATTTTTTTTAAGATGTTATATCTGCAGTGTAATTCAATGCCGGTAGGGGTATTAGCCCTCGCAGTAGTTGTTGCTGTTGATTCCATATTTATATTTATCATACATTATTAAGTCGATTACAGTTACAAGTAAAAAGCTCGTCCTGCGGTGCTCATCGAATCAAACGAATAACATAATTGTGATTCAATGACCATTCTGCGTACCTAAAACGCTTTGTGTATTTCGTCGACAATATGAAACGACATAAAGGGGTAATAAATAGACAATAAACAGATAATTAGCAATTAGGTACCCTTGTTGCACGTGAACTAACTCAACACGGATGCAACGGACAACAGCAGGAATTATAACGATGACATTTTGCCCACCACCGCATTGATGTACGATTATATGAAATTTATTTCGAACTGATCTGCGCAAAATGCGATTATTATGTGAAAGGGATGATAAATTTTCAAACAGGACACTTTAGCCACGACGCGCGACGGGACGGGACAGAACGGGATAGGGACGTGTCATGACCCCGTTACACAACGGTCGCATTCCGTCCTCCATACACAACCCCATATTTATAAATGTATGCGCACATTATCTATAGATATGTGAGCAAGAAGTGGTGTAAACTGTGTGGTAACATTGATCAGTGGTCAGCCATATAATTCATTGCAACGGGAAAATAATAACCGCCAACGTTGTTTTCGTGATACGAAACCAAAAATTGTAGATTTGTTAGTAGTGGAATAAAATGAAACAATTTTTGGAACAGATCTAACAAAGAAAATTACTCGCTGAATTATACCATTTCATTAGAATCGCTTTATCGCAGAAATAACATAAGGTGTCGTCGCTTGCTTCCATACAAACTGACACAAAATATACCGCAATTAATACCTTCAGATATCATTATCAAAGTATTTATTTTCGCTTTAATTAATTCTCGAACACCAACACAATTAATAATATAGCATTATAACTGGAACTGAGTTGGTTGACATAGCGGTAGCTAATTTATACTGACTGGATTTGTTCTAAAAAGTTCCAGAATGACGTTCTATAAATTTCTAGTCTTTTCTTTGGAACCCGGCAATAGACACTGCAGGTTTCAATGCTTAACGTAGGTTGCCTACCCGTAACACTATTCACGAAGAAATTTGGCGTTGCTTAATCTAAACCTGACCTCAGAAACTTGATGTACGTTATAATTTTGAGATACTAAAATCTAAAATTAGAGTACGAAGATTGCAGTTCTTTTAGATAGTTACGAGGTTCAATTTCTTTCTCAGATAATTTTAAAGACAAAAATTCAATTCTTTAATAATTTCCAATTTTTGAACGAATTCATGTTGGTACTGCTTACAGGAAGCAGTTTTTTTATGTTTAACCGTTCACGAAGTACAATATTAAACGTTTTTTAATGTATAATAATTAGCATCAGCCCAACGTATATGATGGCTTCGTGTAAATAAGAAGAACTTAAATCTATGACCTCTCCACGAAACAAAAATCTGATTCGAACGTTTGAAAAAAGAAACTACATTAAAAAAAATCTACTTTACCATGACCATGACATGACTAATTTTTGCTGGTAAAATTATCAGGAAACGGAAACTAACGACGAAATTCCTCAAAATTCTTAGGTCATTTGCAATCAGCAACCAAATTCCTTCGGGAAAGCATGGCATTTCTTAGCCTAATTGAGGCAAGTATGCGACGAAATATATTAATATTTTTCCGTGAACAGTTTGAGAGTATCAGAAATATTGTACGACTAAACAAATCAAAATATTCTGTATTAAGTATTGTAATAATTTAGTGTACAATTTTGCTATTCATTACAGGTAAATTTGATAGGCTTAATGTGTTAAATTACAACGTCAGAACAAATGAATTCATTTCATTCATACCTTTTCCATCTGAAAACCTACAATTGTGAGACAAATTTTATCTTTTTTAAAGTCCAATTATACATATATGTGGAGGGTGGAGTGGCCCTCGTTTAATATTGTAACAAAATTTGCATGGTAGAATGATGATTCGGGCTTGTAGTCCGTAGTCGATGTGAACGGTTTCGTCCAGACGTTTCGTCGACAACTGCGGCTGACATTTTCAGTCGCTGCCGTGACTTCGAGGTATAATCTTCGCACACGTAGTCAACACAGCACCCACTGAAGATATCAGCCGCTGTTGCCGACGAAACTGTTCACATCGACCACGGCCTACAAGCCCGAATCATCATTCTACTCAGAATTCCGGCCATGAAAGTGTATGTTTTTAAAATTTGCATGCTTTAAGTATTTTACTTCAGATAATAAACATAAAACTGTGTCTACTGTAACTAGCTTAAACTTGTGAATTTCCAACGCGTAAACTGTACTTATCACTTATTTTGGCTATTATTTGCCTACTCCTAAAATATACTATTCAGGAAATAAACAAAAAAGGCTAAAAGCCGCTATAGATTTTGTGTATTTTAAGATCCGGCCAAGCATTCCTATTCAGCATCCCGAGTTATGTACTGAGATCTTATGAAGGCTTGCTCCAAACCATAATGCTTTATTTTATATGGTTTAGATTTAGACTTTCGAATAATTGATTGTATCCGCCGTTACTTTATGGAAATTCTTTTTAATAAATAAAATGAACAAAATTCAAATTTTGCAATTTCCACTTTATTATTTTAATTGTCTACTAATACTAATATTAAACCAATTCAGTAATACGTCTTCTGGAGATGCCCTTGTAGGGTGAAACAATTGTAAAGACAATTAAAATAATAAAGTGGAAATTACAAAATTTGAATTTTGTTCATTTTATTTATTTAGACTTTCGGTAGTGTAATTTTTCTGAAACATTTTAACACTTCTTTAAAAAAATCAATAAAACAAGGTAATTTCACTAAATAATTTATTACGAAACTCGACAATATTGTTTCGATCGTTCACGATCATTATCAAGAGTATATATACTCTTGAAGAGTAGTTTAGAAGAAGTGATTTTATGAATATTTATCCGAACTTCTGCAAAACAAACAACGGTAAAAAACTTCTAAGTCAAATTTCTCGCTTTCGATATAACGACACCAAAATCAGCAAAATTATGCAGCAAAAATTATTTTGTTTTCGACGTATTAACCATCGTACCAAAAAATTAAAAAAAAAAAAACTTTTGCTCCCTGATTTCGAGACTCGCGTTGATAATTTTCACAACAGAAGTGGGCGAAACACGTGTCCGAATTTTAAAAAAGTTTGTGATATATGGGGATGTTTATATTGAATCCTCATTAATCAGTTCCTTATTTTATAGCGTCGGTTATGGGTAGTCTATCTCGTTATTTTTCAAAGCGTTCTAGTTTATTCGGTATTGTTTCTTAATAACCATCGCCGAGTTCATTACTTCTAAGTAGATAGGATCGTATAAAGTTACAGTGGAAGCGATGCAAAAAGATATCTCGTGGTTAAGCTCCAGAACAAGACTTGATAAACCGCGGAGAGAATTCTTTGAGGATTTGGTGCTCCATTCTGGGGGCGAAATTTATTCATAGGTTAATTTCACACAAGTTTCTCCGGAAATTTAGAAGAGCTCGTAACTACGTCGACGCGTCTCACCGAGTTTATCTTTTGATATGCTACGCGACGGGACGTGCTGCTTGTCTCACCCGTTCCCGGTAGTACCCATACTAACATTTAACTAGATATATTGTTCGCGATGATGTTGCTGGAACGACGACGAAACGCCGGAATGGCCGTATCGACCAGGATGAATCAGCTTAATGTCCGATGTACATCGGATGATGTGCTGACTTCATTTCTGGTCGATATATCGCAGCGCATAAGAATATCCCTTAGGACGAAGGAAATGTAAAAATTAATTCTTTTTCAACGGAAAACCAGATGATCCAACAATGAACAATGGAAATGTTACGTATGAAACTCGATTTCCCCTAATAACCCAAACAGGATATATTTCTAATGTCATTTCTGTTAGGGAGGATACTATTATTAGTTTAAAGGGTTAAACGTTATGGGGTGGTAGTAGTGATGATCGATTAGTTGGTGAGTCAGATAGTAGGTAGAAAGTAGTGAATTTATGCGCACATTATTTTATGTATTTCTTTGGCCATTTAAGAGCTCTTATTATATGTGTATATTGTAAATAAATGTATTGAAAAGACCAACTACATTAAAAAACTAAAATTAATCTATTTATAACGATCTCTTTGAAATCTATCTACGAGGCATGTATTTTAAGTAAGTACCGTTTTGAAATTAATAAAAGACGTGCAAAGATATCTTAATAATTTTATTTTTACAGGAAAGCCTGTACCTTAATCTACTCTCCTATATAATTTCCTTCAATATTGAGGCACTTGTCATAACGTTTGACCAGTGACTAGTTTTTGAATACCCTTCTCATAGAGCTCTGCCGCCTGACTTGTTAACTGTTAACCACTACATCACAACTGGTTTGACGACGCTGACCTTCAAGTGCAGGAACAAATGGTAGTCACTGGGCGCCAGATCAGAGCTGTACAGAGGATGATCTAGAGTTTCCCAGTGAAAAGATGTAATGAGATCTTTGATCCGATTAGCCATATGCGGACGAGCATTGTCATGAACATTTGTACGGCCATCTTTATATGCTCTCACCCACTTCCTTACCATTTCATCATGTATAATGTTTTGCCCGTAAACTGCACAGATCTCCGGATGAATATCAATCAGTTTTAGTCCTTTGGCACTAAGGAATCGTATAACAGTCGGCGGAACTCACTATTTTTGGAGGCATCTTAAAAATTCAGTAAACAATGTAAATAAGGGCGAATCAGACTGTAATGGCGTCAGTGTGTGGGTGAGAGATGTAGGTACTCAGTGCAGAGCTGCGGCGGCAGAATTTCAAAACGGTACTTACTTAAAAAACATGCCTCGTATTATCAATCATTCTTTTAAGAATTAAACTTCTTCAAAAAAGAAACAAATAAGGAATTGCCGGGCTTTAGTTGTTTTGATGTCTATCAGTTGACCATTTTGAAGTGTTGCATAAACAGGTGGAATTAGGTAGTTGGTAGTTGGCCAAGAGTACGAAATAATGAGGGGAAAAAATTCCTAAAGCGTTTCGTAGCATTTGCAAAAATCTCGCAAATGGAATCGGGAATCACGTAGACCGAAAAGAGGAACTGGATGAACTAACGTACATACCTACGCAGAGTTCGAACCGTTTACGTGATCGTTCTTTTCTTCGTTTCGGTTCAGTTCGTGGCAGTGACGATCGTCATTTCGAATTCTGCACAGGCTCCTCTTCGACATCGATACACATCCATTAAACTAATTACAACGAGAACAAATATCCAAGTAGATAGTAAGGAATTACAAAAACGTCCAAATGGTCTATTGATTTTACACTTATCGAAATCAATTTGTTGCCTTCTTTACGGTATAGTTATAAATTCATCTTTTAAACGTTTGTCTTTCCTATAATATTAAAAATCACATACAGTGATTTCGACTTACCCGGGTAAAGCCCAAAACGTGTACTATTCCAAATATATTTTGGACTTTACCCAAGAGTCTTGGGGATTGCGCAGTTTACCCGGGTAAACCTAGGTTAACTTGCTTATCTAACTTTACCCGTAACATACACAAGGTACATATATCAAAATAACATTTTTTTTTAATTTTGTCTGTCTGTCTGTTTGTTCCGGCTAATCTCTGAAACAGCTGGACCGATTTTGATAGGACTTTCACTGCAGACAGCTAATGTAATAAGTAGTAACATAAGCTACTTTTATTTTAGAAATAATAATTTATTTTAGAAATTAATAACTATTTAATAATAATAGTTATTATAAAGAAATTATAATTTACATTTACATTCCTAGATAGTTAAACGCATGCCCACTGCTGTTTAAATCGTAAAGTCGTATATCACGCTGTGATTTTTATTACTAAACTTTGTTCGATAGTGTTTCTTCGATCGCGTTCGCAATTAATCTCCGGTTGCGATGTCGACGGTGAAGTTTAATTTTCTTCCGTTTCCGGTTTCTTCACCTCGTCCGGCAGAGAAAGAAAACGACCAAAAGAAAAATGAAAACAACGATCCCTGAGGCGAGTTGGTAATTTTTAGCGACCCAGTCATTATTTACTGTCGATGAGAGAAAAAAACAGACAAAGATACACGGTGACGAATATCAAAGGTATTAAGACGTAGGTAAGCAGGTTCAATGTTGAAGAACCGGATGGTCATTCTTCAGCAACAATAAAAACTCAAACGTTAATTGGAAGTGTCTCGGGGGTCAAGTAGTTCGCCCTGTTAGATTAATAGTCTGGTTAAACGTAAGGAATGAAGCGCAAAAATTATCAGGTGTACTTTATTCCTTCGGGGTGTTCCAATTAAGATCTTTTTTGTCCTGGCATTTTATAGGACTTGATAAAACCGTAGCCACCGTAGTCACCTAGGTTAATTGGCGTCGTTAATATTCTAATCAGTAAGGGGGGCATACTAATCTTCGTTCTGCTTTGATTTTAAATTGTCTGTGTCGGATTCCGTTTTATTATTTCATTAGGAAAGACATTCGCATTTTTGTGTTGTGGTTCGTTCGTTAAAAAATCTATAATTCAAACAAAAATCTCAATATCTCCAAATTTTCCATTTTAAATCAACAGAAAACCAATGAAATTTATTTTTAATTGTAGAACTGTAACAGACTAATACAGTATATTGGGACTTTGCAAATAAGTAAGTAGATAAATCGACAATTTGTTATAAAACATACATATACGCGAACGAAGGTATTAAGAATATCCCCTTCAAAATATTCCCAGTTAGTGATAATGCACTTGCCCCCATCTTCGTTTAAGGCATCCCTGAATGTACTCAGAAGTCATACCCTTCTAATAAGAACAAAAACAGTTTCAGTGTTTCATTTTCACTGCCCACCAGTGTAAAGCCGAAGGATAGAGTAGAAGATCCTCCTCAGCCTCCTTTGAGGGATCGTGGGAATGGTTAGGTGGTGGTTGGGGAGAGAAAGATGAGGCATATGTAATGAAGGTAGAGGGGAGGTGGAAAATTATTGTCCCAGAATTTTCCTAACTAAAATCACAACTCCTATCCACTACATCGTTTCTTTCTTTTTAACGTTTCCAGTGCCCCCTTTCCACATCTCTATTTTGATTTAGGGAACAAGAAGGAATAGTAGTGACCAACGTGTGGTGAATTGTGTAGAGGCCCCTTTTATCTTTTATACATTTATATGTATGCATACCAATGTATTTTTGAATGTATTAGCATTTAAGGGTGGGTGATGTGTGTCTAGGTGTGTGTGCGATTGGTCGTGCGTACTGGCGATCGGATGATGGTAAGACAGACGGGGATGTGCTCCCGGGTAGATAACAGGTGTGTCGGACCAGAGGCGGACCGCTGATCCCTGTGCGCTGTTCCTTTAAGCAACATAAAAAGGAAACGTTTTCTGCTGTCATCAAGAAAGAGTTGCTAACTCTTTCAGGAGCAACTGGTCATTGTTAGGGTGACTCATGATCATTTTATACCCGATAACCAGACGGGTTATCGTCATCGTACCATCCTGTCAAGGACTTTTTGATCAGGTCAGTTACTTTACACCAGACTTTGCTGGCACGTCAGAACACTTTATTTTGTTTTGTTCCTTTTTTTTGTTTGTAACGTTATTTTTCTGTTTTAAATTTAATTTGATGTCATGTTCATTAAATTTTATTGTTCGAGTCCCGAGTATTATTTTGATTCCGAATTCACTCCCGTAGCTTAACAACTTTAACACAGTTGTTTGAGTCAACACAATTGGAAGGATGCGTTGGTGATTTCTCCAAAATTGGGTTATCATAAGTCATCCGGCTTGATGCCGAAATATGTAGGAGACCGTACACGTTCAATGTTTTCCATTTGTGTTGATCATAAAGAAGAGTAAAAATGGTGCCACAGAAAAACATTATACGCTTTCCCCTAACAATCTACCGGTTACTCGCCCTGTAGTCCAGCAGTCTTCAGTGTGTCTCTCTTGCGCTCTAGCCAGTGCGCGTGACCATATCTTAACCTCACCTTAACGGTTAAGATGATGTATGGCATGCGCACTGACTTCTAAGTGTTGGTTAAGGCATAACCTAAACTCAGAAGCTCATGTCGTGTATTTATTGGAAAGACTATGTTAAGGTTTCATTGTATCATGTTTCTTTATGTTTGGTAATTTAAGTGTCCTAAATCCTTTCCTGTTTCTTCACATCCTTTTAATGTAAGTATTGTTCGAATCAAAATTTGTAACTTTCAAATCTTGTAGAGGCTTCCAACAGCGACAGTTTGGCCCCAAATTTATTGCTTTAACTGTCAAGGGTCGTCGTCACGGTTGACCGGTCCCTCAAATTATATCGTTACTTTCTAAAATCATATCTTTTTTATGTGCTATTTCTGTCGCCTAACCCCTGTTAATAAACTTCACCCACATTCTTTTGTACCTTTCCCTACTCCATATTATCGTAAGTTTATGTATGTAGTTAAATAAAAAATAAAAAAAGAGTGAAGGTTTCATCATTCGACCTGACAGAAATCTTCAATTTAAAATTAAATAAAATCATACTGAACCGCTCACCGAGCATTGTTAAAATTAATACGAGGTATGTTTTTTAAGTAAGTATCGTTTTGAAATTCTGCTGCCGTGGTGCTGCGGTCAGCGTTCCGCGCATGTGCACTGAGTACCTACATATCTCATCTACGCACTGACGCCATTGCATTCTGATTCGCCCTTGCTTCTTTTCGTTCCTTAGTGCTAAAGGACTGAAACCGATTGATAGTCATCGTAAGATCGTGAGATCTGTACAGTTTGCGGACAAAACATTATGAGTGATGGAATGGTAAGGAATCTGCGCCGTGCAATCCAGAACAAAAGACGTGGCAAGTTGAGCAAGGGCATCGCTTTCCTGCACCACAATGCCCGTCCACATGTGGCTAATCGGACCAATGATCTCATCACATCTTTTTACTGGGAAACTCTAGATCATCCTTCGTACAGCCCTGATCTGGCGCCCAGTGACTACCATTTGTTCCTGCGCTTGAAGAAACAACTGAGCGGTCAGCGTCTTCAAGACGATGACGAAGTCAAAACAATTGTGATGTAGTGTTTAAAATAACAAAGTATAAATTAATTCACAAGTATTTTGGAGTAAGAGTGAGTTACTCAATAACTAGTGAGGATTGTCAGTCAAAATTAATCCAGGAACACTACGTGAACATGTTTGTCACGATGAAAGCAATCCATTTTACTTAACCGTATTCAAAATAACATTTTCGCTATCTCAAAACCGAACCATTTTCCAAAAGCAAAGAGAGTAATATGTTTGAAAATTTACTGTGTCTACATAATAATTACTATATTTATGGGAAATTTAATGTTATTACTTAATACATTTCACTAAAACAAATGCCTTTATTTTCTCTAATAAACAGTAGTACCTCGTTGCCTTATGCACTAACTTTCCTAAGTTGTTTCGAATTTTACTCCCTTATAGTTTCAATTTTCCTTGGCTATACCTATATTTACGAATTCCAACACTCACGACACTTGTCACATTTGCTATCGACATCGACACTTACTGCTCGATTTCCTTTATTCAACAATTTCATTCGAAAGGCAGCTGCTGTTCTTACTGGCATTTCTCAATATATCAATACGTACAAATAAAATCGTAACATTTAAAAAAGTATTGTTGATAATTCTGTTTAGCGAGAAAATGATACCTTTCTTGTAGGTAACACAACATAACAAACAAATGCTTTGTGCATTTTAAGAAGCTCATTTCTTTGAAGAAACAACGTTTGACAAACAGTGCAAGCAGGAAGAATGGGGTGGTTGATGTTTGGTGTTTGTGCTGTTTTGATGTCGGTTTTATCGTTTGAAAACATATATTTTAGAGGAGGTTTACAGCTCTGTCTGGTTAAAATCGATTCAGCAGTTTCCAAGGTCTTTAGTAACCAACATTAGCAGTTTGCTAATTTGTTACAGCTAGAAACCGTTTCTTTGAACTCGAGGTTCATCCTTTTTCATAATTTGATAGTGTTGTTTCGGTAAATTTTGATTCCAAATTTAATTTTAATAATTTAATTATTTTTTAAATACCTGTTCAGTATCGTCGTGTTTAAACCTCAAACAACGGGACCGCATGAAGATTTTAATCTCACTTCGAATTCCCTGGTAAATTTTGTTTGATTGTGATAACAATTAATTAAAGGGAGGAAATTTCGATGTGCCAGGAAAATTTAATTTAAGAAAAGGTATCGCACGACGTGGATGGATTTAAACTTAATTAGAAATAAGCCTGTATTTTGGAAAACTTAATTATGGACTGTTGACGAAGGATTTTGATGGTATGTAACCATGGGACATTCTTTACAAAATTTAGATTTCGTTATTGTCAAAATGAAGAAACGTGTCACTAAAGCGATCCGCTAATTTCTAATCAAATAATTTATTTTAGGACAATAATTACATATCATTACTCCTGGTTATAGTAAGAGCTCCGCATATAACAACCTGTAAGTGATGTATTAGATGGTTTGTTTCAAATACGAATCAACAACAGCAGTTTTTCGGATAAATATTGCATTTTTATTTAAATGAAGAGATATTTGGATTTCAGTGCTATTAGTTATTATAAGCCAATCTATACACTTCCTATGTTCAGTAAATGAATGATATTTGTATTAATTATCTTACATTACCATTTTGTTATTTGTATTCAGGTTGTCTAAATTCTGCATTCAATCAATACAACTTATTACTCGTATTGAGCGAATAAGTATTACAGATTGTTCTAGAATAGCTGGTTTGTAAGTCTTTTTTTACAGTTTCTCAATCCCTCGATCCCTTGGTCTAAACAAGAGTTTCTTTCCGAAAAGAAAGTATTTTGTTCATTTACAATATCAGATTGACTTCCTCTATTATAAAGTCCTAAAAATATTTCCTTAAAATGGTCTAACAATAAGTAATGCGTTAAGCTTCATATTGATCGAGATATTCAGGTCCAACTTTGAAACCAAAATTGAAAATTCTCCACAATATAAAAGTTGTATGTATCGATTTGACTTAGTCCCATTGCTGCCCTCACCTTGAAAAAGTTGCATTGCTGCCTGCCAGATTGAAGAAGATATTATATAGTGGCATTGCTGCCCGGTATGTCGATAATAATCCCAATTTTCCGCCATAAGTACTGTTTGAAATGAACGTTACAGTTTTTAATGATGTATTAATCAATACTTCTATGCAGGCCAAAATTGCGGATAGTTCAAAATCAATTGTCAAATATTTTAGACTAAACGTTGGAACAATTCAAACAGTCTCTTGTACGTATCGTTTTTTCTATATTAGAACAACTTTGAATTTTCCGTAACCTTCTAACACAATTTGTTGTTGACCCCAAGCACTTTTAACCAACTTAATCGAATCCATAATTTGTGACGTTAAAATTGCGTTTTTGTCATAGACTAAATAATAAATTCTGGAAGCAACATATTTATGTATTAGGTAAACTAATAACAACAGAGGAATCTGTCTCTCTCACCGTGCTGTGAAACTATAACAGTTTCCTGTTCGAATATAATTAATTGACCCCTACTGGCGTGTATTATTTGGTACATTTACTAATTTGTCTATATCGATAAATTTGAGCAAATTATTTTATATGTTACGAATATGTAATACGTTTATAAGAATTATTACATATACATTATAATACCTAATTAATTAATTATGAGGGTAATAAAGTTGGCGAGCAGCAATTTTACCAACATTAATAGACATAAAGGTCAGCGAGGAGCAATGCCAAATTTCAGGGATGGGACATCTCCATCGATATAGGTACATAGATGATATTTTACAAAACCTGTTTCTTCCTTATTTAATAGTTTAGATTATAACGTAATATTTAGAACCAACAATACCTTAAGAAAACTAATTTAATATATAAAGACAAAACCGAAAAAGCAAATAAATGAGATGATTACAGAATATCATGCAATTCTTGTAATGTACCATCTATATAGGTAAAACATGTATTATAGAACTTTTAATATAAGAATAAACGAAATAAACGACCACAATGTTTAGGAAGCATTTTTAAAATTGCTACATTAAAAAGATGATTTAACTTTTAAACTAGAAATAAACATTTTTATAATAAAATTTTCATATCAAAAGGTTTACTATGATCTCTTTACCTCTTTATTGTAACTACCAAAAGCCACAGTGTCCATAATCTTCCCTTTCTTTTTGTTTTATAAACATTTCTTGTTTTGTTTGCTTTTTTCCCCTCCTCTTAAGTTGGCTAGATGAAGCTGGCCATTGATATTGAAAGCAATTTTCCTTGGAAAAGGAAAACAAAGTTGCTATTCCCCTTCATTGTTTCCGCAGAATATAAATTATTTTCTTTCGGAACCGATTTTTTTCTTCGTCTTTTTGGTTGTATGCACAACGCGGAATATGAACTCGTTTCTTTCTAGAGAGGAAGGAGGCAGACGTTTCCGAGGTAATGCCTTAATTTCATGAAGCAACCTCGAGAGTGGAACAGACACGTTTCAGTTTCAATGGTGAAGGGGGACAGAGAGAAAACGCAATTACGTCTGTTTAGTAGAGATCACTCTGGGATTTTATTAAATGGAAACTAATTCTATTTGGTACGCGAAGAAAAACATTGCACCAAACGTTTTCCAATGAAGAAAGAGCTGAAGTCTCGGCAATGAATGTTGCGGAATTTTATTAACGAAATTCACGCCTAGTACTTTTATAAAATGTGTTTGCCTGTTAATCAATGGAAAACCTGAAGTTGAAATAATTTTATTTGTTTTTAAGTGGCGCAAAACAAAATGTAAATATTTTATTAAAACATAAAGAAAGTTTCAACAATAAGATTTACTAAAAATTGTTTCGGCTAATGGGCCATTTTCAAAGAGTTCAGATTTCTTACAATGAAGAAAAATAAAAATAAATTATATAAAAAGCACTAGCTGCAAAATTAGAAATCGCCTAAACAAATACAATTTAAAAGTTATCGAAGTAAACAAAAAGAACCTTAAGTCCTTTCTAGTTAACAACAAGCAGACAACAAATAAACCTTCAAAAAATTGCATGTGCGAATTAAAATGTAATAGTTGTAATGCTATTTATATAGGGCAGATTGGCCGGGCACTAAAAAACAGATTAGACGAACATAAAAGATCAATTAAATACTGTCGACTGGTTTTTTGGAGCAGTGCATAACCAATAATCACTATCTAGGTGATAAAAATGTAAAACTGTTACACAATTGTGTAAAAAGTAGGAAACAAAGCCTTCTGGAAAATTTGGAAATTAAAAAAGCGTTGAATAATAATAAATTAATAGTTAATAACCACATTGAATTAGAGACCAGCAATTCACCTTTACTTTTATACAATTTTTAACTGGTTTTACCAGAGTAGGTAGCTGCATCTAGGAATTTCCGTATTACCTTCATCCCTTGGTATTGATCGGCTGAATTTCTTTAATTTTAGTAACAAGTCTGTACTCTTTGAAAATGTCCCGTTGGCCGAAACAATTGTAAGAGTTTAATAAACCTTATTGTTGAAACTTTCTTTGGGTTTTACTAAAATATTTAAAAATGTTTCATCATAATTGCACCATAGATAGTTTAAATAGCAAAAAGTAAATCATAGATGTACCTATTACTGAAGTTTAAAATAAAATTTCAACAGCGTAAAATTCTGGTCACCATTTCTTATAAACTAAGAAAAGCAAATGTTTTAATTGTTAGGTAATTTTATAATTTCGTAACACTAGAGAAGATAGCTCCACAAAACTAGTTTACATAACCTACATATACGTTAGCACCATAGATACATGGAATATTACTACACTATAGTGAATAAATCCTTCCAAAACCAGCAAAATTTGAAGACAAATTAAATTATTTTCTATATAAAATTCTCGGCTTTAAACGATAAAATGAACAATTTAATGGCTGCTTACGAAGTAAAATTTCTTTAGAAGCGATAAGCGAAGTGCTGACATATAGTTTCATAGCTTTTCATCGACATATTGTGGAAATGAATTTCGAATCATCTATCTACGTATCTACCATAGAATGTGCTGAAATTATAAAATTGAAATGTATTGTTGACTGTCTGTTAAACGCCGAAATAAACGTGAATACTTTTATAAACAGGCAAGAAAAGAATTTTAGTTACGAAAAAAAATCTCACAACAATAACTATTTTGACGAAAGTGTTTGTAACAAGTTTTCGAATAGTTTCAACATTATGTAGAAAAGAATTTAGAATAAATTCCAACTGGTATTTGCTAAAGTTAAAAGTAAATTTTCTGCGTAATGAAAGTAATTACATATACAATAAATAACCAAGAAAACACCGACGGTAGGTTGCAGTCGAATTTAACAGTTTCAATTAGCTGAACAAATGTAAGATGTATCTTTAATTTAAATAAAAAAATACTCATAATTTGTTGCCATATAAACATTGAAAACTGTTTTATGAATTTTAATGCAGTTTCTGCTGTTTCAAAATGACTATGAGCCGTCATCACTAAAGAACCCCATAAGTTTGGGATTGATCGTGGAAAAAGATGAACAAACGAGACATTGAGTTAAGGGTGTAAAAGGATGGAGTTCATTTGGACACAGTTGGAAACAAAAAGCTGAATACACCCATGCCGCTGGTTAAATAGTTAAATAGCTCTGCACAAAGTGGGTGCCGCACGAGCTCACAATCGACCAAAAACAACAACGGATCGATGATTCTAAACAGTGTTTGGAATAAATCCGAATTTTTGCGTAGATGGATGAAACAATCTTGAAACGAACATCATTTCACAGTCGACAGTCAGTCGAGTGGACTGCACGTGATGAACTGACTCCAAAGCGTGGAAAGACGCAAAAGTTTGCCAGCCGACTTATGGCATCAGTATTCTGGGATGCTCATGGTCATGGCATAATATTCATTAACTATCTTAAAAAGGGGAAAACCATAAACAGCGACTATTAAGTAGCGTTATTGGAGCGTTTAAAAGACGAAATCGCGGAAAGGCGGCCTCATTTGAAGAAAAAGAAATACTGTTTCATCAAGACAATGCACCGTGTCACAAATCAATGAAATCGATGGCAAAATTCCATAAATTGAGCTTCGAATTGCTTACGCATCCACCGTACTCTCCAGATCTGGCCCCCAGCGACTTTTTTCTGTTCTCACACCTCACGAGGATGCCCGCTGGACAGAAATTTCGCGCCGATGAAGAGGAAAAATTGTATGACCGCTATAATAGTCGTATGGCCCTCGAAGGGAACTATATTAAATAATAAAATCAAATTCTATCAAAAATAAATAATAATTTTAGACTTTTCAGTCCGCCTGTAATTTACTGAAATTCTCCAAATGATTCTTATCTTAATGCTGGGCACTCTGTACATTTTAAACAGGTTCACAGTTTACTAGTATTATTTTATGCTAATATTTTTAAACGTCATCAGCCAATCTTGGTCAATTCGATTCAATTGCTCTCCTTCTTTTAAGATTCGAAATGGTCCAAGAAATTTTCCGTGGAGATACGAGTGGAGCGCCGTATTTTGCATCGTTGACTTAATCAAGCGAAAGAACGCTGAAGAAGTTATCGTTTCCTCCCGATTAGAACGAAGATAACATAAGTTGTTTCGCTCGATATCTGTTCGACTGTTCCAACTACGCGTCTCAACGAGTCGATTCGTGTGGAGCAATACAGCAGCAGGAATCGATATCGTAGAGCATCCGGAGTTGGCAAAATATTCCTCTGACGCTCACCGATTCAGTTGTAATTAGTTTATCGAAACCGTGACAACCATTTAACATTTAACGTTTATACGTGAAACGAAACCCTCGGCGAATAGACGCTGTTAACATGAAAGGGCATACACAGAGTTGGTAATGCGAATTCCAAAAGGTCGTATAACGATAGAATTAGAATGATTAATTTATTTCGCGACCTACAGTCACATATGTATCCATTTAGAGGGTAGGTATGTAGAAAAGCCGAAATGTGGAGAAATCCGGAGACATTATTAACAGAACAGTTTTACCTAAAAAATTCTCTCGATGACACGCGTCAGGAAGGTGACATTTGTGTTGGTTAATCCCCAGAGAAATTAAAAAAGTACTACATCCCTTGTTCATTAGGAATAATGAGTGGATCAAGAGATTATTCAATTTGTTTCAGCAAAATACGGCTATTGTAGGGAGAACAACGGTTTTATTACTTCAAATAACTTGGTATATACCCAACATCCGAAACAATATTATTATTATTAATTTTTTTAATGCTATCTAGCGGTATATAGAACATATACATAATTTTCTCATCCACTTTACTGTGCTCTACGGTTCTCTGTCATTTACATATTTATCTAAAAAAAATTACATTTAAGCTCCAACAGGCTACCTGTCATTATGACGTTCGTTTGAAGCACGGTAAAGAATTTTACCAAATAAAAACTCGACAAAAATTGGTTTCAATAAATTATATTAAAAAAAGCTCGTACAATTGTTTCGACCAAACAGTTATTATCAAAGAGTAATAATAGGAATAAAGTATTCAGTATATCTAGTAGAAACAATTGTAAGAGCTTTTCTCTAATATGATTTTAAAAAACAAACTTTAGTTCAATTTTTATTTGATAGCATAAAATGTTTCATCATAAATGTATTACAACTATAAACAACATATAAAATGAATTACCCTCCCTCTTATAATTTAAATCCTAATGGTCAGTAAAAAAACTCTTCGGAATTCACTAATAAAACAAAAAATCTAAAATTACCCACAAATTCTAAATTAATGTCATTCGACGTTAAGAGTTTGTTTACATCGATTCCGGTAAAAGAACTCACAACAATAATCACCAATATGATAAATAAATCAGATTTAAAATTTTTATTATTGCTTAATATTTGTTTAAAACAAAACTATTTCAGATTCAATAACAAGTTCTACGAACAATTAGAGGGTTTACCCATGGGCTCCCCATTGTCATCCCTATTAGCAGAAATCTATATGAATCATTTCGAAAACGTTCTATTCACAATAAACAGCCCTCTATTAAAAACATATTTTTGTACTTGAGATATGTAGATAATGTCTTTGTTATTTATTCGGGATCAACAAGACAAGGTGTGATTAAATTTGATGAGAACAATGGATGATAGGTGTTACAAGTGAGGAAGGTGGTATTTGAAACTTATTGTAGCGTATTGGTGTTTGGTTATAAATGTGACAGAAATTTGATACATATTGGCGGACGATAAATTAATTAACATTACTTTGTTTATTGTCACTTTTTTTATTTACAAATCCTTTTGACTATAGTTTCGACAAATAGCTATTTAGTATTTATTCATTTATCGTTGAGATGAATTAACGGCTGAATCAATCCAATTTTTAAATCGAGGGACGTTAGGATTAGGAGGTTGACAGTTACAGCCAGAAAAATTATTGGAATTTATGGGCGATTTATGGTACAATTACAATTAGGAAAGGATTCGAGACTAAATTGACAAAGGAACTGGTAATAAATGAACAAAGGAGCTAAAAATCAGAATTTGAAAGTCAGCGTGAAGACGTTATGTATCTTGCAATGATAATAAAGCAGTTGATGGTCCAAGGGACGCAACACCTATTCTGAAATTGATATCACAAACAGGTAACCAGTTTCCTAAATAAATAGCAACCAAAACATTAGTATAAACTGTACCCACTTCTAAATTTTAAGTTAGTTTTAAGCAACTCTCTGAATATGACAGCAATGTCGAAACAATTGTTAGTCTTCTAATAATAAAGTGTAAAACAACAGTTTGTGTTTTGTTATAATATTTACTAGTATTCATGTTTTACAATTATCCCACCGCAGAATCAATTACCATTATTAGCATTATAACTAGTTTATAAATTATAGGATTTTAGGTATCTTACTTGTTTCATTATCATCATTATAGAGTCATAGACTGGTTGGACACACACACATCCACCTACCCCTCTTTCTATGCCAAGCCAATCTTCATATCGCTCTAAAACTAAAACATTTTACATCCCTAACTATTTGTGCGAACATCGATCTAATCTAGATCATCCTACGTCCCTTATTACTCCTATTTCTACTTCTAATATATTTCTCCCTATAACACCACATTTCAAACGCTTCCAACTTTTTCAGTTCCGTCCACGTTTTCGGAATCGTACCTACGTGTTTATAATAACAAAAACTGAGAATTCGATTAATTCAAAGCATCCGAATGTTGTTTTTATTCAAAGAAACGATAAAAGCGATCAATCAATTAAATGACATCGCCATCGGAAGACATTGAAGACCAACATTCCTCGGAAAATTTCTTACGATTAGACGATTTATCTCGACAGTATCGATTCGTTTTTATCAAATTCTACTAACAAATTATTAAACGAAGCGCAAACTTGCTCGATCAAATTGCTTCTTCAATTTCGCATTCCTTTCCTATTTCCAGCTAGCGCGCCGGATCAAAATAAGGAAATAACTATTAGGCTGATACTCTGTCAACTGTAAATGATCCAATTCACACGTAGATTAGACTACAGCCAGATACATACGAAATGATACGTTTTTGACATTTACAGGATTTAAACAGTTTTCCTCAATATCAACTGATACAGAAAGTTATAATTAGGACTTCAGTATTTCACGTACAAAAATATTTTAAAACGTGTCTTTCCATAATAAAAAATAATTTTTGATCCATATTCTGTGAAAACAATGAGAAGTGTTGTTGATATTATAAAATATCACATAAAATTCTCATCTTATCCTATCAAGAGTTAACGTGCAAGAATAAGACCGCGCCTGCAAAATATAACGATGGCTTGACTTGACAACGCTAAGGCCTAGAACAGGACCAAATATAAATTACTAATTTTGCGGATCTAGTGACGAATTTATTAAATATAAAATTACGTAAACAAGTATTAAACTCTATATACCCTACTGTAACTCCAAAAAATACTTCAAAATGCAAGTCCATTACTTACCTAGGCTACTTTTCAAATAAAATATGAAGATATATTTCAAATCATACAATAAACAATATTTCATTGAAAACTAACAATAATTTAGGTAATATCATAAAGAACAACAAAGATAAAACAGAAAAGTCCTTAAAATCAGGAGTGTTCTCATTGAAATGTGGAGATTGAAAAACGCATACGTGGGACAAACAGGCACGACTTTTAAAGATAGGATTAAAGAACACATTACAAGTTTTAAAAATAACAATTCAAAATCTACATACGCAGAACATCTGCTAGAATTTGAACATAATTTTAATGAAAATTTAAAAATTCTCCATTTAGAAAATGAAAGCAAAAAATTAAATCTATTAGAAAAAAAAAATAGAAATGAACAAATTAAATTAAAAGAAATGTTTAGCCTTAAACGATCAACTGGAAGTTTGCTGCTACCCTCTTCTAAATATTTAGATGTACCATTTTATTGTAAAATACCCTCCACCTACCCTTATTTTGTAATTTAGTATATAAGATGCTGTGTGTTTATACTTAGTTTATTAATATTTACCTGAAGAAGACACTGTGAGTTGAAATAATTATTGTGTGCTAACAAATAAAAGTTTTGTAACTCAAAACTACGTGTTTTATTTTATTTAAATTCCTAATTACTACCTATAAGGCTAATATTGTGATGCTTTTGGCGTCCATGTTGCTTTAATTGTTTCGGTTTATGTTTCTTAACATAAACAATAGAAAACTTGGTTAAGGGCTTAAACTCTTTGCGTTGATTAGAAAATATTCAAAAAGTCGCGTATGATTTCTGCGAATAACGTTAGAGGAATAAGAATAAATTGAAGTACATAAGTAAAGTAAAAAATATGGGGTATAAATTCTACCTTTACTGCATGATGTTGTTCTTTGTTGTATTTTGGTATTCCTTCCGGTGTACATCTGGATTAGGGAAGGTAACCTGTAAAAAATAACTTTATATTATACTCTATATATCAAAATTAAATAATCCTAAAATAAACATAAATATTACATTTTACTTTTCAAAATTTTGACATGATTAATAAACCACTGCGTATATTCTTTCCCAATTTTTGCGTTTTAATTTAGAAACAAAAGTTTGACTCCCGAAACACGTGGCGTTTTTTAGCATAATTTCTCCTCGGAATTACAGATGCTTTTGTTTGAAAAAGCTCAAAGAGAAATTAATCAAAAGAATAAAGCATCGCCTAAAGCATTTCTGCGAATGATTATTTTTTTAGAACACTTTATCCAAACAGGAGGGTTCAGCATACCTGCTTAGAATGAACAATTGCTATTATTAAATATTATTATTATTATTGCCTGCTAAAAATTTCGGGGGACAGGCGCGAGTTTGAGCTTCGAAACAGATTATTTTAATCCGTTTTATTATTCGGGTCCTCGTTAGACGACTCATCCAGAGATTTATTTTCAAAGTAAAAGGGGACAATTGGGATTTAGGACTCGAGGTGGCAGAACACAGATGGGTAAAACAAATCCCTTGTTTCATTTATTGTTTTCAAGCAAAAAGTGTAAAAATTGAGACTACAAAAAAAGAAGAAAAAGAGACAAAGAATCTAAGAAATAGGGCCACTTGTGTAACACTGAAAGTGAGAAACAATTTCTCAACTTCGTATTGAAAGTAGTAAATTCACAAACAAATCGTCTGCTAGACGAGGAAGAAACTTCTTCCGTCGCCGTATTCTTCGCCACTACTTATACTCGCATTCAACTGTCGCCACTCTATGACTATCGATCGCCTGTCTATCGTTCCTGTCACTTGTCAACGCACGATGTAAACAAACTGCCTCGGTCCGCCCAGTGCACTCGCTTCTATAGTTTCCAGCATTCCTTCTAGAACGTTCTAAGGCCGAGAATATCCATTATCTTTTGCAGGAAGGTGTTGTTAATTAGGACTGAACCAACACAAACCGCAAGTACAGTTCGTGACAATATGAAGATCACAGGATATAATTTCACCTTTTAACCACATTAATTATCAGTAACTGTTCTTTTAAATAGAGAAGAAATAAAACATATTATGATGCATAACCCCATGTAGTTTCTATTATGCACAAAATGTACTAGTGTAACCAAAAAGTAGTACAAGTTACTCAACTTTAAGTTCACTGAAATTCTTGAAGAAGCCAAAATTGGCGAATAAAATTGCCAAGTGCAATTGAAATTTACATTTATATTTTAATCATGGTGATATTCCACCGGATTAGATTTAGACAGCTAGTGCTACATTCTATCTATGATCTTACGGCGCGAAGACCGATGATTGATATTTCAACACACTCGACACGTCAAACCGTTGGTTACAATGTCATGAAAATAAAATAAGAGCATAAAATTTTAAAGGGACTTTGATAGCCAACTTGTATGCATGCGGTGAATAGTTTCTGAGATAATTTAATTTAGAGAAAAAATATCGCTACCAAAACTAGTAAAAAACATAATTTCCATAAAAAATGACATACGAATATTGAAATCTTTGTTAGTTATAGTCAAGTCGTAGTGCTAACGTCATGCTAAAATTAAGCTTCATAATTTATACAGGGCGTTCAGAAAAAAAAACAGTTAAAAAACTTCAAAAACGAATAACAACTGTATTTTTTTAAATGGAATGCACCACATTTTATTTTCTCTTTCGATTTCGTTTTTTATCCATTATTGATAACTTGCCATTGTTTTATTTGAACAAATATTCGAAATTATTTAAAAAGTCATTTTTTATGGAAAAGCTTTTGTAGTTCTTCTCAGAAACTACTCATCGTAGGAGTAAAAGTTTGTTATCAAGGTCGCTTTAAAATATTCTGCTTTATATGAATTAGTAGTGAAAAATATACCATTCTATTTAAAATAACAAATAATATGAAGGAAATAACAAAGTTGACATCCGAAAAAAGAAGTAATTAAAATCCTTATTCGTCTAAATTTTAGATTTAAATTTTAAATCTAGATTTTAATTCCTTCTTTTTTTGGATATCGTTCGTATCTTCGTCTTAGAAACTTCCCGGATCAACAGTGTAATTCAATGCCGGTAGGGGTATTAGCCCTCGGAGTAGTTGTTTCTGCAAGATATAAATTATTGTGTGTTAATGAAAATTGACGACATTTGTGTAAATTTTATAACGGCGAAAAACAACATAATAAAAATTTGAACCTCGTTGACAAATACATGTAAATACAATAGATTATTACCTGTGAATACAACTTGAAAAACACACAAAAAGAGAAATAAAAAACAAAGAACCAACAAACGCGACACACACACTTCACACTCTCAACACACAGAAATCATACGATCCTCTACAACCAAGAACGCGACGCTGATCTCCGGTAAATCTCCGACCTCTTGAGCGACACGTCCATCATCTAGAATTTTTATCGTTCGTTCGCGTCTGAGATTTATGAGTAGTAGATAATCATTTAAGAAAGTGTGAAATTATTGAAATAGGTGATTGAGAACGACAGACTCTGATTACTACAGTACCACTCAGTTTGAATTATCCTGTGTAGTATTTATGATTAGTACCAACTACGCCTATAATAATACAGTACAAAGTGAATACTAAATAAATTTTCATTATGCCCCCTCCATATGTAACAGAATTCTAGATACGTGCTTGGATAAAATAGAGGAGTAGAAGAAACAATGTGATATGTCAGTTCTGTTGAAGAAACGGCGTGGTATAATTTTGAAATATCGCGCTAAACTTTCGCCGTTCAGGCGGTTAAAATTCATAATTCGTCATGTTCTTATTTATTCAAACATCCATCTACTATCTGCAGGGAACTTTTGAGCAATTAATTATTCTAAGTCGTGAATAATTAAAACTTCCGCGACCTTATACAGTCATTAATCTTTTTACAAGTTGAAGTGGAAATAAGGCACCTCAACTGTTCAGTGAGCAAACAAAACCGATACCTTTTTTCATTTAATTAGACTTTAAATATTTTCCGACACCCTTTCAGCTCTTATCCAAGCACAGGGGTATTGTAAAAGGGCGCTCGCGCCAATTGCACACAGTTTAAAGTTTTAATAGCAGTCGTTCTATCGGCTATTGCAATTCCTATTGTCAGAGTTGTCTGTAGGTAACGACTTACATTAACTTTATATAAAATTATGAATAATAAATCACTTGGTTGATATGCTACACTTATTTATTTTTCGGAACACTAACATGTTTCAGCCATAATTCCACTATTAATGACTAAATAAAAATGCACTGATGATTTTCAACTTTTTTATTAATCACCTGACGATCGTTTCGCCAAACTTTGGCTTCGTCGGAAGTTTATAGTCAACTTAAAACTATTAACATTATTTGGTCTTAAATACTAGCTGGAAAGGTGGTATCAGGGAACAAGTTTAGAAGTGGGGAGCTACTTAATTCTGTCTGTTCATTGGTTAATCAATTGCTATTTTTAAATCTATTAATTTCTACAATTTCCAAAAATGATAATTTATTACATAATAATAGTTGTAATATAGCATATAAGACTACTAATAATCTAAGTAGGTTCATTAAAACCAATAAATTAAATACATCAGGGATTTACAGATTAAATTGTAAAAATTTTAAGATGTCTTACATAGGCAAAATATGCAAACATTTCAGAACTAGAATTAGTGAGCATAAAAGATTTTTAACAATAAAACAAACAGACTCCAACTATGCTAAACAGGTCGTATGTAACAACCACAATTTCGACGATAATTTCAAAATTTTACATATAGAAAACAAAACACAAAAATTATCATTTTTGGAAATTGTAGGAATTAATAGATTTAAAAATACCACCCTTCCAGCTAGTATTTAAAACCAAATACTGTTAATAGTTTTAAGTTGACTACAAACTTCCGACGAAGCCAAAGTTTGGCGAAACGATCGTCAAGTGATCAATAAAAAAGTTGAAAATGATCAGTGCATTTTTATTTAGTTATAACATGAATTTCAACCAAGTAACGGTAGACTCAATTACGTACACTATTAATGAGTTAATGTAATAAACTACCGGAGCATAAAACAAAACTTGTGGGTATTTTATTCCCACCGACCTATATACACTGTAGTGCAAAACCAGAATGTAGGAAGAACAGCCCTTTTCAGCTTCCTTTCAGAAATAGTGGCAATAACTGGTGGGAATGAAATAGCCAAAAGCAACTAAGCCCAGGTCAATTACGAGACGATGTTTCTTCGGTACTTAATGATATTAATAACAGAATAACTAACACTGGTGCAATCTTGAAGAAACATAATGAATACAAACTACAAAGTAATTTTTGTTTCAACGCATATTTAAGAAAACTCTTACAATTGTTTCAACCAATAGGTCAATATCAAACAGTAATATATAATAATACTGAAGATACAAAACAGTTACGTCCCTTATATGTATATCTAGAGCTATAGTGACGTCATAAATTAGAAAGTAGTAAAGGGGTGGGGTTTAAACATAATTTTATTTGATTATTCACTAAAACATAAACATACAAAAAAACATAAAGATAATGTTTTAGTGAATAATCAAATAGAATTATGTTCAAACCCCACCCCCTTACTACTTTCTAATTTATGACGTCACCACAGCTCTAGACATACATGTAAGGGTCGTAACTGTTTTGTATCTTCAGTATTATTGTATATTACTCTTTGATAATGACCTGTTGGTTGAAACAATTGTAAGAGTTTTCTTAAATATACGTTGAAACAAAAGTGATATTAATAACTCTTTAATTATGATTCTAAATTAGTAAAACGTATTAAGGAAATGTTTAACTTAATAAAATATTCCACCAAGCGATCAAATTAATCATAAGTTAGTTATTAATTGTACATGTATTTAATTATTGTACACTATATCTTCAAAAACTATGATGGTCTGTTAAACTGTTACAATTCACACAGTTGAAATGCCCACTAAAGAAATTGTCTCTATTTACCATTTATTCTTTTAATTTCGTTGTCTTTCTGTTTAAAACATTTAAACTATTAAAGGCATGTCAATAAGAATTGATTGCAATTAAATTTGAAGTTATAATCATTTAATAAAAATAATGTTAAAGTATTAGATCGCCGAAGAGGTGGAAAATTTTTAGATAATTATGAAATTTTAGAAATAAAAAAAGCTATTTTGATCAATAAATTTTAACCAATTGCCAGCTTGATTTTGGAGACAACCCCCTCTTAAATCCTAAACTAGTTCATGACTGAAAAATTAGATATGTACTGTCGTAACATTATAATTTAGTTTTAGTGTACTGCTTTTACTCCTGATGATGCCTTAAGACGAAATGTAGATAGAGTATACTAATAAAAAAATTGTGAAACAACTCCCAAGTGTTTAATTATTTAATTATTATACCCGAATCGATGGTGTAATCAAAGTCGTTATAACCGAACTATACAATTATTAACAAGGAATCTTACATTAAATCTTACACGTTCTTTTTTTTTAATCAGAAATAATTACAACTACGACTTGCACAAAAGCTAAGACAGCTATTTATAAATGACGAAGAAACCTCGTTCTTTGTCTGTTGTTTATATATGATACACTTTGTTTTAAGGTATTGCAGCAGCCTTTTGTTTGAAACGCTAAGTACAAATAGCAGGATCTGAAGCAAATTTCCACGTTTCACGTCTAGCGTTTCGGTACTTAACGGTTTGAAATATTAATGGGATGTAAAAAGCAAACGTCCCTATGAATCCGGTCGTTGTGCAACGAAAAGGAGATGAAGGTGGTAGAGTAGGTTGAGAAGAAATGGTTGGAAAAGGTGAGCTAGTGAGAGAATGAGCGGCGGGAAGAAAATCGCTGCTTTTTCGGATTAACTAATGCCAAACGATGCGACTCGACTGTTGAGAAAATCCTGATAGACGGTTGACAGTTACCGAATGTCCGAACTGAGGATCAGATTATTCCTACATCAATTAACTGAATGCTATGAAGCTAACAGAACATGGAATAAATACGCAGTAGCACAAAAACACAAAAAAAACTTCAACAAGCATAACAGCAGTACGCGTGAGTTCTTGGTCACTAATATATCGAAACTACTAGACATGGATCGCTATATTATCATTGTTTTGATGTATGAGAAAATATTTTTTTTTTGAAAATTGTCTTTCTTGAATTCCCATAGTCACACGCCAAAATTAATTGAGAATAATCTAATTAATTTGTTGACGAAAGAAACGATGAAGATTGGTTTTAAATATTTAATAACAACACTTACACTATTTATATTTATAACAAGATAACTAACTTAACACATATCGAAGAAAGTAAGCTCTTTTACTTGTCTGACTATTGAATAATTGTATGTATTAAATTTGAATGATATAAAGAATTCCTTTTTGAATAACTTTAAGAATGCTCTTAAGAATCTGGCAATTAATCTCTGGTTTTCAGCTTCAATAAACTATAATGAAGTGGGGGTTGACAAAAGCTGTTACTAGCTAAAGGGTACAGTATGGCAAAACGACCATAGCAACAACCCCACAAGTCATTGCACTCCTTCAGGTAAACACCCTGGTTAATTTGGTAAATTTACTAATACCTCAAACGTGACAATACAATGAAAGTTTGACGATGAAATTACTTACTTCTTACAGACAGGAGAAGAAGGTAGCATTTCTGGAGTGCCATTTTAGAAGAAATTGGCGAAAAAAATGACCTAACTAGGATAAGTTTGTGAGAATTTAATGAAGTTGAATGAGATGAGCTATTATACATGATGTAAAATTGTTGTAGTAACTATCGTTGTAAAAATTGTAACTAAAAAAAAACAAAAAGGACACTATAAAGTCACTTAGAATTAATATTACCTAGAATAAAGAACAAAATGCTGAACTATTATAAACTTATTTATATCTTCTTGTCGTGAGAATAAGATGTTACCACGAAGGGAAATATCCAAGGGTCTCGAACAAAAACTAAGTTCAACCACCCTTATCAAATGAGTTTGTACTAAGTACTTAATTAGAACTTCAGCTACTTGACAAAATTTGATGTTAAACTTAGAGTTGTTCTAATTAAATCAAATCAGTTAATATCAGTAACTACAACTAATATTAATTTAGGAACGGTTTATTATAAAGTAAGCGAGAAAGTTATGTTATTCTTAAAAACTTCAATGATTTAGCAAGAATTACAATGAGTGATTAAGATAAAACGAATAAAACGCTTGGTATATTTTTACAGGTTTATTGACGGAACTCGACAATTATTTCGAGAGGGGTCTGTCATTATTAAGAGTAAGCAGAATTATTAAATATATAAATGTGCGCAAACATATTTATAGGGAATAATAATGATGGGGAAATTTCTTAATTACCTAGTTTGAACAAAAGTAAATGGGAGTTGTTTGAAAATGTTTCTATTTGGGAATTTACAATGTTATGTTTGTTGTACATAGCTTTTTTAATTTCTAAATTTTCTAGATAGTTTAATTTCTTACTTTTTGGTTGTATGGGTAGTATTTGAAATTTTTCATTATTGTGTTTATTTGAAATACAATGTATAGAAATACCTGTACAATTTAAGATACTTTTTAAATGCTCTTTTTTACGAGTGTTAATGGATCTGCCTGATTGACCAATGTACACAGCATCACAATCATTGCATTGAATTTTATAAACGCCACTAGTATCTAGGGGATCAAATTTTGGTTTATTATTGACAAGTAGTTTTTTAACAGTATTTTTATTGGATACAATGGCTGTGATACCTAATCTTTTGAGATGTGATTTTATAATTTGTCTGGTTTTTTTAACGTAGTGCATGGAGCAAAATACTTTATTGGAAGAATTATGAATAATTTGAGGGTTATAGAGTAGTAGGCGTGTTTTATTTTTAAGTTTTTGGTTTAAGATACTATCGACGATTTTGGTATCATAGCCATTGTTTACAGCTATATGTTTTATTGTATCTAGTTCTATTTTAATTTTTTTTTCGTTTAAAGGGATATTTGTTATATCTGAATAATGCACTGTGGAAGAAAGAATAAAGATGAAGAAATATTATTAGTTTGATTAGAGGAAGAAAGTATTATATTATCAGTAGTGGTGGGCTTATGAAAGATACTAAATTCTAACTTATGATCTACTCTTTTAACTGTAACATCTAGGAAACTAAGTGAGTTGTGTACCTCTTTTTCTAAAGTGAATTGTATTTTTCTATCTAAGCTATTTAGGAGTTTAAAGAATTTATTTAACAATATTTCGGAACCAGACCATATACAAAAATATCACCCACGTATCTGTAATAGGCAAAAACATTTTTAAGAAGAGGATCTTTGAGTTTAAAAAGTTTTCTTTAAAGTGTTTTATTCGTTTTATTATTTCTTAAAATTTATTTTCACAATACCTGCACCATCGATAGTTTGAACTGCAATAAAATATTCTTTTCTTTTGGACTTCTACCATTATTAATTTTGAGACATTGAGTCACGTTTTCAACATATGACTATAATTGCAATTGTAATAAATAACAACCGTTAAGTTTACAGCTCAATAATGAATTATTTCGTATTTAATAACTTTTTAAATAGTTTTAGCTACGATAATTGCTATATTTTTAATGATTGAAAGCGGAAAGCCTGACTAATAAATCAGTTAGCATAAAACTGTTTAATAGGTTATTATTGTTTGTAGGTATATAATAGGGAACGATATTATTCAATAAAATCGTATAAGGTATGTGACCAGGGGGGGCTAGGGGGTTGCTCTATAAAGGTGAAAAATTGAGGTTTGCAAACAAATAAATTGTAAAGTACCAAATTTAAAATGACAGTAAATAAAAGTAAAATATAAATATTGGTAGGCAAGGGAGGTGAAAGTAGGGTTAGAGCTAATATAAAAATTGGAAAAGATATAAAAGATGGAAAAAAACGGTAGAGACATAAAACAAAGAAAAGGGCAGAATCGGGTCGCTTTTAACAAAAATAAATCACTTCTGTGCGTTTGCGGGTAAATTTGGAAAGTCGAAAAATTTTGTAACGGGTGAAGGCGTGTTTGGAACACGGCTCTGTACGGGTCCTTAATAGAGAAGCGTTTGAGATGTCCTTTTTAGGAGAATTTCGAAGAAGACGTTAATGGGGAACTGTAAATAATTTACCCAAATATTTAATAAATAGTAACTATAAAAACTAGAAAATTAATTCAAATGGAATATATAAATTAAACTGCAATAATTGCAATGCAAATATATATATAGGCCAAACAAGAAGACCTTTCAAAGAAAAAATACAATAACACATTAGAAATTATAACGGCACTTCATCGTTTGCGAACCATATAAAAAACAACAAACACCCATTCAGTTTAGAAGAAAACCTCAATTTTATACATGTAAAGGTAAAAAGTTGGACATGTTGGAGATTTTAGAAATTGAAAAACATGAAAAATAATAATGTCGTCTCATTAAATGAAATAGAAAATGCATATAATTCGATAATTATAGATAAAGTAGTAGACGCATCCCCACTTAGAATGTAATAGTATTTAAGAAAATTCGTATCAATATCTGTACCAATACTACTTCTGAAGATGCACTAGTAGGGTGAAACGACCGTTAAGAATTTATTTAATAAAGTAATTTAGTGGAAATTAAAGTGTGTTTATTTATTTATATTTATCAAAATTAAAAATATTATGACAACGAACGAAAAGGAAAGACGGGAAGAGGCAGAAGAAGACTTAGTTAGAGATGGGAGGTGTTGTAGTTTTTAAAAAATGTCAAAATAAAACCAGTCTTCGGACTGACGACCCCACAATAATTATGAAGTAGGTCTAAAGTAAATGAAGTCAGATATTCCTAATTCACAAAATTATTATAAATTAATATCCAACAGTTCTCAGACTATATTTCAGTTGTAGATACTCGTATTTGAATGCTTAAATATTTATTCAAGTAAAAAATTTTCCTTAAGCTGTTTCTGCACATAAATGCCACACAGTTCTACTTAAAACCACAATAATTTGGAATGATTCAGTATAATTTGATTTTTAACTGAAGTCTTCAAAAGGGATACCTACTTAAAAGGTCTACAATGAATCTCATTAGGACAATTCATAATTTCGGATTCGGAGTTTTCTCGTTTGTCATTTTATAATTTTAACGTGTAGTGTTGGGTGTAAAGTAGTGATCGGTGTCAGAAAATTTTGGTTTCCGGATGGGCGATAGCAGTCCCGACCGCAAAACTGTGTGAAAACTCGTACAGGTCGACGACGCCTAGCGTCGTCAGCGTCCTGCTTGCATGAGATCGATGCCGGAGGATGACTGTGCAAAGCAGCAACGGCAGATGCTTACGTGGTTCATAAAGGTGGGCGTTCTCGTAAAGAAAATGTTTTACGAACGTTCGGGGAAATAAACTTTTAAAGAAAAACTGAGAAAGAATGTTTCGTCCCCTTTTTTCGCTTCTTCACATCCACTGCTCCAACTTCTGTAGTTGCCATTGATTGTTATTTAATCTGTTATTACTGCCGCTTCTCTCTGCAACATCCCTTTAAAGCCAAACTAGCAGATATTCCTCGTGAACACGTAAAAAGTTTCCCAGTTCCGAAGAAGTTGTGCCAACGTTGGGTTTAAAATGTTAGCGGAATTTACTTTATAAGAGGAAATCGAAAAAATATGATGCAAGAGTTGAAGCAGGTAATCGCGAATAGCATTATAGTACTTTGTAACGGAAAAATGATTTGTGAAAACTTCAACGATTTATAAAAATTGGATTGATTCAGCCGTTACTCTGTGATAATTCATCTTTACGATAAATGAATAAACACTACTTTGTTTATTATCACTTTTTATTTACAAATCCTTTTGACTATAGTTTCGACAATGACAAGCTTTTTTGTTTAAACTATAGTCAAAAGGATTTATAAATAAAAAGTGATAAAAACAAATTTATCAACGATTTATTACACAGTAGTACGCAACGAAATGTTATGACGTACGTGATTTATATTATTGATCAACTTAAAAACGTGACTTTTTGTGATTTAATGATGATTAATTACTATAAACCCTCAAGAGTAAGATAGGTTAAATTAAAATTGAACATGTGTATTTTGGAGAGCTATGGTATTACTAAAGATGTAAATAATGTAACAGACTTATATAAACGGATAACAATAAGCAATGGGACAAATAAACTACAGGTAGTGGTCAAACAATTGTATAGATTTTAAAATAATCATTGCAAATTGTTTATTTTACTTCATTATTTCTTAACAATACTTCAGCTTTGGTCTTGCTTTTGCTAATAACACTTTACGACTCTTTCAACAAAAATGTAGTAGTAGTATTGGTACATATTTTGATACAAATTTTCTTAAATACTATTACATTCTAAGTGGGGATGCGTCTACTACTTTATCTATAATTATCGAATTATATGCATTTTCTATTTCATTTAATGAGACGACATTATTATTTTTCATATGTTTTTCAATTTCTAAAATCTCCAACATGTCCAACTTTTTATCTTTACATGTATAAAATTGAGGTTTTCTTCTAAACTGAATGGGTGTTTGTTGTTTTTTATATGCGTTAATTAATTTATATCAAATATTTCATTTAAATAATCCACTAGGTATATGAAATTGTAAAAACTCACAAGTTTCAGTTTCAAAAGATTTATTATAATTAACTAAAAATTTTTCGTTACACAGCAACTTCATCAGATTAGATGACACACTAACTTTAGTTAATTTCAGTTAATTAAGTTACTGTGTAACGAAACAATTGTAGCTTATTATAATAAATCTTTTGAAATTGCGATTTCAAATAATATGGAGTTTCAAAAATTGAGCGCCTCAACGATTACTAAGTCACTAGGTGTTGAAATAACTAATTGTTCTTGAGTAGTAAATATTTCACCATTTTTTACTCCATTGTATTAAATAAGTGTTGGCATTTTGTAAAAAATAAAATCAAGTGCTTTGAAAGCCAAATATATACATAATGCGGGTTGACCTGTTCCAAATATACTTATGTATCATATGAAGTATAACGTTCTGAACGAATATCCGTGTTTTTAACAGTTAGTAATTTTATGAGTTTAAAGCACAACTTCGGCCAAGTTGTTTTTCAAAGAATATGTAGGAACCTACTATACAAAAACGTCCAGTCCACCAGTGGAAGAACAATACAAGAGAAAATGAAATAAGAACAGGTAGAAGCTAAAACCTTAATGCAGTCGTCGAATAGAAACTGTTTACTAAATGAACGTATAATGCAGAAACAGTAACAGGTTACAGGTAGGACATTTCAAAATATACACCCGGTCGGTATTATAATCATAAAACTTACTTGAACATCAAGATCTGCTTTCATAATTGCACTAACATTATCATAGCTGTATTTATTAAACAATTTGTTAGGATAATATTACGAGTTTTCAGGACATTTCAGTAATTGTTATTGCTTGACTAGGCATACTAATTGAATAAAAACAATTAAAAACACTCTGTTAGCGCAAAGCATGCCTGAGTATTATTAGCAGAGTGCATGAGCATGTGCAGTAGCATGAGTATTATTACCAAAGTGACTTCGAAGAAAGATATGAGGGAGGTGGTACCACCCCTACCTCAATTTGGAATCGAATTCTATAAATTGAGTTATGCTGTAGATTATTTCAGCAACCTCCCCAACTCCCTCAACAGGGCCGTAGCCATGGGGGGAGCTCGAGGGGGCTGAGCCCCCCCCCTCTAGAAGGATCTCAGCCCCCCCCTCAGTCAACAGCCGGTATTTATAGGAAATTTGAGAAATTTCCACTTCAAATTTATATATAACAAAAAATCAGGTCGATCCGTCGCCGCATCCCCCTCCCGTTTGTCTATGCAAAGCGATCTGTTTACGCCGGTTTTTTTGCATATGACGCGTTTGTGGCGGACTCCAACTCACTATATTAATATTTGCCATTGCGCCAATAACCCAATCTTCATTAGCTTTCGGCTCGAACGGGATGGAATAGGAGCGATCGTCACTACGACGAGATCGATTATTACCCGAGACAACGGACGTGATTACTACTTCGATAAGGAAGGAGTCATGCATTAATAAGACAATCACAAAAAGGTAGGATTATGAATACATTTACATTTATCTGTAGATACTGTGGCGTGCCGGCACCGACGTCCGGAAGAATGAGTCAGCGTTGTTTGAACGAATTCGAAGAATCGAAACTCGAAAACGAGAAACAGCATTTTCGGTACTTACACGGATCAACAGAGCCCAAAGAATGTCTATGAAGCATCTATGAACGACAAGCTAATTTAATTCATTTGGCGTTTGAAAAAGTTTATACGAAAAATATTGATTTGTTTGAGTTAATGCGAAAATTTAATGACTGTAAATTGCGAAAATTACAACTGTTTTGAGACTTTCCAATTATTTTAATTGCGCCGACCCAAAACGTCCCTCAGCCCCCCCTGATATCATGGGCTAGCTACGGCCCTGTCCCTCAAATAACAACCAACACGTATAGACACACATACCCACATCACACACACATAAACTACTCTCATAACCATTTTACATTCATGATTCAACACGGTTGAGAAGGACCTAATCAAACGGTCCCATAGCGGCCTGAGGGGGAATCCGACACTACCCAGTCTCACAAGCGATTGGGTGTATTTTGAATATTCCCCTCTACCCCGAAAAAAAAGGTATAAGGGCAAGATTTCGAAAAACCTTCGTTAAGGTGCCTTAAGCTTCGTGTACCTTCGCTATGTTACGTCTCGCTAAGTTACTTTTAATTAATTACTATGTTAGTGTTCTTCACTATTCGATAAACGTTAATCTTTAATTTCCTGTTAAGTTTGTACATAGTTTTTTTTTGTTAATATACGGTATCATTTATTCATTAATTTCTGTATGAAGATCTGCCACTATTTATTTTAAAAATTTGCTGCTTAATAGCAAATGTATAAGTTATCAGATATTTATAAATAATTTAGACATCCATTAGATTCAAAAATAACAATTTGCTACTCTAACTAACTGCATTTTCTAAAAAAGTAAAAAATTAAATATGTCTAACCTTTGTTTATGATGTATTTCGAAGTATTTGGCACCATCAAAATTAGAAATCACATTATGTCTTATCAAACTCAACAAATATCTAATGCACGTTTGTGTAAACACCTTTAATAAGTCGCGCGATCACATTCCAGTTAACACATAAATTTTATTCTAATAAAAACTCGGACATATTATTAAACCTATACGCGCCTTCGATACCGGCGAAAGACTAATAATAAAACGTCATTGCCAACACGTATTTGTCGTCTTTTCCACGGTTTTAATCTGAATGCCGTCCTTTGCTGACCTTCTTTTTATCTTGAACAGCCAGATGTGTAACGTTTGCCTTTAGATTTGTTAAAGAGATAAAAGACAGAATAAACAAGTCGTCTTAATAGAAAGAATATCGTTCAAGTGGATTTAGTTTCTCAGACAATTTAAACATTTTACAATAAAAAGAAATATTGTTTTAGAGTTTAATTATGCACCAGTAACAGTGGTACATATTGTTCTACTGAATTAGCAGATTTTTTCTCAATTTAGTTAATAAGGTATTTTTATTTAGTTACTAATCCAATTTTTGTTATAGTTAGTTTTACATTATTTACAAGATATTTCCATTATAGCTTTTTGTATAGATACAGGGTTTTTCAAGTTGATGCGCTATTAGAAGTACATGAATTAGTAGAATGAATTCAATTCTGAAATTTGGGCTTCTTTGGTTATTGTTTATGCCGCTTCTTTTAAAACGAAATATTTTCAAGTTCGATTTACATCCGTTTATACTGGAAGTAGATGTTAGCTCTTTTATTTTAAATATACATACTTTTTTTTACATTTTCCTATAAAAAATGCCCATTTTATAGGAGGTACTACCCCGAAAATATTGATGGATTTTGAGTTATTTAATTTTTTTAAAAATTTTTGACATTTGCAAGTTAACATTTAAAAAACCGTAATTCAATTAATTTTCGAGATTTTACTTTATAACTGGTAATAATTATTTATAAAATTAACTAAAATGTACAGGGTGTTCAAATTTTGTGGTCAAAGTTGGTAAACTTCAAAGGGGCATAAGTCAATTTTTTTTAATGGAATGACCCATTTTTGACTGCATATTCGAATTCCTTATTGAATTTGGCGTGGCGTCTATTGATATGGGACTATCGTATACCCTTGTTTATACTTTTTGAGAAAATTTACAATTTGTAAAGATTTTGCTTTTTTGCACTGCATACATATAATGTTAATGAAAGCAGTGTGCTGTGATTTTGAAACAATTGAACAATCAATTGTTGTTAAGTGTCAGAATTTGTAATTTAGATCAAAACTACATCAGTCAAGATATTTTAAATTTATTTTATTTACGTAGTTAATGTGGAAAAATTACAAAATGAATTTGCAGACTTTTTAATGAACGCTATCCAAACAAACCGAGAATGACTGGAAAAAAATTAAAAGAATCGAATCAAATTTTCTAAAAAATGGTATCGGAAAACAAAACAATCACACGAAACCAATTGTAGACAGAGAAGATAATGAAATAAGTGTTCTTGCCTATTTTCACACTTTCCCAAGAACGTTGAAAATGCAAAATTTACTGATCATTATAAATGTTTAGTAAAAATTAAAATAGAAACATTACTTAATAACTAAACAGGAAAAAAAATTACAATTACATTAAATGTTCAATATGTCCGACATATGCACCTAAATATTTTACAATTATTTTTTCGAGTTCAATTGTCGTTGCTCTCCGCACTTGTTCTAAGTCTAAATTTTCGAAACAATGTCTCACTGTTTGCTCAAATTCCACAATTCAATTAACAGGGATTTCGTACAATTTACCTTTTACATGACCCCGCCAAAAAAAGAAACAATTTTTTTTCGATAATGTGAATAGTTATAAATAATTATTACCAGTTATAAAGCAAAATCTCAAAAATTAATTGAATTACGGTTTTTTAAATATCAATAATTTTCTTCGCGCGAAATAAATGAATTACTGTAATTTTTTAGGAGATTGTGCTGACGTTGCTATGTGCGAAAGTCTATGCATGAATGGCTTGGGTTAGATTAGGGTGAGAATGGTTTCCCCGATGGGTGAAATTCTATGCATCACCACATCGGAATCGTCCAAATTTGGACGGGCCATACTGTAAGGTGTATA
Organism: Agrilus biguttatus; assembly: GCA_963921985.1. Classification (NCBI taxonomy): domain Eukaryota; kingdom Metazoa; phylum Arthropoda; class Insecta; order Coleoptera; family Buprestidae; genus Agrilus; species Agrilus biguttatus. Next base: position 38,330,355 of record OY998119.1, on the reverse strand, counting down.
TTTTATTATATGTAATATTGTACATCTGTTTGTTTATATTATAAATAAAAACATGTTTCGATCGACGCGAGTTTGAACGTCAATTTCTTTACAGTAACAATGATACCATTGTGAACTATATTTAGTCGGGGATTCCCAATAGGACAATTTCATTCATTAAATTATTATTCTGTGTGTAACAATCGAGTTTTTCGGGTGTGCCGTTGTTACATTTTTATTGTTTAAATCAGTTACTCCAAATATATGAAATTATTGGATTCAGGTGAGTTGTTCACTGAATACTTCAAGCATTTTCATTTTTAATAATTATTTAACTGATTGGTTTGTGAAATGATGCTAATTGATAACTTATATTGATTCAAAAGTAATTAATGAAAATATATACAGGGACGCTACTTACACTATTAGCTGCGGTAACACAGTCATTATTAATATTAGGGGCTGAGGTTTTAGGGCGCTGCGGTGCAATGAGAATAATAGGCTGCGGTTGTACAGTTATCTAACTCATTAATGATCTCAGTCCAGTTTTTGAGCAGAGAAATCTGTCTTGCAGAGGTAGTGCGGGAGCAGGGTATTTGCCCTTTCCTAAGAGTAGGATTACAGCATCATTAATGTAAAGTAGATGATTACAGTAATGATTGGCTACGGTGAATGTATTTCTTTCATACTTATTTATATTGCAATAAGGCCTTATTTACAGTTAGATGCATAATAAAAGCTAAATAAGGGTATGCTTGAGTGGTCACACATATTTCTTTTTATATTTTGATAAAGGCGCTGAAAAATAAAAGGGATATCTAGCGAGTGATCATCATAGTTATTTAATCTATTGATTGAGTAAGTGAACATTTGTTATTTATATATTCATGTGAGTGTTACATTGTTCAATTTATGTTATTATTCTAAGAATACTAACCTCTTAATAATGTGCTAGTCTACTGAACATGGTTAGTGCACTAGCTCATTTCAATGATACATACTTATCGAATTACGTGAGCTAATGAATAGTCGGCTGCGGCCGTTTCAATTTTCACAAAAACGCTACAATGTTCAAAAGACAAACACAGAATACTTCATCTAAATTTGGTTAAAACTAATTAAAACGATTGCCCACATGTTTAGTTAAGATTGTCTGTTAGAAGGCAAGTTCCTTTAGTTCAGATTCCTGTAAGTTTAATTTTCAAGGAACTAGTTAAGTGGCGATTTGTACTTTTGCAACGTTAAGGATTTGCAAAGTTCTGGGAAGTAATGTGTTCCAACATGTAGGTGTGTGTAAAGCGTACGTATGTGTGTGTTTGTGTGTACACGAGTAATTTTAAACAAACAATCGAGCAAACGTCTGCAGTTTCGAAGAATTATATCAGGAGAGCAAGGAATCATGATTAGATAGATCGCAAGAAGCACCACTGCACCCGTATATCATCCAATTCTCTTTCTCATTGTTAGACACACACACGTCAACTTCTTATTTCTTTCCAGCGTATTTCTTGATTAACGACGAAGCACGATATTCCTACAGTTTCTTCCGCTAGTCTTCGTTCAATATGTACCTATTTACATCTTTTTCACAAAAGAAACCAACTAAATTCTAATTCGAATGGAGTAAAGAGAACTCCGTATTATGGCTCTTGAAACACTCAATGAAGGAGACCAGGAATTTTTAGAAAACTCTATAAAGTTTTAAAGACAAAAATAATCAGATACCAAGCTATACGTACATACGAGGATGGACCAAATATAAACGAGCCTTTGTTCATAAAGCATCTACTTTGAAAAGTTTTACAGAAACACAAATTTCTCTATTTTTCGAAATACTCCCCTTGTTTCTATACATTTTTCCAACGTATTGGTAGTTTCTTCATCCTGTCTGCGTTAAAGCTGCGATATGAGGCCCAGCGTTATCGTGCAAGAGTAACACGTCACGAATGAGGTGCGTCCTTCTTTTTCGGCGGTAAGAAAGTTTTACCTGACTGAGAAGTCAGTAGTATAGACAGTAGTAGGCTGCATTAACGGTTCTTCGCTCGTGCAAAAAATGCACCAAAAGCATCCCTCTCCAGTCCCAAAAAACCGTGTCTAAAACTTTCCCTGCAGACAGACGTATTTTCGGCTTCACTGGGTTTGATTCATCTTTTCATGCTTGCTCATTTTGATGTTGGAGTATAAAGGTCGCAGATTACAATCTTGTCCAAAAAAAAATCAGCTTCCTTTCTAAATCGAGTGAGAAGCGCCTGAGAGATGCGAACTCGAGCGGCTTTTTGATCTTCACTCAGCAACTTTGGAACCCAACGAGCTGAAATTTTTCGGAATCCCAAGTTTTTTGTTTTGATTGTGTGGACACTCCCATAGCTGATGCCGAGTTCACCAAATATCTGAAGCACAGTGACGTGACGAGACGGTCCCCTTCAATAATGTTTCTAACGCGTGCAATGTTAACCGGCGAAATGGTGGTGCGCGGACGACGAGGACGATTTATATTTTCGACACGATTACGCCCATCGTTAAATTCTTTGCACCAAACTTTCACATATGGCCACGAAAGCGTCTCATTTCCGAATTGTGCTTGCAATCTGCGCAAAATTTTAGCTGGCTTCACGTGTAAGAAATTTAATACGAAAAATAAGTCGTTGCGCAAAGCTGATTTACATCTCTTTCTCACTCATTGTGATAACTATTAACCAAGCGATCGCAGCTATATGATGCTTCGTTTCCGTGCCACCTAATATCCCCACTTGCAAGTTCCTAAAGCCTGGATGCGCCTTGAACAACTACCCGCCGCGCAATTTAAAAAGGCTCGTTTATATTTGATGAACCCTCGTAGATATATACTCACTGGAGATACAGAGAGAGCGAGTGAAGTTACAGTGCTGTATAAAGTATCGTCGGTGAAATTGTATATTTTAACGGAAATAAGCAGTCTTTAAGCGTCGGAAGATCGTTTTCCGTTCTCTTCCGGCTTCAGCTCACTAGCATCCGATATCCAGCGAACGTTGCCTATGAGAATGTGAAATTTAGATCTGCTGATGAATAGAGTAATTCGTTCAGAAATATTTTGACAATAGTGTCTAACAGATAAATTACAGAGGACCGACAATATGGATCGTTAATATGGGTTCAAAAGATCCCAAAGACTTCACAATTAAGGACGGTTTCGTGTTAAAGCTTAAAACAAATTTTAGGTCTCACGCCCCCCACCCACAAAAAGAAAAATAATTCTAAATATCAAGGGTATAACTTAGATGCCTCATTGAGCTAAAACTGTGGTTATAAAACTTACTTTTATAAATCAAATAATTGAACAAAACGTAAAAAAAATAAAAATATGTTGCTCTAGCTTCTTATGCGTTCAAACAATAAGACTTTAAAAAAATACAAAATATTTAATTCTATATCCTTGTAAAGTATAGAAATATTATTAAAGATAATACAACCAACCAAAGCAGGCAAAATGACTCACAATTGACAACCCAGTAATTGCCTTATTTAATCGTGATAAAATGTGGAATAGCTTACCGCATTTCTTTCTTAATTAATAAAGTGAAACATTTAATAGACTTGGGGTAGACGTTTTTCAAAATTCTTTATTTTGTATGAAGAAAGGCTTTTAATTTAAGGCTTGTGAGTTTTTCATTTCGCAGTGCTCTCGGAAAAAATCACCCACAATATTTTACTGCTGACAAGGGTATTAAAAATCAATAAAATCGGGAATTTCCCAGCATTCTATAGATTATAGCCATTCAAAAAACTTTTCTGTGTTTCATTCCCACCAGCTACTCGTGCTGGTGGGCGGGCAGTTCCTCCGACTTACATTGTAGTCCAAAGCCGAAGGATAGGGCGTAAGGCCCTCTTCAGCCTCCTTGCAGGAATCCTGGGAGCGGGTGGGTGGTGTGGTTAGGGAGAGAAAGATGAGACGGACTAAAAGAAAACATAAGAGAAGTGAAATATTATTTGCCTAAATGATCCAAGGAAACCACAGAAAACTTAGACCAGAGCAGCCTGACCCGGGTTCGAACCGGTGACCTCCCGAATGGTAAGCAATGATCTAGAGCACTAGACCACGCCTACAAAGGTCAACGTTTGAATATTTTAGAAATTTTTGAATTAAAAAAGCCCATCTATTGGGACTCCCGATTAATAACGATCAGCTAGAATTCGATGCATCTCCCATATTGAAGGTAAATATTCAGGTAGATAGTATTTAAGAAATTAAAATTGTATTATATTATTCAGTACCTATACACATACAATTTTAGAATGGTTTAACAACCGAAACAATTGTCAGAGAATAAAATAAATTATTCTGAAACTTGCCAAGCATTTCAATTTAAAAACTTTATTACTAAAAAATTATTTCACCGAGTGTGCCGAGCGATTCAACTATTTCAAAAAAAAAAAAAACTAAGCTTAGAATGGTTTTATAGTTATCTCACAAACAGAAACCAAAGAACTAAGTGCAATAATAGTTATTCAAACGAAATCAACTCTGACATAGGTGTAACACAAGGAAGTATACTGGGGCCTCTCCTTTTTACCAGGTATTATTATTATTATTATTATTATTATTAAATGCGGTCACGTAAAATCGACAGTTCTCGTTGTAATACTTTACAATAAATTGTTTTAATATTATAAATATAAATATAAATATGGAATCAACAGAAACAACTACTCCGAGGGCTAATACCCCTACCGGTATTGAATTATACTGTTGATTCCGATGTATTCTAGACGAATAAGGATTTTAATTCCTTCTTTTTTGAATATGTTATATCTTCATCTAAAAATACATCGGAATCAACAGTGTAATTCAATGTCGGTAGGGGTATTAGCTCTCGGAGTAGTTGTTTCTGTTGATTCCATATTTATATTTATATTTATAATATAGCCTATAAAGGCCTTTCTGCCAGCGCCCACTTGATGAGACCCGATAGGTCGAAACCGGTCGTTGTGCCTACTTGGTAGGACGCGTTCCAAATGTGAGATCTTTGATCTTAGTATTTAGACGAATAATGATTTTAATTCCTTCTTTTTTTAATATGTTATATCTTCGTCTAAGAAAACATCGGAATCAACAGTGTAAATCAAAGCCGGTAGGGGTAGTAGCCCTCGGAGTAGTTGTTTCTGTTGATTCCATATTCATATTTATACTGTAACGAGTGCGCGTTTGCTTGTATGCGTTCGAGTGCCCATGTATGTGAGCGAGCGGGTTTCGGCCGAGCCGCGACGTGTATATCGTAACTGCAAGTGTGTGCGTAATAAATGAGGACATGTTAGTGTATTTGAGTTTCGCGGAAACTTGTTCGATATTTCGGCGAAAAATAAAATGGTCCCGACTTTTCTATGTTTCTCGGGAGTGTTCCGGAAACTTAACGGATCAGTATATAAGCGGAAAGACGATCGCCGAGGACAGTTCAGAGTGCAGATATAAATTGAAGTAATCGAGACGCGTAGTAAATAAATAGAAAAGTGAGAAGTGTAACTGTACATAAATAAATAATGTAATTGGTAGTAAAGTTAATTAATATCAGTATAAATAAATTGTTGTTCCTGTTTAAAAGTCTTCGAGTTTTGATTGTTGAACCCCCGAATGTTACAATTTTTATAATTATATTTATAATATAGCCTGTAAAGGCCTTCTGCCAGCGCCCACCTGATGAGACCCGATAGGTCGAAACCGGTGGTTGTGCCTACTTGATAAGACGCGTTCCAAATGTGAGATCTTTGATCGTAATATTTACACGACTAAGGATTATAATTCCTTCTTTTTTAAATATGTTTTAATATTATTGAAAACTGAAAATATTGAAGACAAAGTGGATTAAGAGAGAATAACCGAGGAAAACACTTTATGCAATTAAAATGGATAGACGAAATCACTAACTCGATCGTTAATTAATGAAAATGGATAATTCAGGTGACCGATGTCTCTTCATGCCTGCAGGATTTAACGAACGTGCAGATATACATTTGTGTATTAGCTCCAAACTCACGTATTGATGATGAAGGTACACGAACGGGGAGAATGTTAAAAGTAGAAGAAATCTGGATGTCGGCTCGTCGTTCCATGTCAGTTGACATCGCAGAACTACATTAATTAACAGTCGAAAATAAACGGAATTATCAAATAAACGGCGGCGATTCGCGACATTTCGCATACGGTTGGATAAACAACAAACCGTAACTGTTTTGTACTATAATACATATATATATATATATCTATGTGCACGTGCGTCAGTGTATATGTACATACTTATGTATGTATGTATGTATGTATGGACCCTTGCTCCCGTCGTATTCGTCAAAGAAGATGGATTAATGCAGTTTCTGAGTGGAAGGCAAATAACCGCTCGCAAAATATTCAGAGATAACCGCGGGCTTCCGTCGTGTTTGACTTTACGATGCGGTGGTTTGTTCTCTCTTCTCCTCGATGCTATGGATGTTACGAAAACGATTATTATTAAGGGACCGATCGTATTCCGACCGAGGTTTATTCCACTGTGGATTCGGGAGAACCGTTGCGTTGTGAAATTCTAACTAGCATAGTTTTACTATGCTGCGGTTGCCCGTTGGTTGCATTTGACTTACAAGAAACTTCCAATCTGCGATATCGCATCGGCAGATCGAGGACTAACAAAAACGACTTATTATTACAGTTACGGTTTTAATTCAATCTAATCACTTGCCAAAGAAATCCAGTTCATGTGGAGTCTATAAATTAAATTGCAACGTAACAAAATGTAAATGATTAGACGTATTGGAAGCCTTTGTTCATAGATTAATTAATACACCTCTAAATTCAGATAATTATAACTTAGAACTAAAAAGAATATATGGGTACTATAGCACAAAATAATGGTTACTCGTCTGCTTTAGTGGATAACATTTTAAATTAAAAAAATTAAAAAACAAACTTTGTACAAAATTTATTCTTATGTCATAATTAAACCCGAAAAATACAACAGTTTCACATATTTAGGTAATATTTCAACAAAAATTGGTAAATGTATTAGACAAATAACTAATAGTATTATTGCTTTTAGAACCAACAATTCGTTAGGTAAACTAATATTACATAATAAATGTAAAATCCAGAAAGAATTGAAGTCAGGAGTTTATTGTTTAAGTTGTTTAGACTGTGACAAAGTTACGTAGGTCAGGCTGGTAGGTCCTTCAAAACACGCATTAATGTTAACAGTGGATAAGTTAGTAGAAATAGTCCCACCAATAGATTACGTCAATTGTAGATAGTAATAGTTCTAGAAATAGATTGGTTGCTCGACACTTGATGAAACATATTACTAATTAGTTGAAAGAAACACTCAACTATGACGTCGAAAACCAATTGTTAAGGTTCTTTTAAATAAAATTTTATGAAAATTATATAAAATGTTTCTTTTAACTAATTACTAATAGTTCTTCTGAAGATGTCCTAGTAGGATGAAATAATTGTTGAGAATAAATAGTTACAAAAGTGTATTTCTATCAATTGAACATTTCATTAGGAGTTTGAATTTCCATGCAGGAAAGACTGAAACAACGGACAGTTTAGGATTATTAAACATCGGTTCGTGACGTATGCGGGTCATCTTGGAATTAATCCAAGGTCTCGTAAACTTCATTAGTTTGTATCTTCGGCTAATAATATATTACAAGAGACACTAAATTCTTATTTTACAATAATTTGTTAACATTTACTAGTCTTAATAAAAATGTTAATATTAATTATATTTGCTATCTTATGTTCTTGTATTGGTTTACATTATTTATAATCTATTAAATAAAAGACAAGTTTACCTAAAATTCCTACAGAACAAATAATCCTACTTTGATTTATTTTGGTTTCCCTAAACTTTGTTTCTGTCTTCCTCCATTTTTCGAGGGTATTAGTTGGTCTTATCTACTTATACTACAACACTTTCGTAAAAGTCAACCCCACTGAAGCTTCTTTAGCCACTGTTTCATTTATCTCTCCCCTTTTACTATTGTCTCACTTCTACTGGCTGTCTTGTATAGACAACCAGTATTTATACCGTGTTTGAGACTTTACTATGTAGTTTCATCTCAATCTAATAATAATAATAATAATCTAAGTATACAAAGTCAACCAAATTTAATTTTCAATAATTCTAAAGATATATTCAAAAACAAACACACTTGTTCAAAGGTTTTACAAATTTTATTAAGAATATAGGGCAGACAAGAAGATCGTATAGAATTAGGTTTAAAGAACACAACATTGTTTTGAAAATGGTCGTAATTTTAACGTAGAAAATAATTTTAGAATTTTACGTATCCTTAATAAAAGCAAAAGATTAAATTTGTTAGAAAAATTAGAAATCCAAATCCTTTTTTCTAAATAAAAATATTAAAAATGAACAGTGTGAATGGCCCTATATTTCGTGCATGTTTCCAAAAACCATAAGAAGGGTTACTTACCCCACCCACATGTAAGGTATAAATAGTTATGTTTGTTTATCTTTACTTAGTTTCTAATTGACTCTTTGAGAATGGCCTAATTAAGCCGAAACGATTGTAAGAGTATTCTTAATAATGTTTGTAAAACCTTTGAACAGGTATGTTTGTTATATATATATATATATAACTTCCCAACCGCAACCTCTCTAAATATTATTAAATTCTAAAGACATTTATTTCTTTTCCCCTATCTATATAAAATCAATTATATTTGATACGTAGGTACATACGTCAATCATGCTTTTTCGAATCTTAAAATCTCAAATGCTCTATCACAAAGTCTCAAATGCTTTAATAATAATTTCATGGTTTGACTGTGTAACCGACCAGATGTCCGAGGTAATGTCAACACGAGCATGTTTTGCTTGCATGATATATGGTTCCAGAATCATATAGGCATGTTTTTAAATTCTCCATCATTTTAACATTACACAGTTTTGCGTAGCGCCTTTGCCATGCAAAACAAAGTTTTGTTTAGGAAGCGGAAATAAATTGATGTTTCACAAGTAATTTTAGGTATCGTGGTCTAATACATGGACTACTGCTTTCAAATTTCACGTCAAACATCAAATGGGAATTTTATATACAAATGCAAATATTAACACGTGTTTTGAGTACAATGACTGACAGAATTTAACATATCAACTAAATTTGTCGATTAGTTGCATCTAAAGACTTTAATTATTAATATCTAATAAATTCGAAATTGTGATCCACATCTGAAAATGTGCGGCCTTTTTACGAAAGAATTAGTCAATTTTATAGGATTTAATATTGGGCTGGGTCAATCTCTAAACCAGACTTTATTTTTACAATCTTAGACTGTTATGGTTTACTGATACAAGAAATTTACACGGAGTTTTGCGGAGCTGAACTAATAAAACATTGAGTGTTTTTACCGCCCTAGTGTTTTATCAGTTATATCGAACGGTTGTACTGATGTACTACATCTAATGTTTTATTTTTAGATCTTTACTATTTATTCTTAATCAGTAATTACACTACCCTTATAACGAAATTGAAAGGATAATATTTATCCAGCGGGTCTAGATGAAACTCTTTACAGCTAGTCGTGCTAGTGGGCGGGCAGTCCCTCCGACTTACACTGTAGTGCAAAGCCGGAGAGTAGGGCGTAAGGCCCTCTTGAGCCTCCTTGCAGGAATCGTGGGAATGGGTGGGTGGTGTGGTCAGGAATAGAAAGATGAGATGGACGAAATGAAGACAGAAGAGAAGTGAAAGGTTATCTGTGGAATATTACTGCCCCAGCATTTGCTTACGCAATCCAAGGAAACCACAGAGAAACTTGGACCAAAGCAGCCGGACCCGGGTTTGAACCGGTGACCTCCCGAATGCTAAGCAATGATCTAGAGCACCAGACCACGCTGCTCCAACGGGCCTATAACAAGAACTGACCAACTGACTGTAGAAATATAACATATTTCAGTAAATGGGCAGATACGATATAAAGTAGGTTCAAAGGTTCAGGCAGGTATACTAATAAAATCTACAATTTATTTCCAATAAGAACTAATTTGAAAATCCCAATGTTTACTCTACGTGACATATAACAAAGGAATTCCTTTAACAGACTTTATGGTAGGGTACAATAAAACCGGACCGGCCCAAATTAAAGTTTACATGCTACAAGATACCGATTTATTTTTATTATTTATCCTGTTTCATCAAATATGCACGAAAAAGTTTGAAATAAATACACCGTTGATAACTTCCACAATTTATTAAATAAACTAACACGTGTTTCGCCAAATATAATAGAAAAGGTCTTTGGTACCGAACATTGAGTTTAATATTTTTTTAATAATATTCAGGAAAAATGGAAATTATTTGTGGAATACTTTTCCTTTTTTCCGTAATTGGGATTCATGGTGTTTCGGCTATTTTACAATATGAACTTGTTACTTGCTTCAGAAGTGCGGTCATAAATTTGAAATTGGAGGCGGTAACTGCCTGCGCTCTCACAATTATTTAAATGGTTTCGTGTTCTGTATATACAATAATATACTTATATGTATATGTATGTATGTAGTCTGAAAACAGTTTCTCACACAAATATACACTTATATATTATATAAGCAATCTCTTTTATTCGGAAAGCCTTGTACGGAAAATTGCAAAAATTACAGCGAATGTTCCTGATTTTAAAAACAGCGCGACTATCACATAAAAGCGGGATCACCATAAATTTCAACTCGCTTCACATGTATAGCTTTGAATTATGAATAAAATGCGAAATTATTCAGTGGTACGCGAACGCCAAGGGCTTTGCGATGTCTTACGTTGGCTCTTTAAATTTCTACGTAAATGGAGACTATTTACAAAAATGAAGTTGTAGAAGCTATATGTGCCTTTCACCTTTTTGATTCAATATGCGTATCCTATAAACAGAGTCTTTTCAAACTTGGTGCATGTAGCTCCCGAAACACCTTCCTTACGCAATTTTTTTTTCACATTACTGGCTAAGTACCTCTTACGATCTGTAGTATTAAATAGTTATTTATAAAGGAATTACAGGAAAAATAAGCTCAGAGTATTTATTAAACTTTCCTAATTTAGATATTCCCAATACATTCCTTTTCAATTTGCTTCCTTCCTAACTAAGAAAGAACGAACAAATACTGAACAAAACAACATCCCAATAGTATTCAATCTCCCGAAGAGGATTGGATAGATTTTAAACATTTCAAGGAATAAAATACTGCACTTACAGACCACAGAAGTATACAAGATCACATACTGTTGTGGAAAAGTTTACAGTTGGAGAAACTGGAAGAAAGGTCATCCAAGGAATTAATTAACACCAAAGCAGAGATAAATTGAAACACTTTATTCAATCAGACTTAGCAGCATCGCGTGATATTTTAGAATATGAAACAGCCGAACAATCTAAACCAAGATTGTAGATACAAAGAAGAACTCAATTTGACAAACTGTCCCGCCACAATATTTCATCGACCAATCAAAAAACCAATAAACAAAAGTCACGGATTGCACACGAGATTATTGATACAGATACCAAGATCTAGCAATGTTCGGTTCCTGGTCCATCTGCTCTGATACAAGTTTCTCATTGGTTTGCTTGAATCGTATGGGTGAATCCTGGGTCAGTAGTATTCCACAGATAAATCTTTCACTCGTCTACTGTATTCATCTCTTATCAAAATGCTGGAAACTTTGGCGAAGTTGTAGAACAAACTGTATAGCTCAAACCCCAACGGCAAAACACGACACAAAATGTCAGAAACAGACCAGAATACAGCGTCCAGTCTGACCAATATATTTCTTATTGCAATATTGACAATCAATTTCGTATATCGCCGACTTTTCTAGAAAAGGAATTTTGTCTTTAGAGTTACCCAGAAGAGCTTGAAGAGAATTAGACTTAGAACTGTATCCTATTTGATAAAACTAATTTAGGTAAACTTTCGTTTAGCCGAAATGAGTTATAAACTAAAAAAATGAAATTTTGGGTTCTAGGAGCTTTTGCAAACAGCGAATCACAAACATCTTCCTGCAGAAATTCGTCATTTTCATTTTCCAGACTTTAGAATAACCGAAATCGGTTGCATAATTTTTGTTTTTTAATTTGGATTTTAAAAGTTCCTCTGAAGAAAAAAATTGTATTGTATTACCATGCGGAAATAAACCGTTTTCGTTTTACGAGTAAATTTTGTCGACTTTAGAATAACGAATTCAGTTAAATCAAAACTTTTTAACTTTTGAATTTAAACGTTAAACATAAAATCACGACAATTTAACTAACTTAACCTAACCTAACCTAACCCATTATTTTACTTATTGTCTCTAAAATACTCATATTCTAATCTAATAGCTCGTAAAAGTTCCTGAAACGGATATAAGTTTTTTTTACAAAACCGTCTCCATAAATATTGGAAAACTTTGTCGGAAAATTCTTCTTCTGGAACATGCTGACCTTTTAAATATTTTAATTTGAGATTAAATTCTCTGTGTATGGGTACCATCATCAGCAACAAACTCAATGCTGTGGTTAACAGTTCGATGAACGTAATCATTCGCAGAAAGTTGACTGTACCCTCTCCATAAGTCCGTATGTATTATGAATCCCGGTTCAACATTAGCTTTAATTATATCAACTAAAGTGGTTGAATCCCTGTTATTATTCGGACACACAATCAACCTTAAATCTTCGGAATTTCCCTCAATCATACCCAATACCCAATGACTTTCAAGAATTCGCCTCCGATTATATTTGCCTGGAAAATGAAAATTGTGTATTTCCGCAGCGAAACTTTTACATTTCTGTATTTATAGAAGTCGTTAAAAGTAAAAAAATACAATGTATCTATACTGTGAAATTCTGCTAACAGATGTTTCGAAAGAGGGGGTTTTCTATTTTTTATTTGTGGTCTGTTTTAAAATGGTCGTTCCAATTGAATAAATTATTTATTAGGCCTATTACGTCGCTGGGGACTAGTCCGTGAATATTTCTTAACCCTAACATTCCGTACGGTAGAAGTTTCAATTTTTCACAGACTGTCAACCCCCGCATCCTACCTACCACCTACAATAACAATAACAAATGCAGGGATTGTTCCAGAAAGGAAATGTGCTTACAGCCGTTCCTTCACAAGAAGACGTGAATAATGAATAGTTGGCTCAATAATTCAGCAGTACATTCTTGTACTCAGTTAGCTGGTGGCTTTTTCTTACTCTGCGTCGCGAGGCTGTCGGTCGTTCGTCCTTGCTCCATACGAATTGTTGCTTTCTTAAGTGAAAAATCGCGTCACGACGCGCAGGAAAGAGTCGCTTTAGAGAGCCATGCTTTTTATTAGAGTCCATTCAAGTACATAACTCGTCCAAGTCCGCGACCTTAATTCTTCTTCCAGTTAATGGAACGATTTTAGCAAAGAATAATGATCTCGGGAATGGACTTAATTTTCTCCCTGTTGGCAACGTCTCGCTACGAGGATATTTCTAACCAGCCAATGCGGATGGATCGTCCTCGTTTTTAAACGAGACGAAGGTAGCGTTTAAATACCACCGACGTGACGCCCCCTTTTCCCTCACACATACACACATATATTTTTATATATGTATACGATATGTATCGTGTATGCATGTGTACAATGACGACACTGTTACTGCTCCATATTCGTTTAATGGATTAAACAGCCGGCAGACTCGTTTAATAATTAACATTGTTGGAAGTGATTTCAGCGTGGAGGATGAATAATAAAACATCAAAAATGAACGCATCGTGACTAATACGGACAAATTACCTAATTTACATTTCTGTTTTCGCTTTTGATAACCCGATTATGAAATATATGTCACGTTAAACAATGTTAAGTTTTTTTTTGTGTTTCATTCCCACCAGCTACTCGTGCTGGTGAGCGGGCTGTCCCTCTGACCTACACTGTGGTGCAAAGCCGGAGGGTAGGGCGTAATTCACTCTTCAGCCTCCTTGGGCGGGTAGTCATCCGACCTACACTGTAGTGCAAAGCCGGAGGGTAGGGCGTAGGGCCATCTTCAGCCTACTTGCAGGAATCGTGAGAATGGGTGGATGGTGTGGTTAGGGAGAGAAAGATGAGACGGGCGAAATGAAGACGGAAGAGAAGTGAAAGATTATCTGTGGAATATTATTGCCCCAGCATTTGCCTAGATGATCCAAGGAAACCACAGAAAACTTGGACCAGAATAGCCAGACCCGGGTTCGAACCGGTGACCTCCCGAATGCTAAGCAATGATCTAGAGCAGTGATTCCCAACAGGTGGTTCGCGAACCCCTAGGGGTTCGCAGTGTTTGCAGAGGAGGTTCGCGAAAATAATATTGTAATGGCGGATTTTTTAAATGCCATTAAAATTAAAAGCAAGAAAAAACAAAAACACAAAAATTAAAGAACACACCCACTGTAAAACAGATTGTTCGCTGCCTGTTTGTTAAGAAATCTAAAATAAATTTAACTATTTTCATTTCTTTTTTAAAACATAAGAACCAGTTTGTTAAATTTATCTAGTTTTCAACTTTTATAGCCATTATTTCAGTCTTATTAATTTTTTATTTAGATGTTTCACGATTAATATAATCATTTATTCTGCAATATAAAAATATATATTCTATCAAGTTTTCAAATTTTTTCGGACTTTCTTTTTGTTCGCGAGGAAAAAAGGTTGGAAAACACTGATCTAGAGCACTAGACCATGCCGCTCGGTGAGGTTAAGTAGGTACAATATCTATTTATGGCAATGTATCGCCATCTACTGATAACTGCTGTTGGCTTTGACAGAACACCATCCAGCCTACCTGCTGCTTTTAAACAGCGTTCGATGTATAATTATAGACAGGGATGTAGAAATTTAGTACTTATTGGGTGATATATTTAATTGATTCTATCGATACTTGGTTGAAATCCATATTAACTTTGATGAATCAAAAACACATATTTAAAATTTGAACAAATTTAATAAATTAACTTTACAATTGTTCCGCCAAACTTTGGCTTCATTAGAAGTTTATGACTAACATAAATCTAAAGTGATAATATATTTCGTTATATACTATTTTGTAAATGGAGGAGGGGCAGGGAACATATTCAGTAATGGAGATTGGCTTAATTCTATTGGTTCGTTAATTAATAGACTACTATTTTTAAATTTGTTAATTTCTAAAAGTCAACAATTTATACCAATTATTTTCATTGTGTAGTACATTAAATTCTTCATTAAAGTCATGACTATTTGTTAGTAAATGGTTAGCATAATTTGAGTTCGTTTTTTTATTCAAGAATGATCTTTTATGTTCTTTAATTCTTATGCGGAAATTTCTACCAGTTTCACAAATATAAAACATATTGCAAGATATGCAATTTAATTTATAAACACCAGTTTTTTGTACTTTGTCCATTTTTTCCTTATTATTTTTAATGTGGTTGCTTAAATTATTATTTTTATTTAGTAGTAGTAGTACTTTAGACTTTACGTTTAAGTTAGTGACAAAGTTTGGCGAAACATTTGTAAAGCTAATTTATTAAATTTGTTGAAATTTTAAACTAGTGTTTTTATAATACTAATGAGTGATATTTCGTTTTTTTTATTAAGTTGTTGGGAGATGATGACTGATGAGAACCAATTAGTTCGAAATCGCTATCTACGCAGAAAGTTACGCCGTGGGTTCAATTTGACAAGTCGATATCCTTATTAGAAAAGGACCATGCTGAGCATTAGCATTAAATCAGCAATAAATAGCAAGTTACATAGTAGATAAACTTTTGGCTAAAACACTCAAAAATTATACACTTAACCATATATATTATGGAAAAAATTTCGATAAAGAACGCATAAACTGGACCTTTATAAATCATCATAAAAATATAAGTACAGCAATTTGAAAAGGTTAAATAAGTTAGGCATCAATAGTGTATGTTCTAATAAAACAAATTTAGGCAAAATTCTAATTAATAATAAAATCTTAACAACAGACAAACTTCAAAAATCAGGTGTCTATGAGATTCAATGTCCAGACTGAGATGCAATATATGTAGGACAGACAGGTAGATCCTCTAATACTAGACTTAATGAGCATAAAAAGTCTATTGTTGATAAAAAAATTTAATACTGGTTTTGCCCAACATTGTTTTGTAAATAATCGTAACTTTAGTGAAGATAATTTTATGATTTTGCATTGTATAAATAAAAGTAAAAGATTAAACCTGCTAGAGAAATTAGAAATTCAAAATGCCTTTTTTTATAATAAAAATATTACAAATGAACAATGTGAAGGACATAAAAGTCCTATATTTTTAGCCCGGTTTCAATAATATGATTTGTTTTTACCCCCACTTACTTAAATATGTATATATAGTGACGTTTCTTTAGATTAAGTTAGTTTCCACTTAACTCTTTGATAATGGCTTGATAATCCGAAACAGTGTAAGAGAAGTCTTATTAAAAATTTTGTAAAACCTTAAAACAGTGTTTATTTGATTTCTATCATTATTAACATGTTTTACAATTTTCCAACCGCATCCCCCCTAAATTTTATTCACTGAACTTATACCGCTCTTCTAAAAAGGTAGAACCATCAGCAATTTGACATTGTTCTTACTTTTTGTCTCTTATAAATTACATTAGCGGCGATATGATCATAATACAATACATACTTACATAAACCGAGACACATTAGATGGGGCGGCAATACGATTTTTTCTAGTGAATCAATTCAAACGATTCGACTTTATGAAAGGAACCGATTCTCACCATCTCGTGTTCTTCACGATTCCACGATTCACTATGACGATTCAACAAGCCACATCGTAAGCAGTGAATCAATTAATACGATTATTTTTTAATGGTAGTTGTCCACCCCCGACACACATTATGTTGTACATGATGGTCCTTTCAAGTTATTATTTTTACCGTGATTATTTCCATAAAATTAGCCCTGTTGTTATACTACAGTAATAACTCACTAAACTGTTATTTATTACCTTTGCTGTTTTTTTTATGACAGCCATATTTGCTCAAAATAATATGAAATGTGTAGGTTGCTTTAGGTTTATACTCTAGCTCTCGTTCTACTACAATATTAGGTAATCCTCTCTACGCGAACTTTGACTGCTCCGGCAGACAAAAATAATGTTATGTTCGGCGGCTTATGAATTTTTAATAATTCTACTGAGGGTGTACTCTTTAGGAATGGTTAATAAAAATATGCTGGTAAGATTTAAGATTCCAAGAAGCTATCTGAATCTCATGAAATTTACTTCTAGTTTTATTCACGAATATGAACGTAGGTCGTCGACTTTAATTCCAGCTTTGAAGATATTCAAAATAATTTCTCTATTCGGAAGGGAATTAGACGTTAAATTTAAATGCACTGCATTACCCCATTAGAACCTAATTTGGTATTCCAAAAGTACATTTTTAGAGACTTCTGCTACACTCTATATTTATATACGGCGTTACTTTGAAATAGACATTTATTATTTAGTTTATTGGCAAAAGCGAAAAGTAGATAAATGGGATACAGAGTGAAGTCTAGCTTACCACCGTATTTATCCGTAGAATAATTTACGTTGTTATACAATTTATTCGTATAAATCAGCCGTATATTTCTATAATTATTTAATAACTTCTCGTTATCGAGATTTTACATTTTATTTTACACCAAAGAAGTTTACATAAAACCTTCTCAAAGTCTATTTGGGTCAAACTTTATTTGAATTAATCGTCTTAAATATTGAAGATAAATTAACAGAAAATTTTTACAATGTAACTGGTAACTAATTCGACATAAAGGACACCAAATTACGACGAATCCAAAAAGGTAATTTAAGTAAGACTACATTTGCTACTTATCTTTGAATGTTGAAACAGTAAATATGTTCTGAGTTTTAACTGGGGATCATTCGAAACAGACATTAAGTTCTACTGAATTGAGAAGTTCAGATGATTTTCAATAAAACTAGTTATAAAACGCAAGCATTCCTGACGGTGTTAGAATAGTATCTACTTCAATAGACAATAGTGATTGAAGCTTTTTCTGACAAGTTGTTTGGTTAATTTACATGGATTAAATTTATTTATAATGTCATAAATTGGAATATCTTACTTTTCGTTAGGGTTGAAATCCCGAAAATTTGTTTAAATCAAATGGTGTTTGAATGAAATTTATTGAAGTATTCTTCTATTAAGAAACTGAAACACTCAAAAAGCAGCATGCGTCGATGAATCAGGAAACATTTGCAAACGTGATGCAATTTTTAATTTTTTTTATGTTTGTTTCTGTTTTTACTAAGGAAAGTTTATGTTGGAAAATTAAAAATTACTTGGTTTGGGATTTGATTTTCACTTATGTAATCTTTGCGGGGTTGTCAGTCCGATGATAATCCCAATTCTTGAATTTTTCGCTATAAGCACTGTTTGAAATGAAAGTTACAATAAATGTAGTACAAGAAATATCTGTCAATCCATAGAAAAAACTATGGGCATTATTCCTGCGTTACTGTTAAAATTACTATGGTGTCGAAAATAATGGACACAACCTTTTGTGTTTGTGTAAACTTAAGTCATAAATTTAGGGATTAGGATAGGTAGATGTAAGTTTCCAATTTTAAGTCGAGCGTGTCAATTTCTGTATGTGAGAATGATGATTAGCAGATGTCGTAGAATGTATGGAAGAGCTATGTTGAAGTATGAGCGAGGAAGAGAGTGTACGAGAGCGAGATGGATGCATGAGAAAAGCCGTAGGTTAGGGATGTCGGACTGCGAGGTGGTGAAGGTGGTTTACCCCCTTGTGGCTAGTTTTAAGTTAAGAAGACTTAGTTCCATTGCTGCCCGCGCCATGAAAAAGTTGCATTTCTGCCCGCCAGATCGAAAAAGAGATTATACAGTGGCATTGCTGCCCGGTATGTAGATTGGATTGGAAAAAACACTTGGCATATGTTTTGCCTAACTTAGGCTTCTTCTTCTTTTGAAGAAGCCTAAGTTAGGCGAAACATATGTTAAGTGTTTTTTAATATATTGTGGAAATTAAACTGTTTGTTTCATTTATTTGTTAAAACGAGTTTCCATCAAGTAAACTTAGATGTGATAAATCAAGTTAAACAGGGTTGAAACGAATGACGCGCATGGCGTACGTTTGTAGGCAACTTTACAGTCTTTACCGTAATGACTGCTAATCATTTACTTAATTATGGTAAGGTAGGTGAATACCGATAAATTATAGCATTGTCTGTTAATATTTTTATTAATTATTTCAAATTAATTATATGAGTTGTTCTTTGAATGAATATGGTAACAAAATTGTTCCCTTCGTGACCATTTATTTATTTAAATAAAGGTATATTGTTCATCCCAAACTAAAACAGCGTTATTTAATGATGAAAAATATACTCGTGCTTGTACAGGCTTCACAAAATGACAGAATTGATACACTACAGAAATGGGGTATTAGTCACTCTCATGCCACCATGAGGAGGTAGCTGGATGCCAGACGGACTATCAATTTGGTCATTACAAAGCCGAATTTCCGATACAGTGAGTGCGACGAAGTCCGTTATTAAACTTTGACAACCATACGTTTTAATTCGGAATTTCCCGGACCATTGTTCGAACTAAAATTTACCTAAACGAGAGGGCAATTTTTAATCCTGACCGGTCGGTTCTGACGAACGAGATATACGCACTACTACACCAACATCTACTAGGTACCATTATACGTAATTCCTACCACTGCAGCAGGCTGCTTTATCGCATTCTATCGTACTTTTCATTTTTCAATTCTCTCTCTCTCTCTCTCTACCCTCTTTTCTTGTTGCTCTAATGTCGTCAACTGAATGCCGTTCAAACGACGAGGAAAACAACTGGAGCGTAATAGAATGATGAGCTCAACTATTCCGGCAAGAGGATCATTTTTTTTTGTTCATTTATATTTTTGGACTTCATTATCTATTCCAGATACTGCCGTGATCTGGGTGGAATGTTATACGTACCCATGCATACACCCATGTAAATTGAATATCCTTGTGCATAATAAAATATTTTCAGTGCATACATATACATATATGATTTACTCTAACAAAGCGTGAAAATCATAAATTTTTATTTTACCAATACTGCGAGATCACTTATGTACGTACCGTCCATCGGGGAAGAATGTCAAAAGGTCTTGTTTTTTGTACTTATTCACATAGTGCTCGTAATTTAGATAATTATATTATTTTTCCATTTATTCAAAAATAGATTCGATTTAATTTACTAAACACGGAAGCGTTATTTAAAATTTCATTATTTATTTCATCATTTCACGAAACCACAACGAATGTGCGTTGTGATCCAAGTTCTAGTTGTTGAACATGCAAATAAGCACTATGTAGGGTCCTATAAATAGCTAGGGTAAATCATTATGGTGGAGATCGAGCGGTGTGGTCTAGTGCTCTAGATCATTGCTTAGCATTCAGGAGGAGGACACCGGTTCGAACCTGGGTCCGGCTGCTTTGGTCCAAGTTTTCTGTGGTTTCCTTGGATCACTTAGGCACAGATAATCTTTCACTTCTCTTCTGTCTTCATTTCTTCCGTCTCATCTTTCTCTCCCTAACCACACCACCCTACCCTCCGGCTTTGCACTACAGTGTAGGTCGGAGGGACTGCCCGTCCACCAGCACGAGTAGCTGGTGGGAATGAAACACAAAAAGGTTTTTTTTTCACAAAATTATCTTACCAACCAATCCATATGCCTGTACCACAGATACGTAGTAGAACATTATTAAATAATCATCATGTCTTCCAACAGAAAATTCACGTTAGGTTATCCATTATTTTTGTTTATTACTTGCGAAATGTTTACTTGGTAATTTCTAAAGTTGAATTAGGTATATGCTCTGTATTTGTTTATTTATTAATGCTTAGTGCAAATATCATTATTAATATGCGTATCCAGAGGAAAATATTGACTTGGCTGAACTATCCTGTGCAAACAGTGTGTCCCTCAGGTATGTTACAGAATGTCGGTTGATAACGCACAGCATTTACGAAGGTTCTCCCTATGGCGAATTTGAAACTAACTAAACCGATAAAATATTTCTGAAATGTAAACATTGGAATGTTGGGTAACCATCCCTTACACTCTACGTTTGACACATATCAACAAAGCTGCGTATCCAATAGAGCTTATGAATGAACAGATACTGAACAAAATCCGGGACACCAAACAAATGTTGGCAATATAATTTAAAGTCATTTTGTTCAACATATTTTTTAGTGTGTAATACTACTTGATGAATGTGAAAAATATTTATCTCTTTTTTTGCAAATATACTTTATCAAGAAAACCGCGATTAGATCGTTTAGTAATAGTAATCGGGAATTAATAGTTATTGTTCCTTCAGTACCACCTTTAGAAGTAATAACTATAATAGAAACTATATTGGAAAAAAAACAAAAGTAATATTACTAATTCGAATTGTTTCTGCGGTAGGTTCATTGTGAAACATTTTGAATAATAACAACATAGAGGCCTTTATCTTGTTATTATATTAACTGTTCTTTACAGAACATTTCGACTCGGTTAGTAATTTATCGCGACTGCCTATGGCACGCTGATGAGCTTCTAACAAGAGCGAAATCGCGATCCGTGTCTGGTAGTTTCGATAAATTTCTGAATAATATTAAATTGTTTAAAATTAAACCAGAAATGTTTTCACAAAGTTTATTAACAATCTCTGACATGTGTTTCAACCTTTCGGCCATTCTAAAAGAGAACTACAAGAGTACGGTACTCTTGTTTAGTCCAAATTTTAAAATAATGCATACTGAAGGAAAAAAGCTTCAAACTCTATCTTTTGGTAACCTTAGAAATTAATAAACAAAAAAACAGTAATTTATTATCAAACGAACAAAGAGAATTAAATAACTCCCCTTTATTGAATCTTTGGCCAATTCCACCATCCCACCATAACTAACCACCCTTAAGTACATAGAATTGTGTAAATAAAATAGGTATCTTTGTATCTTCTGACGAAGCCGCAAAGCGGTGAAACAATTGTTAAGAACAATAAAAAACTGTGGAAATTAACGATAGTGTTCATAAGTAAACATTTTTCGTGGTCTAAATATAAAAAAACACATCTCAATTATCGTTGTAGATAATATTTATCACAAGTACAAAACGTTAACTGGTAAATTGATCAATGAAGTACTATTTAGGTTATTATCTAAATATAAACCGTTCTGACAGCGTAACGGCTGACCCATTATCCAGAGTTACATGATACTAATGGAAAACGATAATAAAGATTACACTAAATGATCTGCAATTGTGCTGTTTTGAAAAGCAATTAAATGAAACAACTTTGCCGCTTTTAATCGAATTATTATCGAAATTGGAGACATATGTGCGATTCGTTTTTAATTAACAAACAGTAACACTTACAATTAATCGGTTTCTTAAGCAATCCTTGAAACCGTAAACTTCGGTTGTCAAAGTCCACTTTCAGATCGTCAGACAAATATTCTCAGTGCAGCTAATGAAGCTGTTGAAGAAATATATCTATCATTATAAGAGATTTTAACAATGAACTAAAGTAATCGAATCGAATATTTACATATTTTTCTCAGAGAATTCCTGAATTGCATGACCTTGCAAGCCCATAATCATGATAACAATACCATAACATACAAGAGTCTTTCCAGAATTTACTTGTATGTATGCTTTCTCCTTATCTTTGCCAAATTATTAGGTGTACAAATATGAAAGTTCGTTTTACTTTATCTAAAAATTTTTTGTGAATAAACCTGTTTTTTAACTTGTGTTTGTATCTATCTTGTAGAGTGTTTAAAGCGCTATCTAATGCTTCTTGAATTTTTAGAAAAGGTTTGCATATAAAATTTTAAGACAATTTTATATATGACGACAGAATCGCCAAAAAAGAGCATTTGCGGGAAGTGCTTTTGTTAATGTTTAATTGAAAGAAGAATTCCGTTGAAGCTCACAAAATGATTGCTGAAGTTTATGGTGAAGATGCGATTACTGCTAGAGCCTGTCAAAAATGGTTTAAGAGGTTCAAAGAAGGCAATTTTGACCTGAGCAACAAGGCCCGCCGTAGACCACCGAAGCAATTTGAAGACCATGATTTGCAAGCCTTGCTCCATGAAGATGATGCCCAAACGCAGCAACAATTAGCTGACGCGTTAGGTATGACGCAGCAAACAATTTCGAACCGTTTGAACGACATGGGCAAGATCCAGAAGGAAGGACGATGGGTGCCGCATGAACTGACTGAACGCCAGCAAGAAAATCGAAGAACGATGTGTGAACTTTTATTTGAACGGCAACAACGCAAGTGATTCATGCATCGAATCATCATTGGTGACGAGAAGTGGATCTATTTCGATAATCCAAAACGAAAGAGATCATGGACGGACCCAGGAGAGGCGCCGAAGTTGACTCCGTAGCCCAAAATCCATGGAAAGAAGGTGTTAATCTTGCTATGGTGGGATCAGAAGGGTATTTTGTATTACGAACTTCGCAAACCTGGTGAAACAGTTACGGCGGCTCGTTATAAAGATCAATTAATCAATCTGAACCGAGAAGTTGAAGCAAAACGACCAGAATGGACCACAAGACACGAGTGCCCGATAGTGCTTCACGACAACGCCAGACCTCATGTTGCAGAATTGGTCAGAAACACCATAAAAGACCTGAAATGGGAAGTCTTACCCCACCCGCCCTACTCTCCTGATATCGCTCAGTCCGATTATCACATGTTTCGGTCGATGGCTCACGGATTGGCGGAGCAGAAGTTTACTAAACATGAAGAAGTTAAAAAATGGTTCGATGAATGGATTGCATCGAAACAGCCGAAATTCTTTTTTGATGGAATCCATAAGTTACCCACAAATTGGAACAATGTTGTTGTTAATAATGGTTATTATTGTTAATAAAAGTTTACTTGAAAATTTTTTGGAAATTTAATTTTTTGAATCGTAAAAAAACGAACACTCATATTTGTACACCCAATACTACCCCTCTATTTTGTGGATACCTAAAAGGTCTCTGAAAAGGACTTTCAGCCCTATTTTCCAGCTTTGCATCAGAGTATAACTCAAAGGGACATCCCGAATGAATTTCACAAATTCAATTGTTTAACAGCACTGCCTATGATGAAATAATGTTCGAAATCGCGATTCCCATTTGATGGTTTCAATAAATTCTTGGTTAAGGGCTTATTGTTGTTTAAAGAAAATTGTCAGTATAATTTACTAAAAATGTGATTTCTACCCAAAGCATGACAAGGCAAGGTACGCGTGTAATCCCATATTCCAGTACATATTTTCTCGGATTTTACTTTTCAAAGTAATAAAATTTTGAATTAAATTTTTCCGTAGCAACACCCTCTCGTAGGTGCTTTATTTAATGCAAATATTCGTATTCAATTCGTCTGACAGCTCCTTATTTTCCCCTAAAGCCCTACGACTGCTCCGTTTATACTCTTCAGAGAGATTCTAGAGCTTCTTTAACATTTTCAGTGTGTCGCAATAACGCTACAGTTCTATATAAATTGGCATTCTGCTGTTACAAGAATACGAATTGTATACTTCTTTTGTTTACAGGGGAAATGAAGACACTTTAAAGTTTCACAATGGATTAAATCGTCTACATGGTGCTGGGTAACATCTAAACAAACAATATGAATGTGCCGACAATAAAAATTCACTACCCGTTTGACTTTACGGAAATTATTAACATACCTACATTGTAAGCAAATAATAAAATAACTGAGACGTTTTTACTAACACATTTTATTTGTTTTCTTATAAATAAAAATCTACAGCATATGTTTTGCCAAATATTAGGTTTTTCCCTACCTATTACTCGCGTAATTTAGTATGTAAATGTTCACAGGTAAAACAACATCATAATTATTTTGGGACTAAGATTAGGATATAAAGATGATACTAATGGAACCATTGGAATGCTGAACTGGTTGGAGAAGTATTGGTATCGTTTACTGTACTAATATTCTTAATTTTGTTTGTACCTAATTAAACAGTATTATCACTAAAAATTTCGAATTGAATTGACCTGCTCTATTACAACAAAGAAGAGCAGAAAACAAGGTCACAAATAAACCAAGACCATAACATTATTAACATCGGATGTCTTGCTGTGAAATGGATTTTCTCTTCGCTTACCCGTCGTGAGTTTAATGATTTCACGAAGGGGTATAGTGTATAGTATGCACCCCCGCGGGACCTCGTGGTAATGCTATACGTTTTCTCCCGTTCCGTTCGTGACACCGCGATCTTTCTATCTTTCTCTCGCTCTTTATTTGTACATAGTGCCAACACTACTGCGACATGTCGGCAAACAATTGGGTGCTTGTATGGAAATTGATGGCACTATTAAAAACATCTGCGATAACATCAATGGCGGCAAGGGGATTACAGCCATTATACAAACTGTTCTCCGTTACCAATGGACTATCCGATAATAACAACAACTTTCCATAAAGGAAAGTGTTGATGGAATCGATAACAGTTACAGTTTAATGTTTCTCATATGAACGTTTTTAAGGCAAAATATATCTCAATTAAAAGGGATACGAATAAACAAACAGTAAACGAATATTAATTATAAAGAGCTCTTAATTCAATTATTAATAAGTAAAGGCAAGAACAAAAACCAAGCGCAAATGTCAAATTTGACACTGAAACATCAACTACTAAGATTGACGAAAATGTACGATGCATGTTTTTTAAGTACCGTTTTGAAATTCTGCCGGAACAGCGCTGCGGTCAATGTTCCGCGCATGCGCACTAAGTACCTACATCTCTCTCCTACGCACTGACGCAATTACAGTCTGATTCGCCATTGTTTACGTTGTTTACTGCGTGTTTAAGATACCTTCGATAATCGTGAGTCCCGCCGACTGTGAAGTCCGGGCTGTTATACGATTCCTTAGTGATAAAGGACTAACACCGATTAATATTTATCGTAAGATGCAGTTTACGGACAAAACATTATGAGTGATGGAATGGTAAGGTGGTAAGGAAGTGGCTAATTGGACCAAACATCTCATCACATCTTTTCACTGGGAAACTCTAGATCATCCCCCGTACAGCCCTGATCTGGCGCCCAGTGACTGTTATTTGTTCCTGCACTTGAATAAAAATCTGGGCGGTCAGCGTCTTCAAGACGATAACAAAGTCAAAACAGCTGTGATACAGTGGTTAACAGTTAACAAGTCAGGCGGCAGAGTTCTATGAGAAGGGTATTCAAAAACTGGTCAAACTTTATGGCATGTGCCTCAAAATTGAAGGAAATTATGTAGAAAAGTATATTAAAGTACAGGCTTTCATATAAAAATAAAATTATTAAGATGCCTTTGTACGTTTTTTATTAATTCCAAAACAGTACTTACTTAAAAAACATGCCTCGTATGCAACGTTGTATGTTGAATTATTGTAATTTTGACCTAATGTATTTTACGTTCTTCAAGTTGGCATAGTTAGATAAAATGATTATGAACAATTGGAAATTTTTGATAATTAGCTTAGTAGGTACATGAAAATAAACATTAATACTTTGTTTTTGCAAAACATATTTTGGAATGGAATGCCATGAAGAAACACTTTTGACGATCCTTTACCTGAATTGGTTTGCTTCCTAACGTGTCGCTAGCATGAGTGACGAGCTTCTTCAGTCTACATCCAGCATCGAAGATGGAAGGACCTCTGAAGAAGCTCCCCACTCGTGCTAACGAAACGTTAGGAAGCAATTCCAACCAACGACGTCCTTTAGACCCGAACAAAGACTACACTAGATAACTTTACTTTTCCAAACCAACATTCCTAAATCTTCGGAACATATCAAACTCTGTAGTTTTGTGGCCATCTATCAGCGCAACATTTACCTTGTTTCTGCATTTTTTCACCTCTTTCTCGTCATCATAATCATTACTGTATTACGGCACGTATCGTATTTTGTATTTTATTAAACAAATACCGTTTCTAAAATTGACGACACTATTAAGGCATTACGAGTTCAGTAAAGTTCAGGGATTTAACGACCGGTGGACTCATAAAACGTTCCTCGCAATCGTTTTTCCTTGTCTCCATTCCGATGCACCAACAAACAACGAGAACGATATTTTACAATTTTGGTTTATTCCATTTTGTGCATCGTAGACATGCTGTGGAGGAATCGTTTGCCGCGCTTGGGGTGAAGAACACAGAAAAGGAGAGGGAGGAGGGATGATACGGAATTAATTCCTCGTCGCAATAAAAGACAAATAACTCGCAAGATCACGTACGACACGAGTGGCGTCAACTGGAAAGCTTTCTTGTGTACAGTGCATTAGCCTTTTCATGCGTCTTTGTACTCACTGTTGTCACCACTGCCACGTCTTCGAATTTATTGCCATTCTGTTTATTTTGGAACATTAAAATTTCACCCTAGTTTATTAGAAAACAGAAAACGGTTTGTTTTATACAGAAAAACATTCCATAATGGCAAACGCGTTTATGAAGCACATAAAACTGAAGCCTCAAAATATCGAATACCGGTTTTATATACAACATTTCAGAACATTTATTCAAAGGAAGTAAAAATTCAAATACATTTTACGTACGTCAAAAATCCAATAAGAAAATCGCCGGAGAAGTTAGACTAACAGTATATGAAGAAGACAACGAAGGAACCAAATAACCAATTGAGATTCTGTAACCTAGAATGTTAGCCTTCTTGTTTGGAAGGTCACTAACACTAAGAGTCAAGTTCAAATCACAAAAACCTATTTGGTTTGAACTTTTTTTAAAGTATCAATTACAAAAACTATAAAAAGAAGAAATTTTGAAAAACCAGCGGTTTGATAAATTCTAAAAACCTTATTGTGTTTCGTTTCCACCAGACGATACTTGTATGCGAGTTGCTACATCGACCTACATTCTTCAGCCCTCTGGTGGGTGATGGCGGTTAGGCAGAGAAACATAAGATGAAGATAGTAGAAAAGTGGAAGACTGCACATGTCAACAAAATTTCGGGTTAGGAAATTGCCTGAACAGGTCAGGCTGTTGAGATATTCTAACCTCGAAACAAAAAATGTGTTTGGTCGGCTTTTTTTTCTAGCATTATTACGTGAAATAAAAGATCAAAACAATTAAAAAAGTAATCATGTAGGAGGTACATTTTATCGCTGATTTATAATCTGTCCTCAGAACTTCTCTGGCACATCGATATCTTGAAATATATTTTAACCTCACGGTCGAAATGATCCTATGTTGGCTTCTTTATTTTGTGATTACTATATCTTGATATTTTATTTACTAGAAAATTCCGGTGCCAGATTCGAGTTCATTTTTCAAAAATACGTCTAAAACAATTCCCCCTCCCCTTCGATTTTTATCTTTTTAATAAGGTAGCGTAAGATTTTATTTCTTGGAAACCTTTTTAAGAGCACCATCCCTGTATCTTGCCCCTATATTTTTAAGTACATTTGGCACCTTTTACCATGTTTTGTTTGTGTAAAAATTTGCAGCACTACAAAAACGAATCTAAGCCCGAGTTGGGATCAAAATAATCTCATAAGAAACTGCTTAAAAAATATGTAATACATACAATTTCATAACGATTCTAAAGCCGAAAGAGTACAAAATGTTTCCCTATTGTTTATATAAATTGAAAACACGAATTTAGTTCGTAGAAAGTTGCGAGGAAAGTATTATTTATAAATATTATTTTAATGGAAGAAACCACTTGGAAATATTTCACTTAAATTGATTAACAAACTCTACATATGTTTCGCCTCTTTATGGCATCTTTAGGAGTTATTGAGTTACAAGTTACAAGTTACTGAATCTTAACTAAAGTAATTCCTATTTATACATCTCTATCTTACACTAAATTTAGATCAAGGAGGGGGTTGCTTACGAACATGGTTGGTCGTTGACTAGTTTCTTTTTACAATTTAGGGCTTTCTTAATTTGTAATATTTTATATTTATCTAATACTAATCCGCCTTTTAGGTTATGTAATAATTTTACGTTTCCTTTTTCTATTATTAATTAGGTGGGTTGCTAACCCTGAGTTATGTATATATATATATAAATGTTAGATAATCTAAAAGGCGGATTAATATTGGATAAATATGAAATATTAGAAATTAAGAAAGCCCCAAATTGTAAAAAGAAACTAGGTAACGACCCAATCATGTTCGGAAGCAACCCCCTCCTTGTTCCAAATTTAGTGTAAGATAGAGATGTATAAATAGGAATTACGTTAGTTTAGATTTAATAACTTGTATCTTGGAACTCAATAACTCCTGAAGATGCCATAAAAAGGCGAAACACGTGTAGAGTGTGTTAATAAATTTAAGTGAAATATTTCCAAGTGTTTTCTTTTATTAAAATAATTTTTATTAAGCATGTTTCATCAAGTGTTAACGGCAGACAGTTTCAATTTAATATTATTTATATATAAAGATGAACTGACTTTTATTTATTTTTTAAATAAATATTCTGAGGTACAAATTCAATAATAAATTTATGAACATACATTAGACGTGTGTACAATTCATAAAGTAAAGTTTAGTGATATAGGCTTTAGGCAAACTTTATTGACCTTGTTAGACTAACTTGGAATATATTTTATTAAACATTGCGAGTGGCAAGTGACATTTGCATTTGCAAAACGGTTAACTGGAGGGCTTGTAGGGGTGTGCTTCGGGCGCTTAAGGCGTATATATACTATATATGTGGTGTGTATAGTAAGTATATAGCTATGTAGATGTACGAAGGAATTAGAATTCGTTAGGGGCTTTCGACTTTAACTCAATTTAAGGAGCTAAATCAAATCTGCGGCCAAAATTCCCAGAACGCGCTCATTAGGGTCACCCGAGCCCTCTCATATCTGACTTACAATAGACTACTACATGCACATAATATACATAAATACATAACGATGGAGGTTCTTATATGTATGTAAGTCGACGAAGCGATTCTATGGAGAAACGTCTGGCCAAGCGTACAAGATTTGTTACTTCTCGTTTGTTTCCGTTTCAGGAATCTGATTAGATTTGAAATTAACTACCCGTTTCTTGTAAAAATAATAAAGAAAGAAAGAGAAGACCGAATGAAAAAGAGAAACACTAGTAGGTACATTTTAATAAACCACTTTTGCCAATTGTTTTAGGGATCATTGTAAATTAAACAACGAATAAGTTTATGTTGTAAAAGTGAACTTTAAGAGGAATATTAATCTTGAAAATGGTAACTGCTTGTTGAAATAATAGCTGAGGTAAATTTGATTAAATTTGAGTGAAACGAAACTAGATCAACAGTTAAATTTTCTTGATTTGAACATACGTCACAAAAACAACAAATTTGGATATAAGATTTTTAAAAAACCGACCACAACAGACACTATTATACCGGCAAATTCATACCAGTCCTTAAACATTAAACTTTCAGCCTTTTATAGTCTTTTAAACAGACTTGTAAACATTCCACTTGGTAAAAAAGATTATATTTATAACTGAACATAATTAAGCATATCGCCCAAAA
This sequence comes from Agrilus biguttatus, assembly GCA_963921985.1. Lineage (NCBI taxonomy): Eukaryota > Metazoa > Arthropoda > Insecta > Coleoptera > Buprestidae > Agrilus > Agrilus biguttatus. Next base: position 38,299,825 of record OY998119.1, on the reverse strand, counting down.
CAACGGCTATTCCCCTAAAATAATAGATAAAATGCTATCTAATTAACTACGCATTAAAACTCAAAATATACTATATGCCAGAGACAAAAATAAAAAATGGCTCCATTAACTCCTTCTGTTCATTAAATTACATAAAAAAGTCAAGTTATAAAATTAAAAACATTTTGGCTAAATTCAATATATCTACAACTGAAGTAAACAGATTCAACAGTACTAGTTAAGAATAAAAGAAAAATAGACAAGAAACAAAAAAGTGGCGTGTATCAAATTAATTGTCAAGATTGCGATGCTATTTATATTGGACAAACGGGCCGTTCACTAGAAACACGTTTTAAAGAACATTTAACAAACATAAAAAACAAAAAACTTACTACAGGTTTAACTGAACATTGCGTCAAAGAAAACCATATGATTAATATCATTGAATTAAAATTATTACATTGCCAGCCTAAAAGTAAGAAATTAACTTTACTAGAATTTCTAGTAATTAAAAAAGCCACTCACTCAAAGAGAAATATTATTAATAACCAAAACGAATTATGTTTTGTCAATACCCCACTCCTAATAAATTTGTAACCCTCTAGAGGATCTTCGCAAGTATATATAAGCTGTTATTACCATGTTATAATTTAGTATAGTTGTAATCTTGAAAATGGCCGATTAGGCTGAAACAATTGTCGAGTATTTTTAATATATCCGTTGAAGTTTTTAGTGTGTTCTTTACTACCTTCTCTGGTGTAAATCATGCTTCATCAACCATGCACCGTCGAAAGTTTAAACTTTATTAAAGAAACTAGATGTTTCTTTTTGAAATGGTCCCTATCTGGGTAGATTTGATAAATTATTGACCAAGAACTTCTACTATTCTAACCAATAATGCTGTTCATATATATATATAAATGTATACATGAAAACCTCTAGGCATTTTGGACAAAAGTTATAATAATCATTAAATAATATATAATTTAGCAAAGAAAATTAGTAGAATTTTAATGGATAAAACACAATTTAATCCACAACACAGCATAAAAAACGCAATTCAATTAACAGAAAAATAAAAAAACTATAAAACTTCTCTCATTTGATGTCACTAATATGTTCCCTAATATTCCAGTCACAGAATGTCTACCCCTAATTAAAAACATTCTAAACGAAAGTAAGTGCAAATATAAATATGGAATCAACATAAACAACTACTCCGAGGGCTAATACCCCTACCGGCATTGAATTACACTGTTGATTCCGATGGACTTCTAGACGAAAATATAACAAAGATCTCACATTTTGATCTTAAAATTTAGACGAATAAGAACTTTAATTCCTTCTTTTTTGAATATTTGAAAGTAAGTGCGACAAAAACGTTAAAAATGAACTTGAACTGTGTTTAAGCCAAAATTACTGTCAATACAACACACAATTTTTTGTCGAAAAAACAGGGTTAGCTGTGGGTTCACCATTAAGCCCCTTATTAGCAAACATTTTTATGCAACAAATAGAAAATAAAATTATGCAATCACCTGTCGCAAAAAAACATATAAAATTTTGGCATAGGTATGTAGACGACATCATAGTCTGCTTCACAGGAACACAACATCAATTGCACTCATTTCTAAATTCAATTAACACAATTCACCCCAACATTAAATTCACCTTAGAAATCGAAGATCATAAATTTTTTCTTAGATCTCACTTTAGAGCACTCTGATAATAATGTATATTTTGACATTTATAGAAAACCTACATTCACAGACATTACCATACCTAATAATTCAAACCACCCAATTTCACAAAATCTGGCAGCATATAACTCCATGATACATAGAGCTTATTCAATCTCCTTCTCAAAAGACAAGTTAAAACGAGAAACTAACACAATTCTTACAATCGCAAAAATAATGGTTTTGATCCAAAAACAATTCAAAAACTAATTAATGAAAAACAATTTTAAATAGCATGCCATAACATATACCCATACATAAAAGATACTAACCGCAAATGTAATCTGACGTAGTTTGGTAATACTTCGACAAAAATTACTAACATTTTGGCCACACATAATAACATTACCGTCAGTTTTAAGCCAAATTTAATTATAAAACATATATTTGTCAATCAAAAAGATAAAACGACTATGTATAATAAAACGAACTTATGTTCGGAATGTGATTCCTTTTATTTATGACAAACAGGGAGATACTTCAGAATTAGGTTCAATGAACATTACACATTATTTAGACTACAAAAAAGTAATTCAAAGTTTGCAAACCTTTGTATAGAAACTAACCACCAATTTCCATCCATCGAAAATTTAGAAATAATACATATCGATAAGAAACGTTTCAAACTAAGTGTTTTAGAATCACTGGAAATATTTAAAGCCATAAAACTGATACAAATAATATTTTGAATGACCAGATAGAACTGTATTATTCACAACTATTTACACCATTTAAGCAACAAGCGGCAACCCCAAATTGTTATCTTATATACCTGTGTACCTTCTGTTCTATATTAATTCAATTTGAATCGCTTGTTTGAAAATGATAGTATAATCTGTCGGAATTTTGTAAATAAAAGTGATAATAAACAAAGTAGTTTTTTTGTGTTTATCGTTAAGATGAATTATCGCAAAGTAACTGCTGAAACAATTCAATATGCTATAATAATATTTTAGACTTCGACATAACCAAAAAGTATCCTTGAAACTTGTTCTTTAATTCTTTGATAAAATCGACGAACATTGGAAGTTTCAAGGGCCATCTGATAAGAAGGTAGGTATATCATTTCGTGTTTTGGAACTCCAACTAAAGTAAATAATAGAAACACTTAAACTAATATCAACTACAAAATTTTATTTGGAAGTTAAGAGAAGAACCTTGAACGAAAATAGTCAGAAGTGCCTACCTATGGTAGGTACAAGTTTTTCTGTTTATTGATAGTGTAATTTACAACGTCTAGTGAGATTCGTACAATTTCCCGTTTTCGGATATAAAATTACGATTCTTCCATTCGTATCAAGCAACGCGAAATGTTTGCTTTCAATTTTTGGTCGACTGTCGATAGCGTTAGGATGTTGAAACGAGGAACATTGTGTACGAAAGTTTACGTAGAAGCTCCGCGTTATGTATTTTGACTGTAACATACATAAGGTACGTAGGTAGACTACGGAGACGGAGACTCCTTTCATACGTAAATACTGGCTTCGTTGCAATCAAATACCTAACATAATACAAACACATGGAAACTCTCACATAAGCTCCGCTATGGATTTCAGTCGATTTCATCAATTGGAAAATCCAAATTAGAATTTGGTTTAACTAAATGATCAAACGTAATCATTCACTGTACTGGCCTTTACTTACTGAAACTCCTTTCTAATAACGTGATAAAAGAAGGAGATTTTAAAAGTAGTCGATGGGAGCCAAATATGGAGAATACGGTGGATGTGGGAGCAAACCAAAGTTCAATTCATATTCAAACGCTCCAATTATGCTATATAATTACTACAATTCACTGTTGATGGTATTTTGGTATTTCCCTTCTCAAGATGATCTTTGTGTTTCGCGGAAACTTGTTCGATATTTCAGAGAAAAATAAAATGGTCCCGACTTTTCTATGTTTCTCGGGAGTGTTCCAGAAATTTAAGCGGAAAGACGATCGCCGAGTTCAGTTCAGAGTTCAGATATAAATTGATGATCGTGAAGAGTTCAGATATAAATTGACGGTCGTGAAAATAAGGTGGAAATAAATCGAGACGCTTAGCAAATAAATAGAAAAGTGAGAAGTGCTATACAGACAGTAACTGTACCTAAATAAATAGTGTAATTGGTAGTAAGTTAATTAATATTAGTATAAATAAATTGTTGTTGTTGTTTAAAAGTCTTCGAGTTTTGATTGTTGAACCCCCAAACGTTACCATAACCTTTCCAGCCGATTGTTGTGCTTTCGACGAGCCTTTGCGCTTTGGACGAGGTTCCAGGTTTGGACCAGTTGCTGTCCACTCAGATGACAATCGTTTTGATTCCGGAGTAAAGTGATGGATCCATGTTTCATCCATTGTCGACATCGACATATCGACGGATAAATTCCGGTTTGTTACATTTAAACATGGCCAAACGCTGCTCAGACTCATCAACACTTCTTGTTCTTGTTTTTGAACAGAGCTGTAGCTTTCTCATGGTCAGGTTGTTTCCGATGGAGCGAAGACTCGATAACACTTTGTAAGCCATTGCTTGTGTAAAATTAAAACACGAAATTGTTTTTGAAAGTAGGTAGATAAAGTCACTCTTAGCAAAGTAACTCACCAACTAATGAATATGTTAGAATATCATGAAATGTTAACAGCTGTCTTTTGAAGGTTAGTACTACCTGAAAAAGAGGTGAATGCAATAAACCTAGCGCCATCTATCTGTTAGACCCGGGACTTATCGGCCCATGTGTTAGATCTACTTTTAATAAATAGCCTGATTGGATCTTTACCAGCTAACATATATCTCCCTATACCAATAAAGCCTTTTTAAGTGATAAAAGATGTCCAGAGACACCTTCTGCCTCAGCCACGCTGCTGTACTATTGTATGCTGGCTTTAATGAATTTCACCACACTCTGGCCTCTTCAATTATTCTGCAAAATATCACCCGATATAGTGTTTTAGAATAAGTGTTTATTATTAGACCTGTTGTGTATAGCTTTATTATATTTTGTTTACTAGGAGTACGCGACACTTTTAAAATTTCTTTTTATTATATACGCAGTCATTCAAAATTTAAACGTTCTAGGGAAACTAAACATGTTACAGATTTTTTAATTTGTTGATATATCGCTGGGGCAGTAACATTCCACAAATAATCTTTCACCTTCCTTCTGTCTTCATTTCGTCTATCTCATCTTCTTCTCTCTAACCACACCACCCACCTATTCCCACGATTCCTGAAAGGAGGCTGAAGAGGGCCTTACACCCTACCTTCCGGCTTTGCACTACAGTGTAGGTCGTGATTATGTACTTGGTGGGAATGAAACACCCAAAAGTTTTTTTATTTGTATCTTAGTGTATTTCTTGTATTTGTATTTTAGTGTTATAAGCATCAATTTCAGTGAGATTCAAGTACTAATTGTCGAACTTCGCAAGAAAACCACCACCTTCTGAACGTGCTATTTATTAGATTAATTACGCACCTCAGTGTTTTTTTATTGTTGATAGTTGCATTTAAATCACAATAATAAGTTTATTGTAACTTTTGAAAAACTACAGTGTGATGAAGCAATATTCTCAAGCTGATTTGATAAAATTTGTTCATAAAAAAAAGTAACAATCCTCTCTTTTTTTATGAACAAATAGGCATACTTTTTGATTATTTTGAAGGTTTGATTTTATTCAGTAGAATTCTGTTTCAGAAATGTTTTAGTTAATGGATATATTTTTTTTTATTAAAGTAGGTCATGCACAGAACTTTGCGTATATAAATTTAGACTAGAAAATTGTTGGAAGTATTATAAAAAAATGAAAGAGATTGTTCCAAAATTTTTACATTGATATACGATACAAATACAAAGAAATCGATTACATTAAGATTTTTCTACGGGGCCGTGATTTCTAGGTCGACTCAGTCACTAAAGGAGTATCTGTGGATGACAGGTTGGGGGTAATGAAATGGAACATAAATTAAACAGCCTTTGTATGTTCAGCATACCTAGAACGTAGATTCTTGAAAATAAAAAATGGAATTTGATTTCCATTTTAATACGATTTTCTATCATTTCTAAAAAACAAATACTTATCCATAAAGTATTCATTTTTGTTTTCTAAGGACAACTTTTTCTTTGATTCTTTAGGGTATATTGCCACACATATCTCTGCTAGTCAATCTATTTAATAAATATTTTACTATCATCCGGAAACGTGTCAGTTGCTTCAAATAACAATGGTCAGGTGGTTAAGTTATCCAAACGAAATTCAGAATGAAGGAATATTTAACCAATTTATACAGAGTTGGCAATTGCAAACATGATTGCCCTCGTGAAACGGCTAGAGAAATTACCAAGTTTATGGAGAACTTGTTGAAGAAGACGAGTCCTGCTGAGATGGAAGCCACCGTTGAACGTCTCATATCTGAAGCTCACAGGGAAATTCACAAAGGAAATTTTAGAAGAACTAAATCTTGACGTCTTCCAAGGAATACCCATGGGACTCCTACTACAAGATCTTCCATCAACAATTTCTTCGTCAGAGAGATGAAGGAGGAGATGAAAGGAATCTAGAGGAGAATCGATAATCTCAAGGAGAAGTGCCGATTCAAAACCAAAAAGGGGCTGTAAATACAGGAGGATAACGACGATCACTACATTCAACAGTTAATATCCGAAAGCAAGAAATTCACCATGAATTTGATGAAAGAAAGCTCTTCGTGGTTGAACGATTCTAATTTCTACTATTAGTATTGTCACGAACTGTACTTGCGGTTTGTGTTGGTTCAGTCCTAATTAACAATACCTTCCTGGAAAAGATGATGGATATTCTCAGCGTTCCTAGATACGTCTGGAATATTCTAGCAACGATTAATAAAAAGACAATAGTAACACGAGAAGGTTGTAGAACGTTCTAGAAGGAACGTTGAAAACTATAAAAGCGAGTGCACTGGGCAGACCGAGTCAGTTTGTTTATATCGTGTGTTGACAGGTGACAGGAGCGATAGACAGGCGATCGATAGTCATAGAGTGGCGACAGTTGAATGCGAGTATAAGTAGTGGCGAAGAATACGGCGACGGGAGAAATAGATTTACTAGTGTGAAAAAATGTGTAGACTTGTGTTAATCAGAACTGTAGTTAATTTAATTTTAAATGTTAATAAATTTCGTTGTTTTCGTTCCGCTAATTGTGTTTTCGTGACTGAACACGTCACAGTATTATATTAACTAACAACAATATTGTTTAGATTACCTCCTTCAAAACAATCACCCAATCATTTATTTGTGACTGAAGTGGTTTCTGATAAAGGGACATTATAAATATAAATATAAATATGGAATCAACAGAAACACTGTTGATTCCGATGTATTATTAGACGAAGATATAACATTTTCAAAAAAGAGAAGGAATTAAAATCCATATTCGTCTAAATATTAAGATTAAAGATCTCACATTTGGAACGCGTCCTACCAAGTAGACACAACAAACTGAAAGCTATATCCCACGACCTGTTTCGACCTATCGGGTCTCATCAGGTGGGCGTTGGCAGAAAGGCTCTGTTCTCTGCAATGGATTAATTGACTATTCTGGAGTGTCGCCTTTTTTCTGGTTTGTGCGCTTTAAGGAGTAACCAGAAATAAAAAGGCACACTTATAATATTTAGCGTGTTCGAGTCATAAAAGAACAAAAAGTATACACTTGGTTTTCCGTTTTTTCTTTTCTTCTCTTCTTCTAATACGCGTGGTGGTCACGTACTCGCTTTTTTCGTAAGTTCATATTTTCGCGAATATTTTATCAGTTGTATGTCACATGCTAGTGCCGTTTGGAACTGATTAAAATTTTTAATGGTTTTCCGAGTGTGTGGAATATTGAATTTCATCCCTATAAAAACGTGCTGCGGTGTTACCGGTTCAGTCGCGGTTATTTTAAAATAGAGGCATTTGAATACGAAATGTCGAACGATCGGATTAAACGAATTCGATTTTAAATATTTTAAGCGTTTGAACTGAAACTCCCCTACCGTTTTACAACCGATAATAACACAATGTCGTATAAGCAAAGCTACTACGGGCTTGAGATTCCCCGTATCATACACCTACACAAACACAAACACACACACACACACACAAATGTAATTGCTGAAACGTATAACACAATTTGGAGAAGTTATTTCCTTTTATAACGGCGACATTATAAAGCGGGACTGGCAACTGATCCGAATAGGAATACGAGGGTTGCTATTTATTTTTTGAGTCTTATAATGAAAAGACAGCCATTCGTTATTGAGAATGACTTTATTGTTTTTCGAAGTATTCTCCATGGTGATCAATGCACATTTGCATGCGCTCGAACCAATTTTCGTAACACTTTTTCCACTCCGATTGATGTACCTCCAAAACAAGGTTTTTGAATGCATCTACGTTGCTTTAAAGGCACAGTTGTCACTTGTTCAGTTATTTCGAAGATTATTAGCTTGGGAGTGTTTCGCATACGAATCACGTTTGTCGGATTTGACTCGTCTTGGAAGACCCATACGGTGGATTCCTGTTTTGTTTCGGGCTCATATGCATAGATCCAAGATTCGTTACCTGTGTAGATGTTATACACAGCTTTTGATGCACCGTGTTTGTATTTCTTGATCATTTTTGTGAACCAATTGACACGAAAATCTTATTCAGCTTCTGTCAAATTATGTGGGATCCAACGCGAGTAAAAATTTTTCACAGATAAATGTCCATGCAATATCTTATTGATATCCGTCATACTAATGCCCAAGGTTGACTAAATCTCACGATAAGTTCCGTGACGATCTTGCAATATCAGTTCGCGCACAGCCTCAATGTTTTCTGGCACACCAACAACTGATTTTAGAGGACCTTCACGATTTTCGTTCCTGAGCGAACTGCGGCTACGAATAAATTCGTTATACCAGCGTTTCCTAGTGACCAAGGATAGGGCTTCATCGCCAAAAGTCGAAGTAAGTTGATCGATGCATTCCTCTCTTAATAATTCACGTCGAAAGTCTTAAAAACATCAATTGTTCTCAAATGACAAAACATTTGGAAGAACGTTAAGGTTAAAAAAGTCAAATTTCTAACTAGAAACGTCAGATTGCGCCCAATTGTTTGTTTTTCGATTTGTTGGTTTTAAGAAGCACCACAAATTGCACACGTCAACGTGGGCCAGGGAGCTTAGACAAGAGATCTAATTTCACACACACAGCACATATGGATTTTGAGATATCCTAACCTGAAATTCCAAAAACTTTTTTACCCTTTTGTCAGCATTACAAAGTGAAACAAAAGGACAAAACAACCAAGAGAGTGGCCATTTCCAAGGTATCATTCGTCGGTGAATTAGAATCCGGTTCACATACGAGGCATGCTTTTTAAGTAAGTATCGTTTTGAAATTCTGCCGCCGTTTTGCTGCGGTCAGCGTTCCGCACAAGCGCACTGATATTCATCATGAGATCTGAGATCTGTGCAGTTTACGGATAAAACATTATGAGTGATGGAATGGTAAGGTGGTAAGGAAGTGAGTGAGACCATTTAAAGATGGCCGCACTGATGTCCATGACAATGCCCGTCCGAATGTAGCTAATCGGACCAAACATCTCTTTGGTCACATATTTTCACTGGGAAACTCTAGATCACCCTCTGTACAGCCCTGATCTAGCGCCCAGTGACTACCACTTCCTGCAATTGAAGAAACATCTGGGCGGTCAGCGTCTTCAAGACGACGTGATGTAGTGGTTAACAGTTAACAAGTCAGGCGGCAGAGTTCTATGAGAGGGGTATTAAAAAACTGGACACTGGTCAAACGTTATGACAAGTGCCTCAATATTGAAGGAAATTATGTAGAAATGTACATTAAGGTACAAGCTTTCATGTAAAAATAAAATTATTAAGATGCCTTTGTACGTTTTTTATTAATTTAAAAACGGTACTTACTTAAAAAACATGCCTCGTATAATTGCCCCAGCAAATTAGTATATATAAATAAAAGTACCATACATTACAAATCCGAATTAAACTATTTTGGTTTGTGTAGTAGTTTTGAGACTAGGATTTCTCGAAACGGAAATGTGTTGAAGGTTTTCTGTGGCCATATTTTAGTTCGATATTGTAGAATGCATTGAAGCTGATTACTTCCTCTTCTAATTATTTTCTCATCTCTCGACAGTGGCTTTCATGAAAAGGAGAAGTCATTAGAAAATGAGAACACTCTACTATGGCTGGTTAAATACGAAAAACAATAACAATGGTAATAATGGTCCTTATTCGCGTCTAAAGTCCGTCGTCGTTGGTTGGAATTGCTTCCTAACGTTTCGCTAACACGAGTGGCGAGCTTCTTCAGAGGTCCTTCCATCTCCGATGCTGGATGTAGACTGAAGAAGCTCGACACTCATGTTAGCGAAACGTTAGGAGGAAATTCCAACCAATGACGACCTTTAGATCCGAATAAGGACCACACTAGCTCATCAAATAGCCGCGAAAGTCTTAACCAATTTAATCATTTTCCAATCCAGCTCCAAAATTGCCCTAAAATATTTAATTTTTGTGCCACCCTTATCTCGAATACAAAAAAGTTAAATTAGCAAAATTTGGATTTTCGAGTTAAAATGGCTGCTGTTTGGGTTATTTTGTCTTCTTATATTAGATAGTTGGTCCTCTCAAAAAGGTCAAAACTTTTGTGTTTTGAGGTAAGAATATTTTAGAAAATTGACGTGCTGAGGCAATTTTGAGGTCAGATATGGGCTCAATGTTGCCAATTAAGTCGTAAGTGCTGACTGTTCTTTTGTTTTGTTATTTTTCAGTCCCTTATTTCGTTGACCTACGTTATTAGCTTCATTTTTTTCAAGATCGATCATTTGACCCTTAAAATTTAACAATGGAAAAGAGCCAACTTTTTTATTTGTAAAGAAAAGTAAGTTAGTTGATGTTTAACCTACTTCATTTGTGAAGATTTATTTTTTCATTATTCTTTTTAGATACGTTGGTTTAAACATATCACATAACATAATACTTCACACATTTCTCTTTTTCTTATGTCTTATGTTGATGCTTTATTTAACTTGGTCCATATCCCTTATGTTTGTAGTAGATAGTATTTACAAATCATCAATTTTACTCCAGATTTATGATATTTATTTGATATTGGCGTTTTATTTATTTAGTATTTCGTTTTTTAGAGGAAAATTTAAAAATTATTCTAGTCAGAAAAATAAACCGTAAATATTGGAGGTAGTTACGTTAGGTACTGTTTTATCGCAGATAGAGAACGCATTTAATAATAAAACTTCGTCAAAGATGTCGTTAATGAATCCGTACAAAGTTGGTTTACTCTACATTTATTTATTTGTGGCGTTGACCACACATTAATAAAACAATTTTTTTCTTTTCATATTTTTTTATTTGTAACAGCATTCAAATATTTACCCTATTGAATTCTTCAATTCTTTTCTTCAAATTTTATAGCTATGTAAACATGTTCAAAATTCTTTTCTGTAAATATTCTTTTGTATTCTATTTCTTTGTGTCTCTGTGTCTGTGTAAATATTTCTTAGTATTCTATTCTAAATCTTTTGTATTTCATCTATCTGTGGCAATAACTTTTTTCACTGTACTTTCCTATAATCTCTGCTAACATTTCAACTTCGCTGTCCTCCCGGGCGTAGCCGAAGGTGCCACCAAATTATACATGACCAAAAACGGTACAATCCATCTTGCCACTGACCTAAAAGGTTCTTTGAAAAGGACAACCGATTTTGCCACTAACACCTAATAGGTAGAAATTATTCTAATGAGAAAGGAAAATACTTTATTGATATTTTGTAAATTATAAATACATACTTATAAATGTATCAGTCAACAATTTTTTCAACAAAATATGATACACATTTTATATAGTCGATATTCGATACTGTTTTGTTTTTATATTTTTCACACAATTGCATGATAGTATTCACTTTACTTCTTACAAAGTCTACAAAAACTTATTTGGATAGAAGTTTAAATTAAAATCCTTTAAAATTTTGGATTTTAACAAATTAAATAATTTTTCGTATGTTTATGATTGTTTATTTCTCAATAAACAATATATGTAAGGCACATGGTGACCATTTTCATATCCATAACCTGCTTTTAAGTTACTTAATCCTTACTTATGATATATAATTGCTCATATCAATATTATTACCGGATAATTATAATTACCTTATCAGGTAGGTGAGCACCCTTTTCTCTGGGTTGTTTACTTTTAAAACCCCAATTTTGTAGCAGGTAGATCTTTATTTTTAGTGGCAACTTCGGTCCCACCGGTCCTTCCTAATTGCTATGATGAGTTTCTTCGGTGATTTGGGTCGTTACTCTATTTCTTCATATTTCTGATCTCAAAATTTTTCAAGCTTTCGTAGTTCTCTATTGGTACCCTACTTTTACCTACTACCCTTTCTCTTACTTCACAATTTCGATTTCATTCTTTTTTTCCCTCTCAGTAATCAGTTCTTATCATACTTCGCTGTCTTCAAGTTCACTTTTCTATTATCGCGTTTCCATTTCTATTTTGTTCATTGTTAATTTTGTTAATATATGTTGATTGTTGTGTTGTTGTTATTTAGTGTTTAATTGTGTTCTTCGTAAAAACCGACACAAACTAAATATTATACAATATAATTGAGAAAAAAAAAATTAAAACACTGAGGGTTTCACTAAAACTTTATTGAATACTCGATACGTATTTCGCCTTATAAGGGCATCTTCAGGAGTAACGAAATTATACTAAGTGCCAAACAGAAATACATTAATTTATAGTACATACTAAGAGGGTGGGGGATGAACAATGTTTGGGTCCAATAAGGGATTGTTACCAAATTCTATTTGGTCGTTAGTAATATTTTTATTTTCTATTTTTGCTTTTTTTATTTCGATGATTTCGTATCTATCTAGTATTGGACCTCCTTTTAAATGGTGTAATAATTCTAAATTATTTATATTTATGCTGTGGTTATTTTCAATAAGATGATTGGTTAAACCTGAAGCATGATTATTGAATTTTACGTAATTTACGTGTTCATTGTATCTTGTTATAATATCTCGTTTGGTCTTTCCTATGTAAATAGCTGAGCAATCTGAACAATTGATTTTGTATATACCGCTTCTATGGAGGGTGTCGGTTTTTCCAGTCATCTTATTGTTAACCAGAAATTTACCTACAGTAAAGTTATTAAAATAAGCTGCATTAATATTGAACTGCCTGAGTGTCCTACCTAACTTTTCGCTAATAGTACCATAATAAGAAAAGCAAAAATAGAAAATAAAAATATTACTAACGACCAAATAGAATTTGGTAACAATCCCTTATTGGACCCAAACATTGTTCATCCCCCACCCTCTTAGTATGTACTATAAATTAATGTATTTCTATTTGGTACTTAGTATAATTTCGTTACTCCTGAAGATGCCCTTATAAGGCGAAATACGTATCGAGTATTCAATAAAGTTTTAGTGAAACTCTCAGTGTTTTAATTTTTTCTCAATTTTGAAAAATGTTTCACCAAGTGATAACGGCAGATACCCTTAACTTTACAATATAATTAGGTTAGCTCAACTCATTATGCACGAAAATGCTAAAATTTGAAACAATCTTTTTTATAGGTCATCTGGGTTAGAGTTGCTCGAATCTGATGTACAGAAGTATTATTTTTGTATTTCGTATTATCAACAAAAGCAGAATGTTCTGATTGCTACAGAGTCTCCGTCTTCCTCTCTCGTTATGTTTCAGGGGTGGTTATTGCTCTTGAATAGAATGGAAAAGATCGATACAATAATTTTTGTACGCTACGTTCTGCCTTGCTATTGTTTTCTACTTGCAAAAGTGGGTCATTTAATTTGCCTGTTAACCTCCTTTTTGTTACATTACGAATGGCACATGTTCCACTTGTACAATGTCGTTAGTGACGAAAGAATAATTCACAATCAATTTAGTGTTTTACTTCGTCAATAATTGGTATTGTTCGGGTAATAATACAGCATCAGTTGAGGGCTCTCGGTTCGTTTAGCAAATAAACGGGAGAGGTCAAAAGGGCCTCAGGTCTGTTGTCGAACGTATGTTCAAAATCCGCACAAATACATCTGTAAATATACAGGATGACTAGTGAGTAAAGTTACACAGGACAATAGCCAGGATATTAATAACCGGAGTGGCACATACAAAGTTATTTTGGCGATGTCAAAGTTTATATCCACTTCAGCAATGCACAGTTGTGGCTTATGGTCATGTTGAACGATGAGACGCAGTGAGAAAATTTATTAGGAATATTGTTTAAAATTTTCCGAAAATTTCCAGCAACGACATTGGTATCTTCCAATTAATTACGTTTACACTCCCGTAACATAAGAATTTGCGTTATTATCTGGTAACAGGATAACTAATAAACCACCCTGTATGTAGTATAATCATAAAGCTCACTACAATTTCAGTTTGATCGTGAAATTCGTTATCGAAAACAAAAATACCACCATTGCATACTCTGATTTACGGAATACACCACTAGGTTTATTGTGATGAAAGCTATATACATAAGCACATTTAAATTAGTGAAGGTGGAGCTGGAGTGGTAAATTAGTGAAATAACACGCTTTTGTTCCTAAAATTTCTAATTGATTTTCTATTTCGCTGGAAGAATTCCAACAAGGAGATTACGCTTCCGGTATTTAATTTATTCACATTTTGCTAATTACAGCCCTTGATTAAAATTTAAAAAGTTAATGCATTCAAAAGTTTTTGAATAATTAGTAAGTCCAGGAAGTGTTTTTAAATAAATTGCTGCTTCTAAAATTATTAACATTGTCGCAAATATTAACCTTGGATTCATATTATGTACATAAATGTGATATCATTTCTTGAATTAATTTGTACCTACTACAGACTACCTCAAATTAATAATGAAAGATTTATTACTGCTGTCACGCCCTCGCTTAAAGATATGTATGTATATATATATTTTGGTAACAAATAATTATTTGTGGAAAATATACCAAGACTATTAAGAAAGTAATACAAAAGTGCTCATCGCATTCCTACGAGTTGATAGAAACTTCTTATAATTATTGATTTTGATGATACAACTTTTCCTTTAAACAGAAGTTGATGAAGTTGTTTTTTGAATTAAAATGGCAACAAAGTGAAAGTAAGTAAGTAGCTGCAAGTATTTGCATGTTTTTATTGACACCAAACTAGGGCCGTAGTCACGGGAGGGGAGGGGGGCTCCAGGGGGCTGAGCCCCCCTAGAAGGATCTCAGCCCCTCCTCAGTTAACAGCCGACATTTATTGGACGAAATTTAAGAAATTTCGAAATTTCCACATCGAATTTATATTAAAAAAAAGCAGGTTGATCCGTCGCCGCATCCCCCCACCTTTTGTCTATGTGAAGCGATCTGTATACGCCGGTTTTGTTGCATATTACGCGTTTGCGGCGGTCTCCAACTCACTCAATGAAAGTTACAGCCTTTTAATGATGTATTAGCCAATACTTCTCTGCAGGCCAAAATTGTGGATAATTCAAAATCAATTTTCAAATATTTTGGACTAAACGTTAAAACTCTACTTTTTATCAATTCAAATAGTCTCTTGTACGCATCTCTTTTTCTATTTGGTAATAATGCATATATAGCCGAATGCGCATTCGTTTAATTTCCTGTGCTTTTCAGATAGACGTGAAGAGTGCAAAGTTGATCGAAAAGATTAGAACAACTTTTGAATGTTCCGTAACTTTCTAACACAATTTGTTGTTTACCCCAAGCACTTTCAACCAACTTAATCGGCGGGCAGCAATGCCACAATTTCAGGTAAAATATTTACGCGGGCCAAATGGGACGGGCAGCAATGGGACATCCCCGTTAAGAATAGCAGATTTTCTGTAGATTTGGTGAAGAAGAGACGTTGTCGCAATCTTTATTTTGTTTGTTCACTTTTTCCTTTTTTTTTTTTTTCTTAATAAAGCTAATTAAAGTTTTATTCCTGTGGTCTCCTGAATGCTGTAACCCCAGCTAAGTAGGAATTAAAAAATATATTTACTACATTACCTTCGTACAGATCATTTTCTTCTTACCATAGGTACATATAAAATGTCGCTATTCGTTCTGAACTACAAATTTTATGATCAGTTCATCGCGATTAATTGAGTTAAGTACGATGTCTTGTTACCAACAGGTCATTTTAGTTAGTTAATTTCTGTGAGTATGTTCGTAATTCGTAAGTGTAAGTACCCAAGTACCAAGTTAAAGTTACAAAGTTAGCCTGAAGTCTTAAAAAACTTTTACATTTAGCAGTATTAAATGTGAGTGTGGATGAAGCAATTTGCCGATCGACTCCCTGTAAAGTTGCAAAGAGCATTCTGTTGCAGTAGTTGTCGAGGTTGCCACTTGGTGCTACACTATCTCTAAGCTAACTGGGAACCAACCCATTTCCTGGTGGAGCAATAAAGTAAACGACGTATTTCCTTTCAACGAGCAATAAAGAATTATTACTTTGTGCCTCTGTCGCAAATGCCATTTTCATATGCATCTTTACGATCTGAATAATTCCACATTCTTCAATATTACTTACATATGTACACCTACACTATAATTTTCACTTAAAAATAAATTTACTGTCATTTATATGTTAGCTTACAGTCTTGGTGTTGGTATGCCCAGTTCGTTTTATTTTATTTTTTCTTTATGACATAAACGATGAAATTTATTTTGTAACAAGTTGCAAATATGTAACAGTGTTTTTATTTTTAACAATCTGTGAAATAAATCCAACTGTTATTTTTCTTTCTTTCATTTATTATAAAAATAATTTTAAATAAACAACGTAAGTAACGTTTAAAGAATATTTTATTGTAAAATCTCTACAATATTATCTTACCACACTGTGGCATTATCAGGTGATGATTTTACAAGCGTACATAAACATAAATTTAAACTTTTGTGTGAGGGTAGGGCGTAAGGCCCTTTTCAGTCTCTTTCAGGAATCTTGGGAATGGGTGGGTGATGTGGTGAGGGAGAGAAAGATGAGACGGACAAAATGAAGAAAAAAAAGAGAGGTGGAAGATTATCTGTGGAGTATTACTGCTCCAGCATTTGTCTAAGTAATCGAAGGAAACCACAGAAGACTTGGACCAGAATAGTCGGACACGTTAAAACTTTTTATACTAAAAGGTGAGGGTCGTGTATTAACATTTTAATCCCAAATTTAAAAGGGGAAATTATTCGTTTGTAATTGATCATTGAAGATAAAATCTCGTTAATTATACCTATTGATCTCTAATATTTATAATAAATTTAATTTAGGATCTTTAGCCTGTATACGTAAAATTTTAAAATAATTGTTAAATTCATGGTTGTTATAGTACAATAGGTGTTCAGCATAAGTTGAATTCGATTTCTTATTCGAAAAACTTTTAAAATGTTCATTAATTCGTGTTTGAAAAGTTCCTAATATATAATTTACTACAGTCATCACAACTTAACGAATAAACTCCTAAATTGAAATGTTTCGGAGTTTTCAATTTTTTACATCGGACCCGGAATGGCTACTTTAGTGCATGTTATTTCCGCAGTTTCCTTAGATCACTTGGGCAGATGCTGGGGCAGTAATACTCTACAGATAATCTTTCACGTCTCTTCTCTCTTCATTTCGTCCGTCTCATCTTTCTCTTCCTAACAACCACCCACTGAAGAGGGTCTTACGCCTTATACTCTGGTTTTGTGTTACAGTGTAGGTCGGAGGGACTGCCCGCCCACCAGTATGAGTGGCTGGTGGTAAAACAATATTGAATGTTTTTACATTAAAATATGTTTGAAACGTTACTTTTGTTGTTTCATCAATAGACAAACAACCGCATAATCACCAATATAAAAAGAGATCTGAATTTAATTATTTAATTTTACTAATCAGTTGAGATTGTGATAAGATGTGAATAATCAACGAACTAAAACATGTAAAAAAAATTGATCCAGCTAAGTCGTTGTTATTAACACAGCCTTTCCTAAAAACTTGGCTGATATTACGTGGAACAGATATCAGAATCCAATCTAAATCTGCACCTAAATCAGAAGACCGGAAGTGATTCTTAAATTATTCTGATACTAAATTCAATTGAACTTTACTGGTTTAGAATTCTCTAAACTAAAAGTTAAGTTCAAATTATACATTTCTATAGCTATAGCATTTTTTTAGCTGTGGTCATTTATTACTTACTAGTTGTCTCTTTGGTTTCTTAATTACTTTATGAAAACTTTTGTTTTCGTGTAGTAGTATTTCATTTATATTTGACTACAATATTTCTGGATTTTGTATAAGAAAAGGAGCGCATAACAATTCTTAATGAATCATACCAAAATGACCGTGCAATAGTTCACTCTAAATTATCCCCTTCCTGGTGAGATGTAGACATATTATCGTGTGCAGGGCTAGCAAAATCCTGACTTTGTTTTAATTATCTTCACGAAATAGAGATAGGTATATATATATATAAATCTTTCCGATATTGCTTCCTCGTTGTTGGTCTATGGAACGTTATCATGGACACCTACGTCGATTACTAATCCGTGAAAGTGCATGCGTGACTCATATTGCCACCAAATAATAAAGGGGACCCGATATTGTCTCTCTCTTGCTGTCGTTGTCACCCCCATCTATCTACCTACCTACCTAACACCATCTAACCCTCCTTTTCCATCCCTTCTTATTACCTAGCCCCACGTACCAGCCAGCTAAGATCTAACATTGTATATAAACATGCTTGCTCTAAAAAGCGAGAGATAAATCATCGGAGCTGTTTGTTGCTACACCGATCTAGTAGGTTGCGAAAACGGAAAGATAACAAGTAAGTGTAAAGTTAGCGAATGTTCAGTCAGACGGCTGGTTGTTACACCCTGCTACCATTGTTATTAAATCTATCTACTCATTAATTGGCGAATTTAAAATTAGAAGAGAATGGCGGTTTCATCGTGTATCTGTGGAAGATGAGCAAGGAAAAGCCGCTTGGGGAAGTTTCAGTACATTGGTATATGATGAACTAACAAATTTAAGATTTACCATCCAACAAATGTTCTTCTGTTGTATATCTAATAAAAAAGTAAAAAACATGGAGACGTGCAAACAATGAAATAGATTATGGCTCAGTAAAAACTAAACTTTTTTTTGCTTCATTCCCACCAGATACTCGTGCTGGTGGGCGGGCAGTCCCTCCGACCTACACTGTGGTGCAAAGCCGGAGGGTAGGGCGTAAGGCCCTCTTCAGCCTCCTTGCAGGAATCGTGGGGATGGGTGGATGGTGTGGTTAGGGAGAGAAGGATGAGACTGACGAAATGAAGACAGAAGAGAAGTGAAAGATTATCTGTTGAATATTACTGCCCCAGCATTTGCCTAAATTATCCAAGAAAATCACAGAAAACTTGGACCAAAGCAACCGAACCTGAGTTCGAACCGGTGACCAATGAGCACTAGACCACGCCGCTCGGTACTAATAAGAACGAAACTGCGATCCAACTCTGATAATTTTTATAAATGGTTTACCAAGAACTGTATGTAATTTATTTAGTAATTGCCGACAAAAATAGTATCCATGGACTAACGTATAACAAACGGTTGTCTTATCATTTTGAAACACGGAACGCTCTAAAAACTAACATTAAAACAGAATAATTCAATGCCGGTAGGGGTATTAGCCCAAGGAGTTGCTGTTTCTGTTGATTCTATATTTTTATTTATATTTATCATATAGCCTGTAAAGGCCTTTCTGCCACCGCCCACCTGATGAGACCCGATAGGTAGAAACCGGTCGTGGGATATGGTTTTCGGCACGTTGTGCCAACTGGATGCGTTCGAAATGTGGGATCTGCGATCCTTAAAATTTAGACGAAAAAAGGATTTTAATACCTTCTTTTTTTTAATATAATATTAAAACCTTTAAAATTTTCATGTAAATATTCTTGAGTATTAACTATTAATTATATCAAATTGTGAGGTAGATTTAATCCAATTCGTTACTACACCAAATTCCTGTCTCAGGTGGCATCGAAGAAAAATTATAAACGGATGGATACTTCGGTGATAAAACCTTTAAAAATTGGACACAATAAACAATGAATTATTCGACAAGTATCGTATTTCTCAAGACGTAAAATGATTCTAAAGAGAAAATACATTAAGTTGTAAATATTAAACGACTATTTAACTCTTCATCCGGGACAGAAGTTGGTCTTTCTAGGATTTATTTTAATAGCTCCATTAACTAGCTGAGTTCTATAACTAAATCTTCAGGTATTTTGTAAATTTTACACTAAACGCTCTTGATGGGTGTATTTAAAATTCAATTAGAAACATTTAGTAGCGAAGAAAGCTTAAAATACTTTACACAAATGCTAACATTTAGAAATAATTTTGTATAAAGATCAGCTTACAGAGAAAGAACGGGAAGTTTAATGCAATTGTAGGTTTAGTTCCGATGATCCTATTTAATGGAATTTCCTATAACTATAATAAAAATTACAATGCGTTATATAAATAACTAGTATTTCTAAAAATATTGACTAAATTAGAATCAAAACAATCATTTTTACAAAATATTGACGAAATTTCTTACCCCAAAGCTACAAAAAAAAGATAAATTCAGTTTAAATGGATAATAAATTATATCGCTTTTCTCTTTTCGAGGGATAGATGGTAATAATGTAGTGTTAATATTAATGAAATGAATTATTTACAACGTTGGATGAAAACTAGCTTACATTTTGAATTAATTCGTGTTTACTATCACCGTTTATCTACCTAACCAGACACGAAAAGTTAATATTGATAAATTAGTTGATAACACAGTATACATTTGAAACAAAAAAGCAATATATAGCTCCTGGTTAAATTAATAAATTAGGATATTTACTATATAGTTACAGGATTGCGTGTCGCTGTAAAAGAAACATTTTACCTTTAAAACATTTTGACGCTATGTTTAACATCAACTCAGGGCCGTAGCCACAGAAGGCTCCAGGGGCCTGAGCCTCCCCTAGAATGATCTCAGCCCCCCCTCAGTCAAAAACCGGAATTTATAGGAAATTTGAGAAATTTCAAAATTTCCACATCGAATTTATATTAAAAAAAGCAGGTCGATCCGTCACCACATCCCCCCTCCCTTTTGTCAATGCGAAGCGATCTGTTTACTCCGGTTTTGTTGCATATTACGCATTTGTAGCGGTCTCTAACTCACTGTAATAATACTTGCCATTACGCCAGTACCCCAATCTTGATTAGCTTTCGGCTCGAACGGGACGGAATAAGAGCGATTGTCACTACGACGAGATCGATTATTAGCTGAGACAACGGACATGATTATTACTTCGACAAGGAAGGAGTCATGTTTTAATAAGACAATCATAAAAAGTTAGGATTATGAATACATTTACATTTATCTGTAGATAGTGTGGCGTGACGACATGTTCGTTGAAATTTATAACCAACGAACTGCATTTGAGGACACCTACACGACTTGTCGTACCTTTGGATGTAGTGCAGCTATTTGCGAGTCAGCATTTTCGGTATTTACAAGGATCAACAGACCCCAAAGAATGTGTATGAAGTACCAACGACAAGCTAATTTAATTCATTTGGCGTTTGAAAAAGTTTATATGAAGAATATTGATTTGTTTGAGTTAATGTGAAAATTTAATGACTGTAGTAAATTGCGAAAATTACAAATGTTTTGAGACTGTCCAATTATTTTAATTGCGCCCATCCAAAAAGTCCCTCAGCCACCCCTTATTTATTAATCCAATTATCACACACATGAATTTAAACAGTTGAAAAATATATCGAGTGGACGCAGGGCTTATGAGAACTATAGTAACATTTCGTGGACCAAATATTCAACAACATACGACACATATTATTGTACATAGTATCCTCCCCCAGGCCCTCATCTTGTTTTGGTAGGGAAGAATCAAATACGTATACGGGCGTATTGGAAACCTAAAGGAACGGCTGTTGGGCGAGAGTTAAGGTCTGGCAGCATCTCTGCTTTGTATACCAAGGAAGCTTAGTGAAACCCCTAGGGGATAAAATTACCAACACAATTACTCTGTCGACAAGGGAGCAATACTGATGCGGTAAAGGTATCCATAATGACAACGAAAGGCATAGAGGGAGCAATACTGATGCGTTAAAGGCATCCATAATGACAATGAAAGGCATAAAAACTGTTAATTATATAATAATTATAACAATCCAACAGTCCACGGTAACGGCTAGAAATGGCACGATTCAGGAGCTTCACAGCACACGCCAAGAAAATGGGTCGTCTTTATAAGCCACTGGATTAAAGTTAAGTTTAATGCTGAAATTGAGTGCAATAGAAAACAGGGTGATACTAATGTAGAATACTATATATAAAGGCAACAAAAGAGTAAATTTGAAATCTCAAAATCAAGTTTCGTTGATTTAAGCTTTGTTGATGCTTCTAAGAAACATTCCTTGTATATTCGGTTGCTCTAAAGGATCAACCGTTATTTGAACGGCTGAAGTCTAGAAAACCTTTTTGGATTGATCTTCCAAAGACAACCGGGGGAAATTTTATAAAAACAATGTATTATTCAATAAGGAAGAGAATCAAATCGAGCTTTATGTAATAATACGAAACAAAATACTGTTATCCAAAATTGGGTAAATATGTTCAAATAACTATAACGTGTTTTCACGCCTTCAATTAATGTCTGAAGTCTGAAGTCTGAATCGTGTTTGTCGTTTCATGTTATGAATATGTAACAGTACATATATATTCAATTGGTACAGAGTGATACTTGCAAGAAGACAATTGGTGAGTTTTGAAGTTTAGTTTTCTAACTGTTTTTTGTAATTAACGTTACGAGAGGAGTTTATTCAACTTTACCATGATACTTGCGCCATTTAACGGGAAAATAGTTAGCACGAAAAACATTAAATTTTCATATTTATAAGTGCACGTGAATTCGATACATGTGATAAGCACGAATTAGCCGATCCGATGGTTAAAATACGAACACAAGCAGTGTAAGCATCAACCTCGGCTCCTACGGGGTGGTGGTGTAACCAGCACGTTCGAAGTAAGCAGGGTGGTATCGTAGTACGTACGGAGGGTGGAAGGAAAATAGAGGATACGAACAAGGGCGTGAGTCCGGCGATCTGCGCCGCGACGGCGATGGCGGTGACGACGACGGCGTCGCGACGCTGCGGGCGCGATGATGATCCGATGACACTCGCCGGTTCGGTTCGGTTCAGTCGCATCCGGATCGTCCGTCCGTTCGTTCGTTTGTTAGGGTTTTCGTAGACACGCAAATACGTCACGCGCTGGACACGCCCACCCTTCGCCACCGTAACGCAATATAACGTAGCCGGCCGTGGATATAAAGAGACGCTCGCCCAACTTCTTTGTGCCGTTGAATTTCGCGCTCCTCGCATAACAATTTTAATATCAACTAAAGTTTTTTGAAGTTGATATTGTGAACCGAAACATTTTTTATTCCCTACATATATTAATATAAATGTCTGTATGTTCATTTAAGACTGAGATAAGGATTTTGGGATTATTTGGATAGATTTCAGTAAGTTCCTTGATTATATATATGTTATATGTTATATTATGAAGCACGTCATGACTTTAATTTAAAACAAGGTTCTGAAGCCCATTTCCGATGTTTCGAGGGTATCACCTTTTCATACAAACAAAGGTTTTCATTAAGGGCACAAGAAGTATCACCCTAACTCATTTATAAATCCATGTAGTTTCTATTTAAGGCAAATTATGTAATTATCATTAATTTATTGAAAATTTCAGCCTCAAGTGCCTTTTGCAAAATTTTACAAAAAATAATTTTTACAAAGTTGCACTCTATTATAATTCTCAATTGAAAATAATAACGTAACTGAATAGCTCTTGTTTAACGCTTTTTAATAAAAACGGTAAAAATGGCTCTTGCATGAAGAGTGAGGTATACACCCGCCTACCTTTTTTGGCCACATTTGGCTGCATTATTGTATTTTAAACAAAAAAATTCAAACTATTTTTATTCAATACACATATCTAAACATTTTTTTTCTTCTTTTAAATGCGTACTATTTTATAACACAAGTGTGCATAGCTATACCAATCCATGTTTTTATCATTAAAATTATGAATTATTTACGCAGGTAGAGGGTTTTCTAAATGTTACAAAATAAAAAAAAGAAGTGACATTCTATGACATTCAAATGAGTAAATAAGAATCACAAGTTCTCTCAAAATTGTGGACCAAAATTAAATTTAAACTGCTAAACTATAATAATTGTCAATCTTCTATTCTTAAAAAATCTAAACCCTCAATACTTATTCGTCGTATTTTTCAAACGTCTTCTTCTTTCACATTATTTATTAATCTTCCTCCTAAAACATTACACTTTTCACACCATTGTAATTTAGTTTTAGAACAGATATAGAAGGTATAATAAATTTCTTGGTGCCATTCAGTTTATGTACCTATATACGTAATATGTATCTCTGACAGCCGAAATTATTCGACATTAAAGTTATTACATTAGGAATTAGAAAGCTTAGTGTCGAAACTTGTTCTTACTGATGCTAAATAATATTCCTCTCGTAACGATAGTGCATTATCCATTTATTTTATGTATGAAATGATACCTCTAATTCAGCTAAGTTTCACTACCATAACGACCATTATATTGTAGTAAAAACAGATTTATAATCCTACCATCAAGATTCATTACAATTACAATAAGATTCTCGTAAATAATTCCAGAGAGATTGGTACTAGGTACTAGATAATTTATAAACATTAGCATTTAATAATTGTTTATAACGAACCTTATTTTAGTTTCTAGGAAGCCGAGCAATTACCATTATTACTGTTTGTACTCGTAATTTTTCCTTTAACACATCCTCCTTTATAAACTATATACAAAACTGAATTTAAAATTTAGGAGTCGCTTTGTCGATAATTTATCGAAACAGCCTATGGCGTGCTAATGAGCACTGAGTCTGAAATTGCGACCCACGTCTGGTAGTAATCGATAAATAATTGACCAAGAACATAATGGTCTTTATTATTTTGATTTATATGCCTATCGCGTATATAAGCTCCATCGTTGATTCTGTTTGGCAAGTAGATACCTTTGTAAGGCCTTGTTAAGAATTTGATATACTACAGTTACAAGTAAATATCAAAAATAGATGCCGATATACTGACTGTAATACGAGGCTATATCAACTTGATTTTATGGAGCAACTTCGATTTGGTCAGTATTCACCAAGCGACGTAGTCTAGTGCTCTAGATCATTGCTTAGCATTCGGGAGGTCACCGGTTCGAACCCGAGTCCGGCTGCACTGGTCCAAGTTATCTGTGATTTCCTTGGATCACTTAAACAAATGCTGGGGCAGTAATATTCCACAGATACCCTTTCACTTCTCTTCTGTCTTCATTTCGTCCGTCTCATCTTTCTCTGCCTAACCACACCACCCATCCATTTCTATAATTCCTAAAAGGAGACTAAAGAGGGCCTTCCGCCCTACCCAACGGATTTGCACTACAGTGTAGGTCCGAGGGACTGCCCGCCTACCAGCACGAGTAGCTGGTGGGAATGAAACCCAAAAATGTTTTAAAATTTTTTTTTTCAGTAATTTATCGAAGCTGCGAATGGTGTATTGATGAGAACTAATAAGTCGGAAATCGCGATCTAAATCTGCTACTTTCGATAAACCAGTATTAAAGAATTTAAAGTTTCTAACTAAGACAGCATTAAGCACCCTTTGACGTCTTTTTATTAATATTCTATATGTATTCGTTACCCTTCATTTCTTCAATAACTGCCACTCGAATCGGTTGATTCTGTAACATGATCGTAATAGTTTACGTGGGTGAGTTGAAGTGACAATTCATGGATCCGTGGTCAGCAAAGGTTAAGAATTAATGTATTTTTCGGGTTTTGTCCCGGAATTGAGAGCCGAGAGCGCGACTCGTCCTAAACAAATATTATGAAAATCGAAAGGTTTCGTAAGTAATGTTTGTTTTCTCAGCAAATTTTCGTCTGCGACCCAAACGGAAAGTGACACGAGAAATGTTTCGGAAAACCCGCAGAACAAAGACGTAAAAAAACAGAGAAGGTTCGAAAGTTTATACAGGTCGCTCGAGCTACTAATCTGATAGTGTTATTATCTTTTACGAAAGTTTTAGCTCATAGAAAATTCAATAGCAATAAATAGAGACTTTTCCCATTTTCACAAGTTTTTGCAAATTTTGCTTTTATATTTGCTTGTAATAGTAACAATTAAAAGTTTTGGTCTTCTAGCTGTGAGATCCAAACCCTTAAAAATGAATTGAGTAACTAACAAAATCCATTGAGAGACTTCTATAGATCTTCACCAAATGCCGCTAAAAAGGTGCACGTGTTTTCTGGCTATGTTATGAACAAACAGACAATGGTTTCAAACTTATTATACTTCTATTATAACGTTGATTTTCGGGCTTATTGGCCGTCGTCTCGAGGTTTTTATTCTCGACGTTTCGCAGTCTGCGCTGAATCACCATTCAGAACAGATCTCCTGAAGATGCCAACTACTCGTGTTGGCGAAATGTCGAAAATAAAAACATCGAAACAACGGCCAATAAGCCCGAAAATCAACGTTATAATGGACACCGGCCGCGAAAGCCTCACTCAATTTATTATAATACTTCTTCTTCGATGTCTAGACTTTAAAATCATGAAATCAATTTTGTGAATATATATCTATGTGGAAAAAATACCTAATTTAAAAAGATATTGACTTTCCTGTATTCGTAATATCATTTTAATGACCGGCACACAAGGAAAAGTAACATCTAATATGTAATGTTTATCTTATATTACTGGTTTACGTTGCTATGTTGTCTGTTTTTAAATTTTCGTAAATATTATTCGCTCATACATATTAATTAATAAGCTTGGAAGGTTGCATGAATTGTACGTTTAAAAAATATTTCGTTTGGTGATGAAAGACCGCTTTTATCAAAACACATTGAATTTCGCTAATAATAACATCAAAGGAAAATCAGAATCGGGTCAGTCAAATTTAGAGGACGTCATAAAAAGCGGAAAAGAATTAATATATGATGCGTAAAATTTAAAAATGTAAGGATTTTATAGAAGGGAAAGTATGTATTTTTCAACCACAACCAAAAGTTTTAATCCATATTATTCATGCTCATCGCGCTATAAAAATATATATTTTTTACTTTGAAAGTTTACGATCACTACAATTTTCGTTTTTATACTTCCATAATGTCTTAACAAGCATCAACTTCTAGAATAGTTACAAGTAATCAGCATTATATACTTATTTTCCAGACTAATAGTAAATTTTGAGGAAACTTTATTGGTGTGCAACACTGAATAGGTGATTATTTTAATCTATTTTAAATTTCTAAGTAAATTAATGAAATCATGCAAATTCAAATAACTATAGATAGGTCTTTAAACTTTCTGGATTTAACGGTCTCACATTATGATATAAAATTACAATATAACATATATAGGAAACACACCACGACGGATACTGTTATACCAGCTAATTCGAATCATCCTTACAAGTCAAAGCTTGCAGTGTTTCACAGCCTTCTTCACAGATTGATAAATATACCTCTCAAAATTGATGATTTCGAAAAAGAATTAAATAATAATAATAAACCACATAGCCTTAAATGACGGTTATAAAACTTCACTAATATCTACTTTACTAAAAAAGAAAATTCACAATCAATCCAGATCTTTACTTTTCAACATTTCATTAATAGTAGAATTAATCACAAAATAGATTCTTTTTCAAAAAATTCAATATCCAAGTAATTTCCTCCAATCAAAACAACATTAAATCCTTTATAGTAACTAACAAACCAAAATTAGAACCACTACTAAAAAGTGGTGTCTATTCGTTAAATTGTCTAGATTGCAATGCGATATACATAGGTCAAAGCGGATGTTCGATTGGTATTAAGCTAAAAGAACATTTACACTCTACAAAGAATAAAATACTAAGCACAGGAGTGGCAGAACATTGTGTAGTCAGCAACCATAAATTAGATAAAGCCAAATTATTACATTCAGCTTCAAAAAGCAAAAAATTAAACCATTTGGAATCTCTAGAAATTAAGAAAGCTGCAAATTTAAATAAAAACATAACAAATTACCAAATAGAATTAGCTACTAATAACACCCCGCTACTACTAACAACATTGTAAACAATTTTTCAGATATGTATCCCCACCATTTATGTACATATATATAAACATTTTTGCAATTTTAATTTTAGTGATAATGACCACATGTGGGTCGAAACAATATTGTCGAGTACATTAAATTATTGTTGATACATCCAAAAACTTGTGTTTTATTTAATACATTTATTAAAATAACAGTTGTCACTAAGTACTTATGTGCTGATATCTATGGTTTTAGCGTAGGACAGTTTGTAAAGAAAATCGGTGCAGCTGAAATAGCTGATGATTCTGAACATCCTGGAACAATTTAACAATTTAAATGAGGACGTTGTCGTTTTATTGAAATTTTTAATTGAAAATCACCAACGTCTTAACGTATTGAGCGCGGTCGTTGCCTTGTAGGGTCATAGATAGAATGTGGCAGTGGTTGTGGTTGTGGCTAAATGCCTGCCGACGGAATATCGCTACGATTAAAATGTACACCATCGATAACGATAAAAACACTTAGCTGTCGAATTCTGGACCATACTAATATTGCTGTGTCATAGTAAATAGATTTATTTATCGAACATACATCATTATATAAAATACACACAGAACGTTTTTTCAATATCCTCTTGTGTTGACGAAAACGGTACGTCACAATCTACCTCACATTCAGAGTCATCGTTCCGCAATGAAGTAAAATTTACCGTCTGTGAAACAAGATCGCACCTCAGCTAATCGGAAAAGTGGAAACAATTCCAAGTCACAATGTGCGACACGACGGGACTTCGGAGAAAACATAATGGGAGCTGGAGTCCCTAGCTTCTCAAAAATATTCCTGTCGGTATGGAACGTAACATATGTGATATATGTTAGGTAAGAAATTACCTCGGTGGAGATGTCAACCGAATAACCGAATTACATTATGGATCATACTATTAACTGTGAACAATATTTCCTTCACCGGGTCGATTCGTGATATTTGTACGGAGCAAAAACAATAAAAATCAAATATTGACTCCAAAACAGCAAAAACCAACGCACCTCAATTTGAAAATGAAGAAACAGACATTTGAAATCAATTGTTGTAGATTGTATTGGTTTCTGCTAGATGAAAGTTGTTTTTAAATAGAAAGACAAACAAATTCTTCGCAAAACTTGATGTGATCCTTAATACTTTATAAGTCAGTCCTCATCTTTTTCTATTGTATATCTATTGTTCGCATATATTCCTCTTCTTATTTTTTGCCTTTGTAATATATTAGCCTTATTAGTCATGCATTTTTTATTTCTGGGATTTTTGTAATTTTTGTATTGTCATGTGCATTTGCTGTCTGTTCCTTTCTTTTGAAATTTATGGTTTTTGTATGTGTCATATTTTTTCCCTTCTTAGTATTGTCGTTTAACCCTATTGTATTATATTTTCTTTGTTTCCAAATGTTCTTTTAGAGTTAAGTTAGTCGATAGATTTATTGGGGGTAATTTTTTGACCCATCGGTCCATTTCCAGGATGTAGATGATGCACCGACACATAGCTTGCAAATTTGCATTTTTGTATGTTTACGTTTTCCTTCCTTGTTTTTTTGTTGTTTCGAGTGTCGGTGCATCGGAACCACCCCCTCCTCTGAGGGGCGGTTCTTAAATTCATGTTAAAATTTATGTTATATTATTTTTATATTCAATTAGAGAATCAATTCATCATTCAATCATATTAGATTCAAATCATTCAAACATCAAACATTTTTGCAGAGATCATTTTAGTACATTAACATATAGCACCAATCACATCAAGATTTCTCTAAAAATATAGTATTTAATAACATATAGTTTCATATAATAAATCATAATCTTTAGTCATTTACTATTTTCGTAAAAATAAGTAGCAATCACGGTGTACAATAAAATTAGTGTGTATATAGTTGTAAATAGTTTGGGTGTAATAAACTTTTCAAACACAAAGTCCGTTTATTGCATCGATTCCCCCATAGGAATAAAAAAAAGTGGCACATCTGTGCACCGGTGAAATAATCTTATATCATCAACTAATACACATCTATATCAACAAACATTGTTCTCATTTTTTTCCCAAATTTGACTGGTACAAAAATAATTAAATGGATAGTTGTTTCTTTAGTAGAATGTGGCTCGAATGAATGTTTTACGGACAGTTTGCTGAGTATTAAAATTCTTTATTTTGAAACGTAAAACGAATGGTAACCCAGACGAGGCGGATAATAAATATGGTCTTGGCAAATTCAGAAAGGTTTATGTTTGTTTCCACAATAAAGTCCCGGAAAACCCACAGGAACGACGACGAAACAATGGTTCCCTATAACGGATGTTTATTTTGCAATTCTCTGGAAGAAAACTTATTTATTCGTTGAAAGCGTTTTTCGTTTTTTTTTTGTCTTCCAATTTTCTTCAACATTTTACTGTCGTGTGTATTCTTTCTGAAACGTTGCAAAATTAGAAGGAATAAGACGAAGAATCAAGTTGAGAAAACGTAATAAATACTAAATAAATAGTTCCAAACAATTTAACCGATTAATTAAACAATACTTGATGACATTATTGTGATTGCAAAAAAAATATAAAAAATGTTTAGACATTCTAGAAAAATCTATCTTTCACGTCCGTTTAAGCATATTATTTTACAGGTAATCGAAAACTTTTGAAATTAATTAGAGATTTATTTTCGAATTAGTACATATAACCCGTCGAAATATATATATAGAATTTACATTTTAACTATGGCGTTCGTCAATACCTCAACTTAATTTGGTTAATGATTCCGTCGACGTGTGTTTAGTTGCAGCCACTGTCATATCCTATCTATGGCCTTGGGATCTCCGAATGAAAATATTGATATTTCAATACCTACGTATAATACGTCAAAACGGTGGTGACATTAGATTAAAAATTCCCATTAAAGGACATTTTGGATATCGAATGTGGGTGCTTCAGTTAGTTCCATTTTAATAGTGAGATAATCCCATTTTTTTGTATCATAAAAAGAAATAACTCCATAGAGTTACCTTACAAACATATCTATACGTTGGTACCATAGATACATAGAACATATATAGAACATACTGTGATGATGAGTAGTAGCATAATTATATAAATGTCGATTGTGTTCATCTTTGGTTATAAACAATTGGCCAAAGAAGTCCAATATTTTAGTAAATTTGAACTAGCCAGTTAATAAGAGGAGTAATTTTCAATTATGATATTGTAAACCTTTAACGCCCTTTTTACGTAATTAATTTCTTTTACAATAACGGTAAAAGGATCAATAATTTACTGTTGTATTACATTGCTTAAAGACGACACTTTTTAATTCTTGTTTATTGTTTGTATTTGGATTTCTATATGTAGATACTGTTCAAAAATGCATCTCTGTCTTATGCCTTCATTTAAACAACGTGTCGGGAACAAAGGCTAAAGGCGATTGTCTTTGGAATGCAGATTGGGTTGTAGCATTTGTCGTCAAACCCTAACATAAAATTGAAGCACCCTGTCTCCAATTTCATGTAAGGAGCTCTTACGGATTTACGATTTATGTAAGGACAGCATGAGCTTTCTTCGCAACCTACATTTCTATCATAAAGTGGCGCTTCGAGACCCAGTAGTTCTGTCGCGATTCTATTATGAAACTAATATGCCTATACATATACGAATGTACTCATATATAGTAAAAATATTAAGGGTAGCTACTAGGTAGGTTCATACAAAGAGATTCTTGTTTAAATAAATGGATTTTGAGACTTTCAAACATTATACCGACGTTATTCGAAATACTTTCAATATTCGTGCTTGATGATGGCAATGGTCTAGGATCGGCTCTCTTCTTCACCGGATAATCTTTCACTTCTCTTCTGTTTTCATTTCGTCCGTCTCATATTTCTCTCCCTAACCACACCACCCACCCATTCCCACGATTCTTGCAAGGCATCTGAAGAGGGCCTTACGCCCTACCCTCCGGCTTTTCACCATAGTGTAGGTGGGAGGTACGGCCCGCCCACTAGCACGAGTAGCTGGAAAGTTTAGTGGACAAAGTGACTGTTCAACGTTTTGCTGTTTCTGATAGACACACCCCACATTAAAACACCACGTTACCCCACATTAAAACACCAAAATATGATTAAACAAGCGATAAAACAATAAACCATTATAATTCCGGAAAATAAATGATTTCGATTCATTGATATGAATCCACAAACCCCAATCCTATCCTATATGGATTGCCTAAAACGCATAAAACAAATATACCAATGAGACCAGTGGTATTATACGTCAAATCCCCGTCATATAAATTATGTAAATTCCTGAATAGAGAAATACCAAATTTTGTTAAATTTTAAACCTAAATATTCAATTAAGAATTCCACAGAATTTATAAACAAAACAAGTAATCTCAATTTACCTGTAAATTCTAAATTGGTCTCATTTGATGTGAAAAGTTTGTTTACATTAATTCCGGTGAACAAGTTTATAAACATTATTACTCAATTGATTAATACATCAGAATTAGATTAGATCACATAAATAAGAATTAACATTACTCATACAACAAAATTACTTTTGCTTCAATAATACATTTTACAAACAACTAGTTGGTTCCCAATGGGCTCCCCATTGTCATCGTTGTTTACAGAAATATGTATGTCTCCTTTTGAAAATAACTTGCTAAACAAAAATAAAAATAACCCCTTAATTAAAAATTTAACTATGCAGGACTAGTATAAATTGATCCGCTAAAGATATATTAGTTTAGTTCTAAATCATCTCCCGATGATGCTAGCTTGATTAGTGAAACGTACGTCGAGTTTAAGTGTCCTCAGTTTTAGTATTGCGGTAGGTTCCAAAAATCTCAACTTATCCCTGAAATAATCAAATTTAATTTCCTAGAACTTATTTTAATTTTCAGGTTGCCCATGTTCAAATTATAATATTGTCACATAAAGTAATTTTCAATCAGGTTATGTCATTCACCATTTGACATATATTAATTAGCAAACACGTGCAATTAATTTTATAAATATAAAAGTTGATTGATTTAATGTTATGCATAAAATATTAATTGTAATGTCAACTGCTCGTTAGATATGTACGTTATATTTGGAAATAGTATTTTTTTTCTCTGTACATTGCGGTCAATACATTTCCCTTTTTTGATTTGGAGGATTCGCATTCGTATTAATATTCGAAAAAAGTACCTATTGTCTGGCCTTGTCCGTTCTTTCAATTTAATGACGGAACTATAGCCGAGCTCATCGAAACGTAACGCGTTTCGTGAATTTCGATGTTTAAAATAGCTGAAATCGGAATGAACAGCGTCAGTCGTCAGATCAATTTTGAAAAGTTACGCGCTTCGAACAAAACGGGTCTGCATTGCTACAAAACAATTTCCACGAAACTACAAGAACAGCTACCTTTGTATATGTAAAGGCAATATACTGATAGTAATTTCGACAAGTGAAAAGAAAAGAAATCGAAGCTGGAATTCCAATTTCGTTATTCATATGTGCTTGCAATCTAAACGATTTTTAGCAATTGTAGTTATTCAAAAAAAGAAGGTACTAAAATCCTTTTTCGTCTAACTATAAAGGATCACAGATTCCACGTTTGGAACGCGTCCTACACAGTATGCACAGCGCACCGAAAGCCATATCCCACGACCGGTGGGCGCTGGCAGAAAGGCCTTTACAGGCTATATGATAAATATAAATATGGAATTAACAGAAACAACTATTCCGAGTGTTAATATCCCTACCGGTATTGAATTTTAGCCCTCGGAGTAGTTGTTTCTGTTAATTCCATAAAACAAATAACAGCCCAGGATCTAGTCGCTTTTAATAAAGAGAAATTTTAAAACTATTATTAAAGTGTATGTTTGAAGAATGGGCCCATGAAATTTTGAAATGTGGAGTTATAGGAGGATGATGAAAACACCGTGGATAGAAAAGGTTAGAAAGAGATAGAAAGGTGGTAGGAGGGAAGGACTCCTTTTGAGACATGAAGGTTTAATTACAGAGACACAGCAGTAATGACGGACAAAGGAAGAACTAGACTAAATTACTGTCGTACTGTTCTATGTTTTTATATGGTATCTACATATTTAAATTTAATTAAATCTTTAAGTTGGAGAATGGGGAATTGTTTGAAATACACCCCATACCTTATTATGCCCGGTGTGGGTATATATTGTACATATATGTATGTATAAAGTATAGGTACCTATAGCGTCTGGTTGTGAAATGTTTTCCTTTGTTTGCCACTCACGTCAATCATTTACAGATGTATATAGGTAAAAACACTTTTCAACAAACTACATCTTCCTACACACTGTCTTCAAACATATGCCATTCAAACGCCTGGCGAAATTAGCTACATGAAAATTCTTGAACCGATGCAAAGACAAAGTTTTCGTTTTGTTGTGTGACTTCTTAGAAGTTATAGCGAGCTACTTCGAAACGCTTTCGATTTCTAAGAGAAAGGGTCACCTTTAGCAAAAGGATAAAAGAAACGGGAACAACGTCTGCGAGGCAAGGTATGACTAAAACTGAAAATCTGATTTTTCCTTTGAAAACAAAAGCAATTACAGAAATCTTTAGTGTGACATTCCCTTCTACATTTTAAACATTTGATGAAATTTAATATCTAAAGACTGTTATTTTGATACGTTATTTGTTACGCACCTGAACATAAAACAGAACAAAAAAGAAAGACAATAATAATTTAGATGTCACAAAACCGTTTCAATATAAATAACTTTATGCTTTAAACCGTTACTGTTGAATTTTATCCAATTTATTCAACTCATACAACTAAGCGGCTAAATAACACATAAACATTTTTATTATACGATATTAAATACGGCTTTCCAACAACCAGCTTTATTTTTACGAAAAGAAATTGGATTTTAAAACTTTAATACCTTCCTGTTTATGAGTGTTTTTATTAAATTTCATTTACCATATTCAGCAAAAGAAAACATGAAATTATTTCGGATTTTCATGCTTCAGATAAGAAGGAAAATAGTAATTCCTAAAATGCATTTCAGAAATCCATAAGCTGATCTAACAACGCGTTAAATTTTTACTAAGAAACAAGTAATGTGTAACAGCCGGGCTGAAAAGTTCGTAGGCTAGCATAGAATAAATTATTCTTTTTGACAGCGGTCATACAATTTTTCGATACCATTTCTATAATACGATTTGTCTTTAGCCTCAAAATAGGCTTCCGTTTCGGCGACTACGATTACCTCTTCATCGGCGCGAAATTCCTGTCCAGCGAGTATCCTCTTAAGGTATGACAACAGAAAAAGTCGCTGGAGGCCAGATGTGGAGAGTACGGTGGATGCGGAAGCAATTCGAAGCCCAATTCATGGAATTTTAGCATCGATTTCATTGATTTGTGACACGGTACATCGTCTTGATGAAACAACACATTTTTTCTTCAAATGAGGCCGCTTTTACGCGATTTCGTCTTTTAAACGCTACAATAACGCTACGTAATAGTTGCTGCTTATGGTTTTTCCTTTTTAAGATAGTCAATGAATATTATACCATGAGTATCCCAGAATGCTGATGCCTCTTTGGGGCGTCCACTGCGTGCATCGTCCTCGGTGCTCATTTCGCCTCGTTTAAATTTAGCAAACAAACCACTTTTCTACGGTTGATTTTCCTGGTGCAAAGTCCGAATAATGTTTATCAAGCCAAACCTTAGTTTCAACAGTATTTTTTTTCGCCCAATTTTGAAGGTTAGGGCTAACTAAAAATCATATGGATTTGATACTAGTAGCGCCATCTATGGGTCAGCCTACGAACTTTTCAGCCCGCCTGCTATATGCAAATAAAGATGCACCACTTGATTTATTTTGGGAAAATCAATCGTTTATAGTTTGTCGATTACAGTGGACCATGATTGAATGACTGACATCCTTGATCATACAATGAATTAATCAATGCAAAATTTGAAACCCGTAGAAAATTGCGAGTTTAAAATTTTTTAGATAATCCTATAATTGACTTCCGTCCGTTACAACAACAATAATTTGCATTAGACACAAGTGGGACATCAATTTCCATTTGAAAGTTGTTAAATTACCGATAATACGTTTGCTTTGGCGTCGAGGTCGACCCTTCAAATCACGCTTCCGTATTATGTACTTTCCTCACGTTTCTACTATATTATGCAAACAAGGGCACACACGAGCTTGATGAAATTACAGTTTTGAATATAAACAGTGTTTTTATCGTAATAGGCTGCGATAAGAGTGTTCCTCGTGGGGAACGGAATATCTTTTACCTTTGAATGATAAACTGGGTCGCGTGACAACAAATGTGATATTACTTCCCGTTTTTTTTATTCCCGATTCCTTTTGTAACGAAGAAATATGATAAGCGAATTATCGAAAAGAGCGGTATAGCTGAATAAATAATTTTACTCTCATTAAAAAAAAAAGAAAAACAAATGAACACAGAAATTGCAATTCAAAACGTTCCTACTACTAACGATTGAATCCAAAAAAGAGAACGTAATAAAATCCTTTTTCGCCTAACGATTAAATGTTCCAGGTTTAATTTTGTTATCAAGAAGAATAAAATGAAATATTTTAAAAATCATACAAACGTGAATAATATATATAGTTCTTGGAGTGAACTAGATCCAAATAGATAATGGAATTAGAGTATGCAAGCAATCTGTTGTAAAATATTGTATAATTAACTGCTGCATCTTTTCTTTGTCATTCTGTAATACTCTTCACCACAATTATCTGTCTTTGTACCTTGTATTCACCCCTGCAATTTATGACCTACAGTTGCCTACCACCCTATATCTTCATCATCTCTTATTACTGCGTCTTTCCTTTTCTATTTCTTCCGCCTCTTTTCTCCCTTAAGTTAAGTCAGTGTTAAGTAAATCGCCGCCAAATAAACCACGTGTACGCGCACCCTCACAATCATACATTGTAACACCGCACCGATTGTTATTCATCTCGCCATTCTTTCAACTTCTTCCCGCACCTGAATGATATCAAATGTACATTTTGTAAATAGTGTTAATAGACGGTACAAGTAAATCATTTGTGTATTAATCAAAAATTTAATACCTGCAACCCCATTAATTAGGTTTGTCAGGACGTTTCATGTACTACCACCGCACCCTTAAGTTTGCTTGAGATTTATCAAATACATGATACACCATCGAAAATAGAAATAAACATGTTGAGTGTATTTCAACCTCAAACTATACAATTATCGATGCATTACATCTAATAATAGTAGGACGTTTCACCTAACAGTGGTGTTGCAATTGAATTACCTTGCAAATAACCTACAGTATTAAACTAACGAAAACAACGAAATTTCGTATTTCTCCCGTCGCCGTATTCTTCGCCACTACTTGTACTCGCGTTCCAATTGCCGCCACTCTATGACTATCGCCTGTGTATCGCTCCTGTCATTTGTCAACGCACGATGTAAACAAAACTGACTGAGTCCGCCCAGTGCAGTCGCTTTTATAGTTGCCAGCATTTTTTCCAGAGCGTTCTACAACCTTCCAATAATCTTTCATTTCTCTTCTGTCTTCATTTCGTCCATCTCATCTTTCTTTCCCTAACCACACCACCCACCCATTCCCACCCTACTCTCCAGCTTTGCACTACAGTGTAGGTCGGAGGGACTACCCGCCCACCAGCACGAGTAGCTGGTGGGAATAAAACCCAAAAAAGTTTTTTTTTTACCAAGGCCTCCTTATTGTGCATCCGACGTGAATTACTTATTACAGTATACATAATGTACGAAAACATTGCAATTAGCGTTTGATGTCATAAAGGCTGTAAGAAAATTTTACGGCGCCATTTTAAGAATCCATAGATTTTTAAACATCATTTTCATGTAATTCTATTTTTAAGACTTTTTGAAACTACTCCTATGGGTTATACATCCCCTTTTAATTTGATTACCTTTCGCTTCTATGAAAATAAAAATTTGTATAAATAATGATGATTAAAATTAACAGAAAGTGAAAAAAAAAAAAATTAAAGCAAACGGTAGTGTTTATTTGTGTTTGCATGTGTGTGTGACGTGTTTGAAAGTAAGTTAAGTAGATTAATTTGATTTTATATGCAAATTATTTAACTAACACTCATCGAAAACAATTGCGTCAGGAATTTCAATTTGAAACCAAACGCTGTAATAATAATTTTCAATCAGTACATAAACAATGAATATTGGTCAAATAGCATGCGAGCTGATATTATATTCTATATCGTATTTCGTTAAACACGCAGGGTAGATATTTTAGAGTATACATGTCAACAAACTTTTAATTAAAAAATATTAGGTTCATTAAACGTTTGGTCGGTGATTTATTATAATTAATTAATAAAAACTACTTAGGGCATGTTAATATTTACTTGGTTCATATTTCAATCACGTATATAAACTGGCAAGTATAAGAGAGATACTGTTTAAGTGGCATTTTTTGTGAAATACCATATTTAATAAATAATTAAAAAGTATAAAAACAAGATTGGGTAAAAGTTTCAGTATGTTTATTGGCAAACACTTAATAAATATTATTTCGACAGATACGTCAGTATCGAGAGTAATATGAAATTATACTAAAGTTAAATAGTAATGAGCTACAAATTTATATAAATTATGTAGATATTAGAAGTGACATCATATTAGGGAATATCTGCAATTAAGAGGGGTGTGTTTAGAGTACATAATGCAATTTGATTGTTGACAATATTAAAGTTATCTTAGTTGCTATCATTATTTACACATTTTCCATTAAATTTAATTTTCTACATTTGTACTAAAATGTAGAATTTTTACATTGTTCTAACTAGCAAACTGTAGTACAATATCAAATTACTCTTGATAATGACGTAGCTGTTGAAATAAAATTATTGAGTGTTTTCCAATAAGCATACTGAAATTTTTACCCGAAGCACCGTAAGGCCGTTGTCAAACTTTTTATAAACGTCAGTTAGCAATAAATATCAGTAGTTGGCGATATACTGACCATAATTCGTCATTATATCAACTTACTTTTACGTAGCTATTTCGACGGAGCGGCGTGGTCTAGTGCGCTAGATCATTGCTTAGCATTCGGGAGGTCACCGGTTCGAACCCGAGTCTAGCTGCTCTGGTCCAAGTTTTCTGTGGTTTCCTTGGATCATTTACGTAAATGCTGGGGCAGTAATATTCCACAGATAATCTTTCACTTCTCTTATTGTTTTCATTTCGTCCGTCTCATCTTTCTCTCCCTAACCACACCATCCATCCATTCCCACGATTCCTACAAGGAGGCTGAAGAGGGCCTTACGCCCTACCCTCGGGCTTTGCACTGCAGTGTAGGTCAGAGGGACTGCTCGCATACCAGCATGAGTGGCTGGTGGGAATGTTTTTTTTCGTAACTGCCTATGACGTGCTGATGAGAAATAGCAAGTTGGAACTCGTGACGTACATTTTATAAGTTCGATAAATAATTATTATCCTAACCTAACCTGATTTAACCAATATATTTCTTAGATAAATAACTCAACATGATGCAACTAAGTAATAAATGCTAAAAAGGATTGTATGCTCTTTCGTTTACGAAACGAGATAGAACTATTTTACATTTTACTACCTTTCCAAACACACCATTTTTACGAGAAGTCGTCCATCTTTTCCAACTTTTATAACATCCTACATTTACATGTATTACGTCGCTCCACATGGTAAATTTTATCTGTAAGACTTCTCTCGTTCATGTTGGCCTCCGTCAGCAATTCCCTTGAAGAAGCTCAATTTCCTCCAACGTTAATTTTAGTTCGCGCAAAATATCTCTCGGGAAAACTGTAAACAATTGGTAGGCATGCCTTTTTTCTCGTAAAACAATGAAAAGTAAAGCGGTATAAACTTTCCAGTTAAGAAGGCTTTCATGTGCCTAATATAAGTAGTTCACTAACACTGTTATCTGAATAAGTGCACTTCTGGATTTTGCAGTAGACTACAGAGACGCCTGCATCTCTTTAACTTTCTTCGACAAGCGAGAAAGTTTTCTTTCTTCGACAGAAACAGCTGTTCTTTCTGTCAGGGGGCTGCACATCATTAGATATCGTCTTAAACTTGAATTATGATATCTTTATGTAGGGGATGATCCACTTTATACTTACACAAATAAAAATTAGAATAGATCTATAATAAAAATTGAATCGATGAAGTCTTCAAATATTTTAACTCCATAATCACATTTAATAAAACACAGATGAGTTACAGAATGTTTTTATTGATACCACAATAATATTATTTCGACATACAGTATCTTCTTCAGGTGGTGTAGTAATCTAAACTTAAACAAATTACAAGTCGACTTAAATACTAAATTATAAGGGTTGGGGTAAAAAGTTTAAATTTTTAGTAGAGGAGATTTGTTGAAATCTGTTTGGTCTTTTAAAATTAATCCTAATTTATTTAATTTATTTATTTCCATGGTTTCTAATAAGTTCAATTTAATACCTTTAGCTTCAGTATGTAGTATCTTAAAGTTATCATTAAAGTTGTATGAGTTAGAAATTAAGTGACTAAGTAGACTAATCATTTTTGTTTTCAAAATATTTCTTGTGTTTTTTTATACGATCTTTAAAAGTTCTTACAGTCTGTCCAATGTAAGATTCCTTGCAACTACCGCAATCTACCTTATAAATTCTAGATTTATTTTCTTTTTTGGTAGGGTCTTTGTTGTTTTTAATAAATTTTCCTAAAGAATTATTCGTTTTGAATGATACGAAGGAGTAATATGTTTGCCTAGAGTTAGGGAAATATTACCTTGATATGTTAGCGAGTTAGAAAGTGGTTTATTTTTTACTGTCGGGGGGTAAACTAAATTAAGGGTTTTTTGATCTATAATATCTTCTCAGAGAAGAAGAATCAATAGCTCAAGTGTATTTAAAACTTCCGAAGAAGCTACAAGTAGCGAAACATATGTCAAGTAACTAATAATATCAGTGGAAATTACAATAGTGTTTTATTTATATATTTCACAATGAATTTCTATCAAGTAAAAGTAGAATCAATCAATTATAGATCTATAATTTTAAAAATATACAGAAGTACTTCGTATAGATAATAGTTAATGGTACCTCTATCTATTATGCATAGCACTTACATATTAATCATGACGAGATTCCGCCGGCGGGAGTTTAGTCACAGTCAGTACCACATCCTGCCTATGCCCTTACGACGACTGACATTTAAGTATGCCCAACATGTCAATACGTTGATGATACATAATTAAAAATTCCGATTAAACGTTAACATCCTGAATATCGAAAGTAGGTGTGATAGTTAGTTTCATCCCTTACTTAGATATTTTAATGGTTAACTAATTCCATAATATTGTTTCAAGTGAGGAGATAGCTCCAAAAAGTTCTTTTACAAACCAACTTATATTCTAACACCATAGAAACGTAAAAATATAACAAAATATGTGGTGATAAAAATACCAACTTCATTATATTCCCTCTAGTACTAAACGAAGATAATTTGAAATGTATCTTTTCCTGGAATTTAGCTTAAACTTGAACTAAACAAAAATAACATATAAGTAAGTATCGCGATTCAACTTTTACTACCTACGTTCTTTTATGTATACAGAGAACAAGAAGTTATTTTTGTAGAATTCTTCAAGTGTAGCATGTTCGCTAAAGGAAATTTGTTTCTGTCATTCTTATTTCCGTTATTTTGAGTAATAGGATCTTATTCAGTCTACCTACGTATAAATATATTTTCTTAGGGGCAATGGAATTTGCGAGGTTACGTTATATACTAACATATTTATTTTCTCAATATCTTCACGGTATAATTTTGAATCCACAAATCATTCTGTATTAGTAAAAATACAAATTAATGAGTAATTTTGAGTATTCAGCAAAATATTAGCGGAAATACCAATTTTACCGAAGGCGAGTCATTTTCATTTATCCAATTTTGCTTCGTTACTAAAGCGAAACAATAAATATACATTTAAAATTAAAATGGTCGTTTTAAACAAAAACAATCGCTTCACTCTGCAACAAATCTATTTGTACATTTAATGAAATACATGTTCAATCACACTGTCAATAAAAGGTACGCAAAAATATGCATGAAAAGATATTTTCAATTAACAGTTATTTAAAAAATCAGTTCCGCATTTACAATATACAAATAAATACAAATTCGAGACAAACCACTACAAGGTGTCGATTAATATCAATGTTATCTAAGTACCGAGTATTTTAAGATGTTTCTGGGAAAAACCCAACATTACATTATTTGGAAAATGTTGTATCATTATTGCTTACAATGAACAATTGTAATTTATTACTGCATTTGTGAAAAATAGTAATAGCAATTGAACCCATTCAAATTTTGACGAATGTGCTTTCAAATATGGTAAAATTTCGTCATTTTCAAAGGAGTAGAGTACAATAAATACTAAAGTCTTAAAAGTAACTTATTAACTATGTGTAGAATTAAGTGTAATAATTGTGATGCCCTTTACATTGGGTAAAGCGGGAGAGCTATAAACATAAGAATAAAACAACATATTTATAGTATTACTAAAGAAGACAATAAAACGGGCTTCTCAGAGCATTGCACCTCCTTTAACTACACTTTAGACGAGGAAAATGTAGTAGTTTTACATAGTAATATTAACAAAAGTAGAAAGCTATCTCTTCTAGAAAGCTTGGAAATTAAAAAACCTCTCTCGCACAACCAAAATATTGTAAATAACCAATTAGAGTTAAATTAAATTGACTCCCCACTTATTTTGGCTAATCTCTAGTAATATATAGATCTGTTTTAGTTTTAAGACTTTAGTATTTGTCGTACTCTACTCCTTTGAAAATGGTCGCGTTGACTTGTTAGGATTTTTCTAATAAAATTTGGTGAAACTTTCCTTTTGTTTGTTTTTTACTTCAATAATAATAATAATCACCCCACCTCTCTATTTATGTATATAACACTGTTTGTCTAATTTAAATTTAGTAACATTCTCTGTACTCTTGATAATGACCGACTAGGTCGAAACAATTGTTGAGTATTCAATAAAGTTTTTTCCAGAAACATTTTTGTTTGAATTATTTTTTTTACAATTGATTATGGCACGTACATAAGTAATTAAGTAATTAAAGAAGTTTTGTAATTAATGTATTGATTACAAATGTTTCAACTGTTAGAGCTGTTATCAATTTTTTTTAGATAACGAAAAATATCAACAGTTTTCAATCTTTGCTAAAAAACAAACAAATGCTCGTATGTTCATGTTTGTGACAGTTAATAACTCGCTGTTTTTCATTTTTCACATGAGGAAAAGACATTTAATTTATGTTTTCTGTTGTCATCGAACAACGACATGTCGTAAAACGTGTTTGATTTAAAATGGTTGAAGCAGTTTCGATTGGTAATATTTTTCTTTACTTTTATTCAGGAATAAACTTCACAGATGCAACCCGAGTGTTATTTATTTGTGGTTTGAACTATAATATATAAAGTTTTACGAACAATTTTATTTCCATATTTGCTTGAGTTAACTCTACCCCTACATGCCTAAAAGTACAAAAATTGGAACATAACTATT
This sequence comes from Agrilus biguttatus, assembly GCA_963921985.1. Taxonomy (NCBI): domain Eukaryota; kingdom Metazoa; phylum Arthropoda; class Insecta; order Coleoptera; family Buprestidae; genus Agrilus; species Agrilus biguttatus. The sequence goes on along the minus strand of OY998119.1, from coordinate 38,256,254 downwards.
TTATGGATTATATTTAATGTTGCAGAATAATATTAAATAATGAGTTGTAATATTTTCTGCAACAAGAAATTGGAGTCACAGACACAATCGATAAGTAGACAAAAATGCACGTGTTTACATAAGGTGAAGTTAAAACCAGTAGTTAAGGAACAAACTTAATTCGTTACAAAACATATGAAAGTGACCACGATTGAAATTAGCAGGAGCCTACTGAAGGCTTATTAGAGACATTTAGTAAGTACCTTTATAAGGCCTTGTCAAACATGTCATGTCAAGGATCATAGGTAGCTGCAAATATCAGTAGGTGACGACATAATGACTGCAATACGATGCTTATAACAGGCAGGCTGAAAAGATCATAGGCTAGCATTGAAAAAAAAATATTTTTTTGATAGAATTTGACTTTATTATTCAATATATCTTAGTTCCCTTCGAAGGCGATACAACGATTATAGCGGTAATACAATTTTTCGATACCATTTATATAATACGATTTGTCTTTAGCCTCAAAATTACATAGGCTTCAGTTTCGGCGATTACCTCTTCATCGGCGCGATATTTCTGTCCAGAGAGCATCCTCTTGAGGTCTGAGAACAGAAGAAAGTCGCTGGGGGCCAGATCTGAAGAGTATGGTAGATGCGGAAGCAATTCGAAGCCCAATTCATGGAATTTTGCTATCGATTTCATTGATTTGTGACACGGTGCATTGTCTTGATGAAACAGCACTTCCTTTTTCTTCAAATGAATCCACATTTCCGCGATTTCGTTTTTTAAACGCTCCATTAACGGTACGTAATAGTCGCTGTTTATGGTTTTTCCCTTTTTAAGGCAGTCAATGAATATTGTACCATGAACATCCCAGAATACTGATGCCGATGCCATAACCTTGCGTTGTTTAAATTTAGCCACTTAAACCACTTTTCTACGGTTGATTTTCCTGGTGTAAACTCCGAATTTTATCAAGCCAAGCCTTGTTTCAACAGTATTTTTGTCGCCAAAAAGCAATGCTTTATTAACACACGAAATTCATTTTCATTTTATCCATTTTTTCAAAGTAACAAAAGTTCTTTCACCAAAAATGCTATAACTCAGATACTAACAGGACAACAGCTGTCAAATTTATACACGTGTCTTTTGAAGGTTAGGGCTAACTAAAAATCATATGGGTCAGCCTACGAACTTTTCAACCCGCCTGTTATTTGTAACTTCAAGTTTTTGTTGTAATATCCTCTTAGACACTATATTTAGAATAATATTTTCCATCCCTGGTAGATTTATTTTGCGGAAAATATTAGCATAATCCCTCCATTAAGTAATCTCTGTAACATCAGCAAAGGAAGACCTTTTTTTATTTGTTTGTTGAATCAAAACCGAAACGTGATGAAATCCAAACCCACCAATATTTCAAAGTTTATCCGAACCTTTTACTTCCTTCTTCTTTTGTACATTCGAATCATGACCTTTGACGTCCGTTTACTTTTCGACGCATTCGACGGTTTCTTTGCCCTCTCGAATTCGAAGGGCTTAAAACGCGTTTGAATTTGAAATACCTCATATAGGACCCAAGAATATTGAACAGCAACTAGCGTCAATCCTACAGCTAGGGTGTTTAATGTATAAGGTAGTCCAGCTTAACCAGATACGTATTCAATTCCAGAGATGTACGATTTCAAAATTAAATTACGTGTCATCCTTATCCACCCTTGAGATTACGAAAAGGTTTCTTTGACAAATATTTACAACAAGTTCAGTTGTTGCCGTGGATTTTTAATTTTTTATATACAGGGTCATTCAAACTGAGTGGTACATTAGAAGTTTTAGGGAAACTAAGTATGTTACAGGTTTGAAAATTTGGGAGTAGGGGTTATCAAGGATGATCTATTTAACTAAAATAATTTCAACTGTCTGGCACTTCCGGTTATACCTATATTCCTACGATGAATAGTTTCTGAGATAATTTAATTTATTGGAAAAAGATTGCACACAACCCAAACTATAAAAAATCATAACGTCTACAAAAAGTGAAATGACATAGAATGTTGAAATTTTTACTAGTTATAGTCAAGTCATAAGGCTAACGTTAACGTCATATCAAAACTAAGGTTTATAATTTGTATAGGACGTTCAGAAAAAAAAACAAAGTTTCGAAACTTCAAACACAAATAACTTAATTTTTTCAACTGGCACCTACCATATTTTATTTTGTCATTAAATTCCTTTTCATCCTGTATACGTAGTTTATTTAATATTTTTATATAATGTTTTATAAAAGTATATGTGAGATATTTTGCAGTTTTTTAATCGTTCCGACTGTTGTTTGAAAGAATTTAGGTTCATTCTTTTCCTATTTACGTAATTAAATGCTTTTTTTAACAACAAAAATCAACTCCAGTATTTGATCAGAGAGTACAGGTACAAACACGAAGGACCAATAAGTTCGAAATTGCGATTCAACGTAAAAAAAAACCTTATTCATTTAACTTTGTTAACGTTTTACTTCGGTGTTAAATTTATAACGTGTCATAATCCATTATCGATCGATATTCGTCTTGCAAGTCAGTTCAGACATCCTCCCGTTTCAATAACGTTATCTCACAAAGCCATTTTCTTTTTGAAAAGGGCCCACTACTCGTGAACAACAACGTATACGAGATCGGTGGCAGTTTGTAATGAGAGATTTTATTTATTGGCCAGCTTTGTAACCGAACTCTATACACAACGCTGCCGGTTCAGGTTGCTCTTATGCCACAAAGTACGGTTTGAGTGGTCGTACACAAAGCGTTTCGATCGATTTCTGACAGCAAATTGATGCGGATAGTGTCTACTTATCTACTCCTCTTCGCATCGGATTATCTTTCGCCCGTTCCGCCATTAAATTCCGAAGATTCCTTGCACCGTATCTCAAAACTCAAAAAATTTAAACTAAACGAGCGCCTTATATGAAAAACCTGAAGTTATATAAATGTGCATAAGTAGCTCCAGACAACAATAGTTCTAAATTGTTTTTTGTTTAAAAGTAGCGAGCGTGGTATAGTGCTCTAGATCATTGCTTAGCATTCGGGAAGTCACCGGTTCGAACCCGTGTCCGGCTGCTCTGGTCCAAGTTTTCTGTGGTTTCCTTGAATCACTCAGGCAAATGCTGGAGCAATAATATTCCACAGATAATCTTCACTTCTCTTCTGTCTTCATTTCGTCCGTCTCATCTTTCTCTCCCTAATCACACCACCCACCCATTCCAACGATTTCTGAAAGGAGGCTGAAGATATAATGTCCTTCAATATTGAGGCACTTGTCATAACGTTTGCCCATTGACAAGTTTTTGAATACCCTACTCATAGAACTCTGTCGCTTGACTTGTTAACTGTTAACCACTGCATCACAACTGTTTTGACTTCGTCACCGTCTTAAAGACGTTCCTTCAAGTGCAGGAACAAATGGCAGTCACTGGGCGCCATATCAGGGCTGTACGGAGGAGGATCTAGAGTTTCCCAGTCAAAGGATGGGATGATATCTTTGGTCCCATTAGCCACATGCGGACGGGCATTGTCATGCAGCAAAACGATGCCCTTGTTCAACTTGCCAAGTCTTTTGTTCTGGATTGCACGGCGCAGATTTTTCATTGTTTCACAATAAGCTGCCGCATTGGTTGTTTCATTACGGGGCAGTAACTTCATAAACAATGCTCCTTTTCCTCCTTTTCTGTTCCGAAAACTGTGAACACGATTTTCCGAGCAGAAATTGTTTGCTTAAACTTCACTTGTGTGGGTGAATCTGAATGCCGCCATTCCATGACTTGCTGCTTTGATTCTGGTGTGACGTAGGCCACCCGTGTTTCATCACCCGTAACAATTTGACTTAGGAAATCATCACCTTCGTTGTGGTACCGCTCAAGGAAAGTCAGTGCACTTCCTAAACGAATGGTTTGGTGCACATCCGTCAACATTTTCGGTACCCAACGTACGCACAATTTTCGGTAATTCAAGTGGCCATCATACAAAATACTGCGAGAAACACACAAGGAGGAAATCGTCCACTTTCTGCACCAAATCTTCATTAACTACTTCGTTGTTCAGCATACACATTTGTGCGGTCATCTTTAACTGCTCTCATCCACTTCCTTACCATTCCATCACTCATAATGTTTTGTCCGTAAACTGTACAGATGTAATGGCGTCAGTGCGTAGGTGAGAGATGTAGGCAGTCAGTGCGCCTGCGCAGAACGCTGACCGCAGCGCTTCGGTGGCACAATTTTAAAGCGGTACTTACTTAAAGAATATGCCTCGTATACTCTAACATAATATGAATAATAACATCAGGTTAAGTTAGGTTAGGTTGCGTTAGTTTCTTTTTCATGGTATAACTTCAATATTGGATGAATAGAATTTAGAATAGAAGACCGGGGAGACATTGCTGTTTCTAGATAGATAAGAATGAGTTCAATCAACTAGCTCTACTTTAAAAAATACTGTCCAGTAGGTAGAAAGATGTTTGGACTTATTATCATACACTGTTACATTAAATTTCCCTCTACGATTATATGGTATTAATAAAAAGCTTCTGAATCTTAAACTTTATAGAATAATCGAGAGATGTGACGTAAATCACGAGGTTTATATATGGCATTTATCTATAACTCGGTTTAAGCTAGTAGAAGTAAAATAAATGGTAAATGTAAAAAATCGATTTTGATTTAGAATTGATTTTTGGCTTTCCCATGTATAATAACGAAATATATTATTATTTTTTTTAATAAACCGCTTTTCATTCATTACATTATGAAAGTTGAAACGTTAACCATAGACTCAAATTAGGCTCATCCAATTGTTTATTTAATAAAAGAAGAAATAGTGTGTTGTAGTCTTCATGGCAATGCGAATCCATGAAAAAGAAAATAAAAGCAATGCGAGCAAAGCAATTAACGTCCCAAAACTAGTAAAAAAACGGAGTCCTATCGTTAAGTCGTTTTGAATGCATATTGGAACGTTTGCATAGACGATGTGATGATGCATCCATTACTATTCACTTTGCAGTCTATACATGATGACGTACTCGGTATTTTTACATTCGAATCGATTCAGAAATTCAGTACGCATACAACTTTATATGCTCTTCCAACCAAGCAAACAATTAACGAAGTTATTTCTGTTGTTTGATATTCCCACAGTTTCCCGTTATGTGTGATTAAACGATTGAATACCTTTCCAGCGTACCTACTTCTATCTCCCATAATATGATAATACCAATATTGATATTTGGTTATTCTGTTTTTTTAATTTTCTTTCATTCATATTAATTCAGGTATCATTTTATTTGGATTGTAATGTAAACAGTGAAATCTTTATAGTTTTAAGAGGAGAGCCAAGGTTTTTCATAAAATTAGCCTTTAACAAAGTTAGTCCGTATTAGAATGATGGTTCGGTCTTGTAGACCGTGGTCGATGTGAACGGTTTCGTCCAGACGTTTTGTCGGCAACTGCGGCTGACATCTTCAGTGACTGTCAGTCGCTGCCGAGACTTCGAGGTATAATCTTCGCACACGTAGTCAACACAGTACCCATTGAAGACGTCAGCCGCAGTTGCCGACGAAACGTCTGGACGAAACCGTTCACATCGACCACGGCCTAATAGCCCGAACCATCATTCTACTTTGGTCCGTATTTTTTACTTCATGTAAACTACTGACACAATAATCCCGTTTAGTTTCTTTAACCCAAACCTAACAAAATGTACCGTTTATTATTGCCTATTATGCAAGTTAATTAACGCACCCTTATTTATTTAGATTTTATCGAAATTACCCCATATGGATCTCGAAAAATATCAATAGATGCCAAAATATTATATCAATTTTCTCTAACAGAACAGAGTCGGTTTATTAGTGAATTATCGATCGAAGGTACCTACGATGTGCTGGTGACATCTGATAATTTCGAATTTCTGACCAAGACTGTTGTTAATTAAGTTATATTTTTAGTAGCAACGATAGATACATGTATATTAAGTATTATAAGTTTATATATAAGAGATTGAGAGGCGTGGTCTAGTGCTCTAGTCCATTGCTTAGCATTCGGGGGATCATCGGTTCGAATCCGGGTCTGGCTACTCTGTTCAAAGTTTTCTGTGGATTCCTTGGATCTCATAGACAAATGCTGGGGTAATAATATTCCACAGATAATCTTTTACATCTCTTCTGTCTTCATTTCGTCTATCTCATCTTTCTCTCCCTAACCACACCAAGCACCCATTCCCACGATTCCTGCAAGAAGGCTGAAGAGGACCTTGCGCCCTACCCTTCGGCTTTGCACTACAGTATAGGTTGGAGGGAATGTCCGCCCACCAGCACGAGTAGCTGGTGGGAATAAAAGACAAAAAAAAACAGATAAGAAATGTCTAGTTCGTAGTATTCCGTTAAGTTTAAAGTTTAGTCGCTGCGGTCAGACGTTGTCATCATTGCTTGTACCACCGTATTATTCAATTCCATTAATTTTTTTGATCATGTTTTTTCGATCATCTGGCAATATTAACTAATAAAATCGAATTTGCGATTCACATCCAGTGGTTTCGATAAATTGTTGACCATGAATGTAATATTCGTTTTTTATTTAGTCATCACGTATAGATATGTATATGAGCTACGTTGCAGATATAGGTTTTACTTTCGGCTTCAACTTCCTTACAACCAAGTGTACATTCACAATAGTAGAAAGGTATACATATATATATATATATATATATGAAGCCGGATGTAGAGTCCCATATAAACCAACGCGTATTTCAGAAAATAAATTCCGAACGGGATGTGTCGCGCTCCTTTTTCGTCGCAATAGAAACTCCTGCAGCGGAAAGGAGTGCCTACCTATAAAGAAGTTGAACTTTACTCCGGACGCAATATTCGATCATATTTCCTTGTGTGTACGTATGTCTGGCTGAATTCTACGTGCGCTCCAGAAACGAAGTCAAAAGTTCCACTTCTATTGATGGAAAACACAATGGGTTGAGCAAAAATCTAATTCACTGTTCGGACCATTCATGCAGTATCTAGTGGCCCAGTTGAAAAGTTTCAACATGGAAGCGAACTGTTTTTAACGATGCATTGCGTCACATCGTGTTGTCTGATCTGCTCAAAAGTTTTGACTATCAAACAAAAAACCGACGCCTTTGAAATAATTACCTTAATATTTATATGTAGCTCTGTAAAATACTGGGGACGTTGTAGGGACGTTTGTCGCACTATATTAATTTTCATATTCATTTTTTGTACTTAAATTTTAACATAAAAATATCTCGCTCCTGAAAATTATTTTGTGTAAATTCTATGTATATTTTGTATAAAGTTATTGACACCCTTAAGCATGCCTTTTCGACAAAATTGTTTTCTCTCTATTATCTTTTTTCAGTTCTCAGAAACAGATGTTTTTTTTTATTCACAAACAAGTTAAAATTTCCTGGAACGGTCAATCAAAAAAGTACAGTTGCCCGATTCCTAATAAAACTACTGCTTTTCGAAGAAATAACCTTCATTATTTGTATGCTAACTTTCTATTTTTGAATCATCACTTCTTCATCGACTTCTTGTACGCATTTTTCATTCAACATTCAATTCAATTCAACTCATCTTTTTATTTTTTTTTCAATACTAACAGTTCTGTAAATAAATCACATAAACCAACTATCACCAGTTTTCATCAAATCAACATTATTACACCAACATTAATCGTAAATTATCTGCTACATATCTGTTATAATGTGAATATTGCAACAGGCTGTATGGTGGAAAAATAGGCAGAGTCTTCAACTGAAGTATTCATGAACATAAACCAAGTTTTATTTAGGATATAACACATAATATTTAAACAACTGAGATGGAATTCTTGGTGATATGGTTATGAAACATTTTTGATATATATGTTATATTGAGGAAAAAATTGCTTTTTAATGTTTCAGGAATTGCTTAACTTCTATAATATTTAAATATTACCACCACTTTCAATTCTTATCTCACCACCTACGACCAGTACTCAAGGAATACTGTTTTGAAATTATAAGTTAGATAATTGTTAATTTTATTTGCTTACTTAATTCTAAGAAATCTTCTAACAGGTTTTGTTTTGATTTTTTATGAAGGTAGTCAAGTTAAGATTTCTATGTTTAAATTATGATTCAAATTAACGCAATATTCGAAGACCATAGAGGGTATATTTCATTTTATTTCTATTAAGTTCTACATTCGTGTTCTTTTATTCTTATTTAGAGTTTGGCCATGTTGTCCAATTACTTCGTTGAGTTTTAAAGCTGCTTCTGTTAAAACTGTTTTACTGTTTTTTTTTTCTATTATAATCATACTCATTAAAAAAAACTGTTTATTATAACACATTAAATTCTTGGTCAGCAAAGTTGTTGATTAATTTTTACAAATAAATTTTCTTAAAATCAATGTAATAAATAAAGTTCTTGGATGTTTCAGCAATAATTTAATGTACTCACAATATTGTTTGTATTATATAAGAATTAAATGTAATAAACCACATAGCTTTAAATAACGGTTATAAAACTTCACTAATATCTACTTTACTAAAAAAGAAGATCTTTACATTTCAACACTTCTACCTCCAAACGTGATCATGTATATTGTTCTCCTAATTTCATTAATAGTAAAATTAACCACAAAATAGATTAATTTTTCAAAATATTCAATATCCAAGTAATTTCCACCAATCAAAACAACATTAAATCCTTTATAGTAAATAACAAACCCAAATTAGACCCACTGCTAAAAGGTGGTGTCTATTCGTTAAATTGTGTTGATTGCAATGCGATATACATAGGTCAAAGTAGACGTTCGATTGGTATTAGGCTAAAAGAACATTTACACTCTATAAATAATAAAATACTAAGCACAGGAATGGTAGAACATTGTATAGTCCACAATCATAAATTACTAAAGCTAAATTATTTCATTCAGCTTCAAAAAGCAAAAAATTAACCCTTTTGGAATCTCTAAAAATTAAGAAAGCTGTAAATTTAAATAAAAACATAACAAATTACCAAATAGAATTAGCTACAAATAACACCCCGCTACTACTAACAACATTGTAAACAATTTTTCAGATATGTATCTCCACCATTTATGTACATATATATAAACACTTTTGAAATTTTAAACACCACAACGTGGATTAGTTAATGTGTCTTCTAGATAAAATACCTAATATAAAGTTCCGTCTTGCAGTATTTCCGCTTTAACACAAATTCCGCACGTGTGTATTTTCCGGAAAGGAATCAGCCGCTGCAGTGTTCTTTGTAAAGCCGTTTCTCTTTCCGATGCACCGGTTCCGGTCGCTTGCCGCGATGAAGCGAAGTCTTCCCATGATATATGAAAGGCGATCAAATACAAAAGGTGACGGGTAACGAAGGGCCCGAAAAGATCGATGAATTCGAAGTAACGAACACGACTTTACTCTCACGTTAAATTACAGACACAACGTGCAATTTCGAGAAACATCAACATCGATACATTTGTAGATACTATACAGGGTGCACAAAAAGCATTTCAAATAAACGACACTATAAATATAAATATGGAATCTACAGAAACAACTACTCCGAGGGCTAATATTAAACATTATATCCGTATTGATTTTTTATTTCTTTAATTATATTAAGTTGTTTTTTGAAGTTTACATTATCTAAGAGTACATTTATTAGTCTATGTAACACAGAGTAAAAAGCGGAAATTTGTGTTGGTAGGGGTGACATGATTGGTTATTTATAACGATGTCTGTGTGTGTTTCTTTATGGTAGATAGCAAACTTATGTCTATTGTTATTGTGGCTAATAGACAAATCTAAGGAATTGATGTGTTTATCTTTTCCTACTTCGATTGTGAATTTAATATTGTATCCTAAGTTAGGCGTAACAATTGTAAAGTACAATATAAATTTTATGGAAACTGTTTGTTTTATTACTCATTTTATATTAACTGTTTTTATGTTCTGGTACTCGTTTTTGAAAATTCCTCCCCAAATACTTGCGTATCCGCATTTTTTTTAGTGTTGTGGTAAATTGGGGTAAGATATGTTTTGAATTTTATTATTTTCATACCACAGTCTCATTTTCTTTGCTTTTTTTACATATGTAGTATTTAAATAAATATTTGTAAAGTTTGCTACGAATGTTTCTTCCTTTTTCAATATTAAACGACAGCATAATACAAAAAACTGTAAAATCAAAAATGAACACTCAACTGACTGAAATGCATGTCTTTCTTTTAATGCTAAATATAGCTGGTAATAAAAATTTTAAAGAATCGGCAATTGGTATTCTTAAAAAGTGAGACATTTGTCGAAAAAGCCACACAAAAATTGATAGCCTCTATCTATGTACAATAATTATTTTGGCGTTACTAACAAATTAATTATGTATATTAAAAGAGTATCTTTTAAAGGATGTGTCCGTTTTTTGACATGTCAAGCAGCTGTGGTCTTTCTGAAATTTTTTACAGTTTTACACTCTCTTTTAATTTTAAATTTAAATTTAATAAAACAAAAAGGTTCGAAAAAATTATTTATATATATATTCATATACAACTGATGAAGCCACAGTGTGTTCAAACAATATTGTAGTGTATAATAAATAATTTCTTCGAAACCTTTTTGTTTTGTTAAATTTAAATTTTAAATTATGTTTGAGTTTCGACAAATAACTGCCGCATAAGTGAAATATCTCTCGTTTAAGTAATATGTGTAGTTTAAATTGGTATTTATTGGAGGAAGAAGTCATAATTCCTGGAATTAGATGCCTTTAATTCATTTTATGAAAGCAGCTTGGTTGCTATTTTGGATATTTGATAATCTGATAATTTCCTACCTTTATCTGCACAGCGCCACTATGGTGATCTCTCCAGATTCCATCCTTCACAAACTAAGCTACGCAATGACTGCATCGATTCATTGCACTGTAAATAAAAGAAAGTAAAACGATTACGAAATTAATTACGAATAAGCTAATTTAAAAAATAAAACTACTGTTACGATTAAAAACATCAAAAATGTAATAGAAACATGCGAAGAATTATTATACTTATGAAGTATTACCTATAAAAAATTGGTAAATACATTAATATTATCTTTATATCCACAAGCGGTGTGACCCATGCGCCTTGTACTTATGTGGTATTATAATTTTATAAATGCCAAAGTTAGTGTTTATTATCAAATGAGATCATCATAAAAAAACTTTTGAGTGTTTCTTTACCACCGGCAACATACTAATGTTGGTGAGCGGGCAGTTCTGCCGACCTACACTGTAGTGCAAAGCCGAAGGGTAGGGCGTAAAGCCCTCTTCAGCCTATTGTCAAAAATATTGGGATAGGTGGGTGGTGGTTACGGGGAGAAAGATGAGACGGGCGAAGTGAAGACAGAAGAGAAGTCAAATATTATCTGTGGAATATTACTGCCCCAGCATTTGATTACGCAATCCAAGGAAACCACAGAGAAACTTGGACCAGAACAGCCAGAACCGGGTTCGAACCGGTGACCTCCCGAATGCTATCATCGCTGACAAACAATGGAGTTTTAACTAGCTCTACGGTGGTGTCTTTAATACCCTTAGCATATACAACGTTCACGAACTTATTTATTTACACGTAATAGTAGAAAAATCATACTAACAATAAACAGCAATAAGCTAGATGTTGAACTATATTAACTGAAATACTTATATAGGAAGTACGTTTTATTATTTTTCTAATTTCTATAATAAATTTTGTAGAAAATGTAGATTCAGTTAATTATAGAGTATGTAGTTACTAGGCTAATATAACGGTATAGAACTATTAAGAGAATAAGCTGATACTTGTTGAAACTTCTTCATAATTTAACATAAATAAAACACTTAGTTTCAAGAAAAAATTTGTTGTGACACACAACAATTGTTTCACCACACAGTAGCTTCATCAGGTGATGACTTACAAACTTCAGAATAACAAGCAGTATATATATATAGGGAGGGGAGTAAATTAAAATATATTTAATAACGGTGAATTGTTGTAATCGATTTGGTAATTTAACGATAAGTTTTGTTTAAAATTTCTATTTATTTCTAAACTTTCTAAACAATTTAATTTATATAATAAGTCGAATAAAACACACTTGGTATTTTGTTTAACAATTTATTGTTTAAAACTTAACGATACCGCTTCGGTAAGTACGCCATTCTCAAAAGATAGGAGTACAATAGATACTAAAAGTATATTGCAGAATTTCTGCTTAACTAACAAAGAAAAGGTCAGCATATTACAGAAAAATGGTGTCTACCAAATAAATTGTAAAAATTGTGAGGCCATTTACATCGGCCAGACTGGTAGAGCTCTAATGTATAGGCTAAAAGAACATGAAAGGTAAATTTTACACAAAAATTGCACAGGAATTTCTGACCATTATATATCAAATAATCACCATTTAGATATTGATAATCCCAAAATTTTACATAATCTTAATAAAGGTAAAAAACTAGACCTTCTTAAAATATTCGAAATAACAAAACCAAATATAATAATCTTACGGTCACTAACGACCAAATTGAATTCACTTTGTCTCCCCTTTTAAAATCTACCTTCTGATTACCTATTTAAGCAGAAATTCTGCAATATATTTTTAATATGTATTGTACTCCTATGTTTTGACAATGGCGTAATTGCCGAAACGGTATCGTTAAGATTTAAATAATAAATTGTGAAACAAAATACCAAGTGTGTTTTATTCGACTTATTATTAAAAAATGTTTCACCATGAGATATGCAACCGCTCAAAACACTTAACTTAATTTATGTCTTTTATTACAAATATGTAAAATTTTGAATTCTAGGTTGAAATTATGATTTTCACTGTTTAAATGTTCAGCATAAGCCGAATCAGGTTTTTTATTAATAATATTAATTATATTTTTCTTGAAACGGTATGGAACTCTGAAGGCACGAATCTTGCTCATTTTACTATCCGTAATTTTGTTTTAATACTTTTGAATAAATTTCGTTGAAATTGTCAAAAGTATTTGTAGATTAAATGTTATAAGTACAGAAGAGTAGGTAATTATTTTTTGTTTTGTTTGCAGATACATTTGAAATGAGTGTTCAAAATGGTCCTGATGATGGTGGTCCTGATCCACTATGTATATGGCAATGAGCACGACGAGACAGATACTTCATAAAGTTTCATGAAGGATTAGCAGAGTATAAATATTTCCACGTTTCCTTACATCTGAGACACGTTCTCTACAGACTTGCACATTCGCGTTGTTTTACACCAAAACCTGCCAAGTAACGTTTCTACTTTCAATGGAATTGCTCATCGTGGTTGTTCTTCATTTCCTCACCTCTGGTACGTAAAAGGTGCCTCTTATGCATTCGCATTAGTTGTGCTATGCACACAGGTGTTGTTTCTTTTGGAGTTGAACTGACAGATTTCTATTTTGCAAAAGCTTCCAACATGACAACGTATAACATATTAACCGTGTGGAAAATGTTGCATGTTGCGGTATATGAAAGTAATTGAAAATTTCGTTATTCTCTCAAAACGAATAACCTTCCTTCATTTAGAAACTACGGTAGCCACTTATGATAAATTCAATTAAAGTTGTCGTAGTTTCCTTAACAATTTGCAAACATTTCCTAAAAGTTTCAGACTTGTTTCTCCAAGCGGTTTTGACGAAATAATTGATTAAAAACTGAAAATAAGCAAGACTCTTGTGGCCAAGTGTCTCATTTGAGATTTAGATGACCTATATTCACAATACTATCAATATTAAACACAATAAATAAATATTAACGATAATGCGGCAATGTGGCTATGCGGCACATATTTTGCTTTTGGTTTGTTATTTTGATTTTTGGAATAAGACACTTAAAGAACTTTCACAAATTTAGTATAAATTATTTTGTAATTCTTATAATTCAATTTATATAGGCCAGACAGGCAGAACCTTTAAAGATCTCATTTTTGAACAGTGTAATAACTATAGCAAAAATTCCGCATTCATGAACCATGTAATAGAACAAGATCACATTTTCAATAATAAAGAAAATGTAAAAATATTACATGTAAAAGATAAAGGCAAAAAATAACAATACTGGAAGCTATTGAAATTAAAGGCCATCTAAGATCAAACTCAAAAAATGTTTTAAATATGATTGAAAATATATACGATTCCCCCATTGTTAACATATGTACCAAACATTTACTTCCCCCACCTTAGCATTAAAATTTAGTATTTAAGACAGAATTGTAAAACCTTGTAGAATCAACTTTCATAAAGTAGAAGTCTACTCAATCAATTTTGGTTTGTTAGTTTTTTGTGAAATATCTGAAAAGATTCTGGTTAACTTTTGCCTACAAAATCATGTAGACCAATCCCATTAAGTAAGTTCGAATTTAGGTAACCCCAACAACACATTTCCTAATTAACCTTGGGTATGGGGTTAGTTGGAATGGTCCAACGGGTGAGTTGACATAACGTGATATGGATGAGGATACTTTATTTTATAAAAACTTGCGGTAAATTTCCTTTCTATGAATTACTTCTTCAAAAACTAAATGCCTGGCGAAAATCATAACTTGACTAAATACAAATTCTGCTTAAATGTAACATATAACCAACTGTATAAACTTAAATACCTGAACAAACAATGTACGCTTTAAGAAAGATAATCAATGCTGTTAGTTTTATTATTTGAATTAGGTCATAATTTTACTTTGAAAATAAGATAATTTACCGAGCTTTTGGGCCGTCGTCTGTAGGCCTTTTGGTTGCCCGACGTTTCGTCAGCGGCTGCGACTGACATCTTCAGAAGCGTTTGTGGCTTGGTCGTTATAGCAGCTTTCGATCTAGAAAACGTCTAATGACGACCAAACCACAAACGCTTCTGAAGATGTCAGCCGCAGCCGTTGACGAAACGTCAGGCAACCAAAACGCCTATAGACCATGGCCCAAAAGCCCGGTAAATTATCTTAATTTGATTGACTCCGGTCGTGAAAGCCTACATACTACAATTAATTTTACTTTGGTTGTATCAAATTGAATCATGCGTTTGGAAGCGTCACGAAGGAAGGATCTCTGCTTCATCATTTTTATGACTACCGTAATTGTTTTTTTATCGTAATTGTCTTTATTCTGGTGAGTTCAAATTAAAGGGCTGCTGGATTATCATAGCTATCTATGCCAACTGATCCAATACGACAACACAATCTCAAACATAAATTCGATCGTTCGATCTACAGATTCATCAGAAAAAACGACTAACTTAATTATTTTTAGGGGTCATTCCTCCTTGGCGCTTTTAAGCAGATTGAAGTTAGGGTAAATGAAACCCCTTTACAAAATAACAACGCTATAACTACAATGCTACAAAAAATAGAAGCTGTGTACAGTTCTCGGCACGTAAGGAGATTCAGCGACGGTCAGATTGACAGGTAGGTAGGCGGAGACTTTTAGCATAGCAATAAATGAAAGAGCCAATAAGAATATAGTTGGACCGAAACGTCAACTTGTAATTCAGCGGCGCGTATCACTGAGAGAAAAAGTACTGAACCCGGAACACAAGTAAATTCATTCGACTGATTTACTTACCCTACTGGGGTTTTAATGATGTATGCGAAGTGAACAATTAAAATTTCACTATCATCATGAACATAAGGAGAAAATCACGGTTATAAGTACCTAATTATATAAATCTAGGAATAGCAGCAAATTTAAAGATTATTAGGTATGCATAGAAATAAGTTGTTGACAAACAAAATAAAGTCAAATGAACAAAACTTGATAATATGAATTATGTAGTGCATCTTATCCAAGTCTATTTGTTAAGGCATTTGTTAGAAAACTTAGTTTGTACAATCGATCTTTATATTTGTTATTTTTATATTTCGTAGTTTCGTTTATAGTTGTACGATTTGTGCATGTACCAGATATCATTAATAATGTTGTTTAGTCTGAGAATCAGGTTCGCTGGCGGCGATAAAATAATATCGTGGTTAGTATGTTATTTCTTTACAAACAACCACTTCTCTACTCTGTTAATTTGCAACTGTTTGCCACTACGCTACTGAACTTTGCTGAGTAGTTATCATTCTGCCTACCGGTCGATTAACCCCGCCCTAAAGGGGCTAAACTTTGCCACTGCGCATCCGATGATTTATGGCTTTTGAATCTCTTTACGTGCCGACCACTGTAGCTAGGCCTTTATATCAACTATCCTTGCTCTCCCCGATGCTAAATTTTGTATTTAAAGTTTCTTGGCCTAAGTTTTTGTTCCCAGGGATAATAGCTGTTTTCTTTGTCACATATAATTTCTTGTAAAGAGGAGTTTAATGTCCATAGAGGTCTATAATTCTTAGAAAAAAGATAATGACTTTGAGTTCACGCGTTTCCCTTTTTTTATATAAAAAGAAAACGGACTGTTTCTCTATAAATTGTTCTTCTCCAATGAAGTGGAACTTGGCGAAGTTTGCCTCGGAAAACTCTTAATATCTTGAGCAGTTGACCGTTCAAACAAAACGCCTAAATGAAAACCTTCAACTTTCCTTTTTATTAGCTTCTCGAAAATTTATTAGGAAAGTTACTTCAACGGGATGACTTTCGAGAGACGGTTTTGTTACAACTGCCGGCTACGTTTCTAAAACTGGAAAATTAAGCCTGACGTTTTAGAAAAAAAATATACACTTTAGACCGAAGGCGTTTGAATGAAAAAATAATGAGTTTTGAATGAAGCATCTTCTAAAGCCCCTGTTTTCCCTGTTTACTTTTTCGAAGAGGGTGGTTAAAGTAATTTGTTTTTCAAGTGAGTCCAACCGATTATAGACTTTTTTAATTTTTAAAAAACTCCATTTTCTTCTTTTTTCATTATTAAATTAAATTTTTAGCACACTTTTAGCGCAATTTCGTCTTCTTCGATTAGAAATACACGCGTACAAAAATCTGAAAGTACTACGTACAGTCCCCGGCACCTAAGGAGATTCAAAAGCCATAAATCATCGGATGCGCACTAGCAAAGCTTAGCCCCTTTAGGGCGGGGATAATCGGCCAGTAGGCAGAATGATAACTGCTCAGTAAGGTTCAGTAGCGTAGTGGCATATAGTTGCAAATTAACAGAGTAGAGTAGGGGTTGTTAGGGTAAGTAAATCAGTTGAATGAATTCACTTGTGTTCCGTGTTCAGTACTTTTTCTCTCAGTGATACGCGCCGCTGAACTACAAGTTGACGCTTCGGTCCAGCTATATTCTAATTGGTTCATTTTTATTGGTATGCTAAATGTTTCCGCCTAGCCACCTGTCAATTGCTGAATCTCCTTAGGTGCCGGCCACTGTACGCGAATGGAATTGAGTTAGACGGTTCCTTTCTGAGGAATGTGCGTGAGCCTGAAATTTCACGCGCGGGCTAGTCTGAATTGTCAGTTTTTCGTATGATCATATCGCTGACAAGTACGAACAATAGAATTGTAGTTGTTTAACCCTTTTAATGAATTAGTTCGTTAAAATACAGTCTTTCAATCGGGACATATGACGGGTGATAGTTACGTCCTTTGTTGCGGTATTTTTGTTTCTAAAAAGGTATAAATCCACGAAACAGCTTTATTAAAAAAAATACAAAGAACTGAACTAATCAAAAAGCAACACGTCATGCGCATAATACAGGATTTAATAACATAATAAAGGAAACAGAAAAAATTGTCGAGAAATACACAGTTTTGTTGAAACATTTCTTTCTTTTTCTGTTTCCTTTATTAAAAATGTTTCATTGAGAATACACTAGTGAAAGTTTAAATTTAATAACATAACTTATTATTTTAATTTACTCCAAAATAATAGAGTTGTTCAGTAGATGAAATGAATAAACTCACATTTGAATACTGTAAACTATGTTCTAATTTTACATATAGTTCATCGAAAGTTCCTGTGTACATATACAAAAAATTAATATAAATTATTAGGTACCTTTTTAGATCAGAACAAAATGTCACAAATGAACCTTTTATAAATATTGGTTTTTTTTAATAGGTTGCACCCAAATATGTTTCTCATTTAATCGCCCTTTTATAATAAAATATTCAACAACGGCAACAACGCGTGTATTTTAACATGTATTTGTCCATGTGAACACAAAATAGTGCCCTACGCCTTTCGTAAGTCTATTAATGTTTAAGTATATAGGTACGAATATAAAAGATAATTCTTTCAAAAGCAATATTATATTCGTATATGTTATCTCTAAAGTTATAAAAATGGCAGAAGAAATATACAATTATTGAGATAAACTTTTACAAGAAATTATCTTTTGCCATTTTTCTTACATGTGTGCTACTCTCTAGTGAACAGTAGACAAAGTACAATAAGCCAGTTGTTTGGTTTATTATAATAACGAGTATTTTCACTTTAATGAACTGTAAAATTAACTATAGATTAAGCACTATCTGTCTGCAATCTGTTTTTATGTTAGATGATTCGATTTCCAAATGAGACGCTATTGTATGTTACAATGGAAGTTGCTCTTTTATGCCATAAATTCAGATAATATTTCTTTTGCATATAACTTAACCACACCCTAAGGAACCATTACTATTCCCTTTTTCGGTCGTTTTCGGGGCCATTCATAAAAAAGATTACCAATAAAAGCGCTTTCATGTTATTGAAAATGAAAAGCCACTCATTGAGCTCAAAATATATTTTGACGTGAAACATCAGTTACACATTGAGGGGACCTCTCTGTATTTCAGTTCTGCCTTTTGAGTTTTTCTTCACTAAAACCAGAAGTAAACACGTTTCGTGTATTTCTACTTGGAGTAAACGTTTAACATCTTAATTACTGAATTAAACGAATTGAAGTAAAAATTGATAGGTAGAATAGATGAAACAATACGTACGTCAAACCCGGAAACACTACTTATAAAATATGTATACACAAAAGCTCCTTTTATTAGGTACTTTGCTTTACCTTCTGATTTCTGGTACGGGATCAAAGATCTATAACGTTTATTTTTTTTATTAGTCCGATCTATGTTCTTTTGAAGGATCGACCGTTATTTAATAGGAAGATGGCGAGTCACTTATACCCTAATTAGCTGCACATAAGCTGGGTTTTGTGGTCAAGATATAATCCGAGCATGTTAATCACCACGAAACATAAACACGTTAATTGAGTCTACCGCAATTCTGCCCCAACTGTTTCATCAGCATGTATACGTGCAGCACGCTGTGGTCATTGAAATTAATGTCTTGTGAAAATTAAAACCTTAAATTTTCACACAAACCTTATATTAGTGTACATATAATAGAAATGTAAGGTAACATGAAAAAAAGGGATGTTCACCAAATTTATTATAAATTAAAGGAGTTAATAAAATGCAAAATGACTGAATGGTATTCGATGGTGTATAAGGGAAAAAAGTGCCCTCGGGAAAATAAAATTACCTGTATGGTAGTTTTTATGAACTAGACAAGAAAAATGCTTTATCATGGGTAGTAAACAAGCGCATACTGATTGCTATGAGTCAACGTCGAAGTCCAACATAACCTCAAAAGCGAGTTTAGTAAATTTGACAGCCGTTATAAGTCGTCCTGAAAACATTTATCATTTACTAGACCCTGTTAATAAATGGTAGTTGATAAGATTCTGGTTATTTTCGGGTGTTCAAAAAAAAAGTAAATTCACACGGTGAACAAAACATAATGACGTAGTGATCCAGAACAAGCTATACTACTAACAAAATACCAACAGAGTATTATAATCATTTTATTCGCGTCTTACAGCATGGCAGGCTGAATTAAATGTAATTCCTGTCTAATAAATTCAAGCTGAAATATGGTTATCTCTTTTTAAGCATGCTGTGGGTATTTTTCGTAATTCCAGACATGATAACGGTTAACTACAGCAATATGTTCTTTATTTTAATAGTATTATGCATGGATATATTATAAATAATTCATAATGCTAGGCGTAATAAATTTCCGCACCGGCTCTGTATCTCAGAGATGATATATTTACTATAAATAAGCACACTTGAATGATTTATGTATGGCACCAGCTTACAATTCGCAAATTTACGGAAGTTAATTTTCTATATCACAATGATAAAGGCAAGATCAACTTCAATTTTGATAAATTTATTTTATGGTAATGATTCGTTTAAAATTTCTAAAAATAAAAAAGTACGAAAATTGTTAATAATAATTTGTAGTAAATATTATTAAATAGGTAAATAATGTATACAACTATACATCAACGAGGTAATTATCATCGAAAACAGAAAAATTTTCGTTCTTACTAACTAAATACATAATTTTTGTTACAGTATATGTGTCATGCCTTATCGTCTAAAAAATAAATGGAAGTGATACTTAAAAATTTCCAACAGTAGACCCTGCATATGTATAGGGATTAATTTATTCAGCCATTACATTATGGAAAATCATGATTCAAACAAAAAATAAATAAAATACAATTCGAGATTCAATTTTTAACTAATTTATTTAACAACTTAACTATTGTTTCGCCCAACATGGGCATCTTCAGAAGACATAATAACATTGAGGTAAGTTTGTTGCAACAGCATTTGATCTCGAAAAAGTCTAATGTCATATGTGAAGATGTCAGGCAACAAAAAAGCCTATAGACTACGACCCAAAAGCCCAGTAAGTTATCATAATTCTATAATTAATAAGGTTATTATGTCTTCTGAAGGTGCCCATGTTGGGTGAAACAATTGTTATGTTTTAAATAAATCAGTGGAAAATTGAACCTCGAATTTCATTTTATTTATTTTTTGTTATGTATATGGAGTTGCCAATAGACATGAGATATTCAGTAAAACTGTCATGTGTAAGCTACCCACCATACGAGAAGCATCATGTCCTTTAGTGTGGATTGCTGAGACTCTAAGAAGACTACAATTTTCTACAACATACTGTTACGTTTGATCTAAACTCGTTTATTTAACTCTCTCAACAAAACGTAACTATTTAACACAATTTCGGTTCCACAACTCTCGTAAACATTTTTTGTCGTAAACTTCTCCTTCTGTCAACTACCTGTTCTCCGTCAACTGTCAACTATTCTCCATCAACTGTCAACTGTCGTAAATCGTCTATCGCTGTCGCTTATATAGTTTGATGGACGCTGCTAGGTTACTCTCGAACCAAATCGAATAATCTAATACTTAGTTGTCTCGATTTTTCTAGAACTCGGCATGGGCAAACTCCACTCTATTTTTGCAGTCGGCGCGGGTCAATTCCACCCAAAACGCCACGTCCGTCACAATACATTCTGGAACGTTCGAGAACAAATCTAGTCACTATAAATAAGCTGCCGCAAAGTCTCGGCCGAGTTAGTTCTAATTAGCGAATAGCGAAAAAGTGATTTAGTGAGTGAGCGAGCGAGCGAGATAATAGTAATTAATAGTGATGTTGTTGTAAGAACAATTCGCGGAAATAAATTAAATTGACTGAGACAAATTTATTGATTACGCGACAGTATTTATAGTAATAATTCGAATAAAATGTTTTCTTTTTATTACTATTTATTATATTCTTGTAACTTGTTACATACACTCACTCTAGAAGAGTTACAGTGTTGCTATCCTATTTCAAAATTTTCATTTTATGTCTTCGTTATAGCTTCAAAATAACGGACGCAGAAAAAATCCGCCACCCAAGCCAAGAACTTATCTTAAATCTAACATCTTGGCGGATATATTTGCACATTTTTTATTCGTATTCAAAAACCCGAGTTGCAACCATTCGCACAAAAACTTGGAACTCTATATTATCATTCCATCAGCATACATTTTCTTTCCTTTTCCTTCACCAGGATACTGGATAGTGGGTAGTAACCCAATGAACGGATCACAACTCCTACTGCTTTAGAGTTATTTTACCATCACAATCTTTACCTGTTATATTAAATCTGAATAATTGTACGATTTTTTTTGATTAAATTTTCATACATACCATGCAGACCCGCTGCTAATTTCTAGTTTGTAAGTTGTTTGACTCGCAGTATTTGAAAACGTTGTGAATGTTGCAGTTCGATTTGTTTCTCGAAATTATCATTCGACCGTAAACCTGGTCGTTTCACGGTTGTTTTTATTTTTCTCGATTTCGGTTTATGTGAAGTAGGTTCTAACAAAAACGTCCATAACGTCGTCGATCTGGTTTTCTTTGTAACCGCCGTCGTAAAAACGTGAAACAACAATTCCGGCTGGCGTTCGCTATTGCCTTTGGAAAATTGCGAGCCGATCAACGTGGAACGATTGAGACAGTTTCTTCACGAGCGACAAATCTTTTCACTCTTTACGTTTCACTGTGTAAATGTGTTATGCTAGAGCGGGAAAATTCATCGTTACGACTCCTACGAGGCAAATTTTATATCGCGGAAATGGTAAATTGTTGATCAAAATACCTAACGGTTTCGAGGCGTCGCATAATCAAAATTTTTTTACAAAAATATACCCTCAGGAATTCAAACGAAAGTAAAGACTATAATGTGAAACAAGAATGATAAAAGGAAACACGTAATAATATGTTCATAAGAGTAAGGTTTTCAAAAATGGACCTCTTCACGAATCTTAACAAGAATGAGCGTACAAAAAATAAGGTGGGAATATTTATACGACAATTCCAACTCGACACAAAGAGTACTCGCTGTATACTAGTCTTATATTTTCCGGCAATTTCATCGAAATATTCGTACGCAAGTAATCCATGCCTTTTGTGAGGGTACTTTAAAGGTAATAGCGAAAAAAGACAAAATGTGAACAGCAAAGATTAGAAATGAAGAAGTGTTGAAAAAGGAAAGAGTAGAGGAACAAACAGGGCTGTGGAGTCAATAATGAAATGGAGAGGTGGCATGGTAGGATACTTTCTGTTTTATGTTGGATAATTAAATAATTAAACTATCTCAACGGAAGTACTGCTGTACCACTTTAAATACAACTTGAAGGACCAATATTTTTTTGTGGTCACGAATGGACCTTTTATTGTTGTTGAGTCCCAAAAAGACAAAATGAAGTGAGAAACTATATTGTTAAATCCCGAAAAGCCAAAGCAGAACTGTTGTTATTATATAAAAGACAAAATGGAACTATTATTTAAATAATTAGAGGTACGGATGATTACCGAGTAACTTGTAGTGTGAATAATATAAAAAATAGATTCAAACGCCTTATAACACTACAAATAATGTTTATTGGTACAACCAAATGTATACATTTCGATTATGAAGTAGTCATCTTCAATGGTAACAGTAAATAATAGAGATACTGCGGTTGTTGGGCACTTGGTGAAACATTTTCAAAATAAAATAGTAAGGTAAAGAAAACACTCGGTAGTTTCACAATATTTATTCAAATTAAGTCCTTGACGACAGTCGTTTCGGTTGTTACACCATTCTCAAAAGAGTACCAATGTATACTAACAATTAATTACTAATTCTGTTTGGTTATTTGTTACTAATTTGTTATTAAACAGTGCTTTATTAATTTCGACCATTTCTAGTAAATTTAACAATCTGCCCTTATGTGTTTCTTGAATTAATTTGATATTATCTTGGTTTAACGTATGATTATTTACAACACAATGTTCTGCGAAGCCGCTACAAAGATTTTTTTGTGAAATTAATTTAAGATGTTCTTTCATCCTAACTCCTAGAGCTCTACCAGTCTGTCCTATATTTTCAATAGTAATAGTAAACTAAGATTAAGAAAAGATTATGCCTAAATATATTCTAAAAAAACTACCTGTAACTTATCGAAGACTATTGAACAAGGGGTTGTCGGTGAACGGCAGGTCAAAATTCATCAAAGAATCCCTGAATTTATGAATGTAAATATACCCGTAAACTTTTAGGTCGATGTAATTGTGACAAGATTTTAATAGTTCAATATTGTGGTCTATACTATGTCCCGTGTTTAAGGCATGGTATGCAACTGCTGATTTTTCGGAATTGTTCTTTTTTAGGTGGTACAGATGTTCTTTTAAACGTATGTCTAGATTTCTTTTAGTTAAGCCTATGTAAACTTTATTACACTCTAAACAATTAATATTATAAATTCCTGACATTAAAGTTTTGTTATCCTTGTCTTTTGGATTTCCAAGGACACTACCTAATTTTAATTTTTGATTACTAAAAACTGGTTCTATTTCTGATTTTTTACAGTTACTTAGTTAAAAAATTGTAAAGAACTCAGCAATGTTTAAAAACATTTAAGGACTCGTTTATTCCTCAAAGATGATTTTAGCCGGCACGACTAAGAAAAAGTGAAGGGTTGTTTACGTTCTCTAGATTGTAATTCCGGTTTTATCGGTCTCATTATATTTCCGGCTCATCTCACCGTAAGTATTTCGTTTTCTTTTTCGGTGAAAACGTCAAACAGGTAGTTTGTTGGGACGGAGCTGTCGTAATTTTTCCGTGGTTTCCAATAATGAGAAGCTGTGTAACCCTACGAAGAAGACAAGGATCGTTAATTGAAAAATATATTACGATGCTTTTACGGTTTGCTTGTTCGCGATTTTCTGCTAGAACTGGCGTTTTAATTAAACGTCCGTCGATCTTTTAATAGCGCCTCTATTTACGATATCATCTGACAAAAAATGACCGTTTTTTTATTAGTATAATGGGAACAGATTTACTGTTAGACAGCGCAATTACTATCTCTGACTAAAGTTACCCTTTCAAAACAAAAAAGAATTAACAAGATCCGTGTTATTTTTCAAAGAGTTTACGGTAAATGACTGTGATTTTTTTTTACACAAAAGCCTTTACAGTTCACTTATAAAAAGAACCTATTCCTAAACCGAAAACTCCAGTGAGTTTATTAAAAATTCCTCGCTTTGTACAAGCAAAATCACAGGCCACAACGACATTGACACTTTCTCGGTTATTCCACGGAGTAAGTTTAATTAGACTTTGTTTTCTCTCTGATTATTGTATGTGTGGACGTCATTTTTATCACTCGTCATTGTTCATACCTTTACACGACATTACAAGGTAACTCGTCTCTGAAATTACAACCTTCAGTCAATCGACTGATGGTGAAATGAAAATGTTTATAAATATGGAATTAACAGAAGCAACTATTCCGAGGGCTAATACCCCTACCGGCATTGAATTACACTGTTAATTCCGAAAGACGAACAAGGATTTTAATGCCTACTTTTTTGGATATGAATAGTTTAACTTGAAATTCAATATCACAGAGGTTTAATGATTTGGGATCATTTTCGAAAAATAAACAAATCGATAATAATGACTACAAGGACTAATTATTTAATTAATGAATAATAAGACTGAATTTCTTAGAAATAGTCGAAATAAACCAGGCCATCGCAAATGGTCTACCTATTACCAATGACCAGACCGATTTTGGGGTTTCCCCGTTATTAAAATCCATTGTATACTAGGTATAAGTAGTTTGTAAGGAAATAATGTACCTCAGTTATCTATAGCTCTTTGAAAATGGTGTAAAAACCGAAACATATGTCAAAGATAGTCTAATACATTTGTGAAATATACCGTGTGTTTTATATTATTAATTATTCATTATGTTTATGTTTGACTATTACATTTCAACTCTGTGTGAATAATATGAGTCTCTCCAATTAATTATTTATCTATAATTTTGTCTTTTAGTCATGTTAGCCTTTTCGACGTTAAGAATTATGTTGGAGCTTTTCAAACATACAAACCGAAATACATTTCGGATTCGATTAGGAATCATCCTGTGTACACGATCATGTGCCGTCCAGTATTCCACGTCCTTAAATCCTTTATGAAGAAGATTTGAGTTAGAATAAGAAAATGGAAAGCAAAGTCCGTCGAAGTTTCCGAAGTGTACCGGAGACTTCGAGTTGGCCGGCAGCGTAACAATTCCTTTCGCAATTAAAGACGTAGTTTCTATGCCGTGCAGCACAACAGATTGCTGCAAAATAATTCCCCATTGTTCTCGAAATAGGTTTACGAAATTGCTCCCCGGAGCTTTCTCTACGGGAACAGAATAGGAGTCGAGTCAAAGGGACAACCAAAATAATACAAAAAGCATCATCGAAGCCAATAATACCCCGAACTCCTGTGAAATTGGACAACACAGGAGACGTTTCAATCCACAAATCCCGACTCCTTCCGATTATTACGAAAAACATGGTTCTTCACGTTTGTCACATATTTTGTTGAACCCTCCGAACAAATACAATACGAAAATAAAAAACACATACTAACACTTTTGTAGGAAAAATGCGATTTCAAATTTGTTAAACTCTTCATCGCCATAACATATGTTATACTCAGATATTGTGTTTACAAAATGAATGTAGACTGCATTAACCAATCCAGAAAATTATGCTAACAGCAAGTTTCATATCATAATACGAGGATGGTTTGTGTGTCATTCAATGTCGGTAGGGGTATTAGCCCACAGAGTAGTTGTTTCTGTTGATTCCATATTTATATTTATATTTATATTTATAATATAGCCTGTAAAGGCCTTTCTGCCAGCGCCCACCTAATGAGACCCGATAGGTCGAAACCGGTCGTAGGTATGGCTTTCGGTTCGTTGTGCCTACTTGGTAGGACGCGTTCCAAATGTGAGATCTTTGATCTTAACATTTAGACGAATAAGGATTTTAATTCCTTCTTTCTTGAATATTTTAATACTCATTTGTTAACGAGAAGTTTTGCTACAACAAAAGTTTAATGAGAAGGTATAAATTTTATAGAATTCTATTTCGCATAACATAACATAATCTAATATTTGCTTTAACCTAACAGAACCCTTCTCGTTGTTTCTCATTTAAAAAAATGCAGCGAATCCGCGACCAACGCATTATGTTCAAAAGGTAATTAAATTTATGAGAGTGATAAGTACCGTTTTATTTTTATTTCCCTCTTATAAAAGTACGTATTCATTTATGGTGGAATGTAATCGGTTTGTCGTAAATTGACCATTACATTCGTTTCGCCTTTTCCGCCGATTTTCACATAAAAACGAAAATGATTTACGCGGCTTTATTTCCCGTAATACATTTGTCAAATACTAACTGTAAAGAGTGGGAAATTTATCGTTTTCCGTTTACTTTTCTTGTCGGTGTTTTTTACTACGCCATTCATTTCTCCCGATCATTGTAGTTGGACAAGTGCCGCAAGGAAAGAAGGAAGAGGACCGCAAAGCTCTCTATGAATTGAACACATTTTTGTTTTGTTATACATCCGTTTCTTCTGCTTCGCTCGATCGTCGTTACTGATATCTCTACATCGGCGGAAATACCTTATTGAAAGGAACACAATATAAAGAAAATGCTACGTTTGTATACGACCAATATATTTTAAACTTTGATACTATTACAGATAAGAGATCTATTGTTAAACGAAGAGGTTTCTAAATTCGATTTATTTAAGAGACATACGTAAACCTAAATCTGAGCAGAACATTGAACCCCGTAATGATTTTCAAACTTTGAAGACAAGTTGAAAGTATTATTGACACGGCATAATCCAACAAGAAAATTGGCTTGTTTATTCTGACAAACTAAGAAATAAATAATGATAAAAATGAACATCAGAAGAAGAGCGACGTGGAAAAGATCATTGAGTGATTCGAGTATTTCTGACGAAACTGAATTTAATTTTCGTAAACTGCATTTTCTACAATTGTAGAGATGTTCAGATGGCCAACTTTATGAAATTTATACATTTAAAGTATGAATATTAAACACTTGTGAATCTAAGAAATAATAAATGGAATAAAACACTTGGTATATTTTTCACAGGTTTATTGACGGAATTCGACCATTGTTTCGAAAGGGGTCTGTCATTATCAAGAGTAAGCAGAATTACTAAATATATAAGTGTGCGCAAACATATTTATAGTGAATAATAATGATGGGGAAATTTCTTAATTACCTAGTTTGAACAAAAGATTAGGTATCACAGCCATTGTATCCAATAAAAATACTGTTAAAAAATTACTTGTCAATAATAAACCAAAATTTGACACCCTAGATAATAGCGGCGTTTATAAAATTCAATGCAATGATTGTGATGCTGTGTACATTGGCCAATCAGGCAGATCCATTAATACTAGTAAAAAAGAGCATTTAAACATTATCTTAAATAACAACAATTGTACATATATTTCTACACATTGTATTTTAAATAAACACAATATTAATGAAAATTTTCAAATACTACACATACAATCAAAAAGTAAGAAATTAAATTATTTTGAAAATTTTGAAATTAAAAAAGATATGTACAACAAACATAACATTGTAAATTCCCTTTACTTTTGTTCAAACTAGGTAATTAAGAAATTTCCCCATCATTATTATTCACTATAAATATGTTTGCGCACACTTATATATTTAGTAATTCTGCTTACTCTTGATAATGACAGACCCCTGTCGAAACAATTGTCGAGTTCCGTCAATAAACCTGTGAAAAATATACCAAATGTTTTATTCATTTTATTATTTCTTAAAATGTATTTTCACAATACCTGCACCATCGATAGTTTGAACTGCATTTGTGAATCTACATCAGTAAATTAACAAATTAAAGCGGTTAATTTAATTTGCATTAAAAAATTAATTGAAAAATTTGGAGAGTGTCGTCGGTTAAATTATTAACAAGTAGTAATCTTAGTTTGCAAAAATTGCTTAATAATGACTAAATTGCCAAAATGCTTCAGGTTTATTTTAATTATACTACCTAGTTGGATTGGTATGTCGCCACTTATCGAAATTTGCTGGTAGTTTCAATAAATTATCTATTAAATATTTGATTGACTAGGCACTAATATCTTTAAACTCCATTATGACATAAGAAATAACTTTTTAAAAAATAAAAATAAAAAATTAGATAAGCGAGTAAACCTGGGTTTACTCGGGTAAACTGCATAATACCCAAGACTCTTGGGTAAAGTCCAAAATATATTTGCAATTGTACACGTTTCGGCCTTACCCGGGTAAACCGCGTTTTATCCGCTTTCGCTTGGTTGATGTTGGATGAC
Organism: Agrilus biguttatus; assembly: GCA_963921985.1. NCBI lineage: Eukaryota > Metazoa > Arthropoda > Insecta > Coleoptera > Buprestidae > Agrilus > Agrilus biguttatus. The sequence continues at coordinate 38,227,212 of OY998119.1, read as the reverse complement.
AAGGCCATTAATGTTTGAAAAACAAATTTAATTCAAAAAACACATTTTACAAATGAAAATTAGAATTCTAAAACTGTATTCTCTTAAAGGTAATCTACTTATGAGTACTTATTTGTTCAAACAAGACAAGCTGCTGCGACATTTCGAGTTGCAAAGATTTCTAATAGCATTACTTTACTTTACTTTACTTAGCAATTCACCTTTACTTTTATACAAATTGTAACTGGTTTTACCAGAGTAGGTACCTGCATCTAGGAATTTCCGTATTACCCTCATCCCTTTGTATTGATCGGCTGCATTTCTTTAATTTTAGTAACAAATCTGTACTCTTTGAAAATGTCCCGTTGGCCGAAATAATTGTAAGAGTTTAAAAAACCTTATTGTTGAAAATTTCTTTGTGTTTTACAAAAAAAAAACAATCTTTTTAACATTTGGGACATAAAATGTCACAATTATTAAATATTGTTTTAAAAAACTTACAGGTGAATATTACAATATTCTTGTATGATATATTTATTGAAGATAAATAAAAAAACGCATATTAATTTCTTAATGTTTTACTTAACCTAGCCTAGCCTAACCTAACCTAACCTAACCTAACCTAACCTAACCTAATCTAACCTAACCACAAGTCAAGCAGATACAGCTTACACAAGCGCAGATATAGCTTAATAACATCTCGAGTTATATGAGTCATTTATGGTACATTCAACTTTAACCAAGCGAAAGCGGATAAAACGCGGTTTACCCGGGTAAAGCCCGAAACGTGTACAATTCCAAATATATTTTGGACTTTACCCAAGAGTCTTGGGTATTACGCAGTTTATCTGGGTAAACCTAGGTTAACTCGCTTATCTAACTTTACCCGTAACATATACACCATTCTCGATTTGGAGTAAGTATAGGTATGTTAATGCTGTTTCTTTTCTTTTTGACACACCCTAGCAGATATAGATGAACGGTTTTTCGGTTTGAGCAGCTTTCTTTGTAAAATAAAAGCAGAGCTGAAATTTTCGCAAAAACAATAGGAAAGTTTTGCAGGCCAGCTCGTCACCTCTACTGCTCCATCAAACGGGACCGTCCACATAATTCCATCATTAATAAAACGAAAAAAACGAGCAAGGAAAGATATATCACCGTCGTCGCGACTATTCCTGTTTTATGGATGAGCTGAACGTTCAATCCATCTTTGGAAACAAGAGCCTGTCTGATTATCATTTGCGACGATTTCTTTCTCAGATCGATATTAAGCATTGGACCGTTAGAAAAACGCTTTCTTAATACTCGCGCCGATGTCTTCGTGAAAGAAAACGAGAAAAATATGTGTATCTCTCATATATTAGCGACGAAGAATTGATCGAAGGAGGCCAAATACTACAGCAGCATTCAGAACCACTCGCCTGTCTATAATGAACAGAACGTTTCGAACGCTTTATTGGAAATAGATGGGATGCGAAGCAGTCGGTGATTTCGAAATAAATATGCAAAGATTTGAGCTAATGAAAATGGTTGTATGTCGTGGAGCACACTTTCCTTCTTTCATAATAAATTTAAAATTACTTTAGAATTCTACTTGCCATTTATAACCTCGCTAGGTACTTTTTGAATTTGAAAATATAAAGAACAACCTTTTTACTATTTAAACTGTCTATGGTGCAGTCATGATGAAACATTTTTTAAATATTTTTAATAAAACACAAATAAAGTTTCAACAAGAAAGTTTATTAAACTCTTACAATTGTTTTGGCCAACGGGTCATTTTCAAAGAGTACAGATTTGTTACTAAAATTAAAGAAATGCAACCGATCAATATAAAGGAATGAGGGTAATACGGAAATTCCTAGATGCAGTAAAACCAGTTACAATTTGTATAAAAGTAAAGGTGAATTGCTGTTCTCTAATTCAGTGTTGTTATTTAGTATTAATTTATTATTATTCAGCGCTTTTTTAATTACCAAATTTTCGAGAAGGCTTAGTTTCTTACTTTTTACACAATTGTGTAGCAGTTTTAGATTTATATCGTCTATTAGATTTATATCATCTAGATAGTAATTATTGGTTATGCAGTGTTCCGAAAAACCAGTCGTCATTTGAAAGTTTATTTGTTTTTTGCTTGTTGTTAACTAGAAGGGACTTAAGGTTCTTTTTGTTTACTACGATGACTTTTAAGTTGTATTTGTTCGCAGTTCAAAAAATGGAATATACGAATTAAAATGTAATAGTTGCGATGTTATTTATATAGGGCAGACTGGCCGGGCGCTAAAAAATAGATTAGACGAACATAAAAGATCAATTAAATACAATATAATGTCGACTGGTTTTTCGGAACACTGAATAACCAATAATCACTATCTAGATGATAAAAATATAAAACTGCTACACAATTATGTAAAAAGTAACAAACTAAGCCTTCTCGAGAATTTAGAAATTAATAAAGCGCTGAATAATAATAAATTAATAGTTAATAACCACACTGACTTAGAGACCAGCAATTCACCTTTACTTTTATACAAATTGTAACTGGTTTTACCAGAGTAGGTACCTGCATCTAGGAATTTCCGTATTACCCTCATCCCTTTGTATTGATCGGCTGCATTTCTTTAATTTAAGTAGGTAACAAATCTGTACTCTTTGAAAATGTCTCGTTGGCCGAAACAATTGTAAGAGTTTAATAAACCTTATGGTTGAAACTTTCTTTGTGTTTTATAATCTTATATCTTTTTAACATTTGGGACATAGAATGTCACAATTATTAAATATTGTTTTAAAAAACTTACAGGTGAATATTACAATATTCTTATATGATATATTTATTGAAGATAAATAAAAAAATGCATATTAATTTCTTAAAGTTTTCCCCGTATGTAACACTACTGATAAAAACGATTGATTAATTAACAAATAAGTTTGTTATTGCTGACCTTTAAAAACAGTAAATAATTTTAAAAAAACGATTTTTTCTAGGATACTCATGGGTTACTGATTTAAAATGATTGGACCAATTTACAATTCGATCATCAGCTGACCATTACTAGCCATTAATTAATGAATGGCAGCCCCTACATGGTATACAGAGCATTTTAAAAGTGACTGAACGATAAAATTTAGATGCGGGTACAAAACAAAAACAAATATAAGCCGAAATAATGGCATATATAAATTGTTTTGTAATGAATGTAACGGTGTCTATATAGGACAGACAGGTCGAGCCTTTGAAACTAGGATAAGTGAGCATGTAAAATCGATTTCTAAAAAAGATGTTAAATCAGGAATTAGTGAACATTGTATTAGCTTAAACCATCATTTAAATTTAGGAAATATCAAAAACCTACATGTAAACACATCTAAAAGTAAAAAATTATCTCTGTATGAATATTTGGAAATAGATAAAGTCTTAAGAAAATCAGAAGATGTAAATAATCAGTTAGAACTAGGCAGTTCTTCATTCCCCCTTATCTTAAGCTATCTATAAATGAGCATGTAAGATTCGTATTGTCAGTATAACGTTACTCTTGAGAATGAGCACATAGCTCGAAACAATATTGTCGAGAACAATAATAAAGTTGGTGAAACTTACCATAGTGTGTTTTATTTGACTAAATATATTAATGTAAATCTTTATACCAAATGTGGTGTGTATTGGTCAGTCACAGGTGAATCGTCAACTGTTTCTGCTTCCAAATAGGTAAAAGGTACACACAAAGCTTCATAGCAACATTTTTAAAGATTATATACTATAGGTTTCACTATATATATATATATATATATATATATATATATATATATATCAATACATAAATACGTTGTATATAATAATGTATGAGCAAGTTCTACCATGTTACACAAACATGAATCCTATGCCCGTGACAGTTTATACGTCATTTGTTAGATACATCTGTTATCATCATTTACCATTTTCCATACAGCTGACACAATTTGTGGGATAGGATTTAGTGATAACGTAAACCTGTTTGTGTGTCCTGGAGTTCGGTGAACCAACCCTACAAATCGTAATTGCAGAAATGTCACGGATTCCGTGTCCCACTTTGTAGTTAGCTACAGAAAATCATTATTCGGTAATCTTTTACTTCAATTATCTAATTTTCATATGTTAAAAAATTAGTTGCCCCTCAACATCTTCATTTTCTACTTAAGTTGACCATTAAAGAGGAGATAAATTACAAATATCAAGGTATTGTAGTATACCGTCATCCGAAATACCCAAATAGCCAAAAAAATGGTCTTGTCGTAATAGTACGTGTGCGTGCCTATGTATTTTTGGATGTGTGTTAGGCTTTGTATTAAAATTGTACCTTGATTGCTTTTTCTATTTTTAATACTTAAAAGACTATTAATGGTGCATTCTTGATGAAACATTATAGAATGGCTATGTAAAAACAAGAAAATACACAAAATGTTTCAACGATTTCATTAGTCAAAAGCTCGACAATTGTTTCGACCAGTCGGTCTTTATAAAGAGTATTGTAGTTACTACCTGAGGAACAATAATTCAAACATTAAATAGATAACAAATAAGTACAAAGTTACAGATGTATATAAGCCTAAATAGGGGGGGGGGGGGGAAACCATCATAAATTGGTTAACAGAAGTGACTAATAAAATCGTTGTGTATTTTCTTGTTTTTACATAGCTATTTTCTGTTTTTTATTTTTTAATGTAGGATTCATAAATACGTGCCTAAATACTTCACATAAATTCTATATTTTGTGAATTATAACGAAAGTACAATGTAAAATTAAGACTTTGTGATTTATTACACTGCTTGACGACCTTACTATTGTTTCATTACTTTGTGGTTACTTCAGTAGTTGCCGAATTGGATAATTGTTTACAACACAGGTCGTACGGTTGGATCACAGGACGGAAAATGGTTGAATAGGATGGGGATGGTCTTGTAACGCTTAAATAAGTATTTTAATATAGGGATGAAAATGTGTACTCGCAGGAAGTGACGGCGAAATTGGAATTGGCAATTGGGTTGATGTGATAACAATCAGTCGGTGGGGGTGGACGCATCTTTAAGAGGGTGCAGAGGAATAGAGGCGCAGGAAGTAGAGGTGAAAAATCGAAAATTTGATAAAGAAACTAATGTAACCTTACATAATCTAAGATATTAAGTTAAATTTTGAAGTGATTCTTTTATTGGTTACAGACAAAAAAAATACTATGTTAGATTAGATTAGGCTACATAAGGATAAGGTTAGGTTAGGTTAGATAATATAATTGATTGAAAGTTTATCGCATTCGTTGTGAAACATTTTGAAAAACACTTAAAGAGGTTTGAGTAACAAAAACGATGGGTTATGTTTCACTAAAAAATTTTATTGTACTCAACAATATTGTTTCGACCCGCAAGGGTCATTCTCAAGAGAGATAAGATGTTACTAAATTAAAATTAACCTAAACAGAATATATATAATAACTATACAATACAAAGCAAAACATATAAGTAACAATTAGGGTTGAATATACAGTTAGAAAGTTAACAAAACAATTATCTATTCGGAAAGTCCGCTAATAATAACGGAGAATCTAACGTACACAATTCAATTTGGTTGTTGACAATGTTTTTATTATTATTTACAGCTTCCTTAATTTCTAGGGACTCAAGTAAATTTAACTTTTGACTTTTGCTAACAGAATGTAGTCTAAATGATGTGATAATCTAAACAATGTTGGCCTATCCCTGTAGTATTTTTGTTTTTTTTAATGTATATACAATGTCACTTTCTACCTGTATATTCAACCCTAATAGTTGTATGTTTTGCTGTGTATTGTATTACTATATTATATATATTCTGTTTAGGTTAATTTTAATTTAGTAACATCTTATCTCTCTTGAGAATGAACCTTGCGGGTCGAAACAATATTGTTGAGAACAATAAAAGTTTTTAGTGAAATAAAACCCATCGTTTTTGTTACTCAAACCTCTTTAAAAGTAAGTTAGATAGTCTTTCACTTCTATTCTGTCTTCAGTTTGTCCGTCTCATCTGTCTCACCCTAACCACCGTGGAGACTGTGGAGAGTCCTATACCCTATTCTTCGGCTTTGCACTACAGTGTAGGTCGGAAGGACTGCCGCCCACTAGTGGTGGGAATGAAACACCCGAAAGCTATTTTTTTTATTTCTACACAATTACTTTTTCCAATTTTCACCTCTACCTCCTGCGCTTCCACGTTGTAGTTCCCATCTGAAAACACTTGCTTAATATTTGGCAAGATCATCCCCACAACCTTCAATTAAACTGCTAAAATTAAAATGAATTTCCACTAATTAAAATAATATTCAATCAGTTAGTTGTAGATACAGAAGTGGTATATGGTGTATGTACAATGCGGATCCTATTACTCATATTTTTGATGAGTCGTATATATGAGTTGCTAGCAAACATTAATATTCACGTTTGCGTGATCTATCCGGCATATTCATTTTCGCAATAATCACTCAAGTGTCTCGAATCACTTTAATGTATTCATGTGACAAAAACAAACCACCGACTTTCCACCGTCTGATTAAGGAAACGCGACAAAAAGGAACCTTTACCAGGAGCACGGCGTTGACATATTATTTGTGTATTTTATCCGAGTTTTTTTCTCCCTTCAGAGTGAACCTTCGCATGCGACAAATAAAGTCGTTTATAAAGCATAATGCGAGAGTGTTTGTAACGTTAGAAATGAAAATATATTTGGAATATAAAGCCGAGCCGTAATGTATTACAATATTTCATTTAATGGGAACTGTCAACTAGGTTTATTATAAACATGTGGCTTTCTAACATAATTATGGCATAACATACATTCATGCAAGGACGAAGGGCGAATTTCACTCGTCAATTTTTCTACCACCGCAACATTTTAACCTTATTATTGGATGTAAAAGTGTAAGAAGTAAGTACTTTCTATAAAGGATTTTTTCTATTAACACTGTAATATTCAGATCCAACATTTGGCTGTTACTATTTAGTCTACGCCAACTCGAATTCTCCAGACTTTGTTTAGATGAACGGTGCGATAAGGACCGAATATGCAGTTCTTTTATAAACACGGGCTGTGCTCTCGGGAGAACTATCCCATATAAGTCGGTCTTTCGTAAGCTATCAATATAGGTATTTATAAATTGTGTGAAATTGTTCATCTGTGCTTTAATTTTCTAAAGTGTCAGTGTTTTCAAATAATAGGTGAGTTGATTCACTGGGTGACCAATTTTACTATTAAATCATTTATAATTTATTTACTTTATTTATTATAAATTAATATTGCAATTTAATTGAGCACTATGCAAGTTGACCCTTAGTGCTTTGTTTTTGAGTATGATGCGAGTTGACCCTTAGTACCTGAAGTGAATGCATACACTGTTTACCATGGTAGATAACTCTTTACTAGCTTATTATATTTCCGTTGAGGCATTTCGCGAGTTGGCCCTTAATACCTGTGATCTGGAAATGATTGAATTGCAAATTCGTGAATTATTATTTATATTTATGTCGTTATGATTGTGATTTTGGTTTAATTGATTGCTCACAAATTGTTTTTGTTTATTTATTTCAGATAAGTCATCTCAGACCAGGCCATAAATTCCTAATTTAGTATTGTTATTTCTTTTTTTTTAATTATAATTATTTAACAATTAATTAGTTCATGTTTTAATTCATATATCTATATTCATTTTTTTTTTAATTAAATTTCATTTATTTTCCTGACTATTTTAATTTCACCCTACAAAAGTTGCGACTTTCTCAATATGAAGTTGTCGGAATAAAGAATTAAGTTGATGGATATTATTTAATTCGCTTTAATGATAGATCCTCAACAAGAATTTGAAAGAGTATTTTCAAAAAAAATAAAATAGTTATATAAAATTCAATAATGGGGCATTTTGGTTAGATTTATCAAGGTCTGCTTGCTACCTCACCAGTAGCTACCCTTTCAACCCTGTCAACACTGATCGCTACTATTCTCTCCACGACCCGAGTTCTGCTATGCGTGACATCACTGCCCTGAATCTCAGATATGTGTTGTGCTGTTGACTTTTTTTTTGTTGTAAATGAGGGAATATTTAGTAAGCTTACATTATCAAAATCAGTCGTCGACGTGCGTACCATTCTATCCATTCAAACTATTTATATTTAGAGAAATAATTTGGTCGGTGACTGAATTATGAAACATTATGAAATAAACAAAAAATAATAGAAAACGCTTTTAAATGTTTCAAATGTATATTAGAAAAACTCTGCATGTGTTTCAGTGGATAACACCTTTATCAAGAGTCTATAACATAATACTAAAATTTAAAACATGTTCAGGTCTTATATATCTACGGAGGGTTGTTAATATGGGAAATACCCAAAATACAGGTCTAATACAGGAGTGTCTTTAAAATCAAGCTGATTGTTCGTTATATTTAATTTTTAGAGAATTAAAGCAAAACAACATGTAAAAACGATAAATGAATAAACACTACTTTGTTTATTATCACTTTTTTATTTACAAATCCTTTTGACTGTAGTTTCGACAAATAGCTTGTCATTGTCAAACAAATTCTTTCACCTGAAGAAGCTGTGGTACAGCGAAACAATTGTAGTGTCTACATGTTAAATATATTAAAACTCTTGAAACTTTTTTGTTATTATTTTTTAAAAATTTATTGGAATTTCTTGAAATTAAGAATGCCCAGAAACTAAACAAAAACATCGTTAATAATTACACAGAATTGTTTGTTCAGAATACACCTCTCTTATTAAACTTGTAATAATTTTGGGAAATTTTATTATTATTTTATTTTAATAAGTTTTTCGCTTTTAGAATAGGTATTTAAATAGAATCTCGTTATAATGTAACTTTAGTATTGCCAATGTACTCTTGAAAATAACTTTTTACTTGAAACAATTGTCGAGTGAATAATAAAAAATCTTGTTGAAACATTACTGCTTTTTTTTTGATTTCTCAAATATTAAACATGTTTCATCATAACACCACCATAGTTAGTTTTAATATTATAAGAAATAGAAAATATGCATTCATCCCCCCTAATAACAAAATTTGTCAACTCCTCCCCCACTAGTAAATGCGGATATAAAAATAGAAAAACAACCTAGACTAAATTACAATTAATACTTCTTCTGAAGATGCTTATGTTTAAATGAAACAATTGCAAAGAATAGAAGTAATTTAAAGCGGAACTGTAATTGTTTTATTTGTGACAAAATATCAATGATACATAGTTGAACATTCTCTGTAACGAAAGACCTTACTAAACGCTGCCCTCGCTCTGTGTTATTTCAAGAAACAGAAAAGTAGAATTGTCATTGTAAAGAAAAAGAAAGAGGTTCAATGTTTATATTCTTTGACAGTGTCTTTGAAACTATCCTTCTTAAAGTTTCTCTTTTAACAACAGGGAGAAAAGTTTTGAGAAAATTTAATTAAAGTCCTTTAACAATCTTTGCAAAATGTACAGCATGTACGGTTATTGGAACAACAATCTAAAGAAAAAGTAAAACGTTACTTTCAGAGAAATCATTGTTCAGGAACTTACTTTGCTGGACAAATATCTGGCAAATCCTAATTGTTTGGATTTTCACCACACCAAGAAACGGCCTTCGATCAAAAGGTGATGCAATATAGAAAAGTAAAACGTCAGGAAAAATTAAACGATTCCTTTGTATTTGCTTTAACAATGGTTTTCCACTCAAGGAAAGGGAATGAAAAGAAAAGGAAGAAGAGCGGAAAAATCCCAGTACTTTTTCACGTTCTCACAAATTGGTCGATACAAGGGAGTACGTTAATGCAGACTCCGAGACTAAATCAACACCGAGAAGAAAAGGCTCAAAGACGTGAATCTCTGAATAAGCACAATAAAACAGTCTTGTCATTCATAAAAAGTAATATTGTCTTAACTGGCTTAAAATAACCCTACGCGAAGAAAAACTTTCCACTTGACTTCTTCAAGAAAAATTTAACTGCAAAGAAAATTTTAATAATAAATTCAAATATTAAACTTTATTTAAGACAAACACAATTTTATACTTTATATAGAGCTCCTCATGAAATTTTAAAAATGTTAGAATATCTAAATTAAAGAAGATTTACGACAAGGAGATTGTACATAGACGGAAAATAATTTTAATTGTAGGCAAATCAGCAAGTAAAAACCCTTTGTTAGGAATTAGAAAACAAATAGTAGTCTTTGAGGGTCAAGTGTGTTTAAAGGTTGTTCAACTTCTATATTTTCTATCAAGTATAATGGAGTATTTCAAATGTTTTACAGTGGAGCTTACAACAGTATGTACTTATCAAATTGAATCTAAAATACTGATTATATACGTGATTAGAATTAGACAGTTCAAACTCTAATCTTTCACATCTATACACCCCACCCTTCTCTTTTACTTTTGTCATCCAGTATAAATAGTTGGTTCCATATTCTTAACTTTAGTAATCTAAATTGTACTCTTGAGAATGGCCTTATCGGCCGAAAAATATCTGTGTAAACATTCTTGTGTGCACTTACTGTGAAACATCTTTGACTTCAAAAGTGAAAATAAATAAAATAATGGAAAAAGTTTCACCAATTGTTTATTGTACTCGACAATATCGTTTCGATTTACGTGATCATTATCAAGAGTATTACTAATTACTAAACTTAAATCTAAACAAATCACATATTTATACTATACTTGAAATAAGTGGGGAGGAGTAGGTTACTAATTCTAGTTGGTTGTTCATAAGTTCTTTTTTTTTATACATAGCTTTGCTTATTTCTAAGGATTCTAGAAGCGATAACTTTTTACCCTTTGTCATATGATTTGAACAGCCAATTTTTGTTAGATTTTTTAATATATATCCTAAATAAATCGCACTACAATCCTTACAAATTAATTTGTAAATTCCACTTTTTTGTTTAGTATTGCTTTTAGGTTTAACATTAACCAACAAGTTTTTTAATGTCCTACCGTTACATTCTATTGCAGTAATTCCTAGTTTCGTAAGTCGTGACTTGAATTTTGAACTTACGTTATTGACAAATTGCAAAGAACAATAAATGTTATGTGTTTTTTATACTAAAATTATCATTAAATAGAAGTTTTCGATTGATCATTATGTCTACAATGTTCGGCTTATAGTTATTATTAAACGTTATATTTTTAATAATTAATACCTCTTTCTTGAAATTATTATTTATTTTCTCTTTTGAATTCTTGTGTTTCTTTGTTGGCAACAATTTCTATTAAATATGTTTTACAATTTGCTGCACCGTCAAAGTTAGAAGTGAATTACAATTTTGTCGTAAACGTCTACCTTGGCTATTCTGCCGTGGTCTATGGAATTCTCAACCTAGTGGTTTATCACGAAATATGTGAGCAATCGATTTGATATGGAACGACTCGTTAATATTCTGTTAAACCTTCATTTTTAACGGGTTTAGACGTAAACCAGTTCAAACATAAAAAGTTAAAAATTTAATGCACACATTGGAAGTATTTACAACAATGTGTAGGGTAAAATTAAAATAGTCAGGAAAATTAAATGAAATTTAGTTTAAAAAAATAATAAAAATATATTAATTAAAACATGAACTAATTAATTGTTAAATAATTATAATTTAAAAAAAATAACTAACAATACTAAATTAAAGATTTATGGCCTGACTGGTCCGTGAAGACTTATCTGAAATAAACAAACAAAAACAATATGTGAGCAATCAATTAAACCAAAATCACAATCATAACGACATAAATATAAATAATAATTCACGAATTTGCAATTCAATCATTTCCAGATCACAGGTATTAAGGGTCAACTGGCGAAATACCTCAACGGAAATATAATAAGCCAGTAAAGAGTTATCTACCATGGTAAACAGTGCATGCATTCACTTCAGGTACTAAGGGTCAACTCGCATAGTACCCCATCTATAACAATTAGCAGAGTATAAAGGGTCAACTCGCATCATACTCAATTAAATTGCAATATTAATTTATAATTAATAAAGTAAATAAATTATAAATAATTTAATAGTAAAATTGGTCACCCAGTGAATCAACTAACCTATTATTTGAAAACACTGACACTTTAGAAAATTAAAGCACAGATGAACAATTTCACAAATTAATAAACTCCTATATTGATAGCTTACGAAAGACTGACTTATATGGGATAGTTCTCACGAGAGCACAGCCCGTGTTTATAAAAGAGCTGCATAATTTGGGCCTTATCGCACCGTTCATATAAACAAAGTCTGGAGAATTCGAGTTAGCGTCGACTAAATAGTAACAGCCAATAGTCGGATCTGAATATTACAGTGTGAAATTACTTACTTCTTACAAACGTGTGCCCAATAGTTGCTGAAAAAGCCTTCAGAAGGTAATGCATATAAAATATAATACCTCGTAATAGGAATGCGAAAACAAAATTTCTGATAGACTCCGACGGTTCCAGAACACCACAAAAACCATTTAAGCTTTTCCGAAACGACCCGCAAATGGAATACAAATGAGACTTTATTCCATTAAGTTGAACGCCGGTCCTTATTTAATTACATCTTTTGCGAAACAAACAATAAACTTGGTCCAGTGGCTTCAACTGCTTTAGAATACAGATTTCATTGCTTCACAGGGACAAAGGCGAAGCAGATAATTTGTCGTTCTAATAGTAGCTATAATTGATTCACATTAAATCGAGAAAGTGGATCTTTCCTAACTGAAAAAATTATTTTAATCCGTATCTACATGTTGGAGTAGTTCAAAAAGACGCATCATATACTCAAATACGAGACTAAACTTTTTATCAGCCTCTCCAAAGACTTTAGAAACATTGAGAAGATTTCTGATACCAAATTATGTAGATTACATAAGGTAATCTCGAAATATATGCATTATTTTGAAACCTATAACTGTAGTATTGACATAATAAATTAATTAATATAATATAAATATGAAGCTTACAAACCACTTGACGTACTTGTTTATTTAATAGTTAAAACAGTTATAATCACAATATTTACAAAAACGTCAAAGTTCATAAATCTCAACTCGTAATTGAAAACGTAGAGCAGTTCCCTTCACATTAAAAAATAATAATAATAATCTGGATTGCTGAGTTAATAGTTAGTTGTCAATGTATATTACAGACGTATTCATTTTTGATGGATTATTAATTAGGAACCTGACTATAAAATATTTTTATTTTACTTTATGAAAATTCATAGTAAACTAATAGGAAAATAACTTCAAAACATTTACTAAAACTTCTTATATTCAATTTTTTTAGTTAATGTATTTCTAAGCTATCTAATAATGACAATTTATAGCTGTTGTTTCAAAATGTGAAATTTTAATTATTTATTAAACGTCTGATTTAAATTTTAAAAATGATTAGTGCTATCAAAACTTTATATTATATTAATATTTCATCTAGTTCGACCTGTATAAACCACCTTTCTTTCAGTTTATCTATTTAAGGATCAATATAGATTAGGACAACTCCGTCTTACTGCCCTACATAGTAACTACTCTTGTAACAAAAAAGAAATAACAAGTTTTAGTGAAAATCCTTAAGTCGATTTCCTATAGATACAATTTAAATATTATATAATATGCCAATAAAGAAAACCTTACTCTATCATAACCTTATGTTAGCCTAACCTTACCTTCAATCGATAACTTAAACCTAAGAATAATACACATCATACCAAATCATAAAATATATTCAGTATTCAGTTTGTTGGTAGTAGATGTAGTAGTAGTAATTGTTGAAACGAATCATTAATCAATCAAAATGCACGTACGTTAGGAACCATAGATGTGTATTATTAGTATTACTAAGTTAGAACATTATTATACAGTGATCTCTTTTAATTAATCTATATGGAAAAGTTTCTGGAACATTTAAAAGCAGTTTACGCTGTTTACGCTTTTAATGCAATTAATTATGAATTAGTAATAAGGCGTTTAAAATTGCAAAGTACAATAAGTGATGTGCTATTTCATAACAATTAAAAATTTATTTACCCGTCAATCACAATTTACTTTGAATTTCATAGAAATATTTTTAGAAACCAAATTGGTCTCAGAATAATAAAGAGGATGATCAATTGAAAATCATTCGTTAGAAATTTTGAAAGTTTCTGTGCGCAGTTCCGAAAAAGTTTTCAGTTGTTGTTGCGATCTGTTTTTGTTTTCGAAACTTCTCATAAGTAACTATCATAGTGATTGAGAACATTCCATGAAAACAATAAACAAACCAATGCGATTTTGACAAATTGATTAAGACTTTCGCGGCCAGTTGATGAATTGGTGTTGTTCTTCTGTCTACGACCAACAGCAAAAATGGATAGACCTCTGAAGAAGATCGCCACTCGCGCTAGCGAAACGTTAGGAAGCAATTCCAACCGACGACGGCCTGTACACCCGAAGAAGGACAACACCAATTCAATGCAATTTTGATTAATAAAAACAATTCGTTAGCATTATAGTATACAAAATTATTAATTTGTTTAAGGAATAATCAAGCTGGACTGTCTGTTATCATTAACATATTTTGCAACGAAATACCTTTTGGCATGTCAATCAATGTAATCGAGTAACACTAAAATGCTATACCGGTGGAGAAAATATTTAACCGACCATGTAAAATATTAAGAACAATTCAATATTTAGTGTCGAACAAAAAGTTTGTTCCAGTCCACGTGGAGATAAAGCTAAATTAATACAATGATATACGAGGCATGTTTTTTAAGTAAGTATCGTTTTGAAATTCTGCCACCGTAGCGCTGGGGTAAGCGTTCCGCGCATACGCACTGAGTACCTATATCCCTTGTTTACGTTGTTTACCGAGTGTTTAAGATGCCTTCGATAATCGTGAGTCCCGCCGACTGTGAAGTTATACGATTCCTTAGTGCTAAAGGACTAAAACCGATTGATATTCATCGTGAGATCTGTGCAGTTTACGAATAAAACAACATTATGAGTGATCAAATGGTAAGGAAGTGGGTGAGAGTATTTAAAGATGGCCGCACAAATGTGCATGATGAACAACGAAGTGGGAGTCCTTCGGTCGAATAATGATCTGGTGCAGAAAGTGGACGAAAAGGTGCGAGAAAACAGACGTTTTACGATTTCCTCTTTGTCTGATGACTTTCCTCAAGTTTCTTGCAGTGTTTTCTATGGCATTGTGCTCGGTGAGCACTTGAATTACCAAAAATTGTGCGCACGGTGAGTACCGAAAATGTTGACGGATGTGCACAAAACCAAACGTTTAGGCAGTGCATTGACTTTCCTTGACCGGTACCACAACGAAGGTGATGATTTCTTAAGCCAAATTGTTACGGGTAATGAAACATGGGTGGCCCACGTCACACCAGAATCAAATTAACAGTCCGTGGAATGGCGGCATTCAGATTCACCCACACAAGTGAAGTTTAAGCAAACAATTTATGCTCGGAAAATCGTATTCTCATAGTTTGGGATAGAAAAAGAGGAAAATGAGTAATGTTTATGGAGTTTCTGCCTCGTAATGTGATAATCAATCCGACAGCTTATTCTTAATCTGCGCCGTGCAATCTAGAACAAAAGACGTGGTAAGTTGAGCAAGGGCATTGTTTTGCTGCATGACAATGCCCGACCGCATGTGGCTAATCGGCCCAAAGATCTCATCACATCTGAGAAACTCTAGATCATCCTCCGTACAGCCCTGATCTGGCGTCCAGTGACTACAATTTGTTCCTGCACTTGAAGAAACATCTGGGCAGTCAGTTTCTTCAATACGATGACGAAGTCAAAACAGTTGTGATGCAGTGGTTAACAGTTAACAAGTCAGGCGGCAGAGTTCTATGAGAAGGGTATTCAAAAAATGGTCACTGGTCAAACGTTATGACAAGTGTCTCAATATTGAAGGAAATTATGTAGAAAAGTAGATTAAGGTACAGGCTTTAATGTAAAAATAAAATTATTAAGATATATTTCCACGTTTTTATTAATTTCAAGACGGTGCTTACTTAAAAAAACATGCCTCGTATGTAGTTATTAAGCGGGTTAATTAGAAAAGTAACGAGGTGAATAGTAGCTACCGGTATAGTCTTAGTATTTCTTTTAGTTTAGAAGTAATAGAACGAAACAGAAATACAGCGATAAATTCAGTTGGACAATAATCCACGCGATTCCGAGTCGTATGGTGGGCGGCTAAGTGTTTCATTTATCAAGATCTAATGGATTAATGAACTGAAAGCGATTACATTTTCCACTTTACGCTGCATTAATCTGGCTGATTTCCTTGGAAAGGTTTTTCACTCTTTCTCTCGACTCCGTCGAATAACTGAAACGGTTAAGGAAAAATCTCTGACCGCAAAAACGTGGAAAATCGGAAAAATTCGCCAACAAGAAAATCGTTCACAAATTGAAAAGCACAAATGTTTTTTGTTGAATGAATAATTTTCAATCGAACACAAAAGAGCGGAAATCGAGGGATAAAGGATACTTTTTATCTCTCACAAATTTATTTCAAGCTTATTACCGATTCCATTTAAAAGAAATTATTGAATTAAGGCAAGTTCTTCTTACACGAGTCATTTCAAATGATCATACAAAACAATATTCCTGCTTTTTCGACATTACAATAATTTCCCTCATTTCAGAGTTACTTTTTAAAATTTTTGTTTAGACTTGACACCATTTTTTGGAACATCATCTATCTATATACATTTAAATGTCTTTCACGAGTGGCCCTGTTTAAGAGATTAAGTTTGAATTGAATTGCTTAATTGAATAGCGAGGCTTCAATTGAATTCAATTTGTGCACTTCGAGTTGTACTTTAGCTAAAGATTTTCTGGTAACAAGAGCGAACGATCAATTCTAAAAGACAACATGTTTCTAAATTTAATTTCAACCTTGTTTGATTGACACATACATTAAGCCTTCCCTATTGAGCTCTGGAGTTATGCACACGACTGTTTTACTCCTACAGTTTTCTGCATTTAGTGTTTGAGGAAATAATTTTTAATAACTTAACCTGTGATAACAGAAACATATTGAAGAGAAAAGAGGCTGGTGGCTCAGGGGATTTCTTAGTCGTTACTGAAGTTAAGAAAGAAAAGATAAAGGTTAAATATGTAACTGCAGACCGAGTTAAAACCACTACTGAATCCACAATTAGACGCAAATGTATACAGATGGCGTTAACTGTGCTGTCTATAGTTACTTATTATACTTGCTGTGAGAAATCGCCAGTTTGCTTGTTCAGTATTCTACCAAGCGGCGTGGTCTAGTGCTCTAGATTATTGCTTAGCATTCGGGAGGTCACCGGTTCAAGTTTTCTGTGGTTTCCTTGGATCATTTAGGCAAATGCTGGAGCAGTAATATTCCACAGATAATCTTTCACCTCTCTTCCGTCTTCATTTCGTCATTCTCACCTTTCTCTCCCTAACCACACCATCCACCCATTCCCACGATTCCTGCAAGGAGGCTGAAGAGGGCTTTCCGCCCTACCCTCCGGTTTTGCACTACAGTGTAGGCCAAAGGTACTGCCCGCCTACCAGCACGAATAGCTGGTGGTGATGAAGCACGATGAAATTTTTTTTCAGTATTCTGTCGAAATTACGGCGTATTGGTGATAACTAGCAAGTTTGAATGCTCATGCACAACTGACACTATCGATAAACTTCTAACCAAGAGCTTCTCAAAAGATAAGATAAAATAATCATTAAATTGACCACCTTTCTAGAACCACTTAATACGATAGGTATACTAACTGAAAAATTCAACCAATTTTTATTTCAGTTGACAATTGTTTCGCATAACTTTGACTTCTTCGGAAGATATATAATAGACTTAACGACTAAATATTTGCATTCACTCAGTCTAGAAAAGTATGTAGTTACTTTAACGCATACGTACTAAGTCTGTCTCTCTTCCTATATCCCCTTTAATGCCAAATTCGCAGCTATATACTTAAGTCTGATGCAAGAATATTTGCATATTAATGGGCCACTGTATGTTACACACTTTTTGAATAATTATTGGCGATTGTATTAGCGCCGATCGTAAACAAATGGACATACAAAACTTGCAGATCCACAAATGTTCCTGTTTTCACAGTCATTTCACCATTGCCAGAATTTGTCGTTTAATGATTCCCGGACGAACATAAATTGGAATGGCAGATCCAACACAAATTACGCTTGCATTATCGGTGATGCGTAAGCCATTATTCAGAAGTTAATGCGAACAAATGTAAATTTATACAGTTCTGAAACGAATTTTATGTCTTTAAATTTACGGTTCAATCGGTCTTTAATTTACGCGGATTGCTAACAAGTGTATTTTTATGTTGATTTTGTAGCAGTTGTTTGTTTTTATAACTATTTGCCCTATTAGGTGCACACAAAGCTACCCATAAAATTGGGTCAGTGAGAACTCAAACTTCGTAGTAACGAATAAAAAGTTTTCGTATCGAGTACTTTTCAAAAAAAGAAAGACGCATAATAATATAAATTCTGCTTCTATTTGAGCATGTAGAGAACCATTAAATTTACATTGGCCCTTTACAGAAACCGTCATTAATTAACTATCAGCTTTATATTTAAGAAAATGCAAGCAATTCAATTGTTTAGAGTATCTAAAAGCATAAATACGATACGATAGTAGCGAGCTTGAAGTAATTAATTTTTCCGGTTTTGTATTATAAAGTCAGAATTGTAAAACTAGCCCCTATACCTACCGTAAGAAAGAGAAGGACACCCCCATTATTTTTGATGAGGACGAGATACAAATGATGCAGGCAGCATTTCAATTCTGCTCATTTCTGTTCTACTTTTATAGTTTGCGTATGTTTGTCTCGCTTTTCGTTTTCGTACTGGTGTTTCACGAATCTTCACAAATTACAGTGACGTTCATAATTCCTTATTCGGATAGCATACGTTTTTCTTTTATTAGAAAACTAGACAAATTTTGTAATATTTTTCTTGTTTTGGCGATTAACTGTTAAACTTCTTCGTATTTGTATCATTATGTCATCAAAATTACGTTATCATTAAATTGGAAAATTCGGTAATTTAAAACTAATCTAAACTTACCTGCAAATATATTTCATTCTAAATCTAAAATTTCAAGTCTTTATATGTATTTTTGCTGCGTTATAAAAAATTGTTGTCGTTATTTATCGTTATTGTTGTTCTCTTTGTCATTGTTTGCATATTTTCTAGTTAATTTAGTTGAGAAATGCCACATTTAAATAAACAATAAAAAAATTGTGAACGCCACTGTAGTACAGCAATATAATAAAAGAGACAACTGTACAAATTTCAAACATAGAAGAGAAAGATGCGACAACATTATAAATGGTACCTGCACTGCTCATTACCTCCGACTCGCCAAGAAGGACAAGGGTATCTTTCTCTTTCTTGTTATAGGGGTGAATCAATTTATTGTGCCAATAATAAATAATAAAGTAAAAGGTTTACAATTGTGACTTTATAATACAAAACCAGAAAAATTAACTTGAACGGACTCTATGCTCTTGTGTGCTGCTTTCATGTGTACCAAGCGGCGTGGTCTAGTGCTCTAGATCATTGCTTAGCATTCGGGAGGTCACCGGTTCGAACACAGGTCCGGCTGCTCTGGTCCAAGTTTTCTGTGGTTTCCTTGGATCATTTAGGCAAATGCTAGAGCAGTAATATTCCACAGATAATCTTTCTCTTCTCTTCTGTCTTCATTTCGTCTGTTTCATCTTTCTCTCCTTAACCACACCATCCACCCATTCCCACGATTCCTGCCAGGAGGCTGAAGAGGGCATTACGCCCTACAGTGTAGGTCGGAGAGACTGCCCGTTCACCAGCACGAGTAGCTGGTGGGAATGAAATACAAAACAGCTTTTTTATGTGTTTATGATCTATGAACCGTATTAATTATAAGAAATCACTCAAAAGGAAAACATTCAAGCAAGTGCAAGCTAATTTCTCCGCTGTAACATTAGACAGCATTAGACACATTATGCACTGGTGTTCCCAAAATCAGACCGAAGCCTAATTAAACACGCACCTGAGCTTGATAACTAGAAGATTCCACATTCTTAGTTATTTGCGAACAGTAATCTAATATACAGTATGCCCAAAATTCAATTCTTACTATTTGTAACTTAGAATGCGTATGAGCTGCAGAATTGGTTAAGGACAGAGTTTTGACGAAATAAATTCTGATTTCATTGTCGTCGAAAAACTCGAAATGTCAGTTTTCAAATATCTCAAAAACGACCAAAGATAGCTGCTATTCCTCGACAGCTGTGAAATCAGCAAAAACCGTCTCCATTTAACCTTTAACTTTACAGCTCATACGGTTTCCAAGCTACTAACGGTGAGAATTGAATTTGGGACAGACTGTATGTTTCGTTTGCCTGTCTTTACTCTTATTTCTGCTTATTTCTGCTACTTTTTTGTGTTTCATTCCCACCAGCTACTCATGCTGGTGGGCGGGTAGTCCCACCAACCAACACTGCAGTGCAAAGCCGGAGGGTAGGGCGTAAGGACGTAAGGACAAGATGAGACGGACAAAATGAAGACAGAAGAGAAGTGAATGATTATCTGTGGAATATTACTGTTCCAGCATTTGCTTGAGTTGATCCAAGGAAATCACAGAAAACATGAAGCAGTGCAGCCGGACCCGGGTTCGAACCGGTGACCTCCTGAATGCCGAGCAATGATCTAGAGCACTAGACCACGCCGCTCGGTGTTTCTGCTACTAACATATATCTAAGTAGCCCTTTATGTCTCAAAAGGTGTCCTACCATTCCATCTCTCTTTTTCTTATTACCCTCTATAACACCACATCCCAACTTGTTGTAACTTTCTATTAAGCTACGCCTTCCGTCCACATTTCCACGTTATCTGTACAGAACCGTGCTCTAAACTTACACTTTTAATAACCATATTCGAATTTCCAAATTAACCGTTCGCAAATGCGAAAATTGTAGTAAGACAAATCCTGACCAATTAAAATATAACCGATATATTACTACAAAAGTCTACTTTTTTAAAACATATCATACTCGAAGATAGTCTGTCTCTCCCACCTCTTCAATTTGTGATTAAATTCGTAATTTCCGAGTTGTAAAGGAAAATGAATTGAAATCAACGTTCAATGCTTTGAGGACATACCGTTAGCAGGTTTACGAGTAGCCGCAGGAAAAGGACCGGTGCAGATTAATTATTGTACATGCAGGAAGTTATGCAAGCTTTGTCAGGATGACCGGTTTTGTAATAATATGAAAGGTAGCCTGGCACAATGGTATGAAATGTCAGTATGAATAAATGAGCGGTTCACGTTTGAAGAGTATTTGCATTATCGATTGCGCTCATATGCTTGTAGGTCAATTATAATAATGGACAATGCATCTTACCACACCAAACGCTTCCAGTTAATTTCAATATTTATTAAATACCTTCAACCGTAAACCAAAATTTGTTTATTGAAACTGATACAAGGCATCCCAACGTTTACACTAACCAATGTTCAATCGCTGACAGCAGCTTAGGTCTATCAGTGGTTTGTTGAAACAAAACAATTGAGTTAGAACGAGAGGTTAAATAAGTTTATTCTGCAATAAAATGTATTGTTATTATTATTATCATGGAAGCCTTTTTCTAGACAACGGAGGCAGTTGCAGAGGATGTAGAAACCTGGAAGTTCATCCCAGTTTATTATTATAGCGGAGTTCTCTGTAGCCTGTTAGGATTTCCATAAAAGTTCTGACTTTCTTTCGGTCGAGGCTGAGAATTTGTTTTTCTCATTCTGTTTGTGTTACCCAGCCTCTGTGTAGTTTTTGTGCAGAAGATCAGCAGTTTTTTAGTTGATTAGGCTACCTTGCAATGAATGCATATGAATATGTGCTCGGTGGTGCTTTTAGCTAACGCTGCTCAGGTACATGGAATAACGGTAATTAATTATACCACAGATGTGACATACTGACCCAAATGTGGTCAATGTCTACTCATACTTCTGTGGTTATAAATGCAAATTTCATTCCTTTCTGTATTCCTAACCTCAACATTGAAACATGGGTCGCCATTACATGCGATGGAGGTTTTTCCGAAAAAGAAGATAGGGTTGTGTGCGATCAGGGAGCATCTCAAGGATGCCTCTCTTGATTACATTTGTATTAAAAAATGTATATTAAAATCCAACCAAGCATGTGGAAGTACGTGACATTTTTTGTCAAAAGAACCACTAACTTTAAACATCTGTAAATTATAGACTCCCTATTATGTACAAAAACAAACTGGCCTTTCAGAATCGCAAAAAACAACGTCTATGAACTTACCTGCTTACGTGTTAGCTTTGAATTGCGATTTAGATTTTGTTACACTTAAACTTCGAACAACTTCTGTTTAGAACTATTATTATTAGATTCTTAAACACGACTAGAATCGTTATCAAAAGAATGTTTGACATCTTGACTTTTTCAACTTTATCTATAGGAATGGAATTTATTACAAGCATCAAAAGATCAGCCAGCAAAAGGTATTAATGTTTCATATGGACCATAACCGTATTTCTTGCAAACTGTAAGTTCAGATTAACGTGTCAGTTGAGAAAGGTTTATCGCAATTTCTTCTTGTTATTCTCTTTCGTCCATCTTTCTCTTTGTTTCATTGTAAACGGAAATGTCAACGTTTTGTTTTACGGTCTAACGAAATATCTTATTGCTGTAATTTCAATCGGCGCGTGTTCGTCGATTAGAAAAACCCATTAACCGAAAACAATCGATGTGCTTCTGCTCGTCAGAAACATGGTGAAATTAACGCTCGTTTTTCCCACGGTTGACTAGATTTTCGATGGTTCGCGTCCAATCATTACACGGCATTGTCGCTAACATCTGTTCCATTTACACGTCGATTTGAAACAGAACTCCGTTCTTAGTTCAGAGGGATGGTGGTTCCATGGAAAATACCTTTTATTACCCTCTGTTACATAGGGTGTTCTGAAGAGTAATTTCAGATGACCACCCTCGTCTTCCTATTGCAGATTTCTCTATTACCAGTGGTGGCTCGTGATAAAATGAAACGGATGAAAGATAATTCAATCCTGGGATCCTTCACAGAATAAAACCTGTGTTATATGTTTGTAACCTGCTCGTTGAAGCTGTCAATTTTATATATATGTACACAATATTTCTATATAAAGCGTAGATAGAGCTGTCAAACGATTTTGGGACATTGAATTTCGAAGGAAACTCGGGATTCCTGTTTATGTTGGAAAGCATCGTTCCGCTTCTGATGTTGATATATAGGCTTTGTTGGAAAAAAAAATTTTTTTCCTATTTCATCTAAATTATCTTGTATTAAAACCTTGAAAAGGGTTATGTACCATTTAAATCATCTACAGTGGCTTCCTAAATAAATAATAAATAACTCTACTTCTAAGTTGCTACTTTCCAAGTATGGGGTGCTAGACAAGTACGAGGGTAAATCAAATATAAACGATAATTTTGTAAAATACATTTAGTATTCTCTTTATTGAAGTGGTGATTTTCTAAATTTAAAGTGTTTTGTATAATTAGAATCTAATTTTTTATATTTGAAAGATCTAAAATGTTCATTTATTCTTTTTTTTAAATTTATTTTAGTTTTACCTATATATATTTTATTACATGACCTGCAATTCAATTTGTAAGTACCTGATTGGGAATCTTTATCACTTTTGTTTTTATTATTTTTAAATAATTTGAAAATTGAATTATTAGTTTTGAGTTCTACATTAAAAGCATCTTTATTTAGGTTTTTATAATAATTTCTGAAGGATAGCTTATATT
Source organism: Agrilus biguttatus (assembly GCA_963921985.1). Lineage (NCBI taxonomy): Eukaryota > Metazoa > Arthropoda > Insecta > Coleoptera > Buprestidae > Agrilus > Agrilus biguttatus. The sequence goes on along the minus strand of OY998119.1, from coordinate 38,203,398 downwards.
ATAATTGTTGTTGTATGCTATTTGTTTTATAATGTTAAGTTCTTTGTTATAATTCTCTCTAGACATATGTACTTTTACTAATCTATATAACATACTATGAAATGCTGCGAGTTTGTGTTGGTATGGGTGTGTTGATAAATTATTGATAACTGTATCCGAATGCATCGGTTTGTAGAAAATTGCAAATTCATGTTTATTATTTATTTTTGAAATACATGGGTCTAAGAAATTTAAAATGTTGTTCTCTTCTATTTCTACGGTAAATATTATATTTGAATGTAGATTATTTAATTGATCTAAGAAAATATTTAATTGTCTTTGTGATCCTTTAAAGCAAACAATCACGTCGTCAATATCACAAAGGATTGACATTTGCTGTTGTCACCTTTTCGACATGTCAGCACTCAAATTTAATGGTCACAGCATGTTATACGTTCGTGAAAGTCCTTCAAATCGTACTAATCGTCTTTCAGTTCGGCGTGATTCAAACAATCAAAAGCAACTTGAACTTTTGCAATAACGAATTAGAGTACGTACTCTTTGTCTTTTTTGTCCTTGAAGCAAATCGTTCGTTACATTGTATAGAACGGAATGACACTTTTTGTCCCTGCAACCCCGCAGCCAGGATAAGTGGATGCCTGTTAATTTTTCAGTTTTAAAATATATAATCCTGGACATAAAGGCGAAGCTCCGCGCATCGTTAAGAACTAGTTTTCGAGTTTAGATGACACGACATAATGTTAATGGCTTTTTTATGCAAATTGCTGGGCTGCGAGGGATTTTAAAATTTCATTCCTTGTCAGACTAAGATATGGAAAAATCGTAATTTTGAATTAATAAAAGCGGAATGGGTGCTTGCTAGACGTTACAAAATTTCGTTAACAAAGCTGAATCCACCGTTTTAAAATGTTATACAATATTTACTCTAAAATTATATTAGTTATACAGGGGTTTTCAAGTTGATGGGCTATTATGGTAGAAGTATATGAATTAGTAGAACGAATTCAATTCTGAAACTTGGGATGGGCTCATTTGGTTATTGTTTATGCCGCTTCTTTTAAAAATATTTTCAAGTTCGATTTACATTCCGTTATACCGGAAATAGATTTTTTACATTTTCCTATAGAAAATCTGAATTTATGCATATTTTATCGGAGGCACTATCCCGAAAATATTGATGGATTTTGAGTTATTTAATTTTTGTCAAAATTTTTGACATTTGCACGTTAACATTTAAAAATCCGTAATTCAATTAATTCTTGAGATTTTGCTTTATAACTCGTGACAATTATTTACAACCATTCACATTATCGAAAAAAAAAATGTGGTTTTAACTAAAATGTACAGGCTGTTCAAATTTTGTTGTAAAATTTGGTCAAACTCAAAGGGGCATAAGTCATTTTTTTAATGTATTGACCCATTTTTGATTGCATATTCGAATTCCTCATTGAATTTGGCATCTATTGATATAGGACTATCGTATACCTCTGTTTTTGAGATAATTTACAATTTGTGAAGATGTTGCTTTTTGAACTGCATACGAATAAAGGTGTAAACAAGCAAATCTATTTGAATGCAATTTTCAGTGTACTATTCGGTAGACATCTGCAAGTATGTATAATGTTTTATCAGGGTTCCGCACCACTACTGCCTTACGTACGAGCAAAAGCCAGTTGATGTATAAAATCAATACAGACTTCTTCTAGGTAACAAATTCTATTAAAGGGTATGTCGTTCTAGTGAAAATGTGTAAAAGGGACTCGTCTTATAAATCCGGTTAGCAGGATTTGCTTTCTCTTTGTTTCCAAAGGTCGAATGCGAGGTAGCACAACCCTATCTGAATTGCAGAGGAATTATTTTATTGTCTATTACATCGTTGCAAGGGACATCTTATATTTCCATTATAACATTCTTAACCAGAATTTCAAGAGAAACGCTAAAAACTTTAAGTTATTAATAATTTAGCAGCTGCAAATTCGACAAAATATGCTTCATCGAGTTGTACAATCTGAATGCATTAAAAATTCTACTTATTAAATGTCCTACGACTTTCGATTAACACTAATTTGTAAAGATTTTCGACATTTTATATCAAGAATAATCTAAATTGATGGGCGTACAACGCTGAACAGTTCAAAGTAAACAACAAACAACAGTAAATTTAATCTTCTGCTTTTATTAATACAGTTTAAAATGTTTATATTATTTTCGTTAAAATTATGTTTTTTTGTAATACAGTGTTGGGAAAATCCTGTGATACCTTTTTTATTAATTATAGACTTTTTATGTTCGTTAAATCTAATCTTAAAGGACCTACTTGTCTGTCCTACGTAAATAGCACTACAATCCTCACAATTAAGTTCATAAACTCCACATTTACAAAGTTTATCCTTGTTTGATATTTTATTATTAACTAACATTTTGCTTAAATTATTCTTATTAGAACATATATTACTAATGCCAACTTTAGAGAGTCTTTTACAAATGGCAGAGCTAATATTATCATAAAAATCGATGAAGGTCCAATTATTCTTTTTAGCTTCTAAACTTTTACCAATATATATTTGACTAAAAGTTCGTTCTTCGAGCTTTTTCTTTAAAATATTAATTACATCCGATTTATATCCATTACTAATTGCCAAAGTTTTAAATAAATTAACCTCTTTATTATAGTTTACCTCATTGAGGGGAATTGAAATAAACCTATATATTAGACTATTAAAAGTTAACATTTTAAAAATTGGATTGATTCAGCCGTTACTTTGTGATAATTTATCTTAACAATAAATGAATAAACACTACAAGCTATTTGTCGAAACTATAGTCAAAGGGATTTGTAAATAAAAAAGTGATAATAAATAAAGTAGTGTTTATTAATTTATCGTTAACATTTTAATTTTATAAGTTTGATTAGAACTAGCCGGAATAATAACACCCGAGAATGTATTTTTCCTGTAAATGTTGAAATCTAGAAATATTATTACGTGTTATTGATAAATCAAAGAAATTTAAGGTATTCTATTTCAAGAGTAAATTGGAACTTTGGAATTTAAATATGGTAAGAAATTTTGTAATTGTTTTTTTGTGCCTATCCAAATACAAAGTTTTTTTTTTTTAATTCGACTATTCTAATGTAAGTCAAAATTAAGTTTCATTTGCACTAGCAACTAATACGTCTGTTTGCTAAGTTCAATTTAGTCATACTGTTTTTTATGTTACAGTACATTGCTTAAAGTGATCAACCAACAAAATTCTATCCTGAGAATCTATAAATTTCTCTGAAACTAGAAAATCTTACATCCATAACTATTTGCGAACAGTAATCTAACTTAGGCCTTCCTCTGTCTCTCTATTTCTAGTTATAATGTTAAAACAATTAGAGATACCAATCGGATGGACACGGCTATATCCTTTGGTTTACTTCAGAATACAACTAAAAGAAGTTTGAGTTATCCAGGTTTTACTGGTTAGTAATTTTTCTTAGGATCTACTGGGGATTATTATAAAAACAAAGGTACACCACGGAGGGCCGTATAACTCATCATTTTCATTAAATTTATAATGAGGCCATTTCGAGTCCGCGTGGTAACTTTGTGAATCGCGCGGTCCTGAGAATAAGATGCAAATTAAATTCGTCTAACGCTTCTGAAGTATCCACAAGAAAAAGAAGAACTTTCCGTTATTTGCATAGTAAACGGTCGACGCACTTTCTTTGAATACCGTAGGATTTCACTAACAAACAAAACACGACGACGACGCTGAAGCCGACGCCGACCACTCGCCTCCTCGGTCGGTAAACGGAGTCAAGGACGGTAATGTCCTGATGCCGAGCCGCCATATGCCATTATCCACTTCGTTCTTTCGACCTTTCGCGCATTACGTCTTCGTGCCGCACGCTCCCTTTAAATAATTTACATTTTAAATTCAAGGACCCCGAAACCAACCCCGCAGATACGCGAGAAGGTTTTTCTTAAGCTCCTCTTAAATCATGAATCATCAACGTTTCCAAGGGTAGATTCATGTAATACAAACCGAATCAAGTTTTTACACTCAACATGCCGGCAATTCATTTTCCAAACTCATTCATAGGGACTGTTTTAAAACAAGACATCGGTGAAGTTTACCAGTGAATTTGTAACAATCACATTACATTTTCAAAATATTGTTTCTGAACAATCCTATTAGTTATCCACAGTTTCAATCTTTACCTACCACTGAGCTTGTTCTTTTGTTCTTTTCTTATTAGTGAAACCTACCTACAACAGTATCGTCAATGTCTGCTTTTTTATTCATTTTTTACCGTGTCGTGTTCTAGTTGTATTTTTGCCGTGAGTTATTTTGGGCATCTCAGATTATAATCTAATTTCGGTTGAAGAATTTCGAATTTCATTACCTTCTTATTGGTCTCCTTCATTAATCTGCATGCTTCTACATTCCCCTTATCAATTTTCATAAAAATATGATTTCAGGTTCCTGCTAACTTTGATCTCAATTTCCAGGTTAGGTTACATTGTAATTTCTTTTTAAATTTAATCCCTCATTTTCTTTTGCTATCCGCTTTTTGACTATAATTGTTCTGCCGTGAAAACGCGAGCTGTATTTTCTCATACGTTTTTTTTCCCGAAGTAATCGAAACTCCAATATTTTGTAATATATAATTGCTTTATTTACAATAAACTTAAATAAATAAAATAACGACGAAAAATTCGTTTTGTTTCAACTGTTTATTAAAATCTCTTAAAATCAAACTCTCTTCGTTTCATTGTTTTATCCACAGACTGAAGATGATTTTAATAAAGAATTAGCCATCATAAAACAGATCGCACATAACAATGGTTATGATCGCCATTTAATCACTAAATTATTAAATAAGAAAATAAAAATTAAAACCAGAAATTTTCTTTTGAAAAATGTCCCAAACAAACAGGAAGAACCTTCCTTTTGTATTTTAAATTACATCCAAGGCTGTAGCTACAGAATTAAAAATCAATTGAAAAAATCAAACCAAGATTGTAACATTATTGAGGTCAACAAAGTCAATTTAGGGAATCTGTTAGTCAATAATAAAGAAAGCGTAGATACATTTTTAAAAAGGGGGATTTACAAACTATTCTGTAAAAATTGTAATGTCACATTTATTGGTCATACCGGGAGATCCATAAAAAGCCGCGTTCGGGAGCATGAACATTCCATAAAAAACAAAATTAGCAGTACCGGTTTCTCAGAACATTGCATTTCTCATAGTCATGTATTAGACGAAGACAGCACCATGGTACTACATTTTCAAAACAAAGGCAGCTTGCTTAACCTATTAGAAAATTTAGAAATTCAAAAGGCCTTGAAGAATAAGAAAGATAACTTAGTAAATAATCAAACCGAAATATATTCGCACAATACACCCTTGTTGTTGTCGTCATTATAGTTAAGTAAAGGTTTTTCCATACAGGTAGATTAGGAATATATACTCGTGTAATAACTTCTAATCTTAGCATTTCTACTTAAAACTGTCTCTTTGATAATGATCTCTTGATCGAAACAATTGCAAGATTTTCTTATAATAAACAGTTGAAACAAAACGAATTTTTCGTCGTTATTTTATTTGTTTAACTTCTTTCGTCAAGACTGCACCATGACCAACCTTTCTTATATTAATAAACTTAAATTTAATTCAAACAGTGTTAAATAGACAGATTAGGACTAAATCGTAACTACTGACTGACTTGGTCAAACTGCCATATAAAAGAAACCCCCCACTACTAATTCTTAAAATTTAACCGGTTATTCCAGGTATAAACTAAATAGGGTGGTTTGTACGGGTCATCATCATGTACTTACAGTTTACAAGCAGGTATGAACAGGTTGTCATGCACCCCACTGCCTGCTCCGGGCCTTCGATGTCTTAGGATAGTAACAAGTAGAATAACTATAGCAAATACAAATTTTCTTCTAACCTTAATACACGTGAACTACCTAACTATAATAATGTTGGACCATAACGCTTATTATTTTGTTTATTCATCCGAGGTACAGTGCCCGGCACGTAAGGAGATTCCAAACCCATAAATTATCGGATGCGCAGTGGCAAAGTCTAGCCCTTTTAGGGCGGGGTTAATTGACTGGTAGGCAGAATGATAACTGCTCAGCAAAGTTCAGTAGCGTAGTAGCAAACAGTTGCAAATTAACAGAGTAGAGAAGTAGTTGTTTGTAAAGAAATAAGATACTTACAACTACTAGCACGATATTCTTCTATCGCCGCCAGCGAACCTGATACCCAGACTAAACAACATTATTTATGATATATGGTATATGCACAAAACGTACAACTATAAACGAAACTACGAAATATAAAAATACCAAATATAAAGATCGATTGTACAAACTAAGTTCTAACAAATGCCTTAACAAATAGACCTGGGTAAGATACACTACATAATTCAGATTATCAAGTTTTGTTTATTCGATTTTATTTTGTTTGTCAACAACTTATTTCTATGCATTCCTAATAATCTTTAAATAAATTAGCTACTATTCCTAGATTTATATAACTAGGTACTTGTAATCGTGATTTTCTCCTTATGTTCATGATGATAGTGAAATTTTAATTGTTCACTTCACATACATCATTAAAACTCCGTTAGGATAAGTAAATCAGTTGAATAAATTCATTTGTGTTCCGTATTCAGTACTTTTTCTCTCAGTGATACGCGCCGCTGAACTACAAGTTGACGTTTCGGTCCAGCTATATTCTTATTGGCTTTTTCATTTAAAAGTCTCCGCCTACCTACCTGTCAATCTGACCGTCTCTGAATCTCCTTACGTGCCGGTACCTATACACATTTGTAACGCACACTTTATTGCACTTGGGATTTACAAACTTATTTTCACAGAATCCCAACAATAATAAATAATATCCTCGTTTTAAAAAGTTTCCCTAAAATAAAAGGTCATCCATCTCATTCTCAGACGAATATACGTATCAAGAAACTGTTGGTTGTGTTTCGTGAAAAATGTCCTTATGTACTATACAAAACCGAACCGCATTAAGTGTTGGGCGACAAGCGTAACGAATGACCCGCGCCTGGGCGTGAAAGTAATTTATTCCTTCAGAAATGGATTTACCCCGTGATACAGCTTTCCGGTTATGCAACAAAGGAACCAACCAGACTACGTAAGCAGCAAACAAAGCAGCAACGAAGGACCGAAGGGTGTAAAATTTTTCTCATCCCCTGATGAAAATGTGGGCCCGTCAGCGAAGATGGAAATTTTCTAGGTATAAAGGACATAAGTGAACGTAAAAGAAAAAGATGGCGATGGTATCTCGGAGGGATGAATGTTATTATTTAACACCTCGTCTTTCGTACTTTGAAATTCTCGGGCGGCTGACTGATATTTGAAGGGAAGTAATATTTTCTTTTATTCGGAACAGCCGAGTTGAATTGGGGTGTTTTGGTGAAAATTGCGAAATCTGAAACTTAATCGTTCTCCTTCTGAAAGGAAAAAATGCGAACCAAATGTACCAACATAAATGAGCCCGCCGGATTCCCTACATTTACTTGACGCCGTTTGAAAATTGCATTAATTTTTTCAGACAATGCCAAAACTGCCACAGTATTTTTAGAATGAAAAATTCTTAATCCCGGAACGTATTCCTCTCTGTTCACAAAAGAAAATAACCTTCAAAGTTACAATTTAAAACAAAAATTTGACCTTCTTTAACATTAACATCTCTATATACCCGACTAAAATACGCAGATGAATAATGATATAAATAGTAATAAAAACCAACACAAGTTTCAAGAATTGATCTATAGTTTCAACAAAAAAAATAATGAAATCCTATACAGCTTATGTGCCAACCTTTTAACCAAAACAAAAGCTTAATAAATATATTATTTATTGTGGGCCAATAGCGTTCAAAATTTGTAACAACTTACCCAAACTAGGATGTAACATTATTTAGTAAACAAATATAATTTAGGAACATATCTAGTAAATAATAAGGAATCAACTGAAATCGGTATTGAAGCGATGTATGTCGGACAAACAAGTGCAAGTTTAAATAAGAGAATTGGTGAACAACTAATTTGAAAATCCCAATATTTACTCTACGTGATATCTGTTTTAGATAATAAGCTGTACATTTTATTAGGATACCTGCGTGAGCCATTGTACCTACTTTGTATCCTATCTGTCCATTTGGCTGAAAACAAACTTAAAACTAATAGGATTTTCAAAATAAAAATGTACATTTCTACAGTCAGTTTGACCGAGCGGCGTGGTCTAGTGCTCTAGTGCTCTCTGGTCCAAGTTTTCTGTGGTATCCTTGGATCATTAAGGCAAATGTAGTTGTAGTTGTAGAAACTAAAGATGGCAACAAAAACAGTGATCATTTATGTCAAAAGCGAGAAATTTGAATTAGAAATTTTTTATCATGTATGTTACAATTTTACTTCATTGACTTTATGCTCCGTGTTGAACCAAAAAACTGTTTTTTCTAAATATGATTTTTAACCGTAAGATCTTCTCATCATATGAAGATATTTGTTTTCAACAAGAACTGACTCCGAATGACTACACGAACATTCATGTTAATTTAATACTTTTTTGCTATCAAACCCAAATTAAAATAACAAAACATTGGCAGGGGCGGAATTGCAAAGGAGAGTTCTATTAATTGAATAAGGGCAAAAAAAATACAACTTCATCTAAATATGCACGTTTCATCTCTATTGATACAGGAAATTTGTGGAAGTAGATGTTAGTAGACATTACGAAACTAGTTAAATAACTGCCAACTTCTCCTAAATACAGAATGCTGTCTGTGCTACTTTCGAAAATTTGGTCCAACAATTTCTTACGATCCAATTAACAGTATGAAAAGGGATTAATTTCTCCAGGCTGCAGCTGATTTCGAAGACGTCTTCGAGTGGAACGTCTCAAAGTTATCGCCCACGTTACGTACATTTTGTTCGAATTACTGCGGAGAAATCGAAATACGAAGGATCAAAAAATATGTCGGCGGACAACGGGGACAGGTCGCTGACAAAAAAGATTTGTACAGAGGAACGTTATCGGACAAGTTGGTTGTGAAAACGTCAGTTGAGTTTCTTTTTGATCCGGTTAAGCTGTCGATGCGTGACAAAAAATAAAATCACCAGAGACATCACGAAAATAAAACCGACCACGGAGGAAATCGGCCAAGCGAAAACCGATTGACAAGAAAAAAGAAAATGAAATATAAAATAATACCAGCAATAGATTCCTATTGAACCTTAAGTAAGAGAGAATTCAGAATAAAGGCGACCCTTTTCTGTCATTGTCTATTTAAATGATTTAGAGAAGCAGACAAGATATAACACTGATCAACTTAGATCAGGAAACTACGAGGGTGGATCAAATATAAACGAGCCTTTTTAAAATGCGCGCCGGATACTTGTTCAAGGTGCGTCCGGGCGTTAGGAACTTGAAGTGGGGATATTAGGTGGCACGGAAACGACGACAGTGTTCGCATGGTTAATAGCTATCAGCGTTGCGCAACGAACTATTATTAAGTATCCTACACGTGAAAACACAAGCACAATTGGGAAATGAAACGTTTTCATGGCCACGTGTAAAAGTTCGATTCAAAAAATTTAACGATGGGCTAACGCCCACTACTCGTGTCGAAAATGTAAATCATCCTTGTCGTCAGCGCACCAGCATTTCGCCGGTTAACATTGCACGCGTTAAATACCTTATTGAAGGCGAGTCCCACGCCACGCCACTGTGCTTCAGATATCTGGTGAACTCGGCATCAGCTATGGGAGTGTCCACGCAATCATAACGAAAAACTTGGGATTCCGAAAATTTTCAGCTCTTTGGCTTCCACAGTTGCTGAGTGAAGATCAAAAAGCAGCTCGAGTTCGCATCTCACTCGATTTAGAGCTAGGCCTCATACCGCAGATTTAACGCAGGCCCAAATAGGTTAAATGCACTGGAGTCAGCTGGAACATCCTCCATATAGCCCAGACCTATCCCCTTGTGATTTCCACATGTTTGGGCCCCTCAAAGAATCACTAGGAGGCGAGCGATTAGCGATTTCAGACCGATGTACAGGTGGAGGTGTATGTGCGCAACTGGGTAGACACCCACCCTGCTTCTTTTTTATTAACACTACCAATGCATTAGGAAAAATGTATAGACAAACAAGGGGGATATGGATATGTCGAAAAATAGATAAATTTGTGTTTTTGTGAAACTTTTCAAAATAAACGTTTTATGAACAAAGACTCGTTTATATTTGATCCATCCTTGTACAATCAAACATGTCATTTCGGAAACAAATTATTTGTTCAGTTTGAATATGTAACAGTCTTTTTTTAATGTATCAATTATTCTACGGGGTATTGTATTAAGCTAATATTGGCAAAATTCTGGTGCAAACGAATCCAATATTAAGAACTTAGATTTCACTCGTAACCCCCACGCCTAAATCCTGAACATTTTCTTGCTGGTGTTCATTTCAAAAATTGGAATTCTTGTTATTATCACTTTTAGCAAAGGAGAATTAATTAAGCAAAGCAGTAATTAATTTTCAGTCAACTTCATTGCTCTAATCCTCCCTCATCTTCGTCACTTGTAATAAGCATCCTGTTCGAGTTTAATTCAATTTGTAAGGTATAATATTTTCATTCTCTCATTTACGTGTGCTAGAAACAGATCTTGTACAAAGGAGGGGGTGTTATTCCGTTTGAGGACTAAAAACAAAAACCATTCGGTTCCGTTCAGTTCACTTCTTCTTGACGCATCTTTACGACAAGCATGTGGTTTTCCCTGGCAACAGAAATTAATTTCTTGCAGCATCCCTTTTCCCTCGACAATAGGCCCTGAAATACGATCTCCAATTTCCTTTCGGAGACCCTTTTTAAGAACCTTGTGTCTTAGTGTTTAATTCATTACCGTCAGCTTTCAACGACTTCTTCCAATTTCGTGAAACGATACGCAACTCAACGTTAGATGCCATTTTTCTTTAAATCTCTAATACGTACCTTCTACGTATCGACTATCGACGGCTGCTCGAGCGTAATTCAGATCGACTGGCTGATTTTCATTAACGAAACGTTTAGAAATGTGTTTCCAATTTCAAGGGGTTTTAACATTTTATTTATTACCCTACTAATTCTTACTTTTAACAGGAAGGAAATCGTGATGTAATTCTACCTTTTAGGCGTTACAGATACAAAAGAATTTTTTAAAAATTAATGATCGAATATGATTTTTTTACGAAATAATAAAACGGATAAAACACTTGGTATATTTTTCACAGGGTTTTTGATGGAACTTGACAATTGTTTCGACAGAGATCTATCATTATCAAGAGTAAGCAGAATTACTAAATATATAATTGTGCGCAAACATATTTATAGTAAATAATAATGATGGAGAAATTTCTTAATTACCTAGTTTGAACAAAAGTAAAGGGGGAGTTGTTTGAATATGTTTCTATTTGGGAATTTACAATGTTATGTTTGTTGTACATAGCTTTTTTAATTTCTAAATTTTCACGATAGTTTAATTTCTTACTTTTTGGTTGTATGTGTAGTATTTGAAAATTTTCATTAATATTGTGTTTATTTGAAATACAATGTGTAGAAATACCTGTACAATTGTTGTTGTTTAAGATACTTTCTAAATGTTCTTTTTTACGAATGTTAATGGATCTGCCTGATTGACCAATGTACACAGCATCACAATCATTGCATTGAATTTTATAAACGCCGCTATTATCTAGGGAATCAAATTTTGGTTTATTATTAACAAATAGTTTTTTAACAGTATTTTTATTGGATACAATGGCTGTGATACCTAATCATTTATTCAATCTAGGTAATTAAAAAGTTTCCTCATCATTATTATTCACTATAAATGTGTTTGTATTTAGTAATTCTGCTTACTTTTCATAATGACAGACCCCTGTGGAAACAATTGTCGAGTTCCGTCAATAAACCTGTGAAAAATATACCGAGTGTTTTATTCGTTTTATTATTTCTTAAAATGTATTTTCACAATACCTGCACCATCGATAGTTTGAACTGCATGATTTTTTTTGTTTAGTTTTCAGCTTGCAAACGTTAAGGAGTAAAACAGAATTCGTACAGTTTACATATTTATATGATAAGTAGCAGACATTTCTGGTATCATATTTGTAGCATACTATTGGAACAGTTTAGTTATAGGAAGAGCTATACGGAGCAACTAACATAATAAATTATTTACTTAAGCACACCGATATTTTCTTAGTAATTTAAATAGCTTGTATAGAACAAAGCACTTCCTTTTATCCGCTGCAATTGAGAATCATCCATTCAACATTTAAAGGAGCAACAATAAATTTATTTGGATAAAAAGATCCTTACAATACTAACAATTGCCTGTTGAGACTCTTTTGTAAGCTTATTAGCGCGTAATAACCACCAACGATACCAGCGACTGTGTCGTTCCGGTTTGATCCGGATGTTCGAGAACAAAGGATCGCGAAGATGAATGAATGAAAAGACAACAGCAGAGGGTTCTTTTCAGACACTTTTATCTTCATTCTCAGATTGCCCTTATCAGCGTCAGCCCATTATAACAGCCAGATGGGGTTAAAAAAGTCACAGGTGCTTCACAAGAATCCACAAATTCAGTAAATGTTCGAATCAGTATAGCTACAAATAATCGCACCCATGAAGTTGAATTTATTGTTTTTGAATTCGAAAATGTTTTAGAAAATGTAAATTAAATTGTTTTTTTTGATGCGAAACAGGTTATTAACATAAAAATTACTATATTTCGATTAAGACGATCAGTAAAAGTCTAATAGGTAAGACATAATAAATTATTATATAGCAAAACCATGTCTGGACTGTACAGATCAAAAACAAGATTTATAGAAGGGTACGTATGTGTTTGCCCCAAAAAAAGGTTAAAAATTATATCTACAAGAGTATTTTTTTCAACTTCTAATTCAAAATAATAATTATTACTTAATAGCCAATTAGTAGACTAATTAAAAATGAATAAAGGAAAGCAATCCTATACAATTTATGTACCAATCTTTTAACCAAAATAAAATCTTATTAAATATATTATTTATTGTGGGCCAATTGCGTCCAAAATTAGTAACAACTTACCCAAACTAGGATGTAACACTATTTCGTAAACAAATATAATTTAGGAACAGATATAGTAAATAACAAGGAATCAACTGAAATTGATATTGAAACGATGTACGTCGGACAAACAAGTACAAGTTTAAATAAGAGAATTGGTGAACAAGAGTCAATTATCAATAGAAAAATTTGCAATTGTATCACTCTACATTATAGAAGTCCAACATAAGCATTTCATAAGTTTTGATAATGTTGAACTTTATCTATTGAAACGAAAGCAGAGATTGTATTACCTTTGTAAGAAGCTTAACAAACACAAAACCATTTCATTTTAGTTTCCTTATGTTCAATTGGATTATTAATAAATATAGACTTAGGCACCAGTTTTCCAAAAAAATAACAATTTGTTTATTATTTTAAGGTAATTTTGAATAACATTTTAGCATTTTTCTGTTGACGAGTCGACTCTGGTTTCCGTCTTCCCTTAAGAACACGCCAAATACATTTCGAATGTTTGATAATGGTCGCGATTACAATCGACGACCACAATAAATCGGCATTTTCACGACGGACGTCACAATTTAATCGGAACGATTTCAGGGGGGGATTAAGGAAAAAGTAAACGAACGGCTTTCTGTCTAACGACCCAAGGATAGAGAGAAATAAGGGATTACTTAAAGACCGAACTCACTGAACACGACCCCAATATAAAACCTCAAAAAAAAATGCCGTAGCTTATTCAAGTCATTACCCTACAGATAAAAAAGCCTCGATAAACGGAAAACCTTCAAACGAAAATATATTTATAATATCTTCGATGCGAATGTTACTAGACATATATAATAATAAAAATATAAAGGAACATTAGAATATTTTGACGTAATTTTTACATTTACAACCACTGGCGGCACAAGTAAAAAAGAAGACAACTTGGAAAATCGGATGCCTGAATTCCAAGCTTCTAGACCACCCCCCTCGATGGTTAGTTTGAAGTACTGATCGCTCATAAGGGATATATACCGAATTTTACCTGATCGTTAACAACAGAAAGCCCCACCCCTTCTCAATGGAAGTCTTGTCATATCTCAAGAACATTATTTGTAAAATTATAAAATAATATAACTCTTGTAATTTCCATTAAATTATTTATTTCGCTTGACATATGTTTCACCACGATGTGGCTTTTTCAGAAGTTACATATGGAAATTACAAGTGTTGTATTATTATTATAGCAATTTTTGATGTTCAACTGAACGTTTCAGTAATTTATCGAGACTGCCTACGGCACGCTGATGAGGTTCTAACAAGAGAGAAATCGCGATCCGTGTCTGGTAGTTTCGATAAATTTCTGACCAAAAGCATAATAATTGTTATTATATTATCACTAGAATAATTGCATATACCTATAAAGATAATAATTTATTTCTGCATTGAGATTGGCTTGATAATTTTAATAATATCCATAGCATCGCTAGCTAACTTGACTGTTCGTAAACCTCTTAGATATGTGCTCTTCTACGAAGTTGCTTCCTTCTCAATTAAATTTCGCAATTAATTTTAAGTACCAGTAAAGTAAAACTACCGTTTCAGATCTGAGACATGTTAACGTAGTTTCAACCACCTTCCTCAGATAATACTAAAGGATAATGTTGAATTAACAGTTAATTTGGAAAGATCCTTTTGTGAAAAAGACGGTAAATAATCTAAACTTTGTTACTTTTTGATTTCCTCATTTATAACATATCCAGAGTATTCAGAACGTATTTACTGTTGTCCTTTGAAAGCTCCTTGATCTTTCAAGACAATAATTTTAAAACAATTTAGAAGCGTGTAGATTGTGTTTCATTATATATTTTCCTCGAGATCATGAAAATAAATAATTTATCTTTTGAGTGAATAACGACATTAACAGACAATTGCATTTACGAACCTTTTTATTTTTATTTTATTCCTCAAAGTAGTCGTTGTTTTGAGTTACTGACCCTTTTTTATCACTTTACCCTTGGAATTTTACCTCTGAGGAAGATGTATGTTAAAGTAGTAGTGGCAACTAATTCTAATGACCTAAAAGTAAAACAAATACGGATAGTTACAAAAACTTTTATTGAACACAATATATATTTCAGCACACTGTGCTTTCTTCAGGTGTAGAAGTAATATAAACTAAAACTAAAACATTCTCACTTCTATACTAAACTTAATATTATATCTAAAAAGAGAAGTGGGTTGAAAAACTAAACATTTAATAGTGGGGTATTTACAACACTGTTCGATCATTTAGAATAACTCCTAATTTATTAAATTTGTTTATTTCCATTGACTCTAGTAAATTTAATTTTATTCCTTTCTTTTAAAACTATCACTAAAACCATGTTTATTAACTAACAAATGCACTTTTTAGAAAATCTATGGATTTGGTTTATACTTCGTGACATTCCAAATTAATGTAGAAATAAAACGACGTTTAATTTTGCACTATCACCAATTTATTATTTATACTTACTTAATATACCCACTTAACAGAAGAAAACCATTGAAATTTTGTCAATTTCATTAACAATAGGTAAATTTATTTCTCAATTTACAGATTCATTTGTGTCGTTTAAAACTAATAAGAATGATACTAAATCAGGAATTTATCAGTTAAATTGCGGCACATGTAATAAAGTTTATATAGGTCAGACATGGAGATGTTTTAGTGAGAGGCTTAAAGAACACAAAAAAAGTTATGAAAATAGGAACTCTAATCCTACGTATGCGGAACATTTGTTAGTTAATAAACATAGTTTTAGTGATAGTTTCAAAATTTTACACTTAGAAAAGATAGGAATAAAATTAAATTTACTAGATTCAATTGAAATAAACAAATTTAATAAATTAGGAGCTATTATAAATGATCAAACAGACGTTGTAAATAACCCATTATTAAATATTTAGTTTTCCAATCCCCTTCTCTTTTAGCTATTATCTACGTTTAGTATATAAGTCAAAATATTTTTGTTTTAGTTTATATTACTTCTACACCTGAAGAAGGCTCAATGTGCATAAATATATATTGTGTTGAATAAAAGTTTTTGTAACGATACATGTTTGTTTTACTTATTATGGAGTTACAATAATTAAACGCTTCATCTATTCAAGACCTAAACCAACTCGAAAAAAGAAGAAATGTTTCTATTAACCATTTGAATTTTCCTTTTTCCTCGACCACGTTTATGAAAACAACTTCCCAAAACCCGTATGTCATTTGAGCTTGAATAAATTGAACGAAACAGAGTGAGCTATGTTTAAAATGAAATATTAAAAAAAAAAAGAAATGTTTAAAACGAGAGAAGAGAGAACAAGCTGCCGTCATTACTCCATTGGTTGAAACGGTCGCAATTCGTTTCGCGTCAGAATCAGGAAATGTCGACTGTTATGCAAAGTCTAATCAAGAACAGACCCGAAGATGTTTACCTTATCGATTCAAAAGCTTTTGAAGTTTGAACATTTCGCTATGTACTTTGACTAATTTGCATTGGAAAAATAAAAATCGAATTTGAAGACTCATAGACGGTTGAAGTAAGTTGTTCGTTGCTTTGTGAAAAAAAAGAAAAAGAAGTAGGAGTACCTTACGGTTGAAATTCAATTTGCAAGTTAAATAACATCTCCAATCTAAAATCAAATTTATAAAGTAAAAAGAAACAAAACTAGTTTACCTTGATGAAACCCCCAGGTGATTAGAATTACGTTCAGCTCGTTGCAATTATTTAACATTAATTAACACTGACTGAGAGAATGTCAGATGGTAATGGAGCATCCTAACAAAAAGCGTCAATACTTAAAATAGTGATTTCTGCAGGATATTACAATTTTAAAACCTCCTTAAAATATTTCTAAGGAAACTGTACGGGATTTTCCTGGATATGATAACCGTCGTCTTCACGATTTACAGTTTGAAAATGCTAAAATAAATATTTTAAAATACTTGATAGTAGTAGGCGTTATATGTTGAAACTCCATTATAATTTAATAGAAAAAACACAGTAGGTTTCAAAAATATATTTAATATTCCACAACAATTGTTTCGCCATACAATGGCTTCTTCAGAAAACAAAACAAACTTTGAAAGCCTCCCAGAAAAACTTAAACTAGAAAATTTTTAGTAATAATATGTTCATTTTTTCGGTTTCTGAAATAAATAGATCACAATTTCTGGCATGCAACAACATTAAAGGAATCAAAATCGATTTAACAGGCGGGCTGAAAAGTTCGTAACCTAGCATAGAAAAAATAATTCTATTCGATAGAATTTTATTTTATTAATCAATATATTTTGATTTGATACTAGTAGCGCTATCTATGGGTCAGCCTACGAACTTTTCAGGCCGCCTGTTAATTACGATGCTCAACATTGTAATATTTTCAAACGATTTGATTATTTTTAGAAATAATCCAAATCATATTTTTCAAAAAGACCAAATGGTTGTAAAAGGCACAGCAGGCACGTCATAGTGACGTAAAACCTTAACCTTTTATACCTTTACCACGACTAATTATTATTTATTTATCAGAGGAAATCAAAAAATTGAAATTTCGATTTTTCTTTACTCTTACACCAAGTAAGTCATTAGATATCAAACAATCCAAGTTAAACTTCGTTTTATAATAACGTCAAAAGGCTTAGATGTCCTTGCTTTATATACCGACGTTCAAATAACCAAAAGGCAGGTAGCTTATAACTTGGAAATTTTATTTTCACTTATAAGTTTCCATAAATTGCTTTCTGAACTTTCCTTTCTCATTTAACTTCCTAGTTTATCTTTTTTTATTAAATTTCTCTTTTTCGATTTATAGGTACAAAAGGTACCGTAACATCATTAAGGAAATATTCAATGTGTATAAAAGGCATTCAAAGCGGGAAGTTAGAAAAGAAACAAACATTTGAACCTTTTCGAATCATAAATAACATAAAAATTTAAATTTAATATTTTAGAAAGGAAGAAACGTATTTCCTTGATCAAGTACAATTTTATAAAAAAAAAATAATGGACACCGAGTAAAAATGGACAAAATGTTCTACTACTTAAAATCGAAGCAGACGTAGTTGTTAAGCTAATAGGATGCTGAAATAATTTTAAATATTGTAAGCACTATGTTGCTTTAATTTAGAAAATTGAATTATTTTTTCCATTTATTCAAATACATAATTTACGAAACACGGAATCGTTATTCAAAATTACATTCAGCGGAATTTGCGTTGTACGGCACCACAAGAAATGTAGTCTTAACCAAGTTGTAGTTGTTAAAAATGCGCAAAATGCACCATGTGGTGTCCTATAAAGATCCAGGATCGTTATTCAATATTTCATTATATTTATTGTTATACATTCAGCGGAATTTGCGTTGCACGGAACCACAACGAATGTAGTCGTAACCAAATTCTAGTTGTTGAAAATGCGCAAAATGCACCATGTAGTGTCCTATAAAGATCCAGGATCGTTATTCAATATTTCATTATATTTATTGTTATACATTCAGCGGAATTTGCGTTGCACGGAACCACAACGAATGTAGTCGTAACCAAATTCTAGTTGTTGAAAATGCGCAAAATGCAACATGCGGTGTCCTATAAAGATCCAGGATCGTTATTCAATATTTCATTATATTTATTGTTATACATTCAGCGGAATTTGCGTTGCACGGAACCACAATGAATGTAGTCGTAACCAAATTCTAGTTGTTGAAAATGCGCAAAATGCAACATGCGGTGTCCTATAAAGATCCAGGATCGTTATTCAATATTTCATTATATTTATTGTTATACATTCAGCGGAATTTGCGTTGCACGGAACCACAACGAATGTAGTCGTAACCAAATTCTAGTTGTTGAAAATGCGCAAAATGCAACATGCGGTGTCCTATAAAGATCCAGGATCGTTATTCAATATTTCATTATATTTATTGTTATACATTCAGCGGAATTTGCGTTGCACGGAACCACAACGAATGTAGTCGTAACCAAATTCTAGTTGTTGAAAATGCGCAAAATGCAACATGCGGTGTCCTATAAAGATCCAGGATCGTTATTCAATATTTCATTATATTTATTGTTATACATTCAGCGGAATTTGCGTTGCACGGAACCACAACGAATGTAGTCGTAACCAAATTCTAGTTGTTGAAAATGCGCAAAATGCAACATGCGGTGTCCTATAAAGATCCAGGATCGTTATTCAATATTTCATTATATTTATTGTTATACATTCAGCGGAATTTGCGTTGCACGGAACCACAACGAATGTAGTCGTAACCAAATTCTAGTTGTTGAAAATGCGCAAAATGCAACATGCGGTGTCCTATAAAGATCCAGGATCGTTATTCAATATTTCATTATATTTATTGTTATACATTCAGCGGAATTTGCGTTGCACGGAACCACAACGAATGTAGTCGTAACCAAATTCTAGTTGTTGAAAATGCGCAAAATGCAACATGCGGTGTCCTATAAAGATCCAGGATCGTTATTCAATATTTCATTATATTTATTGTTATACATTCAGCGGAATTTGCGTTGCACGGAACCACAACGAATGTA
The DNA here is from genome assembly GCA_963921985.1 of Agrilus biguttatus. Lineage (NCBI taxonomy): Eukaryota > Metazoa > Arthropoda > Insecta > Coleoptera > Buprestidae > Agrilus > Agrilus biguttatus. The sequence goes on along the minus strand of OY998119.1, from coordinate 38,183,691 downwards.
GTCGTAACCAAATTCTAGTTGTTGAAAATGCGCAAAATGCACCATGTAGTGTCCTATAAAGATCCAGGATCGTTATTCAATATTTCATTATATTTATTGTTATACATTCAGCGGAATTTGCGTTGCACGGAACCACAACGAATGTAGTCGTAACCAAATTCTAGTTGTTGAAAATGCGCAAAATGCAACATGCGGTGTCCTATAAAGATCCAGGATCGTTATTCAATATTTCATTATATTTATTGTTATACATTCAGCGGAATTTGCGTTGCACGGAACCACAACGAATGTAGTCGTAACCAAATTCTAGTTGTTGAAAATGCGCAAAATGCACCATGTAGTGTCCTATAAAGATCCAGGATCGTTATTCAATATTTCATTATATTTATTGTTATACATTCATAGGAATTTGCGTTGCACGAAACCACAACGAATGTAGTCGTAACCAAATTCTAGTTGTTGAAAATGCGCAAAATGCACCATGTAGTGTCCTATAAAGATCCAGGATCGTTATTCAATATTTCATTATATTTATTGTTATACATTCATAGGAATTTGCGTTGCACGAAACCACAACGAATGTAGTCGTAACCAAATTCTAGTTGTTGAAAATGCGCAAAATGCAACATGCGGTGTCCTATAAAGATCCAGGATCGTTATTCAATATTTCATTATATTTATTGTTATACATTCAGCGGAATTTGCGTTGCACGGAACCACAACCATTGTAGTCGTAACCAAGTTCTAGTTGTTAAAAATGCGCAAAATACACCATGTGGTGTCCTATAAAGATCCAGGTAAATCATTATCAGGAAGATCAAGTAAGTCTGCGAAGACATGAAGAGGAGGTCCAGGAGTCAATCGAGTTCGGTAAATCGTCGTGTGAGAGTAGTACTGGCGTTGCGTGTGACTATCCCGAATTCTCCATACTCCATCAATCCGTAGACAATGCAATATATGTAGCCCTAATGTCTGCAGTTTGAATAAGAATTTTTGCTGTATGAAGGGAATTCAAACAGGATCCCCTTTATCTGTATTACAGTCATAGCTCATGTTTGTGGGACAAAGTTTTGAAGTTGACGTTGTAAATTAACTTAGAACATGTTCGCTGTAGTGTCCGTCATATTAGATTACTGATGACTATGATTTCAGTTTTGCTTAATTTTCTATAATTGTAACAAACCAAAATTCATATTAAGGTCAATTTTCTAACAGTCGTACAAATCTATACTGAAATAATTGCAAACGTAACGAGCAAGGTATTAAACTAAGTTATAATTCGATTTCTAGATCAATGAGTTTCAAAGTTTACATACAATCACTATTTTGCAGCATATACGGTTACATATTTAATTAGAGTCAAAATGTTCCACTAGAATTCAAAAGCGACCAAATGAATTTCGAAAAATACTCTTTCTATTTGTGTAATTATTCAATCCAATATTCCACTACATTTTAGTTCCCTGATTAATACATACATAAATTCATGGCACACTTGACGAACCGTTCCATTGTGAAACGTAAACAAACATGGGAAAGTTTCCTGCATCAAACGGATATTGTATAACTATTTGCATTCATTCGTCGGGAATATCAAATGACTACTAATACAAAAATTAAACAACATCACATACAAATACATCAATAATTACCCCCTTTATATAAAGATGATATGACAGCGGATCTATTAATGGCTTTTACTTTCCTCACATAATTACCACCTTTCCACTACAAACCAATATATTAATCAATTGTTGAATTGGTCGGATCCTTGTGAAACATTATTTTAATAATTGAAGGAATGAAAATCACTTTTAAATGTTTCAAAATATTTTCCCTTTTCTTTCATTATGTAAAATTTTGATGGTGTCCGAATTGATGAAATGGTTATGATAGCATGCAAGCATGAATAGGGGCTGAAAATCATGAAACTATAGATTGTGTAAAATCAAAGGGGTGTTGCCTACAGTTAATTCTGTTTGGTTATTAATAATTTCAGGTTTTGAGTTCAGAGCTTTCTAAATGTTTAGGTTTTCTAGAGGGTTCCATTTTTTGCTTTTTGGTTTAATGTGTAAAATTTTTAAATTGTCTTTGTCAATTTCATGATTTTTATTAACACAGCCTTTTGAAATTCCAGTCATACAATTTGTTCTCTTTTTATTTATTATTTATGTGTTTCTTCATATCTGCGTGAGTTTTAAACTCACTATTTTTTACGTTATACAAACATTTTATGAATTGTAGTAATTTTTCTTCTATTATTAATCATTAATAAATTAGTAAAATATGGAATTCCACCATGTACAAGTCTCATTTGTTCTCTTATTTTTTTATTGAATTAACGTGTTCATTTAACCTAATTTGAAAAGTCCAACCAGTTTGTCCAATATAAAAAAGTATATCAATTTTTATACTGATGTGATAGACCTCACTACTTTGTATTTATTATTTTTTTGTTTATTGTTCACTAGTAGGCGCCCTAAAATATTTTTATTAACTACTACAGGATTCAAATTTGATTTATTTAACCGATTCTTGAAAAAATCGATAGAGTTGGCCTCTACTATATGCGAGTTAAACATACTGATAGTTTTTGTGTAGAAAACACTTTTTAGAAACTTACACTTAATTTTTACTGAACTTCTTAACAGGTTTCGACCTACAAAGGCATCTTCAGGCTTAATACTTCTTCTGTAGATGGCCTTGTAGGTCGAAACTTGTTAAGAAGTTCTAGTTTTATTAGTGGCTGTATTAACTACAGTAATTGAACAATACTTATTCACCTTCACCAATTATTTAAGAATAGTTTGTACCATTTTACTTTTTGTTTTGTATTATACTCATGAGAATGACCGTTAGGTCGAAACGATTCGTCGAGACTGGTTATTAAATAGTGTTGAAATGTTTGAATATTTTTCTTTTTCTATTAAATTTAAATATGTTTCATCTACCAAGCTCTACAAAGAACTTAGAAGAATCTAACCTGAAATGTTCAGTGAGCCTCCAAAATAGTATACTTTGAATTTTTAAACGACTTTGAAATTTACGTGAAAAATAACGTTTCATGTGACTTTTTTAAGTAGGCAGAACAAATTTGGTTATCCTGGTCTATTTGGGAGTTACGGCTTCAAAATGAACAACTTCCAATTTAATTTTCTCAACACCCTTTACGTTTTTCGTTCGTTATTAAACCATAATTAAAAAAAACGAACAAAGTTAATCAAATTTTATCCACGGCCCCATTAAAATCGAAAATTTACATATTTCATGACAGTAACGCCATCTCTTCAGTAAATAAACAGCTTATCTTAACTACTATAAAGTTCCTGACCATAGAGTGCTACCAATCAGAAAGCTGGGATTATTTGTTTTTTACTAGAGGTACTAATGATAGCTTTTAACTATACATCGGCATAAGGCCAAAGCAACTGTTGTTGATCCAAAACAATTGTTAACATTAAATTTAAAACAAAATTAAACTTTCCATGGTGCAATTTAGTGAAACATTGCGAATGAATATTAAAATAATAGAAAAAAGTTTGGAAATGTTTCAGCAATTTAACGTTGTCAACTCGACAATTGTTTTGATGAAATGTACGATCATCTTCAAGTGCTCTCAAATTACTAAATACAAAGATTCAAAGTTAGACTATTTATAGGTTATCTAAAATAAAAGGGGCAATAGCACTACTTATTTCTAATTGGTTCTTCATTAGATGTTCGGAGTTGTTAGTTACTATAAGAAAGACTGTTCATGGTGCAGTCTTGATGAAACATGTTAAATAAATAAAATAACGGCGAAAAATTAGTTTTGTTTCAACTGTTTATTACAATCTCTTAAAATGAAACTCTCTTCGTTTCATTGTTTTATCCACAGACTGCTTAGTATTCCTTTAACTGAAGACGATTTTAATAAAGAATTAGCCATTATAAAACAGATCGCACATAACAATGGTTATGATCGCAATCTAATCACTAAATTATTAAATAAGAAAATCAAAATTAAAACTCGAAATTTCCTTTTCAAAAATGTCCCAAACAAACAGGAAGAACCTTCTTTTTGTATCTTAAATTAAATCCAAGGCTGTAGCTACAGAATTAAAAATCAATTGAAAAAATCAAACCAAGATTGTAACATTATTGAGGTCAACAAAGTCAATTTAGGGAATCTGTTAGTCAATAATAAAGAAAGCGTAGATACATTTTTAAAAAGGGGGATTTACAAACTATTCTGTAAAAATTGTAATGCCACATTTATTGGGCAGTTCGGGAGAGCCATAAAAAGCCGCGTTCGGGAGCATGAATATTCCATAAAAAACAAAATTAGCAGTGTAGGTTTCTCAGGACATTGCATTTCTCATAGTCATGTATTAGATGAAGACAACACCAAGGTACTACATTTTCAAAACAAAGGCAGATTGCTTAACCTTGTAGAAAACTTAGAAATTCAAAAGGCCTGGAAGAATACGAAAGATAACTTAGTAAATAATCAAACCGAAATATATTCGCACAATACACCCTTGTTGTTGTCGTCATTATAGTTAAGTAAAGGTTTTTCCATACAGGTAGTCGTAAGGTAGATTAGGAATATATACTCGTGTAATAACTTCTAATTTTAGCATTTCTACTTAAAACTGTCTCTTTGATAATGATCTGTTGATCAAAACAATTGTAAGAGTCTCTTATAATAAACAGTTCAAACAAAACTGATTTTTCGTCGTTATTTTATTTACTGTTATTGGCTACGTTATTTATATAACTTTTAACATATAATAAACAATCAATTAGAAATAAGATGCTGAAAAGAGCTTTACTCCCTATCTTCCGGGTTTGCAGTATAGTTAGTATATGTCGTTGGAACTGCCCGTCCCCACTAGCAGGAGTAGCTGATGGGAATTAAACACCCAAATGTTTTATGTTTTTAACTTTGTATGCAGTAATTTACGAACTCTTGAAAATGATCTTGTAGATCGAAACAATTATCGAGTTGACAACTTCAAACTGATGAAGCTTTTTCAAAGTGTGTTCTATTTTCTTAAAATTTGAACTTAAAATTTAAATAGTCCCCTAACCTTTGAACTTTTGTTTCAGCTGGAGGTCTCAAGCTCACGAACATGACCATACCGCTAGTGGCAGACACAAGAAGTACGATGGAATTACACTGCCGTTTCGACATGGAAAACGAGGAATTGTACGCTGTCAAATGGTACAAGGATGACCATGAATTTTTCCGATACATGCCACATCAACAACCCCACAAGCAAACTTTTCACGTCCCGGGTGTACACCTGCTCTCAGATGAATGGGATTGCAGCTTTAGTCATTGCCGTTTGGTTTTGAGTGGGCTTTCAAGACCGCACAGTTCTGGAGCTTACAGATGTGAAATATCCACCGAGGCTCCTACGTTTCGGCTTGCTTCGGAAACGCGTAACGTTACTGTAGCAAGTAAGTACCCCTCACTTTTACAATTTATCATTTATTAGTTTGATTAAATAATGTAAGAAAGGAAGAAACGCCAACCACAGTTTCAAATGTTCTTTTGAATTCTAAATCTTCATTTAATTTGATTATTTTTATTTTCTACAAAATAATCACCTAATCAAAATGATAAAATTTTTGGTTTTTTACTAATTTCAATCCTGTAACGTTTAGTAAATCAGATAGCTAGCAGCATATCGCCATATAAAGTATTAATATTTACTTCTAACTGTTATAGTTCATAGAATTTGATAAGACCTTACAAAGGTATCTACTTCCGAATGACTAAACGTAACCTGGTAGTAGTAGTCATACCAAGAAAGAGAGGCGCGAATATTTTAGAATATTGGCTTAACTTCCCATGTTCATTTTCACTTTATCTTTCTCTCCCTAACCACACCACCCAGAAGAGGGCCTTACACCCTACCCTTCGGCTTTTCACTATAGTGTAGATCAGAGGGATGCCTGCCCACTAGCTGGTGGGAATAAAAATTTGTTTAGTTTTTCGGTGATGTATCAAAACTACTTGTGGTGAACCGATGAGAACTAATAAGTTAAAAATCGCGATCCACGTCCTATAGTTTCATTTAATTGCTGACCTAGAACTGGTCTACTATACAATATAACAGGCGGTCTGAAAAGTTCGAAGGCTAGCATAGTAAAAATTATTATTCTTTGATAGAATTTGATTTTATTATTCAATATATTTCTCTTCCAAACACTGCTTACAATCATCGACCCGTTGTTGTTTTTGGTCGATAGTGAGCTCGCGCGGCACCCACTTTGTACAGTACAGAGCTTTCGCATATCCAAATATTCATTCACATTCACGATATGACCAACACGTTCCTTTGATACCTTTAGGGTTTCGGCTATCTCAATTCACTTCACTTTACGGTTATCAAAAATTATTTTGTGGACTTTTTTGATGTTTTCGACGGTAACAGCCTCTTTGGGGCGTCCACTGCGTGCATCGTCCTCGATATTCATTTCGTCTCGTTTAAATTTAGCAAACCATCAGCCACTTTTCTACGGTTGATTTTCCTGGTGCAAAGTCCGAATAATGTTTATCAAGCCAAGCCTTGGATTCAACAGTATTTTTTTCGCCGAAAGGCAATGCTTTATTAACACACAAAATTCCTTTTTATTCATTTTTTCAAAGTAACAAGAGTTCTTTCACTAAAAATGCTATAACTCAGATACTAATAGTGCAACAGCTGTCAAATTTATACACGCGTCTTTTGAAGGTTAGGGCTAACTAAAAATCATATGGATTTGTTACTAGTGGCGCCTTCTATGCGTCAGCCTACGAACTTTTCAGCCCGCATGTTATATGTCACCTATTCTTCTTTCTTTTAATGTTAATAAATCTCCGAACCATAACTTCATTCAAGCAAATCTACACAGAAACATTTTTATTCGAAGTTTTCATTTTCATATTCCAAGCCGTTACCTATCGCATAATGAACTGTGACCTAGAGAGAATTATCGAAACAATATGTATGTCGCATAATTAATTCAATTCCTCATCGCTGTCTGCATCTGATTGTTCCATCAGACAATTGACTTTGGCGTGTAATTTAGCGCCAATGGTTGTATTAACCCTCAAAGCAATTGCTGCGACGGAGTACTTATGTAAAGTCCATTGATCTTTAATTTCTCATTTAGAGCATGTCAAAGCTTGTTAGACACTTCTAACCCCAATTTCCAGCAACTGTAGGTTAACAACACTCCATCACCTCATCCTTCTTAATAACTTGGATGCCTCATATTATTGTTGGGGACGTCAAAGCAAAACTTTTCGTCTTACCACTTACTTCATCATACATTATTATTTAGAATAGTTTGGTTATTAAGTGGAGTAGTATAACACAAGACCGTTCAGATACAATTATTATGGTCTTGTATTGTAATTTAATATTGGCAAACACTTTTAATTAAAATGAAGATGTAATAGTGGTTTTGGTTTCAGCTTTACCAGAGTCTGGACCTAGGATAGAAGGTCTGCATGAAAGTTATGTAGAAGGAGAGACAGTAACAGCTAATTGCTCATCATATCCGTCAGACCCAGCACCAATTTTAACATGGCGTATTAACAATGCCGAGGTAATGTTAATATGATTAAATTAGTGTAATAAATTTTAGCTGTTTAAGAAATCCTCTGCATTAAACACTACCCAATTAAACTAGAATTGTTCGAACATAAGTAATGCTTAATTAATTTTACTAATGAAGGGAATCTAGTTTCTTAGCACTCCTATCGTTAAGTTAATGTTAAGCCATGATTAAAGAAACGATACTGTAGCGAACGTATACGTGTGTGCGATGAATCGATTTGCGCTCACGCAGCCTGAAGGCGGCACGTTTGATGTTGGGACCGATCGATACTGGACAATAGACGCTCGAGAATCTTCTGTTGAAATAACAAGTCGTTTTCTTTGGAAAGCTGTCGAAATATCTTCGCGTATTTTTCTAATAAATAAATATATACCCTCGTCTCTGAGTAAATATTCAACAACGAGATACAAAGTGATATAAACAAAGTGCATTATTGTTTGTCAGATAAATACGTACAAAAAAGGGCTAGAGTTTTAATGTCACAGAGAGAAATTAAAAAAATACATTTTTTGTTTACGATATTTTGCATGTAGTAAAATCATAAGAATGTAGTCTAACCTAACCTAACCAAACGTACCCTATCCTAAACTTACATATCTGAAAATATGTGGTATCAAAAATAAAATATCGAGTAACCAGTTGTATTAACTGAATGTAGGCTTTCACGGCCGGCGTCTTCAATATTATATGAAATTTCCGGGCTAATAGGCCGTAGTCGGTAGGATTTAGTTCCTGACGTTTCGCCTGTAACTGCGGCAGGCATTCTCAAAGGTTGGTCGCTGCTGTTCGTTTCGTTCGAAGTGGTCGTCGCTGCTCGTCGTTGGTAAGTCACTAAGACCGACCTTCGAGAATGCCTGCCGCAGCTGCAGGCGAAACGTCGGGATGTAAATCCTACCGACCACGGCCTATTAGCCGGGAAATTTCTTATAATATTGAAAACCACTTGTATTTACTTATATCGTTTCATCGTTAATCTGGATTAACCAACGCTTTTTGTCATTTGGTTTTTTTTATAAACATTCTAATTAAACGTTTTTAAGTAATACAATAATCCCTAATTGTTGGAAAAAGTAAAAATACTCATTGGTAGACTGATAAAGTCAATTGTTTTTACATTAAATTAAAAATAATAGTATGAATCTATAAAGAGGAAACGATACAATGATCAACAATCCTGACATAGCGTTAATGTAACGACTTAAATCGTCATTTATTCATAACAATAGATGGCAACTTTTTTTTGAAAAGAGAAACGTGTACTTTGTGTTCTACATTTAAACCTATTCAGAATATTTCATGTACCTAGGCCTCTTGTAAAACGGTAGGTTGTTAGTTTTTGAAACAGTTTGTTTTGTTTGCTATCACAATATGTCAACTATTAAACCCGTAGGATATCAAGTCGTTTTCAGCAAATCATTTGTTAAAACGTTCGCAGGCTTTATTGAATAATTGCAATTATTGTTCTACGGAAAACCTTTGAAGTGTTCAATTCATGAATTTCTGGAATAAATTCCCGACAGTGCAAATTGCAAAATTCACGTCGCACACCTTCGTTAAATGTGCCCGTTTTGATGATGAATATTGCATTTCGGTGACTGTTTAGTTAATCAGTACAACTGGTGGTTAAGGCTGATCACTCTTAACTATAGCCAGGCCACAATTTCCGGTAAAGCCCCGTAATTCTGTTGACAGGTCGCTGTTTATAACGCTCGCTCTTGGTAACGCTGATAAGCCTTCACGCCCTCGAATGTACCACTGTTGCCAAACCGATAAATTTTATTGACCAGAGAACTTTAACTAATCAATTCAAAGGAGAAATTTGTTTGGCGGTCATTAATTAAAGCAATGTTGTTAATTCATTTGTAACGTTCCGGTTTATTCAACCATCATCAGACTAAAACTAAATACAAAAAATGTAATAAATTTAAATACAATATCAACATAAACAGCTACTCAGAGGGCTAATACCCCTACCGGCATTGAATTACACTGTTGATTCCGATGGATTCTTAGACGAAGATATAACATATTCAAAAACAAAGGCATGAAAATTCTTTTTCGTCTAGATCACAGATCCCACATTGATTATATAGCTTGTAAAAGCCTTTTTACCAGCGCCCACCTGATGAGACCCGATAGGTCGAAACCGGTCGTGGGATATGGCTTTCGGTGCGCTGTGCTTACTGTGTAGGACGCAATCCTTAAAATTTAGACGAATAAGGATTTTAATGCCTTCTTTTCTGAATACAAAAAATGTAGTTCTACTAATTTTTTTTTTTTGGTTTACAAAAGTTTTTGTTTTGGAAATTTCATAAATTTTGTTTATAAATGTTACTTAATCAGTTTAATTTTAATTTAACATTATGATATTTGTGTCAAAGAACTTACCCTTTCGAAAACCGCCACCACCCTGGAAAATAAATTATAAATTTAAAATAAACGGTCAGGAAATCAGGAATAAGTTAATAGAAAAAAATAATGAACAAAGTAAGTCTAAATAAAATTAACCCTGAACTACCATCACTATGTTTTGTTGACCAATTAAAATTATTTATTATTTATTGGAAAACCAATAAAATCGATCGAGAACCTTAAAAAGTGGTTGGTGCTAACAAATTTTAACGTAAACGTTTAAAATACAAGAAATACTGGTATCGTAATTAAAACCTCTTTAATATACAAAACACTAAAAACCCTACATTTGTCTATAACCTTTAACCTTTTAGGAAAATCCTAGTAGTAAAAAGATAAACACAAAAATATGCTAATTGGACATAGGCAGGCTGATTTGTGTTAGATAACCACTTAAAACAATAATATACATGTTATTCTTATGTAATTAGAAAACAATAAAAATTAGACTTATTTTTCCGTGAAAAATATTAACTTCCTAAATAAATAATCAACTTTATACAAAAAATATTATATTTTCTTAGTTTTATTGTTTACCAGGTTCGTGCGCGTACATTGTACTAAGAATCTTAATTTAAAATTCATAATTATAACTGAATGTAGGCTTTCACGGCCGGCGTCTTCATTATCATAAGTGTATTCCGGGATTGTTGGCCGTGCTCGTTGCGATTTTACTCCTGATGATCGCCTGCAGCTGCGGCAGGCATTCTCAAAGGTTGATGGACGCTGACAACGAGCGCCGACGAACACTTCGAACAGCGAGCATCAACCTTTGAGAATGCCTGTCGCAGCTGCAGGCGAAACGTCAGGAGTCTTCTTTAAAACTTTTTTTGTGTTTCATTCCCACCAGCTACTCGTGCTGGTGGGCTGGCAGTCCCTCCGACCAACACTGTTGTGCAAAGCCGGAGGGTAGGGCGTAAGGCCCTCTTCAGCCTCCTTTTAAGAATTGTGGGAACGGGTGGGTGGTGTGGTTAGGGAGAGAAAGATGAGATGGACGAAATGAAGACACAAGAGAAGTGAAAGATTCTGTGGAATATTACTGCCCCAGCATTTGTCTAAGTGATCCAAACTTGAACCAGAGCAGCCGTACCCGGGTTCGAACCGGTGTTCTCCCGAATGCTAAGCAATGACATAGAGCACTAAACCACGCCGCTCGGTACGTCAGGAGTAAAATCCCAATGATCCCGGCCAACAAACCCGGAATACACTTATAATAATGATTCATAATTATTTTAGTCATTACTTTACATTAAATCAGAAAATAATTTAATTTTTCTTCTATCCCCTTCTAACATCAGAACCTGAATCACTCTGTATAATGCATATTTGCTTTTCGTTTAAAATTCTTACATAAAATATGATTTAGTTTGAAATCTCTTCCCAGTACAATTATTTTTTCTCTTAAATCTTTCCGTAAAGATTATAAATTCAATGCTTTCAGCAACCGTTACAATACATCTAAAAGCAAATGGAGCAGTTCTTTTGAGGGGGTATTTTCTTTGAAACACTACTCTTTTGTCATCAAATCGCTTGTTAAACTTCATTTTATGTTCCAGATTGGTCTACCTTTACGTCAAAGAAACAATCAATTTATTTTTATAAATCTCAAAATTGTAGTTAAGTCAATATCTAAAAAATTGTGTTGCCACCGAATTCATGTTTAAGGAATTAGAAAAAATTAACAGTTTCAACTGACAAAAGTCTCCAACAAATGATTAAAACGTATATACAAACACAAATAACGAAATTATAGATTACTAGTATTTAATTTTAATTATATTTGTAATAATTTTCACATATCTTGACAACTTAATATTCTATTAATTCTGAGTGGATTATTGTAAGATAACAATTAATTTAGTTGACCACAAATATATCCCATAAATAGGAATTATGTATGGTGCCATTTTCTTTAATTGTATGTAGAAACAATTAGGTATCTAAAATACTTCTACCTTTTAATATAACTAATCTAATAATTCTCGAGCGTTTACAATTTGAACGTTTCAATTATTTCATAATCAAAAAGAGAAGGCATTAAAATCCCCACTCATCTAACTATAAAGGATCACAGATACCATCTTTCGAACGCGTCCTAATAAAAATTTTATTTATCATATAGCCTGTAAAGGTCTTTCTGCCAGCGCCCACCGGTCGTGGGATATGGCTTTCGGTACGCTGTGCCTACTGTGTAGGACGCGTTCCAAATGTGGGATCTGTGATCCTTTATAGTTAGATGAGTGGGGATTTTAATGCCTTCTTTTTTTGAATATGTTATATCTTCTAAGAAACCATCGGCATCAACAGTGTAATTCAATGCCGGTAGGGGTATTAGCCCTCGGAATTGTTGTTTCTGTTGATTCCATATTTATATTTTTATTTATGTTTCAATTATTGCGTAGAGTAAGATAGAAACTGACCGTCCACCGACGCCGACGTGACGGTATCTATTATATTTACACAAAAATAACTTGCATGCTTCAATCCAACCATCTACCAATGGTATTAGGGGGGAGGCAGTCCCACCGACCTACACTGTACTGCAAAGTCTGAATGTAGAGCAGAACCGGAGAGAAAGATGAAACGGACGAAATGAAGAAAAAAGAGAAGTAAAAGATTATCTGTGGAATATTTCCTTCCCAACATTTACCTAAATTGTCGAAGGGAAACACAGAAAAACTTGGACCAGAAAAGGCAGCGCCGGATTCCAACCTTCCTAATTCAAAATAGACCAGGACGTTTGGAACCCTATTTGCACGTCTATGACTATTTATATATCTTCTGCACCACCACTGCTCAAATCTATCGCATAGATTATAACCAAATATAAAATCTAGCGGTATAGATAATAGCTTAGTATTCGGGAGGATACCGGTTAGGTTTTGGGTCTACCTGTCCTGGTTAAAGATGTGTATTTTGGATTATTTAGGCAAATGCTGGGGCAGTAATATTCCACCTACAGATAATATTCCACTTATCTTCTGTCTTCATTTCGTCCGTCTCATCTTTCTCTCCCTAATCACATCACCCACCCATTCTCACGATTCCTGAAAGGAGGCTGAAGAGGGCCTTACGTCCTACCCTCCGGAATTGCATCACAGTATAGGACGGAGAAACTACCCGCTCACTAGTATCAATATCTGGCGCAAATAAGAAACGTCTCATTAACGTTTTAAAGCGTCAAACGCCACACCACACTACCTTCTTATAATTAACAACTGACAACAGCATAATCGCGTTCTTTCCCATTTCAGGCGAGTCTATTCACAAGGAATAACGTTGCATCAGAACCGAACCAAGACGGCCTAACATCCCGATCGGCAACGCTCGCTTTTCAAGCGGAACGTAAGCATTCACAAGAGGGCGACACGATCGAGTTACGCTGCGAAACCGCATTGCCGGGAGTTCCCCTACCGCCGCGGGCAACCGTTCGACGTATAAACATTAAAAGCATTCATCAACAACAACAGACCGTCAATAATCAGCAGTTGCTGTGGCATAACTCGTCAGCTTATTCCCGCGGTACTTTACCACCATTATTTGCAGTGATCTACTTATCGCTGATCACAAATTGGCTGTACTAAAAAACAAAGTCTAAGTCGTTTTGTGATGATGTATTTTAAAGGAATGATGGATGTGATTCTCTATTATTATATTAAAAAGAATTGTATGTAGCCACAAAGAAAAAAACGTAAGTGATTCTTTTATGTGATTTTTTAAACTATGTTCCTATTTCTAATCGTATTTTTTATATTTTACGAACGAATATTATGATATTTGGTTAGAATTTATCGTTTATCTCTTTGTGAATCTGAAAAACCTACGCTTTTATCTATCAAATTAGCAGAAAGGAGAAATAAATATATCAAAGATGGTACAGTCACAATATTTATTGATAATTCAAAAGAAGTAGGTACCATTTATTTTAGTTACAATTTATATATAAGTACCAGTAAACCCATTTACAGTGTTCTGTAAACAGGAAACTTTACAAGTGGTTAAAGATCTTTCACAAAAACAATAACAACTGAATAAAACATCATAATCTCTAATGGTTTACATTGAAATGATGCAAATGATTAAATAAAGAAAGACTCACCCTAATTACCACCAACCAAATTTTATATGAGCGGACACGTGTTTCGCCTACTTCACACTTGGTCATTATCAACGCGAGACTGTCTCACGTGTGAAGTGGGCGAAACACGTGTCCGCTCATATAAAATTTAGTTGATGGTAATTAGGATGAGCCTTTTTTTATTTAATTATTCTTTTACCACAATCTTCTATTTTCTACTATGTAAATGATGTTGAATTTTTAGATTTTTCAAAAACATTAAGGACATGATGATGTTTCTTCAAAACATGATTCGATTTATTTGGAAATTTGTCAGATACTGTAAAAATAACGTACAATTATAATATACAATATTTATAGATGCAAAGAACTATAAAGTTTCGTATCTATTAAAAAAAACATATTATTTTCCGGAGAAACAAATTTTAAGAAGTATCAGACCTTTTTATTGTAAAAATGTCCAGATTCTCTAAGTTTTATTTAATAATTAGGCTTTTATTTGAATCTCTTTGAAATATTTTATAAATTATGCTTTAGCTCCACATCATATCAAAACCAAATTATTTATAAATAAAATATTTAAACGAAAAGTGCCAAATTAAAGCCCAAAATCCTTGTTTTATAAAAGCATATGCAAAATTTCAAATATTTACTTATTTGTACAACAGTTGAGGACTCGTAAATCGCCAGAAACGTTATAATTTTTCAATTAACTTTAACTGAAAATACAACAAAAAAAAATTTAAAGTAATACAATTAGTTAGTGACAAGACGGGAACGGAGAGAGAACGAGGGAGATTGAAAGAATGAGTGCATAATACTTTTTGTCATGAATTGAATTGTTCTTAATAACGCACGTTAAAATTTTAATTAATGTCGATGATAAAAAAATACACTTATCCATTCAAGTCGTACGTATGTAGTTGTTGTGTAACACGAATAATTACAATGATCTTATCAAATGCACTTTAAATCCACAAATTGTACATAGACAATGTAATGTTATATAAAAGTATATTTAAAAACAAAAGAAAAAATGATGTATGCTCTGTTCTGTGGAATAAAACAACACAAAGTGAAACTTCTTCTTTTATTGCACACCCCGTCCGCTGTGGTGCATTGGTGTGGTTACGCAAACTACCTGTGAGAGAGTTGTTGCACCCCTCGCCCACTAGAATCTTGTTGCACGCCGCGCCCGCAGGAGTGGTGCTCTATGATCCAGTAGCGCACCAGCATCGTGTTTTCACGATAGAAGTAATTATAAATTATATAATTAGAGTAACACTTATTACAAGCAATCAATTTTAAATATACCTCTGCAAAACGATATCACTGTTAATTTTTTTTAAATTCCCTTTATGATCTCAATTGACCTTTAAAACAAAATCCCGTTCGATGGTCTATTCGTATGGGGACACAGGTCTCTATTAATGGCCCATTTTAGTACAATACAACCCTACCGATTTTCATAATAACACAATAACAATTATTATCTCAATAAAAGGAATCTAAAAATACACGATATGAATAATCAGTGAAAATTACCTCCCTTTCCACAACGGTAAACTGCGCCATTTGTTTTTCTTCTATTTATTGTGATATTTTTGTATTTTACGCCCCGTACAATTATTAACATAACGATGGGTCGAGGGGTACACACCTTCGGTTTTTCCTATCGATTTATCACATACGTTTGCGATGTGTAAAGGATGTACCAGGCATGTTTTTTAAGTAAGTACCGTTTTGAAATTAATAAAAACCGTGCAAAGATTCCTTAATAATTTTACTTTTACATGAAAGCCTGTACCTTAATCTACTTTTTTAAATAATTTCCTACAATATTGAGGCACTTGTCATAACGTTTAACCAGTGATCAGTCTTTGAATACCCTTCTCATAGAACGAACTGACTTACATCACCACCACTGCATTACAACTGTTTTGACTTCGTCATCGTCTTGAAAACACTGACGGCCCAGATGTTTCTTCAAGTGCAAGTACAAATGGTAGTAACTGGGCGCCAAATCAGGGCTGTACGGAGGATGATCTAAAGTATCCCAGTGAAAAGATGTAATGAGATCTTTTCGTCCACATTCTGTACCAAATCTTCATTAACGATCAAAGGACACCCACTTGGTTGTTCAGCACGCACATTTGTGCGGCCATCTTTAAATGCTCTCACCCACTTCCTTACCATTCCATCACTCATAATGTTTTGTCCGTAAACTGCACAGATCTCAGATCTCACGATGAATATCAAGCGGTTTTAGTCTTTTAGCACTAAGGAATCGTATAACAGCCCGGACTCCGAACATCACAGTCGGTGGGACTCACGATTATCGGAGGCATCTTAAACACTCAGTAAACAACGTATACAAGGGCGAATCAGACTGTAATGGTGTCGGTGCGTAGGTGAGAGATGTAGGTACTCAGTGCGCATATGCGGAACGTTGACCGCAGCGCTGAGGCGGCAGAATTTCCAAACGGTACTTACTAAAAAAACCATGCTTCGTAATTAGATATGCGATGAAGTTTCCAAGGTTAAAGGTAAGTTATTGAATTTCCTTCGAATTTTTTATCAACTTTTTTATAATGTCCTTAAGGTTACGTTACTTCAAAATTTAATTTTCCATGTTTCAACTTTATTGCCATTTTTTTCTCTCTCTCTCTCTGTCACTTTTTTTAAACAACAAGAACATTTCGAACAATAGCATTAAAAATTTGAATCATTCTAGATTAAGTTCGACAGTTTTTGCTTCCTTCGGTAAAATTTTAGTTCCCAAAAAGTTTTGATAATGAAACATAATAAACCACTTTAAAATTTTCAGAAGGAGTCTTTTTCTTCAAGATGCCTTTGTTTAAAAAAGGGGCTCCTAATGTATCTTCCGTTATCCATCATGTCGCAAACCAAAATGTTCACTAACTTTACGTTCAATATAAACGAAATAGCTTCCAGGAAAATCATTAGGTAATAACTGAAAGCGAGGAGCTTATAGAAACCCTTATTCTGTGTACAATTTACTCGAAACTTTTCGAGACCTCCTTTCAACAAGATAGATATCAAATATGGAGGTCGTTAATATCATGATCAAGTATCAAATATCCATCAAACGGTCTGCAGTTAATATTCCAATTTAAAGATGGATGCACTACAATCATTTCTCATCATTAACCACACAAAACATTTCAAAAGATTGCAATAAAACAGATTCGAACAGTTCATACACGAGTCAATATCTTATTAGATCAATGTATATCGTAACGGGTTCCTTTCGAAGTGTATATTTATTGCAAATTCAACGACAAAAGAATTATAATAAACAATAATAAAAAACTATGTAAAAAGTTGTTGATGGTAAATGGTAGTACTTGTCGAAACGAATTATATATATATATATATATGTATACATCTCATCTAGAAGGGAGGGGGGGATGTTATAGAAAAATATTTAGCAAAGGTGAATTTTTAAACTCTATTTGATCGTTTAATGCTAGGTCTTTTTTATGATATCTGTTAATTTCTAGGCTCTCCAAATAATTTAATTGTGAACTTTTATTTTGTATATGTAAAATTTTATATTTTAAATTGAAATAACGATTTTGATTAATTAAGTGTTCTGCATATGTAGAATCCATTTTTCTATTAGTAAAACTATACAACAGTTTGACATACTTAGGTAATTTTTCAACAAAAATTGGTAAATGTATTAGACAAATAACTTTTGAAACCAACAATACGTTAGGTAAACTAATATTAAATAATAAATGGAAAACTCCGAAAGAATTGAACTCAGGAGTTTATTGTTTGAGTTGTTTAGACTGTTATAAAGCTCACGTAGGTCAGACTGGTAGGTCCATCAAAACGCGCATTAAAGAACATCTGTATAGTTTTACTGATAAAAAATGGATTCTACATACGCAGAACACTTAATTAATCAAACTCATTATTTGAATTTAAAATATACAATTTTACATATAGAAAATAAAAGTTCAAAATTAAATTATTTGGAGAGCCTATAAATTAACAGATATAAAAAAAAAGACCTAGCATTAAACGATCAAAAAGAGTTTAAAAATTCACCTTTGCTAAATATTTTTCTATAACATCCCCCCCTCCCTTCTAGATGAGATGTATACATATATATATATATATATATATATATATATATATATCTTGTACAGATCGAAGTTTGTCAAACAATCAGCTGATGAAGCCAATGTTTGGCGAAACAATATTGTAGTGTCTACAAAATAAAATAAAATAAACTATTTTTGAAACTTTGTGGTTTTTAATTAAAGTTCAACATGACTACGTAAAAGGGTTGGAAAAAAGTCCTGAACCTAGTAGTTTTCTCCTTTGAAAAATGATAATTAGGTTGAAGCCAAATATGGATCAAGATGTTTTTATTCTAAACTGGTAAGTAGTTGTTTGTTACTTAGCATATTTTGCTACCCCTGAAGATGCCCTTATGAGGCGAAATACGTTTCGAGTTTTCTAATAAAGTTTTAAGTGAAATTCCCATGTTTGTTTGATTTAAATTTTATTTTTAATTTTGAATCATCTTTTACCATGTGATAACGGCAGATACCCTTAAGGTAATGAAAATACATGTTAATTTAGTTAACATAAACCATACAGGCCTGTCTGCAAGAAATTTTCGAACATCAGTGTAATAAGTTGCAGTTTTATATTCAATCACGAAAATCCATACAACAGTTTTTCTAAAACCAGTGTTTCCTCCCGTATAAATTTTATGAGATGAGTAAGGAATCACCCAGTAGAAGAACTATCGGGTTTTTAAATGATTCTACAATAAAATCGAATCAATATTGGACTTTTTAAGAAGCTGGTTTATGTGCAGCGAAATAATCGTAAAATTTGATTTCTTTTAATGAATATCGCGGACCGTGAATCATATTCTCGCTGTCAATGATAATTTTGATAAAACGCTTTTAAAAGTTAGTTTATAGTCCATTTGTTCGAACGCTGCCCAGTGACCTAGACAGTAACAGGCGGCGAGAGATAGTTAAAAGAATGGTTCGAATAAATCATATCATTTTAAGCATTGCAACGAATCACGGAGAAATTCGTGATTTAAAGGAAAAGATTTCTGAATAGCCTGGGAACGATGCAAGGACTGAACGGTTGCTCCAAGACTCCAACAACGAAATTTATACTCTTCCATGGTGACTCTTAAATCCTTCACTGAATCATTCGAACATTAATAATTCATAGGTTGGCAGGTATTGTATGTGTGTACTTTAAATTATTATTTCATTTTTTTTCGGTCATCGGCAAACCATTCTACTTATTCAAACTACTAACGTATACGAAAACGTAAAGAATCGTCTTAGTTCATAACCACCCTTTTAATTTAATAAATGGTAAAGAAATCAAAAACTTATCAAGATTTTTTAAATGACGAGAACAACCCTTTTGATGAAGCCAATGCTTGGCGAAACATGTTACATGATTCAATAAAGTTTGTGAAAGTCTACTTATTGAGTGTTTTTATTCCTTGGATTATGATTTCTCATCAAGTGAAACTCGAAACTATTAATTTCTCAGTCTTATTATTAGGAAGAAACACTTTTAAAACATATTCGAAAAAGAAGGAATTAAAATCCTTAATCGTCTAAATATTAAGGTCAAAGATCTCACATTTGGAACGCCTCCTACCAAGTAGGCACAACGAACCGAGAACCATATCCCACGACCGGTTTCGACCTATCGGGTCTCATCAGTTGGGCGTTGACAGAAAGGCCTATATAATATAAATATAAATATGGAATCAACAGAAACAACTACTTCGAGGGCTAATACCGGTCGTGGGATACAGCTTTCGGTTCGTTGTGCCTACTTAGTAGGACGCGTTCCAAATATGAGATCTTTGATCTTAATATTTAGACGAATAAGGATTTTAATTCCTACTTTTTTGAATATGTTATATCTTCTTCTAAGAATCCATCGGAATCAACAGTGTAATTCAATGCCGGTAGGGGTATTAGCCGTCGGAGTAGTAGTTTCTGTCGATTCCATATTTATATTTATATTTACTTTTTAAACAGTTTTATTGTAGATTTTATTATTGTTCATATAATGAATATCTCAATATATTTCTTGTATGTTCTTTTGTTGTATTCTTTACTGTAGTGGATAGATTGTCCAAAAGAAACAGGCGATGGCGTTTCGTTGGCAGCAAATTAGAGAATATTTCAGAGACCATTACTTCTAATATAAGTTTCAAACAAAAGAAAGACGAAAGTAGGCGAAGCCGTCTCGTTCCTCTTCCATGGCCACAGAATGCAAGTTATCTTAATGTAGAGTTCGAATTTATGGCATTTTCTCGTGTGGAAGTCCATAAAGCACCGCTCCCGGAGATATATTAACGCATCAGGGCGTCCAGATTTACAATATCTTTAATGTTCCCCGTTTCTATTTGCGAGAGAGCTTTCAAACTCCTACGTCCATCTAAGGCATTAACCAAAGCAATTTCTTTGCGATTATTGTAATATTTACTACTTAATTACCGATAAACTAGGACCGGTCATGGGTCATAAATCGACGAGTTCCTATACGTTATCGCCACATCCGGTAATTTGGGGCACGGTTACGCTTATATTGCCATTAATAAGAAATATCAGCTATTGATCGGAAAACATTGCAAAATCTATCATCCATTATCCTTTATCGTAAATTACTTTGTGGTGATTATAATAGTTATCTTAAAACAATGACAAAAACTATTTAAAATACTTGTTTCATATTTCATTAACTGAATGTCAATATTGGCAATGTTTTTTTTACTTAAAAACTGCACTCGTATGAAAAAATGGCATTTATGTGATTAATACTAAAAAATGTCAATATTAGTACTCCAAATGGAGTCATATTCAACACTGCGAGAGAGCGGAAGATGAGATTTATCAGGAGGGAAGCAAAATGTATAAATATAGGTCATCATATACCCAATTCACACCAAGCGGCATGGTCTAGTGCTGTAGATCATTGCTTAGGCGGAGGGTAGGACGTAAGACCCTCTTCAGCCTCCTTGCAGGACTCGTGGGAATGGGTGGATGATGTGGTTAGAGAGAGGAAGATGAAACGGAGGAAATGAAGACAGAAGAGAAGTGAAAGATTATCTGTGGAAAATTACTGCCCCAGCATTTGCCCAAATGATCAAAGGAAACCGCATAAAACCTGGACCAGAGCAGGCGTACCCTGATTCGAACCGGTGACCTCCCGTATGCTAAGCAGTGATCTAGACCACTAGTCCACGCCGCTCGGCCAATTCTTAGTAACCCTTAATTTGTAATTACTTAATTATTCAATAAATACTATTCTAGGTATCCTGTATTCTACGATACAAAACAGGTTGAAAATTGAAATTTCATGTTTCCTAAAATTCAGTCAGTTCGAAGGACATGTTCTTTGAACCGTCAAATTAGCAAACTGAGAAGCTCATGTGGAAACTTAGAGTTGTAATTACTCTTGTAGCTGGATGTTAAGAGATACTGATTATAATTATATTCAAAAGAAACTGCATCGCTCTTTACAACATAGTTTCGACATGCGACAAGTTACTTGTTACATAGTGTATACAAACTTTAGTGAATGACATTAGTAAGTTTCTTCACCCCCACCTTCAAACAATGCAACCAAACTCTAGCAAGGAACATCTGTCAGCAACACATAAATGTTAGATAGATAATCCATAATGCCTAACATTACAAAATTATTAAATTCCTGTAGAGAATTTTCAATTGTGCTGTTACCCTACTAAAGAATAAATTGATGATCTGTTTCTAAAATTTGTACGTTGTAGGAATGCAAGGGATAAGAGAAAATAAGGAAATAGTAGAATGAAAGGATTGCGAATGCATGTGTAGTTGTGGGATTATCAATGGAGTGTAGACCACCCCAGAGTAATACTTCATGGTGTACGTGCGTGCGTGGAAATTTGAAATTGTGAGATTCTATTGATGCAATTTGTTCTGTCCTTTATTGCCCATTAAGTTTGATATTGAATTGTTCAAACTCTCCGTTTACATTTTATAAACCCATATTTTTAAACAAGCAACTACGATATATATGCAAGCGTATTGCTATTTTAATCGCAAGCTGCAGTTTTTTCATTTTCCTTTTATTTTCAAAGAAATAATCAATTGCTCTTGCTTGAGTTAAATACTAGAAGAGGGCGGAACTGGCGAAGACATGTATTTACCAAAAATATAGCGAAACGTCATCAAACAGAAGAAGATTTTTGACCGATTCATTATGAGTTCAAAGACTACCCTGAGTCAGTCATTGCATTTCTCTAAAACTAAAACATTTTACATCCCTAACTACTTGCGAACAAAAATTAATATAGGCCTTCTGTCTCTTTTTACTCCTATTTCTACCTTTAATACATCTCTAACACATGGGCTGAAAAGTCCCGGGCCTAGGAAAGAAAACACGTTTGTTTTTTGTTCAAAATTGGCTTTATTCATCAACATAATCTCACACGGTGCGTTGTCTTTATGAAACATTTTTTTTTCTTTTCCATATGCGGTCGTTTCTTTGCAATTAAAATTTCACGACCTTCAAGCTAACTACATTTACTACAATTCACTGTTGATAGTATTTCCCTTCTCAAGATAGTTGATGAATATTACACTACACTCATCCCAAAATACCGACGCTTTGTGCTAGATGACGACGGTTTCGATTCCGGATTGAAGTGATGGATCCATGTTTCATCTATTGTAACATATCGACGCAAAAATTCCGGTTTGTTACGTTTAAATATGGCCAAACACTGCTCAGAATCATCAAGACGTTCTTGTTTTTGGTCAACAGTGAGGAAACACGGCACTCACATTGATAGTCGTAGTCTCATATTCTCATAGTCAAATGCTCATGCAATATTACATAAAGCCAACACGTTCTTATGATATGACATCTTTACGATATCAGCTAATTCACGAAATATCACTTTTCGATCATTCAAAACGATTTTGTGGATTTTTTCTGATTGGATGGTTTTTGGTGTTCCGCCTCATTTGGACGTCCACTGCGTTCTGCATCATCAGTATATCAGTCTCTACGACCACGTTTGAAGTCAGCAAACCAAATTTTTATTTTATTTCGGTTGTTTCCAATGGAGCGGAGCCTCCATAACACCTTTCTACTTTTCAACCCATTGCTCATTGTTTCGCTTGAACGGTAGTTTTTCCCATCAAGAAGAAGTGTAAAATTAAAACGCGAAATTGTTAACATTGTTATCAATTGTTTTGAAAATTAGCGTCAAAAGTAGCTAGATAATGTCACTCTTAGCATAATAACTTACATACTAATGAATATGTTACAATATCATGAAATTTTAACACCTGTCTTTTGAAAGTTAGTAGTTACTAACTGAAAAAAAGGTGAATGCAATAAAACTAGCGCCATCTATGTGTTAGGCCCGAGACTTTTCAGCCCATCGGTTACTTCTTCTAGTTCTTTGTCTCCAATTTTTATATAATTGTAAAATAAAACAAATAAGGTGTAAATGTTATAAGGTGTAGTACTTGCAATAAATTTTACATTGGGCAGACAGACATACCTCTCGATAAACGTATTAATGAATGCATAAACCCATTTAAAAATATAAAAAATGATTCAAACTATGCAACACACGCAATTACTGAAAAACACAATTTAAATCCTGATTTTATAATATGAAAAGCAAAAATTACAAATTAAATGTGTTAGAAGCAATGGAAATTAATAAATTTAAAATTAAAAATGTACTACTTAATGACCAATTAGATTTGAACTATTCCCCACTTCTTAATCTATAAGAAACCACCCCCTAACTAGTTGGTTAAATGTATAAACATAGGAAAGATGTATTGTTTAAGTTAAGAAACTTGTAACTTCTGAAGAAGCCACTTGAGTTAAGAGTCAAAATAAATTTGTGGAAATTACAAGTGTTTTTTATATTCACACCAATCCTGCATTCATCTCCCATATAAATCAATATTTTCTTTTAAATTTTTATTTTTGACTGATTGTAGTTAATTTTTTGAGTTTTATTTCACACTACTAAAAGGTGGAATTGCTTTTTTTCCAAATTCAATACTTGATTTTAGAATTCGAAAATAAATTAATTATCACGAGATAGATATTCAGGTAATATAATTGAAGAGACGTACAACAAAAAATGATTCGTCTCGAAACGAGAATGCGACTTCGTAGTACCGTAATTAAACAGCAATGATAAAAAGTAAAGAGGCAATACACGCATAATGTGAAAAGCAGCAGATGTCGTTTAATTACAAGACAATGAACAAAAGGGTTGCACAAATACTTAATTGTCTGTATCGCAAAAGCTAACTTGTAAACTAGGCGACCTGGAAGAGGGTTGTAAGGAGGATGGCGATGGCGATAGAAAAAGAGGACCTCTTACAGTTAGTCGAGTCGCAATTAATTGTACGAGATCGAGATGGGGCACAAGGCACAAAGATTGAAACAAGAGGAACGTCTTCTTTGATAATTAAATTTAATTTAGTTGCAACGACTATAACGACTGCAGTATGATTCAGAACTTAGAAGAAGGAAAATGTACGTAATTTTATGTTTGTAGAATGGACATTATAAACCATCAATTTTCCGAGAATTGCTTGTTTTCAAATAGCCACACCCATAGTGGTTATGTTGATACTTACCAACGTGAAATATGTGCCAGTGTCTTTTTAGTCATTTACAGCAGTTACTCTAAAGTTAAGTTTGATTTACATTCGGTAAACCGCAAGCGAACTTCTCCTACCAGGATAAAGTAGATTCGGCCGGCAGATAAAGTGATACCCGGAGCAAATTTATATTTACTGCAAAAAGTTAAGTTAACAATTGATATGTCGGAATAGCTGAATCAACAGCAACAACAGGCACTTGGTCGTTTGGATTGTTCATGGTTTATTAAAAACAAAAAAACAATATTAGTAGAGGAAAGCTAGTGAATTATATTGCCCTTGTTTCCTGGTAGCATCCCCAGGCGTCTTTGTTGATGATTATGGATAAGTCAAACATAAACACAAATAACTATCATGTAACTATGGCTGCGTTTGGTGGCCAGACGATTTCCACCTGGAGTACTGATTCTACCAAAAAGAAATACCTCTTGGATGATAAACATAAAACTAATAGTATGTCAAAAAACATTAAGGTGTTGATTGTGGAAATTTTAAAAATTGAAAAACACAAAAAGTTTCAAGCTTTATATTTGTATTCACTGCAACTGTTTCGCTTAACTTAATCTTCTTCAAGTGAAGATATAAAAAGCTTGTGATTACTAACTACCTATAAGGTGGAGGAATTAGGTATTGACATTTCACCCCGACCCATTAATCTGGAAAATTCTTAACGTAGAATACATAAACCCTTTCGGTGTCTACCGTTTATTAAATTACTTTTAAGACAGACATACATTAATTATTAAAAATTATGAATGGTTAGTGTAATTGTAGTATACATTTTTGGTACAGTAGTAGATGACTAATCTACAGTAATTCATGTATCAGATTATTCTGTAATAAATTTTCAAACATTCCGGCCCTTTTCAGGGTGGGCACCTTGCCTAGCCTAGCAATTACGATCGACATTAAACCAAACGTGAATTCCGGCACAGGAAAAAATATAACAAAACGAGTAACTTCAAATTCAATGGTGTGCAGCTCGAAAATTAATTTCTGCGTCTAATTGGAACGAATGTTTGCTCGCTAGGAAAACTCATTCACACGGTTCACGGCAAGTCTCGTATACATATATACATTTTTCTACGCCGACACGCAAACAAATCTCATTTACAACTGTTTCAACAAAAATAAAAATTAAAAAAGGAAACCAAATAGAATTAAAAAAAGAAAGGGAAACCCAAATTCGTTAGGAAACTTCGCAAAAACCGAGATTGTTCTTCCACATTTTTATTCGGTATAACAATGCCAGACAGTTTTCATACAAACGGGTGCACTAAGTGAAGCAGTCGAAACGCATTTATTATTTTCATTTTTTTGAAAACTGAGCATTATGAATAATCCGTTTCAAAAAGTAATTATGTCGTCTCATTTTAATATTACGTATTTCCTTTAAGCACCTAGATTTTTAAAATGGATACAAAATATAACGACGAATTGTAAAAATAAATCCAACTAAATAATTAACGAAAACGTTGCTGCAATGAATTGCATTCATATAAAAAATAGAATTTTATTTTATTCCACAACTTACCCAGATAAATTGGGGCAAAAGTAAGGTTTTTGTTTTAATTTTTGTTAGATGCTGCAACTTAAAGTAGGAGGACAGCGAATAGAGTTTATGGTCGAAAATTTTTGAAACATCTTTTAAATATCAAGAATCTAAACACTTAAACAAACGCTTTTAGATGTTACAGTTAAGTACTATTGGAAACAGTCTGTATATGTTTCGATCTTTGAAGTCTTTGTCAAGAGTTTCTTTATTTTATATAAAAAATTGACTCAAACGCCTTATATAGTAACACTACAAACAATGCTTATTGGTACAACCAAATGAATACATTTCGATTACGAAGTAGTCATTTTCAATGGACACTACCTAATTTTAATTTTTGATTACTAAAAACTGGTTCTATTTCTAATTTTTTACAAAGACTTATTAAAATCAGCAGTTGCATACCATCCCTTAAACACGGGATTACGCAATTACATCGACCTAAAAGTTTACGAGTGTATTTAAATTCATAAATTTAGGGATTCTTTGGTGAATTTTGACCTGCCGTTCACCAACAACCCCCTTTCAATAGTCTTCAATAAGTTACAGGTAGTTTTTTAGAATATATTTAGGTATAATCTTTTCTTAATCTTAGTTTACTATTACCATTGAAAATGGCTACCTTGTAGTCGAAATGTATCCATTTGGTTGTACCAATAAACATTGTTTGTAGTGTTATGAGGCGGTTGAAACTATTTTTTATATTATTTACACTGCAAGTCACTCGATACTCATCCGTACCTCTAATTATTTTGTTTCTTTATGTGTTTAAATTAAATGTAAGACAGCATAGTGAATAGCTCAAACCTCAACGCCAAAACACGATACTAAACGTCCGAAACACTTTTCGCTAACAAAGTTACCTTCTTCAGGGACTGAAGAGAACTAAAAACATATACAAAACGGGTGACAGCAACAACAAAAAAATTTTCTCGTTAATTTAAGGTACCTAATTTGTGGTAGGGAAAATTAAAGTCAAGAGTAATGTATTAAAATTAACCCCTACTAAATAATTTCCCAAAATGTTACATTATTCTAAATAGTATTAGATTATATTAGAATTCTAGAAAGGGACAACTAAAGCCAGCACATTTTTTTGCCAGTATTTACTTTTCGACTAGATAGGAAAGGTTCAGTACATTTATCTATATTTATGGATTGTATTAGGTTAAACTAGATTAAAGTATATTGTATTGCACCAATTTCTTCTTTTCTGATAATGAACTTTGCGAAGCAGAACTTACGCAACAACACTAGCACAATTCAGCATAATTTTCTTTTAATTGTCCAAAGAAAGCCGGGCTAAGTCACCGGACCTCTGTTAACTACAACTATCATTTCTCCTCCCCAATATTTTCCCGTTGGAAATAAAAATAATCAAACAATTTTAGCCTGACAGGTCATGCATCAGACTGATGGACCGTTCAATTTAAAACGTGTATGTACCATTTATCACTTGCTTCCGTCTAATTTTTAATTTCAACTGTGAGTAACTACATTCCCCAATTTTTACTTTTTAATACGCTTTTACAGTTTTCATGGGCAGCAATTTGTAGACCATAAAGAATAACCACTTAAAACTTGTAGCGAAAGAAATATTAACAGCAAATATATTCTTAATTTTATTTTTGTAAATAGTAAATGGTTTCAATGTAGACAACTTCTTATGTTCCTTTTCATATAAATTCTATTGTTCCATTTACTTCTACTTAGAATTTCTCTTTTCACCTATACCTACATGCTAGTTTTATCCTTAATTTATTTAATTGATTATATCGATACTTGGTTGAAATTCATATTAACTTTGACGAATAAAAAACGCAAGTTTAAAATTTCAGCAAATTTAATAAATTTTCTTTACAATTGTTTCACCAAAGTTGAAAACTAAACATTTAATAAATAATTAACTGTATTTATAAACCCATAATTCAAGCATCCTATGAAGCTGAAAGGGTCAGATCTTCTGCGTCTTCAGGGTACATTTAAACAAATGGAGTTTTTAAAAACTTAACTTTTTATATTTTCAGAATATGTACTAAATTATAAAAGACTAACACCTAGCTATAAATATAAGTTTTATTAACGTGTTACATAACATATGTTAGAGGTAACAGTTTATTTATTTACTTTTCGTCAAGTTATTACGAAGGTAAGGGTTGTGGCAGAGCATGACAGGGGCAAGAGCCACAGTGGCAACCTCGTCCAAGTTTTATGCCTCCAATAAAACCTACCCACTGTCATTCTTTACGATGCAACAACACCGAAACCTTCAATTACCAGAGCCACCCCTGTGCGCGAGATGCCGCAGGGGAAATGTGTCTAAGGGTCGGTATTACGAAATAAATAGAAGACGCATTGCCTCTATATAGCTTGAGACTCGGCAGTGTAGGAAAAATTATTTAAAAAAATTGAGAGATGAGATACATACAGCACCCTTGTTGGGGTGGCAGCAATTTAAAAAAATAATAATTTAATACTCTCTAAAACAAAGTATTTCGGTCAACAACATTTCATCGCCTTAGAAATTATAAAACTTATACAGACTGTCCCGAATACGAATAATATCGATCTTATCTTTTAGTTGGCCTATTCGTATACCACTGGAAACACAATCTTGTGATTGGTAATTCTATTATTATTTAATTTGGACAGTATACCTAACAATATTCTTAGTATGACCTTTCCAAACTATCATAGCCTTTGCTGAAATGAAAAAAGATCAGGTAACAGGCAGTATATTACCATCTCAAGGTATTTGCTACTAATTTCAGTATTTCATAGTGTCTGTTTGGAGTCTTGCGAAGGTATCTATATAGCAAGTACTTTTCAAGCTAAACTTAGGACGCAAGTTATATAACATATGGGCTAAAAAGTCCCGGGCCTAACAAAGAAAACACGTTATTTTTTGCTTAAAATTGGCTTTATTCATCAACCTAATCGCCATCAAGAGCAACACAATCATTCCAGCGCCACTCTAACATTTCAACAACGCAGCTTAAATATGTGAATTCACATAAAGCTTAACAAAAACAATTATTATGTTAGAAGTTCATCAGCGTGCCATAGACAGTCTCGATAAATTACTGATCAAGCAGTAATATTCCGTAAAGAACAATTAATATAATAACAACATAGAGGAAATTGTTGCCATCTAGTGGATTTTAGCTGCTATACCTTTTTCGGTGGGCGTTTCCTGGTCGGTCTACGGTAGTGATGGGGGTAACTATGCCTTGTTAAGCCAAAAGACGTAGTCACGGTCGAAGTTGTGCAACAATCGAAAGAGGTATAAAATGCACGACTCGAACGCGGACAGTTGTTTCAGCAAAGAAACCAACAACGACAGCGGTTGGAATCTACTGAGGATGCCAGCAGTCAGGGTTGGCGAAACGTCTAGCAGCAGAAGAAGAAGAGAGGACCATGGCACAATAGCCCGGAAAATTCCACATCATTCAATGTTATTATATTAACTGTTCTTTATGGAACATTACGGCTTGGTCAGTAATTTATCGAGAATGCCTATGGCACGCTGATGAACTTCTAACAAGAGCGATCGCGATCCGTGGTGTCTAATGGTCTTGATAAATTTCTGACCAAAAGTATAATAATTGTTTTTGATATGCGTTTAACTAAATGCTTTAATTAATGCTTTCATTTACAAAACTGTGTTCTACAACTGTAACATTTACGGACTGGATTTTTTATTCATTCTTTTATAATTTCAAAGGTGCGTTGCTGATGTATAAATAAATTGAAAACAGGTTAAATAATAATTATAATTATTGAAAGGTGCGTAAGGAGGGTAGTTGAAAGCAGTTTCGTTTCGAAGGAGAAAGTTTGACGTTTGAAAGTAATTACTCCTAATTTATCTTGAAAGATCCGGTTCCTAAACGGTGTGTTGAGAATGAACGTTCTTTCAATAGATTAAACGCAATTAAAAACTTCAGACTTCCGGTAATCGACTTCGCCCGAGGCAAATTGGGGTAGAATCGCGCGGAATGACGAATTAAAGGGAACGTACGAAGGAACTTTTTCTGGAAATAATGGAAAAAAGATTGGGAGGAAAAAGTAAATACGTTTCACTTCTAAAAACCTTATTTGCGTTTTAATAGAGAAATTAGAAAATGCTTTTATTTCGAAGACCGATTTAAATGAAAAACAAAATATGAATATTTATCGCTATAAAGCACTACTTGAAATTTGAGATCAACGTTTTTAGAACGACGTGTATCAACTGAGAAAATTTTCAGGTTATGTCATTGCATTAGTCGTTCCCAATACACAGCTGTCTCGAAATATCGAGAAGTTTACACAATATATCTACCATTACGAGGGTTGCTATTATATCTTGTGGCTTGATACTACAAAAAGGAGCGGAGCTATCCGTGTGTCCGAGCACAAGAGATGCTGTAGGTTAGGAGACACAGTTAAATCAGCAATCGCCGAACATGTCCTGACTGAAGATAATCACAAGATTATATTCGAGGCCACGCAAGTGTTAGACAAAACGGTCCATTATCACACTCGATTCCAAAGGGAATCTATCGAAATCTACAAACATACCAACAACTTCAACAGGAAAGAAGAGGACACAAAGCTGAATAGGATTTGGACTACAGCCGTTAGGGAATTAAAACGCTACCATTGGCTACAACGGCTCACAACTAGTCCCGCCCCTCGAGCGAGTAATATAAATATTGGTACAGACGCGACAGCTGTCACTTCCCCCCCCCCCAACACCTCAAACAACCCACTTCCCGATCCCAACCTCCCCAGGGATGAAAAACCTTCGGGTTGCACTCCCTTCTCGAGGAGGGGTTTTAGTCGGTAAGAATCCGACACTACCCCCATCTTCGGGGGTGTCTATGAAGATTTCCCCTCCTCGAGGTTAAAAACTAAATAAAAAAAAAAAAAGACAGCTGTCACTTATGACATTAGACGTTTTCGAGATCGAAAGCTGCTACAACGACCAAACCACAAACGCTTCTGAAGATGTCATCCGCAGCCGCTGACGAAACGTCAGGCAACCAAAAAGCCTGTAGACCACGGCCCAAAAGCCCGGTAATTTATCTTAATTTGATTGACGCCGGTCGTGAAAGCCTACATACTACAAGAAAGTAATTTATTTTCGAAAATGGCTTTACTGTATTTTCGAAGTATTCTCCATGATGATCAACACACTTTTGTATGTACTTGAAGCAATTTTTCCACTCCGATTGTGATTTTGTCCAAAACGCGGTTTTAAAATGCATCAGCGGCTGCTTCAGACTCCGAAAAACGTTGGCCACTCAATTTATTCATTCATTTGTTATTATTATGGTATGTGGAAATAAGAAGAAGTCATTTGGTGACAAATCAGGGCTGTACGGAGTATGTCCCATTAATTCGACGTTTAGGCTGGTCAAATAGGTGGTTGTTTCATCCGATGTGTGAGAGCCTGCATTGTTATGATGAAGAATGATCCTTCGTTGCCGCCTCCTTTTTCGTATTTGACCAAGCACTTCTGGAAAATAAATGGTTGTATACCATTAGGATCAGAATTTTCTGTTCTACGTTTCTCTAACGGTACGGTTACCACATGTCCAGTTATTTCGAAGAAACATGCGATCATTTGCTTCAAAGTGCACCATGCACGAATCACTTTTGTCGGATTTGTCTCGTCTTGGAAGACCCATACGGTGGATTATTGTTTTGTTTCGGGTTTATATGCATAAATCCGAGATTCGTTACCTGTGTAGTTGTTACACACAGCTTTTGATGCATTGCGATTGTATTTCTTGAGCATTTTTGTGCACCAATTGACACGAGCATCTTTTTGAGCTTCTGTCAAATTATGCGGGATCCAACGGGAACAAATATTTTTCACAACTACATATTCATGCAATATCTTATTTATTCTTGTCATACTAATATCCAAGGATGACTCAATCTCATGATAAGTCACATGGCTTTCTTGCAATATCAGTTCGCGCACAGCATTAATGTTTTCTGGCACAACAACCAACAACTGATTTTGGACGATCTTCACACTTTCGTCCCTGAGCGAGCTGCTGCCACGATTAAATTCAATATACCAGCGTTTCACAGTGGCCATGAATGGGGCTTCATCGCCAAAAGTTGAAGTAAGTTGATCGATGCACTCCTGTCTTGATGATCTTTGTCGACAGACATCGCACGAAAATGTTCACGAGTTAATTCTATTTTTTCGCTGAGACGAAACTTTCAAGTCACTACTTTTCTTTTTTTTATGTGAATGTACTAGTGGGTATTTTTTATGCTGTTTTGCGTATCGAGAGTATAGGTGGTACAGTAATGTTGCTTTTAAAGATATTATAAGGGCTTAGACTTTTTTAAATTTATAGAATATTTTGTCTCAAAATATATAAAACTTCTAAAAATGTCGCCCATTTGTATACCTATATTTACTTTTTGGGATTACGTTAGGTAACTAGTGTGAAATTTTTGCAATTACATTTATTTAAATAATTTATTTGTATTTTACGTGTTTTGTTTGTGATTTCTGCTGCTTTGGATAATTTTATTTATTGTTAATAATAAATGCTTTTTTATGTTTCAAAAGAAGTTTATTCAAAACTCTAAAATTGTTTCGGCATATGATGCCTTTATCAAGAGTACTAGGTAAACACTAAAATTCTACGAAAAACTATCTTTTTTGTGTTTCATTCCTACTAGCTACTCGTGCTGGTGGGCGGGCAGTCCCTCCGACCTACACTGTAGAGTAAAGCCGGAGGGTAGGGCGTAGGGCCTTCTTCAGCCTCCTTTCAGGAATCGTGGGAATGGGTCGGTGGTGTGGTTAGGGAGAGAAAGATGAGACGGACGAAATGAAGACAGAAGAGAAGTGAAAGATTATCTGTGGAATATTACTGCCCCACCAAGGAAACCACAGAAAACTTGGACTAGAGCAGCCGGATCCGATTTAGACCGGTGACCTTTCGAATGCTAATCAATGATCTAGGTAAACAACACGAATGAAGGTTATGATTAAAAAGGGCAAACTTTCAATTAGAAACGTCAGATGGCACCTGTAAACACTTGATATTGCCAAGAATCAAAATATAAATAGCAATCCTCCTCTCCAAGTAAATCACCCTTGTGTAGTTTTCCATTGACAGCAATTATTATAAGTCGATAAGATTGTATTGAATACGGTCACATCAATTATGATAGATATATATGTATATATAAGATGGGGGTAGTGTCGGATTCTTACCGACTAAAACCCCTCCTCGAGAAGGGAGTGCAACCCGAAGGTTTTTCATCCCTGGGGAGGTTGGGATCGGGAAGTGGGTTGTTTGAGGTGTTGGGGGGGGGGGAAGTGACAGCTGTCGCGTCTGTACCAATATTTATATTACTCGCTCGAGGGGCGGGACTAGTTGTGAGCCGTTGTAGCCAATGGTAGCGTTTTAATTCCCTAACGGCTGTAGTCCAAATCCTATTCAGCTTTGTGTCCTCTTCTTTCCTGTTGAAGTTGTTGGTATGTTTGTAGATTTCGATAGATTCCCTTTGGAATCGAGTGTGATAATGGACCGTTTTGTCTAACACTTGCGTGGCCTCGAATATAATCTTGTGATTATCTTCAGTCAGGACATGTTCGGCGATTGCTGATTTAACTGTGTCTCCTAACCTACAGCATCTCTTGTGCTCGGACACACGGATAGCTCCGCTCCTTTTTGTAGTATCAAGCCACAAGATATAATAGCAACCCTCGTAATGGTAGATATATTGTGTAAACTTCTCGATATTTCGAGACAGCTGTGTATTGGGATATATATATATATACATTTATCACGAACATAACAATTACCAACAAACTTTGTAATACATTAAAAATAAAAATAAAAATTCAGAGGATATTCCAAAAGGCGATATTCTGTCTGGTTTGAGATAGATCTGAAGTTAAGAGCAAATACATCAAAAACATTCACTAATTCTGCAAAAGAGTAGTGCCTGAGTTTTAGCAAAAGAATGCCACTTCTTTACATGTTACTAGAGGAAATAAGTATTGGAAAGCTACGAGAAATAAAGGAAGTGGTTGCGACAAAAAGGCAGTCAGGACTTGTACTACAAAGGCCGATTCTGGGACGTCATGAGAAGTGATATTCCTTTGTATTGTACATTTAAATAGCGAGAACAATCCGGATATTGAGACATTAATCAAACAAATGCTTTTCAAAGGTATAAAACAGATTGAGAACCGTAAAACGTTTCAGTCATTTTACGAACAATTAAACAAAAAATTAAAAATTATAATACAATAATGTAATAAATAAATGTTAAAAAACAAACAATTGGTTAATTTTCACAAATTTAAATATCAGATTCGACAATATTGTTTCGACGAATATAAAAGGCATCGCATTGTTTACAAAAAATATATTGGACAATATATAACATTGTGTCTAAAAGGAATTGTACTTATGCCTTAAATTATAATCATAACATAGATGTAGATAACACAGTCATATTACATATATTCAACAAAAAAGTGAGAAATTAAGTCTCCTAGAAACCATAGAAATAAGAAAAACATTGTATATTTACAAACGGAATTGTATAGCAAGAATACACCCTTTCTCTTGTGTAATTTGGGAAAACCCAAAACCAAATATAGATTAGAACTAATCATGTTATAAACTTCAGTATAATTTTGTTGTAGGTACTCCTGATAATGACGAATTTCGTCGAAACAATATTGTTGAGTCTAATGATTAAATTTGTGAAAATTAAGTCTTTGTTTTTTACCATTTATTTAATATGTATTGAATTCCCGTACAAAAATTAAACTGTAATAATGTAATACACAAACCAGTCACCACAGTGATATGACAATTGAACTGAAAATTGCTAGAGTGTTGGAATTTTCATAACTTTTGCCATATTATTGTTGTTAAATTGATTGACAAAATTTTGAAACCGCAATTTGAAAGCAAGTATGTTAAATGCCAAACGGGTTACAGGAACAGAAGCAATATTTAACCACAAATTCATTATTTCATTTCCAAATCTAACAAAAATATTGACAGTTGAAAATAAATGTTAACCGTGTTGCTGTAAGGGATGAAAGGTTAAATATATATCCATATATTATTAATAATTTAGTTCAAGTATCAGTTAGTAACAATTAGAACAAATAAGTTAATTTAGTATTTTTTCGTTATTGTTGAAAAGTTCAAACCTTTTGTAACCCTTAATTACAGTAGAACGCTGTGTTCTAAAGTTTTAAAAAATTTATTAGTAAGAATCCCTTATAATATTGTTTCGGCTTATAAGGGCATTATTAAAGAGTTACTTAGAAACTAAACTAAATTCATTAAACATTATGGTAAAATCAGTACAACCATTTGCAGAAGATTAGGTAAACTAGGAATAAGTATATTAGTTCAAATAGAACCAACTTAGGTAATATTTTAGTTATAACAAAATTAAAAATACAGATAAACTTGCTAAATCTGGTATATATGAACTTCACTGCACTTATTGTGATGCTATTTATAATGGACGGATTGCGAGACTCTTCAAAACCGGACTTAAAGAGCATAAAAAATCAATTGCAGATAAGAAACTTTGTTAAATAAATACTTTTCGTGGTGTAATCACTGTGAAACATGTTTGATATTTAATTAATGTATAATGAGTACAAAAACACGTTGGGAAAAATTTCACTAACTTTAATTAAATATTCTTAACGAAATCGTTTCGGCTGTTAAGCCATAATCATAAGATACAGTAATGGTACTAAATATTATAATGTGCTCTATGGCTATTTATACTTTCTAAATTGGGAAATTGTGTGATGAGTAGGGGTGAGTTGTGATTGTTCATCTCTGTTTGATTGTTGACAATATTGACGTTGTTCGTTATACACTTTCTGATTTCTAATATTTCATATAAATATAACAATTTACTTTTCGGAATGGAGTGAATTAATTTAATGGAGTCTATTCAAATTTTATTAATTTATGCACAATTGTTAGATTTTTCTATGGCTTAAATATGTTCTTTTAGTCTGATAGTGACAGATCTCCCTGTCTGTCCTATGTAAACTCCTTCGTAGTTATTACAATTTATTTTACACAATATTTCGTAATAACTGCATTGCAGTTTACATAAGACAGTCAGAGAGATCTATCACTATCATACTAAAAGAACATATTTATGCAATAGAAAAATCTAACAATTCTACTGGCATATCTGAACATTGCTACTCTAAAAAACATAAAATTTCAATAGACTCCATTAAATTAATGCACTCTATTCCGAAAAAGTAAAATGTTATATTTATATGAAACCTTAGAAATCAGAAAGTGTATAACGAACAACGTCAATATTGTCAACAATCAAACAGAGATGAACAATCACAACTCACCCCTACTCATCACACAATTTCCCAATTTAGAAAGTATAAATAGCCATAGAGCACATTATAATATTTAGTACCATTACTGTATCTTATGATTATGGCTTAACAGCCGAAACGATTTCGTTTCTGAAATTTTACTTAACGTGTTTTTGTACTCATTATACCTTAACTAATTAAGAAACTTTGTACAGGTTTCTCCCAGCATAGTGTTGTAAACAGTCATAATTCTGATGAAACAAATTGTAAAATTTTACATTGTATTGATAAGGGTAGATGACTGAATATGTTAGAAAAGTTAGACATTCAAAAAGCCTTATGTCAAAATAAAAACGTCACTAATGAACAATGTGAAGGACATAACAGTCCTATATTCTTATCTAACAAAACCCGAATGTAAATCTTTGTAATAATAATTTGGTTTTTTAAACTAATTTTCAGTTGTATATTCAACATTAACGGAATTGGATAAAACTCCTGTTCATTAAATGTTTTTTCATAATACTAACAACTATTATTACTGCTTATAATTTACTTACGAGTCATCATAGAGCTCTGCTTGTGGTTAGGTTTAGCTAATTGTGAAACAAAAGAACATAAGACTTAGATACAAATGTTGCACTTTTCACTAAACATTTAATTGAAAAGTTTCCGTCCACTGACTGATACGTCTCTAATAAACGTCGCATTACATTTATCTAATTGATTTCAACCAAGAGTTAAAGTTGTTCCACGGTCCTCACAAAGTTTCCAACATTTACTACTTCCTGCTTTACAACAACCAATTCCGTTATTCGTTGATCACTCCGTCCAAATAAGTGCTGCAATGCAACGGGCACACTCACAAACAACAACGCGATAACTACTTGTATAACAAGCAACAAAAACAAAAACAAGTAGATGAAGAAGAGGAACTTTTCAACGATGGAAATGGATGGATAGATGAATGGGTGGTGATGGAAGAAACATACTCAGGATGATGCACGAGCATCTTGATTAATAGTATTTACTTTGCCTGTATTAAGTTGCCTGCCACTTAGCGTTTTCTTATTTTTTATTATTCTTATCTTGTCGTCCGACGCGGCACCTTTCTCCCCTTTTGAAAAATCGACATCATTTTATGCCCCCATGAGGCGAACCGATGTAAAAAAGCAAGACTCACGGGGTGTGTGTAATAAAAGCGAAGGATTAATAGGGGCAGTAACTAATCCTTTAGCAGTATTCATTAATAAAACCTATTTACTAGTAATCCTCGTTCATTATGATGCCTATACGTTTCATCCTACTTTTTAATTTTGAACTCATACCATACAATATTTACAACTGATATAAACAAAAAAAAACGATTCTTTCTTCATGCTCAATTATAAGATCAGGATTGATTTTTATCTGTTCTTCAACTACTTATGGTATTGTCCGTTTGTCAAATCAAATTAGTCATATTTTATTGACCTTTCCAAAGATTACTTTTCCATATACAGGGCGTTCAAAGGACATTCAAAAACAATCGTACATGTAAATGAAATTTTATTTCACTTTTGGAACTATTAGATCTAATCTAAAGATGAAATCTGATTTATGCGGTTCTCAGGCTTTTACGACCGGCGTACATCAAAACGGGCTGAACACATGTCATAAACTTAAACTAAACATATTTGTGTTTCATTCCCACCACTTACTCGAGAGTAGGGCGTAAGGCCCTCTTCAGCCTCCTTGCAGAAATCGTGGGAATGGGTGGGTGGTGTGGTTAGAGAGAGAAAGACGAGACGGAGGAAATGAAGACAGAAGAGAAGTGAAAGATTATCTGTGGAATATTACTGCTCCAGCATTTGCCTAAATGATCCAAGGCAACCATAGAAAAACTTGGACCAGAGCACATGTTCTTTAAGCCGAGTTTTTATGGCTCTACCTGTCTGTCCTAGATAAAAGGCTGTGCAATCTTTACAGTACAATTTATAAACGCCGCTTTTATCTATTGAATTCGTTATATTTTTGTTGTTAACTAACAGACTTTTTAAATTATTTTTTTTTTTTACTAAAATTGCTGTAATGTGCAACTTGATTAGGTGTTTAATTTTGTATCCGACTTCTTTTACATAGTTAATAAAGGCATATTTCTTATTTTAAGGAATTAAATCAGGAAGGAGACCGTTGTACAGTTTAATTTCAACGAGTTTACGTTGTTTATTTTTTAATATTTTGTCAATTAGGTTGGGATTATATCCGTTATTGATTGAAATCTCTTTTATAATTTTCAATTCTTTTTCAAAGTTGGTTTTAGAAAGGGGTAACATTATTAACCTGTGTAAAACAACTATTAAAAGCTGCCATTTGGATGTTAAAAGTTTGGTTTGAGTCAAAAGGAATTACCGTATCAGTGGTCGTAGGTTTCCTATAAATTTCAAACATAATTTCCTTGTTATTTTTTATTAAAATAAGATCTAAAAAGTTTAACTTATTGTCTGTTTCTATTTCCATCGTAAATTGAAAATTGTAGATACTTACGTATGGGTTTATAAAATTAGAAATTTAGTTGCTTTCTTAAATTTTGAGGGTGTGAATACCTACACAACACAAACATTTATAAACACTCTGTACATGCTGACAATTTCATATTAGGATCGTAGTTTCCCACCATGTGGATTTCCTGGTAGCCGAGTCACCCTATAAATTCATGAACTGACAAATATATCTCAACATCGCCTTAAGTTTATCTCGAAAGCATCGCCGTTTCTTTTAACAGCCGGGCTGAATGTTTGGATTTCGCGGCAAGCATAGTAAAATGGACGTGACCGTAATTCGTTCATCTTATCGTAATTTTCTTTCGACTACAACGTTGTACGAGAGATAGTTAAAATGGTGCGTGGTTGGCAGTTTTCCGAAATATTACCTTCGCCGACCGTCTAGCTTGCTGAGTAAAGACCAACTAAGCGTCGCGTCGCAACTTTTAGACTTTAGTATCCACTGCATATAACCTGTTGTAAGAGATGTGATTCGACCCCAATAAAAGAAATTAGAGGTCGTCAGTGACTGCGATTCCTTCTCGCAAATTTTACCAAACGAATGGTTAACGCCTCTTCGTATGAGAAAAATACAAACGCAGGCTATGTAAGTTTAGATGGCCAATTCATTAACCCTACTTTTACATTGAAAGGGAAAGTTAGCTCATTCTTTGACATGAGTTTTTTGGATGTTTCGAACGATTTTTGCAGACTAAATGATTCATTCGTTCCGACAGCAGTTAATTTTGACAGGCAAAATCAAACACTTGTAGTAACCAGGATCTACCGTCCTTTGTCATCTATTTCAATAATTTCACACTTCCCTAAATTATTACTTGCTACTCATTATCAGGAACTATTTAGTTATCTTAGACACGAGCGACCGATAAAAACGCAAAATGATCGAGATATCATTCAAGAGACCGGAGATTTACCCTAGATCAGCGTCGCGTTCTTGGCTATCGTAGGCTTCTTTTTGGCGTGGACAGTGTAGTGTTTTTTTGTGTTTTTCAAGTTGCCTTCACAGGTAATAA
The DNA here is from genome assembly GCA_963921985.1 of Agrilus biguttatus. Taxonomy (NCBI): domain Eukaryota; kingdom Metazoa; phylum Arthropoda; class Insecta; order Coleoptera; family Buprestidae; genus Agrilus; species Agrilus biguttatus. Next base: position 38,143,422 of record OY998119.1, on the reverse strand, counting down.
ACTATTGTATTTGCATGTATTTTTCAACGGGGTTCTAATATTCATAATGTTGTTTTTCACTGTTATAAAATTTACACAAATGTTGTCAATTCTCATTGTTCTTTCAATCCATTTTATAATGACACAATAATTTGTATCTTGCATATTTTATGATGTTTTGTTTAATTTGAACTTTTATTTTATTAATTTGAACAAAACGGAGATGTGTAACAATTATTTTGTGATTCTTCTTTGTTTTAATTTTTATGATTTTGCTCTTTGTTGATTTACCAAGTGTGTTAAGAAAGTTTCGAGCTTTGTTGAATTTATTAACATTTTCTCCCGTGTAGAGTATTGATCTGGGAGTATTCACAAATGTGTGTATTTTGTTTTGATATTTATTTGTTGCATTTGATTTTGATATTTATTCGTTGCAATTATTTACATATTTATTTCTTTGTTTATTTTGATACTTATTTATTGCATTTTAGTTTTATGTGAGGCCCAGATTGTACTCTAAAATCTCAACTTATAGCTGCATTGCCTCCCGTATACCTCAGTATCTTCTGACATTGTTGGCTAACTAATACCATAATTCTTCAGTTTTAAATGATTGTTTACATATGTCCGTGAATGTAGATCGTGCAAGGTAGATTTTCACAGAGTGATGAAAATGTGGGTTCACATACGAGGTATGTTTCTTAAGTAAATCCCGTTTTGAAATTCTGCCGCCGCAGCACTGTGGACAGCGTTCCGCGCATTCGCATAAATGTGCATGGAAATGGCCGTCCACATGTAGCTAATCGGACTAAAGATCTCATCACATCTTTTCACTGGGAAACTTTAGATCACCCTCCGTACAGCCCTGATCTGGCGCCTAGTCTGGGCGGTCAGCGTCTTCAAGACGATGACGAAGTCAAAACAGTTGTGATGCAGTGGTTAACAGTTAACAAGTCAGGCGGCAGAGTTCTATGAGAAGGGTATTCAAAAACTGGTCAAACGTTATGACAGGTACCTAAATATTGAGGGAAATTATGTAGAAAAGTAAATTACGGTACAGGCTTTCATGTAAAAATAAGATATCTTTGCACGTTTTTTATTCATTTCAAAACGGTACTTACTTAAGAAACATCGCACTTAAAGCTACAATGAACTTAGCTTTTAGTAGCTTCTAATATCAATAGATTTTGCGGTTGGTTCTTTGTGAAACATTGTAATAATATATTAAAGAAAACACTTATTAAAAATTCACAATTATTTATTAGAAAACTCTAACACATGCGTTTCGACCTTTCGGTCATTATCAAAGAGACAATCAGAGTGTAGTAAAATTAAAGAAGGCTGCGAAAGTATTTATTTGCAAGTGTTAATGGCTGGAAATTCCGATATTACCTGCAATCGCACGGAATATAGGGCTATTGTACCCTTCAATTTGATCGTTTAACGTTGCTTGGAATGGCGAAAGCAAAGACTTTTAAATTTGAAATTTAACTTTTTACTATTGTTTTGAATATGGAGAAATGAAAAATTATTTTTGTTTATTGTGTGATTATTTTCTATGCACCAAAAACGAACGGCACTAATTCTCATGCAGCTATTCCTCCTATATCCTAATCAAAATTTCAAACTTCCGTTATCCTAACCCAAAATTATAACATAAAAAACTTCAGTCTTTGTTCTAATTCGGTAGACATTTTAAATTGCAGTACTTATCATTTAATGAAAATTTACGAAACTTAACCAATTAACCTGTTCGTTTATTGAATAACGCGTAGTGTACTGTATTATATTCAGAGTGTACTACCTCCTCCTTGAGTTCGTAGAAATATGTTCTCCTTAAACCCCTAAACTATAACCCTTCTTCCAAACTTTACGAAACTTATCCAAACTAATCTCCACAAAACGAAGCGAGCTAAAACTTTTCTTCAGTTGCCATCAATGTACCAACAGCAACTACAATGCTGATAAGGCAATCTCGAAAAATCGAAAATACTGACAACCCTGTTATTGAACAAGAGAATTTATAAGAATTCACCGGGAAATATTATCTAAAAAGTAGAGATATGTGTACAACCTGTGCTACTATAATGTATGTTACATCTTCATCATTTTTAGAAAGTATTGAATCAAAAAAAAATTCACGATACCTTAGTTGCCACAAACTGGTTGTCAAATTTGTAGAATTGGAAAAGTATTATTACACCCATTAACAATTAAAGAACAATTTTATTGTGTTAGGCTGATTTTAATTACTTATCTAATCCTAAACATAGGATATATTACAAACAAAGAGTTTTTCAAATATAAAGTATTCACGGTGCATTTATTGTGAAACATTACGTAATAAATAAAATAAATAGAACAAATATTAATATCGTAATAATCATATTGTTATTAGTCGCAATAATGCGCTATACTCGAAATATATGTAGGGTGACAATAAATTGGTGAACTTTAATTCTTGTTTTACTTATTTTAAAAAAAAATCCTCACCAGTTTGAGGTAATCTCTAGTAGTAAAAACTTAATTAAAAAATTATTATCACATTAATGTATATTAGAAGTGTTACTATAAAGCTTTGTGTCATTATATATTAATAATATATAATAATGAATAAAAATAACTTAAGTTGAAGGAATTTTTAACAATTTCCACAATTACTGTAATCAATTATACCAATAAGTTATTACCATAAAATAAACTTATATAACTGTATATAATTTAATCAAAGAAAATATAAAAAATATACTTGTATCGTATGTTGCGACATATGACATTCATTCAAAACGTATATTATTTTATTTGAAAGATTTTTTATTTTATTTGTTGAATTTCGATTACATGCGAAACAATAGTATTTTTTACATATACAATGTAAATACCACTAATTTCCATTTGTAACCTTAAATTATTTGTTCATCTTTGTAATGTTGAAATCATAGAATATCAAAAAATAAATTAATTACTTACTTGGAGCTATATTCAGGATATATTAGAAACAAAGACGCCGTGCTCGCTGTCTTCCAGCGTTTTCTCAGAAAACTTACACGTCCACAAAATGTAATTGTTTTTCACTTACACAATATCACTTCTAACGTTATAAAAACCATTAATAAACCAATTAAAGTTATCTAGTCAAACGTTTATCACAATCCCCGTCCGCGCAGATCGATACGAACGATCAATTGTTTGACAGCTTGAGTTTACTGACAAACAATGGCGAATCAAGCGATAGCTAGGTACCAACAGCAAGAAAGTGGAAACGCGACGTAACAAATTATGCCGAAAATGTCCGAGTTTATCTACGAGAAGGTGAACATAAGGACGAGTTAAAAATAAAATCTGTGCGATAAAAACAACCAGATATTTGTACTTCTAAACGACACAGTTGAAATTAAAGAAAACATTTGTATTTTTGACAGCTGAACAGCCTACTTAAATTTAAATGATTCACAACGAGTATTTAATTAACTAACATAGATTATTAGTTAATTATTTAACTACATACCTGTAAGGGTTATAATATTATTTTATGTGCATTTATTTCTACGTTATTAGACTATGTTAAACAAATAGTGGGGATAACTTTTACCTATTTTGGTGTATGTAATGATGTGCCTGATCGGCTAGAGAATAGACTCCTAATCGATATAATGAAAGAACTTTCATTAAAACTTATATATGCGTGGACCTGTGAACCTTCAGAAAGAACTTTTGAAAAATGTGGACATTTTATAAAAACAGTGTTTGTGCTTTCATATCTGATTTAACCTGTAATCAGGGTAAGTTATTCACCGATTTTTATCTGTTTATCTGATTGCTGCATATATACCATTATACCATACCCATTGAGCAATGTAAAAGTATATAAAAAACAAATCTTGTAGTAGAGATTTCATTGTTCATACCTCCATCTGTATGTTACAGTTAAAATTTGAAAAATTTCTAGTTAGTGCTTGTTTTATTAATTCTTGTTGAAAATTTAAAATTTTCATTTTCAATGCGAAAGGGTCTAAAATGAAGGGTCAAATTTAGGTGTTAAACAATAGGTCGAGAATAACGGTATCATACGAAAGGATTTTTCTTATTAATGTTAAACTACATATTGTTTTATACTTGTGGATAAAACTTTACCGAGCGGCGTGGTCCACCACACCACCCACCCGTTCCCAAGATTCCTGAAAGGAAGCTGAAGACGGCTTTACGCCCTACCCTCCGGCTTTGCACCGCAGTGTAGGTCGGAGGAACTACCCTCCAGTACGTATTGTTCACGACTTTTAAAATTTATTATTGTTTCGCCGCCTACCATGGACCAATTCACTTGTTTGTATTTCTTTTTCCTATCATAGTTTTTAGTAACACGTTTTATAATATAATCGTCAGAACATACTTGTAATACACTGAATGAACACTCTGATTTTCAAATAAAGTTTTTTTATAAAGAAAAGTTTGTTTTAAGTTATAAATACAATTCTTCCTTATTTAGGAAATTTATTGAACTAGTTGTTTACAATAAATAATTCAGACATTATAGAGATTACAGGAACAATAGATAATACTGATAAATAATATAAATACTGTGGTTGCAAAAAGTATATTGATAAATCACTACAAATTTGTTTCGCTAAAACATTAACTTCTTCAGATGAAGATTATTCATATTTCGTCAATACCAGCAATTTATATATAAAATTAGTTGCTATGGAGGAATTGGAAATTGTTAACTAAATTTAAATCTAAAAGGGGCGACAGTAATTTTGAAAACTTTAGAACTAGTATAGCGTTTATAATGGTCACAATAGATTCTATTAATTTTGCGATTAACAAAATCAAAAATACACAGAAAACTAAAACGCGTTTCGGTAACTAAGGTGACGTCCTCTGTCTGTTACAGATTGAACTAAGAACTGGGGATAACACTTTGATCGTTTCAAAAATTCTTTTTATTTCAATGTATATACACAATTATTTGCTGTTCCACCAATTATGTATTTTCCCAAGTTGTTTATTGTCTAAATCTACAATAGCAGAGAAGGAATGTGTGGAAAGTTATATTATAATGAACTAGCTATGAATTTTATTAACCGAAACAGCTTTATCATGCATCCATTAGCGTAATATTTCCTGTTATGGCACTCACACACAGATACACACCCTTTCTGTTCTAATAATCCGAAGAAGTTTGTACGATATTTGTATGTATTTGGAGATGTGTACGTGTATCTTGCTTAGCTTGCTACACATCACCACATGCTCTCGTAGCTTACCCCTGGGAGAAATTATTCGCGTTCTATGCATTACCGCAAAAGCAACTGGGAATATAAAACACAAAGACGGACAACAAACATGGAACAACCCTTCTAGATAAAACACAAATATTAAAAATTGTAGGTCAAAACGGGGAACATAGTTCAGGAATAAAATTTTAAAATTTGATCACAAATTGCTTTATAATCTAGAAATATAAAATACAAAGACGGACAACAAACATGGAATAACCTTTCCAAATAGATGACAAATATTTAAAATTGAAGGTCGAAACGAGTAACATAGTTTAAGATTAAAAATTTTGATATCTAATTGAAATTTGAGCATAAATAGCTTTCTAATTTCAATAAATTGCATGGATTTCTCTAAACGAAAAACAGGATTCTTGTAAAATCACTCTTGAGTCTCTTTATCCATTCATTTTAAGAAATATTACGCGTCCTATCACGTATATAAGCTGCACTGCCGGTTCAGTTAGGCGACCGAGCGGCGTGGTCTAGTACTCTAGATTATTGCTTAGCTTTCGGGAGGTCACCGGTTCGAACCCAGACCCGGCAACTCTGGTCCAAGTTTTCTGTGGTTTCCTTGGATCATTTAGGCAAATGCTGGAGTAGTCTTATCCCACAAATAATCTATGGAATGGTAAGGAATCTGTGCCGTGCAATCCAGAACAAAAGACGTGGCAAGTTTTGCATGGGCATCATTTCTCTGCATGACAATACCCGTCCGCATGTGGCTAATCGGACCAAAGATCTCTATGTTCACATCTTTTCACTGAAAAACTCTAGATCATCCTCCGTACAGCCCTGATCTGGCACCCAGTGACTACCATTTGTCCCTGCACTTGAAGAAACATCTGGGCGGTCAGCGTCTTCAAGACGATGACGAAGTCAAAACAGTTGTGATGCAGTAGTGGTGATGCAAGTCAAGCGACAGAGTTCTATGAGAAGGGTATTCAGAAATTAATCAAACGTTATGACAAGTGCCTCAATATTGAACGAAATTATGTGGAAAAGTGGATTAAGGTACAGGCTGTCATGTAAAAATAAAATAATTAAGATATCTTTGCACGTTTTTTATTAATTTCAAAACGGTACTTACTTAAAAAACATGGCTCGTATATTAGTCTCCTCGAATCTTTGCAATTTATGCAACTAGGAAAACAATATATGCACACAGTTCACAATTCTTCCCTTTGTTTTATTTACTTACCAGAAACATAATTTAGGAGTTGTAGTTGCCAGAATATGCATGGTGTCAATTTTCACGTGTCACTGGTCCCTACACAATACGCTTTGCTACTTTGTTCTGAAAAAGCAGTTTTGGCCAACTGACATACGATTTTTAACAACGGTTTATAAAATGACATAAAAATAGTAGCGGTTGCGATCATAATCTTCCGTCATGTAAGTTAAGTAAGAAAATGATTGTGAAAAATCTTGGTAAATTTAGTGGCAATTATAAAACAGGAGTTTGTGGTACTTTGGTCGTCCTTTTCCATGTTACCCAGCAATAACTCTGCACAATTCCATTTAGAGAGATTTCTGGTATGTTCAGCTTAGTTCAGTTCAGTTGAGTTCAGTTCGGTGGAATGTATTTTCGTAGCGAGGTTGACTAATTACTACAATTACTCCGAAGATTTCGCGAACTTGTCGCGAACCGGAAAGAGTAGATCAACATTATATTTCTTTTATTCGCGGGCGTCAGATTTTATCGGCGTAATTAATTTCCGCGGGGAAGCGTGTCTATAAAATAAATTTCATCTAATTCATACCTAATTAGCACTTGAATAAATGCCTCCGGGAGATTTATGGTCGGAACGGACTGGAAAATTCATCAAGTGGGCTGCTGGCGCGTTACTGAACAACCGTCAGTGATCAAGAGCAACATTTAAAAGGGTTCCCACCCCTAATGATAAAATGGAACAAGACGGAAATATTATTTCGAGCTTTTCCTCTAACGAATCTGAAGTAGCCACATGTTCTAAAATTGAACTCAAGTTTTCAGAACCTGTTAAGAAATAAAGCAATAATAATGAAACTAAAAAGGTTTAATATAGTCTCGCTTTCACAGTAGATGTTGAATTTTTTAACAAGGAATGATCTAATTCAACTTCCTTCTTTGTTAATTAAGGTTCGTTTGTTGAGTGAGGCAAAACATTTAAATTAGACGCTATGTTGCCTATAGAATCAAATTAATTGATATTGCAGTATCTGCCTGCCGAAATCGAAACTGTCTTTCGAGTAATCCCTCAAATCCGTCGAAATTGGTGCAACTCTATTTCGTTCCGAAGTTTATCCGTCGAATTTTGTGACTAAGTTTTTGCGATATGTTTCTGCTCATCTGCGCCTGCGTTATTCTAATTCCTTTGGAGAATACTCTTGTATGTCTCAATGTGTCTTTCGGGATCGATTTCCGGAAGCAAGTAAATCTTCGGGATCAAAGCCTTTTGCTAGATCGACTGCATGTGGGAATGACGGCGAAGATACAACACGTCGGAAATGAGTTCGACAGATAAATTACCGCAAATAAAGCCGGGATCTTGGCAAATTGCTGATACTATTTTGCCGAACCCGTGCACTGTGTGCGATCGGATATATTTATAAATACGTATACGTGTTCGTGTGTTCGTGTTTCAGCTTACTTTCCAATTTTGAAAGTGTCAGCAACGGCGGCGGATACAAAAAGACATTCTGAAGAAAGATTCTTGTACGTACATTTTAATCTGTGCAAGTCAGATAACTCCCGGTAATTAACCCAAAATGTTTATGTAAATATTGTGTCTAAATCATAAACTTACAGAAACAAATAATTACATTTTTACTATAATTTTATGTCGATATAAGTACGTTATGGAAATATGTTCATCTCCATACAGTAGCTATTAACGATTTTCATATATTGACTTAATTGACCTACCTAACATTCCGGAGGTCACTGGTTCGAACCCGAGTCCGACTGCGCTAGTCCAAGTTATCTGTGGTTTCCTTGGATCATTTAGGCAAATGCTGGAGCAGTAATAATCCACAGATAATCTTTCACTTCTTGTCTGTCTGCATTTCGTCCGTCTCATCTTTCTCTCCCTAACCACACCTTCCACCTATTCCCACGATTCCTGCAAGGAGGCTGAAGAGGGCCTTACTCCCTACCCTCCAGCTTTGCACTACAGTGTAGGTCGGAAGGACTGCCTGCCCACCAACACGAGTAGCTGGTGGGAATGGAACACAAAAAAGTTAGTTTTATTTGAACGACAGAAATATAACGTTGAATTAAGAATACTTACAAATTCTAAAAACTAGAAGCGTTTATAGACTCCAAAGGTGCATTTAACTCAAAAGTTATAATGATCTAATACTCCAATGGATTCCAAACGAGAGGAAGCAATGGAAAGATTGTAGCACATGGGAATAGGATGGAAAACTGAACAAAGCAGTATGTGATTCGTTCCCACCAGCTAATGCTGGAGATAGGGCTGTCCCACTGAGCTGCACCATGGTGTAAAATGCTTCTCTTCAGCCTCCTTTAGGAATCTTGGAATTTATGGAAAATTACCGCCTCTGTATTTACCTTCACGATCTAAGGAAACCAAAGGAAAACTTAAACCATGACAACCGAACGGAGCAAATGCTAAGTTATTCTCTCTCCAATAAACCACACCTGGTGAAAAAAGCAACTTTTCCTTTGTTGTTGTTTCATTCCCACTATCTACTAATACTGGTAGGCGCGGGCAGTCCCTCCGACTTAACACATAAGCTGAAAAGTCCCGGCCCTAACAATGAAAACACGTTTGTTTTTTTGTCCAAAACTGGCTTTATTCACCAACGTAATCTCCATCAAGAGCAACACAATCATTCCAGCGCCGCTTTAACATTTCAATACCACTTTTATAAAACAATTTATCGTTTACCTCAAAATAGGCTTCAGCTTTAACGATATCGAAATCTAGGAACAGCCAGTAGTCGCTGGTAGTAGTCTCCAAATCTGGAGAATACGGTGGATGTACAATGTGGGAGCAACTCAAAGTTCAATTCATGTAGTTTTGCCACTATTTTGATGACAAATGACTTGTGACACGGTGCTTTGTCTTGATGAAACAAAAACTTTTTCCACTATCGTGGTGAAGGAGATTTTAATGTATGTTGATGAAATGGAAAATGAAATTTGTGCTAGTGGTTGCAACTCGGGATTTTGAATATGAATAAAAAATGTGCAAATATATCATCGAAGATGTTAGATTTAAGATAAATTATTGGCTTGGTTTGAAATAAGCTGGGTGGCGGACTTGTTCTGCGTCCGTTATTTTGAAGCTATAACGAAGACATAAAATGAAAATTTTGAAATAGGATAGCAACACTGTAACTCCTCTAGAGTAAGTGTATGTAACACTCTTATGAGGAATACAAGTTACCAGCAAATAATAAATAAATAAATTGTCTTCATCGTTTGTCAAACTGACCCGGTATATTTATTTATCTTCAATATCGATTTTGGCTTGGATTGTGGAATATTGTGTTCGACACATATGAAATTCTCTCGGCAACGTTTCGTTTTTGCTGGCCTGAAGGTTCCGCCAGAGTGAGTTCTTACTAAAAGCTTTTTATTAGTTTTGCTTCCATCTTATGTACTCGCTTATATCCACACAGAGACGACGCTACCGTCGCGCCGCCGTTGTGCCGTGCGGGTTTCTGGAACATCGTCGTATTACGTACACAAAGTCAACTCGTCTTCATTCAACTACAACATCATTCCGATAAATGTTTGCGAAATATACACATATAGACATACACACACTCACGCGCACACGGGAATAAACACCACATACATAGGTACGGACGTAATGGATACGGTAGGATGTAATGTCGAGTAAACACTTGTAATAGTCCGATAGTAATCATCAACATTTCAGATAAGGAAAAGAAGAACATCATTTTCTAAAGAAAATTTCCCCTGTTGGTTCAATTACAAAGTTTAGACTCCGGATATTACACTATTTACCTATATGACTTGACCCCAGGGGTTTTGATGACGGTTTGATGTGTAATTTTCAGAAAATACTTTACAATTAGTTCTCGTTGACTGTGTAAATTACAGAAGCAGTTTGAACACGAACGACTTTAGCGACTCTTTATACTTATTGGCTAATCAGCTCGTAATTTAATATTTACTCACGGATGCGGGTTTAACATTGCTGTAGCGTCAGAAGTAAAACAGTATTCTGTAAAATAATTGGTAGGTACTATAGCAACGTTCTTTAGACAGGAAATGTATCTGGATATCTGTCTATCCCCGTCATAGTTATCTCTATCAATGTGCAGATTGTAGAGATAACCATAGAATAGAGTGAGCAAGTTCCATGCAGCCCTGTAAGCAGAGGTGTTATATGAAATGAAATGAAAAATAGTGGTAGTTTCTCTCTTTGTTTAGTAACGCTCATAATTGACAGGAACAGCTGACGAATAAGGATTTCAATTCCTTCTTTTTCTGGATATCTTTTGAGTTTCTTTAATTTAATCGCAGATTTTATCAGATATGTTAGGTACGTAATTGATGAAACAGTAAGTTTTGAGAATGGTGTCGAACAGCCGAAACACGTGTCAGAGATTTTCAATTATAAGAGGCATGTTTTTTAAGTAAGCAAAGTTTTGAAATTAATAAAAAACATGCCAAGATATCTTAATAATTTTATTTTTACATGAAAGCCTGTACCTTAATCTACTTTTCTACATAATTTCCTTCAATATTCAGGCACTTGTCATAACGTTTAACCAGTTTTTGAATCACCACCACTGCATCACAACTGCTTTGACTTCGCCATCCATCGTCTTGAAGACGCTGACCGCCCAGATGTTTCTTTAAGTGCAGGAACAAATGGTAGTCACTGGGCGCCAGGTCAGGGCTGTACGGAGGATGATCTAGAGTTTCCCAGTGAAAAGATGTGATGAGATCTTTGGTCCGATTAACCACATGCGAACGGGTATTATCATGCAGCAAAACGATTATCGATGCCCTTACTCAACTTGCCACTTCTTTTGTTATATCAATCGGTTTTAGTCCTTTAGCACTAAGGAATCGTATAACAGGTAGGACTCCGGACTTCACAGTTGACGGGACTTACGATTATCGGAGGAATCTTAAACACTCCGTAAACAACGTAAACAAGGGCGAATCAGAATGTAATGGCGTCAATGCATAGGTGAGAGATGTAGGTACTCAGTGCGCATAACACAGCGCTGCGGCGGCAGAATTTCAAGACGGTACTTACTTAAAAAGCATACGTCGTATTTAAGTACTACTACTAAATGTTTTTATTTTATCATTCGATTATTTAAATATGTTTCACCAAGTGCCCAGCGAAACATCAATATCTACTGATATATCTTCATTTTTTATTTCTTTTTATTGACGTAACACGTTTTGGATGGTTGACTTACTCTAATTCTATTATCTGTATAGTCCAGATACACTTCCTATCTTATACACGCTGCTGAAGTTCTGTATGCTGCCTTCATGTTTTTATACTCGAAAGTACGAACGAATCTAATAGGTAATGACAACAGCAGATTGGGTTCACTAGTAATATATAATGTACGAAATGGATTACGTTTGAGACTTGTAAAATACATCGTTTTAAGTATAGTCATGAATAATGAATTATAAAATATGTTGGACAAACAAAACGATCCATTCTGCAAGATATAAAGAGCACATTTCCTATTTTAAATCCATATAAATAAATAAGTGGCTGCAGCTATACACAAACCAGGTAATCCGCTCAAATAATTTAAAATTAATGAAATAAGGATCTTTCAAGTTTAAATTTAACGTTTATAATAAATAACTATTTCAGATTTCGAGTATATTTATAATTTTTCTAACTTCTTGAAACTCTCGCAAAAGGGTTTATGATTTTCCATTACCATTTTCCAATCGCCATGTGTAATGTGTATTCAGCTTTTCATTTTGTATTAAATCAATCAAACATTTGTGGTTAGTGACATCGATGCATATTTATTCCTGCAATTTATTTCTTTGTTTTACCAGTTGTTCTGCTATTTATCTTCGAAATGTCATTGTAAATATAACAGATAAACACAAATAGATTCGATGTTTATTATGTGTTTAAAAAAATACGAAAAGTAATCTTGCGTAGATAATTAAATTTGTAACTAACAAAATTGCAGTGATATAATCTGAAATAACTCTCTGGAAACTATACACGCAATCGTGTCTTAACTGGATATGCGAAAATATGTAAATATCTATTAAAAATACAAACTCTGTCAAATAAATAATTTCAATATTGAAACATTTGAATCTAGTCTACCATCGTCATCATCATCATATGCCATATTGATGGGATAATGCTGATTAAAAAATATGCTTTTCAGTAGTTGTATAAAACTATTACGGTGTTTGAAGTTAAATTAAAATACCGACTGAGTTTAATCGTATCAATTTTTTTTTAAATATTGTGTGGAACTTGCATTGAGTGAAATTATTTATTGATTAAAATTGTCCAGTTAATCATCACCTTTCTCGGAACACTAATTATTTTTGCTAATAGATAATACCATGAAAAGACCTAATTCAGCAGTGGTTATATGAATAACAATTTCAGCATTTTGGTTTCGTATATCTACGTCCAAAATTTAAATTTCAACGTCTGGTGCAATATTTGGTATGGTATATCAAAAAAACTATTACATACTTCTTTCTTAAAATAAGTTTAAGAAAACCAATTATCTTAAAAAGCGAATTTTACTACTAGCTGTAAAATTACACAAATTAATTAAAAATTCTCAATCTTTGTCCGTTTTGCAAACAGAAGCCAAGTGAACTGTTGAAGTGCTTTGACAAATGAAAAGAAGCAACTGAACTAACAATAAGACTAAAACATTTTAAAGGTCGAAGCTATGATAATAATTATATAAGATAGCTAAATTATAGTGAGAATGAGATTAAATTTTATTTTTGAAAATCATATACAATATAGGTCATTCTGGTACTTCGAAACTCTAAATTTTATATATTCAAAAAAAACGGAATTAAAATCCTTATTCGTCTAAATATTAAGATCAAAGATCTCACATTTGGAACACGTCCTACTAAGTAGGCACAACGAACCGAAAGTCATATCCCACGACCGGTTTTGACCTATATCAGGTGGGCGCTGGCAGAAAGGCTTTTACAGGCTATATTATAAATATAAATATAAATATGGAATCAACAGAAACACCTACTTCGAGAGCTAATACCCCTTCCGGCATTGAATTAATGTGAGATCTTTGATCTTAATATTTAGACAAATAAGGATTTTAATTCCTTCTTTTTTGTATATGTTATATCTTCGTCTAAGAATACATCGGAATCAACAGTGTAATTCAATGCCGGTAGGGGTATTAGCCCTCGGAGTAGTTGTTTCTGTTGATTCCATATTTATATTTATATTTATATTTATATTTATATTTATATTTATATTTATATTTATATTTATATTTATATTTATATTTATATTTATATTTATATTTATATTTATATTTATATTTATATTTATATTTACATTTCTAAATCTTACTGTTATGAATATTATATAACATTTAATAGCCGAGCAATTCAAATGCAATCAATCAAATTCGTTGAAATCAATAATGATTAGTGTTTTGTTCAAATCATTCTTTTCAAGAAATACATTTTCCTATAGGGGAGAACAACACGAACTAATAATTAAGATTTAGGCTGTGTACAGAGGAACTGAACGTGACCCGTTGATTCAATAAACAATTTCGGTGTAAGTAATTAAATATAATATATTAACCGTTTTAACGTAAACAAATATATATTAAGATGCTTAACTATCTATTAAAGACAAATATACAAGACGGATGTGAAACGAACATAAGTAGTCGACGTTTTAAACAGTAATCGTTAATATGATTTATAGACTAAAATGCGACTCTTGTGATAAATTCTACATAGGTTAGACGGGTCGTACTTTTAAAAAACGAATCAGCGAACATAAAATATCTTTTGAAACAAACAACTTTGATTCAAATTATGCTAAACACCTGATCGACACAAAACATTCTATGATGTCCTGCATGTTGTAAATAAAAGTTATAGGTTGTCTCTTCTAGAATCAATGAAAATTAACAAATACAAAAATATAGGACAACTGTTAAATGAACAAATTGAATTAAATAACTCACCACTTCTCAATCTATTTTTCAAATTACCCCCTCCCTAGCCTTAGCTATATATCTGTATAAATATTGTAGTAACCAGAATCTATCGTTCTCTTTCGTCTATTTCAATAATTTCACGCTTCCCTAAGTTATTACTTGCTACCCATAAATCAGGAACTGTTTAGTTATCTTAGACGCGAACGAACGATAAAAATTCTAGATGATGGAGATGTCGCTCAAGAGGTCTGAGATTTACCAGAGCTCAGCGTCGGATTCTTGGTAGTAGAGGGTCGTGGGATTCTTGGGGTTGTCAGTGTAGTGAAGTACCGCGTTTGTTGGTTCTTTGTTTTTTTATTTATATTTTTGTGTGTTTGAAATTTGAATTCACAGGTAATAAACCATTGTATTTGTATGTATTTTTCAACGAGGTTCTAATATTTATTATGCTGTTTTTCACTGTTATAAAATTTACACAAAAGTTGTCAATTTTCATTGTTCTTTCAATCCATTTTATAATGACACAATAATTTGTATCTTGCATATTTTGTGATGTTTTGTTTAGTTTGAACTTTTATTTTATTAATTTGAACAAAACTGTGATGTATAACAATTATTTTGTGATTTTTATTTATTTCCAATTTTTATGATTTTGCTCTTTGTTGATCTACCAGGTGCGTTCAGAATGTTTCGAGCTTTGTTGAATTTTCTAACATTTTCCCCCGTGTAGAGTATTGTGTTGTATTCACAAACGTTTGTGTATTTTATTCTAATATTTATTTGTACATTTGATTTTGATATTTATTTGTGCATTTATTTCGATGTTTATTTATTGCATTTTATTTTGATATTTATACGTCGTATCTATTTGTGTGTTTATTTTGGTATTTATATACTGCAATTTATTTTTATGTGAGATTGTGCTCTAAAATCTCAACATATAGCTGGGTTGCCTCCCGTATGGGACCTAAGGACTTTAATATTTTTACATTGTCTACTAACTAATACCAACATTCTTCAGTTTTAAATGATTATTTACATATGTCTATGTATGTGGATCGTGCAGGGTAGATTTTTAAAGAGTAATATTTTTAATTTATATACATTTCATACTTTACGGATGGTACACATCTTTGATTTGAAGGGCGAAGATCGTGGATTTCTCTGCCATACTCTTTCCCCGCGCTAGCCCTAGGCTGATTGTGAGTCTGGCATTCGTATTTGTTTTGTTTAAATTTTAATATTACTGGGATGTCCCTGGTATTTTATCATTTTATTCATAATAAAGTCAGGATGTCACATTTTTGTTGACTTTTATTTAACAACTATAAACAACCCTTCCAAATTACGTTAACAACCAGTGTATCGAACCGACAACAGCTGATATCCATAAATAACGTAGGTGAGTTATATGACGATCGAATAGACCTGGGTAGGTTACACTACAATATAAATCCGATCTGTATTAGCTTAAGTTTATAATACTTCTGAAGAAGCCTAAGTTAGGCGAAACATATGTCAAGTGTCTTAATATATTGTGGAAATTAAACTGTGTGTTTCATTTATTTAGTAATCGTTAAGATCTTTCAACAGCTTTTCCAAGAAAACAAATATGAATATTAACTGAAAAGACAAATGTAGCTGATGTACAGTATAAAATCTAAAAACGTACATTTGGAAATGTTGCTTAAAACACCTTAATAATAAACGAAATATTCTTGGTGCTTCTTCCACATATATCTAATGTCCCTTGGACAGTTTTTCTCGAATACTTTTTCCAGCAAAAAAATCAACTTTGAAGGTGGTTATCCCTAACATTTTCTTCCCGTCCATCCGGGAACTTCATCCTGCCGATATCGATTTTGTCCTGCACGTTTTTAGAGCCTGGCTCTTAGAAAAATCAAAGCACGTCTCACTCTTGTGTATACGTACCGAAAGGGATGGATCCGGTCCATAAAGCATCAACAAAAAAAACCAATCCATCCTCTCTCACGTTTAAAGTTCTCGAGCCCCATTTGTCGTTCCATTTTTAAGGTTTGACACTTTAGTAAATCGTCCTAAGTGGTCCGGCAACAGATCGCACGATAGATGTCCATATGCTGAGGGCACACGTGGGACCATATCGCAAAGTAGGTACACATTTCCTGACAATATCAAGACGAATCGCGAGTAATTTAGCATGACAAGGTTTTACACCGCCAAACTAACTCTACTGAAGGTACTTTCATTTAACGCCACCACCGACGACGGTGCGCTTCTCAGTCGACCAGAGAGATGGATGGCCATATCCGATAATACACCACCTGTCGTGTGCCCACCTCACGCAAAATTAAAGTGTCAAAAAAATCGGTAAGAAGCGTTCTTATACTTCGATTTATTATACTCGTTAAATTCGCAAAGAACAACGCAAGGTATTTGTTGAGGAAAAGTGTACAGTGGCCGGCACGTAAGGAGATTCAAAAGCCATAAATCATTGGATGCGCACTAGCAAATCTGGGCCCCTTTAGGGCGGGGATAATCTACCGATAGGCAGAATGATAACTGCTCAGCAAAGTTCAGTAGCATAGTGGCAAACAGTTGCAAATTAACAGAGTAGAGAGGTGGTTGTTTGTAAAGAAATAATATACTTACAATTACTAACCACGATATTCTTCTATCGCCGTCAGCGAATCTGATACCCAGACTAAACAAGATTATTTATGATATCTGGTATATTCACAAATCGTACAACTATAAACGAAACTACGAAATATAAAAATAACAAATATAAAGATCGATTGTATAAACTAAGTTTTCTAACAAATGTCTTAACAAATAGACCTAGGTAAGATACACTACATAATTCATATTATCAAGTTTTGTTCATTCGACTTTATTTTGTCTGTCAACAACTTATTTCTATGCATACCTAGTAATCTTTAAATTACCTATTATTCCTAGATTTATATAATTAGGTACTTATAACCATTATTTTCTCCTTATGTTCATGATGATAGTGAAATTTTAATTGTTCACTTCGCATACATCATGAAAACCCCATTAGGGTAAGTAAATCAGTCGAATGAATTCAGGTGTGTTCCGTGTTCAGTACTTTTTCTCTCAGTGATGGGCGCAGCTGAACTACAAGTTGACGTTTCGGTCCAGCTATATTCTTATTGGTTCTTTCATTTATTGCTATGCTAAAAGTCTCCGCCTACCTACCTGTCAATCTAACCATCTCTGAATCTCCTTACGTGCCGGCCACTGTATGTCGGGTTTTGAAAGGAATCTTTCTGGTATCCTCAAGTCGCACGCTAAATTAATGACGAACGATTGTAGTTTTGTTGTCTGTTGGATACATCTAAATAATTTCCATGTTATTTTAAAATTTAAATTTAATAAAACAAAAAGGTTTCGAAGAATTTATTTATTGTACACTACAATATTGTTTCACCACACTGTGGCTTCATCAAGTGTCTATACATTCTACAAACTTACAGTTAGTTAAATACTAACTTAGGTGGTAAATTTAGATTAAGGAGAGGGAAAATGTTTCATTTGATCATTCAATATACTGTTCGTTTTTAGATGGCTATTTATTTCCAATTTTTCTAACAAATTAAGTTTCTTGCTTTTATTATCAATATGAAGGATTTTAAAATTTTCATCAAAGTCATGTTCTAAATTAATTAAGTGCTCTGAATAAGCTGAGGTTTTTGTTTCTTTAAAAAATAATTTCTATGTTCTTTTATTCTACCATAAAAAGGTTTGCCTGTCTGCCCAATATACACTTTATCGTAATCTCTACATGCTAGTAAGTAAACACCTGATTTTTTCACTTTTTTAGTTTTGTTTTTACAATTTTTAAAAAAAGAAAGACACTGAAATATCATTATTGTATTTTATAATTTTGCTAGTTTTTGTGGAAATATTTCCTAAATAAGATAAAGAAACAAATTTTGTATTTTTATTGGAAACAAGAAGGTAAATTGAGTTTGTAATTTGGTTTTTAATTTTTTTAAAAAAGAATATTATAAACAACATTAGGAGAATATCCATTGTTCACAGCTATTGTTAGTATTATTTTAAGTTCTTTTTCATAGTTTTGTTTATCTAACGGGATATTTATTAATTTATAAATAAAACAACGTTTAATTTTGCAGTCACTAATTTTATTTACGCCCTGGACCGGTTTCGACTTACAAAGTCATTATCAACAGGTAAAGCTAATGCTAAATTACATTGTATTTACACTTAAAATTAGGTAACTACATACAGTTATAGTGGGGATGGTTTTTGTTCTTTCGGGATTATACATTTAAATAGTGGTGTGTATTTTAAGTATATTTGATCATTTAGTTTTTTTGGTTAACATTTGTTAATTTATTATACTTAAATATTTCTAATGACTCAAATACGTTCAGTTTTTTACTTCTATTTATATAATGGATCGGTGTTAATGTATTATCAAATTCATGATTGCAATTATTAATGTGTTCAGCAAATGTTGATGTATCATTTTTTAATCTAATTGCTCTTATATGATCGTTTAATATAATTCTAAATTTTCTTCCCGTTTGACCCAAATGCACACCATTACAAGAATTGCATTGTAACTTATACACTCCTGATTTATTCATTTTGTCTATCCTATCCTTGTTATTAAATAATACGTTACTTAATTTATTATATGGTTTAAAAAGCTATTTTTACTCTGTGTGCATCTTTCTTTATAATATTTGAAATTTTTTCTGATATGCTACCAAAATATGTTATAGTTCTATATTTTACATTGGTATCTCTTATCCTAGGGTACACTTTATTTTATTAATCTGTGGATCATGGAGTGAAATGCTGACATTTTTTGTGAAAAGGGGTGAAATGAATGGACATGAATTATAGTATCTGTATGTGTTGGTTTCCGGAAAATTAAAACTTAATGTTTATGATTATTTTTCGAAATTGTGAGATCTATGTTCCAACATGAAGAAATAACTTTCTCTATTGCGACGTAACTCGGATGAGGGCCAACCTAAAGAAAGTTAGATGGCAGTACGTGGAATGTAATGCAACAATAAATCGTGTAGTACTTAAAAATAAACCTCCAGCACTGGAAAAACATTAAACAACGCCCTCTTCGTTGTCGTAAAGCATTACATTTAGCAATTCTCTCTCTTACATTAGCAATATCTCTCTTACTCTCTCTCGAAATATTGCAGTCATTAATCTAGTTCGCGGTAATCCATTTAGACGTGAACAGAACTTATTGTTTTAGCGTTTTCCAACTGTAGAGGGAAATGGTCTCAGCCGTAAGAGGGAAACAAGGCCACTTCAGGCCTAATAACAAACAGAACAGCACAAATGCTACCATTAAACTCTGCACCTGTTGGTATTAGGACACGGCCTCGCAACTCTGGGACAATAATTATCTTAAAAACGAGAAAACTCATTTTGTGTTTCTACGTCGTCGTTTGTTTGTTCTGCTGCATGGCCGTTTCTATAACACAGGACTGCTTTTAACCCGTTTACCCCACCGGGTCCAATTAAGTAAACATTCATTACCGTACAACATCTACTAATATGCTGCTACGTTAACATGGCAAATGAATAATCTCCATTCAAATGCTTTTTAACCAGAAAACTTACTTTGTACCCGGCCATCAACAAATAAAATGTGTTGTACAATACTTGATTATATTATCCTGCCCAAGTTTTGGTGACATACATACTAAACTAGGTAATTATAAGTAACTGAAATTTTTCTAAATATTCATTAGTAATTTTCATTGTCAATGCTTTTAAAACTTTGAGCAATTCCAGATGAGACAATTGATCAAACTTCATTGAAGTAATATGTCTAAAGATGATCATGTTCAACTGAATGAATACATTTAGAAAAAAGACTGATAAATGTCCAAAAAGGAAGGCATTGAAATCCTTGTTCGACTAAATATTAAGAATCAAATACCTCACATTTGGAACACGTCCCACCAAGCAGGCACTACGAACCGAAAGCCAAATCCCACAAACGGTTTCGATCTAATGGGTCTCATCAGTAAGGCCTTTACAGTATATACCATTCTGAGGGCTAATACCCCTACCGGCATTGAATTACACTGTTGATTCTGATAGATTCTTAGATGAAGATAACATATCAGAAACAAGAAGGCATTAAAATCCCTATTCGTCTAAATATTAAGGATCAAAGATCTTACATATAGTCAGTAAAGGCCTTTCTGTCAGCACCCATCTGATGAGACTCAATATGTCGAAACCAGTTGTAGGATTTGGCTTTCGGTTCGTAGTACCTGCTAAGTAGGACAATTCCAAATGTTGGATCATTGGTTCTTAATATTTAGACGAACAAGGATTTTAATACCATTTTTTTTTATGTGTTATCTTCGTCTAAGAATCTTTCGGAATCAACAGTGTAATTCAATGCCGGTAGGGGTATTAGTAGCCCTCGGAGTAGTTGTTTCTATTGATTCCATATTTAGACTGAAAATAGTCAAAATATGATTGTTAAAGAAATAAAACTAATACTAGAACAACTATATTTAAAAAAAATCTGCGTAACATTCATCAATGCCTACTACCACTACCATTAAACAATTTTAAAAATTAAAGGAACACGAAGGTTTAGTAAATACTGATCAATTCCTTTTTGTTTTCTGCTCATTAAAAAACTCAATCCAACCGAGAATTTCTTGCGCAGGAGTAATGACTTTATTAGTCTAATTTACTCATAAAATGGGAAAAAATCAATAACTTGCTAACTTGGTAACAAGTCCAAAGGAGAGAAATAAAATAATAATAAACTTAAATATTTGCGGAGTCTATTGAACCATAAATTTTCGGGATTAGGGGAAGGCAAACTTGAAAATTTTGAAACTTTCTATTTATAAGATTATTTTGTGAAACCGAAAATAATTCCTGTGTCATGATTGAAATTCAGTTTCTTAAAGATATTATCAGTATAGGCGAGCCATCCGCACGCATTAATGTCATCGAAAGAGTACTTTCTTTGTGTTTCATTCCTACCAGCTACTCGTGCTGGTGGGCAGATAGTCCTTCCGACCTACACTGTAGTGCAAAGCCGGAGGGTAGGGCGTACGGCCCTCTTCAGTCTCCTAGCAGGAATCGTGGGAATGGGTGGGTGGAGTAGTTAGGGAGAGAAAAATGAGACGGACGAAATGAAGACAGCAGAGAAGTGGAAGATAATCTGTGGAATATTACTGTCCCATTTACCTAAATGATCCAAGGAAACCACAGAAAACTTAGACCAGAGAAGCTGGACCCGCGAGGGCCTCACGAATGTTAAACAATGTTCTAGTGCACTAGACCACGCCGCTCGGTATCGAAGGAGTGCGAGATGTAATTTTTGTACAATATTTTCTAATGTTTGTTTTATCCTTGGAGCATAAAAGCATGAAGAGAACATAGCAGTGATACTCAAATAGCAAATAATTGTAGTTCACCTTCCTCCTTCCACCGCGGCCTGATAGGCTGCCGTTTTCCTGGCATATCTCTCTCTCAGCGAGAAAGTTGGATTACAGTTATTTCCTATTTCAGGATCATTGCTATAGTATTAAGGATACACATAACAATTATTATGGTTTTGGTCAGAAATTTATCGAGACTACCAGACACGGATCGCGATTTCGCTCTTATTAGAAGCTCATCAGCATGCTATAGGTAGTCTCGATAAATTAGACCAAGCTGTAATGTTCCATAAAGAACAGTTAATAAAATAATAACGTAGAGGCAATTGTTGCCATCTAGTGGATTTTAGCTGCTACAGAAAATATTAAACTGGACAGTTTAAATACCTCAGTGAGGCCTTGTCCAGTTTAATATCTTCTGTAGCAGCTAAAATCCACTAGATTGCAACAATTGCCTCTACGTTATTATGATACACATAACGTCAAATAACATTCACAATCAGTATTTAAATCGTAAATCTTTGGAAGAACATTAAGAATTTTTTAACTTTCTCTAAAATTTAAACCTTTCTGATACAAATAACATTAAGGTAATGGTGACTTCAAAATTAAATTTTAGTTAAGGTATATATTTTTTGTTTTAATCGATGCAAAACAATTTATTTTACAATATATTTTGAAATCAGACAAAAATCTTTGAATTGATAAATGTTAATTACATCCTTGAAAATTGTCTCCATGTTCTTTATGCTCTAAGGCTTTATCAGTATACCTGTGTCGTACGTCTTTTTTTTCTGAGTCGATAAAGGTTTAAACACGGGAGCATCGTCTGATGCTATACGTGACTTGTTAACCAAATATACTTCAAAAAATTCATCTTCAAGGCTTTGTCCTTTGGGACACCAAAATGAAGTGGATACCTATACATATATGTAGGTTTATATGTTTATATGTTTATATATATATATATATAAACATATATATATATATATATATATATATATATATGTCAGAAATATTCTGACGAAAAATGGATAAAGGAATCGCAGCTTCCCGATCCTACGGGTAAACTAAAAAGTAACAACGTATGATGATACGTACCGATGTATGTACCATCGTTTACCATGTTGATTGCATTATTCGTTATACCATTCTATGCATACTATGATGTCTTATGTTATTATATGTCCTCGTTACATAAACAAAATTATTAAGTATACAATGTTTTTCTAAAGTATCTACAAAGAATATGCACAATACACTAAAGGAATTAAACCCAGAATAAGTACTATCAGCTATGTACGAGGATGTATCAAATATAAACGGGATTGATTTTTTAAAAAATTCCAACTATATTTAATTAGACTTCGATACATATACTATTTTCCCACATTGTCTCCCACCTTAGAAATACATTTTTCTTATAAGATTGAGAGCTTTCTTATGTCATCATCGTAGAAACTCTTCGGACGTTCTTGTAACTATTGGAGCTCAAATGATTTCACTGCGTCGTTTTCGTAGAAACGTTGGTTTCCAAGCGCTTCTTTTAGGGGCCCAAATAGATGGAAGTCACAAGGGGACAAGTCGGCGCTATATGGCGGATGTTCTAGCTTTTCCCAGAGTAATGCATTAAATTGTTACTTTGTGACATTGGCTGTACTTATACAGCCTCAGTCTGGCGTTGTCATGCAAAAAAATGACACTTCTGAACAATTGCTGCTTCCTTTGTTAACAATTCACCATAGAAAAATATCTTCTTTAGACGCAATTCTACATAAAAATCTAAACATTGGAACAACACCTAATGGAAACTTATGTACACCAATAGGTAGTTATATATTTCTTAATAAGAAGAATTATACATATCATGTCAGTCATGATACATCTCTAAACAAAATTGGTCATATATATACCAAAGATACATCACAAGTATAACAATAGTCACAGATACAAAGTCTTCAACAAAAACATCTGAACAATAATCAAGTCTCTCAAAAAAAGGTTGGCCAAATCCTAAAAAGCCCCAAAGACAAACTATCACACTATCAGGAGCATACGATGTCTCATACTCCTGTGGAAGAACTTACAGAGGATAAATGAACGAATTAAAGAACACTAAAGGAAACTTAAATGAAAACATATTAGTCAACCAGCCTTAGCAGAACACTATACTAGAACAAGCCATTACACTCTTTGACAAATCAGTTATTATTTCTAAAACCTTCTTATACTTCCTTCAAAAACATCCGCGAAAATTATGAAACATCCGTACAAACAGAACTAACATAGCAGATACGGCTATCTTTCTATGTTTAACTTGTATTGTGTAAGGAAATACTGAAACAGTATTATTCTATAGAGCACAAATAAAATAGTGAATCGATGAAGCTGTTAATTCTTGTAACTCCATATTGAAATTAAACACAAAACAGTTGGTTACAAAACTTTTATTGTTATACACAATAATATTATTTCACCACACAGTGACTTCCTCAGGTGGAAATATAATAACTTAAAACTAAATACAAAATCCTTAAATAATAAATGAAACAGAAGGGGTGGAGGTAGGTGAACAAATTATGGGAACTAGAGATTGAGTAGAGGAAAATTATTTATATCAGTTTGATCATTTAATAATAAGCCTAATTTATTTAATTTATTAATCTCCATACATTCCAACAAATTTAATTTAAGACCCTTCTTTTCTACATGCAATTATTTAAAATTGTCATCAATGTTATGGGATTATTCTAAAAGATGGTTAGCGTATGTAGAGTTAATCTTTTTATTTTCGAATGATTTCTTATGTTCAAGGATCCTATCCTTTCAATATCTACCCGTCTGACCTACATGTGATAAATTGCAACTCCCATAATTTAATTAGTAAACGCCTGATTTAAGTTCTTTCGCTGTAACATCTTTATTGTTTTTTATAATACTGCCTAACATGTTATTAGTTTTAAAGGATATAGTCGAACTATAAAATTTAGAAATATGGTGACCTAAACGTTTAGAAAAAGAACCTAAATAAGTGAGTATGTTGAAGTCGAAAGAGGTTTATGTTTAACACGGGGATAGGTTAAATTTAATGTTTTTCTGTTTAATTTTTTGTTAAGTAAATTGGTAACTAATGACGTATGATATCCTTTGTTAACCGCAATTACTAAAATCCTATTTAATTCTGTGTTATAATCATAAATTGACATTGGTACAGTGATTAATCAATGAAAGCTCGAACGGAAAAAAGCACAGATAAGTATGTCCTCACTATTTTGCTGTGTTCATCCCAACCATCTCATCTATTTCTTCATAGCCACCACACTCGCCAATTAAATAAAAGTACAAATATTTGATGTAAATATGTTGTTTTGATGTGTGAGAAAATATTTTTATTGAAAGATGTCTTTCTTGAATTCCCACAGTTACACAAAGAAACGATGAAGATTGGTTTTAAATATTTAATAACAACACTTACACTATTTATATTTATAAAAAGGTTAACACATATCGAAGAAAGTAAGCTCTTTTGTTTGACTATTGAATAATTGTATGAAAATTGAATGATAATTAAGAATCTGGCAATTAATCTTTGGTTTTCAGCTTAAATAAACAATAATGAAGTGGGGGTTGACAAAAACTGTTGCTAGCCTGAGGGCACAGTATGGCAAAACGACCATAGCCACAACCACACAAGTCATTGCACTCCTTCAGGTAAACACCCTGGTTAATTTGGTAATTTTACTAATACCTTAAACGTGACAATACAATGAAAGTTTGATGATGAACATAACAATATGAAAATAAAATAAAATTATTTTGAAAATATTGAGTGCCAGTTTACGCTTAAAGGAAATAAATATAATAAATAGTTGTTTGCACTAAAACCGAAATTTGGAGAATGAATATAACAATAAGATAATAAAAGTGAATGTAATTTTGAAGATATTTACGTTTAACAAAAGAAATGAATATAATGCAAAATAAAATAAACACGAGTTCGTACCAAATTTAAAATTTCCAAGAAACTATTGCTTAAAGATCCTACATATATGTATATACCTTTCTTCTTTCACACTGATAAAAACTGCCTTATGGTGAGTCACTGTAAAATTTATAATCTTTGTCAAAAGCTATGATTCTTTGTATAGACTCCTTTTAAGAAATTGGACCACCGCTTAAAAATTAGTTTAATTTGAATAAAATTTACAAAAGTAAAACAAACATAGACAATATCAATTTCGAGTATTAGTATATAGAATTTCAATTTGTACAGTAGACCTCATAATTTCCATCCAACCAAGGAAACCAAGAATGGTAACATCTGTCGGGATTAGCATTAGGGTCAACATAACGGGCTGGCTGCGGCAGAATTTCCTCCCAATATTGCTCAATCTGTGAACTCAGTTTTTGAACTATTGTAGGATAAGAGTCCTTAATATTGGTTCTTTCGCAGGGATCTTGGAGAAGATCGAATAAACAAAGTCCTGTGCAATTCACGATTGTATCAACTGAGTTTATACAATTTTCTAAATTCAATTTCTGTCGTAAATCTGATATTTCACTTTCAGTAAGAGGCTCCAAATGGATAGATTGGAAAGCTCTGTTCGTTTTACTTTGCAATATTTCAGTAAAATTATATTCAGGATTACCTTGTTGTCCACGACCTGAAGGTCCAAAATGTACGTCCATGGTACCATTCAAAAATGTACCTGAGAATATGCATATTGTATATCTAACATCTAACAGCTGTTAAATTAAAATACAAATGGACACACCATTTAACAGTTTGTATTTTCCCCCGTATCCAATTATGGCACTTGTGTCATTCTGTTCATCTATATTAAGTAAAATATTATCTCTAGAAGAAGGTTTTGAATTAGTTAAAGTCTCCCACTGACTTATCCCATCCAAACTACCTAATGTATTTACATCTCCACCTGAAATTAAATTGGTTTTTGGCAACAACAATTAATTGAACTTTTTTTTTTACCAGCTGCTGAATAAAGTGTTGGAAATATGTCAGTTATGTGCATAAGATCATTATTGATAACAGATCGATTAGGGATCTTAGAACTATATAAAACTGCTGTGCCCCTAACTCCCCCCTCAAACAAGGTGTATTTTTGCTAAAAGAAAATACAAAAAACTAATAAAAAATGTTTTAACGACTAAGGTGGTTGGATTTCACATACACCTCTAAGTGGCCAGTTGGATCCTCCATTGGGGAAAAAACCTGTTATTTCCGCTCCATTATCCATAAATAGAAGTATTATGGTGTTCTCAAGAATTCCATTGTAGGCCAAAGCATTAACAACTTCACCTACTGATCTATCCAAGTCAGTCACAACATCTAAAATATATTAATTTCAAAATGGTACCAGAATTAACCATTTTGGGTTCCCATCCCCTATAGTAACACATATTATAATACATTAATATTGATATTAATTTTCGAATTATTTTTTTTCTATTCCAGATGACCTCAAATTAATGAAAGAAAATTTGTTACTGCCGTCACGCTCTCGCCGAGAATTAAACCCGCGACCTTTAGCTATGCGCTCCAATGCTTAGTAGTAACAGCAACGAACGTAATGAAACATTGATTAATAATTAATAATAATATACATTAATTCATACGATTCTGCCACTTTATAAATACGTTGTTATTGCTATCACCTCTCGTGGTTTAGTGGGGAGAGCTTTGACGCATTATGCCAAATGTCCCGGATTCGATTTCCAACGAGGGTGTGACAGCAGTAACAAAAAATTTTCCTCGGTAATTTGAGGTAATCTGTAGTAGGAAAAAATTAATTCAAAAATGGATATCAATATTAATTTATTAGAGTTTAACATCTACTAAAAAATTCGCCAAAACGTTTTATTATTAATAACACATTGATAGACTCCAGACCCCCGGTTATAAGAGCTACATATGATACGATAATGATAAATAGTAATGTACAAAGACATTGATCCGGACTGATGGGGTGTGGTCGACAAGGACTTCCGTAGTCATCTCCAGTGGGTAGCTTGATTCCTATGTCGAAGATGGTGTACCTCGGAGTCTCAGTAGCAACTGAATGTCGACTGTTTTTAATTAAACTTAATCTTCATAGACACCCCTGAAGGTGGGGGTAGTGTTGGATTCTAACCGACTAAAACCCTTCCTCGAGCGGGGAGGGAAACCCGTGAGTTATAGGACCCCAAAAAAGATTAGGAGTGGGATTGGATTAAGAGTGGCCGTGGGCGGGGAGTATTGAGGGGGAAAAGGGTGATTGTGGTCGGTGGCCCACCTCGGGTGAGTTGGGTGAGCACTCGCGCTATATAGCGAAACTAGAAATGAGAAAAGGGGGGCAGGTCAGTTTAAAAGGTGATAGGGCCTTCTACAACGGTCGGATGGTTTAGGGGCAAAATATAAAAGTACCGAGATGGACGGGTTTGGGTGACCTGACACTGAGGTCCGAAGGTTGGCCGCGAATCTGGTTGCTGCTTCGGGGAGTGAGGATAAGCCTGTTTCCTTCAAAATTTGGGAATTTCTGACGAATCAGGGGTAGAATCTGCATGTAAGGACTAGTAGGCGTTAGGGGAGGGCACAGTCCCAGATCGGAATTGCGTATGAGCAAATACTCCTGACGATCGCTTTAAACGCGCGGATTTTGGTTTTCTGGGGAATTGGGTTTTTGTGGAAGAAGGGTTTGAGTACAATGAAAGCGCCCAGGGCCTTGGAACGAGTTATTCGAATGTTTTTACCACGTGAGCCCTCTGCGAAGGTGACACCGAGATAGGTGACGAATGTCAACTAGATTGTGTGCTTGCATTTATACTACTTAGAGGCGGGGACTGCGCGGAAATCTCGGCTCCTGATTAGTCGGAGCTACCCAAGCGGGACGTCAGCATCTTGTAGCTTGTTCGTTCTAACAAGACTCCGAGGTACAATCTTCAACCTAGGAATCAAGCTGCCCACTGAAGATGACTGCCGTTGTTGCAGTTGAAACGTTTGGATCTACAAGTTCCTTTTAACCACGGCTCATCAGCCCCGATCAACTTCTTTGTTCATTTGATTCCAGCCGTGAAAGCCTAGGCAGATAAATAATACGTTTGAAATCGCGATCGACATCTGGTAATTTCAATAAATTGCTAGTCAAGAACTTAATGTCCTTAATGTATACAATACGCGAACGCATTGAGTGGTATTAAGATGAAATGTTTCACATTGCGTTGTACTCTCCGTTTCTTAGTACAAGAATTTAAATCACCACAACAATGGAATTTTCATCTCGAAAGCTCTCTTTCAAAAAGTATTTTACTTTCTCATTTTGCCCTAATGGTTTTAAATACTGTCTTTTGTAATGAAAATAAACATAACGTATATCTCTTTATGTATATATATACGTGTGTCTATATAACAAAGCTTATATTTTCTCTTTTATCGGCGAAAGCTTCGAAGTTCCTTGTGAACGATGTACTATACTGATATAATAAATCTCTACAAAGAGGATTTGGCCATTAAAAATGAAAAATTTCAAAAGGAAGCTGTTTTTTTACGTAATATTCATCACCAGTTGGCAACGTTTTTCCTGAAGCAATTTCATTGTTTGTT
This sequence comes from Agrilus biguttatus, assembly GCA_963921985.1. Taxonomy (NCBI): domain Eukaryota; kingdom Metazoa; phylum Arthropoda; class Insecta; order Coleoptera; family Buprestidae; genus Agrilus; species Agrilus biguttatus. The sequence goes on along the minus strand of OY998119.1, from coordinate 38,113,975 downwards.
CTGCACGAAATTTAATCTTCAACATTTGAAATATCCAGGTCTCCTTTTTACGTCATTATTCTTACTACACTAACAGCCTAATATCTCCCTTACAAGTGAAAGGTAAGCAAGCAGCTTTCAGAATACATTTATCATCGTCAAAAGGGAAATTAAAAATTGCTGGATTTGTTCGTTCCTGTAACAAATATCCTTTTTCCTTGACCCAAACCTACTCCATGTTTTCACAAGAGTGACACTCCAAAAAAATTACAAATGTCCTAAAAGTCACATATTACTTCAATAAATCTAAATTACGTATCTACAACAAAAACATTTTTGGCATACAGAATTTAGAAAATAATCCCAGCCCATATTATTCCATTATCAAACTGTAAGCTCTACAAAATGTATATCTGTTTCACATCCGTCACTGCTTATACCTCGCGACTTTTACAATTGCAGACCGAAATATAAAGTTTAGGAGTTTTTTCTGGTTTTAGAGAAAATTCTTCTTTTAAAACGCAAATACCACAAATCAATAATTCGTAAAGATTCTGCGGTTGGATAATTGTGAAACATATTGATTAATTTTTTATGTCTCAAAAAATGTTTATTCAAAACTCTACAATTATTTCGGCAAGATGTTTTACATATGGGTTCTCCCATTTTCTCCCATCTTCTGTCTTCATTTCGTCCGTCTCATCATTCTCTCCCTAACCACACCACCCACCCATTCCCATGATTCCTGCAAAGAGGCTGAAGAGGGCCTTACGCCCTGCCCTTCAGCTTTGAACTACAGTGTAAGTCGGAGGATCTGCCCGCCCACCAGCACGAGTAGCTAGTGGGAATCAAACACAAAAAAGATATTTTTTCGTTGAATTTTAGTATTTACTCTTGATAAAGGCATCATATGCCGAAACAATTGTAGAAATTTGAATAAACTTCTTTTGAAACATAAAAATGCATTTATCATTCACAACAAATCAAACTATCCAAAGCAGCAGAAATCACAAACAAAATACGAAAAAAACAAATTAATTATTTAAATAAATGTAATTGCAAAAATTTTACACTAAGTACCTACCGTAATCCCAAAAAGTAAATATAGATATACAAATGGGCGACATTTTTAGAAATGTTATATATTTTGAGACAAAATGCTCTATAAATTTAAAAAAGTCTAATCCCTTATAATACCTTTAAAAGCAACATTACTGTACGACCTACACTCTCGATACGCAAAACAACATAAAAAATACCCACTAGTACTTTCATAGAGAACAGGATCTCAACAACAATCCCAATCCTAATTGTCTACCTTATCAACTTTTTGCAGACAGCTACTTAAAAAAAAACTCACGTGCCAGACGAGAACAGATAAGACTGTCTCATCGGTTATTTCTGCACGACTAACAACATCACGGTTGCTTTAATTAAACTAAAGGGGGCGGGAGAGGAAGAGTAGGTAAAAAAAATGAATTAGTTCTACCGGCAAACAATCTTCTCTCTTCGGACTTGATATAATTGAACCGTTTATTAGCCTGTTCGGTGTCCTTCGATTCAGTAATAGTCCCGTTGGAATGGGCTGCCAAATGAGAGAGGAATAAAAAGAATGGCGAAGTGTCACTATGATCATTGATAATATCGATCGCTTTTTCAGTAAAAACATCTGTAATGTAATGCCCTTGGTATTCCCAAGCCGATTTTATGCCGTCGCGAAGACAGAAGCCATTCATATTCTAGTGAACAAAACAAAAAGTGAAATTATAGATTGCACGTATGGTTGAAAGAACAAAACTCATCTAGTCGTAAGTGACAGTATTTACAAAAAAATTTTCATTAAAACCTAGTATTAATTCCCCAATATTTTGGACATAGTGTTGTTGGAACCGATCGCATTTGAGGCTCTTACCGTACGTATTCTAAAGTCGAATTTGGGAACTGTAAAGACTCCTACAGTGTCAACCTCACAGAGCGATTGAGATTAGAGTTAAGGAAAACAAACCTCATATGTAACACAATAATTCGTCTGTCCCTTAAATTATAGGCTAACGTCAGTACGTTGTCCCCAAACGGTAGCAGTAACCAATCACCGATATACAGGGTCATTCAAACTGAGTGGTACATTAGACGTTTTAGGGAAACTAAGCAAATTACAGATATGAAAATTTGGGAGTAGATGTTATCAACGCTGATCTATTTAACTAAAATAATTTCAACTGTCGGGCACTTCCGGTTATACCGAAAGTTGATGTCAACTTTCTTATTTTAAATGGAATGGTATATTTTTTACGATGAATTCGTATGAAACATAAAATTTTAAGGTGACTTTGATAACCAACTTGTATGCCTATATGCCTACTATGAATAATTTCTGAGATAATTTAATTTATTGGAAAAAAGATTGCATCGCAACCCAAACTATAAAAAATCATATCTTCCATATAAAAATGACTTAGAATGTTGAAATTGTTACTAGTTATAGCCAAGTCATGAGGTTAACGTTAACGTCATGCCAAAACTAAGCTTTATAATTTGTACAGGGCGATCAGAAAAAATACAAAGTTTAAAAACTTCAAACACGAATAACTTCATTTTTTCAAATAGCACCTAGCATATTTTATTTTATCCTCTTTCAATCCATCTGTGTGAAAGTGCCCGACAGTTGAAATTATTTTAGTTAAATAGATCATCCTTGATAACCCCTACTCCTAAATTTTCAAATCTGTAACATGCTTAGTTTCCCTAAAGCGTCTAATGTACCACTCAGTTTGAATGACCCTGTATATGCCTGTCGATTTAGACAATACAAAACCGGGCTTTAGTGTCAGGCCACCCAAATCCGTCTATCTTGGCACTTTCCGACTTCGCCCATAAGCCAAACGACCGTGTTAGAAGGCCTTGTCACCTTCTACTCCGAACTGTCATCCCTCATTCCTAGTTTCGCTTTTTTAGCGCGAGCGCCCACCCAAACCATCCGAGATGCCCCACCGACAACCTTAACTCTTCTCCCCAAACTACCCCCCCCCAAATCATTCTAATTTCCGTTCCCAACCATTCCAGGAATGCATAACGCGCTTAGAGCGAATCCGACACTAGCCTCCCCCTTTGGGGGGGTGTCTTTCGAAGATTTCCCCTCCTCGAGGATAATCTAAAAAGCGAATACAAAAAGCTCGCTTTGTTATTGAAACAACGTAGACTCAAAAACAATCAAAGATATTCAGTATTCAATGTTGTTTTACTAGCTTTACATGAAACTTAGGCCTTTGAACCTAATTATTTTTCTAGGTACTTGGTAATTTGAGGTCCTTAGTTTTTAAAATGTAATTGGAACTTCAAATACCAAAGCATTGTAAGTAAGCCTGATCTAAAATAAGAGACTCACCCCAATTACCACTAACACAATTTTACTGAGCGGACACGTGTTTCGCCCACTTCAAACGTGGCCATTATCAACACGTGTCCGCTCAGTGGTAATTGGGGTGAGTTTCCTATTTTTATTTATTTATTCATTTACCACATTATCTTTTTCTCTATTTTGAAACAGGATTTGATTTATTATTACAATTTCTGAACAACAGACAAACGATAGAATTATTTTGAATATATACTCCCAATATTTGGGTTGTATAAATTATTAGCAATGATTTTGTAAATCAGAATTTTTTTCTGTACAAGTACGCCTGTTTGTTTATTTCACCAATAAATTAACGAATTCACAGTTAAATCAGTACGCCTGTTATTCTGCACATCAAATTAAAAAAAAAACACCTAATCTTGTTTTTCAACCTAGGAAATTTTTTCTTAAAATTTATTATTATTATACACCGTTTTAACAACTTTGCACCTATTTATAGAGAGAGTAAAGGGATAGTTGCTTCAGTAACCCGTCTGTATTGAACTTTATAGAAACTTTACCTGCCCAACTTGGTTCGAAAGCAATAGACAGATACTTAACGGATTACGTCTTGGTAATTAGGTAGTAAATATCTTAACTAAAACTAATCAACTTTCTTTGATCAATTCCAAGAGGTTTCAAGCAAGACCGCCAATTCTTATCTTCGATAAAATTGCAACTATTTAAATATTAATAATCTGAACACTTAACAGCACGACTGTAATTAGAAAACTTTCTAAAAGTCATATCCTTAAAATTTTGACAACTTTAGTTAAATCTGGCGAATCAGAACGCATTTTTTAACAGTTCATTTTAAAATACGAGGATTTACAAAGGTACGTGTGTTGATGCAAATGATGTCAGAACCAAGTGTGCACAATTTTTCAGCATCAAATTGTTTGGTTCTAACTTTCAAAATCATTCATATTCTTTTACTTCTCTTTTTTCTTTGAAAATTTCTCTCAGATTTGAGTCGTTCTTAATTTCAATGAATGCACCCAATAACTTTGCGTCTGATAAATGACTGACGCCTAAAGGATGAAGGACGAAGCAGGTAACGTGGGTGTTCGCCTACCGGTACAATGCGCCCACTTGACATCTAACCGGCTACCTGGTCACTCCACAATCATTAAGAACCGCCTAATGTTACAAAAGAAATTTCGCCCATCTGTATCTCTCTAAGCCTGTGTAAGAAAGGGTTGACTTGAAAAAAAAACTTTTTTGTGTTTCATTCCCATCAGCTACTCGTGTTGGTGGGCGGGCAGTCCCTCCGACCTACACTGTAGTGCAAAGCCGGAGGGTAAGGCGTAAGGCCCTCTTCAGCATCTTAGCAGGAATCGTAAGAATGGGTGGGTGGTGTGATTAGGGAGAGAAAGTAGAGACGGACGAATTGAAGACAGAAGAGAATGATCCAAGGAAACCACAGAAAACTTAGACTAGAGTAGCCGAACCCGGGTTCGAACCGGTGCTAAGCAATGATCTAGAGCACTAGATCACGCCGCTCGGTGTTGACTTCAATTGTGTAGACCTTTATATACATTCCGGGTTGTTGTGCCGTAGTCGGTCTCTTCTTCCTCCTTGATGCGACGTTTCGCCAGATATACCTTCTGACATCCTCAATGATTAACAGTTATTGACGATGTCAGAAGTTAAATTAAGCGAAACGTTTCGTTTCAAAGGAAAAAGAGACTGACCACGGCACAACAGCCCGGAAAGTGTACATAAGTCAAAGCATAATACCGGCCGTGAAAAACTGAAAACGACAGTGAAATGTGTAGGTTTTCATTGGTTGTGGTTTAGTATTTAAGACACGCGCCAAACGGGATTATACACCGGACGAGGTAGTCTAGTGGTTTAGATTATTGCTTATCATTTGGAAGGTCACAGTCACCAGTTCGATACCGAGTTCGCCTGTTCTGGTCCGTGTTTTCTGGATTTTTAAGCAAATTCTGGGGCAGTAATATACCACAGATTTCTGTATTTATTTCGTCCGTCTCATTGGTTTCTTCTTAATCACCACCCACCCACTTCCACGATTCCTAAAAGGAGGCTGAAGGCGGTATTACGCCCTACCCCTCCGACTACACTACACTACAGTGTAGATCAGAGGAACTGCCGCCCACCCTGTATGAGCAGCTGGTAGAAATGAAACACCTTTTATTTTTAGGGCGCATGCCACGTCATTGGATAAATCTTGAGTAAAGGAACACAATAAGTTTTAATCCACAAATATATCAGAAGGTACTTTACAAATATATCTGATATTTCACATGTAGTAACGTCATAAAAAACTATCCTAAACTAAGCTAAACTAACATGACGTAACCTATCTTAACCTAACATTAATATTAACCTGCGTTAACCTATGTCTACCTAACCTAACATTAACATGCCCTAACTTATTCTTCTATATACTAAAATATTGAAATTAAATGAATTTTTGTGTGTAAAATTTCCAAATATGGTATTTTCACGCATTGAGGTAAACCTGCCCCCCTTTCATCGTGTTCCTACACTCGTAATGTATACAAATACGTGGCACACGCCCACTGGGCGTACCTTAAATACTGAACCTTTCCTATTTCTTCAACACCGAGCGGCGTGGTCTAGTGCTTTAGATCATTGCCTTGCATTCGAGAGGTCACCGGTTCGAATCTAGGTCCGGCTACTCTGTCCCAAGTTTTCTATGGTTTCCTTGGATCATTTAGGCAAATGCTGGAGCAGTAGTATTCCACAAATAATATTTCTCTTCTCTTCTGTCATAATTTCGTCGATCTTATCCTTCTGTCCTTAACCACACCACCCACCCATTCACTACGACGATTCCTGCAAGTAGGCTGAAGAGTGCCTTACGCCCTACCCTCCGGCTTTGCACTACAGTGTAGGTCGGAGGGGCTGCCCGCCCACCAGCACGAGTAGGTGGTGTATATGAAAAACAAAAAGGTTTTTTTCTTCAGCTAAAAATTACTGCAGCTAGAGTTCGGGCAGCAAAGAATGGCTTAACAGTCGCAAGGCCCGTAGGACCCTCGAGCGGCAGATTCTGTTTAACAACAATCTGCTTTAGTTAGTTCAGATGTATGGGTGCCAACTTTTAACCCTTCTACACATGTTATAATGATGTAAATTACACAATAATTTCTGTTCTGTTCGTGTATGTTTATATAATAATCTGAGAAACTTTACCCTACAAACAAGCAAACAAACAGACGTAAGTACCGTAGGCAATAGAAGTAAACATAGTTTGAGTCTATTTCGTTAAGCCAACTGCGATGGTTACATACATACATACATAACACTATACATCTGTATATATACCATGGTCTACCAATAAATTATAGACGAAAACAAACAAGTCGTATGCATAATTTCGGCGGTAAACAGTCCTTTAATTGGCCGCGTTAAACTTGCACGCCGCAGGTTAGTGTTTTAATTACGCATGGCACCCCCTCTTGTAGAACCCAAAGGAACAATCATTGATTAAGGGTTTATTTTCACATTTGCATTTATTGCAATGGCGAGCGCGGGACTCGGGGAAATTAGCGAGTATTTTCGTACACATTTGCATACTCATGAGCCTTATGAATAAAATGTCGACACATTAAGGAACATACAGGGTGAACAACAACAAAAACAACCACAAGGCTGTATACGTGTCAAGGTAATAACAAGAATGGAGTTATTTAACTGAACACTGGCATTTAAAAAACGACTTGTATTTTGTTAGTTAGTATATTAATCCCATTTGGACAATATGAAGAGTCAGAATTTAAATACAATTGATCAGTATTTAAAATTCAACTGACCAGTATTACACTTTTAGTTTGGAACGCTAAGTACAAATTGTAAATCTTATTTTTGGCATGACGTTAACCTTAGCCTTATGACTTGGCTATAACTAGTAAAAATTTCAACATTCTAAGTCATTTTTTATGGTTGTGGGGATCTATGTTCACTATTGTAATTGAAATATTCATTTTTGTACATAAAAATTCTTTACTTTTGTATTAATTATCTTGTGTAAATTCTGTATAAATATTTTGTATAAAATTACTAACACCCTTGAGCATGCCTTTTCTACAAACATGTTTTCTACTGTCCTGCCTTTTTTAATTCTCAGAAACAGCTTTCTTTTCTTTTCTATTATTCATACACAACCCAAAATTCCTGTCTCCTTGTTACCGATCGCTTGCAACGGTCAATCATAAAAAGTACCGTTGCCGATCCCTACTAAAAGTACCGCTTCTTGTTTCGGTACCCTCGGCATGCTTCCAAGAAATAACCTTTACTGTTAAATACTAACTTTCTATATTTTCAAATCAACACTTCTTCACCGACCGCTACAGATAATACTCGTTTTCAACCATTGCACATTTTTTACCATTCAATATTAAATTCATTTCAATTCTTTCATCATTTTCACCACTAACCGTCGGTACAGTAAATATCATCAATCAACCATGATCAAGTTTTATTTAAATAAATTTAATATTAAATAATCACCCGCAACACCACATTGTTATTGTGATTTTTAATAGTTTGGGTTGTGGTGCAATCTTTTATTCAATAAATTAAATTATCTCAGAAACTATTCACCGTAGGCATATAGGCATCCAAGTTGGTTATCAAAATCACCTTAAAATTTTATGTTTTATACGAATTCATCGTAAAAAATATACCATTCCATTTAAAATAAGAAAGTTGACATCAACTTCCACTATAACCGGAAGTGCCCAACAGTTGAAATTATTTTAGTTAAATAGATCATCCATTAAAAAAGCTATCCAAAAAGGAAAAAATCTTGTTAATAATCTAATGGAACTAATTGTTTATAACACACCTCTGATTACTGATTTATAAATTTTGGCCACTAACCCCCCCCCCCATCTTCATTCGCTGCTATATATATATATATATATATCTTGTACACTTTTAGCTTTAGTTACTATTGTTGTACTCTTGAAAACAATCGTTTGATCGAAACAATTGTCGAGGTGAATAAACGTTTGTTGAAATATTTCCAAGTGTTTTTTACTCTTTATTAAGATGTTTCATCGCATTGCACTGAAAAATGTTTAAGTATTTTAAAAAGGTCAAAGGTCATCTTTTAATAGGGATATCGACTTGTTAAACAGAATCTTTGGTTATACCTAATTCTACTTACATTAGCAGCTCGCATGTAACTGCGATATGACATGAAGCCTGTCCAGTAACCAAAATGGGTGTCGAAACCCCTTGCCAATGGTGTGACCGAGGTGTTGGTGAAACCTAAATGCCATTTTCCAACTAAATGGGTACTGTAACCAAGTTCCTTCAATTTTTCCGGAAGTAACGAAAAATGAGTTGGTAGTGTATAATTCTGACCATCGTTTAATGGTAGACCCTGTAAACCTAAAGAAAAAGATTCAAGTAATTACATAAGCAAATTTTAACTATGGAAAGGTTTTAATGACTTAATTTTGAACTGAAACTCTTTATGCTAAACCTGAGCCACAACCATTTGCAAAATTAAATGCTGAAGAAGGCTGGATGTTACGAAATAGAGTTCCAGATTGGAATGTGTCCCATCTTGGTAGTTCACGCGTTCAAAATGTGAGATCTTGGATCTTAAAATTTAGACGAATAAGGATTTTAATTCTTTCTTTTTTGAACTGTCTTTTCATTATTAGGCTCAAAATATACATAGCAACCCTCGCATTAATATCGTTGTTAATATATAATGTTGAATAAAAAGAATTTATAACGATTTCCACATTTAATAGCTTTAATTTTTTGAGTTATTAATGTTTTTAGATAATTTTATACTCTCCTTTTACCATCTTAGTACCCCTTAATGAACACTTGTGGACTATTTCAAATTCATTTTATGAATTTCTTCAATATTGTTGATGCTTCCAAGCAAGAACCATTAACTCAATATATAGTATTTTATTGTAATATTCATTTCCATCAAATATTCCCGTACTGTTAAATGGATATGTAGGAGAATATATATATATATATATATATATATATATATATATATATATATATATCAATTATTATCAAATAACTAATTTAACGTGTAATATAATTAGAAGGTTGACGAGACGACCTTAGATGTAAGTTCTATACTGAGTTGAAGTATTCGAGTAATTTAGAAAGTACATTCCCTTGTAGAAGCTTATCTATGTCTAGTGATTTCACAAAGCTAACAGCTTAGAAGTTCTAAATGTCGTTAAGTGAAGTACCTGCTATGCGTACACTGTATATCCCTTTTTAATATACGAGGGTAAATCAAATATAAACGGTAATTTTACTATTTAGCTTAGCACATAACTCCGATATAGAGAATTCGATGCTCGAGTGTTGTTTGGTTTATAAGGAGGAGGAAATCGGCTTAGGTAGCAGCTGCGCTCGGTTCTGTCCGCAGTATAGCCATGACTGAGCGCAAGGTACCTTCGTTTGTTGCACAATCACAATGCGCATTTATATAGTTTTTAACCAATGAACCATTTAACCGTTAAATCATCGGAAAATTTCAGTTTGGGGATGCTATACTACTACACTGTCTCAGAATCGAGTGTGTACGTGGGTCAGAGCATTCAGGGATGGACGAGAACGTGTCGAAAATGAAAGTCATTATCGACACCCAAAAACAAGTCTCACAAATAACAACAGACAACATCCAAGATGTTCGAGAGCTTGTTGAATGTGATCACCATCAGCTGGTTAACTGTTGCTCAAATCTCATCAGAAGTAGGTATCAGCTATTGGAGTGTAGGAGTATTCAATCCATCATCATTGATGAACTTGGCTTTAGAAAAATTGGTGCTCCCTGACTTCCAAGTTTTTTGACTGAAAATCAAAAACAGGTCAGGTCGAAGATCAGTGAAAAAAATCTGAATTGATAATAGACAAAACAAGAAGGGGAGGTTTTTTTGAGGCTTATCATCACTTGTGATGAGACGTGGATCCACCATCTACCACTACACGACCTAATCAAAAATGGCGAGCAAGGAATGGCGAAGAAAGGAAGAAGGCTGTCCTGTCCCTGTCAAAGCCAAAACCCGTCTCTCAGCCGGAAAAGTGCTTGCAACTGTTTTCTTTAACTCAAGGGTTTGTTTAAATTGTACTCATTGATTTTCTTCACGATCAAAAAACAATGAATGCGGCTTACTATTTTAGTTTTATTTAGATGTTACAGTCGACAAAAATCGCGTATCGAAGCCCATTCGAGACGTCATCCTGCTTCATTACAACGCCAGGCCACACACTGCAGTTTTGACAAGTAATAAATTGGAAGAAATGGGCTGGGAAACCCTCGAACATCATTATATCATCATCATAGTCCTTACTTGTCAACCTGTGATTAGTTTTTGTTCGTGCCCTTGAAAGAATCACTTGGAGGCAAAATATTTGAAAGCGTTAAAGAAATAGAGGAGTATATGCGCAATTGGATGACAACTCGCCCTCAAACATTTTATGAAGAAAGAATATTCAAGCTTCCAAATCAGTAAAGTCTGTAGAGCACGGAGTTTGTGTGTACTATTAATCAATAAGTTTATTTTACAAAATTACCGTTTATATTTGATTTACCTCGTACATCTATATTTTACTAAATACTATGTAACTAGAAGAATTTGTCATAATAATTAACAAAACTAAAGCAGAGCAAACTAAAACTGAGAACGACGATGTGAAATATTAATATGGAATCCATTTTTATTAGTGATTCTCACGATGTATCTCAATGTAAGATTCAAATAAAAGCAAATTTTTAATATACCACACTTTTAAAACGAATAGAAAAATATAAAATATTTTCTATTAGCTTCATACAAGTAGGTGTCCTGAAAATTTGTGATTATTTATTTTTGATTTTTATCAAAACTTCACTTGATAAACTTGATTTGTCACACTCTTTATGTGTGTTGTCTGTATTATCGTCGATTAGCATTGACGAGCTGTCTCGATACATGGACAATTATGTAGTACCTGCACGAATAGGATAATATCCTGTGAGCAAGGCAGCCCTAGACGGAGTGCAACTTGGTTGACTGTAAAACCGATTAAGTATCACGCCATTATATGCCAGAGCATCGATGTTTGGCGTCGGAATCTGATTCGAACCGTGAAAACCGACGTCATTCCAACCCTGCAAAATAAGCAGAATACAAAATGATCTTCCAACGTCATAAAAAATGTTTGCAAACGTTCTCGCAAAGCAAATAGGAAAAGTGAAAGGACATTTTTACATGTTAGTCTTGTTTTATAAACATCTGCCTTTTCTCATGAAACACAAAAAAATAAAAACCTTAAGAGTTTTGCTCAAAGAAAATCTTTAGTATATTATTTCATAAAAATACAAAAAACGCTCGCCTTAAAAAGAATACGTTTTTATTACGAGACATTTAATATAAAAACTGTAGTATATTCGTTCACAATTACACCTTTATTTATTAAAATTAAACACAAAACAGTTAGTCACAAAACTTTTATTGTTATCCACAATAATATTATTTCACCACACAGTGACTTCCTCAGGTGGAAATATAATAACTTAAAACTAAATACAAAATCCTTAAATAATAAATGAAACAGAAGGGGTGGAGGTAGGTGAACAAATTATGGGAACTAGATATTGAGTAGAGGAGAATTATTTATATCAGTTTGATCATTTAATAATAAGCCTAATTTATTTAATTTATTAATCTCCATACATTCCAACAAATTTAATTTAAGACCCTTCTTTTCTACATGCAATTATTTAAAATTGTCATCAAAGTTATGGGAATATTCTAAAAGATGGTTAGCATATGTAGAGTTAGTCCTTTTATTTTCGAATGATTTCTTATGTTCAAGGATCCTATCCTTTAAATATCTACCCGTCTGACCTACATGTGATAAATTGCAACTCCCATAATTTAATTAGTAAACGCCTGATTTAAGTTATTTCGCTGTAACATCTTTATTGTTTTTTATTATACTGCCTAACATGTTATTAGTTTTCAAGGATATAGTCGAACTAGAAAATTTAGAAATATAGTGACCTAAACGTTTAGAAAAAGAACCTGAATAAGTGAGTGTGTTTAATTAGGTGATGCAATGAATTATGTCACCGGTGCACAGATGTGCCACTTCTTTTGATTCCTATGGGGGAATCGGTGCAATAAACGGACTTCGTGTTTTAATTGTTTATTACACCCAACTATTTACAAACTATATACACTAATTTTATGGAACGTCGTGACTGCTACTTATTTACGAAGATTAAATGATTATGATTGATTGATTGAACTATATGTTATTGATACTATACGTTTATAGAGATCTTGCTGTAATTGTTGCTATATGTTAAAATGTACTAAAAATGATCTCTTCTAAACGTTTGATGTTTTTATCTAATATGTTGAAATTGAATTGATTGAACTGATATTACTGTATTAAGTTAACTATTAACTATATATGAATTTAAGAACCGCCCCTAGAGGAGGGGTGGTTCCGATGCACCGACACTTGAAACAACAAAACAAACAAAAAGGAGGGAAAACGTAAACACAAAAAAATGCAATACTGTAATCTATGTGTCGGTGCATCATCTACGTCCTCGAAATGGACCGATGGATCAACAAATTACCCCCAATAAATCTATAAACTAACTTAAACTCTAGAAGTAAATTGATAACTAATGACGTATGATATCCTTTGTTGACCGCAATTACTAAAATCCTATTTAATTCTGTGTTATAATCATCAATTGACATTGGTACAGTGATTAAACAATGAATGCTCGAATGGAAAAAAAATAACTTATAGGATGACAAGAAATCGAATGAATAATGGCCTAATTTGTTCACATACCTCCACCCCCTCCTGTTTCATTTATTATTTAAGGATTTTGTATTTAGTTTTAAGTTATTATATTTCCAGCTGAGGAAGCCACTGTGTGGTGAAATAATATTATTGTGGATAACAATAAAAAGTTTTGTTACCAACTGTTTTGTGTTTAATTTCAACAGCTTCATCCATTCACTATTTATTAATTAAGCGTATAACTTATAACTCTCTTATTTTAGGAATAACACACCAGAAAACGTAAATTTTCACAATATTATATTTAACAAAATACATGTTTCGCCAAACCTCGGCTTCTTCTGACATGAGTACTTACTACTAACTAATTGGGGGTGAATATTCAATTAAAATGGGTTTAGGAGTGATGAATTATTTCCTTTTGTTTGATCATTTAAAATTATGTTGAGTTTTTTGAATGTATTAATTTCTATGTTGTCAAAAATTCAATTTTTTACAGCATTTTTAAATTTAATTAATTGTATCTTGATTCACTTGATGACAATTAATAGTCAACATTGAAGAAATACACATTTTTAACTTTCACTATTTTTTTATAACTTAACATATGATTCTTTTTATTTCTTTTTCTTTTTTTAAATTGCATATAACAACAATTATAATGTTAATTTAGAAGATAAGATTTTAGGAAAAAATAAATTTAAATTAGCAATACAATCAGTTTTACCAAAGATTAATAATGAAAACAAAAAATATGTCTCATTAACATATATGGGCTATCCTTCTGAAACGGTATACATAATGTATAGGAATACATTAGTTTACATACTGAATCAAACAATAATAAATTAAATCTGCTAGAAACAATGGAAATAAATAAAATTAAAAAAACAGGTTTACTTTTAAACGATCTGTTAGACCTAAACAATTCTCCTTTACTTAATTTGTTCCCTTCCCTAGTTGCAGTTCGAACTCAAAATAGATATAAATTAGATAAGTTTCTTTAATGGTTTTTTAATTTACCACCAATACAGTCTACAAGGAGACCTTAGAGGTCCGCACGTAGAAGTGGTTACAAGGTTGTCTTAAACTAAATAAACTTAATCTAAAATCAACTTAAAATATGGAAAAGAAGTATAGTACAACGTTGAAACAAAACTAGAGGTGTATTATAGTTGTCTATGTAATGGTTTGTTTATATCTTAGCCAATGAGCAATGTATTTCCTTAAACATTTATAACTTATACTTATTAAATTCTTTATATGTTCCGGTAAAACATTAAATAATTTAATAGCCACAAAGTAATGCCTACTAGTCCCGCTATTGAGCTTAGAAATAGGTAAAGGGATAGATTTGATTCTAGTAATACTTTCACAGCCTAAATGTATATCCCTTAACTTATAATAAGAAAACAGTAAGGCTTCCAATTCATAATTCTGTGTAATGGTCAGAGGTCTATTTACAATTCCTACATTCTATATCTTCTTATTAAAGATTGCTTTTAATATTCTTCTCCGGACAGGGTTTAGGACCCCAAGGACGTTTTGATAGGCATCCCCCCAAGCTATGATGCTGTACATAGCAATACTACAGAAAAGAGCATATATTGTTAACAAGTTAAAGTGACTCATTACATATCTAAGTGTATAAAATACAATTATTAGATATTTAGTTTTCTTTACAATATAACTTAAATGCTTATCCCATTTAATGTTAGAATCTAATACCAATTCCAAATATTTGACTTGATCAGATCTTGTAATCTTACAATTACTAACAATTATATCAAATGAAACAGAACTAGAATTTTTATATTTTCCAAAGGTGATAAAAGACGGTTAGTAAATAGCCAGTATTAAACAATCTCAAGTTGTTGAGTTATTTTAGTCCTATGCTCTGCCCAAGAACAAGCATCACAAGCATTTCGTTTGTAAAATTAACTATTTGTTTACTTTTGATGAAACTACAGTGTAGCGAAACATATGTTAAGTTAAAAATAAAATAGTAAAAATTAAAAATATGTATTTCTTCAATGTTGTTTTTTAAATTTATTTTATTATTACTATTATTTGCTGGTAACTTGTGTTCCTCATAAGAGTGTTACATACACTCACTCTTGAGGAGTTACAGTGTTGCTATCCTATTTCAAAATTTTCATTTTATGTCTTCGTTATAGCTTCAAAATAACGCACGCATAACCTTGAATTAAGTAGAACAACTTTTGACTATTGTCCAATTAAACTTTTACCCTATAAACAAAGACTTACCACGTCGTCACCCAAAATAATAACAATATTTGGAGGCTTTTCATTTACATTATGTCCGTTCCCTTGCAATACAAGGAACAGAACAGCAATGACGATTGCACTAACTAACATGGCAACTAAACCGACAATTTTAAAACGATTACAGTGTATCCACATTTTTATATCGCGAATAGAATAAATAACATCTATATTTCATGGTAATTTGAATACGTAATTAGAATACGATACAGTCACTCATTAACCTTATGATAGGTATGCTCACACTCGTTAATGTGCATTTTAATTTACGATATAGTCTACCTAAATAATTACAATATTTGGAATTTTATATTTTACATTATATCTATTCCCTTGCAATACAAACGAAAACAAACAACGACGATTACACTAACTAACATGTCACCAAACGATTATCGTGTATTCACATTTTTATATCGTGAATAGTAACTCCTATCTACCTACTGATTTTAATTATAATACGATATAGTTGCTCATTAACCTTACGTTACTTACGTAAACACATTCGTGTTAATTTGTTCTTTAAATAAATTTCATTCCGCTTTGTAAAGATAGCGATTCGTATGCCAAGCTTGGCTTCTTTATAGTACGTTTATAATTAATGTCAGCATGTACTGCAATAAATTCAAAGCTAATAAAAATACTTGCTTTTTTGTTTCACAATTTTTATTGAGTAAGACGGTTATATGTTTCGAGCTCTTCAACTCATTATCAACGACAATATGTAAAGACAGTTCCAAGTAGCAACAGTTTTATACAAGAGTTATGTGTATGGTGATTTCCAAATATTAAACGTGATTGGTAATGTAAAATATAGGCTTTCACGGTCGGCGTCAACTATTGAAATAGTATTTTCCGGGCTGGTTGGTCCATCGACCACTAGTAATTAGTAATAGTTTTTAATAAGGATAATCGAGGAAAATCCAATTGTTCATTAATGATATTAAGTTGTTTGCTTTGGCTTTTAGAATTTCTGTTATTTCAAGATAATTTAACCGCTATTATTTATTACCTACGTGTAATATTTGGAAATACTTAACATTTATATTATTAATGAGATAAACGAGAAAGAAAACGCATTTGAATTTGTTGGTATTTATTTTCTGTAACATTGTATCCTAAATGATCATATGATAAATGTAAAAGATTTCCAAGTATTGTATGTTGGTAACAAACGACAAAAATTGAACTACCTTGATATAGTAGAAATTCTAAAAGCTAAGAATAAACAAATTAATATTACGAACGATCAGGTAGATTTTTCGGTGTCACCCCTAATAAGATCAGTTACTTAGCACATTTAATGCTTGGAAATCCCACCACCCTCGCACAAACCTGTATAAAATCACATTCTGTTAAAATTCTATTTACATTCGTTGATAATGAACTGAAAAGATAAAAACATTTGTCCGATATTTTGTATAAATTTAGTGAAACAAAAAACCATTTTTGGATTTTGAATTATTAATTTCAACATGTTTCACCAAGAACTTAACGAACATACAGTTAACCTAATTAGTTAAAGCTTGAAACACAAAAATTAATAAATTAAGGAATGGGCATAACACGTGTCCGCATATTAGTGGTATAGTATCAATTAGGATGAGTTTCTTTTTAATTTATTTATTCTTTTATCATAGTCTCCAATTTCTGCTTTCACCCTCCTTGGTGTTAATTTATTCATAAGTTTGCTTCTAATAAAGCGGAGACTAATTATTAAGATACTCTGATCTATATTTTCTGTGATTTCCTTCGATCATTTAGGCACATTTTCGGCACAGTAATAATCAACAGATAATCTTTCACTTCTCTTTTGTCTTTATCTCGTACGTCCCATCTTTCTCCCCCTAACTACCACCCACCCACCTTCACGACTCTTAAAAGGAGGTTGAAGGGGCTCTTTACACTACAGTGTAGGTCGGAGTACTGGTATGAATAGCTGGTGGGAATAAAACACACAAAAGTTTTGTTCTTTTTATCAAGACGGACTCCTTAAATATGAGGGTAAATCAAATATAAATGATAATGTTACTATTTAGCTTAGCACGTAATTCCGATCTAGAGGATTCCATGCTTGAGTGTTGTTTGGTTTATGAGTAGGGGGAAACCGGCTTAGGTAGCAGCTGCGCTCGGTTCTGTCCGCAGTATAGCCATGACTGAGCGCGAGGTACCTTCGTTTGTTGAACAATCACAATGCGCATTCATGTAGTTTTTAACCAATGAACCATTTAACCGTTAAACCATCGGAAATTTTCAGTTTGGGGATGCTATACTACTACACTGTCTCAGAATCGAGTGTGTACGTGGGTCAGAGCATTCAGGGATGGACGAGAACGTGTCGAAAATGAAAGTCATTATCGACACCCAAGAACAAGTCTCACAAATGACAACAGACAACATCCGTGCTGTTCGAGAGCTTGTTGAAGGTGATCACCATCAGCTGGTTAACTATTGAACAAATCTCATCAGAAGTGGGTATCACCTATGTGTATGAGTCTTCACTGATGTACTTGGCTTTAGTTATTTATTTACAAAATTAGTGCTCGCTGGGTTCCAAGGTCTTCGGTCAACAGAAAATCAAAAGCAGGTCAGGTCGGATATCAGTGAAAGACTTCTGAATCGATTTCGACAAGAGGGCGAGGTTTCTTTAGGTGTATCATTACTTGTGATGAAAAAAAAATGGCGAATAAGGAGTGGCGAAGAAAGTATAAAAGCTGCCCAGTCCCTGTCAAAGCCAAAACCCGTCTCTCAACTGGAGATTGAGACTGCTTGCGACTGTCTTCTTTAACTCAATGGGAGTTTTACTCATTGATTTTCTTCACGATCAATTATCAACGAACAGTGAATGCCGCTTACTATTGTTGACAAAAATCGCGTATCGAAGCAAATGATGGGGTATGCCCATTCGAGACGTCATTTTCTTTCATTACAACGCCAGGCCACACACAACAGTTTTGACAAGGAGTAAATTGGAAGAAATGGGCTGGGAAACCCTCCAGCATCATTATATCGACATTATAGCATTGACTTGTCACCCTGTGATTAGTTTTTGTTTGCGCTCTTGAAAGAATCACTTGGTGGTAAAAGATTTGAAAGCAATGAAGAAGTAGAGGAGTATTTGCGCAATTGGGTGACAACTCGCCCTCAACCTTTTAATGAGGAAGGAATATTCAAGCTTCCAAATCGGTGGGAAAAGTGTGTAGAATACGGAGGTGACTACATTGAAAAATATTAAATGTTTAGTTTGTGTTGTACCATTAATCAATAAATTTATTTTACAAAATTACCGTTTATATTTGATTCACCCTCGTAGATACACTAAAATGTCTTTCACTCATATCAATCGCTAATCAATACATTCCTCTTTATCTTCATTACAACTATACATATCAGTTTTTCTTGAAATATTTTAAATACTTATCTGCAACAATTCACATTTGAATGTCTTGCAACCCAAATTAAACATCACGCTTTATTAATTTAAGTTCCGGAGTAGCTGTCGGAGATTTTACAAGGAAATTATTATTCTATTCAGGTTGTCCACTATTCGTATAATTTTGAGAATTTCGCTTTGTAGAAGTATCTGCTACTAATATGTGCTCATAATTTGGACGTTTTTTCAACTTTTACTCGTTTTATTATTCGGTGCATTGTTTTACCATCGGGTCATATTGTTTTAAACCTACATAAATATTGTTTATGTGAGGGTAGAAAAGAGGACTCATGTATCCAGTATGCGGTTAACCCATCGCCGGTTGGTTGGTTGCCAGACCGTACGATTTATATATGCAGGAAGCTCCCTGCTGGCGAATATGGGGATGTATGTACAACTCCACCAGATTTGAAGCAACAGAATGCAGCACGATCCATAATTATCTCCAACTGGAAAGGACACATGCACGGAGAGTCCTGAATGTAAATTTAAGACCCCGAGATAAGGGCACTAAATCGTCCGGCTCTGAAACCGAAATTCGGGCAAATAATTCACTAACAATTGCAATTATCGCGAAAATGGCGAAAGAAAAGTTGCATCAACATCGAAAACATTTCTTAAACGACTTATCTCTTATATAGTAAAGAACGATCAAGTGCTAGTAGCACTCATTGCTGGAAGGGTCCGTACTATTTTATCCTACTAATTGTAATTGTATTACCACACAGTGTAGTTATATAATACCAGGGTGGATCAAATATATACGAGGCGTTTTAAATTGCGCGCCGATTAGTTGTTCAAGGCGCATCCGGGCGTTAGGAACTTGAAGTGGGGTTATTAGGTGGTACAAAAACGACGCGGCGTATTGCTGCGTTCGCTTGGTTAATACTCATAGCTATCACAATGAGTCAGAAACAGTGAACCTATTGCAGCGTTGCGCAACGAATTATTATTAAGTTTCTTACACGTGAAAACGTGAAATTAGCTGAAATTTTGCGCAGATTGCAAACACACTTCGGAAATGGAGCGCTTTCGTGACCACATGTAAAAGTTTGGTGCAAAGAATGTAATGAGGGGCATACGCCCATTACTCGAAAATGTAAATCATCCTCGTGGGTACACCATTACACTCCAACATCAAAACGAGCAAGCATGGAGTGGCGCCGCAAAGAAAAATCAAATCCAGTGAAGTTGAAAACATGTCTGTCTGCAGGCAAAGTTTTAGCCACGGTTTTTTGGTACTGGAGAGAGGTGCTGTTGGTCGATTTTTTGCACGAGCGAAGAACCATTAATGCAGCCTACTACTGTCTGCACTACTGACTTCTCAGTCAGGTAAAACTTACTTATCGCCAAAAAAGGAGGACGCAGCCCATTCGTGACGTGTTACTCTTGCACGATAACGCTAGTCCTGATACCGTAGCTTTAACGCAAGCCCAAGTAGATGAAATGCACTGGACTCAGCTGGAGCACCCTCCATACAGCCCAGACCCATCCCCTTGTGATTTCCACATGTTTGTGCCCCTCAAGGAATCACTAGGAGGCGAGCGATTAGCGATTTCAGACCGATGAAGAGGTGTTGTTTTCACAGGGAAACTCTGGTTCGTCCTCCATACATCCCTAATTTTTCGCCCAGTGACTGCCATTTGGTCCTTCACTTGAAGAAACATCTGGGCGATCAGCGGTCAGCGTCTTCAAGACGATGACGAATTGAAAACAGTTGTGATGTAGTGGTTAACAGTTAACAGGTCAGGCGGTAGAGTTCTATGAGAAGGGTATTCAAAAACTGGTCACTGAACAAACGTTATGACAAGTGCCTCAATATTTTGAGGGAAATCATGTAGAAAAATAGATTATGTTACAGGCTTTCATGTAAAAATAAAATTATTAAGATTTCATTGCACGTTTTTTTATTAATTTCAAAATGGTATTTACGTAAAAAAACATGCCTCGTAATTGGTCGAAATTTCTTACTTTGAGTCTTACGACAAATAACATAGTTTGGTTGTCAGTGTAAAAAGAAATCCACTCTATTCGCATATCTTCCGTGATTTTGTTTAAAAGTTTAGAGAACGAGAAACAGAATCCGACTTTTCATTATCGCACCACAGCCAGGCGAGCATTTTGTATAAATGAAGTGTCCGGGATTAACGTCCACGAGATAAGAACAATTTTCTTCGGCGTGGGAATGGACATGGAACTTCTCTATACGATGGAATTTGTAGTTTCTCTCTTCTCTCTCGCGGCATTCTTCGCACGAAAAATCGCGCTATCTCCGCGAGCTCCTTATTGTTCTGGGATTTACTGTTCCTTTTAATATGACATTTTTATGTTTTATTTTCGCTTTCAGCGCTTCTTTTTCTCTCCCTCCACGCTCATCTTTAAAATACCAGGCAACGTAATTACATCGTTCCATAAAGTGCTCGAAGAAATATTATCACTATTGTTATTAGTAAAGAACTGACAACCGGTTTTATCTGAACTGCTTAGTACGTTGTTCCACCGACTACGGACAGAAAAATATCATTTTTCAGACTCTCCACTACAATGTGTATCCAAACCTTTATTTACAACATCGTCTTTGATTCAGAAATCTCGGGTTTTACTCAGATTCCAAAATACAAATAGTAATAGCAAATTTTCGGAGATTATACATTTCATTACAGAAATTCACATCCGATTAACAAATTGAACGAAAATTACAATCAACCTTTTGTAAAGTGCAGTGGCGGATCAAGAAATCTTTTTTATGGGGGGAGGGGGCAATGGTAAAAGGAGGAAATTAAAACAACATTAAAAAACTAATAACCCGAAACATTACCCCAAATTCCACTACAATGTGTATCCAAACTTTTATTTACAACATCGTCTTTGATTCAGAAATCTCGGGTTTTACTCAGATTCCAAAATACAAATAGTAATAGCAAATTTTCGGAGATTATACATTTCATTACAGAAATTCACATCCGATTAACAAATTGAACGAAAATTACAATCAACCTTTTGTAAAGTGCAGTGGCGGATCAAGAAATCTTTTTTATGGGGGGGGGCAATGGTAAAAGGAGGAAATTAAAACAACATTAAAAAACTAATAACCCGAAACATTACCCCAAACCCCACTACAATGTGTATCCAAACCTTTATTTACAACATCGTCTTTGATTCAGAAATCTCGGGTTTTACTCAGATTTCAAAATACAAATAGTAATAGCAAATTTTCGGAGATTATACATTTCATTACAGAAATTCACATCCGATTAACAAATTGAACGAAAATTACAATCAACCTTTTGTAAAGTGCAGTGGCGGATCAAGAAATCTTTTTTAGGGGGGGGGGGGCAATGGTAAAAGGAGGAAATTAAAACAACATTAAAAAACTAATAACCCGAAACATTACCCCAAACTCCACTACAATGTGTATCCAAACCTTTATTTACAACATCGTCTTTGATTCAGAAATCTCGGGTTTTACTCAGATTCCAAAATACAAATAGTAATAGCAAATTTTCGGAGATTATACATTTCATTACAGAAATTCACATCCGATTAACAAATTGAACGAAAATTACAATCAACCTTTTGTAAAGTGCAGGGGCGGTTCAAGAAATCTTTTTTAGGGGGGGGGGCAATGATAAAGGGAAGAAATAAAAACAACATAATAAACTAATAACCCGAAACATTACCCCAAACTCCACTACAATGTGTATCCAAACTTTTATTTACAACATCGTCTTTGATTCAGAAATCTCGGGTTTTACTCAGATTTCAAAATACAAATAGTAATAGCAAATTTTCGGAGATTATACATTTCATTACAGAAATTCACATCCGATTAACAAATTGAACGAAAATTACAATCAACCTTTTGTAAAGTGCAAGAAATCTTCTTTAGGCGGTAGGGACGATGGTAAAAGGAGGATATAAAAACAACTTTAAAAAGCGAAACATTACCCCAACTCATGTGATCTAAGCCCCGTAACCCTACAACCTAAAGGACCTTATTATTATATTTTAAACCCCATAACCTAGATGACAGTGGTCAAGTCATTAAAATATTTAACTAAATAGTAAATAAATTACCACGGCGAAACAAATTACTTTTGCACATTGACTAACAGCCCCTCGTCTTATGAAGTTTAAAAAGCTTACATTATAGGGCCCTGGGGCATAAAAAGTGAGTTTTTAGACCAATGGGGGGTTATTGTGGTTTAGATTAAGATGTTTTGAGTTATAGGAATCCGGAATTTAAGTTGCTTGGGTTTGATGTTTTAGGTTACTAAGTTTTTTCATTTCGTTGAAATGTAGGAAGTAGTTTTTGAGAGCACTGCTCCGGAATCGACTCTTGGCGTCGGGGTGGTTGATTGATTACCCCTATCGCTACCCCCTTGGATTCGCCTATGATAAAGTGTATTCAAAACGGTTTGATCATGATCTTGTCACAAAATCAGCTATGGGGATCAACTTTTTAAAGACTTTATCGTTTCAAATTTAATGTGGGATTTCTTCCAAGTTATTGGACGAAAAACCTGCAGAGACCAATAGAATATGAAAAAGATGTCTTACATTTTTTACAACCTGAATCATAACGTAGCTGTATCTGTACAATTGACAACAAATAATGATAATTATCAATAAGCCTTTATTTTCCATAATACAAATTAGATAATAATCTACCCATTTTCAAAGAGGTACTCTCCAAATTAGCTCATTTCTTGAAATGGCACATTGGCCATGAATAAATACAACAAAGGACTGATTTTCTCTGGCTTCAGAAATTTTATTCCTGCCAATTATTCAATCGGAACGATTTCTTGTAAGAAATTACTCAAAAGAGGCTCAATTTGTAAAACTAATAAGGGAAGCTCTTAAACTGACAATTATTAAACGTGAATTGGTTAGAAACTCAATTTTATAATTTATTATAAATATCGACCGAAGTAACCGCTAATAATAAAGATGAAAAGTAATTTCGTTGGGCTTTCAAAGCAAATAAATTTACATTCCTTATTTTATCAGATAAGTACCCAATTTTATTTGCCATTTATTTTATATTAAAAAAAATCCTCACCTTCACTAAATTGTCGGTAAAATAATTTTATTATTTAAAATTAAAAGCAGTTTTGTTTTATTATAAAAAAGAGGTTTTTAAAGAACCTACATTCACCATTGTTTTTGCATACAAACTTGAAACAACTTTTCTCTACTTTGGGTAATGGTTAATTTATCCTTGGGGGTAGAATGTTGGGAAATTCCTTCTCAGTGGGTCCCTTCACCATAACGGTCAACTTTTTATGATTATAACTTTAAATGAATTCTACCAGTGAAATTTAAAACTTAATTACTTACTTTGATAAATATATTTTCATATTTGTATTTTTACAACTACCAAAAAGAAGCAGTACCCAACAATTTAAAAATCTTTTTGTTAATTAATTATTTTTAAACATGTTGAGACCATAATTGAATTTAACCTTTTTCGTTGTTATTTTTGATACTAATTAAATTCCTTGGAATATGTTTCAATTGTTTCTCGATATTCGTGAGGAAAATTTGTAATATAATTTTTAGATAATGCATTTTCTTGTAAATAAACTGATTTATCACTCAAAGGAGATATTTGTCTATAGAAAGAAACTCTGAAAGTTTTAATGAAGAACCAACATTAAATGCGCGAATAAACTTGATTACAAAAATTAAAATTTGAGTTTTTGCTTAAGATAAGACTGTTACTAATGAGAACTTAATTCAATTTGGTATACTCGGTATTTTACAATGTAAATTCTAAAATTTTAGAAACGGAAAAGGTTTTATTACATTACTAATTTATTTATCATATATTTATTTATTTACTTAAGACTGTTATAATACACTCACTCTAGAGGTAATATTAAATTCAATTTTACAAAATGTATATTTCCTATGAGATTTTCATAATTATCCTAAATCTTATCCTAAACTTAAGCTATCTTCCTTGTATACCATTTTAAGCATGCCATTTTATTTGTTATAACGATTAAATTGATAAGACGATGAAGCTAATTCTAGTACAGGAGGAAATATTGGAACTATATAGTATAAACTAAAATAAAGTAAGTTTCCTAAATTAATTAATAGAATTATTTCACTTTAATTTCAATTTAAAAATTGTAAATTTCATCCTCTAGAGTTAATCAAAATCAGTATTAAAAATGAAACAAAAATATCTGGGTATATATATTTCATTGAAGATATTAATAAAATATGTTGAGTTTTGAAAATTATTTTATATTTTATTTATAATAGAAGTTATAAACTATTACGTTATTTTAAAAGGACCTCGTTGGGCCATCTGTTGATACTCACTAAATATATAAAAATAGAAAGTTACAATAGTTTGTGAAATTATTTCATTTAATGGTGTTCAATATCGGATTAATGTTTTTTTTAAAGATTATTCCATAGCACATTTATTATAGAAATTGTAAATTAAAGATACTTACTGCGACATCTCTCGATCGGAATAGGAAGAAGGATATGCACTCCTCTTTTAATAAATAAACAAATGTTTTGCATATTAGTAATATACGTTGTATTTCCTTTTAATTTCAATGCATAGTTCATCACATAATTACAAGGTAAATTCATTTATTTATTTAACTAGATATATATTCAAATACAAATTTAAATAAAACTACTGCCTATACATCTTATTTATTAAAAAAGGTACTTATTTGCAGTCTTATGTACATAGAGTGTTATTTAAAAACAACAGTATATTTCTCAAAATACAAAAATCAGTTAATTAAATAAAAATTACTCACTCATAAATACAAATTACACCTAAATAAATTAAATATTTCTTTTCTTCCTATGAAATAAATTTAAATATTTGCCCCTTGTCGTTTCTTTACCCTCTTCTACCCCTAACTGGTAAGCAACATCATGCAATTCCTTTACTTTTGCAATTAGATTACCAAGCGGTAAAGATGCTAATTCTATAAAAAGAAAATATACAATTCGTTTAAATATAATGAAAACTGCATTAATTAACACTACTTACGGAGGAGGTAGTTTTGGTCCTCTGAGGTAAATGTTTTGGAGTACGGTGGTTTGGTTGAATTAGGGGGTGAAAAACTGTTCATAAAATCTGACATACCTGGAACTGTAGATCAAAGGTTTAGTTTGATAAGTCATTTTGACAAGTTCAAAGATTTTTCCTTACTCTTTTCGGGCCATATTTCTGGAGAAGCCCTATCAATATTCTCCATACTCAACAGACTATCTTCTAAAGCCACGAAACCAGAATCATCTGCTGAAAAATCAATTATTTTGACAGCCCAGAATTGCAAGTGTTAACCTTGTATTCATAAAAAAAATTCCATTAGAATATTAATCCGCATATTTGTAAAAATATACAAGGCAATATTTTAGAAATAGATACCATAAAGCTGCCTTTCCAAAGTATAAAGAAATTAAACAGAACCATATTTTTTAAATTATTTTTAAAACATATTTACCATGTTCAATGCTCCCGGGTTTCTCAGACGCCATCTTTCAGTTTAGCCAATATACTAAGGAGCATGCTTCAACAACCCTAAAAATTTGTCAGCAATAAAATAGTGGCTAAATATACTAAAAAACGTACTAATTTAAATAGTATTAAAAAACACTTTTCATTTTAAGATAGATGAATCGTTATAAATTACTATAATATTGAAATTATTTAAAGAGATAAAGAAAACGCTTTTTATAAGTAGGTATGCTCTTTAAATATATTGTTTAGCTTTTACGTACCTTTTACGCAAATTAAATCTTTTGTAATTAAAATAGATAAAAATTGATTTAAGACAGTGTCTTTCCGTTTATTAATTGAGGAAATATGATCAAAATTGGGCATAAATAGCATGAGCCTACAGGCCTATAATTAGTACTCATTCTTTACGGTGGTTATTAAGTAGTCATTTTCTAATGACGATATTTAGTAATTATAGGAATAGAAATTGCTAGTGAATAATTTAAAATATGAATCCAAAAATAATTATTCACACAGTGATGTATTCATAACTTTTAGAAAAGTACGTGTGCAGATCGTTTAATTTATATTTTGAGTATTTAATAGCATAGTAAGTATGGTTATGCCTCTTTAAATAACAATATAAATATCAAAAAACGACAGAATTTGAAAGTAATGTACAAAATTTTGTGTTTTTCAAATTTTGGTTTTTGTTATTCTTAAAGGATGTTTAGAAAATCCTTTTCGATTGTAGAAAGACTCCAGAAAAGGAATGTTTAGTACGTTGTGTGTCATTTCTTGAATATAATTTTCATGCCGTTTTTAGTAGCATTTATAAAATAACTTCTTTGATATATTTGTGCTTAAATAGGTATTTTGTTCCTAAGTATTGCTTTAAATAGTAGTGTAGACTATCTAGTAATTGTGCTTTTTTCAATTAGGTAGCAAAATTTGAGTTATTTTCACAACAGTATTATTAAAAGGCCAGGTAATAAAAACTTATTAATAGAATGACATACTTTAATTAAAAGTGCTTTGGTATTTCTTTGCTTTTATGTTGTTGAATTTTTATTAAATTGGATTGAAGTTTTAGGACTATGGGACAAACACTATCAGAACCGGTAACAGCCAAAGACACAGCTTGTTGTGAGAATTCCATGTTCCGTGTGGGCTCTAGTTGCATGCAAGGATGGCGAGTAAATATGGAAGACTCTCACACACATATCCTTTCACTTCCTGATGATCCTGGTACTGCATTTTTTGCTGTATATGATGGACATGGAGGTGCTAAAGTTGCAGAGTATGCTGGCAAACATCTTCATAAATTTATCACAAAAAGATCAGAATACAAAGAAGGAAATGTAGTTGAAGCCATGAAGAAGGCTTTCCTAGAACTTGATGAAACAATGTTCTCAGATGAAGCAATAAAAAATGAGCAAGCTGGAACCACTGCAGTTACAATGGTTGTGAAAGATGGAAAGGTATTTTGTGCCAATGTGGGAGATTCTAGAGCTGTTGCTTGTGTAAATGGCGTTGCTGAGCCTCTTTCATTTGATCACAAACCGATGGTTCAGACAGAATTTGAGAGAATCACAGCTGCAGGAGGATATGTCGATTGTAACA
This sequence comes from Agrilus biguttatus, assembly GCA_963921985.1. Lineage (NCBI taxonomy): Eukaryota > Metazoa > Arthropoda > Insecta > Coleoptera > Buprestidae > Agrilus > Agrilus biguttatus. Next base: position 38,085,976 of record OY998119.1, on the reverse strand, counting down.
GGGTAATGGGAAATCTAGCCTTGTCACGTGCTCTGGGCGACTTTATTTTCAAAAGGAATGATGAAAAAGGACCAGAAGAACAAATAGTTACAGGTATATAAATTATTTAAAACAAAAAAGGAACAAACTTGCAATGACAATATATAGCTTTAGTACAAGAAAGTCCCTTATGGTGAAATTATGATTATTTCAACAACTATTATTGTAATTGACATTTCTATTAATTTTGTCTTATTTTAAACTACAAAAAAGACTACCGAAATTGACTTGTAAAGAGGAAGTGAGTGAGAAGGTACATGAATGACAATAACAGGATGTGTTTAGCAGATATTACCCAAAACATTAAGGGATTCTACATTTAGTGTACTCAAGGTGCTTGAACGGTTAGTCCATGTTCTCATATCTATTCAGTGAAATAGTACCTTGGATATGCTCAAACTCTAGATCACATACTAATGTCATCAGACTATATTTCAATCTACCACAAAGTGGTACTTATCAACATACAGGTCATTCCATATAGGGATCTCGATAGTTTCGTTTTTACATAAATCATGTTCCCTTATTAATTATGAGTAACTTTTTCTAATCTGTAGAGGGTATTCCTGTTTTACTCCTATTGTCTTTTTGTTACAGCCTATCCAGATGTTGAGGTAAGAACAATAACTGACGATTGGGAATTTATAGTTTTGGCGTGCGATGGTATTTGGGATGTGATGTGTAACGCTGAGGTTGTTCAGTTTGTGCGGCAGCACATCGCCGCGGGTCTCGAACCTGAGGAAATTTGCGAAAAATTAATGATGCACTGTTTGGCTCCTGATTGCCAGATGGCCGGTCTCGGTTGTGACAATATGACCGTCGTTATTATTTGTCTTTTGAACGGGAAACCATACGAAAAATTGTCGGAAAAGTGCTCACAGTCAGTAAATAAAGATGTGATTGAGGTGGACACATTCAAACTCGATGACATTTTATAGCAGTTAGAGGAAATTTTTTTAAATTATCAGATGTAAATAATAAAAATTATTGTTTGGACCGTCGTGTTGCCGGAATTAATTGCCGCCGTTTTGTTTATTTATATCTTCATACTGATGTTTTATTTTATTTTATATTATCGGCATTTTTTCGCGCACCTAACAACCCTGTATATTTTGTATATAACATAATTGTGCAGTATATGGTGGTATTCTTGAATTTGTATTTATTTTTATTCATGAAGGCCACTGCCAGACTCAATACAGTTTCATATCTTTACTGTTAGTTAAAACAATGTTTAACAAAGGACTAGGGTCAATAAGAGTATGAAAATTAGGTATTAATTGGTTTTCTAAAAAGTTTTTTTTAATGTTTCTTACACTTATTCTAATAATTTGTAACATTTAGGATAACTCCAGTAGTTAAACACAATTAATTTGGTTGTCAAACATCACTATTTATGGGACATACTGTCTGGCAATGGCCTTATGGGACATTTAGAGTTAACATTATTTTGATTTAATTAATATATCTTTAAAAAAGGAAAATCCGAAAGTCACCCAACAAAATTAAAATAGTAGTTATATATACTTTTTTAAAAATTGTCTTTCCTGTTTTCTTTTTACTGTGTATATGTTTCTTGTTGGATTTACAAAATTGTTTTTAGTTTATGCTTTAATTGCTGCACAAATTAGAAAACTAAGTGGGAGAATGTATAGTTGTATCAGAAATATTTTTAATTTATAGTAATTAAAGCAAGCCAGAATACCTTAGCACAAAAAAGGATCAATTAATAAAATTGTAGAACTAAAATACCAAAAATACTTGTAAAACATTAGAAGAGGTATTTTAAAATTAAATATATGATTTAAAATTAGTCTGCTTTTTGTGAAAATATCTATTTCCTGAAGTGCTTTACTTTATTTTAAACTGTTGTTAATATTTAAGTGTTTCTTCATTATTTCAATTTAATTGAATTTTAATTTTTTATCAGTTATTAGGAGGTTAATAAATTAATTTATTATTGAAAAGTACTCAATTTAAGAGGATTTAAATATAAATAAAAATACTTAGTGTATGTTTCCACCTATTTATTTAACTGCAAGGTGATTTGTTATCATACATGCTATTGAAAGTAATAAGAGCACAATACAAGTATTGTTTTGAGAAAATATGCTGAAATAGTCAAATACTTATTATTAAATACTGGCATTTATTTCTGAGAGTATTGAGCAGATAAAAGCAGTTAGTAATGTGTAAGAAGATAATGTTACTCTTCTTTATTTTACAGTCGGTCATTTGTTTTAAAGGGTAAGTTTCTTTTTATAGGGTATACACCTTCATAAAAATCTGTAGGTACATAATGAACTAAACATAATTTCTTTTACTGATATTTAAGCATTTCTTTTGCTGTTTTTGTGTTCATACTTATCTGTGCATACAAATTCAACTGCTGTACAACCAATTACTTAATTATTTAAACGGTATATTTGAAGTTATTGACCTGCAATGTATCTGAGTATTTTTATTAGGTCCACTCTGACTGGGAATAGATACTTTATTATGTATATTATCTTCATGGCACAATTATATCATGAAATGCATACACCTACCTCATATAGAAAAATGTTGCTTAAAATAACAAAACAGTACAACATTAATAGTTTATCGACAAAAGTAATTGAATACAAACAAATGAGTGGTATTTTCACGTTCTTTCCTAGAAAATTGTACAAATTATCTATTGTGTTTGAAGAATGGTGGTCACAATTTCCATACTAGTTGTGGTACCTACAGACTTTCATGTAGTTCTCCTGGGTTGTTCAGGCAAAAAATAAAGTGTAATGATCTTGTTTACATTAATTTATTGCCAAATATTTCTTTAAACAGCCTATTTTTCTCCACTCAAAGTTGTAAAAGACGTAAACATAACCTATAGCAAATACCATCTCCTTGGTTACACTTTCCACATATAATTCTATGTACAAAAGCTCTAAATGGAAATGCTTAACCAACTACGAAGGTACACCAATGTTTCAATTAGATTTAAAACGAAATCATCTTATTTTCTACACAATTATTACAATTAATATGTAAATAAATGACGTCACATGATTGATCAAGCTATAGTCCGATCAACAGCAAAATCCGGTCAGGGTTAGTATTCATTCGTAAATTATTCATTTAATATTTAAATTACAATGCTAGAAATACTACCAATAGCTTATAGAAGCTTTAGGAACATTTCTTATATGAACCCATGACGAAATTTGGTATAAATATTTTAATTAAAAAAGCTGTTGAACAGACTATACATAGATCATATATCGGCGGGAATATACAGCGACACTCGACCTTATGTAACTTATGTTCTCCTGATACAAAATATTGAAATTTTAAGATTTAAACCACAATGTTTTTTATTATATGCCCAGCGCATCCACCAAAATTTTCATTTCTAATAATTAAGTTTTTTTAGTTATTTAAATATAGTAAAACGTTTTCCGTTAATTAGTATATTCTATTTAAAGTATTTGATGAGTAAGACTAATTTACTTTACATATTTATAGTTTTAAATGTACATTTGGTATAGTTTAAATAATTTGTTAATATTTGACTTCTAATTACTACTAGTTGTATTTAAATTTACTGTACCACTGAATTTAAAAATAATTGGAATAAAGTTATAAATAAAAGTAGACATATTTAAACTTAATTACTAATAAAGTCATTTATTTTATCTGTTTAATTAAATTAATTGAAAATGTTTTACGCCAGCAGCTTGTTTCTTCTAACTCACACTATTATGTTTTACTTTACTTCAATATTTTTTATTCATATTAATATAATATACTTACCCTTTTGCTCTTATTATGACGATCAATCTGTTTTTTTTTTTATTTGCAATTTATAATATTTGCACAATTGTCTGTTATCTTTATTTTATTATTGTAAATAAGAAATAATCCACCTATACATATAAATATTAAAGTTTCTGTAATATTGAAATGGATGGTTATTTGTATGCCAGGTACTCACGCAGTAAAACACAAACTCCCTTTAAAAAATAAATTGTCTATCTGTCTGTACTAGCTAATATTTAATGTGACCTTACAAACATGAAAAGGAGGTTATCAGGAGTGATTTGTGCCACTAGTTTTTATTGCAATAATTGTAAAAAATTAAAAATAGTCGTGGGTAAAAGCTAATTAAAAATAAAACAGAAATTTCACAATAATAATTTTAATACAAGAAAAAATAAATACATTGACAGTTCTGCACGATTTAAACAACACTAAAATAAATGCAAATTGCGTAATACAAATAAACTTAATCCTAAAAAATTTACATAATTAATTACTTAAGTATTTAATCTCAAAGGTACAAAAATAACTAATCATTTGTAATCAAAATCTTGAAATTCATTTTATGTAAGTGTTGGAGATGAAGAAGTGTAGGTACAAAAAGTTTTGCACCATAAACACTATAAAATATGTTATTTAAAAAAGAAATTGTGTACTTATTTTATTTAAAGAAAACTATCTCATATTAGTGTCGAAATAACTTGAAGAATAAACCAATTTGTGTGGGTGTGTGAGTGTGTGTGTGTGTTTAATCCAAATTTAAATTTACAGTAATTAGATAAGAACCCATTGCATCACACTTGTATCTTTGCCACCTGTGGAAACAAATCTGCTGTTGTCATGAAGAAACGTCACATTGGTCACATGACTGCTATGGCCACCATGAGGGTTGTTTAAGCTCTGCAGAGAAATAAATTAAATATATAAATATATAGGGTCATTTAAACCGATTTGAAAATTTGGGAGTAGGAGTTATCAAGGATGATTTATTTAACTAAAATAATTTCAACTGTCGGTCACTTCCGGTTATACCGGAAGTTGATGTCAACTTTATTATTTTAAATGGAATCATATATATTTTTTACGATGAATTCGTATGAAACATAAAATTTTAAGGTGACTTTGATAACCAACTTCTATGCCCATTATGCGATGAATAGTTTCTGAGATAATTTAATTTATTGAAAAAAAGATTGCACCGCAACCCAAACTCTAAGAAATCATGACTTCCACAAAAAATGACTTAGAATGTTTAAATTTTAAATTTTTACTAGTTATAACCAACTCATAAAGCTAACGTCAAGCCAAAGCTAAGCTGAATAATTTGTACAGGGTGTTCCGAAAAAAAAACAAAATTTAAAAACTTCAAACACGAATAACTTCATTTTTTCAAATGGCACCTAGCATATTTTATTTTGCCACTCGATTCCATTTTTTATCCTCAATTTGTCAGATATAAAATGTTATTTTTAGGACTAACTATTATGGTAACTAAAAATGGTAATCTTGATTTTTGTTTATATAAGACAATAAAAAGATGAGTACAAATTACATTAATCTACTACGTATGAACAATAAATAAACAAACATCTGCTAAAATTTTTACATTTACTTTATAAAATTAAATAAACTGCTGTAACTTACCTTTGGTTGCGTGACGGGGTACGTGTACAACTTTATTTTTCCAAAATCATCCCCTGTAACCATCAGATTACCATCTTGATTTCTGTCACAGCAATTAACATCTGTACCATCAGCATTTTCAGGCCATATACCAATTGTTGTAAAGGTCAAGGTGCAGGTGTTTGAGGCCCATTCGAAATCTCTTAAAGTAGTACTTTGAGTTACCTGTCTACAGGTACCACTGTTCCCTAGAAAATAAAAGAGAAAAATTATAATAAAACCTCATCAGAATTATTAATCGGTCAATAGTAACTTACAGAAAAGCAGTTCGTAATCACCAGAATTACTCCTAATGAACTGACCATCTGAGCTCCAATCCAAGTGTGTTATGAAACTTGAGTGGCCCTGCAAAATAATTAAAAAAAGACAATTTAAAATAGGTGTCAATATTTTCAAGAACCAATAAAGTACTTACACTGCAAACACCAACTCTTCTGAATCTTCTACCATCATCCGAAATTTCGTAGATGTAAATGTGGTTATCCCTGGACCCTAGTGCTACATTACCACCATCTGGCGAAAAACGGATAACTTGTATGGGCTCGTTACCATCAACGTGATGACTAAGCAATTCCCTCGTTTGTGAATCGTATACAAACCAACTGCCAGTCATACAACCCACCAATATTATGTTTCCATCTGCAGAAAAGGCTAAACTTTGTGCAGTCTCCTGAAAAATGACGTAAAAACCATAGTAAAGAAGTTGTCAAGTCAAAATTAAAAAGGAAAAACTTACATCGATTTCCTTGCTCCATAAAATGCTGTGGGACATGGAGTCCCACATTTGGAGTAGTTTATCTTGTCCAGCAGTAGCAAATTGGGGTACAGAGGGATGAGCCGCTAGCCCCCATAATTCATCAGTGTGTCCCAAAACAATCGGCTGGAAACCCAAGTCTGCACTTCCCATCAAAATACAATTTCTTGTCGTTCCTATTAGAAGCTGGGATCCCCTTCCTTCAGAAATCATCCGAATCCCTCCAAAATGTTCTTCAATCTTAATGGTAATTCAATTAAAGTTAACAAATATGAAACAAGAATATTTTAGTAGTTGAATTACCTGGCAAACATCTCCGTTTTTATTCAGATCAGGATCAAAAAAGACCAGTCTAGCATCCCTTCCCCCACCAGATATTAATCCACCGTCTCTTAAGACGCAAATGGAAAATACAGAACCCTCATGGACATTTTTGACTATTCTGACTATGGTATTTGTTCCTCTTCCCCAAACAATCAAATTTCCATTCGAATCTCCCGTTATCACTTCACCAGTTTGCAAGAAAGATATGCATAGGACGTATTTTGGCTTGTCCCGGTTTTCGAATACGCCCATTCTCTTGTAAAGGGTACCACCGACATCCAGGGTCCAGAAAGCCAAATGGGAACGACCACAAGTCACGATGGTGTTCCTGTCCAATGGATGAAACTCAGCTGCAACCACTGTATCCACAGAACACTAAAATTGATTAAAAATAGTAATGGTAGATGGTTACTGATACGGTTTCATGACTTTTACCTTCGTTTCGGTTATTTTGTAACCATTTTCACCTTTCTGCCAATCCCAAACAGATATGGTATGATCAGGAGCCTCATCGATCGCTACAAGGAGGGATCCACCGTCTGACTTGCTAAAGGAAAGGCAACAAACGGAAACATCAAAGTCATTCATTCCAACAACCGCCACAGTTGTTAGTGATACTGAATTCCAAACCCTAATGTGTGCCTAAAACATTTTACTTTGAACACAACCCTTCTAAATAGACAAAACACTCAAACTCACTCTTCCATCGTGACCTGCACACTGACCGGTGGCTACTAACAATTTTTTGGGATGTATGGCTAAACTAAAACCAAAAATATATATGTTAGATACCTGCATCTCATTACTTAACAAGACGTTTTGTACCTTTTCACGTCGTCAGTGTGACCCAAGTAGTGCCTTTGATTTTGCTCTTCGGCGTCATAAAGAACGACGACCGCTGCCACAAAATATACCATCTCCCCTGTGGGCAAAAAGTGCAAATTACATCGGCAATCTCTTCCCCTGTATCCGTAAACCCAATCCAATTTTGGTTTTTGGTGTGGGGCCGTGGCGACCTTAGTAAGATCGTAAATTTCTCCAATTTCGGATGGTGCGTAGAGGACGATGGGTCTACCCCGCAAAAATATCCTAACAGCTTGTTCTTCTTCATTGTATGTAGCTTCTTTGGTGCTGAAATAATAAGAAGCAAATTTGGTTGTATTCAAAAAAGAAGGAATTAAAATCCTTATTCGTCTAAATATTAAGATCAAAGATCTCGCATTTGGAACGCGTCCTACCAAGTAAGCACAACGAACCGAAAGCCATATTCCACGACCGGTTTCGATCTGTCGGATCTCATCAGGTCTAAGAATACATCGGAATCAACAGTGTAATTCAATGCCGGTAGGGGTATTAGCCCTCGGAGTAGTTGTTTCTGTTGATTCCATATTTATATTTATAAATTTGGTTGTGATAATTCGGTAAATCGGTTAATAATTATGATATAACAGGAATTATTATTTTAGAAATATCTAATCAAAGCAGACAGGACAATGATAAATAATATCGAGTAATGTTTTACATATAAATGTAATAATTTATACTGTACAATATTTGATTAATTTAACTTGGGATAACAATTTATATAAATATACTACTGCATAACAAAGGTTTGCTTAAAGAAAAATCATTAAAGAAACATTTAAAAAAAATTAAGGTAATAATTATCTTGTACATTTCATACCATCTGATGAATTCGCATTTACATAGCCAATAAAAAAAACATTTTGACTTTTATTTTTAAATATATCATCACGTACAGCAAATAAATATATGAAACACATAAACATAACACATTCTAATTATTTTCATTACTAGGAAACTCGAGCACATTTGAGGTCAAACGACATATTTACGATACAATAAGCGTTTCATCATCAATCAATAAAGAATAGAACTATTACTGACCATGTCTAATATTTTATATCACCAACTTTTACCACGCTAATATTTAAACGATACAATTATTTAATTAATCTTCGTCCCAATATTCTTACCCATCTCCCATTTTTGATCAGTTCAGTTTTAAGTTGTTTAAAGTGATGATACTTGCAACTTGTTTCGAGTAAAATAGCGATGTTACTCTGCCGGTTGGTTGCACACAAAACTCACTTCCAGTACTTACTTACTGGAGATGATTGTTGCGAGAAAACCGGCACAGAACGGTATCCGTGGTGATTCACGTGTAAATAAAACAAAAAACTATTCCAACGTATCTAATCGGCAACTACTTCAACGCCTTTATAATTAACCTGAATCGAATTAAAGGCGTGTTTTACGTACAATAACGCATACAAATTTCATTTAATTCCAAGATCGTTTAACTAATTACAAATGGTTTTAAGGGAACCACCCATTTCACTTGATAACGCCCATGTTTATCATAAATTGAGTACTTTACTATTATTGATAATTGCATTTTATCAATAAGATAAAAACATTCGCAATGAAACTTAATGATGATCTTCTGCAGAACTAATTTATAAAAGGGTGCGTGATAAAGGAAAGTGACAATTTATGAAAAGGGGTATCATTACAGTTTGAAGGAGCTAAATTGCCGCCGTCAAGATCCCTGTGACGTCAACAACACAGTAAACAACTGTCAGTTAATAATGATACACAAAAGTTTGATGCAAATGAACTAAAGACAGACAGTATGATCTATGCCTTTTTTGTGGTAATACAATAATATGTCTTATATTATTCCTAGTTCATTATCTAAATAGGTGTATACAAATCTGTAATCCATAGCATACGACGCTATTAACAAAACATATTGCACAGTTTTGGTGTATTTGAACTACTCAACTCAAGCGCGATTTTAAAAACTTAAATCATTATCGCTGTTTCAATTGTAGAAAGTAGTTGTTCTTAAATAAAGTTAAGTTATTTATTGCTTATTTGTATTTCTTTCTTACATTTATTGTCCCATTTACAAAACACAGACACCATATATTTATAAACAGGCCGTTAAGTAAACAATTTACTTCCTTAATCGATGCATCTAATTGCCTATAAATCATTAATTTAGTAGTAAAATTATTATAATGTTTAATGACCGGTAACTAATTAGGTAATAAGTTAGGAAATAAGTCTGCATGTTATGTTATGATTTACATTTTCCTCTTCTACGCCACTAATGTAGGTAACAAAAAAATTATTTATGAATTGCATCTGGAAGTTAAGAATGATCAAGTATATTAAATCATATTCTAAAAATTATTATAATAAATTAATTTGTTCCGTGTATATTATTGCAAATGACTTAACACAATTATATCTTCCTCTATATCTAAAAGTATATATCATTGGATCGACTGTAAATAAATAAAAATCAAAAATTGAGAATACATATATGCAGTTTCTAAAATAGATTGTGGCTGCCTTATGAGGTACCTTTGGTACCATTATTTGGTACATAAGCTTATTTAGTGATTTGACGTTTGACAAAAACACAATATACCATTTAAAAATTATTCTGCAGTTAAATTTCTAATAAATCTGTTCATATGCTATTAAAGACTTTTTTTTTCACTTTTATACTATAGTGTAGACTTACATGCTTGCAGTTGAACTTTTTTTCCTTCTTTGACTCTTCATATTGTACACAAAACGTACAACAATCCGACGTTAAATAAAAAACACAATTCACACTTTGTAATAAATAATACGAAAAGAAATAAATGCTCTGATTATGTTCGAATTAAAGCATTGTCAGAGAGTCAGGTATGGAACAAATTGTCCAGCACCAATACAAACCTTCAACTATTGTTCAGAGATATAGGAGGGTCATTTGCGAACTAATGATGACGTATTTAAATTAGAGGTCAATATAAATACGGTAACGTGTGGCGGCTTCACCAAAATTCTAACATATACAGAACAGTTGGCATACTAATGACAACAAGTCCAAAATGAGAATTATGATGTGCTGCCAGTCATTCAGATTCTTCTTTTTTATTTTACAATGCCTTCACTCACTAATTGGTATATTTTATAATGCTCGATGGCCAATACATACGACAAGCTACACGGTATGTTAGTTGCTTGTTATGTTATTTTAAAAACAAGTGAAAAGTGTTAAAAATTAATTATACGTTTTTGGGATTTTGAAATTTATTCTATACAAATTGATACGGTAAGATATATTGATAAAAGGTTTTGCTTTTTATTATTTCTTTCTATGGTTTTATTTAGTTTTAATTATATGAATATTAATTGATTCAGCCATTACATTATGGAAAATCATGATTCAAACAAAAATAAAATAAAATTGGAGGTTCAATTTTCCACTAATTTATTTAACAAGTTAACAATTGTTTCACCCAACATGGGCATCTTCAGAAGACATAATAACAAATTACGTATATTATCCTACCTATATATACATGCTACGTTTGATTAGGGGGATGTGGAAAGGGTACATTGTATAATTTTGTTAAGAATTATTGAATCAAAAACATTTTCAATTTCGTTTAAGGAAGAATCATTATTTTGTTTTAACTGTCTTTTAATTTCTAATGATTTTAAGATGTTAAGTTTTTTACCTTTTTCCAAGCAGTGTAAAATTTTTAAATTATCGTTTGAATTAAAATCATGTTTTTTATTATGTATATGGTTCATGAAAATTTCCTTTAAAACAGAAAATAATTTATCCAGATATTTAATCAACCATAAAGACAAAACAGAGAAAATTAATAAATGTGGGGTTTACAAATTAAATTGTAACTCTTGTATAGCTACATATATTGGTCAGACAGGGAGTAAATTTAAAGAAGTATTAAAAGAACATGTAAAAAACTACCTCCATGAACCATATATTCAATAAAAAACATGATTTTAATTCATTTAATTTAAAAATTTTACACTGCTTGGAAAAAGGTAAAAAACCAAACATATTAGAATCATTAGAAATTAAAAAACAGATAAAACAAAATAATGATTCATCTTTAAACGAAATGGAAAATGATGTTGATTCAATAATTTTCAACAAAATTATACAATGTACCCCTTCCACAACCCCCTAATCAAACGTAGTATGTATAAATAGGTAGAATAATATACGTAATTTGTTATTATGTCTTTTGAAGTTCCCCATGTTGGGTGAAACTAATTGTTAAGTGGAAAATTGATCCTCGAATTTTATTTTATTTTTGTCTATATGAATATTGTTGTTGCTATTGTAAAAAGTTCGTTAGGAGTTTTATTACAATTTGCCATTATCATTTAACGTTTGTTTGCACAGATAAAAATACTCCCAGCCTTTCCTATCGTGACTGTGGGTTGTTCGTCATTAATTTTATTCAAGTTCAGTGTTAGCAGTATAGATAACATGCACGAAACTCAAAATTGTTGCGAAAATGCAATTACAGCAGGCAAAACTTTTTATTCAACAAGTGAAACTTTCGTGGGATTGTATAATATAATTTTTAATAAAAACAACCCAATAGTCTTATTCTGTTTCCCACTTTATAGGTTTGGAATCCGCTATTCAATGAAAATTGCTGGACAATATCTTCTAATTAAAATACATCGAATTTTATTCCAAATATATTATTGAGAAAACTTGTGTAGAAATGTTTTTAAAAATATTCGCATTTGTGGTGCATCCGGACTCTTGAAAATCATCAAAAATAAAACATGAAAATTCGTGTTAAAATTTAATAATATCGAAAATTACAATTATTTTCTATTTATTTCAGGAAAATTGATAAATTTTTACATGTGCAATTTGTAATTGTTATCCATATTATACCTCAAAAGACTGAAGACAGTTACATATAATTTGGGTAATTCCCGACAATAAAAGAAGAAAGAAAACATTAAGCGTCAATAAAAAAATGAACCCAATGAACTGCAAAATTGTGTGAAACGGTTAAATGTTTAAGCCAAATTATTTAAAAACAGAATTGGCCATATTTTATTGCTGCACTTGTACACCTTATAGTATATTATAAATTAATATCAATTATAATAATTTCTTTGAATTGTTCTCTGGAGGAGAATCCTAAAATTCCTAACTCCTTACCATAAACAATTTATTAGGTATTGTATTTAATTAAAAATCTAAATAAATTTGAAAATAACCATCATTATTAGAAAGATAAGATTCTTTCTTTTGTCTGTAAAGTAATTATAGAAGATAAAGCATAAACCAAAATCGATTACAAAGTCCGCAATGCTGCAATAACACACCCAAAGCAATCAAATTATTGAGATTGCCAAACTGTAGTCAACTTTATCCCCATTCATTAATCAAATGATTATTTTGCCTGATTTGCGATTTTTATTATTTCCCTCAACACACATTCTCTTAAATAAACATAATACAAGTCCAACTTTCAACGAAATTTTGTATAAACTGTTTTAAATTTATCATTTTTTATTTTTCATTTCACAACGATGTGTGATGTTTGTGTTTTTTTCGAAAATAATTTAATTTACAACTGTAAAATAATCAGAAAAATAATTGTTTAACTTAACTGAAACATTCTGTACATATGTAACGCATTATTTTGAAAATGGGAACTTATTATGAAATTCCTTGTCGAATTACTAAAAGTATTAGAAATAAAGACCATTGTGACTTTGTTCTTTTGATTGAAAATAGAAACAACAATAACAAAAACTGATTGACCTAATTTATCCCAGTAGTATTGCAAGCAATTATAGTGCAATAATTATTTTTAAAATAAAAATTAGCAATTGTAAAACAGTCGATTACTTTCAATTGTCCTTTAATTCTACGGAACAATAATTATTTCAATCCATTATTAATTATACGTAACATAATAAAACAACTAAAGTAAAAAATCAAAAAGAAAACAATTGGTTTAGAAACAAAATTGATTAAAAACAAATGACTTCACTGCGTTGCATCGATACGAATCGAAGAATATTAAACATAAATAAGAAATAAAAAATAAAATAAAATAAACATACCCGTGCTTTAAATTTGATATTGAATTTCCATTCATTTTCGGAAACAGATTCAAAAATGATTTTGTTGAAAACCTAGAAAAGGAAAATAAAAAGATAACTAACGCAACAAAAAATAAAAAATAAATAACTAAAAATATAAAAACAAGCACCTCAAGTTGATTATTTAGGTAGAATATGAATATTTATAAATAATTGCCATTATTTCCAAGTTAATACTGATATGTAGATTTAAAATAAGTTAAAGGACAAAACATATTATAAATATTTAATTCAAGAAGTCAGAAGTTAGAGCTTAACAGTAAGGCATATTTGTAGTTACAATTGTAATTTCTCAAAGGGCACTTTTTATATGATATCTAATTATTTTTTAAATAATTTAAACTGTTAATTAATTTAAATTAAAGTTTTCTCACTTGGACTGTGGACTCAAGGCACTGGAATTGTTAAAGTCTCCTGTAGAACTCCATCGCTTGTGTAACCCGCCACTGGAAGGTGATAGTGGAGGATGCGAATTATGTACAATTGGAGGTCGCTGCTGTTGCTGGTGTTGTTGTCGCACGTTGAGAGGCAGTGGCGTTGCCCTGGGGGAGGGAGAAGGCACTGGAGAAATACTACTAGAGCTATGACTATCACTGTGAAGAGATCCAGTCGACTGGTATCGGACCGCGCGCCGCTGGGGTAAACAAGAACCGTAACTTTTGCTGTTAACTTCTCTTGCTTCGATCTTTTTCCTAAAAAAAAGATGAAAACTCCGTTATAAAAATAGAAAATCATTAATTTCATAAAATTTTTGGAATAAAACACTAAAATCTATTTCGGTATGGTCAGTAATTTATCGATGGTAGCGATGGTAATTGGTAATTTCTATAAATTTCTGACCGAGAACAAAATGTTCTTTAAAATGCAATTGTTTTTCTTATAAAAAGTCGGCAGCTTTAAAATTTGTAGGATAATTTTCCAGCAAAATTCTGATATTTTTCACACAATGCCACCAGAGTTGGGCATTAACTAATTGAATTCCTGAAGCTGAACACACTTCAGCTTCAAATTAAATATATATGGTTATCTTCTAACTAATTTAGATCTAAAATTTTTACACATTGAAAATAAAAGTTTAAAACTTACACTATTAGAATCTAAAGAAATTAAAAAATATTAAAATACAGACATATTAATAATGACAAAGAAGATATAAACCTCTCAACACTATTAAATCTTTTCCCTCACTCTAATGAAGATGAACCACCCTATTTATTGACATCTACTCTTAGGTAGTTTTAAGTAGATTTTGTACTTCTGAAGAAGCTACAGTGTTGGCGAAACACGTGTCAAGTTTATTTAATAAATTGTGGAAGTTATCAACTGTGTGTTTATTTCAATATGTTAGACTTCCATCAAGTATCCGCTAATTCAATTCATCAAGTAAGGGTCGAATCTATTCAATTTCTTAATCAATATTTGTTAGAGAAATTTTGAAGACATGACGATTTTAATACCTTGATTCAATCAAAATTATTATTTTGGGGTATCTCGAGCGACATTGTCAAGAACACGCTCCAAAAAATATTTCCCCCGGAGCTTTACACTTTACAAGAGAATTAATGCAAGTATTTTAGCAGGCTCTTTATTGATTGATAAATTTAAGTATTTCTAGTCTAAAAAATCTAAAAAGTAAATCTGACTTACTTTGTACTAGAAATGCCCGTTTGTCTCAAACGCAATTGTTCTTTTACAATCCCATTTCTGGCGGGTGTTGTTGGGGGTGTACTAGCCACCTGCTGCACCTGATGAGGAAGTCGACAGCCTTCTAGAATGGAAATCCTTCTCAAAGCCTCGGCTAGGGTAGCTTTCAAACAGATTAATTCATCCCTTTGTTCCAGAACTCTTCGTTCAAGATCATGTAGCCTTCCAAGGGCTTCATGGTTTTCATTTTCGAGCATTTCATCTGTAACAAAAGAGAAATTCTTTAACAAAGCCCACAGAGACCATTTAATCATTTCAAAAGTCAGCATTATTTTTTTATAGTTACTACAAAATAGTAGCTTTGTTATATGAAAAGGTAATAAAAAACGAAGAATTTATTCTCAAACTGAAGGCCTTCCCATGGGATCACCTCTTTCACCTACATCGTTTGATATATTCATGAATGACTTTGAAGAGAAATTTTTTAATAATCATCTAGCTAAAAACATCCATTTCTACTGCAGATATGAAGATGATATATTTTGTATTTGGGCAGGTACTAGAAGACAGTTGGACAATTTTTTAAATATTTTAAATTCTATCAATAGCAAAATCTCATTTACGAAAGAAATTGAAGCTAATGGCCTATTAAATTTCCTGGACTTAAATATCTCTTCTAATAATAATAAGTTAAAATACAATATTTACAACTGACACCATTATTCCGGCTTGCTCTAACCAATCATTCAGAATCAAATTATCAACATTTCATAGCATATTACATAGATTAATCAATATTCCTCTAGATGAACAAGACTATCAAACAGAATTAAAAATTATAAAATATATAGCAATAAAAAACGGTTACAATGATACTTTAGTTACTAATTTTTTGAATAAAAAACTCAGAAACAAACTATTACAATATTTATTCGGTGGTTATTTTTCTAATAATGAAAATAATGTCAGTTTTGTTCTATTAATGATATACAACAATCTAGTTCTAAAATAGTAAAAAGACTTAGTAAATTCAATATTAATGCAATAAAAACAATTTAGGAATTTTTCTAATAAATAACAAACGTAAATTAAGCAACGGCCAAAAAAATGGCGTTTACCAAATAAATTGCAACGATTGTAATGCTGTTTATTTAGGCCAAACTGGTCGTTCTTTAAACACCCGTTTAAAGGAACATATAAATAACATGAAGATGAAAACGTGTAATACAGGTCTCTCAGAACATTTTTTTAATAAAAACCATAATATAAATGTCACTATTAAGTTAATACACACTCAACATAAGGGCAAGAAATTAAATTTATTGGAATTTTTTGAAATTAGGAATGTCCAAAAACTAAACAAAAACATCGTTAATAATCACACAGAATTGTTTGTTTAGAATACACCTCTCTTATTAAACTTGTAATAAAGTATTGCCAATGTACTCTTAAAAATGACTTGTTAGTTGAAATGATTAGTAAATAATAAAAAATCTTGTTGAAACATCTACTGTTATTTTTGATTTCTCAAATACCAAGAATTTATTCCGATATAATAACTTACTGATACTTTATACGATTTTACCCATTAGCTGATAACTCGAAATCTAATCTTATAAACAGGATATTTAAAATTGTTATGAATTACGATTATTATATTACCAACATTGGCATTTCTCCAAGAGACGTGACACATTTCTTAAGCAGGAAGTAACACTTCTTTGAGATGCAAAGTAGTACCGCTTCACAACTTTAATTCAGTTTTAGAAGAAGAGCTTTTACGATAAGATCGAAACAGCCTCGTTCTGTAAATGTCAGCAATGATGTCCAAATCCTTAGAATTCATCACAGATCAAGCCTATTGTATAAGAGGCTTATATTACTATGTAAGGGGTCAGTGGACAAGTAGAACTGCTTTGTGTTTTAAACAATATTTTGTCACGATCTCAAAAAGAAATGAACAAATTCTGCTTTATTTCTCAGTGACATTGTACAAGAATTTTAAATAGAGAAACAGTGTCTACGTTTCATTATTTAGTACATGCAATAACTCATTGAAAACTACATATATCATAACAATGAAAACGATATTACTTTTTTCTTTACACAAACTAAAAACTAAGTAAACTCTTCAATAATTATTAAACTACTGGATTGGATAATAGCGGAAAATACCGAATTCTTGAATTTCCTACTTTGTAAACAAGTGGCTTAGGTAAACTATCTAAAAATAGTAATATTTAACATGTTTTTGGTTTACCAGCTACTCAGATTGTTATTTAATAGTATTAGACAAAATGCGTTTTAAATTTGCAACCTTGAATTTTTCAAATTATAGCAAATATTTATTTAAAGTTAATTTTCTTTTACTATACTTGGTATATGCAAATTCATTTTCTTGGTTTTCCATATTCTTTATTTACGAAGATTATTTGATATTTTAAAGTTTCTTACCAAAAAGTTGTAAAACGGCAAACAGTGCAATTGTTTTTATCCTAGAACATCAAGGGAATGTTTTGTGGATAAAACAATAATAAAAATATAAAATTGATTGAATGTATATCGCATTCGTTGTGCAACATTTTATAAATTATAAAATAAGATGAGTAGAAAAAAAAACACTGGGTTTCGTTGCACTAAACATTTATTAAAAAACTCGACAAATTTGTTTCCACCTTTTCAGGTCATTCTCATAAAAAATATAAAAATGCAAATTAATTAGGGAACATCTTTACAAGAAGGTACCCCGTTATAAATTCTTCAAAAATCAATTACAGTTTTATTAACTACGTAAAAGAGATTGGCTACAAAATTAGTAACCATCTCCTCAAATTGAATATTGTTCCAATTTTAGTGAATAAAATCAACCGAAGAAGTCTTAGTTAATGTTAAACAACATCAAATTTTCTGGAAAAAAGCGGGATTTACAGAATTTCGTGTAAAGATTGGCCTGTTTTATAGTTAGGTCGATCAGGTCCCTATTAAACCTAGAATAAATGAACACGTACTTTCAATAAGGAAAAACAAAAATACAACAGGGATAGTTCAACATTGTTTAGAATTTAATCATACTCAATAAAATTATTACATAATGTACAAAAAAAAATTAAATTACATTTGTTAGAAACCTTAGAGAATTAAAAATAAAGATAACATAGCTAACAATCAAGTAGAAATAGTCACAGTAAATTCACCGTTATTATTGTCGGATTTTCCTAGTACCTAACCACCCCTTAGTGGTTATATCCAAGTTTATAATACCAATAATACTATATAAACATCATTGTAAACAGTTTTAATTTTAATAGTAAAATTTCTCTCTTGAAAGTGACCTGAAAAGGTGGTAACAAATTTGTTGAGTTTTTTAATAAATATTAAGTGCAACGAACCCCAGTGTTTTTCTTCTACTCATCTTATTTTATAATAATAAAAATAATGATTTATTTTCTTGCCTTCTTGCCTTTCTAAGAATTTTAAGTGAGGAATTTAATTTTGAACTGAAACTATAAAACTATGTCTGTTACAAAACAGACTGCATGATCATTAATTATGTTTATCTCTATCAATTTAACAAGGAATTGTCTGACAAAATAATGATTTGTTGTGTAAATTGTCATTTAAAAATCAAGTTGGATTAACAATCGCCTAAATATTAATAACATTATCAGATCCACAGAGCAGTAGATTTAACATATGTATTAATTCTTGTTGCACGGTTGACATATCAATGCCATCAAAATAATAAGAGCAGTGCAGTGTGTCGACATAAAAAAAACAACATATGATATCACGTATTTCTGTCACAATTGTTTTTCTCTCTTACTGGGCATTTGGTTCAATGCAAAATGTCAAGGTGACTTAAAATATTTGTTTGCGTAGATTAACGGAATTTTTTCCGATTTTGGGAAAATAGTGTTGTAGTAGAAATTACAAACACCAGTAATGTCATATACTTTTTCTTTGGAATCATGAAACTGTTAAATGCATCTAAGTAAAGTATAAAATCTGACATTGAAATGAAACAAGGTCAGGAAAGATTTTGAGATCATTTTTAACTATAAATAACATTTTATAAATTGCAGTAACAGGTCATTTTTAATTCTTGTTCGAAGCTGCAAAATTATTGGATCATAAAGTCATTCGTAAAATCCTCTGAAAAAAATATTGATATTGGTTTCATGATCATTTTTAATTTTAATTTATATTCCACAAAATGTAGATTTTACAATTGATAATGGCTAGCCCTGAAACCAGTCGTGACAACAAATCAACAAGTACAACATCAATGGAAGCAACAAACCATAAAGGTTTTACAAAGTTGACTTATTAAATTTCTTTTAAATAATTTAATTTCCTGCAAAATGCCTTACAGTACAAATAAAGCAATGTTAAATCTACTTGAATCAATGTATCAATATTTCAATATTAATGATTAATAATAATATACATTGATTCCGACGTTCTATGACTTCGTCGTTATTACTGTTGTCACCTCTCGTAGCTTAGTGGCGGAAGCATTGGCGCGTAAAGCCAAAGATCCCGGGTTTGAGTCCTGGCGAGGGCGTAACAACAGTAACAATTTTTTTCTCATTAATATGAGGTAATCTGTAGTGGGTATAAATTAATTCAATAATTAAGATCGCACTAATGTATTTAAAATTTACCCCTACTAAAAATTCTTCAAAATTTTCAATTTCAAATTGTAAGTTCTGGGTCAGTAATTTATTGAAACTCCAGTTGTGGATCGCGATTTCAAACTTATTAGTTATCATTAGCATATCACAGGTAGTTTCCATAAATCGCAGACCAAACCGAAGCTGCTCTGTAAAAGCAAATTGATATAATATCAACTTATTGTCCGTATATCTCCATCTGCTGATATCTGAGATATGTTATACATTGCCAAACTGGATATACGCGTATCATGCGCGGATACAGAACTCACTCTCTTCAAGACTATTCCAAAGCGGTGCAGTGAAATTAGAAACCCCTAAACATTAAAGCCAAGGGATTTATTTCCTGTAACCCTCGAACCTAAATGTTTTAAAACCCTTAACCCCTTAACTTAAACCATAAATCCCATAGCTCACGTTATAGCGTCATGGAGTTTAAAAAGTTTATGTTATAGGCTTATGGGAGTATTTATAATTTATTTTAAGGGCTTTAAAACACTTATGTGGTCTAAATAGGCTATTGAATCCTTGAATTTCGCAGGAAATTAGATACTGCACTTGAAAGCATTGACTGGGGGCCAATTTTAAATCAGATATATATTGTCGCCCCCTAAAAAAGACTTCTGGATCCGCCCCTGATTTTAATGTAAGTAATTCGAATTTTGTTAAGTCGAAATAGAAGAAAAAGTTGTCCCTTTTTTTCTCGAAAAATCCTGTTAGATATAACGTTTTGAAAAGTACCGCTCATCAGTTCCTTCAAATTATCTATGTCCATTTAATCTTAATTATAAAACGTTACAAAACACCCTGTGCATACCTAATCCTATGTTTTGTTGTACGGTAAAATTTGTTGGTACATTCTAAAATAATTTTGTATCATTATGATAGTAAAAAAAAATTATGGTGGGTATTATTAGGTATTACACAAACCAATTATCATGCTTTCTAACAACGTTAGTGTTTGCAGAAAATATTCTATCACTTTCCATAAAGTATGTGAAAGGGGAAAGCCTAAACTACTACCTACAAAAGGACCCCTTCACACATCCAGGAAAACATAAAAGAAGAAATGGATAGCCATAAAATTAATTGAAAGTCAAAGAGATTGAATCTGAATTTTTGTTTTCGTTAACAATATCGCTAAACATGACATTTCGGAGACCTCTGAAAATTCAGTTTTACTATCTTTTTTAGCAAAAGAAGATGGATTTATTACTAATACACTACGAAAGCAATCAACGCCAATTTGTTACACCTATTTTTGAAATTTATAGCAAAATTAAGGTTAGCTAATTAATGTCAGCTTCTGATGATTTTTTTGTACGAGGCATGTTTTTTAAGTAAGTCCCGTTTTGAAATTAATAAAAAACGTACAAAGATATCTTAATAATTTTATTTTTTTCATGAAAGTCTGTACATTAATCTACTTTTCTACATAATTTCCTTCAAAATTAAGGCACTTGTCATAACGTTTGAACAATGACCAGTTTTTGAATACCCTTCTCATAGAACTCTGCCGCCTGACTTGTCAACTGTTAACCACTGTATTACAACTGTTTTGACTTCGTCATCGTCTTGAAGACGTTGACTGCCCAGATGTTTCCTCAAGTGCAGGAACAAATGGTAGTCATTGGGCGCCAGATCAGGGCTGTACGGAGGATGATCTAGAGTTTCCCAGTGAAAAGATGTGATGAGATCTTTGGTCCGATTAGCCACATCCGGATGGGCATTGTCATGAACATTTGTGTAGCTATCTTTAAATGCTCTCACCCACTTCCTTACCACTCCATCAGTATAATGTTTTTTCACAATTATCGGAGGCATCTTAAACGCTCAATAAACAACGTAAACAAGGGCGAATCAGACTGTAATGGCGTCAGTGCGTAGGTGAGAGATGTAAGTACTCAGTGCGCATGCGTGGAACGCTGACCGCAGCGCTGCGGCGACAGAATTTTTAAACGGTACTTACTTAAAAAACATGCCTCGTATTCTAGTATGAAATGCTACTTATTCTATTTAGAACAAGAAATTTCTGGTTGCATCACATATTCAGTAAATTGATAGGCAAATAAATACGCGTTCTGGAGTTAACAGTTTTCAAATTACGGGGTTGTGGGCTTTAAAATGCTTAAGGTTAATGTTTTTCGTTAATGTCTGTTTTTTTTTTTTAATTTTTGGGGGCTAATATTCTTTTATAGCCACCGAGAACAGCACTAGAAGTGTTCAGTCCCTAAAGAAAGCAACTATGTTACAGACAAGTATTTGGGATATTTAGTGTCGTATTTTAGCCTTGGAGTTTGAGCTACATACTGAGTTTTACAACACCGCCAATGTTTGCGGATTTCTTGATTGAAATTATCTGTGATTAAATTTTATTGTATTTTAATGGTTTACTGACCATCGCATGTAAAACAGTTTCCTCAATTTTATTTAAATACAAGCTTAACGACTGTTTAATGTTTTCATGGTCTGTTCTCGTCATTATTCAACAAACAACACAATAAATATGTGTCTAATTGAACAAAGTTTGTGAAAAATCAATTTAACAAGTTGATTCATAGAAACGTTTGACACAAAAAGGCTCATAAGTGTCACATATACCATCTCCATGAAGGTTTCTTGCACAAAAGAATGGCCACAGCATTACTAAACTGAAAAATGTACCCACTTATATATATATATATATGGTTTTACCTTCATGTCCATTTAATGGATAATGAAGTACGTCATTTGTCTACGTTACAAATTGTGATTTTGATTATCCATATCTTGTTATTGTATCAAATAAATTTAATCTAACAGATATTGTTCATTTTTATTACCCTAATTAGTTATCAACTAGTAAAGTTTATAATATATATTAAATTAAACACAAAGAACGCTTTTAAATGTTTCAATTTTTGTTTATTTAACACTCTACAATTGTTTCGACTTTCGAAGTCTATATAAAGAGTAACATTTATTTACTAAGGGTAGGTGTATTCTGTTGGTGTTTATAAATAAGACGGTAATATTACAGAATAGGGGCAGGTACAAAACCAGGTATTTCGGAAAAAACCCAAATTAAATTGTGTCTCTCAAATATTGGCCAATAACCGGCGTATCTTTAAATTCTGATTTATCGTTGGTAATTTTGAGATTATTTTTAAAGACTGTTTTAATTTCGTATTGTTCTAAAAAAGTCTAATCTTAAATAATTTTTATACCTACAAACCAAAAGAAAATAATTTTAAGTTTATTAATTATACTAACAAGAACAATAACAGAATATGTAAAGAACTGAAAAAGTTAGTCATAACACCAATCTCAGTAAATAAATGTAATTTAAAAAGGATTTCAGTTAACAACAAGCAAAAAACAAACAAACTCCAAAGAAATGGCATATATAGACTTAATTGTAAAGATTGTGACTCTTTCTATATTGGTCAAACGGGCCGAAACTTCGGTACACGATTAAATGAACATATCAAAGATATCAAAAATAGAAAAACATCCGCAGGAATAAGTTCACACTGTATAGAACACAATCACGACATATATAGTGAAACGTTTGAAATTCTACATATATAAAATAAAGGACAACGTATAAATTTTTTAGATCAATACGAAATTAAAAAAGCCTTTAAAAGTAATCTAAAAATTACCAACGATAAATCAGAATTTAAAGATGCGCCAGTTATTGACCAATATTTGAGAGACATAATTTAATTTGGCTTTTTTCCGAAATACCTGGTTTTGTACCGCCCCTATTCTGTAATATTACCGTCTTATTTATAAACACTAACAGAATACACCTACCCTTAGTAAATAAATGTTACTCTCGACAAAGACTTCGAAAGTCGAAACAATTTTAGAGTGTTAAATAAACAAAAATTGAAACGTTTAAAAGCGTTCTTTGTGTTTAATTTAATATTTATTTTAAATGATGTTCCATAAATACCCCACCACAAATTCAATTGAAATTGGTAAAGTTTATAATAATTAATCTTAAACTTTTTTTCTGTAGATTAATTCGAAACTTTGTATACCTACTAAAAAGTAAAACTGCTTTTAGACGAAAGTGTTTTCACAACAATAAAACTAATAATAAAACAGAAAGGAAGGTCTTCACGCTGTAATTATTACAAGTGAGACCGCGTGTAAACAGTGAAATAATTATTGTTATTTTTATGGGTTTAGGTACGTCTTCCATGCTTACTTAACTTTATTGTCAGAGAAGCCGTATATCACAATGTTGTCTGATAACAGCCTTGCGTGTGTACAAAAGGATTAGACGTGAAAGTTCTATTTACTTACAGTTTATTAGCTCACTACGAGAGCTTTACTTCCTATTCTGGTTTTATTGTAAGTTTGCTAGCAACTCACAAGTTTAAAGACATGTAAACTCAAACTTCGACAACAAACACGTCTCTATTATTTAAAAAAGAGTATTAGATAAACATTACTTCAGTACAAGCTACACTAAAATTCAAAGCCTACAATCAAAGCATTTGGCCCTTAATCTCTTTTTCTCTTCTTGAAGCTACAGTGGTGTTAAAATTACTAATACAAGGGTCCTGCAACTACAAGTGGTTCATTCGTTTTGTGTTTCATTCCCACTAGTTACTCGTGCTGGTGGGCGGGCAGTCCTTCCGACCTACCTACACTATAGTACAAAGCCGGATGGTAGGGCGGAAGGCCATCTTCAGCCTCCTTGCAGGAATCGTGGGAATGGGTGGATGTGGTTAGGGAGTTAAAGATGAGACGGACGAAATGAAGACATAAGAGAAGTGAAAGATTGTGTGTGCAATGTTACTGCTCCAGCATTTGCCTAAGTGATCCAATGAACCACAGAAAACTTGGACCAGAGCAGCCGGACCCGAATTCGAACCGGTGATCTCCCGAATGCTAAGCAATGATCTAGAACACTAGACCACGCCGCTCGGTCCACAAGTGGAATAACTATATGGAAATGTTTTCGACTGAGGAAGTTACTAGGCATCCATAGTCCAATGATTTGCCATTGCTTTCCCCATAAACTTTTGTCTAGATTGGGGATCGAGTTTCTTGACGTAGGAAGAATTGGCCAATTCTTAAAATAAAGCATTCAAAGAATATTATTGGTAAATTAGTTAATAAGATTAAATTTAAGAATCTAATGTCTAGATCCTCAACTTTTCGAAAAGACCTTAGCAAAACCAAGTTTATTACTATGCCATACGAGCCAAGATTTATTCGAGGACTTGGTTATCAAATAGCATACAGTTCTAATTTTAATACTCTTCAAGCACTTCATGGAAAGCCTAAGGACAAAATTCCTTTTCTAGATAAGTCGGGGATATGTGAAATTGATTGTAAAGATTGCAATAAGAGGTATATTGGTCAGACTAGACGCTCTCTTCTGGTCAAGTTTAAAGAGCATTTAGCTTACGCTAAATTTGGTAGCACTGAAAAATCTAGTGTTGCTCAACATATTCTTACTGAAAATCATAGGATCAATATCGACAACCTTAAATTAGTTAAGGAAATTAAACATAATTACTTACTAAATAGTTTTGAAAGCATATTTATTTATAAAAACAGATTAAGTTTTCTTAATAGTGACAGGGACCTATTCTGATTTCTCTGCTTTTTAGTTTAATTTAATTATTTTGTTATTGTTTTTGTAAGGTCCACTGAATATTGCGGCAGTTTGACCCAATCTTGTTCACTGGACCATACAATTAGTTAGTGTATATAATATGTACATTGCCCTTAGTTTTTAGTTCTCTTCAGTCCCTGAAGAAGGTAACTTTGTTACCGAAATGTGCTTCAAAATGGACATTTTGTGTCGTGTTTTAACGTTGGGGTTTGAGCTATCCAGTTTGTTCTATTAAGCAAGAAACCGTATTGCCGTATTTTAAAATTTGGCCACACATTCTTATTTCGAACTCTAAGAGTGATGGATTGATATGTTACGAAGGCTCACTCCAAATCGCAATGGTCTATTTTAGACAGTTTAGATTTTATGAATATTTTTCCGAACCTGTGTAAAATAGATAACGATAAAAAAACTTCTCGATTCCATATAAATGATCTATATTTTTTTTTTGTAATTTTTGGTTTTTACAACCCCAAATTATAGTAAAATGATGGTTCGGGCTTGTAGGCCGTGGTCGATTTGAACGGTTTCGTCCAGACGTTTCGTCAGCAACTGCGGCTGACATCCTCAGTGGGTGCTGCGTTGACTACGCGGGCGAAGATTATACCTCGAAGTCTCGGCAGCGACAGCCTACAAGCCCGAACCATCATTCTACTATGAATTCCGACCGTGAAAGCTTATGTTCATATAACCCCAAATTAGTCTTGATATTGTTTTTATAATAATTCTTATCATTGACAAGTTCTGAAACCTCAATGAAGTGATCATAAATATTATAGATCCTGTGTATAAATAATGGAAATTAAGTTCTAACAAGGGAAAAAATCTCTTTTTGTGGTGGTGTTTTATTTCAAGTGTACATGTACAAATTTCATACACTCTGTGTATAAACATAATATACATTTTTGTAAGTCTAACTACGAACAAAATTTCAACAGTTAATTAAAAGTTACTTTAAAGCAAACTGCCAAGTCTGCCAATTAAAAACAAGCTAATTTAAGATTCATATGCGTATATATAGTAATTGTATACATTATTAAACAAATTAACCTTGACGAATTAAGAGATTATTAAAGCAAATGAATGCAGAAAGAAATGAATAATTAGTTAATATCCATTGCGGATCTCACAAGTACTTTTATTAAACCACATACTTAATTGGTAATAAACTTTTGTCAACTAGTAATATGCATAATACTCAATTACAATAAATCATTAGTTCAATTTACACGTTACCTAAATAATGTACATTTATTTTTAGTCTTAGTTTCAAAATATGTATTGACGTAAAACGCATGTGTTCAAGTTTTATTTCTTACTGATCCTTCATGAGACCAGATCTTTTCAAAATAGATAATTAATCGATATTAAAAACTAACTAAGTTTGATGACAATTCTATTTTAATTAATTTCTCTATTAAATCTGAATTTATATTTAACGAATTGAATCCATCCAAATGAAGAGATTGGTACCGTTACCATACTAATCGGGCAAATCCTTCGTACCCCAACCTAATCTAATCCCTTGAATCACCTAAACACATTACATTTGCCAATCAGAGACACCTTTTCAACCATAACCAGTCCAAGTTTTCTGTGGTTTCCTTGGATCACTTAGGCAAATGCTGGGGCAATAATATTCCACAGATACTCATTCTTGAATAGGGCCTTACGCCGTACCCTCCGGCTTTGCACTACAGTGTAAATCGGAGGGACTGCCCGCCCACCAGTACGAGTAGCTGATTGGAATGAAACACAAAAAAGTTTTTTTTTCCATAACCATAGCTTAACCCTTGGTGCCAGTACACAACATTTATCCCTGGTGGATTTCATCTATGCCACAAATTAACAATATTATTACTAACCTAACATTTAAAATAGTAATTAAAAGGAAACAATTAAAGCCATTAAAAAACATAATTTAAGTAAGTACTGAAATGCGGTATGCACATATGTAGTAGTTACAAGAAAACAATAATGTGAAATATGTAACCTGAAGATGACTTGTTACTGTTTTAATTTAATTTCTTCATTGTTAATTTTACATGCTCTTGATCGGTACTATCTAAACTTCCTTTGTAAAATTATTACCTGCCACATCATGTAACCAAAGCGTTCAGAAAAACATAGGCTTGTAAAAATGTAATAAACGTAACGAATTTCTTTAATACAATAACTCAGAAGTGTGAGAAGCATCTTTATTTTGAGATGCACGATAATTAAAATATTTCTTATTCCACTACTATTTTATATTAATGATTTGTTTATTTATATAATTCGATTTTCACCCTATTAGAATTTAATCCAATGAAAATATTATTGCTGTCCTAATTTCTAACATTTTTAATTCCATCGTGTCTTATACAAAAAAGGTAGAACAAAATTAAATATAAAATTAAGAAACGAACACTTGATAAAGTTTCACAAATTTTATTATTATTTGTCTGATAGCTGTTTCGACTTTCACGTCATTCTCAAAGACTGTGATTGCTTAACATTGGAATTGATATTTGTAAATGTAGTTGGTTATGGGTAGTTATAATATTGCTTTTATGATGGGAAAAACCTTAAAATTTAGTTGTTCATTTGTGATGAATTTACTTTGGTGACGGGCGTTTTTTATTTCTAATATTTCCAAGTAATCTAATCGAGTACCTTTCGGTTCGCAATGTAAAAGTTTGACTTTATTTGTATTTATAAAATGATCATTTTGTATGCAATGACCTGTTGTGTTTTTAATATGTATGTTAGATTTTTTATGTTCATCTAGGCGTTTACTAATCACCTTTATAAATATCAATTCCAATGTTAAGCACTCACAGTCTTTGAGAATAACGTAAAAGTCGAAACAGCTATCAGACAAATTATAATAAAATTTGCGAAATTTGTGTATTAATATTTCATTTCTTTTAATTTTTATAAGTATATCTAAGTTTTGTTCTTGTAAAATCAAATTGGTGATGATGTAAGTGAAGATTGTTAGTTAACGTAAATAAATATAGTTATACAAAACAAATATCGTTTTCGTCAAATTCTGAGGTGGTCCTTCGAAACAGATTTATTACGAACACGTTCATACGACGCTACAACCCCTTAAATAAATAAATAAAATAGTACTGCTACTCTACTTTTATATTTTATGTTAATGTTAAGTTAATTATGTTAAGATAAATCAACTGTGCCATTAATACAGGTCATCGATGATTTCTTTTTATCTTTCTATTGGTATAAAACCCTAAAAAGATGGCGTTGGTTAACTAGTTAGTCGCTTTCGACAAGAAAGCTACCGTCTTTTTTAATAAATTCAATTTTCTGATTGTTAACGCGACAAAACATCAATGCGTTTAAGCAGGTCAGTAACGTTTATTTTTCTGATTGCAAAAATTCCTTAGGCGCTAGTTGCGAACTATGAATACGTATACATTCTTTCCAGTTACAAACAGGTTTAAGTTTATTTATTTTTTTCGTTTCTTAGAAAACGGTTGACCAGTTGGAATTTCTAGTATTTATCCGCGTAATTAATTTTGTACGAATGGCGACAGGCGTTTCGATCGGTAAGCACTTCACCTACCTACCTACCTACCTGCCTGTTTCGTGAACAATCAAACTATTAACTTTGTTGGTAAAATCATGGTCATAGACGATTGAATCTTGAATACAAGAAACCATAACTCGACCGGAATTATTACTGATTGTTATGGTACACAGTAAAGTAAATAATTCTTTGACGCAAGTTTTTCTTATTCTTACAGTTAGTTATTACTTTGAAACCGATAATTGTTAATTTTATGGTTACCCATAGGAAACAACGGCTTTGAAAGATATCGTGGAAATTATTGAAAATCTTTAAGGTGCATATATGTACATTATAGACCAAGGTGTTTTGAAATTTCTCCTGTAAAATTGATCCAAATACCTCAAATGGATCAATTTTTCTGTTATGGGAATCTCTTTCTACAAAATCGACACGAATATTACTCCATATGGATCATTTTTTAGGAAATTTGTTTTTCGTATTTTCCCTGCTAAATCGACCCAACTAACTCATTTATATCATTTTCTCTGAAACGGCCTATTAAGTATACATACAAATACACCGCAATTTGTCAAATCGTCAAATTATTGTGTTTTGAAATTTCTCTTGTAAAATTGATCCAAAATCCTTTTTTGGTTTTATACGATTTTTTTTTCCTATTCCAAAAAGATCGAACTATAAAGTGCCTTTGATGGATTCCATTTGGTCTGAGGTTTAAATCTTGCTACAGTGGCCGGCACCTAAGGAGATTCAGCGACGGTCAGATTGACAGGTAGGTAGGCGGAAACTTTTAGCATAGCAATAAATGAAAGAGCCAATAAGAAGATAGCTGGACCGAAGCGTCAAGTTGTAGTTCAGCGGCGCGTATCACTGAGAGTAGAAGTACTGAACACGGAACACAAGTGAATTCATTCAACTGATTTACTTACCCTAACAACCCCTGCTCTCCTCTGTAATTTGCAACTATTTACCACTACGCTACTGAACCTTGCTGAGCAGTTATTATTCTGCCTACCGGTCGATTATATCCGCCCTAAAGGGGCTAAGTTTTACTAGTGCGCATCCGATGATTTATGGCTTTCGAATCTCCTTAGGTGCCGCGCACTGTATTTATTAGTAGTTAGCTACGCCGTGTTTAATAAGAAAAGGGCCTTGTTTAATATTACTGAATCCTACAATAAGTATCAAATATCTACACATGACGTTCACCAGGTCGCCTGTATTTATTCTTGTAATGTGATTTGCTTATTCAGTTTCAAAATAAATGATGAATCCCTGACGCTTGCAGTAATTAAGAGAATTGAAAGAATTTAGTGATATTTATAATCATACTAATAAAGTGATAATTATATTAATTAAATTACTGTTTTTAGGGTTCCGTCATACAAAGTGCTAATTACTAAAACAGTTTTATTATTCAGTTAGTGAAATATGAAGCCTATTGAATTTAACAACAAACAGTTGATATGATGATATTTGCAGTAGTTTATTTTGGGCCTAATTATTACTAAATACATATGTAATTGTTTCATAATATATTAATCGGTAGTTCTAAACGGTTAGTATGACCTCAGATAATATATAAGTAAACTACATGTAAGTAATGACGATATTTTATCTATACAAATAGTTCGAGTCGGTTCATTTTTGTTAATGTAATCATTATCAATATTTTGCATTAATTTACCGTCTAGTATTCTAAAATTTTAGTTGTGTTATTAGTAAAGAACAAGAATTCAAGGATTGAATTCTATCAACTGTTATAATTGCAAGTTGAAGATTTACGCGAAATGCAAATTATATAATTAGAAAACACTTGTAATTTCCATGAAATTATTTATTTCACTTAACATATGTTATGTTTCACAACGATGTGGTTTCTTCAGAAGTTACAAATATACTACTATAAGTGACGGAGACAATTTTCTGTATTTATACTTATACATTAAGTAGTTAAGGGTGGGTTTTTGTGTGAATACAAATTCAATAGGGGAGGATTGCTTATGTCTAATTGGTCATTAACTAATAGATTAGTATTTTTATATTTATTAATTTCCATGGTTTCTAATAGATCCAATTTATAACTTTTACTTTCAGTATGTAGAATTTTAAAATCTGAATTGAAATTATGCTTTTCTATAATTAGGTGTGTAGCGTAATTGGAATTGGCTTTTTGGCATTTGAATGAATTAACATGTTCTTTGATACGTTTACTGAAGGATCTACCCGTCTGTCCGATGTAAAGTTTATTGCAAATCCCACAATTTAATTTACGTACTCCTGCAATAATAATTTCATATTACTCTTGAAAATGACGTGAATGTCGAAATAATAAAATAAATTAGTGAAACTTGTACCCAAAGTTGTTTTTATACTCTTTACCTATTTATTTTTTCATTACAATTGGTAAAGAGCTTGATTATATATACATACATAATATTGATTAGTATTTTTTAGACTGAAAAAATATCTGACGCAAGACGATGCGTCTTTACGATTTTTTCATTTAATAATAAATTTACTAAAGGTCCTCTAAATGCCCTTTCATTTTTGATCAATAGTAGGACATGTAAAAGTCATTAAACCCCTGATTATGGGTTATTTATTCTACTCACATTCACCCTTGCAAAATTCTAGCCTCTGTGACGCCTACAGCACGACACAATGTCGCCTGATTTGTTAAAGGAGCAACTCGAGAAGGAGTATGTGATGAAAAGAACATTAAAAATAAAATAGTTATTTATAGAAGAAACAGACAATAAGTAAAAACAAATTGAAGTAGGTATATATTACAGTGTGAGCCCTCTGAAAAGAAATGTTTTATTATGAAAATCTCAATATAACATAGACATTAGAAACAGAATTGATGAAGCTTTCCGGTAATGTAACTCCATATTTAAAAATAAATAAAAAACAATTTTGCATTTACATATGGAGTTTACAAACTTGAGGTTTTATGTAAGCACCAAGTTTGTTTTTTATTTATTTTTAAACATAGACATTATTTGAACTTATTGGGGTTGAATAGTTAATATAACACTAAAACCCAAAATTCCATAATTAGAAACTCTAACACACTTTAACTTACACTAAATAACTTTATTAAATTCAAAAAATTAATTAATTCAGCCATTACATTATGGAAAATCATAATTGAAACAAAAACAAATTTAAAAAAAATCGAGGTTCAATTTTCCACTGATTTATTTAACAACTTAACAATTGTTGCACCCAACATGAGCATTTTCAGAAGACATAATAACAAATTAAGTATATTATCCTACCTATATATCCATGCTACGTTTGATTAGGGGGTATAGAAGGGGTACATAGCTTTATTAAATTCTTAACGGTCGTTTCACCCTTTTAGGGCATCTTCAGAAGAAGTATTGGTACAGATTTTAATACAGAGAAAAACACTATCAAACAGGTAGCAGTAAATAACTGATATCGCCCAAAATTAATAGAAGATCTTATTAATAAAAAACAAAAAGTAAACACTCATCAATCAGCGTAAACAGGAAACATCAAATGTAGTTGCTTAAAAACATAAACAAAAAACAACTAACTACAAATTTCATTCATTCAATTTATCCAAATATTTAATAAATAGTAAAGATAAAAACGAAAAAATTAATTTAAATGGAGTATATAAATTAAATTGAAATAATTGCAATGCAATATATATATATATATATATAGCCCAAACAGACAGATCTTTCAAAGAAAGAATACAAGAACACATTAGAAATTATAACGGCACTTCATCATTTGCAAACCATATAAAAAACAATAAACACATTCAGTTTAGAAGAAAACATCCATATTTCACATGTTGAGAAAAAAGGTAAAAAGTTGGACAAATTGGAAACTTAATTAAAAAATAAATAAACTGGAAAATGTATATAATTCAATAATTATAGATAAAGTAATAGGCGCATCCCCACTCCGAATGTAATAATATTTAAGAAAATTCGTATAAAAATCTGTACCAATAGTTCTTCTGAAGATGCCCTAGTAGGGCGAAACGACCGTTAAAAATTTATAATAATTAAGTTATGTAGTGGAAATTAAAGTGTGTTTATTTATTTATATTCATCAATTTGGTATTATGGTTGAGGCTTTCATGGTCGATGCTTGGTTTTGTTTCACCTTTTTAATTGAGAGAAGACTGACACGTTTCGGCTATGAAGCCATTATCAATGATTTAAACATACTAAGTATTAAATATAAATATGGAATCAACAGAAACAACTACTCCGAGGGCTAATACCCCTACCGGCATTGAATTACACTGTTGATTCCGATGGACTCCTAGACGAAAATATAAGTACTAGTTCATTTTAGTTAGTATTATATTATAATTCTTTGATAATGGCTTCACAACCGAAACTTTCTATTTACAAAATGTTTCGGAATAAATTTGCCTAAATACAATAACGGTTATTTTATTTATTTTCAAATGTGGGCTGGAGAATGAGAGAGAGAAATAAATAATGTCGAAAGACGTTTTGGTCTCATCAGCCCTTCATCATAATTGTGTTTCATTTCATTTGTAAGATTCCGTTATTTTTTATGTTCCTTGTAATAAAACTCAATTTAATTATAATAATAATTTCGATAGGAGTGATAAAATGTTTCAACAGACTTTCAGACGCCCACTTCAAGTGTAATCTATCATATCGCTTTATCATCAGCAGTAACAATAAGCGCTATAAATTTTATCGATTGTATTTTATGATATAATACATACATACATATTCCCTTGAATATTATAATCTATGTTGTGTATAAATATTATTTATTGGAAACTCACACCATCCTGTAAAATTCTCTTTTGCAGAACCGTTTTCAACCACTATTCGACTTTTACCATTTTCACTGTTAGTATTGTTACTTGATATTCCATTTTGTTTTTCACTGCCAGTATTATAAAAGTTCATTTCACGTTGAAACGTCTGAATACAATAACCTGGTTTTCCACTAAGTACTTGAACACGAATTACTATTTACACAAACTACTTATGTGATATTGGTTTTCAATACTACGTGACGGACCCAAATGTACACCTTGTAATAAACTTATTAAGTATACGTTTATAGTATTCGTTCAATTAAAAAAACAAAAACTTTACTTATCTTAACTTAGAAAACATTGCAATTGCAAACCTACAATAAAAAATGGTGACGTACGATTTTAATAATGGGCAACAACTCAAACGGTTCAAATTACGTAGCTATTATGTAAATTGGTTTTTTATCTTATCGGAAACTGACGAAATGATGTGTACGTTTAAAGTTTTATTGATTACATTAAATAAAATTCTAATACCTACTACCACGTAGCAATTAGTTTTAGGACTGATATGTTTAGTAAATATTTGTGGGGTTATTTTTTTAAGATGAAATTTTAGCAAAAGTCTCACTATTTCCTTTAATAGTGAACAAAATAGCATTGAACATATTTCTCTATCAAAACTGAGATTAAAAAATAAAAATCAGTACCAAAAGACATTAAAAGCTACAAAACAAAACATTGTTAATACTTTTTTTTGTTTGTGAAAATAAATTAATTGAAACAATTGTAATATTTTTACAAACTAGTGATGAAATGATTAAAACTAAAATTAAAAGGCTACAATTTTTGATTTTGATTAATTTTAGTGTTTATGAAGGTTTTTTGACTAACTTACTGTTACCATTAGGACATAAGAGATGAATTAATTAATTTTTTATAAAGTTTAGTTTATCAACCATTTAGTTGCGTTTTACTTCTAGTTTATTTTATTAATATACTTTACATGGTCACATAATCCATTTATTAATAAATTAACAGGTTAGCAACAAAACACAATGTAATTTATTAAATGAAACAATAATTCATAAATATGTATTGAAATGCTGTTTATGAATAGAAACCAGGACTAGGTATTATTATTTCCTCAGTAGACATTTTTGATAATTAACAAACCATTTATTTGATCTCATTCTTTTGTGCTATAACTGTTGATAAATAAATTGCATGCATACATATAATTAATTAATAAATAATTACAATAGAGGTAATGCGGCGTATTGAAGAAAAATAACAATAAACAGTACTGAGATGAAGCCAATTCCTAATAAGACTACATACAGGAAGAAAACAATACTTGAAAATTACTTTGGCATTTGTTTGATAAAATCTTAGAAACCTTATAGGTAGATGCCGATTGTCAGTTATTTTATTGCGAAACAATTCGGAAAGCCGAACATTAAAGAAAACTGTGTCATTTAACATTATGAAATGGTGTTTTGCTGTCATAGGAAAATAGCCTAATTTGATTATTATTGTAATTATGATTATTATATTGTAGTTGCAATCTTGCAATATCCTCTATATTACAATAAATGTGTAATCAATTTTGTTGCCTATATATGGGTCAAAATTGTATAAAAGCCAAATATTATTTATTGAGTCGAAAACTTAATCGTTTCCAATGCCCATTCCTAATAATGTACTTCTTTATAAATTTGTTGATTGGATAATAATCCAAAATTGGAATTTATAAACCATTTTTCGTGATCTTTTATTTTTATTTAGGAAGTACTTCCATAATATACCTAATAATGAATGACTGCATTATAACTGATTTACAAAAGGGGTGATCTTATTTTTATTATATCATTTGTACTAAATAATTATTCTAAAAGTAGCTACTTTTCAAATAGTTGTGTTAATTCTGTTTTTAAGTTTTTTTATTTATTATAGACTTAAATGAAAAGTTTTACAATTTATTCAATAAGTTAATATTTAAGTATTGTATCTATTAATGATTATTTATAAAGTAGTTAAAGAATTTTGATCTGTCATTGGAAACAGTTTATAAGAGACAATTCGAAGCATTTAATTGAACAAACACCACAGAGCAGACACAATTCAATTAACTAACGTCACGCTTGTATATTTTTCGGCAATTATATCACAGGTTTTGAACATCTTTGACCGAAAACCCACCGGTTTCATACAAAAAAGTCACCACAAAATCACGCAACACTCTAAGAATAACTAACTTTATTCCGATTCACTACAAATATAACTAAAAGTCCGAACGATTTTATTACCACGGTATGGATTGATCTACCGGCTGTCCCTGGTTACCAACTGCGCTGAAGTAAGTTCCTTGTGACCGTTTTATACGGAAAAAGGGATTGCTTGGAAAGGACGCTTGCGTCGAAGTTGAAGCTTCGAACACCGCTACAAGCGTCGGCGTCAAGCTTCCACATGGATGTAAATTGAACATCTACACCTTTATTATCTGCAGCACTGATTTCTTGTTAATGAAGTAATGCGGTTGCTACAATCGAAGCGATTCTTTAAAAATGTAGTTTATCATTTTACCCTAAAAATAGGAAAGTAGGGTGAATCACCAACATAACCCAAATGGGTATTTGTTTGTATTATAACATTTTGAGGCACTTTCATTACCAAATAATATCTTTTCTTAAGTTTCATTTCACAGTTAAAAATAGTCATTTTGTAGGTATCTACAAATGATACGGATATTAAATCTTCTAAACTTTGGGCCGATATACATTATCTTCTTAAAATTTTTACTAATTGGTTAATTGTTTGTACCTCTACTTTCTGGAAATTTAAATTCATTGTGAAATTATAAACAACACCAACGACATAATTTTCATTATTCATATTCATAATTATTAATTTTTCCTACATTTTTCCCAGTTATCACCTTGAATATTTTTTAGAAAACGTTTTGCATTTAATAAAGCTATCGATTACACTTTTCAGAAATTGTTCTGTAAAGTGTACGCGATTGTGTTGAAAAAGTCGTTGTTCTTTTTTTCATACCGGAACTACGGTCCGGAACTTTGTTTCCGTAATCGAAGTACCTACAATAACATGGCGCTCCTTCTATCCTTGCCGTTATTGTTGTCGTTTTGGTACTTGGGAACGCTCATTAATATCATTTGACACCTGCCGTCCAGCTGTCCGGTGCATATTATTTTATGCTTCAGTTAAAGCTTGCATACAGGGTGTTGCGAAGGACTTAGAAGATCAGACGACTTATTAGTGTTTGTTTAAAATACAATGCATGTTTTTTAAGTAAGTACCGTTTTGAAATTAATAAAAAACGTGCAAAGATATCTTAATAATTTTATTTTTACATCAACCACATCGGACTCACCAACGCCATCACACCACGTTAGGCTACCCTCTCTCGGTACTATTACCCCTGCCAGTACCACGCTCATCTACCCCCACCTAGGCAGGGGTGAATAAAAGGAGCTTCCCGTCCTCAGACTAAGAGGCCCTCCCCAACGCTCCCGTCCCTTCCCCCCATAACTCTGCCCTCACCTCAATCCACTTCCCTATCCCAACCTCTCCACATCTACACTGGGGTTGTTAAAATCTTCTGGTTGATAATCCCCACTCGA
The DNA here is from genome assembly GCA_963921985.1 of Agrilus biguttatus. Taxonomy (NCBI): domain Eukaryota; kingdom Metazoa; phylum Arthropoda; class Insecta; order Coleoptera; family Buprestidae; genus Agrilus; species Agrilus biguttatus. The sequence goes on along the minus strand of OY998119.1, from coordinate 38,048,483 downwards.
GGTGGATTTTTAGTCAGTAGGAATCTGACACTACCCTCCTTCAGGGAGTGCCTATGTAAGGTTTTTCCTCCTCGAGTTAAATTTTAAGAAAAAAAATCAGACTAAGAGAGAGAGAGAACTCTACTTCCAACTCCTCTAGCAGCTTCCCAGGAGCTTTCCGAGTGTTTAAGTGAAACGCAAAGGTGTAAGTGCGATCTTGGGACCTAGTGCAAAATAATGAAGTTCAAAACGTAGAGTGGATATTATTTGGTGATAGACATTTCTGTACGGTTTCTATTGAAAAGAGACCTTATTGTGTCAATTTTCATTACGTGGTTCTTTTCGGGGTTTACCTTGCTTAAGTAATAGTTATTTGTGTCTGGTCAATTTGGACTGTTCATATTCTATGTATTCCAAGTGTTTATTTGTTTAAGTGATTTTTAGATTAAGCTTCTTGTTATCTGTTTATGTATATCAATACGTTATCCGGTCTCACGCGGACTCACAGTTTAACTCAACTAATAAAGATTAGAGATATTTTTGTAGTTGTTATTTTAAATCAAACACAGCAATACTACATTAACAATATCAATTAAACTGTGCCTCCTGCTCACGATGCCTAATTGAACGGTAAGCTTAAGTGGTCCCTTGCTGGTGTACGACATTTGACAGGTAAGAGTGCCCAAACACTTGTCAGAGATTTTCTAATAAATATTGTGAAACCTACCAAGTGTGTTTTATTTTAATCATTTGATTATTTAAATATGTTTCACCAAGTGCCCAGCGAAATATCACTCACTACTACAATAATAGTTGGTGACTTCACATATTATTGCTTTTTATTATTTAGTAGACATTAAATAAAGAACTTCACATTAACGATGTACATATTTGTAGGTATCTAAGTGTATTGTAAAATACTTTTATCCATTGCAATATTTGTTTTACCTTTCAACGCCAAACGCTGAATATTTTTGTTAAATACGTTCAACAATATTTTATTCAAACATTCTTCTTTTTCGTTTCTAACATTTGGCCCACAACTTTGTGTTGACAGTCCGAAGTATTTATTTTCAAGAGCTTTAGTATTTTTAGGGAATATACAAGGTTTGAGTCTTGCATCTATTTGATTGATGTTCTTACTTGTTTGCAAAGTTCCCAACAGATTCATCAATTCTCCAAAACCTTCGAACTGTTCTTTCCTGACTTCTTGCAATTTCTGCAAATATTTCGTTCTTTCATCAGCCGAGTTTATAAAGTCTGGTCTAGCAGATTGTAGATAATCTTGAAGAGTTTTGCTTCTTTTTCCCGTCATATGTTGTTCGAATTCATAACAACAGCTGCATCCATGTTGTATAAAATTGTTGTTCCAAGGAACCTTTTCGGATGAATTTTGAATGTTGAATTTAGAGTTTTTTAATATTAAATCGTATGCAATTGGTTTGCGTTTCTTGCAACAGCACGGGCAGGAAGAATTTCGGATTTCATTTTCGGTCCTTTCTAACCTGTCTAGTTCCGCGATTGTTCTCTTGAGTTCTCCAATGGAATTTCCGCACGATATATCTATACATGGGCAGCAAACATACTGTTGTTGTGGGCAAATTGTTGGACATTGTGGGGAAAAGTTTCCGATATCGCATGACAATGAAGTTCCACAGTTGCAGTTGTCTCCGCAATCAAGTTGAATTAGTTCATTGAGTGTTTTCTTCATTTCGTCTAGGATGCAGTGTGAGTAATTGGAATTGTTGCACGGTTGTCGACAGCAGTTAGTTCTTCGTCTCGACAAACATTCCATAATATTGAACAGTTTAGTGTAAGCGTGACAACGCAAGGTATTATTCATATTTAAATTTGTGCGACAATTACACTGTCCGTTCTTCATCTGTTCTAAATTGTTTAGCAATTGAATAGCGGACTTTGCCTGTTGTAGCATGTTCTGATTTCCGGATTCACAAGTAGAACTGAGTGATTCCAAAATTCTTACTTGTTCAGCTTGTAATTGTGCCATTTGGGTTAGGAGACGGTTATAGATTTGACAACGTTTCGCTCCCATTGATGCCAACTTTTGGAAGAATTGCATCCTTGCTTCATCAGAACATTTAGTTTCTTGTTTTTCAACGTCCTTTGTGCATTTTGTGCAACAACAGCAGCGACAGCTACGTCCATTAGAACGACATTTGTGTTTCTTTCTTGGTATGTGTCTCTTATGGGTTGTGTGCGTATGTTCGCTAGTAACGGAAACTTTATCGTCATGGTGACCGTGTTTTCTATGTCGATGATGGTGATTGTTACGTTTACGTGACGGACGACTTGTAGTAGAAACTGCTTCACTGTCATGATCTTCGTGTTCTGTCTCAAAGTAATCATGGGAATGATGTCGAGAATCCTTGCGTTTTCTATTACTATGAGAATGGTGTCCGTATTTACCATGTTGTCTTGGATCACGGTAATCTTCATGGATCTTGTAGCTTCCTCTATCAGAATAATCATCTGAACGACGCCTGTACGAATTATGACTTATAGAGAAGGATTTGTCATCGTAACTTTTACCATTAGATTGACTATAAGAATAATGTTTGGATGTACTGTGGTCTTTGAGGGAAATATTATCATCAAAATAATTGTCACCAGGCCTTGAGTGTACATAATTTTCTCCATCGTAATGATCAAAGTAAGACTTCTCACGTCTATTACCACTGCTGATATGATCTTCGTATTGCTCGTATTTATGACTTTTGGGAGCAGACTGATAATACGAGTGGTTACTATGTCTTAAACTTGGTACAATACTGTGAGAAAGGCGATGAGATAGATTATCAACAAGATCTTTAAATATCTCGTTACCATCCATTTCCGGAACGTTATCATTGTTGAAAACCATTTCTTGATGTTTATTATTCTTTTCAATAACTCTCCTTTCTGCAATGGTTGCATGTTGCCCACCGTTATCCACTATACCATCTTTTACTGAAGGCTCTTTATACTTTTGATAAACCTCATGGCTGACTTTAGCGGTGTGGCCCTTTTGACCAGAATCATGACCAGTACCTACAGAGTCGTTTTTTTGACGACGTCGTATGGCGGTGGTTTGTTTCCGAATTATTTTGGTTGGAGCTGCTTTAGCAGATGGTTTAGGAGTGTGACTTCTATGAGTGATACGTCTGTGTTGACTTCTTATGGAAATTATATCGCGAGAATCATCATCACAGGGGGGACAACAACAACAACACAGAGGGGTTTGGCATTTACATAAACAATCTGAATCAGTGCTACTATTACATTCTTTACTCTCATTGCGATTTCTACAATGACCATGATATTTTGTATGTCTTCTATGTATGTCTTCTTTCCTTGAAGAGTTATTTGAACACTTTTCGTGTTTAAAGTCTTCTAATGTACTCTTAGAATGTTCCCGACTTACATATGAATGGTTAGAATCATGAATCTTTTTATCACTATTTGAAATACGATGAGAGTGATTTGGTTTTGAAATTATAGGTAAATCGAAGTCAGAAATAGAATGAGGAATACTTTTAGCTACCCCGGGAGCATCATCATGATAGTCACGGTGCTTATGATGGTGTTGGTTTTCGATAGTATCGTGATATGAATCATTTCCTTGCCCCTGAGCCCACGAAATCGTGGAAATACGATCGGAATTTTTATCATCACATTTCTTAGATTTCCAGTGAGAAATATTTTGATCGCCTTTAAAAGAAACATAAGAGGAATGATTCACTATTATTCGGACTACACAAAAGAAAGTTTAAATTCGCAATATTCTTACATGTACCTTTCGACATGGTAAAATAATCTTGAAAGCAATGGGGAGATTTCGCATGCTCGCCTTTTTCATCATTATGGTTTTGCGAGTAAGAGTACTGTATGTTAGAATTATTCTCAGGACCAGGATTCATTTGGGTGGGATTAAATAATAGATCTTCTTGATCATCTCCTATATCAGGAAAATGGGATGAAGTAATTATTGGATTAGGCGTTTTGGATACAGTTCTCACAGAACTGTTTTTACTAGTATTAGGTTCAGGGCACATTTTTCCAAAGTTTTGACATTCAGTAGTACGGTTTGAGGATTTACTTTTTATTGATATTTTTTCGGTTTGTGTTGTCTTTTGGGAAGTGCACGATTTGCATTTGCTTTTTACAGAAACATTGTCCTTCCACATTTCAGGAGTTTGTATTTCTCGATTGCATTCGGTTGCTTTGTTACAATCATCGAAGTCTATGGTTTGTGTTTCTTGATGAAACAAATACTTATAGTTTATTGGTGCAATTTGAGTTGCATTACTGTCTGTATTAGTGGACGCGTTTTGTACATATTTTTCTTGATTGACAAATTGTTCTTCCTTTTCTTCTTTTAACATTTGATTATCCATTTTATTACTCTCAACAGAAACGATATCGGAGACATGGTCAGAATCTTTACGTTTGCTAGTATCTTGTTTATTAAATATCAGTTCGGTCAAACTACTCTTCTTTCTCTCCCTATGAGTATTTGTTACAAACTCGGCATAGGCAGACGGTATTGACCTTGCATCCTCACCATTATGTTTCGATTTCCGTTTTTTTGTAAGATATTTATCGGAAAGTTTAGAATTACGTGTAGTTTGTGAGGAAGCATCACTAGTTTTCCTTATTTTTTCAATCAAATCACGATCAGCTTCATCAACTGGATCCAGAGTACGTCTGCCTTGCTTACTATATCTTCTCTTGTTTCCAACAGAATGGGTAAGAGATTCGTTAATTAATTGGGAAGAATGCTTGTTTTCCAATGGGTTTTTACTATTGGATTTTATAGAATTGGTCTGATCAGACTGATCAATAAGTTCAAAAGGACGTTTGGTATGTTGTGAGTTATCATTAGATTTTCCTTTTAGTTCAGCAGAGATGATTCGAGACCGAATTATCGATTTAGACGAACGTCCACTTTGGTTATCAAGAGACTCCTTCTTATCATTTGAGATACGCTTTCGTTTATTTTTTACACGAGATGAAGTAGACCGATGGACAGGATCGCTAGATGTCCGTTTTCGTTTCGTTGGAACTGTAATGGAGTGATATATCGATGTGGAACCGACTTTTGTAGGTTCTTCTAAGGATTCGCCCGATCTGGAGCTGGAACTATAAGATCCATTCGATACGTTTGTAACGGACGGTTGTATTACCTCAATTGATATCTTTTGGTAGATTTCAATGAAATTCTCATCGCTTGGAAGTTTTTGTGAAATTGTTGTTTTTTCGGGAGTGTCCTCGTTTTGAATGCTAATAGCAGGATTTGAGTTTGGGGTAGGAACAGGTGATGACGAACAAGTGGTATCCGACGAACAAGTGGTTTCGGTCGAACATGTGCTAGACGAATATTCACAAGCCACTTCATGAATCTTATCGAGCAACTGTTTTAAACTATCCTGAATATCCTTTTTATAAGGTTGTAAAATTTGGGCATAGTCAACAACGTCCTGATTATCGTAACAACAACAAGAACGTTTACAACATTCTGACTTTTTTCTCCTAATAATCACCTCTTCAGTAGAAGAAGATGAAGTAGAAGAATCGCATTGAGGGATTGGACGTTCTTTTTTGCGACAGCATTTGTGGGTCTTTTTTGAATTTGATTTCGTCTCCTTTTCTACAGGTTTTGCATATTCCCTTTTCTTTTTACATTTCCTTTTCTCGCGTGATTCCATAATTGACTGAAATATTTAACTACGCTTTCAACACATTGAACTTCCACGAAATTATCAACAAAATGCGTTACTACAGTGGCGAAGTTTTTACAATAAATTTTTGGCATGATGACCAAAAAAAGTTTTCATTTTGACAAGTAACGTTTAAATTTAATAACCTCACAGTTAATGACACTAATTGTCAGTCATATGGAAAATGTGTCACAGAGATTTAGTTTCGTATTTTAAGTAAAGGATTTTATGAAGATCAAGGTTCACAACAAAATGAAACTTTTCTGAAAAAGCGTTTAAAATTCGTGAAATAGAACATCATAAAACTGAAGTATAACACATGAAATACTTATTAATACGAAGCATGTTTTTTTAAGTAAGCACCGTTTTGAAATTAATAAAAAACGTGCAAAGATATCTTAATAATTTTATTTTTACATGAAAGCCTGTACCTTAATCTACTTTTCTACATAATTTCCTTCAACATTGAGGCATTTGTCATAACGTTTGACTAGTGACCAGTTTTTCAATACCCTTCTCATAGAACTCTGCCGCCTGATTTGTTAACCACTGCATCACAACTGTTTTGACACTGACTGCCCAGATGTTTCTTCAAATGCAGGAACAAATGGTAGTCACTGGGCGCCAGATCAGGACTGTACGGAGGATGTTCTAGAGTTTCCCACTGAAAAGATGTGATGAGATCTTTGGTCCGATTAGCCACATGCGGACGGGCATTGCCATGCAGCAGAACGATGCCCTTGCTTAACCTGCCACGTCTTTTGTTCTATAACTCATAATGTTTTGCTCGTAAACTGCACAAATCTCACGATGAAAGTCAATCGAGTTTAGTCCTTTAGCAGTAAGGAATCGGATTTCAAACACTTAGTAAACAACGTAAACAAGGGCGAATCAGACTAATGGCGTCAGTGCGCTGCGGCGACACAATTTCAAAACAGTACTTAAAAGCATGCCTCGTACTATAAAATAACTTTCTCCTAGAAGTCAAATGAGAACTTTTGTGCAGAGTTTTACGTATTTCAATGTCTTTGAATCTATGAATTCTTTAAATCACATCGTCTGCTTCCTTTGGATAGTTGTAATTTCTTTATAATAAAAGTTCCATTTCAATATATCACTGCCGCACTTTCCTGATTATGTTATGTTAAAAAAAATTAGGCGATTACTTAATAAACAGCTTAGATGATAATAACAAATTTGTTTTACTCTAATTGTAAAAAATCCACACGCTCGAATGCAAATTGAACCACTGCGTTTTTGAATAGTCATCATATTAATTTTCTACGTTTTAGTCTGCTTCGTATTGTTATTAATAACAATTACATCATATCTAATATAAACACGACAAAAGGTCTTACAAATTCTGTTATTTAAAAGCCAAAATATTCTGAAAAATTAATAACTTTAAGCTGTCTGTATGAAGGACTGAAAGAATTCTTGGTTCCAAAAGCTAGAGTTGCAGAATTGTAGCTGATTAATAATTAAAAAGTACCTTTATCTGTGTATTACGCTTCTGTAATTTAGGCTTATTTTAGTATAAAGGAAGTAAATATTTGGTAATAAAGTTATTTGTGTTATGGGAAAAATACAATCTCTTTAAAACTAATTTGAACGAAATTGAATTTTTACAGAGAAAGTTAAATTTATTACAAATAAATCTTATAAATTGCGTAAATCGTTAAATGTCCGTTTTCGTTTCGTTGGAAGTGTCTGTGAAACCGACTTTTGTAGTTACTTCCAAGGATTCGATCGATCAGGAACTCACAATATATACTCACTAGATATATTTGTAACGGAATTAATATATTTCTGTAGATTTCAATAGCATTATTAGGCGAATATTCACAAACCACTTTCATTTTTTTTTTCATAATAACATTTCGACTTTTTTCATTTAATAATAACCTTTTCTGTGGAAGATTTTTTTTAGAATTCAACTTCGTCTCTTTTTCTGGAGGTTCTTTATCTTCTTGTTTATTTTTTCATTCCCTTTTTTATGTGGCTTCATAAAATTAACCAAAATAATTAATACTGAACATCTACGTAATTATCAACAAAACAATTACAACAATTTTTTGGCACAGCGACCAAAGAAACAGTTTCCACTCACAACGAACATGTGTGAAAAAGATTTTTTTTTTAGATATTTCACTAAAAGCATCTTCGGAGACAAGCATAAATGAAACAACATTTTAATCACATTTTACCTACTTTATTCGACAAAAGAATCAAGACCAATTATTTACTTGACTGAAACTGTTGTTCAAAAGATATGACCACCACAAAACATCCACAGGAGCACTGTATTACTTTCAACTACATCACAAATCAGTAACGTTGACGAGAAACGTAATAGGGTTCCTTTCTATGTAACAAAGTGTTAATCCATTTACACCACATATTCTCTTCTCTTTCTAACTGATTTAATTCCGTAATGGCATTAACAACTTGCTCGATGACAGTGCTATTTTTAACATCTGCATTGTCAAAATCGACAGCACTTCCTATTTGTTTTAATAATTTATTATACACGTCACATCTTTTGGCTCCAATAAGCGACATATGCTCGCAAAATTTGTGTTTGGTATCGTCCTCCTCTAACTCGTTCTTGTTTTGACAAACGCATTGGGGAATCGTCCCTTGTTTGACGATGCAGGAAACTTTTCTCTTTCGATTTTTCTTTTGGGCATTGCATGGTCGATTTTGTTTATCACAACTTTTTAAATATGAACACATAGGGCAGCACCCACTAAATGCGAGACTTTTACTACTTTCTATACTGTTCTTACGATTATCTAAATTGGATCCACGAGATTTTGGATTGACGTTATTTAAAGAATCGAGAGGATTTGAGTTAAAACCGTTCGAATATTTTCTATTAGGACTGGAATTAATTGAGTTTTTGCTGGTCTTCCGTTGCTTTTTTGTATTAGATTTTGAAGAATCACGCGTTGGTTGGACTGATTTTCTATCAGAACCTCTGCGACTTGACGTGTTTGAATTTCTTCTTACTGTACACTCATTACAATTACAATAATCCGATTCTTTTAAAACATTATCTTCGGACTGTTTAATGTCGTTGTTTATTGGAGAATTATTCGTTGCATCTTCGCAAAAACGTTTTCCTTTATAAGCTTTCATAATTATGACTTCTAAAGCTTCTGAAATTTCCTCTTGATAAGGTTGTAACAACTCTGCATAATTAATTTCATTTTCTTCGTCGGTCTTATCAGCAGAAGATTCCTCATCTTTCTTTTTGGCAAAATCCTTCTCTCCATTCTTACTATTTTTTCGAGAATTAAAACAATCTGCTTGACTTTTTTTTCTTTCGCCAGTGGAGTTATTCAATGAATTTTCTAAAATAATTTTTAACTTTGACCTGCTATTCATTTTACTCGACATTTAGTAGTTTAGTTGTGCGAAAATTTGTATAATTTAAAAAAATATGAATTCCACATTTTCTACTACCTACTCGGAGTAGAAAACGGAGAAATTTGTACAGCTATGGAATGTCTATTCCGAATGTCAAAAATATTACCCAATGACTTAAGAAATGCCAATTTATTAAAACCTAAAGTAAAATAAAAAGGTTAAAATAATTGAGAATGGTAAATAACTTAGTAAAAGACATAGCACTTTGGAACCTCTTCGATCACATTACTTTTGCGTAAACAACTTTCAAGAATTTACTTAAGCTCAGATATTTTTTACTAGACTAGCTACAAACATTTCTGGCTTTATAAATGTTACTTCATTCGGTAGCATTCCCTACAATAACCAACTTATTTGAAAGAGAATATTAAAAGTGTATGTTTGGGATATGGCTCTGTTGTTGGAAGCGTTTAAGATGTGGAGTTATAGGCGGTTGTTGAAAACACCATGGATAGAAAAGGTCAGAAATGAGGAAGTGTTATACAAAGTGTGCTAAAGAAATCGATAAGGAAAAGTAGAGATTGATTAGTAGTACACCTTTTGAAATATAAAGGAGTAGTTAGACATACTATTAGAGGAAGAAATAGGAGTAAAAAGTGGCAGAGGAAGGCCTAGATTGGATTATTGTTCGCAGATAGGGATGTAAAATGTTCTGATTTAGAGAAATGTGAAAATTGGCTCATGTGGATCTGTGTGCCCAACCAGTATTCGAACTGATGACTCCCATCTGACATAACTTTTACTTTCCGGATTGATTAAAAAAATATATATTAATTAAAAATCTTCGAGTTATGAATTTTTCTAGATAAGAAACAGGTCATGTAAAAAATATTTTGTACGACTATTCTCATCTCTTTAGACACCTCCTGTTATTAATTACTGACGTATTATAATGAAATATGCCATTAATTAATTAAAAAATAATTTTTATTTTGAAAAAGTTAACAAACAGCGAAAATAAAACTAATTATATAAACTTACGTTTTTCGTTTGGAGATTCATCAATGTTGTTGTTTAACAGCATGTTTGACCTTTATGATAGATGATGATGATGTCAGTGCTAGTCAGGACACCATTATTAAACTACACCTGCAAAATAAAGATTACATATGGTTTGATGTTTACTTTTCAACTTGTAACAACATTATTACACTTATGCTAAAAACAAATAAAATAAGTTACTGTGTGGGAGTCTCAATATAAAATAATTGCGCTAACACTTTAATAAACGGATAAGGCTGGTAAATAATTGCAATTTGTAAAATCAGCCAGTTATGTACTAAAAATAGCTGAAATAATTTGGTAAATGTGATTCTTAATCATCTTTATATAAAATTGAAAAAAAGGGGCTTCTTTGGTCTTAATACTTTTAGTGGTTGGAATGAAACACTTTAAGAAACATTCATTTAATTTTTTAGAAGAATCAACAAATTTATTTCGACTTGCAGGATCATCTTCAGAAGAACGAATCATGGAAGTTCCTTAATGTGTTTTATTCCAAAAAATCAAGATTATTGACTTTTATAAGGTAGAAGTCTACTCAATCAATTTTTCAAAGCCTTTTAGTGGTGATACATTTTAGCGTTGAATAAAACTTGACCCTTTTTTTCCACATTTAGTTTTGGCAGGTTCTATTTTTTTTTTGTTCAAAGATATTTAAACGAATAAAATTTATTACAATCGACAATTCTAAATACGATCAACAAACACTTAATGATATTATCTGCTAGTTAAAATGGTAAAAAGCTCTACCAATGTGGTAACAAGCAATAAAGATTTATAGATCTCGGAAAGAATCAATAAAATGTTGTTCTTTCATCACTTAAGCATGAAGCCTACTGAGATTTTATTGACTTGTACAAGACCTGGTACCTAAACGAATATTGTTTTTAATTATTGTTAACGCAGCGTACAACTAATATATGAGATTTACTAAATGTGTGAATTTAATTAATTGAAAGATTATTAAATAAATCTGCGAAGAAGATAAGTTTGTTCCCGGAAAGACAGTATCGTGTGCAAACTTTTTTTCTTCCAGTTTTAAAACAGGTTTAATAATTAATGATTCAAAAATTTTCTTATTTTTGATGCTTACAACATCTATAACTATTGAGAACAAAACATGGGACTTCCTTTGCTTTTTATTAATCCAACCAACAACCGCCTATAACACCACATCTCAAACGCAAACGTTTCGCATCCATAGTACAAAACTGTACTACACATGTACTTTTAATAATCGTTTTCGAGTTTCTGAATTAACAGAAGTGATTTATTTTTATTAAAAGCGACTAGACTTTTAGTACATTTTGAAATAATCTCTAAAATGTAAAATGAAAGTCGATCATCTCGAATAGCTTCTTTAAACGACCAGGGCGTCAACCCTCATTCAATCATTCACTTTATCAGATTCATCCCTGGTAATTGGTAATTATTGTATCCCCACCCTTAGAGGGATATTTTTGTTTGTTTTCATTTCTCTTTGAGTACTTCTCGAAAAATAACTTTTCAATTTTCTAGAAAAAATATGTAAAAGATTGAGTGTGTTGTGTGATGATTCTGCCTACCTCTAAATCAGTGTTTCCCCAAGTGGGGCGTACGCCCCACAGGGGGGCAATTCGATGGTTGGAGGGGGGCAATTTGAGAATTGACCAGACATGACTTTACCCCCTTCGCTATGGGCTTTTTAAATGCAATGCTTGATGTAAGCGACAAATTTTTTGAAAAAACAGTTTTTTTTTAAATAGGGGCCTTAATTTATTAAATATAATTCCTTTGACGCCACCAAAATCTCAACTGAGTGATTAGAGTCGTTAAGTGAACTTGTCAGCTATTTACTATGTTGTGTCTCTTGTCGCGGTAACACAGGATCTTTGAAACTCGCTGAGTAACGACGTTTTTGTACAAAATTGGCCTAAATTATATATTATCATATTTAGCTGAGTGTGGCTTTAGTGCTGTTAGTGATATACTAATCAAAAAAAGAAATCGACTGGACATTACACAACGTGGAGATTTCAGATTAAAGCTTACCAAGCTGGAACCAGATATAAAATCTCTGTGCACTAAGCATCAAGCGCACAGAACACATTAAATTAAATTTTAAAAAATCTATTTTCTTCAAATTTCAGTTTTTTATCATATACCTAATAAGACCTTGTCTAACATTATGAAATACGGCAATGGCAGCAGAAGCAGGTAGATGGCGACGTACTGCCATATCGACGTTTTATATATTAGAAGTTCATTTTCTTTGTTTTGAAAATAATTTCACAGAAATTGATTTTAAAAACCATCATTTATATTACTAATAAAAACAACAAATAAATTTTTTATGCTTATTATATTATAAAAGGGGGACATGGAGGTTTTAGAAATGTTAAAGTGGGGAATGGCCCAAAAAAGTTTGGGAAACACTGCATTAGTCCCTTCAGCTCCCCCTTTCGTGTGGGCACCACTGTTTTGCAGTGTCTCGATGCTTGTTAAATTGCCCCACTGATTATTATGAGTCATACCTTGCTAAGGCCTTATTGAGAGATTTTAAAAGGTAATCGCCTAAGTTTTATATTTGTTCAACTTGACCTAAATCCAGGGACGGCTTCTTTGAAATCCAGTTTCAACTTCTTAAAATGGTATAATAAGAGAAAATTGTTACAATTTTGTCAGCCAGTCGGCGACCCAATAAACAACGTACTGTCGGTCTCAAAACTCAAAAACATCTACATTGGCTAAATAAATAATGTCATTCAATATAAGTAATTAGAAAGTAACTTGTTTTACGATTACTTTTTTTTTTTCGCTTAAATTAAGTGCAAACTTTTACTTCCTTTTGTTTTAAAAGTTCGATATGAAAAGTTATTACAACAAATGTATGTATATCATGTGCTAATGTACTACTACTAACTGCAGTAGGTTGGTAACAAAGTAGTTAAACCATAAAAAAGCAGGAAAATACTAATGAAAGACATCGCAATGTTTATATGTACTTAAAATGTATTTAAAGTAAAAGTTAGACGTTAAGTATTGTGTAGGCAGTTGTTGCAAACTTTCGATGTTCTATGTTCTGTCTATACGTGCGATAAAAGTAAACTAACATTTGATTGTTATTTCGACGACTTCGGAACTATGTAGAAATATGCTAATCAAGTTAAATCAAACCACCTGTCAAAACAAGTGAAAGAGAACTTGGCTCACGTCAGATATTCATATCATCGGTACAGCCAAAGAGAAAGTACATGTAACATATCAATACCAGGAATTCTTAAAGTCTTAGTTCACTGTAAAATCAGTTTGATATGAGAAAATGAAAATTTCAATTATCATAAATCGAACTATACCAAAATTTAGTCAAATAAAACACACTATGGTAAGTTTCACCAACTTTATTATTGTTCTCGACAATATTGTTTCAAGCTATGTGCTCATTATCAAGAGTAACGTTATACTGGCAATACGAATCTTACATGCTCATTTATAGATAGCTTAAGATAAGGGGCGATGAAAAACTGCCTAGTTCTAACTAATTATTTACAACATTTTCTGATTTTCTTAAGGCTTTATCTGTTTTCAAATATTCATACAGAGATAATTTTCTACTTTTAGATGTGTTTACGTGTAGGTATTTGGTATTTTCTAAATTTAAATGACGGTTTAAGGTAATACAATGTTCACTAATTCCTGATTTAACATCTTTCTTTTTTTTTTAGAAATCGATTTTACATGCTCTTTTATCCTAGTTTCAAAGGCTCGACCTGTTTGTCCTATATAGACAACGTTACATTAATTACAAAATAATTTATATATGCCATTATTTCGGTTTATATTTGTTTTTGTTTTGTTCTTAATCTCGTGCTGGTGGGCGGGCAGTCCCTCCGACCTACACTGCAGTGCAAAACCGGAGGGTAGGGCGTAAGGCCCTCTTCAGCTTCCTTTCAGGAATCGTGGGAATGGGTGGGTGGTGTGGTTAGGGAGACAAAAATGAGACGGATGAAATGAAGACAGAAGAGAAGTGAAAGACTATCTGTAGAATATTACTGCCCCAGCATTTGCCTAAGTGATCCAAGGAAACCACAGAAAACTTGGACCAGAGCAGCTGAACCCGAGTTTGAAACGGTGACCTCCGGAATGCTAAGCAATGATCTAGAGCACTAGACTACACCGCTTGGTGGTGTCTCAGAAAATCATCCTCATATATACAGTGTGACATATCGGGTCACGAACTTAATTCTGCTATCTGAAATGTTCGTGAACCAAAACAGTTTTCCCCATTGAAATTAATGTTGGTGAATGCAATAATCAATCACACATATTGTATCTTAACTTTATCATAGATTATGACACAGTTAGATGGTAGAAGAATACTACCCCTTCGAAGGAGTCCCATTCCATAAAAACATTGGCTAATTGTGTAGAATATTCTGGTGATTTTATCTCGTGTTATATATATATATGTTATATCCTGGAGTGATTTGATCGCTAGGTCGATGGCTGGTGTTTTTACAAAATAACGATCCATAGACACAAGAAAACAATAGAAAAGTTTCAGAGATTTTATTCGAAAACTCGACATATATATGTTTCGACCGATGGGGCCATTTACTAGAGTATAGATGAATCTCCTAACTCTTGTAACTCCATTTAAACAAATAAAACAAATTTTCCAATTAACCTTAAGCTTCCACCTGAAAAAGACGCTATGGTGTTGACAAAACTATTATGTTAATTTAAAATTACTAACATTAAAGCTTGCGGTTTACTATAAATAACAGATTACATTAATCTGAATAGGAGAAGGGGTGAGTCATAGGTGGACATCTCTATTTGGTGATTTACTATATTCTGTTTATTATATATGGGGTTTTTTAATCTCAAGCGTTTCCAACAGGGAAAGTTTCCTGCTTTTCGGTATATTGAAATGTAAAACATTGATGTTGTCCATATCTAACGTGTGGTTAAGGTTTAAACAAAACTCAACTATACCACTCGTTGGAACTTTTTGTTTTTAATTGTCTCTACCAGACCGACCAATGTAATATGCATCACACTTAGCACAATGTATTTGGTAGATTTCTTTTTTTTTCAGTTGAAGCCTTTTTTGTGATTGCTAAACACTTTTTTTTAATATTTAAAGAAATATTTTTTATTATTTTTCATCTAAATATATCTGAAATACATAGTTGAAATCATTAGCGAACGATATGTCACAAAGAAGTAATGTTGTGAAAATCATTGTCTTGTGTATTACTAATTGTTATTTTTTTTTAAATAAATGTTGCATTGCAACATATGATTGCCAAAATCTTCTGATTATATTATGTATTGCTTAGTGTTCTAACAATAGAGAAAATTTAGGCGATTACACAATAAGCATCTTGAATAATAACAAACATAAGTAACGAGTTTGTTTATTACTGTAATCGTAAATTCCACACGCTTGAATGCAAATTAAATGCTGAAACTTGTCTTGAATAGTCATCATATTGATTTTCTACGTTTTATTTTTTACTTCGTATTGTTATTATTAAAAATTACATCACATTTAATATAAGTAAAATACAGCACCTCTCAATTTTTATTTTGGTAAGCCACTGAAATATCTTTGGGAAAATCTTCTGAAAAACGAATAATTTCTTCTCTTTCTTGATTTTAAAAGTTTTTTCAGCTAAAATCGATGTTTCTAAAGTCGAAGAGTAGCATTTGATTGATAAATAACAAGCAGCTTTATTTGTATACTAAAAGTTTTCTAACTTTCTTGTAACATAGGCTTTCACGGCAGGAATCCATAGTAGAATTCAGATTCGGGATAAAAGGTCGTGCTCTAAATGAACGGTAACGTCTAGACGTTTCGTAGGAAATGCAATTGACATCTTCAGTGGCACTGTAGCGACAAGGTTGTACCTGGAAGACTTGGCAGCTCAGTTCGGTTAGATCACGGCCCTTTTACCTGAATCTGATTCCTAGAACTTGCTGCCCTGTTGCTTCTGCATACACAAGATGTTATTTTTACCCTTAATTTTACGCTTCTGTAATTTACACTTATTTTGTAAAGGAAGTAAGTATATAGGAATAAAAATAGTTCTTACCAGAAAAATACAATCTCTTTAAATTGATTCTGAACGGAACTGAATTTTTAAGGAGAAAGTAAAATTTATTACAAATAAATCTAATAAATTACGTAATTTACTACTGCAGATTTGTTAATAATATATCTATCTGCAAACAATAACTAAGTGGGTACCCACAAAGTCGATTGTTATGGATGAAAAGACAACAAAAAACAATTATCATGATTATTATTTTTATAGTAATCGATACGTGTCTTTGTTTATTTTTAAAAGTTTTGTTGTTATTATTACCTATGGGTACAAAACAAAAAGAAATGAACTTCTTAAAAAAGTCAACGCACTTCTGTACTTCTCTTCATTATAATATAACAAAAATATAAGACAGCAAAAAAGTTCAAGGTCTTCATTATAGTAAGCAACATTTAAAAAGTTTAGTTTATTCATTGTGCGTGTCTAAATGCTTCTTTATGTACGTAACAGGAAACAGGATGTAAACAATTTCTGGCTATTTTATCTTCTTTTGCCCATTGTGCTGTACCTGTGATGAACAATACGCACTTAAAGATATCCAACCGCTAGTAGATGTTAAATTTGCATTATTATTCAAGCATCAATGTTGCTTTTTAATGAAAAACAAAAGTATTTTGATTTTAACATACAATTTTATATTTAACTCCAAATGCCAATTTTTACAAAGATGTCGCCCCTGCGAGGTACTCGGCCGGGTCAATTAAATTTAGTTGAAATGTTAGAAATAAAGTACTGTAGTGCAAAGCCGGAGGGTAGGGAGTAAGGTCCTCTTCAGCCTACTTGCAGGAATCGTGGGAATGGGTGGTAGATGCGGTTAGGGAGAGAAAGATGAGACGGACGAAATGAACACAGAAGAGAAGTGAAAGATTATCTATGGAATATTACTGCCGCCGCATTTGCCTAAATGATATAAGGAAACCACAGAAAACTTGGAGCAGAGCAGCCGGACCCGAGTTCGAGTCGGTGACCTCCCGAATGCTAAGCAACGATCTAAAGCACTAGACCACGCCGCTCGGTAACAGTTTCCTATTAGTTAATATTAATTGTAAATATTACCCCCTCCCCATCCATTTAAATAATTTTAATAGTCACAATACAGTCAAGTTGTAACCCAGCGACGTGGTCTAGTGCTCTAAATCATTGATTAGCATTCTGGAGGTGACCGACTCGAACCTGGGTCGGGCTGCTCTGGTCCAAGTACTCTGTGGTTTCCTTGGATCATTTAGGCAAATGCTGGGCCCGTATTATTCCACAGATAATCTTTCACTTCTCTTCTGTCTACATTTCGTCCGTCTCATTTTTCTCTCCCTAACCACACCATCCATCCATTCCCATGATTCCTGAAAGGAGGCTGAAGAGGGCCTTACGCCCTACCCTCCGGCTTTGCGCTACAGTGTAGATCGGAGGGACTATCCGCCCACCAGTACGAGTAGCTGGTAGGAATGAAACACAAAAAAGTTTTTCAAGTTGTAGATTCATTACCTGTGTGGTCTTACAATATTGTTGTGAGAACAATATAATTTTCTGGAATGTTTTTGTTTGTTTATTTCGTATTTCAATAAAGTGAACAACAGTTATTTTTTTCGGTTGACACTCACGATTCTGCTGTAATTGCATTACACATGTACATATAAGAAATGTCCACATAAACAATTAATTCGAGAAAAGATTTAGTAAAGAATTCGCAATGAATTTCTTGCCTAACAATTAGGCCTATTCGGTTTAAGTAATTCTCTATTATAAAATTCTATCCCACAACATTCCTCTGTAATAGGATCGCGTCTTAGTCCATTATTCTCATTCATTATTTACAGTAGGTATACAAGTGAAAATAGCAAACAAGTATAGGTGTAACGAATGTAATATATACATGTAAACATCTATGTACAAATAACAAACACATATGATAATGAAGTATGGTATTTATGTACATTTATACATGTCACTTTTACTTCTAATTTTGGGCGATTTGTGTAAACTGCAATAATTCAATAAATCAAATTGATTGATGTAGGTAATTTTTATTCCATAATCCTCAAAATTACTCAAATATATTGTCGAAATTACATTATTAGTCACTCAATAAGGAATAAATTATAGTTAAAGATACCTATATTAAAATAGTTATTGTGTAATTGTACAGGGTATAAAAATAAAAAAAAATTCTAATACTAAACGTGAAAACATAAATCTTAAGTGAATAATCAATTTTTAGATAAGATTATGAGATCATGTATCTAAAAACATTTGATAATCTTTTCACACGCGGTTTAGCTGAATTTCTTTTATAAGCATCGACGCTTATATATCAAAGAAATAACGAGTAATTATTATCAACCATCAATGTATTTGAGGATTATGATATATGATCAATCAAAAACGGTTTTTTCCTGGCTTCATTGTACATAATTTTGTTGTTCTGTTTGATCGATTGTAATAATTTTATTCGGTTGTTTCAAATGTAAAAGTAAATTTCTTTAAAGTAAATTTAAAAATTAATAAAACCCAAGTCGAATCAATTTTCGTTTTGGTTTTCTTCTTGAAATAATCTCAAACATTAAATAAAGTTTTAACACAAACTGCAGCAACATAAATTAAGATTATTTGACAATATTATGTAAAAAACAATTTAAAATATTCCTGAAATTTTTATTGTGTCGTATGTTTCAACACTTTTACTATCACTTATAACCATCCATAATAATTACACTTGGGATGATCTCCAATACTTGAGACTAAATAAACAAAAGGTGTAAATACTACCTATAAATATTGACAAATCCACTTATTAAACATTACGATAACAAACAATATCAGGTGTTTAGAGCGTGCACAATATTTGTGTATTACAACATCTAAAGCACAAAATAACCGAATAAACATTCAACTTCCATGGACGCATTCGAAAAGGTAGGTAATGGTCTACTTAAGATTGGACAATTTGACTTTACCTAATGCCTAATCTTATCTTCAAAGTATTTGACTTTTTAGGTAATCCTTATACAAGTAAATGTTGAACAATATCCTTTTGAAAAATTGAATAGTTGAGGCTATTAGCTCTTGTAACTCCATTTTAATAATATAGAACACGTAGTTTTTAGTTACAAAACTTTTATTTGTTTACACACAATAATTATTTCAACTCACAGAGTCTTCGTCAGGTGAAAATTAATATACTGAGTATAAACAGACAGCGTCTTATATATTCAATTACAAAATAAGGGTAGGTGAGGGATATTTTACAATAAGATAAGAAACTTAAAACTAACAATATTTTAGGTAATAAAAAAATAAAATAAAAAACGACATAGATAAAACAAAAAAGTCTTTAAAATCAGGAGTGTACTTATTGAAATGTGGGGATTGTTATAAAGCATAAGTGGGACAAACAGGCAGGACTTTTAAAGATAGAATCAAAGAACACATTACAAGTTTTAAAAACAACAATTCAAAATCTACATACGCCGAACATCTGCAGGAATTTAAACACAATTTTAGTGAAAATTTTAAAATTCTGTATTTAGAAAATAAAAGCAAAAAAAATTAAATCTATTAGAAAAAAATATAAAAAAGAGGTTTAGCCTTTAACGATCAACAGGAAGTTTGCCACTCCCCTCTTCTAAATATTTAGATGACTTTCTTATTGTAAAATATCCCCCCACCTACCCTTATTTTGTAATTTAATATATAAGACGCTGTGTGTTTATAATTAGTTTATTAATATCCTTTATCTTCCTTCTGATCGTGAGTCCAAAGGTTTATCAATAATGAAATACCTTAATTTGAAATGATGACCTAATAAAAACAAGATAAGATAATTATTTAATAGAAAAAATCCTAGATTTAAACAAGTGACAAAATGATTAAGTACATTGAGATATCCTGCTAAATTGTTAACTTTATTCATGTTTCGCCTTCTAAGTAACTGTATTTACTGGTAAATTGGTGGACTTCATAAACTGATTTTTTTAAAATAAATAATCCAAGTCACGTAGCTTAATGCAGTTGTTCAACATGACCGAATTCTTTCAGGTTGTACCTGTCGACTTATTTCAATTTACGCCGTCCATTACGAATGTTTTGGATTACAGTTGGTACTATTGCTTTCATCGAAAGTTCCGTTCTCAATATAATATGTATGAATCGAACTTACAGGTGAGTGAATGAGAACATTTTGCAACAAATTGAACGTCAAATCTACACCGACGACTTATTCCGACGTTTAAGCCCGCGGCACGTTAAGAGAAAGGCCATTTTTAAAACAATGGAAAAAGGAAACTCGAACTGTATAAACTTATCACCATACTATGGAATAAGTCCAGAAAGAAATCAATCGTGATTAGTTTTAATCACGGATTAATAATAATAATTACGGTCAATATCGTTTATAGCGCCACCAAGTCCCAAACAAAAATTATAATAGCTATGTAAAAACAAGAAAATACACAAAATGTTTCAACAATTTTATTACTCAAAAGCTCGACAATTGTTTCGACCAATCGATCTTTATCAAGAGTATTGTAGTTACTACCTGAGGAACAGTCATTCAAACCTTAAATAGATAGCAAATAAGTATAATGTTACAGATTTATATAAGATATATGTGTGCCTTAAATTATATTAAAAATACCAGTCATAAAATTTCGAATAGATTACAGCATTTAGATTTTAATGTTATAGAAGTAAATAAACTAAAATTAAGTAATCTCATAGTCAATAATAAACAAAATTTAAATAAACTTCAAAAAAATGGCATTTATAAATTAAGTTGCAACAAATGTAATGCTGTTTATATTGGCTAATGTGGTCGAGCCCTAAAAAACAGAATTTGTGAACATGAATTAGCCATAAAAAATAAATATGCTACTATAGGCTTTACAGAACACTGCATAGAAAACAATCATATTTTAGGTATCAACAATATTCAATTAATTCACAACGTTGGAAAAAATAGAAAACTAACCTTCTAGAAATTTTATAAATCAAATTAACAATTGCGAAGAATGGTAATATAGTCAGTAACCAAACTGAAATATTATCGAACAATAGTCCACTTCTGTTAACTAATTTATGATGGTTTTCCCCCCTATTTAGGCTTATATACATCTGTAACATTGTACTTATTTGTTATCTATTCAAGGTTTGAATTACTGTTCCTCAGGTAGTAACTACAATACTCTTGATAAAGACCGACTGGTCGAAACAATTGTCGAGCTTTTGACTAATAAAATCGTTGAAACATTTTGTGTATTTTCTTGTTTTTACATAGCTATTATAATTTTTGTTTGGGACTTGGTGGCGCTTAAACGATATTGACCGTAATTATTATTATTAATCCGTGATTAAAACTAATCACGATTGATTTCTTTCTGGAATTATTCCATAGTATGGTGATAAGTTTATACAGTTCGAGTTTCCTTTTTCCATTGTTTTAAAAATGGCCTTTCTCTTAACGTGCCGCGGGCTTAAACGTCGGAATAAGTCGTCGGTGTAGATTTGACGTTCAATTTGTTTTTTTTACATAGCTATTCTATAATGTTTCATCGAGAATGCACCATTAATAGTCTCTTAAGTAACAAAACTTATACCCTATTTTAGGATCCGGTCAAGCATTCTTATTTCGTATTCTAGGAGTAATGGACTGATACCTTATAAAGGATCACGCCAAATCGCAATGCTCTATTTTAGACGGTTTAGATTGAAACAATTATTAAGAGAATAAATGTTTTAGTGGAAATTTTGTTTCGTTATTATTCGAGATTTAATTCGTTCATTATGAATCCCAATCTCTATATAGTAAATCCTGAATCAATTGATTATATAAAAATAACCGCTAGATTTAAATTTCACTACGAATATTCATATGGGAGGTGTCACTCCTGTGCTGGCATTACTTTTAAACTGCGATAAACCTCATTCATTGTTTTTGTTTTATATCAGCTGCACGCAGTCTAAAAGCTACGACCGCTATATGCACAGTAAGTAAACGTTTAGAAAGCAATTTAAAAAATTTGCAGCGCGAACTTCCTGGAGGCACTTGAACTGTACGTCGGTCGCAGTGACGGATGTTGAAACGGCACGACAAAAATACATTGGAAAATGAATTCCTTGTGTGTTATATATACACTGTACGATTTCTTGGTCAACGGAAATTAGAGCTAAGAATTGCTCTCGGGGATTGCCATAAGCAATTCATTCATCACTTATACGAGACATGCTTTTTAAGTAAGTACCGTTTTGAAATTAATAAAAAAACGTGCAAAGATATCTCAATATTTTTATTTTTACATGAAAACCTGTACCTTAATCTAGTTTTCTACATAATTTCCTTCAATATTGAAACACTTGTCATAACGTTTCACCAGTTTTTGAATACCCTTCTCTGCCGCCTGATTTGTTAACCACTGCATTACAACTGTTTTGACACTGACTGCACAGATGTTTCTTAAAGAGCAGGAACAAATAGTAGTCACTAGGTGCCAGATCAGGGCTGTATGGAGGATGATCTAGAGATTCCCAGCGAAAAGATGTTATGAGATCTTTGGTCCGATTAGTCTCATGCGGACGGGCATTGTCATGCACATTTTTGCGGCCATCTTTAAATGCTCTCACCCACTTCCTTACCACCTTACCATTCCATCACTCATAATGTTTTGTCCGTAAACTGCACAGATTTCACGATCTCACGATGAATATCAATCGGTTTTAGTCCTTTAGCACGATTATCGGAGGCATCTTAAACACTCAGCAAACAACGTAATAGGTGAGAGATATAGGCACTCAATGCGCATGTGCAGAACGCTAACCGCAGCGCTGCGAATATAAGTATGCTCTTGAAAATGAGCACATGGCTCGAAACAATATTGTTCCAATGAAATATTATTCCAGTGAAACATAACCCCAGTCTTCTTATTTCTTCATTTAAGTTAAATGTAGTTTCATCTTAAAAAAAGAAATCAATAAATATTAACCTTTTGTTGGAGAATTATAAAAAAGTATTCTACATTTCGGTACGAAATTATAACCAGGATTTTTGACTTCAGAAAACGGACTGAAGAAAGATCAAATGGCATTTCTAGTCTGTGTAAAAACCATCGTATTATTTTCTACAGAATACTATAACTAACAGTACAATAAATAAGTGAACTCGTTGAATAAAACTTTTCATTCACCTGAACCGAATGAACGATTAACCTGACGCCAAATGACAAAAACCTGTCTCGTTTCTTTCCAGTGTCGCCTATTATTTGTGCTTTTTCATTCAACAGTGGATTTATG
Source organism: Agrilus biguttatus (assembly GCA_963921985.1). Classification (NCBI taxonomy): domain Eukaryota; kingdom Metazoa; phylum Arthropoda; class Insecta; order Coleoptera; family Buprestidae; genus Agrilus; species Agrilus biguttatus. Next base: position 38,024,983 of record OY998119.1, on the reverse strand, counting down.
TTACGTTATGGTTAGACAAGTATACCTACCTATAAAGTCGCCGACAGACAGACAGAGCAAAACGACTCAGTCTTAAGTCGTTTCCTCGCTTCGATATTATGAGAAGAAACCCTACAAACCAACCGATTTCCTACAGAGACTTACGGTCGCTGCCATTGTTATGTAAAAAAACTACCGGTACTTTGCATTTCCGTTCACACGAAACTTGTGATCAGCTGGTAATTGTTCAGAGAGACTTTTAAGTTTAAACGATCTGTTTTGTTCGTAATCTTTATGTAAGGTCATGTATGTGTTTACAATAAACAAAAAAACGCGTCAGTCAATAACTAACAACGTTAGACGTGAAATTTTTTATGCAATGCTTAAACTATCAACGTGGAAACAGAAAATGCTTTGTAAAATAAATACATAAATAAAAGTATGCAGAAATATCGAAATAAATACTATCAAAAGAATTCGTTCAATCTTTCGCGGCCATAGTTGATACAGTTTTTGGCTTTTGGGTTGTCTGGCCGTCGTCGAATGAGATATTTTCTTCTCAACGATTCGTCGACTCGCGTGGACGACATCTTCAGGAGATCTTCTTTCTAGGTTGGTCCGTAGAAATCCCCATTCTGGGAAGATGAACTCCTGAAGATGTCGTCCACGCGAGTCGACGAAACGTTGAGAAGAAAATATCTTATTCGACGACGGCCAGACAGCCCGAAAGCCAAAATCTGTACTATCTACAGAAGTTTAAATTGTACTGTGGCGACTTTCCTTCCCATAATATTTTGTTTGTTTTTTCTAATTGTAGTTTTATTTTGTTTGTCTATTCAAATATTATTCTTTTATTATTTTGTAAATATTTCAATAGTTGTTTTCGATTTCGGTTTTTATTGTGTCTCTTCATATATTTCTATTCTGTTACTATCTAAATATCTACATTTCTAGTAAATTCCTTATATCTATAAAATTCTATTGTATTCTATTAAAATAACTTTTACTTATTGCTGTACTTTCAAATAATCCCTTTAACAATTCAATTTCGCATACTAACAGCTTCAGGTCTATATTTCTCGTACTTTCCTAATTGATATTTAATGATGAGTTTCTTCGGTGGTTTGGGACTAAATTCTTTTTAAAATAAAATAAAGGTATTGATTTTCACAATTTTATTCACACACATGACGATCGTTTCAATAATAGAAGTACTTATATACTAGGATGGTCTATAATAAATTTAAGAGGGGGAATTATTAGATTCTGTTTGGTCTCTCATTAAAATATCTAGTTTTTTGTAATTATTAATTTCCAAAGCTTCTAATAGTGTTAATTTAATTCCTTTACTTTCTATATGTAAAATGTCCAATTTATCTTTAAATTGATGTCCCTCTATAGGTACACATGGTTGGCATAAGTAGAATCTGTGTTATTTTTTGTATAACTATTTTTATGTTCAGACAAACGTTTTTTGAAGCTTCTCCCTGTTTGTCCTGATTGGTTTTCTTTATAAATTTATCATTATTATTTTTTATAATACTACCTAATGAAGAATTCGTTTTAAATGTAATATTCAGACAGCATTTCTCTAAATAATTGACTATTTTATTCGTAAATGGTCCAAAATATGTAATACAGTTGTACTTAGTTTCTTTGTTTATTGTAAACGGATAGATTAATTGTAGTGCTATTGTATCAAATCCAAATACATATAATCTTTTACATACATAAATATACAAGTGAAACTTTTGTAGTAATAAACAAGAGTTGAAACTCCTCAAATCATAAATTTGCTCAGTATCGTATTAAGAAAAGCATGTTATCATTTTATCATGTTAGATACTTGATAGTGATTCTTTACTGAGATAATAATAGTAAGAATGTTTTTATTGTTTTGGTGCGTGTGGTTTATATGCCTAAGTTTGTAAATATCCCAGATAAGGAAATCAGATAAGCCATGTGAAACGTAAGCTAGTTATTCTGGTTTTCACGAATTTTTTAAGAAGATAAGAAGGTATTGCTAGAACTACCGCAAGAGCCTACTTTCTGAAGAAAATGCACGATTGTGTAATTTGTAAGGCATTCACCCAAAGGAGATTGTTTCTAAGAATGACTTCATCAAACAACAGAAGTTTCTGGAAAGTTAAACATTTACTGGATGCTAAGCAAAATACATAATAACTGTAAATACGTAAGTTAAGACCAGAGATGCCATTTCCAAAGTAATTTGGGACGCTGATTCCAAATCTAGTATAGAATGTGTGGATTTTGAAACATTTTATCATTAAATTCTAAAAAATTCAATTTTTGGACCTTTTGGGAGAATTACTACATGAAATAAATGCACAAAACAAAAGACATTAAGTCATTTCCGTGGTATCTGTTGTTGCTGAATTAGAATCTGCATAGTTTCAGAATTGACTCGGCACATGCATATATTAATATATCTTAATTTAGTTTATTTTATTTTGAAAACAAAAAGTTTATTTTTATTTTTATTTATTTATATAAATCATTATACAGCAAAGTTATTTGTTCCCATCATTTGTGACAGACTGTACAAGTAAATGTAAAAGGTCACCTGAAATAAATATATTCGTTCAGAGGATAAAAAAATTTAATAGTTTTTGTCTTTGAGTTCCATTTTGTACCAGACACCAACGCTCACCGTCATCTATGTAATTGAAAATGTTTTCCTAACAATTAGTATAGTTTCAAGTATCCTTCCTGAAGGAAATCACGTCGGGACGCGTCGCATAGCATTTCATTTTCTGCAACATGTCAACAGCACTGATGACTTCGATGATTTAAAAAGGATTAACGAACGTCAAAGCAGCAATGAGGTAAACCAAACTTATATTTTTATTACTTCGTTATAGGTATTAGATATTTCATTTTTAGTTTTTGTTCAATTAAATTTTAGGCATTAATTGAAATTAATTAAGTAAAATTATTGAGATTAAAATATTACTTAAGTACTTTACAATATCTGTCGCAGTTTCTACAGTTAATAGCTCCTCAAATGTCTTCAAATGATAACTTTTCAGGAATATTAAAATTACACGTGTGTTGGTTCTTTGTTTTTATTTTATTTTATTTTTTGTGTTTTTCAAGTTGCATTCACAGGTAAACTATTGTATTTGCATGTATTTTTCAACGAGGTTCTAATATTTATTATTTTGTTTTTCACAGTTTTCATTGTTCTTTTAATCCATTTTATAATGATGCAATAATTTGTATCTTGCATATTTTGTGATGTTTTGTTTAATTTGAACTTTTATTTTGTTAATTTGACCAAAACGGTGATGTGTAACAATTATTTTGTTATTTTTCTTTGTTTCCGATTTTTATAATTTTGCTCTTTGTTGATCTACCAGGTGCGTTCAGAATGTTTCGAGCTTTGTTGAATTTTCTAACATTTTCTCCCGTGAAGAGTATTTATCTGGGAGTATTCACAAATGTGTATATATTTTATGTTGATATTTATTTATCGACCTTTATGTGTTGCATTTTATTTTAAGATTTATTCGTCGTATTTATTTACATATTTATTTGTGTGTTTATTTTGGTATTTATTTATTGCATTTTATTTTTATATTTATTCGTCGCATTTATTTACATATTTATTTGTGTGTTTATTTTGGTATTTATTTACTGAAATTTATTTTTATGTGAGGCCCAGATTGTACTCTAAAATCTCAACAACTTATAGCTGGGTTGCCTCCCGTATGGGATCTCAGTACCTTTATTTTTTTTACATTGTCTAGTAACTAATACCAACATTCTTCAGTTTTAAATGATTATTTACATGTGTCTGTGTATGTGGATCGTGCAAGGTAGATTTTCAAAGAGTAATATTTTTAATTTATATACATTTCGTACTTTACAGATGATACACATCTCTGATTTGTAGGGCTAAGATCGTGGGTTTATCTGCCATACTCTTTCCCCGCGCTAGCCCTAGGCTGAGTCTGGCATTCGTATTTGTTTTGTTAAAAAAATTAATATTACTGGGATTTCCCTGGTATTTTATCATTTCTTTCATAATAAAGTTAGGATGTTACATATTTGTTGTCTTTCATTTAACAACTATAAGCAACCCTTCCAAATTACGTTAATAACCAGTGTATCAAACCGACAACAGCTGATTCCCATAAACAACGTAGGTTAGTTATAGAACGATCGAATAGACCCTGGTGAGATACACTACATGTTTTAAAAAATAATTATTACTAAAGCAATTAACAATTATATATAAGTTCAAGGTACAATATGTAAATGTAGGTGTTACATAACAATTTTTTTTCCTAGAAAAGATCTTGTATGTGTAACTGTAGTTATTGACTTTATAAATTTTAAAGTGCTTCTGAAAAACCGTCGTTTATTTTAGTTGCGTTTTTTCTCAGAGAAGTTAAACTTATGAATAAAACATTGCCTAAAAACTGCTTAGAATATGCAACTGAAGCGGTTTAGACACACGTGATAAAACTTCAGGTAAAATGTCCCGGCTCTTTCACATTCTCTTTATGTAAATAATGTAAGTGCCTTAAAGCTAACGTGTAAACCCAAAGCTATCTAACGGTCACTTTCATTTAGGTAAAATATGGAATGTAATAATAATTAGATGTCGCCATCTACTAATATAAACTGCTAACTGTAGTATTTCATATGTTTGACAATTACGTTTTCGCGCCTATCACTCAATATAAGCTGTGCCGTAGATTCAGTTTATCAAGTAGATACCTTCGTAGGGGCCTTGTCATACATATGAAATACCAAAGTTAACAGTAAAAATCAATAGATAGCAAATACTGTTTTTAATACGAAATTAAATCAACTTCCTTTTATGAAACAGCTTCGATTTGGTCAGTTTCGGTTCAATAAAATCGAAATCGCGATTCACATTTGGTAATTTGTAAAACTATTTGACCAAGAACTAAATGTTCTTTATTAATTTCGTTTTCGTGCGTCACGTAATATAAACTGTGTCGCGGATTCAGTTTGTGAAGTAGATACCTTTATAAGACATTCTCAATCATATGAAATAAATTGGACAATGTGGTAGGGCACCAAAAAATAGTATTTGTGGACATGAGCGCTCAATTAAAACCAAAACTTGCCCAACTGGTTTTGCTGAACATTGTGTTCAAAATAACCATAATCTTGACAAAGAAAATATTAAATTATTACATAATTCAGAAAAATCTAGAAAGCTCACACTTTTGGGGCATTTAGAAATCAAATTAGCAATTTCAAATAAAAACAAAATAGTGAATAATCAAATTGAAATATTGATAAAAAAACACCCCATTGTTAATAACCAACCGATTTATGATGAAAAGTTCTTAATGAGTCAATTTCCCCAATTAGTGTATATTAACTTGTTTTTAACTTGTCTCAAGTATGTAAACTGCAATTTACTATTTAAGGTTTGAACGTTTAATGTATAATTGTCGAGTTTTTCGAAATAGATTCATTGAAACATTCTTTTGTCTTTTATTCTTATCTTTAAGAAATAACAAAGTTGACAGTAAATATCAGTGGATAGTAACAATTGAATTAACTTCGTTTTATGGAACAGGTTCGGTTTGGTCAGTAATTTATCGATATTATTGATTGGTTGATGAGGTATAACAAGATCGAAATCGCGATCCACATCTTGTAATTTCGACGGATTTTTGACCAATATTTAAATGCTCTTTGTTAGTGGTTACGACTTAGTTCACCCTTCCTGACTGCAAGTATTAGTACAAGTACAATTCCGGGGCGTACATTCTATATTACCCTTGAATTCAATGTGCTATTGTCTTTACTTTTTGGATATCGATGTCGTAAATGGAATCTCTCAATAATTTTACAGTATATTCATTTATGCATCTTATACCTGTAACCCTTCGAGATTAAGCCAACTGGATTCGCGTGTTAACCAATGCGTCCGCGAAGTAATGATCATACGGAATGTAAGGCCGCGTTGCGTTTTCAAGAACAGAACCGATAACTTCGTAATAAATTACAACAGAACGTAAACTTTGCATGCAAGCAACTTAAGAAAAAGGACATCCATACACTCACACTCACACTCATACTCATGTCCACATACATATATATATCTATGTAACTTAACGCATTTTAAGACGCTGTTGGTGAGACTGTTATTGGTCGTCGTCTTGTGGCCGTCGGTCGTCTCTTCGTCGATGCTGTCCTGCAGATATTGACCTCGACGAAGGTTAACAACCGAAGAAAGTAGTACGAAAAATTGAACCTCAAGATTTAACTATTGGTGGATACCCAATGGTACTACTGCAACCAGTACCACTAGATACCTACTGGTACCGTACTACGTTCGCAAACGAATAGTAATAAGGACGACATTGGTGGATACTTAAAGGATTGTGAAAAGATATTCAAAGAAAACTTCACCAGGAATACCTATCGTTCGATAACTACATGAAATTCCCACATATTATTAAAATCCTAACTTAAAACAAATAAATTAAATTAAAATAATAACATCACGAAACACTCTTTATTATAAATTAAAAAAGCTCTTTGTCTGAATGCCACCATTCGTGTTGTACTACTTACAAACAAACCACAAATGTGACCAGTGGCGGATTTACCAGTAGGCTGAGTAGGCTGGAGCCTAGAGCGGCAAACTTGGCCCAAAATTTTTTTTATCTTACAGAAACAAAAATAAAAACATTATTATATACACAAAGAAACGAGTGACAAATATTTTAGTAATGCACAGTATACTGAACACTCTTACGTCCGTAATCCTTATATAAAAGATTACTAAACGCACTGTAAAATATAGGTACTTATGCGACCCTGACGGAAAAAGCCATTTCGTTGGAAAAAATGTATCCTAAAGATTTAGAAACTGATTTAGTTCAGGAATGCGTACACTTTCAATGCCACCTTTCTTCTCAAAGAATTTTGATAAAACCAGATTCTGGATCATTAAAAAGTCTATCTTTGTTCCTGCGAAAATAGAATTTGGAGAACATTTATCCAAACTTGGATATAGCACTTCGCATGGCTCTATGTACACCAGTAACAAATTGTTCAGGTGAGAGAAGCTTTTCCTGCTTAAAGCAGGTAAAAAACTATCTACGATCTACTTTAAGTCAAGAAAAGCTTAACGCCTTATCTCTTTTGTTCATAGAATCAGAACTAATGAACAAGATTTCATACGACGATAAAATTAATGATTTTGCGAATTTAAAATCTCGCAAAAAGATAATGTAAAACTTAATTGATTTCATTGTCACCATTAACCGGATTGTCACAAAATTATTTAATAGAAATTGTTCGTATTGTTTTTAAACTGTAAGTGCAATAAAGAATATTTAACAAAAACAACGTTTACCGACTACACATTATTTTGTTAAGCTGCGTTCATATGGTGTAAGTATTTTTAAGGCATACCTTTCCCCACCTTATAATTAGTACATGCTGTTGTTTTTAGGTCAACAGTATACCCTTCACTAAATCGTGGGTTGCAAAAATAATCTAGAAACTGAAACAACTATCCCCTAGTTCACAATCATACTAATAACGGGAAAAAGCCGACGTAATGAGGACGATAGAACTCAAATCATAAAGTTGCAATTTCAGAATAAATATGATTGGGAACTAAACTACCGTATTGAATTTCAAAGGTCAGTAGGGGCAGCAAAAATTGAATACCCTACTAGCGGCAAATTTGTAAATCCGCCACTGAATGTAACAGTCATTGACTCAACTAAACACCTATTTCGATTTTGTGTTCTACGTTATTTATATACTTCATTTAAATTTGTAGGCGTATTTAAACCATTTTGAAACTATTCAAAAATTTACGGAAATTCATTAAACAAATTGTTCACTCAAGGCCAAAACGCGAGATATGCCGTTTCATTTTTAAATGAAAGGGTTTTTGTAAAGGACTTTTTTGAAGAACTATTGGTAGTAGATGAATACCTACCGCGAATTATCTTTGTGTTATCAATGTACAGTTGATTTTGCGAAATATAATATATTTGAGAAATAAAAAAAAAAGAACAGTAGATGTTTCAACAAGATTTTTTATTATTCATTCAACAATAGTTTCAACTAACAAGTCATTTTCAAGAGTACATTATTATTATTAATAAAACAGTAGATTTTATTCTCAAACTGAAGGCCCATGGGATCACCTCTTTCACCTATATTGGCTGATATATTCATGAATGATTTTGAAGAAAAATTTTTTAATAACCATCTAGCTAAAAACATCCATTTCTACTGCAGATATGTAGATGATATATTTTGTATTTGGTCAGGTAGTAGAAGACAGTTGTACAATTTTTTAAATATCTTATCGTAACTGATTCGATCAGTTCAGTTACGACCAAGCACTTGTCAAGTCACCACTGAAGATGCCGTCAGCAAAGCACGGCGAAACGTCTGGAAAAGAAAAATTCCATGGACCACCGGCCGTGAAAGTCTGAGAACTACAGTAACTTCAACATATTGTATTTATTCATCTACCTGGTTCTCCACCGATCAGCTGAGAATTCAGGAAATTTAATCTCGAATGATAAAAATACTTGTTTTGCAAATTGAAAAAGGTTTTCATATTTTTCTACATTGAATTTAGTAGGTGATTCAAGTATATTGTTTTGCTTCAATTGCACTATAGGCTTACTAAGTACCTATAGTTACTATTTAATGACTGAGTTGTGGGCTCAACGAATATAGCGACGTAGATAGAAAGTAATTAGACCGTAACGATATTGAACTTGATTTAAAATTTTCCCATTTAATAACGGCTTTTGGGATTAACCAAAAACCTTCCCACTCATTTGACAAGCGTGAAATTATAATTCGTAATGATTATGATCCAAGATGCATTGGAAATCGATTGGATATGCTTATTTGAACAACACCAACTTCTATGTATCAACCTACGTTAAATAATATTCATAAATATTCTTGCAGTTTTAATAATTATTTTACACAAATTAATAATATACATAGTTAATGAAGATTCAAAATGCATGAATACGATATCATCAAAGATTCGTAATTCCTAAATGAATGAATCTGTTAGTTTTTGTATTATTATATTTTAACTGATTAATTAATTCTACCAAATAATGTCATAATTTCATTTAATTCAAACGTAACGATATAACTAACCCGCATAGATAAAAACTAATTTTCAGAAAATTATTCTAGTACTTAATTATAATAATTAATTATTTTCGTACTCAATTGATGACCATTAGTTAGTTTTTATGAATCGTTTGTCTAGATAAAGGAAGCAGCAATTAATACAAGAGGCAATTATATTAAATTAATTATGCGTGAGGAATTGCAATCATTACCGGAACACATTTGTACAATTTATCATCACCTCACTGTATAATAACGTGTCAATATCTATGGTGATAGCGTATTGGTGGAGCTATCTCATCCGAAGATGCAGTATTCTAAAATTAGCTGACAGTTTAAACGTCCAAACGGAGTGTTTAAATGTCAATATTCAGTCATAGCGTTCTAAACGCCCACACCCGGAATCTCGTCATGATTAAAATTTAAGTAGTATGCACAAACTTGGACGGGTTCAACAAGTACACAATATATTTCTGTTTGCTGCTTAAAAAGTTGAAGCTGTTTATTTGTTTAGAACTAATAAGAATGTCAGATGTCTGATGTAATACATAAAAACAAAATATTTAGCAGTAAAGTTTCTTTTTACGTTTTCTTTATTGTTAATTAAGTAGGTACCTACCTATTATTGTTTTATCTTGAAATTATCGGTATTTTTATCCTTTACTAATTGTTCTAATAATCGTAATCGTATTATATAATCTTAAAGCCATTTTGTAATTGGTTACGTTTGTTATGTATAATGAGAAAGCAGCAGTGTAGGTATTACTCTATTATTTGAACAATGTATTCGAAAATTGTTATTGTCATTATCCTTCTATGAATGAGTAGCTAACAAGTGGGAGTTTCTTCATTCAAAAGAATTATATAATAAGTGATGCACAATCCTACACAAGACTTTAGCTTGAGCTTTATATTGTACTTAACTGCTCAAGAGCAACGAAAATTATAAAGAAGAAAAACTTTTCAATTAAAAAGTAAAATACAAACTTTTGGTGGTGCAAGTATTGTGAAACATATTTAATAAATTAGAAAAATTCCACAAGAATGTTCACTATATTCTCTACAATATTGTTTCCTAGTAACCTATTTGTAGTCTTGATAATGGCCGAATCAATAATGTAGAGAATATAATAAATTTCCTGTAAACATTTTTGTGGATTTTTTCTAATTTATTAAAAAGTAAAAATTAAAATAATAAGTTTTTTGAACTGTAAATGGATTAAAGTTTAAATTACATTACCTACTTGTGAAACATTACCAGACAATTTATTTATTTTCAGTTAGATGTTAAATAAAATATTAACGTTATGGTTACGACGCGACGTGTATAAATAACGTAAATGTATCATATTTAAGTATTACTTACTTATCGAAAATTAGTTAATCAATATAATGCTTTTAAATTTTAATTAAATTTTTTAATATATTTAATCGTTTTTCATAAATTATATTACTTATCTACAGTAATTAATATCTAATCTTAACTACGAGAAAAACCGCTACAACTTTTGCTGCGTAAAAAATCTTTAGAAAAACCATTAAGTTTTGCAAACCCCCTCGTAATTAAAGTCAATTTTAATATTTCGTGAATTGTTAAATTAGAATAAATGAAAATGGCTCCCATAACTGTGAATTTAATAAGTTTAGTAAATTTTATTGTTCTTTTTGTACTTATTATAATAATTGATAACATTCAGGATCACTCCAATAGTTAAACAAAATTATTTTGGTGGTCAAACTGCCATTTCAGCTACTTTTTTAGAGATTTTCTCATTATTAACAATTAGTTAGCTTATATTGAACATATGAAGGTACCACTAAGATTCTAAAATATGTTTTTGTTAGATGTATAACAATCTAGAATCTACAAAAGAATTGGCACCTCGTTTCACTTAATATAAAAAATATCGATTAAAATGGGAAAATAGAAAAATCTATCAAAAATGGCAAAGTTTGATTACCAAAACGATTGTGTTTAGCTGATCCTTAATGTTATTAATTATCAGAATAAGTACAAAGAAGAATAAAACTGTTGTTGGGGGCCATTTTCATACCCTTGACGTTGACGATGCTAATCGTTTGGTCTTTCTATCTACTATAAACACGATCCTCGTTAAACCGATTGGGCAAATTCGAAGGCAGTTTTCACTGAACAATTCGGCAGATAATCTAATGGGAGTATAAAAGAGTAGATTTTTATCTATATTTCTCAATAGAATAATTGGGTCACAAACTAACATTGATTAATAACTTACTATTAGATGACTGTTGATTGGAAATGTCTTTGCTTCGTGAAAATTTTTCTTCAGCAAGAATATAAGAAAGAAACATTTGTTTTACCCTCTAATTTATCAGCAAAGTCAGTTATAATGACCCAGTCGCACTAAATCAACAACAGCTTCATATAAAAAACATGTAAATTTCTTGACGTCTACGACTCAAGAAATAACCACTGATAAACAAAAAAAGTCCCAAATAAAAAGGAATATTGTAATTTTTAGAATAATAGTCTTTCAAAATTAACTACAAACTCTCTACCAATTGTTTGACGTGGATACAAAGCAGACTCAATTCCCGATAACAGCCGGTGTAACTAATTCAGCAAAATTGAATAATCGTGTGATGAACGAAGAACAATACTCCGTAACATGCCGACACAACTTGAGCTATCACGCTTGGATGAATTTAGCGAAAAAAGTGTTATAAAATATATAAACATACGCATCAAACGTCTTTAATCTTTAAAGCGGCTTCTCAAAATCTGAAAATATATATGTAGGTACCTATCTATATATAAGTACCCAGCCGAATCACAGCAAAAACTTTGTGGTAACACCAGAAGAAAAGACATCGTAACTTACCAAGCGATGGAAGATGATGGATAATGTGTTTATCACTAGTAGCAAAAATAGTTTTTCCAACAAAACGGAAAGTTTCACTTTCAAATGTAAGTACCTACAGCACTCTCGCACCAACGATTGCTACGATAATAATAATAAATACAAAACAACACGCGGCTATCACGATTTCAAACTAAACCGTAATATTCGCTATATCTATATCTACCTGCTTGCTTGTTTCGTCAGGTGGTCAATGGAGGTATCTGCCCCACCATTTCCGACTTGTACCTACCTGATGCCTTTCTCTGTCTCCTTTTGTCCCGTTGACTGACAATATTGCAAGCAAGCAGTTACTTCATGTGTTTACTTCGCAAAACAGTCGAAAGGGGCTGCTTTGTCTTACTTTACTTACTTCTAAACAAAACAACTGACTTAACCTTCGTTTTGTCTATACAAGGATTGCGACGGAATTAAAAGTACGGACTTACTGAACTACTGTTTAAATGTTTATTTTTTGTTCCTATTTATTAGCTTCCAGTGGAAAATGTTACCAATAACTGAATTTGAATGCAAAAATTACTTAACTGTTAAAAAGGAATTAAATATATAGCTACATATAACGTATGCAATAAAAAGTTGTACTTTAATTACTGGGTTATATGGTTTTATCAAAGTACTACAAGCACTTTTGATTAGTAAAATTTTGACGGTACCTTAAAATTGCATTTTCTGTTCTTTTACTCCATACTTATTTATTCATGAGAAATTACGTATTTTCGTTTGATTTTGTAATAATATATTTACTCTTTAATATTAATTTAAATGGAGAAATTTACTATGGAAAAAAAATTGATATCAAACAAAATTGCCAATCCTTTATGTATTTTATCATTACGAGTTATTTGCTTTTAATCCTCTGCATGATTCGGATATGGATAAGTGTGGGAGATTGTTAATGATGTCTTCTATCAGGCAGGTTGACTGTTACATAAGTGGAAATGATGATGATGCATAAATTTGAATACCAATTATCTACTTTTAGTAATAATTATTCCAACTTTGCGGGGGTGTAAAACGTATACGCAAAAAATGAAACGGTTTTAATATCTTTTGTTTTTAATTTGCAATTTAAATAAGTAATGAAATTGTTTTTAAAGGATAATAAACAACGGTAAATTATATAATTAGCTATATAACTACTTAAGCGCGCGATTTTTTTTTAATTATTTATTAATCACAGAAAAACTTAACTTTTCTCTAATTATGTAATATTTTTTTGGAATATCCAATTATTATGATAAAAACTGGACCTTTCAATATAGACAACCAATTATACTTCTTTATTATAATCACCATTTAAGTTATCGAATCATAAGATAATAATGTAACGTAAGTAAACTGATAAACTTTCCATTCAGGTATATAATGAATGAAATGATCCAGGGGGTGAACGAAACCCTTTTTCTCTTAAAGTTAAAAAGTAGAGAAATGTTAAAATTAGGTAAGGATAAATACTCCGCAATTTGTCACGTTTTTAGAAGGCCCTACAATTTAGATTATGTTTATTGTTCTTATGATTTGTGTACACATATATTATGGTAAATCCTCAGTATCCCTGGTTACAAAATTGACCCAAAACTAAACACTGATTAGCAAGAGTCATTTAAAATACCTATTATATTAAATTACTGATTATTACTTAGTAATGTATTATCTATGCTCGAGTTCTTACGCTATTTTTAGACATAAAATAGTGAATTGTAAACTTTTGAGCGACTAGGTCCTTCCATTTCAAAAGGTTTCTGGCTAAGTGTCTGTTATTGATTTCTAAATATTATATCATATCTATCAATATAAACGTAATAAAAGGAGATAATGTCCAATTTTTGTACGACTGTATTTACATTAAAAATTATATACTACAAGAAAAGTAGTACATATATATAAATTACAACAATAGATATTATCAAGTCCGGGTACACTGTCATTGTACGCTTAATAAATTAAATCGAGAGAGAAAACGAAAAAGAAAACGACAATACAAAAGTATAAATGTTAAATATTAACTAAAAAAGATCAGTTCGCTATTTGAAAACTTTAATTAATGATAATTAGTGCTTAATTAAATTTATTCTGCAACTGTTGTTAGTGGAAATGTTTTTTTTTTAAACTTCGGCCCCTAAGTCTTGTACGCCACTTTCGGCAATCGGAACGTATTTGTCGTCTATTTTTACCAACAGTATAGTCCTGTCGACGTGTGAACGTCTGCTAGGATCCCAATGACAGGGACTCCACCGATGAACTACCTTTTCCAATAAAAAGAAATAATAATAACAAACAGCAAGAAAACTATTTCTTTAGTTACTGCTAAATAACTCATTACAAAAAAAGAAAAAGTTTCACTAAAAAATTTACTAAAACTTACCTGTCCTTCCATTCCTGTTTCAGGCAACCAATCCCTCCAGTGGGATCGTCCTCCTTTGGCCCTCATGTTTTCATCTGGCCAACTCACATCAATACGCCTGCCCAAATTGATGCAGTCATAAACCACATTTGGATCAATAATCTATCATAACATTTCAGTTAGAAATATCCACAAAAGTCCCACTTTACCATAATTAATTAATACCTTAACCCTTTGGTACATGTTTTCTTTTTCTCCCGCATCTAATGGTTTTGTGCTTTTCTCATCAGTACGGTTTTGACCATCAGGTACTTGAGAGACCGCACGTTCATCTCTTTCTTTGAACAATCCGGCTAAACTAGCTAACGTGGAACTAGTAGGCTTTCCCATGGATGCCAGACTACCCCTATTTCCTCCTACAGTTCGAATTTCATAAAAAAATTAGTAATTACTTAATTGAAAATTTTAACTTGTTTTTACCTAAAGAAGTTCTACTAAGACTTGCCCCTCGGCCCATACTACCACCAAAATGCGATCCATCTGTGGACTGGCTTCCGGCAGTGTGATGGGTTAAGGCAGTGATTGGTGTCATGGCGTACACCCCTTCTTGTCCCATACCTATTTCATCCCTAGATCCACCACTCGAGCATCCTTCTCGGCAATGTTTGCGGACTCTAAATCATTAAAAAAATTAGTTGCCTATGAAAAATGTAACATAATATAGTTTACCTTCCAAAAGCTTCTAACAAGGTGTTTTTAATTTTGGATAAACTCAATGATCCGCCGATAATGCCACAGAGCTGCTCATTAGTTTCAGCATAACTAGTCGTTAATGGCGATACATATATGGGGTAACCAATGGGTTGATCACATGAAGAGTTGATTATATTCCTCAGGGCTTGTTTGGCGTTTTGAATACTACCTCTTTCAGGATTACGGTTGCGAAGATAGATCAGTTCTTGCTGTTGCCCCGCCCATAACCCCCTGACGCACTCTCTGTTTATTTTTATAACGCGAAAATTAAGGTGACGCTTGTTCAACATTATAATCTTGTATTCGTCCACCCCGTCGTCCAGAACGTGCCTTCAAATGGGTGGGAATTTAAAATTAACTATTGTAGTCTTACATCATATTAAAAAAAGTACATTCCAAAAATAAATTAGTTGTTTCAATGATAGAGTTAAGACTAACCTCAGGGCCAATAAGCTGGGAGTACCACTGAGTACAGCGCTCCTCCATGCTGGGTCACCCTCGTGGGAAATAACCAATTCTTCTTCATACTTACAGACAGCGTCGAAAAGGGCTGGCATTTCGTCGTATTCATCCGGGGACATAAAATGATCTTGGTGGAGTTTTAAAGACATTCGGACACCTGGTGCAACGACGGTTTTAAGTAAATCCATGTCAGTAAACACCCATTCATCTCTTGTACATGTTATACGGAAGTCACCCTTGAAAAGGGCGTGAAGGCCATAAAGGAAAAATTCAACGTTAGAAACTGTGTTGTGCGAAACCGTAGCCAAAGTTCTTCTACCTACAGGTGATAAATGAAACTTCAAATTCCGTATATTTATTATGAAAATACTTACCCAGCAAACTTAATGCAAAACACAATAGTGTCAAAGTTGAGTAATTACTCGTATCAACCTCTTTTTCAAACCTTCCAGCACAATATGCAATCCAATCACCATAAACTTGATAAAACATTGACTTTGTCATGCCGTTCGAACAAACGTCGTAATCTTCATCGATATAAACGTTAAATACAGGATCTAAATCAGCAAAGCTGCGCACTTGCATAGGCTGCAGAGCTTTCAATATAGATCCAGAGTTTAACCATTCATTCAATTTGGAAGACTTTAAAGTATAAAATATAATACTCTAAAATACAAATTGTGAAATAATTTGTTAAATTCTTTACACTTTATTACCTTAACATAATAAGTTATGAGTACTTTTCTAAAATCGAAGACTTGTAACATCGATACTGCACTGTTGTCAGATATGCTATAACCTTCCAGTACATACTTTGCTGCAGTAACCTCCCAAGCCAACCACCTTTGACCAAAGGCAGCATTCACACTAAGCATGTGAGGTAAATGTCCAGGATCACAACAACAACAACCTTACAAATAAAACATTAATTGAAGAAACACATTAAAAAAAAACTTACCATCGTTTTCCTCGACCCCTTCGGTGATGGCTTCTACTTCCCTCTGTTGGCAGTAGGTACCACGAAATTCTAAACCTCTCATTTGAAAGGTCACTAAACCATTACCCAATTCGATTATATGAACGAGACAATTTAAATAATCAGAAGCCAATACGAAACAGTCTCCCTGATTGACAGGTCCCCATCTCCCTAGAATCAAGTCGCCACATAATGAATGTTGCAGAGATCGGGTCAAATGTTCGTAGAATATCGAATTGAGGTTGTTGTCATCTGCGCCCAAGTTTCGGTCTAAATGTGAAGAAAGAGGTGTGTTGGAGTGATCCACCCTTCTGGTGTTATAATCACGTTCCCAGAATTTTACTGGCCTAACATAAGATGTTAAAAAAATTGCGCTTCCTAAAATTAATTAATGAAAATCTATAACATCGATCGATAATCAAATACTTGATGAATAAATTTTACCAAGAAATGGATTCAAAGGTGTAGATAAAATTGCTGAAACGATGGCTTGCAGAAACAGCATAGCTGAATGAGGTACAGAAAATGGCTGAGCAAAGGCATGAAATGCAGAACCCCATGTAATTTGCCAAGGAGCTATGTAGGTTATCACAAACTGAAGCTAAAATATTAATATAAATTTTAATAGAACTTATCAGAAATATATAACTTACTTACCTTTAAAAGTAACTCATAAGCTCGGTAATAGATAAAACTCATTATAAAATAGTCTATCAGAAAAGAAGTATGAAGAGATACATAGTCGTAGTTGAAAAATAAGACAGTAAAGGTAAGGATGAGATACTGCGAGTTCTGGCAGGAATAAGAACCACGCAAACATCTCATTCCACAAACTACGACAAGAAGAGATCCCAAAAGATATCCAAATTTCTCCACTATAATAGGTGAATCTTCCGTTAATGCAGCCAGAAAAACTAGTGGATATAAAATATTCCTTTCAAAAAAACAAAGATAAACGTAAACCTGTAACAAAGTTTTCATTTTTTATTTTCACTTGACTTGATTTTAAAATATTTCAGTTTGACTCACTCTTTCAAACCACATAACTTTGGCAGGACCTCGTACTTGATACTGTTCGTATTCGTGTGACCTGAAAATGGGACGTGCAATACACAACCAGGGCAGTTGTTTACGAAGTTGAGGTACAATATAATGCAAAATAAATCCGACTGCGCCAGCAATACACCATAAAACGGGCCCCAATTCAGGTTGCAGGGCCGTAAAAACTGTACTTGCATGGATACCAAACACCAACACAGCAATAAGACTGCATAGAATGAGATCACTCTTCAATCTAGCATTTACAGTCTTTTGAAGTTTATGAGGTAGAGGATCTATTAATTTTTCCGATGTTTCTTCAAACTCTACCGCTTTTTCAACCTTAACATCTACTGAAACTCCTTTATCAGTGATTTTGTTATCGGCACCAGTGTCTTTGGTGGTGTTTTTTCTAGGAGCTTTCTTATATTCCCTGTAAACATCAGGTGGCCAGACATGTTTTTTAACTATATTCCACACTAAAGAGAGATCACTAGCACTTCGGCTCAAATGATATGAAATAGCTACTAGGCAGCCGCAAAACATAGAGAAAAGTATATGTTGGGAACGTTTTGGCTCAATAAGGCTCCCGTACGCGAGCCCATACATAACTATCACAGCAAAACAGGAACGAAAAATACAGTAAAACGAGGACAGTAAGCTTGGCATTGCATTGCCACCGAATAAGTGCATGTCTGTTTGTTCAAGAAGATACATCAAGAACGTGTTTACTTGAGGAAACAACCCCAGCGAGAATATAACAGGAAAAAATAATAAAAAACTCAAAAAGAAGTCACGGCACATTTCTAATGTCTTCCTACTGGTCAATCCAGGGTCATAATCGTTTTGAGAATTGAGATGAAGTAAAAGTATAATGTATGAAAACAGACAAAAATAAATTGGCCTTGAATAAGCCACGACACGATTAAAGCCGTGAATTGGGGATGCTGCGTCAGGTTGTACACTTTTAAGAAGAGAATACTGACAACTAGCTACAACAAAACAAAAAATGAATGCTAACACGTCTTTGTAGAATCCTAAATGTAAAAGGTAAGCACCATTTATCGAAACCAACACACCTAAAATTATTGACACGACAGTTTCACAAAGAGTCAAGTTACGATCGAGAAGCGCGAGTAGTTTTAATCTATCAAAAGTGACTTTAATGTATGTCCAGGGGAATATTTTGAACTTGTAGTATGATTTTATGCGCACGTAATTGTTATTGGTTGCGTCGGGGGCCTGTATAAATCGGAACTTGTTACGAGGCAGCTGCATCTCCACGTCTAAGATTGCTTCCCGTAGATTTTCTTGACTAGAACCGTTCCTTAACGCGGGCAATTGCATGGCGTTCAAATGTAAGGCAGTGTTCGTAGGTATCATGCTATTAATAGCTTGTGTCTTTGCATTACTTTCAAGTATCACTGAAACTGAACTGTTGCACACTGATTCGGTACTATTACTTTCCCAACCCTCGTTACCACCATTCGGTGGAGGTTCTTCTCGTCGTAAAAGAGCCGGAAGTAGCTTCCCACTACTATTGGGAGTTATTTGGAGAGTAACGTTGGCTGTACCGACTCCTTTCCCGTCAAAAGTGTATGTTATCCAGTTCCCATGCTCATCTAGAAAACAGTGAACAGAACCATCAGAAGTATCATCAAAAGATTTTGCGCGATGTGTTCCTCGTCCAGAAGTAATGGTATTTGCAATGATCATGTCTCGATTTGTTTTTTCGTTAGCACGTGATATGCTATGAACCCTTCTCCTGTGAACTCGGTGACTTCTTTTCAAATATCCATTTCTCGTATTAGGGCTTTCCATGGGCAAACAAACGCACATACTTGGCATATCCCTTCTTGAAGCCAAAAAGGCAGAAAATAAGGGAGTTGCGGGCAATAAGGTACTCAGTTCTGCGTTAGATCCTCCCGATGGTATTTCCTGATAAACTTCTCCTCTTGATCGAGAATTTCTAGAGTTACCACGACGTGAACTTAGTTTTCTTATTCTCCTTGTGGATCTTGCTGGAACTACCAAACACTCTAACCCTTCGACAACGTTCTCGTGGTGGGGGAGGGTTTGAGTTGTACCTCTTCCAGATAAACCCTGCTCTGCACGTCTCGAATGCTTTTGTCTATTTGCGTTTTCTGAAACGTTTTTTAAAATATAATTGGGGGCCACTGTGGTATCTCCAAAACAATAATTTCTATTTGGAGGTATACGTTTTTTCGGTATAGCTCCTAAGTTACGAGTGGAAGGGGTAGGTTCTTGTAGTACTTTACTAACATCATGCTCTAAAGATACTGAAGTACTAGACCAGTCGTTCGATCGCCTCTTTTTATGTTCTGAACCATCGTCGAAGAGCCAGTCCAGATCAAGCTCAATGACACTGGATCTATTTCTTATAGTATCGACCTTCTCGCAGTCGTTGCACCTTAGTCTAGAATTTTTACGTGCTTTTCTTCTTTTCATACTTTTTGGCTCGTCGTTAAAGTCCTGTAAGTCTTCCTTATTTTCTATATAACTGGATAAAAGACAACAATCGATTATAAAAAATATAACTATATTTAATTAAAAATAAATTACCTATTACTATTTGACATTTGTCCGTTGTTTTTTTTTACCCTGGATCTTTGCCTTATGGTAGATCCCCTGTCTACATCACCGGCACTCCAAGCTTCAATTTTTGTATCGCTACAGCTGCTACTACCAGAATCACTCAATTTTCGATCGCTAAATTCATTATCAGTCGCATAGCAATCCGCTCGAGCATCTTGCATTTCAGGTGTTTCACTAGAATTTGACTTCTCGTTATCAACGAGCGCATCTTTGGATGTGGCACTGCCCTGTTCACCATCGTCACTTTTATTTGACAATAAACTAAAACTGCAATTTGAATCGCACTTGGTCGTCATCTTCGATGGTCGAGATGGGTCGTATGCTTTACCAGCATTTGAAGATGATATTCTGACCGTGCGAACCATTTTCACACAGTCGTCTGTCTTAAGATGGACTAGAAGGGGAGACTGACTCCCCTGGTTGTTCTCTTCCTCATAATCAGAGTCGGAATTTTGGGCAAGTGATTCCAGATCTGAGTCTGGCCCATGAGAAGTCTGATGTTCATCTGATTGCTCAGCAATGGGATAAACAATTTCAGAACCAAAATACGGACAAAGGTTCAAATGTTGGTTTCTAATCAGTGAAGAACTAGGAGGTGGAAGGGGACTTTTTATTCCCTTTACGTTTTCACCTATTGTGGGAGATAATCTCATTAATGTCCCAGATAATTTAAATTAGGGATAAGACGAAATGGCCATTGGATACAAATAAAAAAGAGAAGAAGGGATTTATTTCTACATTCAGCACAAAATTAAGTGAAAAGAAAAAAGGACAAAAGTTCACTTTAAATAAATTGTATTTTATTATTGCAACATGTAAGTGAACTAATAAATTTATATTCTATTAGTTTCTTATATGTAAAAATTCATTATGAAAAGGGAATTTATAATAATTCAGTAGTTGTACAATTTAAATTAAATTCAATGAAACGAAATAAAATAGAATATGTTAATAATTCAAAGACGTTTTTTACCAAAAATTATTATTGCTGAATTTTGAATTTTTATTATTACAAGCTTACCAATTACTTCCAAACTGTTGGGATGTACAGTGAGTAAAGGTGGAGGGCAAGATACTTCCAAGGCAGTGGATCGAATACGCCGCACCCCTGATGCTTTTGTAACATAGGGTTTATAGTACAATCCTTCTGTAGAAACAGCCTGGGTAGGATTTTTGTCAATGTACCCCAACTCAACAGACCCAGAAGATTTTATATCACTGTGAGTACTTGTTGGAATGTAACTAAGACTACTATTAGTAAAGTTTGAGTGCCTTCGACATATATAAAGCTTGGGACTTCCCTGTTCTGAACCATCACTTTGATGATGAGCATTTGAGTGGTGATGAGAAGATGTTGCTCCTTTTGATTCATTACTTGACTTCCTTGAAGAGCTTTTACGAAGTGTTGTTCCTTCTTTTGTTGAAATAGCACTTGCTTCATTCAACTTTTTCGATTTTGAACGACCGGTACCTTGCAAGGCTACTGCTTCTCTACACTGGTGCATAGTTAGGCCCTCACTACTTTCAGATGAATTTTTTCGGTGGACGTCGGCCTTTAAATCAATAATCCCGCTTAGTTTTTGAGATGTAGGTTCCAAATGTTGACATTCTTCAGAGTCAAGACTGTCAACATCTGTGCTTGGCAAAGCTGAAGTTTCAACATTTGATACTTCTGATCGACATGTTGGAAGTTTTGGTGTTCCTGGTGACTTCTTGGATAACACTTGCAACTCAATTCCTTCTTCTTCTCTGCAAAACCGACAACATGATTTTAAACTAATTTCACAATCCAGTAAAATGTCTACTGACCTTTTCTCTCCATGGGGTTCTTCTCGAACTTCATCAATACATTCAGTGGTATCATACATATGATGTAAACCATAATTAGCTATCTTAATGGTTGCAAAAATAACAGCAATGGTACCACAGTAACAATACCATACAAATTTGTCAGGTGGCAAATACTGTAATAAAATAACTGTTGTTGACATTTGTCAGATTGGAGGTAAGTGAACTTACCAGATAAATGGAGAAAGGTAAGCAAAAAAGAAAAAGCCATAAATACAAATGAAAAGTATTACAGAAAACAGTTTGATGGGGATCGTAAAACCAGCCTCCAGTTAATGAAGCCCACACCCCTTGCCTTAAAATTTCCAGAGTTTGTGACCCCATTTCCTGGTCTACTACCATAACTAAGAGTAACTGTGTTTATTATTTTTTATGAATTGATGTTCCATTCTTAACAAAAACACTAAAACATAAAATATAGATAAAAACAACAAAGGAATGAATCATAACTATAACCTCACTTTTGTTCTATTACAAGAGCCAGTCGTGATTTTGCATGAAAAGGTGATTACGATTAACAAATATTGCTGATAAAGTTGATACGACTTTTTTCAGTAGTTGCTTCATGCCTACGGTAGGTGAGTACACATTTTCACTGTCTTCGTTCTTTTTCTTTCAAGTTAACCTCGTTAACCTCTTTTCACGACAGATTGATCAACAGCTGATTCCTGTCACTTTTTTTGTTTTTTTTTTAATCCGTGTTACCATCCTAGCCCCCCTTTGCGGAGGGAAAACGGCAATAATTTGAATTTCTTAAATTCATGTATGTTTAAATGAAGTTTTAGTTTTTGTTTAAGGAAACTATTTTTGGTAAAATAAAGTGAAAATGAGTGATTTCAATAAATTAATGAAGCAGGGGGCCCTGCAAGTGACTGCTGGGGGATCTGCAGGCAAGTTCAATTCAAATATTTAAATTAAAATTCAGTATAACAGTACCTATTTAGGATTTGTGGAAGTTTGTATCATGCACCCCCTTGATCTAGTAAAAACTCGATTACAAATACAAAGTAAAACAGCAATAACTAATGCCCATGACCCCCGTTATTACTCAGGAGTGTTTGACTGTTTTGTGAAAATGTATAGACATGAAGGATTAACATCTTTTTGGAAAGGAATTTTACCTCCTATTTTAGCAGAAACTCCTAAAAGAGCAGTAAAGGTAATTAAAAGATAATGCGCGTTTTAATTACACCTAAAACATAATGAATTCTTATAACATCAAAAGACAATAGTTTTTCATTATTTTTAGTTCCTTACTTTTGAGCAATACAAAAAATTATTTATGTTTGGCTCCGATACACCAACGCCTTTGGTAAGTTATTATTTTTAAGTTGTACATTTTACGTATTATGTTATATAAACCTAATTGAAAACGATAAAGAATATATTATGCAATATTTTCAGAAAATACAGACTCTGTTTAGATTGTTCACGTCTTCCCTATCTTTTGTTGATAAAAATGAATGATAAGACTTATAATCGTAACAAAGAATTTCTTGCCAAATAGCATAAATAAATTAACTTAGTTAAACTTTTTACAAGTTTTTTTATCATAATTAAAACAATACATCAATAAGTATATATTATACAGTAGTTCTGTGTATTAGTTTTTTTGGTGATATTTTTATAAATGTAGAGTTAAAGTTAAAGTTTTGCTCACTGTTTGGTAATTATATAATCCTGTTTTGTTAATATTACGGTACAGAATTATTTCAATATGGCTTCTGAAATGGCACTTATGCCATGTTTTGGCCTCCATTTTGTAGGGTACCAAGTTGTTGATCTTTTCGTTTAAATAGTAAAATTTTTGTTTCTCCCTTTTTAATGGGTTCAATTAATCGTTCTTAATTTTATTTTTATTTATTTATCTGAAAATTAATTAGGGGGTAAACAATAGCAACTTTAAATTATCTTAAGCAGATAAGGATGGCATAATGTGACTTTTCAGACATTTTCATTAGCTGGTCTGGGTGCAGGTGTGACTGAAGCAATTCTGGTAAATCCATTTGAAGTTGTCAAAGTCAATTTACAATCAAACAGGGCTGTTGGTAAGGAATTGCCCAGCACGTGGTTTGTGACCAAAAAAATTGTAAAAGAAAAGGGACTTGGATTCCAGGGTTTAAATAAGGGTGTAACCGCGACAATAGCTCGTAATGGTGTCTTTAATATGATTTATTTTGGGTTTTACCATTCTGTAAAGGATATTTTACCAGAATTTGAGGTAGATATAGGTACTTCTTAAAAAATCAATAAAAAAATATTAAAGGGTAATGTTCACTTTTAGGACCCAGTAAAGGAGTTCTTTAGGAAAATAGGGATAGGGTTTGTTTCAGGAACTTTGGCTTCTTGTGTTAACATACCTTTCGACGTTGCAAAGTCTCGAATTCAGGGCCCTCAGCCTACTCTAGGAACCATTAAGTACAAATCTACTCTCCGATCTATTATCATTGTCTATAACGAAGAAGGGTAAATAGTTACAATAAATATAACAAATACTTGTTAGTAAGTCTTTTATGTACCTGTTTCTAGCGTTCGTGCTCTATACAAAGGTCTGTTACCGAAAGTAATGAGACTGGGGCCTGGTGGGGCCATTATGTTTGTCGTTTATGATTACACGTACCATTATCTTTTAGAAAAGTTTCCTTTGGACTAGACTTTTCTTTATTAATTGATCAATAGTTGTTTGTTTTATTTTAAAAGTTTAAATATGTATTAATAATTAAGTGTAGTTAGTAGCAGATACTATTTGTTTTTTGATTTAATTAACTATTTAACACGCTGAGGTGTAATCTAAGAGGTAAAAAATGCAATTATGTATAAACTTATAATTAGTAATAATTAGATAATGAAATCTTAATAATTTGACGTTTAAGTGCCATTTACTGAAATTATTGTTTTTATTGATTTTGTATGTAATTTTTATAATAAAAATTAGACTTTTTCGTGATATAATTAGAGAATGTATTCAGAAGAAATATGTATAGATAGTGTTTTTATGAGCATTCTAATAAAGGTACCACGTTATTATTGTAATATTTGTAAATTTGAATTAATTGTTTAAAATTTTATTTTATGCTTACATGTGACATATGGCCTATGAAGACAATAGTAAATATACCTATAATACGATTATAAGTTTCTTTAATAACTATTTAAAAGGCTACCTAGAAATGGCCCCAACTTTTTTAATAAATTTATTCAGAATAGCAATCACATGAATATAAAATTTATTAAATTGTAAGACTGCCACAAATTTTGTGGATTTTTTTTTATATAAAACTCACATCACACAAGACAAACTTTATTAGTTGTATAAAATGCATTTTTATAGTAATAAGTTTCCAATACGTTTACACTTATGCAAATAAATATGTTAAATATGTCATGGAATAAATGTTTTGTTTACAATTGACGATGTGTTTTTTGATGTTCAATGTTTTGATGTAAATCTTCAAGTTGGGTCCTTAAATTCTCTAAAATGCCTGAAATGCTAAAAAAAAATAATATACAATAAATATAAATATGGAATCAACAGAAACTACTACTACCCCTACCGGCATTGAATTACACTGTTGATTCCGATGGATTCTTGAACGAAAATATAACATATTGAAAAAAGAAGGAATTAAATTCAATGCCAGTAGGGGTATTAGCCCTTGGAGTAGTTGTTTTTGTTGATTCCATATTTATATTTATAATATAGCCTGTACAGGCCTTTCTGCCAGCGCCCACCTGATGAGACCCGATAGGTCGAAACCGGTCGTGGGATATGGCTTTCGGTTCATTGTGCCTACTTGATAGGACGCATTCTAATGTGAGATCTTTGATCTTAATATTTAGACGAATAAAGATTTTAATTCCTTCTTTTTTGAATATGATATAAAATAAATTTCATTTGTCATACAAATAAAAGTTTCCTAACATAAATTTAGTTTTTTAATCTGTAAAAACCAAAAGCCATCGAAAAAGTAAATTTGCGTTTTCATTTGCTAGTCTTCTAATGTATGACTTTCTATCCTTAAATAGCAATTATGAGTGACCCAAATTAACAAACAAATACTTTTTAAAAGAGCCAAGTAGGTATATATCGTCTGAGAAAATTTTAATTTTCTACTTTCTTTGGAAAGTACTTTTTTCAACTATACGGGAAAGTGTTTACTAATAATTTGTTTATAAAAGATGAGCGAGAAATCGCGAGAAATTGTTTAATGGTGTGGAAAAATATTGTTATTAGATGCAAACATCCGATATTATGACAATAGCGTTTGGTTTTTGACTCGGTTTGTGGACATGATTCATTGGGTCCATTATGTAGAACAGAATTCAATTTATTTATCAGTCAAATATTATCCAGAAACTTATTTAAAATTTATAAACAAGATAAACTCATATCATCAGGAGCATTGCTTTACATTTTTGTATAAACAAAACACTGAATGATTGGATTTAAAACATTATGCAAATACTGCTATCATTCCACTTTTAATAATTGGTAGGTATAGAAATATGTTAAGCTTTACATTTTTTACCTTTTCTGATAAGAAGCCATGCTTTCTGATTCATAAGTGTTGGTGCTTTTTGTCATTGTTTGTACACAAGTTTGATTCCCAGAGTTTGTCATATTCTTGTCCTACATAACAAAAGTAATGTGTAAATAAATAACAAACAATATGTAAATACGCTAAGGTTGTATTGTGTGGTCTCAATTTCTCTTAATAAGAAGTAAATTAAATCGTTTTGTATATTAGAAATTCTAATTTCATTCGATCAAATGTTTACCCATTAAAAGAAAATAAGTTTGGTAATAACAATTCTATAAATAAACATGTTTACACTACATTTTCTCTTAAACTTTCGTAATAATAAGATAAATTGTCAAATGTCAGTTATGAGATTAAGTTAACAGTTCTAACAAAAGATTCAGTCATCTGAGACATTTTTTTTGTAAAATAGCCAAATTTCACAGTAGGTAATTTCGTCATTAATCCATGTTATTTGTAAATACGAATCGTATTGGAGTTTTAAATCGATTTGTTCTGAATTTTCGTCAGTTTGATGCATTTTCGTGTTTCTTTAATTCAATTTCATACTTATCTACAATCCTTGAAAAAAGTTAGATATCACAGTTTGTGCAACAAAAATAATGCGTTTTCTACAATTAAGAGGTAGTATCAATGTTGATAAAAATCAAGACTGGTTGAAAATTAGCTGTCCAAAAAAAAAAACGATCAAAATGCGGTTTGTATATATTCAAATATTGATTTAGTTTCTTACTGATACAATTTGTATATATATTTATTATATTAATAATAATAATGACCTTCCGGTTTGGTAATTTTCAAATGATTTATTTTGTTTTCGCTACAATTGTTTCGTTACACAGTAGCTTCATCAGACGAGATGACAAACTAACTTATAAGATATTTTACTTTATTTAAATAGGTACTAAATCTAGGGCGGGGTATGTTTTTATTTACAATTAAGATTAAATAAGGGTGTGTTACTAACTTCTGCTTTATCATTTAAGATAATACTACTTTTGTTATGTTTGTTAATTTGTAATATCTCAAACAAATTTAATTTTTGACCTTTATTAATAGCGTGATAAATTTCAAAATTTTTGTCGAAATGATGATTTTCTGATATCAGGTGTTCTGCATAGGTGGAATGTGTCTTCTGTTGTTGGTAAGCTTTTAGGTGTTTGTTTATTCTTTCTCGAAAAGATCTACCCGTCTGTCCTACGTAGACCTTTTCACAATCTCCACATTTTAACTTGTAAACTCCTGATTTTGAGTTTTTATCTGTTTTATCTTTGTTATTTCTAATTGTGTTTCCTATAGAATTATTTGTTTTATATGTAACTAGACTTTCACTATCCGTTTCTAATATTTTATATTTAATTATTATATTTATTATATATCATTAATCTACGCATCTGTTATTTGGTCACCATTGCAGAGTGGAGTCTCTAATTGCTTGGAGGGAATAAGGCGTCGTTTTTTGAGATTTTTATCATTTAAAATGGGTTATCCTACTCTATAATCTCACAAAAGTCTAATACATACACTTTGCTATCAATGTGAAATTATCAGGATACCTTATTCCTCTTCAAGCTAATTAGGGGCTCCTTGGATGTTGCTGAACTGTTAAAAAAAAGTAGAACTATACACACCACGTAGGGACTACGACGTCAGGTATTCAATTTCAACTCAGCATTAGTTCATAAGTCATTAATAGAATTCTTTTTAAAGGTAGTTCTAATGGTCTGATGGAGGGCTGGTTTACTGATTCATATCATCAGTTTAAGTTGAGAACTAAAGATTTCATTCTAAAGAAGATATGACACGTTCATTTAATAACTATAATAATTTGTAAACTATTATTTCGTTTGTGATTTTTTTTTTCTATTTTGTTTATTTGGTTATAAATGCTTATGCTACTACTTGCACCAATGCTTTATTGTATTAAACAATGCCTGTCAAATTTTGTTAAATATTTTGTATCAAATGGGCTTTAGCCCATAGGTATGTGCTTCAATAAATAAATATTTGAAAACTGTTAGAAAGGTAAATAAATGTGCTGAAATTTTCTTTTTTAAGGTTTAATATTAACACAAAAAATGTAACTATTACCTATAATCTAAATAAAAAGCTTAATTACACCTGTAATCTTATTTAGAACACCACTACAATAAAGTCATCATGTTCAATTTGCTTGTACATCTTTGATTGTAGCAAATAGTACTTTAGACTTCTTAAGAGAAAGTAGGGTAATTGAGAACTGATAAAAAATTCACTATTAATTTAAAAATATCTCTGGTTTTTAAAGATTTGTTTATAAGACTCTGTACTAAACTTATTTTATGAGGTGATCATTCTAAACTACATTAATTCTGGAATCTCTTTGTTTAAGTTTAAAAATAATATTTCATTTCTGTGTAAGTAAAAACTTGTAGATACGCACTTCTTCTTATAAAAACTAAAAGTAGATAAGTTCCTAAGTATTCGTTATCGTTTTAATGGGGATGTCCCTCATAAATAATCTGAATTCATAATTAGGTATTATAAAAGTATAGATCGACAATTTTAACGTTACAAATTATGGATTCGATTGAGTTGGTTGAAAGTGCTTGGGGTAAACAACAAATTGTGTTAGAATGTTACGGAACATTCAAAAGTTGTTCTAATCTTTTCGATCAACTTTACACTCTTCACGTCGATCTGAAAAGCACAGACAATTACACGAATTTGCGTCCGGCTATATATGCATTATTACCAAATAGAAAAAAAGATACGTACAAGAGACTGTTTGAATTGATAAAAAGTAGAGTTCCAACGTTTAATCCAAAATATTTGAAAATTGATTTTGAACTATCCACAATTTTGGCCTGCAGAGAAGTATTGCCTAATACATCATTCAAGGGCTGTAACTTTCATTTCAAATAGTGCATATGGCGAAAAATCCAAGAATTGGGATTATCATCTACATACCGGGCAGCAATGCCACTATATAATCTCTTTTTCGATCTGGCGGGCAGCAATGCAACATTTTCAAGGCGGGGCAGCAATGTACAATCGCTAATTACTCCAAAATGTTTTGAGTAATAAATAGGAACGGCAACGGTGTTTTATCATAAAAAATGTTTATAAAAGTCTTGGCGATAACGTATGTAGGTAAATATTATTATTTTAAAGCCTGCTTACTTAAAGCTTATATTTTAAGAAACCTTGTTTCAACTGATGTTGTCCTTCTTCGGGTGTACAGGCCGTCGTCGGTTGGAATTACTTCCTAACGTTTCGCTAGCACGAGTGGCGAGCTTCTTCAGAGGTCTATCCATTTTGTAGACAACCAACAGCGAAAATGGATAGACCTCTGAAGAAGCTCGCCACTCGTGCTAGCGAAACGTTAGGAAGCAATTCCAACCGACGACGGCCTGTACACCCGAAGAAGGACAACATCAGTTCATCAACTGGCCGCGAAAGCCTTAATCAATTTGTCAACCTTGTTTCACTTAGCAACATTGTCCGATTTTTGCCTTAATTTTCGTTAAATATTCTTATATACCCTTTTTTGTCACGAAATACTACCAAAAGATGAATGTAAAAGAATTTTACTTAATTAGTTGATTGACGTAGGTACATATATGCAATATATTTTTTAAAAAATAGCAAACGTTTTGTGATCCAGAATAATTGTAATTGTAAAATTTCGGACTTTCTGATCATCGTCAATTAAGACCATATTGGGAAGAACTTCCGAAGATGTCGTCCACGCGTGTTAATGAAACGTTGAATAGAAGAAAAGTTGCATCAACGATGACAAATTTTTTATCACAAATAGATGTCGAACTCAATCAGTTTTTATTTTTAAATTTAGAAAGTAATAAACAATTTTTGGCTTTAGTATTGTCAAATATCGCTTATGATTAATTCTTTCTACATTCACTTGATGGGAACTCATTTCAATACTTAGTAATAAATAAAACACTATTTAGAAATTTCCACAAAATTTGTATAATGAACTTAACAAATGTTTCGCCTAATTTAGGCTTATTCAAAATGTATTACTTCTGAAGAAGCCGAAACAATTGTTAAGTTCATTAAACAAATTTTGTGGAAATTTCTAGTGTTTCATTTCTTACTAAGTATTAAATATCGCTTATGTATTATGAGTGTTATTATGTTGAGAATCACTGTCCTACACCTTTTATTCTAAGAAATAGTCCTTTAGACTAATTACATCCTTTTTCATTAACATCATCTACCTTATTTTAATTTCTAATGTATACTTGTTTACATCATGATTATCATTTTGTTCTCGTTACTTCGATCACTTCCCCTTTCTAGATGGTCACTGATAACGTGTTCACTTATTTGTTAGATAATGTTTGTTATAAATAAATTCACTTTTATCTATTTATTAATATATTTCTTTGGAAATATTAAGAGTTGTTTGTTTTTGTCTATTTATTGATCTTTCGTAAGATTCTGAGTTATTTTTGTTTGGTCGTTTTGAAATGGATTTTTCGGAGTCCATTTTTGTACTTATTATGTACAAAAACACTTATAAAATTACCTCAACATTAAGGTAGCAATTAAACCTTTTTGTTGTTTAGTTAGATGTTTAATAAATATTGACAGATTATCTACCGATGTAATAGAGTAATACTAAAAGTAAGAGGTGTTTATAATATGCACGCTCATCATTTTAGCTAATTTAACGCTTTTGATTTCGATAGAAAAAGTACGTAAACGCCAATATCGATTTATGTAGTTCAGTTATTTCCTTTTGTTACTTTTTGAAGAAATCTTCTACACCTGACTAAACAACCGCTAAAAGAAACTGAACAAACTAAATTGCGTCCGTTTAGAAAATTTGAAATTTCTAATTTGCAACAGTTTCGTTATTTTCTTTTATATTATATATTAGATATGTACACCTAATAATAATATATATATATATATATATATATAATGCTTTTACCATTCGAAATTGCATAATAACACCGCGGTAGCTACCTCATTTTAGTATGGATACAAAATAAAACACTAAAATAAATTTAAAGTGCATTTTTTAGTGTAAGCTGATCTGTTTTCGTTGACAGCAAAGACTATAAATATACATTAATTTTTTTTTGTTTAATTACGTTTACAAACGCACACCCATCTTTGCTTTTTTCGTCTGAAATTTAGTTACAATAATATCGGATCTAGGAAATGGTAAGCAAATATTCCGGCCGACTCAGCGCTTCTGGTTAGAAATTAAGCCCAAAAATCTGAAAAAAACAAACATGGGTTAAGTGTTTAATAAATTTTATTTCTACGTTTAAATAATAGCATTACAAAAAACAAATCAACAACAACTTCTACAAACAACAATACTAATTAATATCTAACGGTAGTTACATAAGCTGTTTTGCTCTCCTTTGACTTAACGTAAGCCTTCGGTGACAGTCCCTGATCGTCATCCTCTATGTTAAATTTCTCAAATTGGGAATAATTTACAGGCTTTGCTTTCGGCACTTTTATATGACTTAGTTCATCGAGTACGCCTTCGGTTTGTTCACCCGGGAACGGTTTATCTTCTTCGGAATCAAAAAATCCATCCACCACATCCGCAAATGATCTTCCGCTACCACCCCTTCTCGACTTTCTACGTCGAGGACTTCTCCCCGAGTAATCGAGAGTTCGTACGTCTTTGGTCCTCTCCTTCTCGAATTCCTTTTCATTATAATAAGAAGGACGCTTTTTCTTATTCCTCCTCCTCCTTCTTCTCTCTTTTTCTTCGTCGTCCAGCATTTCTTCGCTGTAGGTATGTCTCTTGGTCCTTTTTTCACCTTTGTTGTATATTGCAACTTTTTTCGATTTTCTCTTTGTGTCTCCGGGATCATACTTTATGACAGTCAGTTTATCTTCTGAAGCTAAAGTTTCAATGTCAAATGGAAACGGACGGAACATCAGTTGTTCCCCTATTTCCGGTTCATTCAGTTGAGCTGGTGTGTTGCCTGCAATGAAGGATTTTGAATCACCAGTTGTTTCCGCTTTTTCTCCATTTGTCTCGAAGGAAAGAGGGGGTTGTTCCTGTTGAGACTGATGTTGGATGCCCCGTTGACGCGATGGCCTTCGTGAAACACGTCTACGCTGAGAAACATTGCTTACTTCACTTCCAGCTGTACTGCTCTCTTTTTTCGGCTGTCTTCTTCTTCTCCGA
Source organism: Agrilus biguttatus (assembly GCA_963921985.1). NCBI lineage: Eukaryota > Metazoa > Arthropoda > Insecta > Coleoptera > Buprestidae > Agrilus > Agrilus biguttatus. The sequence goes on along the minus strand of OY998119.1, from coordinate 37,992,213 downwards.
GGATTTTCTGTACTTACTTTGGGAGTATCCTTTATATCAATGTTTGTCTCATGTTCCACGCTCCGTTTAGGTTTCTCCTGCGAATAATTGGCATTTCTTTGCCTTATTCTTCTACTTCTGTCGTTGATTGTTGGATTTCTGTTAATTTGTTGTATTTTTGGAGCCGATTCTTCATGCTCGTGATCATCGGTGGTGTTATTCTCTTTGGCAGGACGTCTGCTTACCCTACGATGATTATTCCTGTTGCCGTACTGAGCTTCTTCGTTGTTTTGAACAGCTTCCTGTTTAGATGGTTTGTAAACGTTGTAATCGTCTGGAATCGTCTTGTAATTGTAGTAAGATTTTGGTGGTGGTCCAGCTTCATAATCGTCTAACGACCTGAAGTAATCGGTTTCTATAGATAATGGTGATGACGACTCCCTGGATTCCTTGGAAAAGTCAAAATCTCTTTCCGTCTGTGGACGTTGTCGTCTTCTTTCTGTAGACCTGTAATTATTAGCATTATATGATGATGTGGACGGTCTTCTGTGATATAGACTGGTTGTTGCGTAAATGTTGTCTTGTACAGGACCGTATCCATGATTGGCCAACGTGGTTGGATAATTCGAGAATGTGCTATGACGAACGGGCAAATCGGTGACTCTAAAGTTACCGCCGAGTACCTGTGGAACAGGTTTACTTTCATTTTTATTAGAAGTTTTTGTGTTTGTTAAAGCATTGCGATATTCTGGTGGTGTTGTGCGATAGTGAGCGACAGGTTTGTTAGTAGGGTCATTTAGTGCTTTGGTCTGTTGTCTTACTTCTGAGGCGGCCATTGGTTCAAATTTGGCTGTGTATTCGTATGATGGAGGCTCGATTTCTTCATCTTGATCTCTTTCAACTGACTGGGGTTGTTCTAAGGACATCATGTGCGCATCGTATTTGGCTTCAGAACTCTTTGTGTTATCTGATTTTGTTCTTTCTCGAGAATTTTCTTTGTCGGTCAATTTAAAACTGTAGCTTTTTTCAGGCGGAGTAAATTTTTGATTACCTCTGTTCCTGTTTACATTTCCACGTCGTTGTTGGGAATTCGTCTTTCTACCCCAACTGCTGTAATCGTTTTCTTTGGATTGGTAATTTTCTAAAGATGACGGATTTTCGTACGAACTTTGTTGATTTTCTTTGCTGTGATAATTTTCTTTACTGTGATAATTTTCTTTGGAATAGGGATCTAGTTTGTTTTCCCAGCTGGCGAAACCGAAGGAATCTTTGTCCTTGACTAAATTTTCGATCGATTTAATAGAAAACGTATTTCTTGGTGTTGCCGACATTATTTCGAAGTCGGTGTTTTTATCAACCTGCTGTATTGCAAATTTTGCTGGTTTTGCTAGTTTTCCTGGTTCAGCGACTTTTCTTACTTGCGTAACTGTTTCAACCGCTTGCTTCTGGTTACTGGGAGTTTTACCTTTCAACAAACCATCGGGCGAATCCCATTTTTTGTAGTCAAACAAAACATCTTTATTTGGTAGTACGTCTTTCAACGTTAAAACGAAATCATTTCTTTGAGTCGTTGTACGAATCTCAGTTCTTGGAGTCTTAATAAGTTCTACCTGATAAGGAAGCTTACTAACTGATTTTGCTGCTGGAAGTGGTTTTTGTACGGTTTGTACTTTTCGGACACCTTGTTGTTCACCTGATGAGTTCGGATCTTTTATGGTAATATTATTTATTAACGCCTCATGCTCTTTTGACATGAGTTCTTCGTTAGCATACTTTTCGATTTCTTCATTTTCTTTCTCATTTTGTTTTTCAACTTTCTCTGTACTTTCTTCGTACGATTGGGTTGTTGGATCTTCGATTTTTTCTAAATACTTTTTGGTATGGGTTTCAACTTTCTTCCTTTCTTTGGTGTTAGTTGTTGGATCAGTGATTTCAATGTTTTCATAATGTTCCGGAACAGCTGGGTCTTGGGCAACTTTATGACGTTCAATTTCACTATCTAATTTTCTAGCTACAGCGACGTAATCATCATGTAATCCTTCTACGCTATGAATATCATTATCCATTGGTAAACTTTGCAGTCTCTTAATTTCCGCCTTTTGTCTTTCCGTTTGCCATTTGTGTTCGTCCATAGTTTCGTTTATTACAGGTGGCACTTGTAGCAAAGAGTTATTACTATTTACCTGATTGGGTTGAAGTGGGCTGACACTTTTTTCCTTTGAATTGAACCTTTGTGGAACGTTTACATTGACGTTTTTATTTGGAATTCCGCCAGGGACCTTACCTTTTTGGAGATAAGTTTGATTAGTTAATTGAACTACTGATGATTCCTTTTGATATGTGTTATTGGATTGAAGATTTCTCTGTTCTTGCCCTTGAAATTTAACATTACCTCTTCCTAAGTTATTATTTTCGATCTTTTGGGGAACTTGACCGACAGCGGAATTGTTTGTGGCATTTTTCTGAAGATATGCAGTTAATGAAGGTTGCTTCGTTTTGTAAATTCTCTCTATGGATTGAACTAAGGAATCAAAACTAGGATCTTTGGTATAAGTTAGTTGGGGAAGTTGCGAATCTTTCCCCATTCTTGCCGATTTCTGTCGTAACCTGGACAGATCGAGGCCTTCGTTCGTCACAAAGGTCCTCTTTTGTGCTTCATTTTTAAGGTCTCTTGTAGGTTCTGTAACTTTAGCTGCTAATGTTGTAAGTTTTTTCGAATTCTCTTCTACTCTAGCTAAACCGGCAGGATTTTTGATTTCAGTCTTTTGGTATTTTTTATAGAATTCCGGTGTATTGATATTATTGTTTTTCTGTTTATTTTTATTTATCTCGTTTTCTGTTTGTTGAGCAATGGTGACAAATTCGTCGTCATCCACGGCTGGAATTCGGAAGAAGGAAACTTTTTCGGGAAACGACTGTGGCTTTGATATGTTACTATCTACATTTTCGGAATTACTTCTTTTGGTTGCTGTAAATCTATCTTTGACATCTCCGTAAAACGTATGGACATCGGGGAGGTCAGTGGTGACCATATACTTATAACCTCGACTTTCTCGAGAAGGGTTGTTCACCCAGAAATCGTTTATTGAGTTTCGTAATTGTTGCTGAGAAGATTGGTGAGGGTTGAAACGTGGACTAGAATCATATCTTGAATCTGGTTCGAGGTTCATAGAAGCACGTGCGCGTTCATCGGAGATGGGTGCACTTTCGAGACTAGCAATGGTACCTTCGATCGATAGACGTTCGCCTCCTTGTTGGCTATCGGTGTATTTGGGAGTATATTTGGGAGTGTTTTTAGGAGTGTAAGTTGTGGTGGTATTGCTGCTGGTCGAAGTAAAGCTTCGTGCATTGTTAGGAGCGTAACTTGTTGTTGTTGGTCGAGAATTAATATTCTGCAATGTTTTGTCGTGGCCCGACTTGGGCTGATAAAGCCTGGAATTTTCCAGCGTGTTCAAAGAATTAAATAGGGACGACCGACTGCTACTAGGATTTATTTGGGTAATTGGGGTTCTTTGTGTAGATGGTTGAGGAGCAAATTTAGCTACAGGGCGAGCATTCAAACAGGGTGATACTACAGTGGAAGCTTTACGGTTGAATGAGGATAGTACTAGAGGAGGTCGAACTAAAGGTGACTGAGCCCCTAAACCCCTATTAAACGAGAAGTTTAGGTTGAAAAGTCTCCTCACCGTTTCTGACAGACTACGGGCCGGCGCCAGGGGCAGCTGCAGTTGTGGTTGGAGAGCCTGAAAGTTTATTGAACATGGAGCGGCATTCGAATTTGGCTGTAAAGATACGGCATTAGAGCATGGTTGATCGGAAGCGGCGTTGGCGCTGATGCAAGGCTGAAACGATTCAGCTTGGGCGCAGGGTTGAACAGCGGCAGCGTTGAGGCAGGGCTGAACAGAAGCTTCATTGGCGCACGGTTGAATTCCTTGTCGAGTTTGGGGTTGAAATTGTAATCCTGCCTGTAAATTAAGCGCTGGTTGTAGAAAATCAGTCCGAAACTGAATAGCTGTCTGCAACTGCGCTCCAGTAGGACCTCCTGCGCATGGTTGGACTTCCGCTGCATTCAGACACGGTTGCGCAGATGCTCTTGTAGAGGGAGCGATTGCGTTGCCGCATGGGGACGCAGCCGCCGCATTGGGATTCAACTGACGTGTTAGAGCATTGAGACTACCAAATTCGGAGCTGATGAAATCTTGAGAAGACGATGAGTCGAGCGACTGAGCTTGATTTTGAGATTGAGGTTGTTGTTGAGGATTAGCAGGAGCAGAATTAAGGCAAGGTTGTGCAGATTGAGGATTTTGGGGAGCGGCATTTAGACATGGTTGTATTGGAGACGCCTGGAGGCAGGGTTGCGCTGCCTGGCGACTTGTAGGCGCTCCATTAAGGCAAGGTTGCACAGGGGAAGCTTGAAGACAAGGCTGAGCACCCTGTCTAGTTTCAGGGGCCCCATTGAGGCAAGGTTGAACGGGAGAAACTTGAAGACAAGGTTGAGCACCTTGTCGAGTTTCAGGTACCGCATTAAGACAAGGTTGCACAGGAGAGGATTGAGGGCAAGGGGCAATAGCTTGAGGACTTACGGGAACTGCATTAAGACAGGGTTGTATGGGTGAATATTGAGGTTGAGGTGGAGCAGCTTGTACGACAGCATTCCCCTGAAGACACGGTTGAGCAGATGCAGCATTCAGATTCACACAAGGAGATGCTTGGGGTTGTGCCTGAGGCTGATTTTGGCTTTGAATTTGGGGCTGAGGCTGAACTTGTTGAACTTGCGATTGCGGTTGTGGTTGTGGTTGTGGTTGTTGTTGTTGTAGTTGTGGTTGTGGTTGTGGCTGTGGTTGATTTTGAACCTGGGGCTGAGCTTGCGTTTGAACTGGTATCTGGGGTTGTTGTTGCACAAGCACTTGTTGTGGTTGAGGCTGAGGAGCCTGAACGAGCACTTGTTGTGGCTGAGGCATAGGTTGAAATTGCACTTGTGGTTGAGATTGTTGCACTGGAACTGTTTGAATATGCACTTGGGGTGGCGGCGCGGGTTGCTGATGCACTTGCAAATGGATGGTAGGGGAGGTTGGTGCAGCCTGTTGAAGTTGCTGAGCTTGCGGAAAGAGGGCTGATTGAGGTATAATTGCAAAGACGGTCGATCTCGAAGATGCCGACTGCCTTTCAACAGGAAGCGGTGATAATACAGGCGGAAACCAACTTGTCCGTTGCTCCTTAACTGTCGACGGCCTTTTCATAAGGTCGTAACCAAATAAATCCGCCACCCCTTGAATCATTGTTCCTAATGTTCGTTTGTCACGATTCGCGTTCGACGCGTCATCTTCGGACGTCAGGTTTGCGTTCGTTTCAACGTCCAACTCCGGATTATTTCGTTCGAGTTCCGCTAGCGAAGTCGAATTGTTCAAGTTCGTTTCTGAAACTGATGTTTCGTCCGCAACTACGACTACCACTGCGAAAAACGCAAAACAAACGGCTATCGAATTTTTTAAATTCATTTTTAGTCACAGCATGGCCTCCGTGCCCGACACTAAAGACAATGTTAATCAGTCAAAAGCACAAACAGAACTGAAACTGAACGTGGTCGTGGCCTCTGTCTAAACTCCGCGAATTTCTAAGTTTGCTGAACGGAGAAAGGGGGGACCGTTTTTTCGTTTCGGCGTTCAATTTTTAAAATGTTCGCGTTTTTGAGCGAAAGTCCGTTACGTAAACGGATTTATTATACAACTTAGTATCTCGTAGACGCGGAGAAGTTCACGACTCATGCAAAAACCTCGCTACCACTTATATATACTATCACGGTCCGCAACGGCATTGTTACTCCGAAGAGAACGGATTTATTGGTTTCCCTTTTTGTTCAAAAACACAGAAGACTCCCCTCCACACTTACACGGTCAACACAATTCCAGTCTGTAGTAAGCACGCAACAGTTTCACATTCGATTCATCCGTTAGTTGTGCACGCTTTTGGATGACACAGGATATGATAAACTGTCAATATCCGACACATATAGTTATTAAGTAACACACCTCCTGGACACTTATGTCGCCCGTCTTAATAATGGAGTACACTATCGTCTTCCGCTTCTGTTTCAGTTTAACAAGTCTGCGTCGGTTACATTTATTTATATTCAGCAGGACTCCAATTACCTACTCATTCGAACGGTTTCAAAAGTTGTCTCGTTCTCTAATACGTAATAACTATCAACGGGTAAAGACACAGCAGCATCTTTTTCATTGCCTGTTCATAATTACTTGTTTAATAAATTCCTCGCGATTTGTTCTAACTTCAATAATTTTCCGCTCTATTTTTGCAGGTTTGCGTGACGAATCTGCGCTCAAGTTTTTGTTCGATTTTGGTTTCGGACTGCGGTGTTATAAGTTCTTACGTAAATTAGAATCGGGGATCGACGAAAATAGTATACTGCTCTAGCGATTCACCGTGAAGAAATTTTTAATTATGCAATTTCACCTCCCTGACCACACTCGATGATTTACCGTTTTGTTTTTTCTTCGATCGAATCAAAATGAATAGGAAATTAGGAGCTTATTTCGAATTGAGATGTTACTTTTTTAAGCTTGTCGAAGGACTTTTTTCATTTTTATCCTAACACATATTTAATCGATTGCAAGGAACAAAAAGGTAAAATAAATGGAAGCATTTTTATACGTAATAAATCTAGTCAATTTTACAGCTTATCCCAAAATTGGAACATTTAAATAATTTAATTAAATTTCTGGTAATTAGGAAGCCACCATGAAACCGCAAACTAAAATCGACATAATTTTATCAGGTCGTCCATGTAACGCGTTCCTTAGAATCGGCTGAAGTTGCTCTAAACATTTATATAATTAATTAACAGCATGGTTATTTTGCAATTGCGAACAAATTAAATCAATTTTACAACAATGACCTGTACTGACTTGTTTTCATTTTCTTCTGCACTTGAACAGATTATCTTTTTACGTTTGATAAAAGTTTCTATGTTTTACTAAACTTGTTTACGAAGAACGATCAAGAAAAATAATTTCCTTTTAATAAACAAAAGTTCTTAAAACTATTTTGGACAATTAAAGTTTTTTAAACTTTCCTTCGGTAGGTGGGATAAAGAAATGTTCTTCTGGTGTTTCGGTGCTACATTTCCAGGCCAATTTTTATTCGCTTGATTTCTTAAAAAGGTAATTTCATACCTATACGTTTTTTTCTCATGAAAGCGAGCTTGTAAACAGAACGTTTATGTTTATATACTGTACAATTCAATGGCGTGTTGAACTTGATTTATCATGCACGCAAAACAATAATAGAAAAAGTTGAATATCAATCTAGCAAAACATTCTATTGTTATATATTGCATACGTTTATTTTATATCTTGTTAAAGGTAAACTATCTGTGTAAGATTCCACTTTTGTTTTGAATCTGATTTTTTATAGGATCGCTTTGTTCCCCATCTGCCTCTTTGTAAAGACCCTTTTTTCAGGAATGGATACAAGTATAAAATTGAATTGAATACTAAATATTAAAGCATACAGCATCATAATTTTTAAAAAATCAAACTTCTAACTCAAAATTCATTTTCATACTAAGAGTAAGTCACTGATTGACACATCCTCACTTATTGCATGGTACTTCCTGTTGATCTAGGACCTTAAAATTTGTATCTCAACGTATAAGTAAAGGAAACTATCAGAAAAACTAACCTAACCAAACCTATTACAGGATACATCAATACATACACAATTCCGGAAAATGGACAATTTTCGAAGAAATGGGGATGCAAACTTAAAAATAACCATAGAATGAAAAAGGTCTAACATTTATTACCTCTTAATTGAGGCAGATAATTAATTCACACACGATGACTTTTGAACCAGCGTATCAATCCCTGAAACCAATTGTTTTTGTTAAATTTATGAGCCCTAAAAATGGACCTCAATAACTTATAAATTGTAACATTGTTATACTGAGCCTACCAATAATGTAAATACAAAAGGAAAGTAGCAAGATTTCTTGTTTACTAAAATGCTTAAAAAACAAATCAGAGTGAATGCATCATTATACCAAAAGTATGAAAAAATATTTTATTGCGTAGACCTTTTCTTACTCAAGCATTCAATTATTAATTTGGCAAGTTCCCATGGTTTATAAACCTATTTTATGTCGCGTGATATAGTCTTGAATTTTTCGCTTAACAGATATTAATGTTTTGGGAGCGAAAAGCAATATCCAAATTACTACAACATTTAAAAAAGAAAATAATTAAAAGAAATCGTTTAAATGTTAAGAATGTTATATCTAATATCGATACCTGCTTAAGAAATTTGGTATACATATAGCTATATGTTTCTGTGCAAAACATTAAAGAATTATAACTTTCTCAAAACAAAATTTTAGAGATGAAAGGATCAAAATTTAAACACATTTGTTATATTATGTGTAATTTGTTTTTTGCCAAAATGCATAGAACTTGTGCATGGAAACAATTTAACAATAATATAATAAATCGACATACTTTTGCTTGTAAGTTCCCTATTTCTCGAAAGTATGTGAATTTAGCAATACACTGACTGCTGCATAATTTCTTTGAAAGTCGTGGTGCAATTTCGTTTTTATTCAAGATTCTTAATCAAGTAAATCACATTAGATTATTAGTGAACTGTTTTCTATAATTGGATTTCTTGTGTATCATTGCAATCAAACGCTTCAAAAGTGTGAAATGTCTATTGTTTATAAGTATTAAAAAAAAACTACAACTTAAGTAGACAGTTTGCGTTTTTAAAGTTAATGGACACCGCATTCTGTAGTAATATATAATGGTTCTTTCTCCAGATAATTAAAATGGAGAAAGAACTGTGAATGGTTAAATAGTTGATCTAAAGGCATTTTCCTGGACTTCAAAATGAGCTTAAAAGAAAGGTAGTTATTTCGATATTATAGACAGACATTTCAATTTTATTTAGCTTGAACTACAAAAAAACATACGCCTTCATAGTGTAAAAAATAAAATAGTAAAACAGGAAACATCTACTTAGGGAAACAGAGTTGGGCCACTAGTGATAGGACAGAGGGTACTCATCATTTCAATGTAACCATGTTAAATGCGATGTACATTTGTATCAATTTCTATATCGCCAACATGTTCACATTTGGATTCATTTTTTGCATTGCTTGTATACATTGATTTAATTTGTTTTTGTTTTTTTATCGTCTTTCTTCTAATAATTTTCTTTTATCAATGTACACTGGTGAATATAGATGTAAATTATACAGGGTCATTCAAACTGAGTAGTACATTAGACGTTTTAGAGAAACTAACCATGTTACAGATTATTAAATTTGGGAGTGGGGGTTACCAAGGATAATCTATTTAACTAAAATAATTTCAACTGTAGGGCATATTCGGTTATACCGGAAGTTAATGTCAACTTTCTTATTTTAAATGGAATGGTATATTTTTTACGATAAGATGAATTCGTATGAAAAAAAAAAAAATTTTAAGGTGACTTTGATAAGTAACTTGTATGCCTATATGCCTACGATGAATAGTTTCTGAGATAATTTAATTTATTGGAAAAAAGATTGCACCGCAACCCAAACTATAAAAAATCATAACTTCTATTAAAAATTAAATGACTTAGAATGTTGAAATTTTTACTAGTTATAGCCAAGTCATAAGGCTAACGTTAATGTCATGCCAAAACCAAGCTTTTTAATTTGTACAGGACGTTCAGAAAAAAATACAAAGTTTAAAAACTTCAAACACGAATAACTTCATTTTTTAAAATTTCACCTAGCATATTTTATTTTATCATTCACTTCCTTTTTTTATAATTTTCCATTATTTATTTAAAAAACAATCCAAAATTATTCAAAAATTTTCAACTAAAACAGTAGGAAATTCAAATGGATCGAAATAGGATAGAAAGTGGAATCGAATGACAAAATAAAATATGCTAGGTATCATTTGAAAAAATGAAGTTATTCGTGTTTGAAGTTTTTAAATTTTGAATTGTTTCTTCTGAACGCCCTGTATAGATTATAAAGCTTGGTTTTGGCATGACGTTAGCCTTATGACTTGGCTATAACTAGTAAAAATTTTAAACATTCTAAAACTCATTTTTTATGGAAGTTATGATTTGTTATAGTTTGGGTTGCGGTGCAATGTTTTTTCCAATAAATTAAATTATCTCAGAAACTATTCATCGTAGGCATACAAGTTGGTCATCAAAGTTACCTTTTTATATTTCATACGAATTCATTGTAAAAAATATACCATTCCATTTAAAATACGAAGTTGACATCAACTTCCGGTATAACCGGAAGTGCCCGACAGTTGTAATTATTTTAATTAAATAGATCATCCTTGATAACTTCTACTCCCAAATTTTCAAATCTGTAACATGCTTAGTTTCCCTAAAACGTCTAATGTACCACTCAATTTGGATGACCCCGCATATATATAATTGAATCGAGTATTGTCCTCACTACATAAAAAAAAACATATCACTAATGGTCCATCTCTCCTATTAGTCCTATCATTACCCTAAGTATAGATATAGATATAGATGTATAGATAACCGATCATTTAACCAAAAAACATTTGGCAAGTCAATGACCGATGGACAAATCATCAACTTTTGGCAAGCCTCGAAATTTACTTGTCAAAAAAGGTGATCAAATCTTAAGAGCGAAAGGTGTATTGTTGTCAATTTTCTTATTAAAAACATCGTCATTTGGTCGTTCTTTTGTTTAGTTGAATAATAAGATCGTTGAAAACGTTTTTAAATTTTCTAAAAACAAAATCACAATCACCAGAATTTACAAAATGACATCACGTACTAGGAATGTCAACTTTCACTCGATTTGTCAATCTTGTGTTTATTTTAAAGAAATAATAACTCTTCGTTAGGTCATTAGTATGTTATAAATGAACATGCCGTATGCATCTAATACTTCTAACAAAAAGGATGTGGAATTTTTTTATAATGCGTTCAGAGAAACGAAATAAAAAGTTACATCCTTACGCAAGTATTTATGTTACAGATACAAAGTAACTTGACGCCGTGAATTTTAATCAACTTTTGTCTTTTGCCATAATACCCATTCATTCCAAGCTTCCTTATTATAGTAAGAGAAATTATAACATTATTTAATCCATTGTATTACCTCTGTCTATAAAATCAGTATCAATTTCCTTCATTATTCATTACAAAATCACGTCCGTCAATGTGTTTTTGATAACCGTTAATTAAATCACATTATTTAACTTGAGGAATCTCGAAAATCAAATCTTATGATAGATTTTTTACTTAATTTTGTTTTACTTGATAATATAATTGTCTCTTACAATTGTTTCGGCCTCTTAACAATTATCAATGACCTCTTATTGGTCTTATCCTCAAAGAGTTCTTATTAAACTGTTGATTGTTGATTGTTCTTATTAGTTTCGAATAAGAACTCTTTGAGTATGGCCGAGGGACCGAAACAATTGTAAGAGACAATTACATTATCAAGTAAAACAATGTTTTAGTGTTTTACTTCTAATAGTATGAAAAATATATTTTACGAATTTCCTACCCCAAATACAGCATTTAAATATAAATATAAATATGGAATCAACAGAAAAAACTACTCCGAGGGATAATACCCCCACCGACATTGAATGACACTGTTGAATCCGAAAGATTCTTAGACGAAGGTAACATATCAAAAAAAAGAAGGCATTAAAATCATTTTTCGTCTAAATATGAAGGATCACAGATCCCACATTTGGAACAGCAGACCGAAACGGTGGTATACCGATCACGATAGAAAAAGCCAGTATATAAATATCATTGTAACAACATCGGCTGTGAAAGCCTATGGTCCAGTATAATTATTGTATATTGTATCATTATTTTGATCTATTGATTTGGCACATAAAATTGTGTTTCTAGTTTTCCAGATCGATCAAATAACAAAGTTTCAGTTACTTATATTACAGCCCCAGGACTTCATGATACAGATAAAAATTGTTTTATGTAGTTTAATGCAAAGTTTTAATTCAAATAAAATCGATTAAAGGGTTTGAGTAACAAAAACAATGGGATTCTTTCACTAAAATATTTATTGTACTCAACAATATTGTTTAAACCCTTGCGGGTCGTTATCAATAGTTGGATTGTGTTCATTACATTCAACTCTTGAAAGTGGCCCGCAAGGGTTGAAACACTATTGTTAAGTACAATAAATATTTTAGTGAAACAATCCCGTTGTTTTTGTTACTGAAACCCTTTAATATTTTTTTTAAGATGTTTCACAAAAGTTGTGATAATAGCTCTATCAAATAAAATCGTTTTAATATTTTTTTTAAATTTAATTTTTATATGAAAAATTAAACAATATTAATCTAAACTACTCATTTTTTCTGTTTTTAATTTTATGTGGAATATTTTCAGACATTACTCTTATTATTAGCATATATCAAATGAATACAATGTTTAAAATTACAAATGTAATAAATAAAACACATGTTTTTGGATGTTTCAACAATTATTTAATGTACTCGACAATATTGTTTGTATTATATAAGAATTAAATGTAATAAACCACATAGCTTTAAATAACGGTTATAAAACTTCACTAATATCTACTTTACTGAAAAAGAAAAATAATCAATCCAGATGTTTACTTTTCAACACTTCTACCACCAAACGTGATCATATATATTGTTCTTTTAACTTCATTAATAGTAAAATTAACCACAAAATAGATTCTTTTTTCAAAGTAATTTCCTCCAATCCTAACAACATTAAATACTATCTAGTAAATAACAAACAAAAATTCGACCCATTGCAAAAAAGTGGTGTCTATTAGTTAAATTGTGTTGATTGCAATGCGATATACATAGGTAAAAGTGGACGTTCGATTGGTATTAGGCTCAAAGAACATTTATACTCTATAAAGAACAAAATACTAAGCACAGGAATGGCAGAACATTGTGTAGTCAACAACCATAAATTAGATAAAACCAAATTATTACATTCAGCTTCAAAAAGCAAAAAATTAAACCTTTTGGAATCTCTAGAAATTAAGAAAGCTGCAAATTTAAATAAAAGCATAACAAATTACGAAATAGAGTTAGCTACTAATAACACCCCGCTACTACTAACAACAATGTAAACAATTTTTCAGATATGTATCCCCACCATTTATGTACATATACATATATATATATATAGACATTTGTGTAATTTTAATTTTAGTGATTGTTTACTCTTGATAATGACCACATGTGGGTCGAAACAATATTGTCGAGTACATTAAATTGTTGTTGAAACATCCAAAAACTTGTGTTTTATTTGTTACATTTATCAAAATATGTTTCATCAAATGGTCACTATTGATAGTTTGAAAAAAATTATATTTTTCACTTACAAAATATTGTACTTCATCAAATTTCTAACTCATAAGATTAAAAATACTTTCTCCTCCCGATTTAACAGTGAATAATAAGTGTAACTAAATGGTTTTGCTTCGGTACAAAATCTATTCAAAATCATTTTGATCATCACCAAGGTTAACTAACTGTATACCAAGCCAAGTGTATACGTCTGTATATACATAAACGATTGCTTCTGTTTAGAATTGGATTAAGTACGTGTAATATAAAAACAAGTTCTACAGAAACGAAGACTAAGAAAATTATGCACGGTGGTATCCGCTTGAATTCCAAAAAGAATTGAGTGATAAATTTAATTGTAAAGAATCTAACTTTCTATCTGATTGAAAAGTGAAAACGTTAGCAATGGATGAACTAAGACCACTTGAATTTGTGCACAATTTTTTGGACATTTTTATACTAAATTTTGACTATGTATAGCTTTTAAAAGTTGTAACTCCACATAACTCAAAAAAGCCAATTTTCTGTGACTTAAACATTGTCTCTGTGTTTTTTATAGTAGAACATATAACGGGTATAAATGACTAATGATTGAAATATAAATAGAGCTTTTATTTTTAATAAATATTTTAATAAAACACAAAGAAAGTTTCAACAATAAAGTTTATTAAACTCTAATAATTGTTTCGGCTAACGGGCCATTTTCAAAGAATACAGATTTGTTACTAAAATTAAAGAAATGCAACCGATCAATATAAAGGAATGAGGGTAATACGGAAATTCCTAGATGCAGTAAAACCAGTTACAATTTGTATAAAAGTAAAGGTGAATTGCTGTTCTCTAATTCAGTGTTGTTATTTACTATTAATTTATTATTATTCAGCGCTTTTTTAAATATCAAATTTTCGAGAAGGCTTAGTTTCTTATTTTTTTACACAATTGTGTAGCAGTTTTACATTTTTATCATCTAGATAGTGATGTTTACACAGTTGTGTAAAAGGTAAGAAACTAAGCCTTCTCGAAAGTTTGGAAATTAAAAAAGCCCTGAATAATAATAAATTAATAGTTAATAAACCACACTGACTTAGAGAACAGCAATTCACATTTACTTTTATATAAATTGTAACTGGTTTTACTGCATCTAGGAATTTCCGTATTACCCTCATCCCTTTATATTGATCGGCTGCATTTCTTTAATTTTAGTAAGAAATCTGTACTCTTTGAAAATGGCTCTTTGGCCGAAACAACTATAATAGTTTAATAAACCTTATTATTGAAACTTTATTTGTATTTTAATAAAACATTTAAAAATGTTTCATCATAATTGCACCATAGACAGTTTAAAAAGCTTTTATTTCAAGAACTTGCATTTCGTATTGAAGCTTCTAATCTTCGTAGTTACCAAAACTTTTCATATTGAGAATGTTGTAGTCTTCATCATTAATTAAGCATTTCGAAACTTTTGGTAAGAACACTATATAACACCCTGTAATTAATTTTCTTCAGTGAAATAGATTTTGAAGTCTGCATAAAAGTTTCTACTTATTCTAATGGTTCATAGAATCTAAAGGATAACTGTTAGTGATGCGTGTCGTTTTTCAATCCAAATCTACCTGATAATCTAAATTTTAGAAAATTGACCAGGGATATCAGATATTCTTCTATAGGTAGCAGACAATCTACTTCTTCCTTAAAAGCTACGTTACAAGCTTATTTACGTATTGTAAAATTTTCCGTGGTATAATTAATTTTATTGCGGAAACTAAAAGCAGCCGAATAGAATACAATTTTTCACGAATTTTTCTTATAGATAATATGAAAGTTTCTCTTATGGTTGAACCGTAATATTAAAATAAAACACGTAGTTTTTAGTTACAAAACTTTCATTTGTTAACACACAATAATTATTTCAACTGACAGGTGAAGATTAATCAGTTAATTAATCATTAATTAAATAAAAGTTTTGATTAATGATTTATTAATTAATTGATTAATCTTCACCTGAAGCAGACTCTGTGAGCTGAAGTAATTATTGTGTGTTAACAAATAAAAATTTTGATTAATGATTTATTAATTAATTAATCTTCACCTGAAGAAGACCCTGTCAGTGGAAATAATTATTGTGTGTTAACAAATAGAGGTTTTGATTAATGATTTATTAATTAATTAATCTTCACTTGAAGCAGAACCTGTGAGCTGAAGTAATGATTGTGTGTTAACAAATAAAAGTTTTGATGAATGATTTATTAATTAATTAATCTTCACCTGAAGCAGACTCTGTCAGTTGAAATAATTATTGTGTGTTAACAAATAGAGGTTTTGATTAGTGATTTATTAATTAATTAATCTTCACCTGAAGCAGACTCTGTGAGCTGAAATAATTATTATGTGTTAATAAATAAAGGTTTTGATTAATGATTTATTAATTAATTAATCTTCACCTGAAGCAGACTCTGTGAGTTGATGTAATTTTTGTGTGTTAATAAATAAAGGTTTTGATTAATGATTTATTAATTAATCAATCTTCACCTGATGCAGACTCTGTGAGCTGAAGTAATTATTATGTGTTAACAAATAGAGGTTTCGATTAATGATTTATTTATTAATTAATCTTCACCTGAAGCAGACTCTGTGAGCTGAAGTAATTATTGTGTGTTAACAAATAAAAGTTTTGATGAATGATTTATTAATTAATTAATCTTCACCTGAAGCAGACTCTGTCAGTTGAAATAATTATTGTGTGTTAATAAATAAAGGTTTTGATTAATGATTTATTAATTAATTAATCTCTACCTGAAGAAGACTCTGTGAGTTGAAGTAATTATTGTGTGTTAATAAATAAAGGTTTTGATTAATGATTTATTAATTAATTAATCTCCACCTGAAGAAGACTGTCAGTTGAAATAATTATGTGTGTTAACAAACAAAAATTTTTAACTAAAAACTATGTGTTTTATTTTATTAAAATTTAGTTACAAGAGCTAAAAGCCTCATCTATACAATTATTGAATCATTATAGATTATAAGATAAAAACTTCAATTCTATTTTATTTATTCGTACCATTTCAGCGTTTTAAGCATACACAACTACTGAAAACGATTATAAAGATACATTTGTTAGAAATCCATTTTCATGTCCAAATTTACGAGTTGATACTCTGCATTTAATTTTATTTTCTAGATAGCTAGGAAGTACCTGAGAACACTTACATACAAACATACTTACTTTACACTTAAGTGAAAGTATAACAAAGTATCCTATATTGTACCATTATGAACTTATTGTATTATTATAGACTTTGTGTAAATTTCGAATTGATTAAAGAAATCGGATAGCAAAACAGCCACTGTCGTATTTTACTCCGGTCTAAAAGAAATCCAAAAATGCAACATTCCAAAAAACTGGGTCCATAAATCAATTAGAAAGGGCACTTTCATTCCCAAACTGGACCGATTTGTGCTGAAGTAAAATAATTAAGTATTTGATATTGATAATTTCACCTTCGGGTACGGTACCCAAAAAAGTGCATGTAAAACGGACACGTTTGTTTTCAAATAGAGGAGAAACACATTTTGTCATACACACGTTGTGTGTGACTTTCTTCCAGGCATGGGCCGCCGCGTACATATTAAGTGTCCGATTAATTTGAATGCATTAAACAGCGTCAAGAAAGCGTCATATAAAAGCAAAGAAAAAATAAACGGTGTGTTTCTTTCATCTTCGGCAACACTAGTGACGACCTCGACCTTTTGTGCAGTGGCGTTTTGTTTTCTCAAGTGCACGTTGATAATGAAAATTCACGTGAGCGTTAGTTATGATAAAGGACTGAACACTAAGTTAAATCGGTTATGTTTTCAGGTGATTTTGCTATTTTTGTTCGTCTCAAGTGCGATAAGTGACGAATTGCAACAACAAACTTTGGATCAGCAGACTAATAATCACTTGGACCCTTCCTTAGATTCGGAAACCGAACACATTGCGAAGGATCAAGACAAAAGGACCATTTTCGGTCCCCAGCCGCACATATACTTAGGAAAACACGTCGGTATTCATCCCACAGGAT
Source organism: Agrilus biguttatus (assembly GCA_963921985.1). Classification (NCBI taxonomy): domain Eukaryota; kingdom Metazoa; phylum Arthropoda; class Insecta; order Coleoptera; family Buprestidae; genus Agrilus; species Agrilus biguttatus. The sequence continues at coordinate 37,974,791 of OY998119.1, read as the reverse complement.
TTAAATATTTACTGGGATACGGACCAGTAGATATCAGATACAAAAATCCCATAAAACATTATAAAATATTCAAGCCAGTTCCTCTGAAGGTACACTATCATCCAAAGCCAGTAGTTCATCTTAAACCCGTTGTACCAGTTCGACAATATCTACCAGTTCATGTACATTCTGGTTGGAAACCTGTAGTAAGACCGCCTAAACCAGTGCTACCGGTTGTACCTGTACAGCCTCCATTTATTTCATTGTTACCTCCTAAGCCAGAACCCGTAATACCTCTACCACCTCCGGCTGTACCTGTGGCTCCTGCACCTGTACCCATAGTTCCAATTCCTCCTGCACCAGCAGTTCCTGCTCCTGCTTTACCAGTACCGGCTCCTGTTGTTCCCATTCCTGCACCGGAACCCCTAAGTCATCATCATTTCGTTTTTCAAACACCTGTGTCAAGACCAGTGTTAGTTCCTCAAATTCATCATGTAGCAAAACCTAATTTGGGAGTTCTTCCTCTAGGTGCTACATTCCCAGCACCTGTATTACCTCCCCCAGCTCCTGTGGCACATCCCCTAGCATTACCTGCACCTCATCCTGTTTTCCCAGAACATGTACATGTACACCATCCTGTTTTCCCAGAACATGTACCAGTACACCATCCTGTTCTTCCAGCACCTGTACCAGCGCATCATCCTGTTTTTCCAGGACCTGTACCCGTTCCTCAGCCCTTACCAGTACATCAACCGGCTGTTTTACCACCACCTCCTCCTCATTATCACCATCATCAACATATAGCACCTGTAGGTCCGCCACCATTATCTCATGGAGTCTTTCCGCTACCGGGTGAAGCCCACATTCCTGGTCCGTTTCCCCAATCTGTTCCAAAGGTTCCAGACGTACCTCCGCCTGCTTTAGTTCCAAATTTCGACCAGCGTCCCTTGTTTGTTGAATTCCATGGTGTTCCAAGTTTAAATCCTCTGAATAAGTCGAACTTTCCACCTGGTCCTTCTCCTGTACCTGAACCTGCTGAACCAGCATTTCCTCCATCGGGCCAAGAACTACCTACTCCGAGTTTAGGACCACCAAATGTTCAGCAGTACCAACAACAATTACAACAGCAACAACAATTACAACAGCAACAACAGTACCAACAACAATTGCAAGAGCAAAATTTCCACAGTCAAGGCTATCATTATCAAGGAAATCATGGATATAGTTATTCCCATGGTGATCCCAATCAAGAATTTGAACCGATTGGTCCTAATATACAACCTGGGCAAACAGACCTTCAGCTTCCTTTGCACCTACCAGAACATCCATTGTATAGACCTCAAGAACATAGTCAACACCAGTTTGCAGAACAACAGCGCCTAAGTCCTTATCATACAATAAGTTATCAAACTCACGGAAATTTGGACGCCTTTCGATCGCCCGTGAACCATCACCAAAATCCATTCCAAAGGAAAGGAGAAGATGATGAAGAAGATAACAGTAGGGAGGTTCGAAATAATCAGCCACCTTTTAAACCTTCACAAAGATTGCAAACGCCAATTGACAGAAGCGACGAAATAGATGAAGAGGAAGAAAACTAATAGTTTTATTATTTATTTAATATTATTTTCTAGTCGTTTCAGTTTATTATTGTTTGTTGATATAGAAAAGAATTCCTGGATATCTAAAATAACTTCTTAAAGACAATAAGAAAATCTAAATTCAATTTTAAATTTGTTTAAAAAATTTAATACATATATTCTTCTTATTACTATTGAATCAATGCATAAATCTGTGTCTAGTTCAAAGTATGGATTTGCTACAACCAAAGAAGTACGTTAGCACTTGTTTTAAGCACATGCCGAACGTTTTTGTTATATATGTATATTGTTAATGTATTTATAATGCGCGAATAAAGTTGACATAACTGTTGTTATATACTTACTTGTTCTTTGTTTTGTTGTTCTTCATTTCTTAAAATCTGTTGTAAAAGAACTATACACACTGTTAAGTTATAATCGGTTTCCTACAAAAACGAAGAAGTTAGGATTAGTTGATAACAATTGTTTCATCGGGAAATGTACGTAATAAATATGTTAAAATTCGTACTTTTAACTTTTCCAAGAGCACAAGCAGTTTGTCTTGGTTTCTGGACATTTTTAGACCAACTGACGCCTGTGCCATCAACCTTTTATCGATTACCTAACAAAATTCTTATTCATAACTCTAAATCACGCAATGTTTTGGTATGCATGCAATCGTTATTAGGGGAAACATAAGTGACAATAAATAAAATCACAATCGTTAGAAACAACGATTTGATATTAACTTCTAAAATTGTAATATCTTGAAATAAATACACAGCTGATAACTTCCACAATTTATTAAATAAATTTAACACGTGTTTCGCCAACACTGTGGTTTCTTTAGAAGTACAAAATCTACTTAAAACTTCCCAAGAGTAGATGTCTATAAATAGGGTGGTGCATCTTCATTAGAGTGAGGAAAAAGATTTAATAGTGGTGAGAGGTTTATATCTACTTGGTCATTAAGTAATATGTCTGTATTTTTATATTTGTTAATTTCATTAGATTCTAATAGTGTAAGTTTTAAACTTTTATTGTCAATGTGTAAAATTTTTAGATCTAAATTAAATACATGTTTATCTTCTAACACATGTTTGGCATAGTTAAAATCGGTTTTTATGTTTCTATATGATCTAAAATGTTCGTTCAAACGAATTCTAAAATTTCTTCCCGTCTGACCTATATAAATTCTTGAACAAGAATCACAATTGAGCTGATATATACCTGGTTTTGATAATTTCTCTACTTTGTCTTTATTATTCATTATATGTATGTTAAGGATATTATTCGTTTTGTATGATACATTTATATTGTTGTCTCTGAGAAATTTATTAATTGTTTCCCTATATATGTTAAAAAAAATTATTTGTGTTATCTTTAGTTAGTGGGAAGATGTTTGAAATATTTTGAGTGTATGAAATTTTTTGTAAAAGAGTGTCAATTATGAACGGGTTGTAATTAATGTTTATGCAATTTGTTTAATTGGATTCAATTCTTTATTATAGTCTGTTTCTGACAAGGGAACTTTGATAAGTCTGTGTAACGTGCTATAAGATGCTGAGTGTTTGTGTTGGTAAGGGTGACAAAATGAGTTGTGTATAATAATATCTGTGTATGACGGTTTATGGAAGATGGAAAAATTATGTTTATTATTTTGTTTGGAAATAGTTAAGTCTTAGTTCTATAGAAACAAAAAAAACCGATTCTAACTATGCCAAACATGTGTTAGAAGATAACCATACATTTAATTTAGATTACACATTGAAAATAAAAGTTCAAAACTTACACAATTAGAATCTAAAGAAATTAACAAATATAAAAATACAGACCTATTACTTAATGACCAAGTAGATATAAACCCCTCACCACTATTAAATCTTTTCCCTCACTCTAATGAAGATGCACCACCCTATTCATAGACATCTACTCTTGGGTAGTTTTAAGTAGATTTTGTACTTCTGAAGAAGCCACAGTGTTGGCGAAACACGTGTTAAGTTCATTTAATAAATTGTGGAAGTTAATATGTTACAGTTCCATCACGTATCCGCTAATTCAATACAAATGTAAAATCTTTTTTCTTCTTCGAATGGTTTAAACGGATCGCTGTGATTCCCAAAATCGTAAAATTCGTACTTTAAACTCCAAACATTTAAAATTATTATTCTTCACTTTGACTAGTTATTGTTTATAATTTTTTTTTTGGGTATTAGTATGATTGCTGTAGAATAAAATGCAAAACGGTCGTCCTACGATGCAAGCATTTAATAACTCTTTTATATTCACAAATGCAGTTGACATACTTTATGCCTGTTAGGCGCAGTGTATGAAGTGTTTTAAAACTCCTTTTTATGCCTACTACTTAATTTGTATGTATTCAACGTTTCCGATAAGAAAGAAAGACTATTTTTACTTTACGAAATTTATATGCCTATTGTGTATGTACGCTATATTGGATTACCTATTTTCAAAATATAAGTGGATAACTATTGAAATTTCCTGCGTAAACAAATGCACAATGTTCGGTATAATAATATGCAACATAACAAAATAAGTTTCGCTTTTGTTATTGAAAAATTTAAATTTCTTAATTCCGTTGTCGCGCATGAACGCAGTGGGTACAATAGGTACTTTTATTGTTATTTTTAACAACAACTTCAAAATAACGACAATTATAGTGGAAAAATAAATGCAACAGTTTAATTGACGAAACAACTTCTGATATTGTAAGCCTATACAATAGCCTACATTAAGTTCCCAATTTACGGTAACTTGGTAGGTCTTTAGGAACTCAACAAGAAATTGTATATAGGTGTCTATTCGCCTTATTAATTCATAATATTGTGTAATCAAATAAAATAGAAAAACACATACTACAGTTTCTAATTAATAGGTTACCCTCATCATAACAGGGTCGTCAGTCCTGAGCCAATTTTCGACTTCCTGAATACTGGAACAATTAACATCCTTAACTATCTGCAAACCGTAATTTAATCTAGGACTTATTCTGTCCACTTTATTCCTGTTTCTGCTTCTAACTAGCCCTTCATGACTCAGAAGGTATCCTGCCATTATACCTCGTCTTTTCCTACATTTTGCAATTGAACCTTCTCATTTGTAACCATTCAACATCCTCCTATAACACCACATCTCTAACTTTTTCTTTATCGTCTCGCCCACCGTCCACGTTTCTCATCTATTTTTAGATACCCGTGCTCTAAACATACACTTTTGGCAAACTTTTTCAAATTTTCAAATTAACCGTTCGCGACCACAGGCGTGATTTCTTTCTGTTAAAAGCGACTGGATTCTGCACTACTCCTTGTTTTTGTCTCTAACGCTTTTTCTGTCTTAACATATTTAACTTCCTAGATATCGAAAATCGGCGACTTCTTCTAGTTTTTAGTCTCCAATTTATATATTTGCTTTAACCTTACTTTCACCTACTTTGTCTGACAATATTTTCGTTTTGTTTCTATTTGTTATAGGTAACTCTAACTGTTACTATACTTTTTTTAATTATTTTAGACTTTAAAGCAGTAAATAATTCTTAAGTACTTTTGTAACTTTAGTACAAACAGGAAGTTAAGATTATAAACAGATAAAACTTACAATACTTTTATTATTTATATTATTATAATCATAAAGTTTAGTTTTTTATAATAAAAAATAACAATAAAAATTTAAATATAAATATGGATTCAACAGAAACAACTACTCCGAGGGCTAATACCCCTACCGGCATTGAACTACACTGATGATTCCGATGTATTATTAGACGAAGATATAACATATCCAAAAAAAAGAAGGAATTAAAATCCTTATTCGTCTAAATATTAAGATCAAACATCTCAAATTTTGAACGCGTCCTACCAAGTAGGCACAACGAACCGAAAGCCATATCCCACGACCGGTTTCGACCTATCGCGTCTCATCAGGTGGGCGCTGGCAGAAATGCCTTTACAGGCTATACTATAAATATGATCTTAATATTTAGACGAATAAGGATTTTAATTCCTTCTTTTTTTGGATAAAAATAACAATGTTTATGTCCATTAAGAGTTAATTAAATACTTTTTTACTTTCTTTTCGTTGGTAAATTTCTCAGAAAAATTCAAAACCTGGATGTAGTTTTGAAATGCAATATTTAGTTTGTGTTTTCTTGCAAAATACTTTCGTAATATTCCAGGAGCATCATAAGAAGTTATGAGGTGCTCGTATTTCTAATTAAACAATTTTTACATAAAATAATTTTACGTAAACAAATATTTCTAGTAAATTGCGTTATCTATAAAAACAGGCACTTATAAATAAATATTTGGTACGTTGCAACAATTTAATTGATTCGATATGGTCCAACCACAAAAACGAAGTATCTACAATAACAAAAAAAAAATGAAACCAAAGATTATCTCAGACTGCAGCAGAAACTGGATAATCCTCAAATAAAGAAAGATAGAAAAGAGGACACCATTAGTTACCAATGTAATAAATATCCAACTGTGCCAGACACAAGAACGAATTTCATTATTCATTAGCACGATTTTGTCTTCGGAAATATATTATGTCTACCTAGACGCCTGTCTGAGTGATATTGTTTGTACAAGAAACGCTAAAAAACTGTTCAACCGATTTTAAATTAAACTTTCACTGTTTTATTTCGTATTCATTAAGCATTGCAAAGAAAATGTTAATATTATTCGGTAGTAGCACCTAATAGAACTGTAGTTCCTGAAAATTTCTTGTACTTTTCCAATTAATAAAATTAAAATGGAAGAAATGTTCCTTTGAAAGGACCAAGGCTTTCAGGCTTGTACCACCAACGTTATCTGAAGGGGGTTCGATATTTGGCTTGAAGGCTACAGTACAACACAACCCACAGCGAAGGATTTTATGTTCCCTAAAAAGATACCAGCCACGTTAGTTGGCCAAACTTGTGCACTCGGATTCGTCCCCAAGAGGTAATTAGCGCTTATCAGCACACGAATTCGTCCCCGTTCGAAAAGCAATCCTTTCTTAATTATACATGAATTGGCTCCCATGGTTTACGCACTATTACCCAGAAATTCTGAAAGATTTTTAGAAAGATACTTTTATAAAATAAACAAATTTTTAAAATTCGATAAGCTAACATTGAAGAATATTATTATTACGTCAAAAACAAATAAAATTGCTACAGAATCGAAAAAAGATAGGTAAAAAAATGTAGGTATATTGTAATATTGGCATTAGATTCTGTTCTACCAAAGTTTAACTTCGTCTGAAAAATAGTTTTTGTGTTCCATACCTCAACATTTTGAAGGTATTGCGACAGTATTATAACGTCCAAAAAGATAAATGAATCGGATTATTAAATTTTCCAGTAAGATATTAAGTAACAGTCCGGTTTTAAAATTAACCATAAACAATTTGGTTAATTAGATTTTGTCTTCGATATGTCCCAATCAGCTGTCGTGCGTATTAGATTTGTATATTTAAAATAACAGTATAATAACATTGTAAGGTTATCTCCTTATAAGAAAGTAGTATATGTCGAGGGCACAGAATGCGTTTTTACAGTAAATTACAGTAGATTATTGAAATAAGTTAAGATACACTGTTAGTTGTAACGAATACAATAATTTTTGCCAATTATTTATTATACAATAAATAATTAATTTATTATGGTACTAATAAACTCTATCATTAAGGATGTGGGTTACTGTCACTATCACTTACTTATATCTAGAAATCAATTAAATCAATAAATGTCCTGTATCATGATGGTATACGACATAACACCCATAAAATAAAAACAAAACATTATTGTGTTCCATTCCCTCTAGAGGGTGATCTGTACCACTGACGTACACTGTGGCGCAAAATTAATGGGTGGAATGTGGAAGGTGGAGGTTAAGGAAAGACAGAGGTGATGATGATATCTGTGGTATATTATCGTACCAGAACATTTGTTTGCACGATTTAAGGAAACCACAGACCTGAAATTGCACCCGTGTCCTTAAACTGAACTTTTGGGTGTTTTATTCCCATCAGCTACTCATACTGATGGACGGGTCGTCCCGAAAACCACTAGACTACGCCACTCGGTGGGTGTCCTCCCGAATGCGAAACTATGACTTACTCACTATAACGAGCCACTCAGTCAGTTCCTATAAATTAAACGAGTTCATCTAGTCCAGTTCTATACCACAAAATTTCATTTATTACAAATTCTTAAAAATAAGTTGCTGCTATATTATGGTTTTCAAGAAATGTTAGAGCTCTTGGAATAAATTCTCGACATTGTTTTTGCAGAAAATAATTGCATAAATTAGGTAACAAGAAGTTGCCGTGCTGTTGTAGATTCCGCAGTTGCTGTTTTGTTTTTGCCTATCGATCGTTATCGACTCGAATTCTACTTTCATTTCCGGTTGGTAATTGGTCATCGATTAATTAGTGCAACAATGTTTTTGCATTCGAGACAGATTGTTTCAAACTATTGGCTGCAGAACATGTAATAAATAAAATAAAAGAGGGCGATTTCCTTTTGCAATTTTAAATAAAACTTCGACTATTTCTGTTTAGATTTACTAAAAATATCGATTAATGAGAGTGGAACTTCTTGTGGACGAATAAATAATAATATTTTATTTCATAACAAACGATAGATGGCAAGTACACTTCAATTTCTATGTATTTAACCTTTACTCCATCAAAAATAAACTATTCAATTCTTTACAGTTTATTCAAATGAGGTTTTCGTATAAACGTTGAGGAAAAAATTGCTTTTTAATGTTTCGAGAATTTATTGAGAATAACTCTACATATGTTTCGGTTTTATTAAACCTTTATCAAGAATACTGTAGGTACTAAAATTAAAGTGCTTAAGCTAATCCTTATATAGGTACCTAGAGGTGTTATTGTACGTTTGTATGTGTTTGGGTGTTACTGGTGATACCTAAATAATGATCTATTATAATTGTTCATTGGTTATATTATGTTGTTTCTGAAAAGCCCTTTTAATTTCCAGTTCTTCTAGACAAGTTAGTCGTTTTCCTTTGTTTTCAGCCTGTAACAGTCTTATATTATCTATATCTAATTCGTGCTTACTTTCTATATAATGGATACTTAAGCCTGTAGATTTTCTTCCATCTTTTATACTTTTTATGTGTTATTTTAGTCTTGTTTCCAAACCCCTACCTGTTTGACCTATGTAGAATGCATCGCATTCTTTACAATTTATTTTATAAACTCCGCTCTTACTTAAAGTACATATGTTTCATAACCATATCACCAAGAATTCCGTTTCATTTATGAAAAAGAACAGATTAGTTACACAGATCAACAAAATTAGGAACTGAAAAGAAATACAGATAAAGTTTCATCAGTATGTCAGGATTTTAAAACATCCGAACCTCAAAGCTTTGGCTTTTTTGAGAGGATTACAATGTACCCAAACTAAAACAAATCAAGTTAATAGCCATTTCCAAAGTTTCTTCTGTCGTTGAATTAGAATCTATCCTCATAATTCCCCCGAACACATTAATATTTTGAATTATTTATTTCAATTCTAAAATCTAATTGTTGCTAAGTTAACTTATTAAGAAATAAAACAAAGTAATGTTTACACCAATTTATGAGTCTACTCGACAATTGTTTCGGTAGAATATTTAGTTAATACTCTTGATAATGGTAGTATCTACAGAAACAATTGTCGAGTAGACTCATAAATTGGTGCAAACATTACTTTGTTTTATTTCTTAATAAGTTATATACTATGTTTTACAAAAAGAGCACCGTAGAAAGGACATCTTGATATTTTGATATTATAGGGTAATTCTGGAGCAAAATCCGACTTCGACATTATACAATATCCTCATAGTCTTTCTTGCTTTTAGTGCACTCTTTTTCAAGTGACCTCTCTTTTTCGAAGACTCTACTATTGAAAGTTGAAAAAATGGATAGGAAAAAAAAATGAATCGTTGTCGATGGTAATCTCAAAAGGGCCCGAAGAAACGCTTTAGTATTTTACAGTTTCGAGAAATCTTATTCTCAAAACCAAACGATTAGCACCATTCGATTTTTTAAATTAACGTATATCAAAATCTGAAGATGTAATGGCAACCACCGAAATGGCCACTGTCTTCGTTTTCTGTTTTTTTTATTTCGCGTTGCAATGCTCACGAAAGAGTCCAAATTTTAGATTAGGATATTTCATCAGCGTCTCAAATTATGTAGGAAATGACATCTCTAATCTTAGTTTCCTGATACTCGTTGACCTATGTTGTTTTGGAATAAAAGTTTTCCTGGATTAACCTCAGAGTTTCTTAACCTTATTTTTGCTGTTGCACCCGGATAGATATTGGTAATGACAGCGGTAGCAGGCTTTTTTCTTTGGAACGAAGGATTGTGGCAGGAAGTTGACATCGTTTTGTGTGGGTCATCGAGAGCAATGTTTTGCCATTTTCCTCGCAATGCACCACTTACCACATTACCAGAGTACATAGGTACAGTGGCAACAATTTGTTCGTTCATTTCTTTACGTAAGCAACAACTGATTTCTGCAGATTTTATGTGGCGGCTTTGTATTTAAAAAATCGTAATTACTTCATGTTATAAAGCGATAAATAGAGTGTCAATCGGCGTTGTTCGATCAAGTTTACGAGATACGTAATGCAACAACAGAAGTAAAAACTATATACATAGATATATATCCTGTAATATGGACAATGGGCACACCTGACCCCGTTTAAACACCCACAAAAAACCCACAACCGTTGCATTTTACCGAAATATTAAAGCACAATATCATTTCGCGGGCATTTCCGATTACAATCTGCAACCTCTGAACCCTTAACACTAAAGTTGTTGTACAATAGACCTTCAAGCAAATTGAACAAAATTACCGTGTGCTGTTTCAAGATAATTCATTTTTACCCACATATAACACACAACATACACTCATATTTTCTATTATGTGAAATGTGGTGTAACTTGTACTACTTACGTACGAAATTACGACTAACTAAGCACACACAAAAATTAATTATTGGTCAACAGTGAAAAAAACTTCTTCCACATAATTCTAAAATGTGGGAAATTTCATATGGTCATTTACTAACACCAATTAACAAAAAAGCGGCATTTCTAACCGGGTGCCTCCACCGAATTTGTTTTTTAAATTGCAGTGCAAGATCGAAATATTACTTAAAATCATAAACAATCATAAACAATACGATATATCAAAAGAAACTACAGCATATTTTATTCTTTTATTAATTTTTCTTCAACAGTAATTATTACGTATTACTTCTGAAGAGGCGAAACAATTATAAAGTGTATAATATACCAATTTTAATAATATTTAGAGAGGTTGCGGTTGGGAACTTGTAAAACATTTTTAATATATTCAAAAAACAAACACACTTTTTCAAAGGTTTTACAAAGTTTATTAAGAATACTCTTACAATCGTTTCGGCTTAATTAGGCCATTCTCAAACAGTCAGTTAATTTCTAATTGATTCTTTGAGAATGGCCTAATTAAGCCGAAACGGTTGTAAGAGTATTCTTAATAGAGTTTGTAAAACCTTTGAACAAGTGTGTTTGTGTCTTATATATATACCAATTTTGTTTTATTTTTTTTTTTTCTAAAAATTGCAAATATGTTTCCAATGTTTTTCCATTAAGTCAATGTAGAAATAATTAATCATATAAGTTATGTTATTGTAATTGTGTTAATTCTATCTAAGTGTTTCTAATAAATACAATAAACGATTTAAAAAAGTAGATTACTCCTGACAATTTTGATTTTAAACGGATTTATATGTATAATTGTACACATATAAATTATGCATGTAGGTAGTGACAGATATTCCATAAAACATATGATGATTGTCATAACAAAATTCTGGGGAAATTGTGATAAGACAACTCAATTTGATTCGATTACATCGGAAATTAAGCCATTGTATGAATAAAGATGTTGATCCAGGCTGATGGGCCGTGGTCGAATGGAACTTGTAGATCCAAACGTTTCGACTGCAGATTGTACCTCGGAACACTGAAGATGACAGCCGAAGTTGCAGTCGAAACGTTTAGATCTACAAGTTCCTTTCGACTACGGCTCATCAGCTCGGATCAACGTCTTTGTTCATTCGATTCCGGCCGTGAAAGCCCACGCCATAAGCCATTGTAGTTCGCATATAGTATTTTCAAACAATAAAATGGGTTTAAGAGCTATCCAAATACAAATACAAATGAATATTTAGAAAAGGTATTTCAAATTCCAAATATAAATAGGTATTTTGTATTAATTTTAAATAGAAGAAAACGTTAGGTACCTTAGAAAAACTTTTGTTTTGTGTTTTATTCCCACCAAGTACTCGTGCTGGTGGGCGGGCAGTCCCTCCAACCTACACTGTAGTGCAAAGCCGGAGGGTAGGGCGTAAGGCCCTCTTCAGCTTCCTTGCAGGAATCGTGGGAATGGGTGGGTGGCGTGATTAGGGAGAGAAAGATGAGACAAACGAAACGAAGACAGAAGAGAAGTGAAATATTATCTGTGGAATATTACTGCTCCAGCATTTCTCTAGATGATCCAAGGAAACCACAGAAAACTTGGACCAGAACAGCCAGACCTGGGTTCGAACTGATGACCTCCCGAATGCTAAGCAATGATCTAGAGCACTAAACCACGCCGCTCGGTAGGTACATTAGAAGAAACGTTATATCAGTAAACGATTTATCTCACACAACAGCGCAATAATAAGGTCTTGCATAGAATTACTGTTATTTTGGAAATTCCACAATTCGTAAAAATTCTGAACGAACTAATTTCTTTATCTGCTTTGTTACCTAATATTTGTGCCAGTTTCCTAATGTGTTGTGTTACACGTTAAAAAAAGATAAAAATTCCAACATCACCTATACTTGCTTGCTACATACAAGTGTAACAATTTCATATTTTAATACTTACTATTATGATACGTTTTAAAATAAAATTTATTACATAAATATCCATCTATGCATTATCTAACAATCATCTTCATCGAGCATCGGAACGATTTGCTTTTACGTAATTAGTAAGAAAACACAATAAGAAACTTCAACAAGTATATTTAATCTAACTCGACAATTGTTTCGGTTAAAGAGCCATTTTCATGAGTACAACTATAATACGATTTATCTGCACCATCGAAGGTTTGAATATTATTAGAGATTCGCTTTTATTTATTAATATCTGCTTTTCTAACTATTTTGTAGAAATTATAAAAGAGTAGGTGTGTAAGTAAATAATGCCGCTTGCTTAGGCGCATAGATCAAAATATCCGCAAATATAATAAATAATTCTATAAGGATGTTTCGTAGGGTTCTTGGTGAAACATTATTAAAACAAATTTAAAATTAAAAAAACGAACACTTGGTAAAGTTCCACAAATTTTATTATTATTTGTCCGACAGCTGTTTCGACTTTTACGTCATTCTCAATGACTGTGAGTGCTTAACATTGGAATTAATATTTGTAAAGGTGATTGGTTATGAGTAATTATAATATTGCTTTTATGATGGGAAGAACCTTAAAATCTAGTTGTTCGTTTGTGATGAATGAGTACCTTTCGGTTCGCAATGTAAAAGTGACTTTATTTGTATTTATGAAATGATCATTTCGTATGTAATGTGTTGCAAGGCCTGTTGTATTTTTATTACATATGATAGATTTTTTATGATCATCTAGGCGTTTACCTAGATTCCGACCCGTCTGACCAATGTAAATTGTATCACAATCTGAACATCCAATCTTATACACTTCATTTTTTTGTGAAACTTTACCAAGTGTTCGTTTTTTTAATTTTAAATTTAATATAGTAAATCATCATTAAAAATTCAAACTTTTGGTGGTGCAATTATTGTGAAATATATTTCATAATTTAATAAATCATCTAATGAACATTTAATTCAATTTTCAATAAAAACCAGAATCACCAATCTATAACGCGATTTAAAAGAAATCACTTTCGCATCCATTAAATTTTATTACATTTGTAAATTAGAAATCTATTTTATATTGGACATAATGACGAGGCGGCGAAGAAAAACTAATCCAATCGAACTATTCCAATAAATAACTTTTTTTTTAAGATACGGCGTTCAATGATTGATTGTAGAATCAATTAAAACCGCCGTTAAAAATTAAGTTTTGTTTATGTAATACTGCAAAGTGAATTAACTTTAAAAATGCACCAAGTACGTGTAATAGTTAGTTCTGAGTATCTAAAATGTACAGGATGTTATAATATTTTATGCAGGGTACCCACTACCCGAAAATCTCGGATGGTTGATCCACCACCCGCAATGCAGATATGTCAGAACTCCCTTACTATTATTATTATATTTGTTCTATAATTCCGAATCAATTATAAGTTGAAAATAGTATTCATCTAAAAAATGTGGTTTCCAACCCTAAACCTAACCAATGTACTTGACCCACCACCCAATTTATAAATATTGCCTTATTTAAGACTACTGTTTTCAATAAATATAAATATGTAATCAACAGAAACTACTACTCCGAGGGCTAATACCCCTATCGGCATTAAATTACACTGTTGATTCCGAACGATTCTTAGAAGAAAATAACATTCCAAAAAAGAAGGTACTAAAATCTTTTTTCGTCTAATTACAAAGGATCACAGATCCTACATTTGAAACGCGTCCTACACAGTAGGCACAGCGCACCAAATGTGAGATCTGTGATCCTTTATAATTAGACGAAAAAGGATTTTGATACCTTCTTTTTTGTAATGTTATTTTCTTCTATGAATCGTTCAGAATCAACAGTGTAATTCAATGCCGGTAGGGGTATTAGCCCTCGGAGTAGTTGTTTCTGTTGATTCCATATTTACATTTATTATATAGCTTGTAAAAGCCTTTCTACCAGCACCCACCTGATGAGACGATAGGTCGAAACCGGTCGTGGATATGGCTTTCCGTACGCTGTGCCTACTGTGTAGGACGCTTCCTTAAAATTTAGACGAAAAATGATTTTCTTTCTTTTTTGAATACTGTTTTCAAAATATTATCTAGCAAACTTGTCTTGAATTGATCTTTGCTGAATGAAGGCAATAGATAAAGAAGAAAATGTGACTAGAAATTATGATAAGTCAACATAACATATCATAACACATACAAAATGAAGCCCTATTTTTACAATGTTAAAATGTAATTACGTTTAAAATAGGTATGTAATCTGTAACGAATGAAACATCTAATCATTATGATATACTTTTTATAATCAAATGGTTTCATCTTAAGAAATAAAACACAAGTGTTTTAAGAGTTTAACAAAATATATTAATTAAGGTGAAACGATTCGTCTGATTTTATTAATGTAATTTGTTAAACTCATAAAACACCTGTTTTATTTTTTAAGTTATAATGGACTATAAACATATTAGTGCCTTTTCTATTATATATTTAAATGGTTTTATAGTTGCTAATTTATTGTGAGATAGTAATTGGATTTAATTACTTTCTATCTGGTGTATTGTAAGCAGAAAAAAGGCTAAAAGGCTCCTACTCAGCAGTCTCTCTTCATAATGTACCTTTCTACCTTTTAATTGTTGTCTATTAGAATTAATATCTATTTGCAATTATTATGTCATGTTTTCATATACAACAATTGCATTTGAAATATTTTGTTTTGTTTACTTTAAAATCATCGTACATTTAAAAATGGATAAAATACCTACTATTACGTAAATAAAGTGATAAGATAATAAAAAAAGTGTTAAGAAATATTCTTGAGTTGTAGATATCATTATAAGTAGTGTAATTCATCTTATGTTAACGTATCAATTATATACACTTATATACCAATTTTTTCTGTATTAATAATGTTTAACTTACGTTTATCTCGAGTATGGTGTTGTTATATCAAGTATTATTTTAAAGCACTGAATGTAACTGTTTATCGAAAACTACAACTTATTTCGTAATTTTACGTTAAAACGTGGAATTCACGACTAGAGCCACATGTGGTATTTATCATCTTTGACCTTTAAAATGTTGTCCAATCGTACATCTTAGAGATAAGAAGAACACAATCAATTCAACTTTTTTATTAGTTATAGATGCTACTTCATACCAATCTTAGCAGCTGTTTCGTTATTTTAAGTGTAATAAAAAGAGGAAATGTACTTTTTATTTTATATTTTTATGTCAAAATCTAAAGGCATAAAAGTGATAAAATATATTTTAGAATCTGTAAAATACTCTCTTTCATTTATAATAATAATAAATAAAAATCAAATAAAACACAGATCTTTATAAAGTTTCAATAAAAACAGTTTATTTATGTAAATCATTACAATATTGAGCTATAAGCGATACAAAATTCTAGTGATTTACACATCTTGAAACTTTAGAAAGATTAGTGTTTTATTTCATTATGAATAAATTTTAACATATATATAAGGCAATCAGGTAGAGCGATCAAAACCAGACTAAGAGAACATCTGTATGCAATATAAAAAAGAAAAAAGACCACAGGCATATTTGAACAAGTAAAAGATTAAACTTATTTGAAACCTTAGAAATTAAAAAATGCCAAAAAGAGCATCTAAATATAGTTAACAATCAAATAAAACTCAATATAAACAATTCACCATGACTGGTTCACTACCCCGACTAAGAGTTCTATAAATACTTGTAAACCTCTCGGTTCGAACCCGCGTCCGGCTGCTCTGGTCCAAGTTTTCTGTGGTTTTCTTGGATTATTTAGGCAAATACTGGGGCAGTAATGTTCCACAGATAGTCTTTCACTTCTATTCTGTCTTCATTTCGTCCGTCTCATCTTTCTCTCCCTAACCACACCACCCACCCATTCCCACGATTCCTGTAAGGAGGCTGAAGAGGGCCTTACGCCCTACCCTCCGGCTTTGCACTACAGTGTAGGTCGGAGGGACTGCCCACCTACCAGCACGAGTAGCTGGTGGGAATGAAACACAAAAAACTTTTTTATTTTCAGTTTTATTTAATATAAAATTTCTGTATCTTTGATAATAGCCTACAGCCGAAACGGTCGTCAGAAGATTTCAATAAACTTTATGAAACCTATCCAATGATTTTTTACATACATTAACCCAAATATTATTAAAATGTTTGACCATGAACAACAGTAAGTACAATTTTTTTCTGGTTCCACTTTTTTATGACACTTTTCTTGTGCCCAAGTCGACATTGTTTTTTTTTAATGTTGTTTTGTGTTTTTATAAATTTTTATTTCAAATAGGTGAATAAAAATACGAAAAATAAAAAATATCGAAGAAATATTTCACTCTATCTTGAAATCACTTAATATATGATGACATGTTGATAATATCTCTACCCAAATAAAAAATAACACTTTTGATGTCTAAAAACATAATAGTAAGTAAACTTAATATTTATAAACAATATATATTCTCTAATACTTCATCATAAAAGATGGTTTCGTCCGATTTTTGATACAGAACATTATTGTTTTTTTAATAATAGATTAATATTTTTACTATTTTATTTTTTAACATTATTTAAAGAAACTCGCTAGTTTTCGTTGATGTATAATTATTTAAAAATATTTTATTATTTTTTTATTAGTTTTCTGCATTAAACTTCATAATAAAATAAAACTAAAATAAACACGCGCATTGCAAAATTCACAAAAAATATTTCTTCTAATTGTTTTACCTGCTTATATTGGAATGTAGGCAATACTTTTTTCTCTACTGGATTATAATTTACTTATTTTACTAAATATTTGATATTTTTACCTAAACTTCAAAACTGCATAAGTAAAGTATTTTTTAATGCCTATAAGTATTTAGGAAATTTAGTATAACCATAATTTTCTAAACTTTGTATAGCAAACATCATAAGAATAATTTTTTGGTATTTCATTTTTTAAACCATAATTCAACTTTGTACCAATTATATTTAGAGAGGAAAAAACAAAAATATTTGATAAATATGTAGTTTCATTTTAGTAAAGTTTATTATATACTCTTACATTTATACCCTATAAGATAATATACACGACACCTAAAATAAATACATACCTGTATTATAACATTCACAAAAAATATTTCTTTACCCACTATTGTCCCATTCTTAGTAATACTTTTTTTCTCCTCTGCATTAAGATACATTTTACTTACCTATCTTATTAAATATTTGATATTTCGATTCAAACATCAAATCTAATTATTTTCTTTATATATGTATTTAAGAAAAATTATTATAACACATAAAATACTCACACCCTGCTATTAGACAATATAATGATAGAAACTTCTTGGGATTTGATTATATTTCATGTCCTTTTTTTTGAAACAATTAATTTTTTGAACACCCCATTGAATATTTGATTTTTTAAACCATAGTTTAGCTTTGTATCAATTATTTTTAGAGAAAAAAACAAAATAACTAATAAATAAGTAACTTTATTGTAGGAAAGAAAATTTATTATAATCCTTAATATTCACACCCTATAAGACAATGTCTACGATAGCTAAAATAAATACACTACAACGTTACACATTTATTTTCATCATCATTTATGCAAACTAAACAAAACCTAATTATAGAATGCAAGGTGAATGAAAAATGAGTTACAATATCACTCGACTCATCACAAACTTAAATACTTACAAAGAAAAGATCAAAATTACTCTATTCTTATAACGTATGTATTAAAAATATTATTTACTCGTAACTATATCGTATGGAATTGTTATATTATTATTATTATTTATCATATTAATCATCATCATTGTTATCATTAATTTTTTATAGTAATAATTTATTATTATGCGAGTTTATGTTACATTTGTGTGCAAGAATATCTTTTTGCAATCGGACAAGTGATTAAAATTGTTTTTATTTAGGTAATTTATTATTATTTATCTAATAATATAATATTGAGAATCGGTACATCCCCGATTGTCGCATTTCGCAGGAACGAGATAAAAACTCTCTCTCTGCTATCAGTTCACACACCAAAGTAACCCTTATTTAAAATATATTCGAATTTTGTTTCTCCTACCCCATCCGTAGAGTAAAATACATATAATTTTTTAAGTATATAACCTAAAAGGAAATAAAACAGATCTCATGAATTAAATACTTAAAACAGAAAATTACTATTTAATACTTCTCTTGTATAGATGTAGAAAATAAATTAAGATACTTATACAAATACAAATAATATGGGTTGATAAGAATAGGTACACCCCTAACAAACCCTCGCCGTAGTTATATACATTGCAATAAAGAAAATAATTTTACAGAATTTTTTAATCATATTGTTTTGCGAAGATTCTTGTAGATTTTTTTTTTAAATCACGCAGAGCATTATGCTTTTATCAACTTTCGTCCACAATTACTTATTCTAATAAGAAACGTTTGAAACCGATCAAAATTCAAAAATACTCTAAATAATGGTCACCTTCTTCCAGACATACATTTTTATCATATGAATTTGTCTTGTATTTTCAACAACAAATGTGTATACGTAGCAACCACTGTTGACGTGGTTCTTTTTATTGTACTTTTTATACGTACAAACCAGTATCAGTAGATAGGTGATATGGTAATAGTTAAGAGGTTAAATGGCCCTTTCAAAAAAAAAAAAAAAACAATTAGTGCAAAAAAAACGAAAACATTATTATCTATTAGAATTGCCACCTCAAGTCATATTTTCTATTTGGGGATGTCAAAATACAAACCGATAATTTAATTATTTTATTGCACTATTTAAAACAAAGTTTCGATTAGACCATACGACCAACAACCGCTAAGCCACAATCGACCTAAATAATATGTTGATTGGGTAAGCCTACGACGGAAATAATTCGTTAAGGGGAAGGGCGGTAATTCATATTAGTTAACCCTTTTATTTTTCAAAGGGCAAACGAATTACTTCCATCCAGTAGTACAAGTCTTGCATTTCTTCTTCTAGATTATATACAGTTGTTAAGATGGGGTGTAAAAAGTATGCATTAATTTACATGAAATAAAGAGTCTTGCATTCCGTTTGGACGTGACTATTTACACTACAGTGAAGATCGTGAACCGACCATGTTGACGTTTACGTTCGATCATTTGGCGCTTTGTACGAGCGCCGGGGACGTTGTCTTGACGCCTTTGGTTGTCTCTTTCTTCGGCGTCGGTGACACACAAATAACGTCACCATTTTCATTTGCGTCGTCAATCACTTCGATGATTTTGTCGTCGTTGGTAGCCGTCGCAGTGGCTGTCACACCTGTGTTACCGTCCTCGTTCAGCGTCGGCCCATTATCCCGTTCGTAATCTTTAAGGACGTTGTCGAGATTGTAACGTTTGCGATAATTGACGAAAAAAGTGCGCACGTGATGTTCGGTCTTGTTTCCAAGCACTTCGGCGATGCTCTTGAAGTCCTTGCCGTATTTGCGTACTCCTTGGACCGCGAGCAGCAGCTCTTCGTTCGTCCAACGGGAATTTATGCGGGAGGAGGCGTTGTCGTTGTTGGGACGGAGATCCTCAATGGAATCCGAGTGTTTACGCTTCAAAGAACTCACTACCTGCTTGTTTTGTTGGATCTGTAACAATGGAGAAGTGCCTCAGTTTTCTTCACATGACATAAAACCACAATAAGCTACTAACTCGAAAAATAAAGTCAATAACAATTAAATATTAACATTGAATCGTACATCTTATAACATAAATTTGTTAAAAAAAAACAATTTTTCTTCTAATCAACATATTTTAATATTATAATGTTTTAAATCGCATCAACCGATAAATATGAGATTTTTTCTTTGAAATATAAACAATTGCATTGAGCGAACTGAATCAATCGATCTACCTATCGATTCCCTGTAAGCAACACCTATATAAATCTAAAAAAGAAAAAAGATGGTACACAACACTTGGATTATTACTCAATTGGTTCTCCCGAAAGTAGCACCTGTAACTGAAAATGTACAAGATGAATGATGACCGTTCTATAACAATATAAAAGAAAAGGGAAACACTTTTGACATGGAACATTAAAGGTCTCTGTTTATTATATTACTTTTCTAGCAAAAGATATGCGTAAAAAAATAACGTAAAACTAACCAAGACAATACAAAAAAAACAACTGAAGTACGCACAAACGTACTAACATACACACACAAAACACACAACGATCATTAATCTGTTAATTAAAAAAAAAAAAACAACAAAAAGAAAGCAAGAACGTATAAGACACTGAAAAATAAGGGAAACTAATTGACTGTTTGGTGGTACTTGTCGACAAGCTGTGTATAAAAAAGACAGAGAGAAGAAAGGGGAGGGGGGCAATAAAGTGTTAAATTGCGGCGATAGGTACTCACTTGTCGCTGCAGTGACTCCACTTCTCGGTCCATGGCCTTTAGCATTATTGCGCCTGCGTTTCCCGTTGCGAATGCCGCCAGATCATCGTGGTTGATGTACATGCCACGAGGGGGCTTGCGCTTGTGCCGCACCCCCAAAGGGGTGCCGCGCTTGCCTCCTGTTGGCCCTGATGTGGGCCTTAACGTTCCTGTACGTCTGTATCCAACAACACATTCGAGTTTTTTACCATCCGTTCTGATTCGGATAATGACGAACGCAATTTTTATATTATGTATGTATTATATTAATCACCAAAAAAAATTTAACCAACAACAAACTAAGAATAGATTGCCTTAACACGAAATCACAAAAAATTATTCTTACATAGGATGAAAAAAAAGAGAAAAACAAGAACAAAAACTGATCAAAAAATAATAAGGCGAGCGTCGTCATTATCATGATCATCACTCAGTATATTTAAACAAATTCTGTAACTCTGTGCCAATATTATTTTTGAATTTAGACAATTTGTAATCAGGGGGAAATACAATTTATGCTTGTGGTACAGAACTTATTGCAACATACTTTCTACTACCTAAATTGAAATGAAACATACCTCCAATGTTGGAAACATGACGTACACATAATGCCCTTTGGGGTAGTGTGAGTGACTGTGCAGTTGACTCCGCAGTTAGAACACGCACCACCTTCACCCTGCACACACATACGTTCATACAGTCATGCCATCCATGCACGAAGAATTAAATTATAAAGACTTATCAGAATAATAGATCAGTGTTTTTAATATAACTTATCTATAGTGAACTGTACATCTTTAATTCACTTAAAAAAGTTAAGAAAGGTATCTTAAGAAAAAATTTAAAATTTACCTGTTACTGTCGAATGTTATGTTAACAGTTAATTTTTTTGGCGCAATTATATTAACTACTGTTTTTGATGAAAAAAGATATTTAGTTCACTTGTACAGTCCAAAATAAAATGGTATCGCTAATTATATAATTATTAAAAACCGCAAGAAATATTAAAAACAAAATACGCTTCGTTCTGTTACAGTTGTTCAATTAAATGTACAAGGTGCTTTTTTTTCTGCGCCGATCGATTTAACCCAACCATTTGATTTTGAACAGAAACATTTAAAGATGTGCCCTGCTATGATAAGAAAGATGTAAAAATAATAACAATTTAAACAGAAGACAGCTACTAGCTGAAATAGAACTGAAAAGGAACATCAAAGAAATAACACCACATAATGAGTGCCGAGTGTTGTGCACATTTTTAGTAAGAGAACTGTACCCAAATAAAGAATAAATATTCACGTTAAAAAGGACAGAAAAGGTAAAGAAAAAAAAAATACAAAACCAATCAAGCATCAGAATAGCGTAAAATGAACAACCACGTAAAATGAAGTAAGAAAATATTCACAAGGCACACCTTGGTTTGGTACTGACATTTATGAATGCACAGAAATACTAACAATAGAAGTTTCGTATCTACTAAAGAGAGAAATTGATTAAACTAGAAGCGTGGTGTTAAGTAGAAGACATGATCGAAACAGATTTCTTCAGTAATTTGAAGCCATTTTGATCTTTTGATCTTTGATCTTTAGATTTTTAAAGATGTCCCAGCCAATTAATATATAATTTTAATATACATGTAGAAACACCTTTATACCTTATAGCAGATTTTTAATGTAAAAATAAGTAAATAATACTCAGCGAACCACATGTTTAAACAACTAACTAATTGAATTGATGAAGCTTTTAAATATTGTAACTCCATTTTAATGTAGAAAATCAAAAACACAAACACAAGTTACAAAGATGTTTATTGTACCACAATGTACATTTCACCACACAGTAATACTGTACTTCTTCCACCTGAAGAAGCCATTATGTGGCGAAATGTACAATATGGTACAATCAACATCTTTGTAACTTGTATTTGTGTTTTTTATTTTCTAAACTAACTAATTTTAGAAATACAAAGTTATTAAATTTGTTTTAGTAACTTGTTTCGATCATGCTTCATTCAATATTATGAGAATATACGTTATATACAAGGTGTTCTATTTTTGTTTTATTTTAATTGCGATACCTGTTTCCCATTTTCGCCGCTAGATTTGGTTCGCGGTGGGGAACCGCTTGAGCGGCGTATACCGCGATGAACATTCCACTTCTGCAATACATACAATCACGTTCTTACACCACGACATCATCATAACAATACGTAAATAATATTTATTTACTTATGTATGTGGTAAAATTTATTTGACGACATACTAGTTCTTCGGTTGTTAATATAACGTTAAAAAAGTACCAAATACTCAATTACCAACAGCCTCCTTTTAAGGCTAATTAGATAAGTACCTAAAGTGAAACTACATACATGCTGGCGAACAATAGTACCATCATAATTGAAAATTACATCTCATTGAAGTAGAAATCAAATTACTTCATTTACAAAAACTTTAAATTTTATATAAAATTCTATTACACAATAAATAAATATAGATCTATGTTTTTTCAATGTTTTAAATATATCAATTTTCTGATTGATTAATGAATTGATTCTCAATTATATATATTAATCTCAATAAACATTACATAAAGAATGAATATAATTAGAAAAGAAAAAACGGTTCAGGGGGATTTGAGAAAAAATATTTAAATAGGATTTTGGAAGAAAAATAAAGCTGTTTAATGTGTTAGTAAAAAACATATTACATATAAAATCTGTTTATATAATTATCAATTATAGAAACAAGGCAATTGCTTTCAGGATATCGGTAAAAAACAATTTATTAGATATTTCTTTATATATTCTGGATCTATTTGTATATGTAATTATTTGAATCCTTAAAACCTTTACGTGTGTAACTAGTCCAGTAGTCAATGGATTAATCAGGAAAAACGTCTTTTATAATAATTAATTAACAAACACTTAAACATTAATTTTAAGTAGGTTTAAAAATCTACCATTATGAGAAACTCATCTTGAAGGCATAAATAATACAAGAACAAATTAATTAAACCAACTGAATTCAACATTCACATAAAATACTACCAAGTGTGGATGTAATGTAGAAAAATCCATGCAAAAAGTACCTATTATTAAAAACTTAAAACAGCAACATCAAAGATGATAAATAAAAAATTCAAGTACAAGAAACAACAGAAGACAAATAAATAAAAACAATTCTGGGACAGACACACTATATGGAAAAAATATCATATTGTAATAATATCTAATGTAACTCACCTTTTCTTCATGATCAGATTCTTCATTGGAGCCACCTTCTGAGCCAGCCTCAGAAGGAGCACCATCTTCCCTCGGAGTAGATAATTTTCGAGCTTGTTTGTCCATCAAACTGGTTCTTGATCTTGTCTTTTTCCAACTGTAATAATATTTCACCAAACTGGCAATACTTTTATCTGGTAACTAAAAACAAAATTGCTTCAATGAAAAAAATAATGTTAAATGCTTAAAATAAACAAATAGCACAAACTCTTATTACATTTACCATTTGTCTAATTCGATGAAAACTTTTCCCATGAAACTGAAATGCCTGCTCAAAAAGTACCTTGTCTTCAACAGACCACTCATCTGGGAAAGGGGTAAAATTAGCCAAATCTAACACTGCCCTTTCAAGATCATGCTTATGCCAAAAAAGCATCCCTAAAGCTTGTTCTCCATTATATCCATACTTTTCTTTGGCTAATGTGATGTAATCCTCTACTGCAATTGTGACTGTTAGAATCTTTTTGAGTACTTTCTACTACACAAAAGACACAACTTACACTTTGAGTCTGGAATATCGGTTGTTGGAGACCAAACCAGGAGTGCTCTATCAGCTAGCAATTCTGGTTTTCTGAGGGGCTCTGGTGTTAATTCTGGGCATACAGCTTGGTAATCTCTTCCAACGCGTATTTTATCGACTGGTACTGAAAATAAAATTAACGTAAACTAACCCCACTTTAAAATAAATAGTTCTGAGGAAAAATATGCCCTTCTTTTTTCTAGCACAAACTTTAAAAATTTTAGTACTCATTACTAAATATGAAACACCAAATACTAATGTAGTAGAAAAGTTAAAAAAAGGTGCTATAAAATTACCAGTATTTTCATCGTCGCTTGAGTCAGCTTGTGCATGCCCATTAGGACTGGGCCCCCGACTTCGCCGACCATTGCGTGTGTCTTCTCCAGTTTTTGCGGATAATACCATTCTAATAAATGTTTTTATAAAACCACTGTTCACCCAAGACACTTATATTTTAAAAAATATCGTTCTAAAGTTTGGATGGTTAATTCAAATCTTTTTGAAACAAGCTACCGTACACAATACTCATTTTGAGCATCACAGCACCGTCGTTAATAAATTTCATTTCGAGGAATTCCAACTGGAGCGCTACAATCGCTCTACCATGTCTCTATCGTAGTTTCCCGTTACCTCTCTCAATCTATGATTTCAAATTTGCTTCATAAGCATACTGTCAATCAATTTAAATCATTTATGAATACAATTCAATATCAACCATAAACAAACCACAATAATTGATAGTTTTCAAAAGTTGCTTCAGTTTAGAACGAAAACAATCAACAATATAATTTAATTTTTTAAAAATCTGAAAATAGGATGTGGTGATTAATGGCAATCAACACGGATCAATTGATATGCAAACTAAATCGTTTGGATGTCATTTTAGTTCTGTAGCTTACTTCAATGTATCATACAACCACAAGTGTACATTTTGTTATGCTGTTTGCACCATAGCCACTATCTACCATTAAAAAAATAAACCAATATAACCTCAAAAATTTACTACTAAGCTCAATTTTTAATCCAAATAGGAAAGGAAATAAAAGCGTTATTGTAATGTCTTTTATTAAAATAACTATCACAAGGGGGATATCAACATCGGCCATAAGAGAAGGGAAAAGAAATTTTAGGAAATTTCAAATTTTCAATAAAAGGGGCTCTAGGATATTTAAGGAGCAGCAGAAGACAGATCCAGATCCTGAAATTCCTATAGATAGTAAGGCGTTATTTTCTGTCATGCATGTATAGTTTTAATATTTAATTATTCTGTTTCTAGAACGTGGTGTTCGAGATACCGGATATGAATTAAATGGCAAATTTATTACTATACCAGAAATGATACCTGAATTGATTGTGCCTGATTTGACTGATTTTAAAGTATATTTAAATATATTCTAAAATCATTTACTGATAAAACCCGTTTTTCAGTTGAAACCCTATGTTTCATACAGAGCTCCAGATATAGTACAATCGGAATTTACTGCAGAAGATTTATTTACTATGGTATATGCTAAAAAAATTGTCGAAGATTTTAAAGAAGGAAAATTAAACGAAGATGGGACTCCTAAAGAACCATCACCAGAGGAAAAATTAACAGCAGAAGAAGCAACTTTAAAAGCCCGTCAAACAGGGTCTGATATATTTTAGAGAAATCTTCTAGAATAATATGTTAATATTTAATGTATGATTTTGTGATTTATAGTTTGAATAATACACGTGAAATTTAATCTTTGTTTTTTGAATTAATATACAGTATGTTTCAACATTTCAAGTGGGACAACTTGTATATACATATTGCATGTTGATCAATAGCAACAAAGTTTACATAACAACTAGTAAATTGTAATTAAATTAAAATTTACAAATGAATGAAGGAACCGCAAGTGATTCGGTTAGTGATGCAAATTCAGAAACGCAATCACTTTCAAAAAACGACTCAAAACAAAAGGGTATGATAAGGTTATGTTGTAATATTTTGAAAATAGAGCTTCTTTAAACTATTTTAGTTGACATTTTACTGAAACCAACTGGAAATGCACCAATCATGAAAAAGAAAAAGTGGACAGTTGATGCTGATAAACAATTAGGGTGGATTATTGAATTTGTAAAGAAGTATTTGAAGTTGGACTCTGAGGAGCAAATTGTATGTTTGTTATTAGGAATAAGTTAAATTAAGTACTTATGAGACAGCAGTATATAAAGGCTTTATGTTTTAGTTCCTCTACATAAATCAGACATTTGCCCCTTCACCAGATCAAACGGTGAGAAATTTATATGACTGCTATAGCACAGAAGGAAAATTAGTTTTACATTATTGTAAGACTCAAGCATGGGGATAGCTTTTTGCTTTAATAATTTTTAATAGGACATATAAATACATTGTTTTTAAGTGTAAAACTGTAAGGTTTTTATATATTTTTTGTGATGACTTTGTAAACTTATAAATGAATGATAAAGTAGCATTTAAATGTTTATTTTTAATGATATTATGTTCATTGACAAAATAAAAACACATTGAATTTGTTATTAGATTCTGACCAACTATTTTCTAATTTTATAGTTATAACTTGCTCATATCAATGAAGAGATGAAAGTTTCATTTTTAAAACATTTTATTTTATACCTTAATTTCTTGGTGCATCAGCAGAACGTTTTTCTAACTTTTAATTGTCTTTTTTGTAATCATTTCATGTTTTGGAATAGACTAGAAGTTGATGGGTAGTTAAAAAATGTGATAAAATGTTTTTTCTTCATTTTTAATTTCATTTGTATAGTTCTATCACAAAAAATTGTTAAATATTATTTTATAAATTTTTGTCTTGATTATTCTGATTTCTTTATTAGATATTAATTACACTTCTTGAAAATATGGTAAAGTAAAATTTAAATGTATATATTTTTTATGTAATTTTTGTTTGAATGATATTATGTATGTTTAAATGGTAAAATAAAAAAACATTAAATTACTCAGTATACCGACGAATTTATTTCTAATTTTATGATTAAAGTTTCCTTATATCAATGAATAAATGAAGCTTATACATACATAAAAAGGCATATAAACGACTAGATAGTTACTATAAAATAAAAACGTTACAAACATTCCTTAAAATAATAAACTACTCGAATTATTCTATCAGTTACTTATTATGAAATGGACATGATTTGTGTATGAGTGTATATCACTAAAACGCATTCATTTGAATAAAATTACAAATGCACACGTTCCTTAAATGGCACTGCCTTATAGTCCGGTATCCAGGGCTCAAAACATTTAATTTTCCAGGAAAAGTTAGAAAAAATATATTATGCATAATTTCCTCAAGAATTTAGGAGATATATTTTTTATATAAATCGTTAAATAAACAAATGAAGTCAATACCTGATCGAAGTAAAACTAATTTTCCCGAATTCCTCAGGAAATTTTGCCCTGGATACCGGACCATTAATATAATATACAAAATGATATGAAACGAATCACTGCTATATGCTTTAGTAAATAGAATAAAATTAAAAAAATAGCACTGTCCTGATAAAGATGTACTTAAGTCCTCCTCTTTATTTTATTGTTTAAAGTCACTGTTTTTAGTCACGCAAACATTAAATAATGAACGAAATTAATAACAATTTGAGAAACAACATTAACAATTTGTTTTGTTTTGAATATTTGAAAATGTTTCTTCTTTTAAAATATTCTTTATCATTAATTAATATTAAAAACTTATCATTAAATGGCAAAAGTAATTACTACTTAAAATTTACGTATAGAAAAGAAAGATTTTTGTTAATTTTTAAACAAAATACAATTTACTTGAAAAAAAATCTAAAATAAGTAATAAAAATAAAAACAAAATATACATTTCGATTAGCACTTACTTATCTTACACCCAAATTAAAGCTCTATGTACAAGATACAGTTACTGTTGGTTATAAATTAGGATATGTAATATGATGTTATTTGTGTGGATATTGTATTCATTAAAGGTCACGTTAAACCTAAAATAAATTAGAGGAAACACCTACGAAAAATGTGAACTTTATATCGAAAAAATATCACAATCATTAAAAAATCACAATGCGGACTTTTGTTCTTTTCCACAACTGAACTCTACCAAATATGTAGGAAAACATTTTTACTGAAAACAAAGTGTGAATTGTCCATGAAATATAAATTAATAATTTTGGACACTTTTACAACTCCCGCATTTTTTCCAGTAAACTACAGATTCAGAATTATTTCTTTACAATTTTGCTTTTAACTGTGAATATATAGACAGCTTAACTTTTTGTGAAGGCTTAAACAGAAAAAAAAGACTGATTATGACTAATAATTTGTAAATTGAAACTAATTTAGAACTTTTGTTTTCGATATTTCATTGCTTGTTTTAAAATTTTAAATTTTGCAACGAAAAAATTATTGATTTGGGATTTTCTACAAATCAGCACAGAATATTTCATGATACATCACGAACACTCCCTCCCCAACCCCGTGCATGCGCGCTTGGCTGTATGAACATAGTTTTTAATGATTTTATAAA
This sequence comes from Agrilus biguttatus, assembly GCA_963921985.1. NCBI lineage: Eukaryota > Metazoa > Arthropoda > Insecta > Coleoptera > Buprestidae > Agrilus > Agrilus biguttatus. The sequence continues at coordinate 37,945,506 of OY998119.1, read as the reverse complement.
AAGAATTTGATATATAAGGAAAACAAACCGTATCGCTCATATCACCTTCTTTCCTTAAATTGCTATTATTTGGTGTAAAACAAAATAAATTAAAAAGGAAATATATGAAGGTGGACTTGTGCTTGTTGTATCCTTCATTAAAATAATAATTGAGCATTTGCAAAAATAATTAAATATATGATATATGTATACGTATCACAATCTGAAGCGAGTGTTGTAATTCACACCTCGAAACCATCGATGAATTTTTTGATTTGGGGTTTCTCTGTTCTCGTGTGCCACACGTACACTTTTGTACAATTATCGGCTAGGGGTTCTAGTTCTTCTTTTGTAGTGAATTTAACGAGAAATTCGCTTTCTTGAAACCCTTTTTGTGCAGAATATGAAAACTCGACATCGGGCTTCGATAAAATAAGGTCCAAATTTATTCCAAAACCTGCCATATCGATAGCAAATCGTCTATCCGATCTCCAACCACTCAGAAATCCCGCTACTTTACCTAATCAACAATTACCATTTTTATTAAAACGTTTAAGAATAAAAATTGGAAAATTATTAAGTAAAATGCTAGTGTCAGATTTCATTTTTATAAGGAATAGTATACAATTATAAAACTTTTTGTACAACTTAGGAAAGTAATTTTTCATAATTTGTTTTTTTTTTTTTTGTTTTAAAATAATATAAATTATAGTTTCAAAGCAGTAAAATGGGCTAGAATATAATTTTTCTTCGTGTTTATTTGGATTATATCCTTTAAAACAAAAACATGATAATGGCTTTTGCTTTTCCAAAATTTAGAAATTGATTTTTTTTAGTTATTTTTTATTTTTTACAGTAACGTTTATGTTAATGTAAATTTTTATTATTCCACATTTTACGTTTCTGGAAAGTTTATGATACTTTGTTTTTGGTTGATTAGATTAGAATGCATGCTTTGAACTAAAAAAAAATTGCTTTTAATGTTTTGCAATTACTTAACAATATTAATAGTATGATTCATGAAGCAATTTATTGAACATGAAAAGTTAATTATTTGAAATTTTTTATCTATAATGGAATTAGGACTACTTCTTTAAATGACTCTTGAGAAGTGAGTATAAGCTAAAAACAAATATACTGGTCTCACCAGTTTTCGGATCAAGTTCTGGTGCTTCCACACTGTATCCACCAACTAATCCAACAGGCCAAACTCCAACTTTTTTAACTTTTGCTATCTATAAAAAAATAAAAATACAATAATAATTTAATACAATGCAATTAATTACCTCTTTAAACAATTTTACACTGTACGTGTTATCATCATCCATAAAAAATACAACCCCTTTATCTTTATTTAACACTAAATTTGTCCGTAACCACCGAAGTGCTACATTTCTTTGTTCAACACCTCTGTGCTTCTTCCATCGTGGATCCTTTAATTAAAAAGAAAATAAGTTAAATATTTACATCTTTAGAGTGGTAACTTATTACTTGAGCTTTTAGTTTTTCAATTGAAGGGGTCTTTGCAACGAGATGGGTATATTGATAGGTTAAATCACTCAACAAATTGTTAACAATTGTTGTTTTCTCTTCGGAATCTTCAACCACAATCCAATGTATATTTGGAACTAAGGCTAGTGTTTGGGATATTCGTGTTAACTCAGCCTTTTGTACAGGTCGTGCATACGTTGGGGTTATGGCATAGACGATTATTGGATCGTTTATTTTTGTATTGGGTATTGCTGTGGCCAGTAATGCAAGTTGAACCTGCTTTTCTGACACTATTTCATTCAATTTTTCCAACTTGTCTAAAGCTGCAAACAACGATCAAACGACATGTACGAAATTTAATCGTAATTAACAAGAAACTTACCCGAATTTGTTTTTATGGATTGGTAAATCAAAAACAGAAGGCAAACAGAAACAAAATACTTTAAAAACGAACGGTGCCTCATTTGAGAACTGTTGCTGTACCGTTCCATCACCAAGGTTATGAACACTTTATATGTAATTTACATGAAGAGTTTCTCCCAGAGTAAATTAACATTATTATTTAAAGATCCTTGAAAAACCCATTCTGGTTTTGAAGAAATATTCAAAATGTAGTAATCAAATAAAAATAGTTCTCCCCACCTCACCCCGTTATCCGCAAAATTTAAACCAGCAAAAATAAGAATCGTTCACGTTCTCTTTGGTTGCATTCGCTGACTTTAATTCAGTTATTCGTATCACTTTAGTTTATAACATTATCATTATGATTATAATTAAATTTTAATTACAAATTGTATTAATCTTTTATAATACAGTCTTATTACTTACTATACGACTTTTTAATACATATCTTATCGTTATACAATACACTGAACAACTGGAAGTCTTTCAGGAAGTTGTGGTACTTATCAGTTATCACACTTTTAGTGAAGTCAAAACAAGCATTGCGTTATCTTACAATTTTGTGATTTTTATATTTCTAATTAACTAATTAAATAAATTAACGTAAAAAAGTAAACTGTATGCTTACTTAAATTAAATATCAAACAAACTTCTGTTTTAGCGACAGAAAAGTAATAACTGTAGAAAGTGAAATATTGCTTGTTTTAGAATGTTTTCATATTAGATTTTGTATTATTGTTCACATTTACATACATTTCTGAACATAAAACAATTACTTATATCGACTTTTTATTGTATACGATTCTATAGCTTTAATGTAATTCTGTGGTATATACAGGATGTTCATTTGTATAAGTACTTTTAGGTAGTAATAATAAAAACATATATTAGATTATTTATATCTACAAATAAGGATAAAGAAGAAGTTGTTGCTCACAATAATTTTATATAAAGAATCTGATTATAACTATTAAAGTACAAAATAGTTTTCAGTACATTCATGACATTATAATGAACAAAAAAAATACCTGCAATTTAATAATATCATGTAGTAGATGATACACTGTTATCACTGTCTGTAATAACAAACAACTGCCAGAAATAAATGTTTAAACATTATAGCATCAGAAATTCAAACAAATGACGAATTTGTTACAGCCTTGAAATTTAATATCATACTATTGTTCTTAAATATTGCTTTCTATAAAACAGTTTCCTCATTAAATAATAGCGTTTCCATTGACGTAGGTGTAAAGTTATAAAGTTATAACGTAATCATAATCATATAATCAATAAAGAAAACAAAACTGATTTTAATGTACTGTAATTATATTAACTGGTAAAAATTTATAGCATATAACACCTACTTAACTGCAATTAGTAGTGTATGATGTTGATCTTTTGTTTTTAAATAATTATTAATTATTAAGTAATATATTAAAGAAATTGTATTGAATTAGCGGATACTTGATGGAAGTCTAACATATTGAAATAAATACACAGTTGATAACTTCCACAATTTATTAAATTAACTTGATACGTGTTTCGCCAACCCTGTGGTTTCTTCAGAAGCACAGACAAAGTAGAGAAATTATCAAAACCAGGCATATATCAACTCAATTGCGGTTCTTGTTCAAAAATTTATATAGGTCAGACGGGAAGAAATTTTAGAATTCGTTTGAACGAACATTTTAGATCATATAGAAACATAAAAACCCGATTCTAACTATGCCAAACATGTGTTAGAAGATAACCATTTATTTAATTTAGATCTAAAAATTTTACACATTGAAAACAAAAGTTTAAAACTTACACAGTTAGAATCTAAAGAAATTAACAAATATAAAAATACAGACATATTACTTAATGACCAAGTAGATATAAACTCTTCACCACTATTAAATCTTTTCCCTCACTCTAATGAAGATGAACCACCCTATTTATAGACATCTATTCATAGGTAGTTTTAAGTAAATTTTGTACTTCTGAAGAAGCTACGGTGTTTGCAAAATACGTGTCAAGTTTAAATAAATTGTGGGAGTTATCAACTGTGTGTTTATTCCAATTTATTAAAGTGAAAGGTAGAAAAGAAAAGGTATTGCTTCTAAATATTTCAATTTATTTACAATTTTACAAGTTTTTAATACTATATATTATATTTATAACATAGATATGAATAGTTTCACATGCATCATATTGTTACTCCACTGAAACGAAAAAAAAAACTAATCTAATATCTAACAGGGCTATTATTTTACAATCAGCGTCTAGTACGTAATCATAAAATTATATAAATATTTATTTATGGGTTGCAAAATTTATTATTAACGAGTCTGGCAATTTTAAAGTTAAACAACTAAATCAAATATTCATTTTGTTTTCAAAATTAATGTATTCGTGCTTGACAAATAACATACCATTTAATAAACTTCACCCTGTATATTAAAAATAGTTTATCTACTTTAATTCAATTTGTATGTATTATTTATATTTGTTTTTCTTTTCAGGTTTCATTAACAATACGATTGTAATTTGATCAATTTATAAATTTATTCCATTCGATTTAAAAAGTTAAAAAGAAATAAATCAATTAATACTGTCACCATATTAACTGTTCTAGAGCAATTAATATGGTGAAGTTGGTACCTAATTGTAAGTTTCCATAAATTGATAGTTTCACATTCGTATTAATTGCTTCAGTTATTCGTGAAAGATCGCGAAGTAGCCAATATATAAAGCGTTATGCGTTTTGAAAAGACGCTGTGCGTTGTTTTTGTTTATTTTTTAGTGCGTTATTTCCAAAACGTGTAAGAATATTTTATGACAAAATTTGTGTAAAGTTCGTGATTCACAAAATAAGTGTGTAGTTTGCAGAAGGGTTATTTGCTGTTGTTTACATTTTGGAGGTCAGAAGGTCAAAGCGCAACTGCTTGGAAGGTAAATTGCAGTTTACACTTATGTGTATATGTATTAGGAACATTTACTATTACGTACCTACAATGGTTATCTTAAAAAGGACAACAGAAAAGAATATCTAATTAAAATGTGAAAGTGGATATATATAGGAAGGGGTGGTCTTATGGTAAAAAGTATTACGGGCATTTTCCTAATAATATTATAAAAGTCGTACCAGGTGAAAATTTTGAAATTTTAAGTTATACGAATGTGGTTTATATATGAAAGTTACCGTTTTTTGGTACCTTTTGCAAGGACAGTCACAACTTACCTAGATATTTTATAGCTCCCTAGGTACCAGACGCTGAATTGTTTATAATAACTATTGGTGTAAACTTGACGAGTATTTCACATTTGTCTACTTTTGTAATTTGTAAATTGACATTTACACGAAATTTACAAACAGTTCTATTTACAATTATTAATCATTTTACCGATTACCTAAGAGGAACTTGATAAATAATATCGATATAGGTACATTCTCATCCATCATAAATTAACTGCGTACATACATAGGCTCGTTGTAAACATATCAAATCTTGCGCTCAACAAAAGAAAGGACGAAACGTCGTTCACATAACTATTAACAACAAGAATTTCAATTCACAGAAAAGACGGGCAAAATATATCGTCCCCAAGTAGCTTTTATTATGTTTGATATTGAAGCATTGGGGCTGCAAGATTGGGATGATGGGACGAATTCATTCTCAGCGCAGATAAACTTTTGTTGTACCATTCGTCTTCTGCAGACATACCTAACAATAGAAACACAAGTATAAACAATTATTAAATAAAGAAAAATTACTCCCAATAAGGAACTAACTCTCTATAAACCACGTGAAGCAAATATTAAATAAAGAACAAATATTTTCAATAAGGGATTGTTCATAAACTTCGTGCAGTAAAATTCATCAAATTTTAACCCTCCCACCCCCACGTAACATCTGTCCTGACCCCCTCTCAATTCCGTAACGCAACAAGTGAATTGTAAAAGTTTTAAAATTGAATTTAGAAATATAGAAATATTTTATAATTTCCAATAATAATTAACCTTTTAATAACTGTAAGGTGTCAAATTGCACAATAGTGGTAGTTTATTTATAGAATGAGAGTACTATTTACGTTTCATCCTTTTACGTAACCATAACCGTAATGCCAGGTTGGACTCCCCCCACCTAAATTTATTGACAGACCTTAAGAAACAATTTAAATTTCTTGGTTTGTTCAAATGAGGGGATGCGCAGATGCAGAACATATTTTTTAAAATAAATTTACTAAAGGTTACCGATTCACAAGTACCAATCAAAACATATCTGTACTTTTAGTCATGTGTGTAGTATCACGGTGATCTTTTTCGATGTTTTAGTTGGGTATTCGTATTGGATCTCATTGACTACCTTGAATATGTACAAATTATGCAACCAAATAAACAAAATGTGTTAACAGTCAATAATGGCGTGCTTATTTGTTATAACTGTTTAATTACGAACGTCATTTAATAGCGGACAAAGGAACTGGGTTAAGCTGATAAGGACTGTTTTTGGTCCATTCTGAGTTCAAAAAAATATTACTCTAGTGTTGGAAACCACATAAAACTTTATCATTTAGGCAAATGTTGGAGCAGTAATATTCCACAGATAATCTTTCACTTCTCTTCTGTCTTCATTTCGTCAGTCTCATCCTTCTCTTCCTAACCACACCATCCACCCATTCCCACGATTCCTGCAAGGAGGCTGAAGAGGGCCTTACGCCCTACCCTCCGGCTTTGCACAACAGTGTATGTCGGAGGGACTGCCCGCCTACCAGCACGAGTAGCTGGTGGGAATAAAACACAAAAAAGGTTTTTTTTCTAGTGTTGAACTGACTACTTTTTGTAATATATCTTTTCGACACATACATACCTTGAACTGTTATAAAAAGTGGTCAGTATGGTTTTAGAGTAACATTTATTTGAATTGGCAAAAAACGGTCCTTATCAGTTTAGTCCATCATGTGTATCTATAAGTGTGAGTGTGTTAAATGAAACAGCGGATTATTTCTTGAAGAAGGTAAATTTTTAAGGAGAAAGTTACACGAAAAAAAAGCTAGACAAACCATCAATACCACAACGAAATATTTGGACGATTACTGAGTCTAGCACAGAGATAAAATATAAAAAACAATTTATTATATTAATTTATTATTATTTTATTTCCTGGCACCCACGATATAAGAATATTTCAATTTGTTATACAATTAATTTATTTTATTCTTTTCTAATAAGTACAGTAATATTTTAGCCAAAAACGTTATTAAAATTACTCTACAATAATATTTTTAAGCGAAGGGTTACTTTTAAGGAATAAAATTATTATATTTTAACTGTTTTTCGTCAATTAGAATTACTTACTTTTTGAAAATGACCTTTTGGCCGAAACAGCTTTATTGTGAATAAATTGTTTGGTTGAAATTAAATATTGTTTTATCAAAATCGTACGGTCCATTGTTTTTTATTTTAATCCAATTTATTATTATCGTATTATTAAATTATATTACTATTATCTACATTTTCTTCTTCTTAAAACCCAGTTTAATTACTTGAAATGATGGGTCACTTTAAACGTATTCTTTAAAAGAGAAATGAAAGGGCAAGGTGTATCGGAAATGACGTTTATAAGCTCTAAGATTAGCGACAGCATCTTAAGGACGTTCTATTTCCTGTCGAAGATGAAATTTCGATTTCGGTGGTGGCTCTACTAAGTAGTTACCCGATTCCTTACCCTATCTATAAATGTGACGTCTTACTTCAAACAAAAAAAGACTAGATTGCTGTGATTGGAATTGATTGATTTTCCTATATTCCATAAATGTTTATATGCTTCTAAATCAAGGAATATGTATAAACTTACCGACTCCATCTTGTCTCATACTGGGCATGGTGGACATATTTGCACTGTGGGTCATCGAAAACGACTGACCCATTCCTGGGTAAGAACTAGTTGCCATCTAAGAAAAAACATCTTATATAACAAGTCATTATAAATTTCCGTTTTAATTAGTATTGTTACCTTTAGAAATCTCTTTCCAAAAATTCAAAATTAAATGAAAATTTTATTTTTTTAAAATGCTTTTAATCACAATTCTAAGAAAAAATGTACACCTATGTCCTTTTTGAATAATTCTCATCATTTTAAAAATATTTGCTGTTATAATTTTGCGAAACATAATATAATTAGAAATAAAACCACTTGAAATACTTTCACTATTATTTATTGCACTCTATACGTATTTCGCCTTATAAGGGCATCCTCAGGAGTAAATAATTTACTAAATATATAGAGTGCAATTAATAATAGAGAAAGTATTTCAAGTGGTTTTATTTCTAATTAATACTTATCAGTTAAATATTAAAATGCTGGTAAAAATAACAATAAATATAACTACAGAGTGTATCGTTATAGTCAATTAAGACCTGAGTATTTTACTTTATGAGTAACTTTTAGTGGTTTTCAAGAAATCGTGCATTCGGGAAGCTCCCGGAGAAACTTATACGTACATATAGTTCCCTAAAAATTTTCCAAAAGTTTGTGTATATGCAAGAATGTGCCAAAACATTATATGAATATAATTATTAGATATTATATTTTATGAGATTCAATTAAATTAATTAAAAAAAAAACAACTTTGAACGATCCAACAAAATCTCGACAATACTGCATCGACCTTGTGGGATCATTTTCAAGAGTTTACAGCAACTATAGTTGTAAAACGAATTTGGGTAAATATATAATATAAACGTGCTCTAACAATAACTATGGTGGTCGATCTTTAAAAACCTGACTCAAAGAACATTCATATTACGAGGGTAAATCAAATAATAACGGTAATTTTACTATTTAGCTTAGCACGTAAGTCCGATCTAAAGGATTCGATGCCCGAGTAATGTTTGGTTTATGAAGAGGGGGTACCGCCTTAGGTAGCAGCTGCTCTCGGTTCTGTCAGCAGTACAGTACAGTACCATGACTAAGCGCAAGGTACCTTCGTCTGTTGCACAACGCATCATCATAAAGTTTCTAACCAAAACCAATTAAGGCGTTAAACCATAAGAAATTTTCACTCGTTTGAAGGCAGAGTTTGGGGATGCTACACTGTCTCAGAATCGAGTGTATAAAACAGGGAATTCAGGGATGGACGAGAACATGTAGAAAATAAAAGTCATGATCGACGCCCAAAAACAAGTTTCAACAACAACAACAAATGACAACATTCGTGCTGTTCGAGAGCTTGGTGAAGGTGATCACCATCAGCCTGTATTGAACAAATCTCATCAGAAGTGGGTATCAGCTATGGGACTGTTCGATCCATCATTACTGATGAACTTGACTTAGAAAAATTAGTGCTCGCTGGGTTCCAAGGTTGTTGACCGAAAATCAAAAAGAGGTCAGGTCGCAGATCAGTGAAAGACTTCTGAATCGATTTCGACAAGAAGGGGAGGTACTTTTAGGCGTATCGTCACTTGTGATGAGACTGTTTTCTTTGACTCAAGGGGAGTTTTACTCATTGATTTTCATCGCGATCAACGATCAACGAACAGTGAATGCGGATTACTATTCTGAGTTGTTACAGTCGACAAAAATCGCGTATCGAAGCAACGACGGGGTCATTCCATTGCCCATTAGAGACGTCATCCTCTTTCATGAAAACGCCAGGTCACACACCGCAGTTTTGACAAAGAATAAATTGGAAGAAATGGACTGGGAAACCTTCGAGACTCTATAATCCTCTTTATAGCCCTGACTTGTCACCCTGTGATTATTTTTCGTTTGCACCCTTGAAAGAATCACTTGGAGACAAAATATTTGAAAGCAATGAGTAGCAAAAAGTAGAGGGGTATGCCAGCAGTTGGCTGGCAACTCGCCCTCAAACTTTTTATGAAGAAGGAATATTCAAGCTTTCAAATCGGTGGCAAAAGTATGTAGAGCACGGAGATGTTTACATTGAAAAATGTTAAATGTATAGTTTGTCTGTACCATTAATCAATAAATTTATTTTACAAAATTACCGTTTCTATTTGATTTTCCCTCGTATATAGGCAACACTATAAAAAATACTGGTATAGTTGAACATTCCATAACGAACAACCATCAAATAGACACTGAAAATATAAAACTAATTCACAGCCATCCAAATAGTTTAAAACTTAATATTCTAGAAAATCTAGAAATCAAATTGTACAGAATTGTAAACATAGTTATAGTTAGAATACCTACATAATATATATAAACCCAAACCCATCTTTTATTATTTTAGTTGCTGTAAATTCTTGAAGATGACCGCATGAGCTAGAAACAGTATTGTCGAGATAATCGAAAAAAATTCGTTGTTTTCTTTTTCAATTAACAGTTATTTAAATATGATAACGTAGTATATTGAAATAAAACGAAACGTTAAAAATTATATATCTGTAAGTAGGATAATTTTAGAGGAAATTTATTTGCATTTTCGCGAAAATTGACATTCGAAAGGTTGGTTAGATATGGCATACTTGGTTAAAATAAGCAGCCGCTAGGTATTATTGACTTGTGGCATGTAATATGTATTTAATCAGCAAACCGAGCGTCAAAGAGGATAAATTTGCATCGGTCTGCCATGGCGATGGAAGCGGATATGCAAACTAATCACCTAACCTCTTTGACCTCATCTAATTTGGGCTCTTGCTCTTACCGCTCTCGCTTTGCTCTTGTTATTTCGAAAAGATCCGGAACAAACTAATTAAATAAATTAGCAAAAAGTTTTAGAAACCTTCATTGAAGTTTCTATCTATTATTTTGCTCATTTGCTTATTTTAAATTATTTCAGTACGAATAAATAGAATTATAATCCAAATTAATCAATCTACAGACCAACTTTTGGAAAGTGGTCATAAAAAAACATTTAAATGGTATTTTATAACTTGCGATCAAACAAGATTTTACTGATAAATAAAAATTTGTTGATACATAATTGTTTTATTTTGTTTTGCGCTGCCGCGCCACTTCTTTCTCCTTTGAGGGAGTACACAAATTTTATGAAGGAGTTTAAGTGCAAACATCTAACTTCTATGAGGAAGAACACTAATAACTGCACTTAGCAATATTTATTTTCACTATATACAGTTACTACTACAAAAATGTATGTACATGTATGGAAGACCCTTCCGGTGATAATTATGATAAAATGCTGAACTTGATGAATTGATTATACTGTTGCTTATAATTGTTGTGATGTGTGTTCTGTTATGAATTGTGTCAGCGTATATATATATATAAACACAATCTCCACCCTGACAGGGGAAGGGGTGAAGGTGGTAACTAACTGGTTTGAAATATTATTTGAATACTTGTGTATAAGTGTAATCGTGTCTGCAACTATTTTGAAGATATTACCTGCAAAGGGTCGATACACTAAAATTATATCTAAATTACTTGCACATGATATTTGGATAAACCAACAATATTTCTAATATTTAAATTTCCATATTAAGATTTCAAGGAAAAGGCAGGTAAATGTACCAAATCTAAATAATAATCAAAATTCATTCTCATAGAATTCAAACTTTTCAAGATTGAATCAATATCCATTATCTGGAAACCCTGGTGCATGATTTAAATATGATGCTTTTTCTTTTACACGAAGTGACGCTTTGTTATTTTGTACTTTTGGTGTATTATTTGAAACTGTGAAACTTTTTGATTGCGTACTACGATTTGCATGGACTATACAGTAGAAACATTGTTTGCGTGTTAATCAGACAAGTTCCTACCTGAGGGTATCTGTTGATTGCCGTCGGATGAGGATAGGGTTGGTACCCTCTAGCAGCTCCGGGGTAGATGTTTCGCATCATGGCTCCGTTGCATCCTGGCAGAACCGACGGAGCTAATGCCTTTTGAAGTTGCTTCTCCTGTTTCCGATATTTCGCTCGACGATTTTGAAACCAGACCTGGAAGACCTCTTTTATTGATTTCAGGAATGTAAATAGTAGTAGGAAGTAATAAAAAAACATTAGAAACTGGATTATAACAGTAATCCTGTATAATTAATATTGATATAAATAAAATAGGTCCTTGACCTTTTAGGGCAAATAAAAGAAATAACATTAATCGTAGGAATGTGACAGCTAAAACGGTTCGCTGCTTTATGGATCCTATTTATATGGAGATGGAAATGTACGGTCCTTTTTAGAATATATATAAAATACAATATTTGCATCCACAATGAGCCAGTGTAGTCCTTATTATTGTCTAAAGGCCGTTGTTGTTTGGAAATGCTTCCTCACGTTTCGCTACCACGAGTGGCGAGCTTCTTCAGAGGTCCTTCCAGACTACATCCAGTATAGTAGATGGAAGAACTTCTGAAGAAGCTCGCCACTCGTGCTAGCGAAACGTTAGGAAGCAATTCAAACCAACGATGGCATTTAGACCAGAATAAGGAGTACACTAGTTCATCAACTGGCCACGAAAGCCTTAACCAATTTGTATCCACAATTTTGACAAATACGTAAATAAAACCACTAGAATTCTTGTCAATATATTTCTTAAAGTTTCTGGGATTCATCAAGAAAAGTTAGAGTAGGTGATGGGGACATTGTAAATCATTTTGCAGTTTAACAAAAAATAAAGACTGGAAAAAGGAATCTGTTCGCAAAAAGCATCCCTACGAGCATTATTATCCAAGTGGTACCACCCCTACTCCAACTTGGCATTGTGCTCTATAAGTTGAGTTATTGTAGAAAGTAAGGACAAGTCTTCGAAAAACTAGCATTAAGTTTCGAGAATCCTCGCTCAGTTATACGTCTTGTTCAGTTAGATTTAGTTAATTATTACGGTTGTGTTAATTGTTAAGTGTTCCTGTACATAGTTTCTTGGTTAATATACGGTTAAAAACACAGAAAGATTTTATTAGAGAAAATGAGCTGTTGTCAACGCTACAAGTAGCATTTCCACGATACAGAATTTAAACTTCATTTTAATGATAGATACCATACATAATGGGATACACGAGAAAAGGAAGCTTTCATCAAATTGACAAAGTGGGAAGAGAAACACGTAGAATGGATGAAGCTTTTAAGTCTTGTTAATATAATATGATAATAACATAAAGAAAAGCACAAACACAAGATAGAAAAATGTTTACTGTACCACACAGTGGCTTCTTCGGGTGGAAGAAATAATTACGTCTACAATTTTCTTTAGGTTAAAATCAATAAAAACAGTTTAACTTTTTATCACGTATTATCTGATACCTGAATTTAAAGCATCAACTTGATAAAAGTCTATACCAGATGAATATTGTTCCACTTAACCTTCCACGAGAACTTTTATGCATGAATAGTCTAATATTCAATTTCAATTTTTGATTTGAAAGGTCCTAAGTACATTCATTATCACAAAGGAGATTTGGATTGAGCATTGTTTGAATGAAGCTTAGTATTGAGAACATGTAGATAGAGATTTGGAAAGATCAAATATTAAGAATTGATAAACGATGTGCCTGAAAAAGTACCAGATTTTGACTAATCTAGAAGCACATGGTAAAATTAAAAGACACGGATCTATAATGTAATGCTACCTACATTGGTCAAAGTGGCAGATCGATAAAAAAAAAAAGTTAAAGGAATTTTTGTATAGCATAAACAAACATCAACAAAAAACTGGCATTTCTGAGATTAGGCCAAACATCGTCCCCCTTACTATTTAGCAAAAACTGTGTGAGCTGATAGGTAAGTGCATATTAGTTTTAGTAATTCTTATACTCTTGATAATGGACTTCGCCCGAAACATATGTCGAATACAATAATAAATTAGTGAAACATTTATAGTTTTTTTGTTCCACTTAAGACACTATGATGCTATACTTGATACTGTGTCAGGAATGATTTGCCATCTACTATGAAATCACTCTATTTTGTTACTTTTTCATTTTTCTTCACAGGAATATATATATTTACATGCAAAATTTCTGTACATCTATATATCTCTGAAATTTTGACCTAACAAACTTTTAGTCATTTTCTAATAGAAACGCAACTCTAAAACTATTTGTATCATGCACTCGATAAATCTCAAGTAAACTTAAGGGTGCGGTGGTAGTACATGAAACGTCCTGACAAACCTAATTAAAGGGTTGCAGGTATTAAATTTTTGATTAATACACAAATGATTTTCTTGTAACGTCTATTAAAACTATTTACAAAATGTACATTTGGTATTAATCAGGTGCGGGAAGAAGTTGAAAGAAGAGCGAAATGAATTACAATCGGTGTGGTGTCACAATGTATGATTGTGAGGGTGAGCATACATGTTGCTTATTTTGGCGGTGATTTACTCAACACTGACTTAACTTATGGGAGAAAAGAGGCAGAAGAAATAGAAAAGGAAAGACGCAGTAATAAGAGATAGAGATAGCTGATAGTCGAGCGGCGTGGTCTAGTGCTCTAGATCATTGCTTAGCATTCGGAGGTCACCGGTTCGAACCCGGGTCCGGCTGCTCTGGTCCAAGATTTCTGTGGTTTCCTTGGATCACTTAGGCAAATGCTGGGGCAGTAATCTTTCACTTCTCTTCCGTCTTCATCTCGCCCGTCTCATCTTTCTCTCAATTCCACGATTACTGCAAGGAGGCTGAAGAGGGCCTTACGCCCTACCCTTCGGCTTTGCACTACAGTGTAGGTCGGAGGGACTGCCCGCCCATCAGCACCAGCACGAGTAGCTGGTGGGAATGAAACACAAAATGTTTTTTTTTATAGTTGTGACGATGATGATTATATAGGGTTGTAGGCAGAGGTAGGTCATAAATTGCAGGGGGTGAATACAAAGGTACAAAGACAGATAATTGTGGTGAAGAGTATTACAGAATGACAAAGAAAATATGAAGCAGTAAATTATACAATATTTTAAAACACTATTCATTAATAATCAGAAATTTAGGTGTGTGGTAATTATCAAAATGCGGGTGTTTTTAAGAAGAAGTGCTTCTGTGCTTTCGCTTTTGTCATTTTATTAATTGATTTTTGATGGGTATTTTTTTGGTATAAATGTTTCATCTAACGAAAACGTAGTTTGACGAGGTGATATTGCGGACAGCGAGGAACGGGGGATGATGAAGCGACGCTGCCGTCCTGATGACGATGCCAGTCGGTAGACTATCTGCCGACATGGTTAGTGGGAGGGGTAATTTTATTACGTATCCATTTGATGGAATCGAGGACGGCTGCGAAACGTGCTGTCCGTTTTCCACGCGCTCTGATGCTTCCATCGACTATATCCACTACATGCATGTACCGTACCTGCTTACATACGTAGATGGTTTATGTTTGTGTGTGAGAGACATGATGCACGGTCATATTTTTGAAAACATGTGGCTATTGGATCAACGAGCTACTTCACTTGTGTCTATTATGGAACATGCTTTGGAAATACATTAATTTCTACAAAGTATGCAGAATTCACATTTTGAATTACTTGTGTCATTCAAATTTATAACAATTTAGAAATAAACAGATTATTAGCTTGACAATCAGTTTGCGAGAAACTGCTACCTGCGATACCGGCAAGAGTAGGTAACATCTGATTCTTAATGGTACAAAAAGGGATAATATATATTCTCCTTCTCAATAATCTATTTGCTGGATTCTCCCGAGGTAAACCACGAATTAACAACTTAGGAGTATTCCTACATGCATGTCAACAATCACCCTCCGAATGTTTCACTTAGAAAAGTAGAAAAAGATCAATTTATATACTATACATATGATTGTAAATTTTGATACAAATTTTGATCTTCGTGATGATATCTTTACTGAACAGTATTAGTTTATGAAATCGATACATGTATTGGTGATTAATGTGTAAAGTAAAACGTATTCTCGTCTTTGTGGGATAGTCACTACATTTCTGCAAATGTTATGTATAATAGTAGAAGAAAAGGCCTATCAATCTCTAACAATGGGATTAATGAAATTATGATTTTGGTGATGAAAATCCATATGATTTTTAGTTAGCCCTAACCTTCAAAAGACTATTAGTATCTGAGTTATAGCATTTTTAGTGAAAGAACTTTTGTTACTTTGAAAAAAATGGATAAAACGGAATTTCGTGTGTTAATAAAGCATTGCTTTTTGGCGAAAAAAATTCTGTTGAAACCAAGGCTTGGCTTGACAAACATTATTCGGACTTTGCACCAGGAAAATCAACCGCAGAATAGTGGAGGACGATGCACGCAGTGGACGCCCCAAAGAGGCTGTTACCGACGAAAACATTAATCAAAAAAGTCCACAAAATAATTTTTGATAACCGTAAAGTGAAGTTGAATGAGATAGCTGAGATCCGACCCAAAAGATATCAAAGGAACGTGTTGGTCATATCGTGAATGAATATTTGGATATGCGAAAGCTCTGTACAAAGAGTGTTGCGCGATCTCACAATTGACCAAAAACAACAACGGGTCGAATCGATAATTCTAAGCAGTTTTTGGAGCTGTTCAATAATAAATGTAATAAATCCGAATTTTTGCGTCAACATGTGACGATGGATGAAACATGGCTCCATCATTTCACACCGGAGTCCAACCGAATGGACTGCACTTAATGAACGGACTCCAAAACGTGGAAAGACGCAAAAGTCGGCTGGCAAGGTTATGGCATCGTCATCAGTATTCTAGGATGCTAATGGTATAATATTCATTCATTGACTATCTTAAAAAGGGGAAAACCATAAACAGCGATTATTACGTAGCGTTATTGGAGCGTTTAAAAGACGAAATCGCGGACAATCGGCCTCATTCGAAGAAAAAGAAGGTTCTGCTGCTCATCAAGACAATGCACCGTGTCACAAATCAATGAAATCGATGGCAAAATTCCATGAATTGGGCTTCGAATTGCTTCCACATCCACCGTACTCTCCAGATCTGCCCCCAGCGACTTTTGTCTGTTCTCAGACCTCAAGAGGATGCTCACTGGACAGAAATTTCGCGCCGATGAAGAAGTAATCGCCGAAACTGAAGTCTATTTTGAGGCCGAAGACAAATCGTATTATAAAAATGGTATCGAAAAATTGTATGACCGCTATAGTCGTTAATCGTTGTATCGTCCTCGAAGGGAACTATATTGAATAATAAAATCAAATTCTATCAAAAATAAATTTTTATACTATAAAGATTTTGTGTTTTCTGTTTTCTTTTTTCGAAGTCACATCGTACTTTCGATGAGTCATTGTAATGATGGGGTGTAGAAGATGACAGTTGTGTCCCCGTTGCTGGCGGTCTAGTGAACGCGCTTAATTCAATCAAAGATCCGGCCGAGTACGCGCACGGAACCAACCTACCTAACTCTCACCCTCTGGAGGAAAAGGGGATGCGTTTGCCGTCGTTCCGAAGCAAGGAGAAAATAAAGAGAGAAAAGCAGCTCCTTCAAAGAGCTTCGTGCAGTCGTCGTCGACGCTAATGTCTCAGTCCAGGACCGGAAACTTTGCTTTATAAAGAGAAACAGGAGAACAACCCTCGCCAATAGGTGGCAGTTTTTTGTTTCGTACATTACTACTTGCCTCTAAACGAGGGATGGAAGAAAGGGCTTTTTCCGTCAATTAGTGCTTTCCGACAGAAAATCAGAAAGTACGGAGCCATTCCGGTAGTTGATAGGTACCCTAAGAGAAAAAGTTACCAGTTTTCAAAAAAGCCCATTAGCAACTTTTATCATTATCCTTCACTCATTTACTTTTCAGATGCATTTGTTCGTTAACTTTTCTACTAAATATAAGATTGTTTTATGTTCATTGAATTATTTCGTAGGAATGGAGTTCTTTTAATAGTTTTCATAGTTTTCAAGTATTTATGGAAGACTATAACTTCAAGTTGTAGCATGTTCTGTAATTTATTTGTGTGATTTTTCGAGGCATTGTTAATCGTTTGGTGCCAGTATTGATATATTATATTTTATATACTTGCTGTTTCTTTTATTTGAGAAGTATACTTTGAATGACTCACCTGTATCCTCGCTTCGTTCAGCTTCGTACTCCTAGCTAATTCTTCTCTGCAGTAGATATCCGGATAATGGCTTTTAGCAAACGCTGCTTCTAATTCTGCGAGTTGTTCTTGCGTGAATGTAGTCCGATGTCTTCGTCTTGCAGGTGTCGGACAAGAAGCTGTTGTAGGTGTGTGACCGGCATGTTGGGGTCCTCCCGATGGACTCACAGTGCCCAACGTGTTTCCTGTACCAGTAGTAACTGGTTCCGGTTTGAGTTTCTTGAAAGCACCATCTGAAATTCAAAAGCAACATGGAAGCAGTGATATTATTGTGATTAATTATCACACGTAGAGCAGCATAATGGTCATCATGAATAAAGTAAATCTTTTCTACAGACTTTGCATCTGTAGGCTTTTGGTTGCCATCAAATTACAAATCTCATAAAAACTCAATCTGATTTTAACATTAAGCCTGAGTACAATTCTGATTGTTATCTCTGTGTTATTTGTCACATAACCTAATATATTATCTAGGAAATATATTGATACTGATTTATTAAACAGTTCAAAAGTTTGATAACAGAAAGAAAGAATATTCGTCTAGACTCTAGAGGTACTTCACTTCTCGCCTGTATAAGAACGGGTACAGAATATTGCTCGTTTTTTCGATTGTTATTTAAAACATTTTCGAGTAGCAATATTTGTTGGAGGTGCCAGGTCAGAAACGATGGTCTCATTATGTTGCCTTCAAGTGTGTACCTAGCTGACTTTATGAGTGTAAAAATAGTAATAATTATTGAAAACATATAATATTGTCTAAAATGTTAAATACAAATCTACATAAAATAATATAATCTACTGTAGGTGATAATCAAAAAGTGTAAGGAGTGAGTACGGTTTGAATAACGTACAAAAGTACGAGTTGTGTGGATTTAAAAGTTAAAGTAGTTTTCGAGGATGATTTAAAAATGAGGATGACCTACGGCAAGGCGTCGTTCCTTTAACGAAAAAGGTGGTAAGTGGCACGGCATTAAATTTGAAATCGTTCTATTTTTAAAAACAAATCGGATTAGGGCTGTTGACTGGAACGCTGGCGACGGAGCCAGAAAATTTGCATAAAGAATGCAAACGTTGAAACGCCCGCCGTGTCTCGGTAGGAATCGACACCGACACCGTCGAAAATAACTGTTACGTCCACGAAGTAAAGTAGTAGTTGGCGGTGTAACAAGATTGCGTGAGAGATTCTTTGTGGCACGCTCTCTCGTGCCAGTAATTGAAATTAGGTTCTTGCTAACTGCATTAATAAACAGTAATGAATTCAATAAGGTTTAGTTGCCGAGAATGTCGTTTAACGCCGTTTGTCTTTACAGGTGCTTCTTAATATATCCGATTTACTTCATTTTCTCAAATTTTACCACTATTTTCAATCAACATTCAGTATTTCGGAACAACAACTTAAAAACTTTTTTGTGTTTCATTCCCACCAGCTACTAGTGCTGGTGGGCGCGCAGTCCCTCCGACCTACACTGTTGTGCAAAGCCGGAAGGTAGGCCGTAAGGTCCTCTTCAGTCTTCTTGCAGGAATCGTGGGAATGGGTGGATGGTGTGGTTAGGGAGAGAAAGATGAGACGGACGAGATGAAGACAGATGAGAAGTGAAAGATGATCCGTGGAATATTACTGCCCCAGCATTTGCCTAAGTGATCTAAGGAAACCACATAAAAACTTGGACCAGAGCAGCCGGACCCGGCTTCGAATCGGTGACCTCCCGAATGATAAGCAATGATCTAGAGCACTAGACCACGCCGCTCAGTGAACAACAACGACGGGTGCATGCTCTTATTCCTTTTTTATTGCTAAATAGCCGCAGACAGCGTGGTAAACGCAATCTGTGGAGATTTACGATTAATTGTAGGTTAATTGATGTTTAGAAATGTCCTCTTTAATTGAGGAAATCGATCAAACAGAACCCATGGCATACATAGCTAATCTAATATGAGCCTAGCAATTATATGTTTTTAATTAAAAACGACTATATTAAGTAATTAATGATCTGACGAATAGTAACAACATTCCACAGATGGCGTTCACTACGCTGTTTGTGGTTAAGTATTTATTAAACTGAAATCGCGCTCCAACTGAATGCAAACCAATAACTTATTGTTTTTCTGTGCTGCATTCGAAAGAATTCTAAAGAACTCTGTATTTTACTCTATGGATCATTGGTACATCCTTGGAGAGAAACACACCTCAACAATTGGCTGTTAACGGTGGATACTTAATTGATATGATGTTTGTTTATATTCTATTAATATTAATGTGTTTATTATTGTGTGTACAATAATAGTAGTAATGTTTTCTGTTCTACTATTTTCTTTTTATTACAGTAAAATATTTCAATATGAATAGGTATCTATTGCTGATTTTCTGTTACTAACTAAAGAAACAATTACTTTCAAACAAAGGGTGAAAGTTAAACGATTAGACATGTAGATACCGGTCCTAATTTGACCAACATTGTAAGCTGTTGGAACGACGATGTAATTTTGCTTTCACAATAAAAGTTCTCTGAGATAGATTATCTTAAGGTTATTGACCCATTCAGTAAATGCCTTTTTTTCTTCAACATAAAATGGGGTTTTGGTACTGATAATTACAGATATTTATTGAACTACAATGTACATTAAATGTTTAATATACTAAACTACAATATACCTAGGAAGTGCTTTGAATTTGAGCATTTTATTTGACAATAGTGATAAACAGAAATTTTTGAAAATCATAAATATTATTGGGTACTTTCTGTTGTTTGGATAAGTAACTTTTGTAACCTCTTAGTAATAGCCAAAGCTCAAGATTATGGATAAACAATTATTAAGACATTGTCAAATTCTACGAAATACTACAGTTAGCAGTAAATGCCTATAGAGGGCGTTATATTGCTATTTACTTGATATTAATCATCCTACTAAAAACATAATTTAATTTGAAATAAATATTACTAAGTAAATGGATTCCTTCCAGATTTCTGTGGTGTGATTGTAGTTCCTTTGGATAATTCTACAAGCATGTGTTTATAAACATTTTCAAGTCTTTTTAAAATTTCTCGGAAGTATTTATTATCCTTATTTGCTGAGTCAGTCATATCATATCTATTGAAAATTCAATAAAATATCTAAAATGCACATCTCTCAAAAACTTCTTCTACGGATTCTTGTGCATACCTTGTGGACCGTTTCCCCAAATTTTTATTTGGTGCGTGCAATGAATCAGTGACTTTACCACATTCATAGAAATAAATGGTGTCGGCCCCCCTTGTGATAATTTGGCACCACCTGTCACCTAGTTCCCGTGCCCATGGGTCTCTAATTTGCAACAAGGAAGAAAAGGGGGGTTTAAAGGTCCATCTCCGCTGGATGCTGCTGTATATATGTATGTATTTACGTGGTACATCTGGGACTGTAATGAGTGCTTTGGGTGTCGATAATGAAGTGTCAATTTACCGTACTTAAGAGCACAGCATATGGATAGGGACAATGGTTACGAGCGGACGTCACAGGGGGACGTAAACCCTCGGTTAACACTCAATTTGACATACTGCTCGATGACAAAAAACACACATGCTCTATACCAGTACGTTATCTAGTCGTTTGATATTATTTGTTTTGAAAGATCGGCGCTGATTTACTACAATACTACATTGATAGACTTCCGTAATTGGGGAGATGACAATTAATCTGTAACCGCCCTTTCAGTGGTTTACGCGAGATTAAAAGATTAGGAGAATTGAAAAGCAGATGAATAATATAATAGATATAGGTAGCTACTTTATAAGGTAATTATTGGATGTTCCTCTGCCTTAAAAGGATCAATTTATATTTGATAAATTGTTAATGTTTTATCTGTACACTCATTAATTAGAAATGTATTTACGAGTTCTGTCTCGGTAGAGTTGGACCAGTTGTTCTCAAAATACACAATTTGTGGATTCATGATATGTTAAAGGAAATCCTGTTTGAAAGTTTGTTTCATACTGGGTGTCTGTATGTTCTTAAAACATTTTCAGGTGTGTTTAGATTTAGATCAATTATACAATACAATAAATTTAATTTAATAAAATGGACTATCAATGTGTTTGAAACGTGTGAAAAGTTATAAGTATACTATTTCCAAACTAATTGTATATACTATTTTAATTGTTTGATTGTTGCTTGGAAGTATGTTAACAGTGAAATTTCAAAGATTTATTTGAGCATTTCTTGTTGTTAACAATTAACGGTGAACGGTATCTGTAGAAATTTGCTGCTTTTATTATGGGATTCAATAATAGGTGAAATAAATAAAAACACAAAGTTTCCACAAAATATAGACTTCAATTCACTTCAATTTTTAATTCGTTGTAATTTATGAATAAATGTATAAAAGCAATTCTAACAGTAGCTAATCAATAACTAGAACAAAAAAGTGTTCTTGGACAGTATTTTGTCCAAACAGTCAGACGTGGATCACGATATCGAATTATTTGGTTTGTCTAGGTACTGAAAGGCAATTGAAGTTATTTTTAAAATATTTAAACTCTTTATTCATAGACATCCAAAATTCAGATACTTTAAACTTTTTAGATTTAAACTTCACTAGGAAAAATAACAAAATTAAATTTGATGTATATATAAAACCTACTTACACTGTTACTATACCACATTTCAATTCCAAACAATCATTAAATATTATACTTAGCACGTTCCACTGTTTCATGCACAGATTATTAACTTTACCTCTAAACAAATATAACTTTAATAAAGAAATTAAAATTCTTAAAAACAATAGCCAGAAATAAAGAAAAAACAAAAGAAATTACTTCTAAAACATTTTTATATCATGCCAACCACAAAAGATAAAACTCGTTACCATTACATTCATTATATTCCAAATTTAACTAATAGTATAATAAATTAACAAAATTAAACATAAATATATACATAAATGTAAATAAAATAAATTTAAGTACGTTATTAGTGAATAACAAAGAAAAAACTGAACTGTTAACAAAGAGTGGGGTCTACCAAATATCATGTAAAATTTCCCAGCTATTTATATAGAACAAATTGGTAGAGCTCTAGGAGTTAGGATGAAAGAACATCTTAAATCAATTTCATAAAAAAATCTTTGTAACGGTTTTGCATTACATTGTATTGTAAATAATCATACGTTAGACCAAGACAATATCAAATTAATTCACAACACACATAATGGCAGATTGTTAAATTTACTAGAAATGGTCGAAATTAATAAAGCACTGTTTAATAACAAATTAGTAACAAATGACCAGACAGAATTCCATTTATCCCCACTTTTAAGAGCTCCTTTGAGAATGGTGTAACAACCGAAGCGACTGTCGTCAAGGACTTAATTTGAATAAATATTGTGAAACTATCGAGTGTCTTCTTTACTTTACTATTTTATTTTGAAAATGTTTCACCAAGTGGCCAAAAACCGCAGTATTTCGATTATTATTTGGTTCTCTTCGATATCCTTATTAGAAAAAGTCTTTGTTGACATTATTTACTACCACAGGAGTAAATATCTACTGATGGCATTAATTGTACTGTTTGTAGTTATTTATTGAGCGCTGTTTAATGGTAGAATTTTTAATAGGTAAGGTTTGTTTTTTTTGTTTCTTTGCTTGGGATAATCTCTGGAATTATAGATTATATTAGCAAAATTATTTTTTCGTTAGAAACTGTATTAACTCTACAGTCTGTAACAGTGATGAAAAATGTTACAGAAATCGATGAAAAAGTTAAAAGAAGAAAAAACTTATTTTAAAAGGCTTTGATGGAGAAATCGTTTAATATGTGTCAATTATCCTAACTTTGTTAGAAATGGAACATCATTTTGCAATTTAACATTAACCAAAGGGTCATGAGCCTGTCCAAGACAGATTAGATATAGAGACTGCAATTACTTTTTAGTAGTAAAGTACAATACCGTAAATGTCTTGATGGGTATTGCCGTCGACGGTGCATTTTTGATTTTATTCACGAAAGCTTAAACATTCTATTAGTAAAATTAACACAAGGGAGCTAAAAGTACTTATTGATGGCACAAACTCAAACAATTTCTGAATTTTTTAAATTTAATATAAAGTTTCATCTTCTTTTTAGACGCTTTAATCTTCACATAATGATATAATGTTATATCATCAGGTACTATAGTTGCACCGATTTCGGTTACGAGGAAAAAACGTTTTTTTGCAGATTTTATTCGCTAATATTTTTCAAACAGATTAATAAAGTCGGATAAAATTTTACGAAACACCCTAGTTCTTTAAAATATATATCCAACGCTCATTTCACGTACATTTTTTGCACTTTTCTTGTGATCTTTAATTGAAAAGTATTCCCTTTAATCATGGTTAACTCAGTAATTGACAAACCTACAAACCTCCGTACGGTGGAAAACTATTATGCATGATAATGATAATAGGAGTTTCTTATCATTGTATGTACAATGCATCTATGCACTTAATCCGTAGCTAACTGCATGACAAATTGATATTAGTATCAAAACTAAATGTTTTTCTTTTTTGAGGATAAATAACGAAATATAAACTTTCTGGTAGACGGCACAAAAGAAAAATTCTTACAATTATTGATTACCAGTATCAATTCAAATAATAAATCTAAAATATTTCTTTTATTTCCAATATTGAGCACAAGATACTTACTCCATTAAATTCATACACAATGTTAGCTATAAGTTCAAAAATAAATTATCAAAATTTAATCTCAAAGCCGTAGAAACGAATAAAAATAACATAAAAACACTTTTAGTTAAAAATAAACCATCTCAACCACCCGAAGCAAGAACTGGTATTTACAAAATTAATTGCAATGATTGTGATGCAATTTACATCGGAAAAAATGGGAGAGATATTGCAACCAGATTTAAACAACATTATTATTCAATAGATAAACAACTTAATAAAACAGGTCTCAAGGGTCAAAATTGAAAATACAAAAATTTTACACTCGAATATTAATAACAATCGGAAATTAACCATGCTAGAGAATCTAGAAATCAAAAAAGCCATAAGCAAAAAATTAAACTTAGTCAATTTTCAAACCGAATTAAATTAAAATCAATCGAAACTCATGTCGAGTATTATAAAGTTGATGAAACGTTATTTGTTTTATTTTATTTTTACAAGTTTTATGATGTTTCACAAACGTTGCACTATCGAAAGTATTAAATTCCTTACATTTGAAAAGTAATCTTATTCATTTCTATGTTGAAAGTATTTACCATCATTACTTGGTGAAACAATAACAATAAAACACGTGGAAGTTTCACTTAATTTTTACTTTCCCTACACGTAATTTGCCTTTTTAGGGCGTCTTCAGGAATTTACAGAGTTTACACATAAACTAAATCTAAAAGTACAATGTGTCTTACTTATATCTTACAGAATTAAACTATGTTTGGGTTGTTTTCAAAGCTCGTTTGGTAATTTGCTAGATTTTTCTTCAAACGCAGTTTAATTCTGTAAGATATAAGTAAGAAACATTGAATTTTTAGATTCAGTTTATGTGTAAACTCTGTAAACTCTGTAAACTCTGTAAACTCCTGAAAATGCCTTAAAAAGGCGAAATACATATAGAAAAACTAAAAATTAAGTGAAACTTCCTCAAGTATTTTATTGTTATACATATACATATCGATATGTTTGGTTTTCATTTAAATTTTGTATTCATTTTTGAGTTTAAAAGGTATATTTAAAGTATATCTTTGTCAGTTTGCCATTTTACCGACGGAATATAGAAAATGTTTGTTGTACTAAAATTGTATTGTGAACAACTACGGTAATTTTGGATTTTGTTGTATCCAAAATTCACAATAAAAAAAGCACAGAATCGCAAAAATTAATCATAATGCCTTTCCTTTATTCACTATTTCAAAGCTTATTATTTCTCAACTACTATGAGAAATGTATCCTAGCAATTTCCATTTTGAATAGTTTTATAATTATTAATCACTTACAACGAAATTGAGGACATCCATTATAAAATTAAATGTAATAAATTTGCTGATGAAAATGTAAATTTTACTTATTATATGTTGTATAGCATAGTTTTATCCTGTTTATTTTTCATTGTAATTGATTATGTTCAAAAATAATAGACATTTACACTGAATACTGTGCTATTTCTGTTTACATAAAATTTCTACTGTATTAGTTGAAGATGGTCATAAGGTGTTCGTTTTCAAGTATGACCACCAGGATTCCATTGCACTTGGTTTTTATACAAAACTATTATTGAAAAATCTTTTTAAATTCGCCACTGTCATAAGGATAAATAGTTTCGGGAACAAAGAAATTACCTGTATGATCAGTGATGCTTCTAGTTCCCGATGGAGGCGTATGGGCAGGTGTATGAACATGGTCATGGGTATGCGGCAAGCTACCATAAATAGATGTAAAATCTTCCGTAGATGAACCGTTTGTATTGCACTTCCGTCCATTGTTTTTATCCCCGTTGGTATTCGTCGGTCCATTCATCAGATGTCCGTGATGGTCATCCAGCAGTCCAGAGACACCCAGAAGGTTCCCAACACCAACCAGGTTCGGTCTGAGGTCGTCCATCATAGATTTTTGCGGACACGCGTTAAAATTGAGCTGTCTGCTGAAGATCGCCGGAAAAATGTTAAATTGCTGCGGTGCGATGTCTTCCGTGTGATTAGAGGTTGACGAGACGGGGGCTGGCGAGATGCCTAACGCCCCCAAATTCGATGAAAGGCCCTTGAAATCCAACTTGAGGCTGTTTCAGAACAATTCGACGGTATTCATGAGTTTGTTTTGGTAAAACGGATTCACCGAAACGAAATAAATAAAGCACACAGCAAGTGGTAGAGTTGGGTCCGAACAAACAAATGGTAAGGTACAATGTCAGTAAACACGTTCACAAGAAAATAAAACAAATCCGGTCGAACGAAAATTCAAATGGGAAAAAATGTGTTTCCTTTTGACACATCGAATTGACGCGGACCTCTGTTTATGTGGTTCACTAATAATCGATTCAAGTTTGATACCGTTAATATCAGTGACTAATTGAATTAAATTTTGGAATAGAGACAACAGGGATCCAAATCTGACTAGCTTATGCCTAAGCCAAACGGCAAGTGACTATAACAATATTAACTCTGATAGTGTTGTTCTGTTATCTGCTAGCTTTAACCAGTACGGGAATCGAAAACCGCGCCTGTTTCGATCTCTTTTTCGTTGCTAGTTGGGGTAGGGTTATCCTCCTTTGGGCTCGTCGTTGAAGACGAAATATCTCGTAGCTTGAGGGGTAACTTTCGAAAGCCAATGGAGGCGCTTCACTGTGCCAACGTGAATTATGATTGGGAGAGAGCTTTCTCACCCCGTAGCAACCCCAATGAGATGTCGTCAACGGCAAAATGGTGGAAATAGCCGGGAGACACGCGTTCGATTTTTATGTTTTGATGCGCTACGAGTTGGTCGTTTTTTGGATATCATGAAGTGCCGCGTTTTAAAACATCATGCTTTTATTTCACAGTGTAAATACACCTACCTATACCGTTTATTTATACATGTATTGTAAACTTTCAATGGAGCCTTAATTACATTATCTATTGCTATTTAATGGTATCCGTTTCCACTATGAAATCTGAGGAATTTTCTTGAATTTTATTTTACATATTTTGTGATTTATTTTATTTAAAAAAAATGTGGTAATCCATCAAAAATTACTCTAAAAACAAATACTGTGATATCAAAGTTATAAAACTTTGTTATGAGTGAGGGTTAAAGGATTCGATAATATTCTTATATCTGTAACACAAGCACCACCGAATAAATGTTTTTTTCGGGAAATGATTCAACAAAATTGGCTTTAAAATAGAAGATAATGGAGGAAATAGGAGAAGTTCCGCAATCTTACTTTGTTGAGTATATTAAAAAGTCATCTTTAACAAAGGCAACTTTCCATATTTAAAGGTTGGAAAATAGATAAATATTAAATTCACGGTGAGATTCTTTTCAAACTTGATTATTAAACATATCAAACTTTATTGGTGGAAAAAACAAGAAAAATAAAATCGGGTACGTGTTAGTTTCATTTGCGCGCTCAACGCGTCATACCTTATCAAATGTTATGTTATTGAGGATATCAATTTGAACACTTTTAATTTCGTTGAAAAGGATTTTTCGCAGAGCACTTGGTGGAACATTTTCGAAATATATAATCAACTGTTGAACTGGTCGGATCCTTGTGAAACATTATTTTAATAATTGAAGGAATTAAAATCACTTTTAAATGTTTCAGAATATTTTATTGTAAACTCTACAATATTGTTTCGACATATCAAGGTCTTTTTCAAGATTAACAGATTTACTAAATTTCAGGTCATACTTATCGTCTATATATATTTTTGTAGTCAACAGCCGGTATTCTGTGGGTATAATTTCAAAATTTCAGGTACATACTCATTGTTAAGAAATACCAGTATAAATAATAACTATTTTATCAATTCGGACACCATCAAAATTTAATTTTAATGAAATAAATTGAACTTTTTAGAATTTTTCGAAATTAAAAAACAATAAAGATGAACGAGTATATAACAAATGGTCAACTAAATTTTTTCAATACGCCTTTATTAGATGTAAGATTAGAAGTAGGGTCATCTGGTATTTCTTAACAATGGGTATGTACCTGAAATTTTGAAATTTTACCCACAGAATACCGGCTGTTGACTGAAAAAATATATATAGATGATAAGTACGACCTGAAATTTAGTAAATCTAAACGATAAATGAATAAACACTACTTCGTTAATTATCACATTTTTATTTACAAATCCTCTTGACTGTAGTTTCAACAAATAGCTTGTCATTGTCGAAACTATAGTCAAAAGGTTTTGTAAATAAAAAAGTGATAATAAACAAAGTAGTGTTTATTCATTTATCGTTAAGATGTATTATCACAAAGTAACAGCTGGATCAATCCAATTTCTTTAGTAAACCTGTTACTCTTGAGAAAGACATTATTATGTCGAAACAATATTGTAGAGTTTACAATAAAATATTTTGAAACATTTAAAAGTGAGTTTAATTCCTTTAATTTTTGAAATATTATAAAGAAGAAGTAATAAAAACACTTGTTATGGTTTCACAATTTTATTCAAAAGTCGTCGACAGCTGTTTCGATTGTTAGATCATTATCAAGAGACAGTCAATTGTGAAACCATAGCAAGTGCTTTTATTTCTTCTTCTTTTTAATACTTTTAATTTATCTCTAATCTGCTTTACGTTAAAATAATAGTAAACTTCATTTTGGCTAGCAATATTCGGAAATGAATGCGAGTACAAATAAACAGATTTTGTTACTTTTGTTCATCAAAACTCTAAATGTCAAAGACAGCACATTAATTTCTCTTTATTTACAAATTCTATTTTTGTTAGTGATGAGCAAACTAAGACCAATATCAAGATTGCAGTCTGGCAGTCTTGAAAAGCGTATTTTTTCATACATCCTTAAATTTAAAAAAGAAATAAATCGTTAAGAGTAAATAAATAAAAAGAGTACTTGTATATGATATTCCATTCAACCCCATCTTTTCACAACAACAAACGTCACATAGTTAATAAAAAATGTAGCCAATTATAATAAAACATATTTTGTTTTCAAAAACAATTTAGCTGGAATGAATGTAAGTCAGAACTTTTTGTGCCAAAGAAATGTCTAGCCTCTTCTGCGTTCGATAAAAGTATTACTGTAAAAAGTTGTACTGACTAGTACTTTTAAGAATAATTCAAAATATGTAATTTTTTACTTGGGATTAATAATAGGTACTTTTTCTGAAGAACGCAGACCTGTACGTAACTGAGATTCCTTCAATAGATACCTACTTATTTTCAAAAAATATTTTCAGGTACAATTAAGAAATTACATATTTTAAGTTTATTACTATGCTATACGACCCAAGATTTACTCGAGGACTCGGAAGTATTTTTCATAAACTTGGTTATCAAATAGCATATAGTTCTAATTCTAATACTCTTCAAGCTCTCCTGGGTAACCTTAAGGACAAAATTCCTTTTCTGGAAAAGTCGGGGATATATGAAATTGATTTTAAAGATTGCAATAAGAAATATGTTGGTCAGACTAGACGCTCTCTTCTGGCCAGGTTTAAAGAGCATTTAGCTCACGCTAAATTTGGTAGAACTGAAAAGTCTAGTGTTGCTCAACAAATTCTTACTACTGAAAATCATAGGATCAATATTGACAACCTTAAATTAGTAAAGAACATTAAACATAATTACTTACTAAATAGTTTTGAAAGCGTGTTTATTTGGGGTCATATTCCTGGCTCTCCACTTCTTAGTTTAATTTAATTCTTTTATTATTGTTTTTGTAAGGTCCACTGCATATTGCGGCAGTTTGACCGAATCTTGTTCACTAGACCATATAATTAGTTAGTATATATAATATTTATATTGTCCTTAGGTTTTAGTTCTCTTCAGTCCATGAAGAAGGTAACTTTACTACTGAAAAGTGCTTCGGACAATTTGTGTCGTGTTTTGGCTTTCCAGTTTGTTCTACAACTCCGCCAAAGTTTTCAACATTTTAATACATGTTTTGAATGGTTCTAAAAATCTGAAAAAAATCAGGTTAGTTTCCTTCTGAAGAACTAAACTTCAGGAATTTTTTCAGATTTTTTAAAGTAAACATTGAGACAGGAGAAGTCAATTTCGAAAAAACACATTTTTAACGATAGCGCTACCCTGTGACCATTTAGAGGGCCGAAAATTTAACTGAAGGAGTTTTCAATTATGTCCTTTCGAATGGCCAATTCGAAATTACAATCGAGCACGCGGAAATTTTCAATGTCTTATAGTCCTTGAATGAGAATTTACCTATTCCAATAGGATTTATTCGAACGATAGATGCCTTGAATATCATTAAAACTTTCGATGTTATATGTATATATGTATGTAGGCATCTTCTTCATGTTCACTTTTAACTTCGTCCTTTATCCTAACTTTAATGTAATTTGACTTACGCGAAGTCGAAGTCGTACAAATAGAAAAACATGTACGTAGATAGATATCGGTATCTATATATAAATATTACTCAAAAAATCCTTTCTAACTACGGATATTTAATTCAGCTAATCATGTGATAGGTAAATTTTTATGTAACGAATATGAGATAAATAAATGAAGGAATACATTGGTTTCATAAAAACCAGAAGAGTCGTAATTTACAATGGCAGAGAGAGGGCTGTACCTTCCTCCAGGTTAGGTTAGGTTAGGTTAAGTAGTAAATTTTTATGCAACGAATATAAAATAAATAAACGACGTCATACATTGGTTTCATAAAAACCAGAAGAGTCATAATACACATGGGCAGAGAGAGGGCTGTAACTTCCCCTAGGTTACAATTATGTAGAGGAGCCTACAAAATCGTGTTTTGGTTGTTCAGAATTTTATGTTATTTCATAATGGTGTGGTAAATGCCTAAGAAGTTTACTAGATCATTCTATTCAGTTCTGAGGGATGGTACGTGATCAGAATTTATTTTTTTTGTCTCGTATGTATGAACTGAGCACGCCATAACATAACACAGGGTGATTAATTTTACTACTATCTGGAAATGGTAAGGGAAATTTCAAATCAATTTTTTTGGTAAACAATAAGGATAAATTAATATTTTACAAAAAAAATGGTGTGTATGAGATGGGATATTCAGATTGTGATGCAATTTACATCGGTCAGACGGGTCGAAATCTTGGTAAACGCCTAGATGAACATAAAAAATCTATCATACATAATAAAAATACAACAGGTCTTGCTACACATTGCATACAAAATGATCATTTTATAAATACAAATAAAGTCAAACTTTTACATTGCGAACCGAAAGGTACTCGATTAGATTACCTGGAAATATTAGAAACACAAAAAGCCCGTCACCAAGGTAAATTCATCACAAACGAACAACTACATTTTAAGGTTTTTCCCATCATAAAAGCAATATTATAACGATCCATAACCAACCACCTTTATAAATATCAATTCCAATGTTAAGCACTCACAGTCTTTGAGAATGACGTAAAAGCCGAAACGGCTGTCAGACAAATAATAATAAAACCTGTGAACCTTTACCAAGTGTTTTATTTTTAATTTTAAATTTATTTAAATATTGTTTCACCAAGTACTCTGCGAAACATCCTTATCAATTTTTTGGTAATGTTGCAAATAAGATCAGTTAAACATCATCACAGTAACATCAAGGAAAAGTACATCATCACACAATGGCTTGTTTAGGTGAAAGAAATTTATAAACAAAAATGTAAAGGCAACATCTATATATCCATCTTATCTAAAGAGGATGGGGAAATTAAATTGTAACTAGTTTTTTATTTATGTAAAATACGTATTTTAATATTTCCATAAAAACTATGAATATAATTTTATAACTGTATTTGTTTTTAAATTTCTTCTTTAGTAGGCGAAATAATTATTGTAGATTTCAATGATACACTGAATAACGTTTAAATTGTTTTACTGGTTTGTAATTATCTCTTACAATTGTTTCGGTCTTTCGACCATTCTCAAAGAGTTATTAACAGAAAAAAAATTAACAGTTTCTGTTAATAATTCTTTGAGAATGGTTGAGAGACCGAAATAATTGTAATAGATAATTACAAACCAGTAAAAAAATTTAAACATTATTCAGTATTTCATTGAAATCTACAATATTAATAAGGATGTTTTACCTATTTCCAACCTCAAATACAGTACCCAAAATAAGAAATAATTATTGTTTTTCATAATCAACATTGATACGAATTTCAATTTTGATTCTTCCATCCACAATACCTGTTTTTAAATTATTGTTAAACGAAAAATCTTCTGAATAGAATAATGCATTTCAAAGATGATTAATTTTTGTTATTCGCTTCCCAACGCGATCAAAACACCATTCGTTCATTCCATGTTATGGTAACTTCAGCACGTGAGGTTTAGCACGTGTCGACACTTTTTGACACGTGTTCTAGTAGAGAGGAAAAGGAAGATGCTGTATACGGCAAATTATTGGGTGCCGCCCTCGACCCATTCAGCCAATTTGCTAACCAATAATCAACTAATCAGCAAAAATCGTTTGACAAAAGACGTGCACCTCTATCCAGTCAAAATATTGACTTCAACAATATATTGTCACCCCCAAAAATTATATGGTTCCAACATGAAATTGTCAATTGTTTGTTAATATGGGTGCAATACAGCAGAGTCACACGCTTCTTTAGTATGTTTTGTTGAACTGTTCTGACGTTAGAGTAAAGACAACACAATTTTTTGTATTATAATTTATTAAAAATTTAAGTAAGTACAGACTGTAGCGAGAGTTTGTTCATTAAAATGAAAAAAAAAATTTAAATATAGAATTACGCTGTTGATTACGAATGACTCTTAGACGAAGATAACATATCAAGAAAAAGAAGGTATTAAAATCCTTTTTCGTGTAAATATTAAGGATCACAGATCCCACATTTGGAATGCGACCTACCAAGTATTGGGTCTCATCAGGTGGGCGCTGGCAGAAAGGCCTTTACAGGTTATATGATAAGAATAGGTCGAAACCGGTTGTGGTATTTGGCCTTCTGTTCGCAGTGCCAACTTGGTAGGAAGCGTTTCAAATGTGGGATCTGTAAATCCTTAATATGTAGACGACAAAGGATTTTATGTGTCTTCTTTTTTTTTTGAAAAATAATTTATTGATAACTAAATTGGTAAATAAAAAAGTAACTTTCAACAATAAATTTATTCGACTCGACAATTGTTTCGACTTTTCTATCAAGAGAGTATGCAACTATGACTATATAAGAAGTACAAACTTCATATTTGTAGCTAAGTTATGGGGCGAGGTAAACAAATTAAAACTTAGATATTAAAAGTAGTGCATTGTATTGTAAGTTACAATTTCATTTTGGGTTTTTACAAGATTTTTATTTCCAGAAATTCTAGAAGAGTTAGTTTTTCACTTTTCGGTTATGTATATAAAATTTTTACGTTTTCTACATCAGTATGATTTCGTTTTATGTAGTGGTCCTCTAAATGTGTGGAACATTTCTCTATTTTTATACTGCCTAGATGTTCTCTTAAGCGTGTATTAAATGCACGTCCACATTAGCCAATATAAATGGCATTGCATACGGTACAATTTAATTGGTTTGTACATTCTTAGTGCTTTATTGTTCTCTCTGTGTGACTGTTTGAATATTAAACAACATTAGGCTTTTGCTCAGCGATATATCGAAATTATTAGACGTGAATCGCGATTTCGATCTTATTAGTACTCATCAGCACGTCGTACTAATAGCAGAAGAAAATACTCGAACCCTATTAAGATCCCTCGTAGAGAATTTACACTGATTTTTTTCAAACTATCAATAGTGACCATTTGATGAAACATATTTTAATAAATGTAATAAATAAAACACAAGTTTTTGGATGTTTCAACAATAATTTAATGTACTCGACAATATTGTTTCGACCCACATGTGGTCATTATCACTAAAATTAAAATTCCACAAATGTCTATATATATATATATATATGTATATGTACATAAATGGTGGGGATACATATCTGAAAAATTGTTTACAATGTTGTTAGTAGGTTTCTTGATTTCCAGACATTCCTAAATTTTTTTGCTTTTTGAAGCTGAATGTAATTATTTGGCTTCATCTAATTTATGGTTGTTGACTACACAATGTTCTGCCATTCCTGTTCTTAGTATTTTATTCTTTATAGAGTATAAATGTTCTTTTAGCCTAATACCAATAGAACGTCCACTTTGACCTATGTACATCGCATTGCAATCAACACAATTTAACGAATAAACACCACTTTACTATAAAAGATTTTTTTTATAATGATTTAAATTAGGCATTGTGATTCCTATAGTTTATAATATTTTGAAGTTTGATTAGATTTCGAAACTTCATATCACCTACATAAATTCAGTTATCTCTGCACTTTACACGTGCTTCCTATGTTAGGCGATGTGCCATATTTTTTCAGCGTTGTCTCGTATATACAAACTCGTCAAAAGGACTTATAAAACGGATGCCATTGCACTTAATCCATTTTCAGTACAAAAGATGTTTGCTTTGGCTGTTTACATAAAGCCGTGTAACAAACTGCTTTAAAATGTGTAGAACGTACCCACATACATATATAGATATGTATGTGTGCCGGTGGGTAGTAACGGTAGGTAACTCATAGTGAGAGGAAAATGCGAAGATGGCACCACTTCGTCATGGTAATGACAGTAACCTCATACGTATCAAGTCAGCAAAGCCGCGAAACACAGTGGTATAAAAAAACCGCAAGTTCTCAGTTAGAAATTTATTGAAATCATTTGTCGTAAAATTTTGTATAATTTACTGCTCGTCATTCTGTAATACCCCACCACAATTATCTGTCTTTATACCTTATATTCACCCCCTGCAATTTATGACCTACAGCTGCCCACAACCCTATTTCTTCATCATTGCCGCAGCTATCTCTATCTCTTATTACTGCGTCTTTCCTTTTCTATTTCTTCCGCCCCTTTTCTCCCTTAAGTTAAGTCAGTGTTAAGTAAATTGCCGCCAAATAAACAAGATGTACGCACACCCTCACAATCATACATTGTAACACCGCACCGATTGTAATTCATTTCGCTCTTCTTTCAACTTCTTCCCGCACCTGATTAATATCAAATGTACATTTTGTAAATAGTGTTAATAGACGTTACAAGAAAATCGTTTGTGTATTAATCAAAAATTTAATATCTGCAACCCTTTAATTAGGTTTGTCAGGACGTTTTATGTATTACCACCGCACCCTTAAGTTCACTTAAGATTTATCGAGTGCATGATTCACCATTAGATGTGGATTACGATTTGAAACATCGCAGTACATCACAAATAGTTCCAATAAACCATTAATCATCCAAAATCTTTCGGTTGTTTTATTTTTACTAGCTGGTGAACGGGAAGCCTATAGTGACCTATACTCTAGAGCAAAGCTGGAGAGAAATGCGGAAGTTGCTTTTCAACCTCCTTCTAAGAATAGTGGAAATGGGTAGGTGGTTGTGGGTTAGACAGAAGGGACGGACGAAATGAAGATACATGAAATATTATCTATGGAATATTAGCATCCCAGCATTTGAACTAAGGAAACTACAAAAAAACTTGGACCAGAACAGAACGATCTGGAATCAAGCTGGAGTTTTTCTAAATGATAAGCTATAACCTAAATCACTAGACCATGCTACTCAGTAAAATCACCAAAACCACTGATCAAACCTAAATTATTAAATGGTAACAAGACGATTAATGTCAAGTAACTGGTAAACAGTGTTTCTCTACTACTATTGGTCAAACTGAATCTACGACTCACCATATATACGTGAAGATGATATACTGCTAAATTAATATTAATGAACGTGCTGGAATGAAGCTATTTCAGTTTGATCTGCAATTTACCGAAACCACTTGCAGAGTGTTGATGAGAACTATTTGAAGTTGCGTTCCACGTCTGGCGGTAATTGTTTAATTGGTAACCAAGAGCTGAACATTCTTTGGCAGACAGATATCTTTGTAAGACCTTGTCAAACATTACGAAATACAACACTAAATATCTATAGTTACCTGACAATAAATCTTACATATAGTAATCAGTTTTCCGAATGAAAAGGTTTAACCATAAATTCATGATCAGCATTCCATCAAAGCTCTTAAAAGTTGACCACGATTTCGAACTTGTTTGTTGTCATCAGCAGGCCCATAAACGGCTTCGACAGAAAACCGACCAATAGAAGCGGTCAATGGTTAAAAAACCTTTTAGTTTTGTCTTTCATTCCCACCAGCTACTCGTGCTGGTGCTCCGATCTACACTGTAATGCAAAGCCGGAGGGTAGGGCGTAAGGCCCTGTTCAGCCTCCTTACAGGATTCGTGGGAATGGGTGGGTGGTGTAGTTAGGGAGAGAAAGATGAGACAGACGAAATGAAAACAGAAGAGAAGTGAAAGATTATCTGTGGAATATTACTGTCCCAGCATTTGCCTAAATGATGCAAGGAAACCACAGAAACCGGTGACCTCCCGAATGCTAAGCAATGATCTGCATCGCTAGACCACGCCACCCGGTTGTCAATGGTCAACAGCGAGGTCACTAAACAACCACAGATAGCTCACTAAACGCCATCTATGGATATTTACCCCTAATTCTTTGAAAAGGCAATTAAGATTAGTAAAATTATTCTGATTAGTGACGTTTTTTATTGGAACTCGCTTTGGTTAGGTTAGGTTTGGTTAGGTAGGCAAATAACCGCAACTTTAATTGTTACGAAATGTCAAAGACATGACAGAAGTACACCTTCTGAATTCTAGACTAACCAAACGTTTAAAGAAATATCTAATTGTAACATTTTAGTTTATCTTGTAAAAAAATGCTATATAAAATATAAACAAATAAATTAAAAATATGCATATAGACTAATTTTGTTTTGAATTTTCAACGTATCGTTAGTTCAATAATTTATGCCACAATTATTTCTGAGAATTTAAAACAATATATTTTTATTTCTACAAAGTAAATTCACAAATGATGGTGATAGAAAATAACGAAACAGTGTAAGTGAATCTGACAAGAAAACTTATTGAATCAAAAGTATCGAAACTCGAAGTAAGAAGGATTTCGAAATCTCTATTTATCAATTAATTAAGTTAATACGTGAACCATTGGGAATACCTGTTGGTATATTTTTTTAGTAGGTAGATTTTTCTTGTAGTAACTGCAAAATTACCTGGTTGCGTAAAGTATTTTGGATTAATAAGAACAAAAATAAGTTCCTGGTCAAATAATTATAACAACGTTTTATATTAGATTATTCGGCATAATATGGTTTTCCCAAAAAGTTCTGTTTCAAAATAAAAAGTAGTTTAGTTTAAAATTGAAATGAAGCCTATGTATTTATTTAGGAAATATGTAAACGGGGTCCCTTATATGACATTCCAACCGTCTACCTTTAGCACGCCATATCATTAAATTTGAACCTCCACATTTTCAAACTACTTTGGAAGCATGTTTTATACCTATAGCAACCTAGTCCATATTTCATGTTTATACATAATATCGTTATACATTAATGTAAAACAGTTAGCTGCAATGTCTAATCATGGGAGTTCTTTCGTTACATTTAAATAAGGAACCTTAGAAATGCCCTTTATCACCCGCAATCTTTAATACATTGAAAATTGTGTTTACTAAAGGTATATGTACCACTGTGCTTCACATATCCGCGTATATCGTAGGTAGGTACTTTGTAAACGTGGTACCACGTCTGATGCATTAGCAGCGGAGCTTTTTACACAAGCTTTTTAAAAATGTATAAAGGTGGAAACGGTTTTAGGCCGCAGCGTCGATGTTAGCGGCGGCAACGACGCCGCCGGTCGATGTTTCAACGTGCAAAACCTGTATGCGAGCTTTTAGCAGAACGACGGCAAGCCGCGTCGCGACGCCAGTGTGTACCGTGGTGGCCAATTACCGTCCTAAATAGTCTTGCATATGCGATTTGCAAAGAGCACGAAGAAGATGTTTTAGTTTTGTTTCCGCGTCTAAACATTATAAACTGCTTTTTAAATATTTTTTGTAAACATAAAATTAACTAGATAGAGAAATTTTACTTTTGTGTTTAAAATATAAACCATATCTATTCCACACGCTTTAGATGATCATGTTTTATCCACCTGGTTTAGTATTAATTGTCCATAGTTAAGATTTACTAAACTCTGACGTGTGTGTTTTTAAGTAAACTTAGCCACACATGGATAAAGGACCAAGATAGTTTCTCAATCTTAAACACTGCTGTATAATTTTGTATACTTTATATCTTAACTTAACCTAACCCAACCTCAAGCAGCGTCTTAACAGGCGGGCTGAAAAAGTTCGCAGGCTGACCCATAGTAGCGTCATCAATGGATCATAGATGGCGATACTAGTATCAAATCCATATGATTTTTAGTTAGCCCTAACCTTCAAAAGACGCGTGTATAAATTTGATAGCTGTTGCACTATTAGTATCTGAGTTATAGCATTTTTAGTGAAAGAATTTTTGTTACTTCGAAAAAATTGATAAAGAGGAATTTCGTACGAAAAACAATACTGTTGAAACCAAGGCTTGGCTTGATAAACATTATTTGGACTTTGCACCAGGAAAATCAACCGTAGAAAAGTGGCTGATGGTTTGCTAAATTTAAACGAGGCGAAATGAGCACCGAGAACGATGTAAGCAGTGGACGCCCCAAAGAGGCTGTTACCGACGAAAACATCAATCACCGAATTTTTGCGTCGATATGTGACGATGGATGAAACATGGCTCCATCATTTCACACCGGAGTGCGGAGTCCAATCGACAGTCAGCCGAGTGGACTGCACGTGATGAACCGACTCCAAAGCGTGGATAGACGCAAAAGTCGACTGGCAAGGTAAAGGCATCAATATTCTGGAATGCTCATGGTATAATATTAA
Source organism: Agrilus biguttatus (assembly GCA_963921985.1). Taxonomy (NCBI): domain Eukaryota; kingdom Metazoa; phylum Arthropoda; class Insecta; order Coleoptera; family Buprestidae; genus Agrilus; species Agrilus biguttatus. The sequence goes on along the minus strand of OY998119.1, from coordinate 37,906,101 downwards.
TTGACCACCTGAAAAAGAGGAAAAATATAAATAGCGACTATTCCGTAGCGTTATTGGAGCGTTGAAAATACGAAATCGCGGAAAAGCGGCCTCATTTTTTAAAAAAAAAAGTTCTGTTATATCAAGACAATGCACCGTGTCATAAATGAATGAAATCGATGGCAAAATTTCATGAATTGAGCTTCGGATTGCTTCTGCATCCACCGTACTCTCCAGATCTGGCCCCCAGCGAATATTTCCTGTTCTCAGACCTCAAGAGGATGCTCGCTGGACATAAATTTAGCGTCGATGAAGAGGTAATCGCCGAAACTGAAGCCTATATCGAAAAATTGTATGACCACTATAATCGTTAATCGTTATATCGCCCTCGAAGGGAACTATATTGAATAATAAAATCAAATTCTATCAAAAAAAATTTTTTTTTCTATACTAGCCTACGAACTTTTCAATCAGCCTATTATACCACAAATTTTATTTTAAAACTAGTTTTCCGAATATGTTAATATTATATCCTGTAATTATGTATCGGTGGAAACTATTTCTCAACAAATCCCCTCTTGATAAATCCCTTCTCATTACCCCTTTCACATCATTTTCTCCCAATCAAACCATCCTTATCATTCTATTCTAATGTCCCCTCCTTAGTTCTTCCGACCTACACTATAGTGCAAAGCCGGAGGGCGTAGGGCCCTCTTCAGCCTCCTTTCAGGAATTGTGGGAATAGGTGAGTGGTGTGGTTAGGAAGAGAAAGATGAGACGGACGAAATGAAGACAGAAGAGAAGTGAAAGATTATCTGTGGAATATTACTGCTCCAGCATTTGCCTAAATGATCAAAGGAGACCACAGAAAACTTGGACCAGAGCAGCCAGACCCAGGTTCGAACCGGTGACCTCCCGAATACTAAGCAATGATCTAGAGAACTAGACCACGCCGCTCGGTAAACCTGACGTGTTCTTGAGAAGGTATGCCTTTAGTGGCATGCCTTACCAACGCCTGACAGAGTCCAGATATATTCTTAGGCTGTGCCCAAAATAAATTCTAGTCGGGTTTAAATATCATTATCATTATTATGCCCTAGATACCATATAGCTTCTAAAACCGTAACATTAGAATTAGATAATGGATTTATGATAGCTAAATAATTCAAATTTACCTATCTACCCTTATGTGAATTTGTATTTAGATACGAGTGTATGTGGATAATGTAAATTCAAAGTATCGAATTTAATTGTATTCAGCGGTGTTAGGGGTAAGGGTGAAAAGTATGCATATCAAGAACCGGTGACCATATGGCCTCCAAAATAATAGTATAATATTCCGTTACATACATGATGGGTAAAGTATTTTTCAAACAGACAAAGAAACCAGGAAGCGGTTCGATAGTCGCCATCCTCTTTTACGAACAGTAGCAATCAGTTTGAGATGATTGAAAAATAAATTTGATTTTCCCTCTAACGCGTCCTCGCCGGATGCATTTTCGCTGGGCATTTCGGAATAACAGTTCGGAAACAGGACAGGATAAAAAAAAATGAAAAAAGGCTCTGACCCCACGAACGATTTCCGTTTACATCATGAAATGGATTTCTAAATGATGAACTGTATTTCACAAGCAGTGAAATTTGCTTTTTTCCACTTTTTGCTTTTTAGTTCAGTCACTATAATAAACTGAAAAACAAAATAAATAAATTTAAGGACATTAACAACAAGAAATTATATTTTTTAGTAATTTTAGAATAGTATTATTTATTCATTCATTTATTTATCTTTTTCTTTCTAGATTTCAAAACTGGAGAATGATTCAAGTGTCTATGGCATCAGTTATTCAAGTCACCAAATTTTACCTTCAAGCAGAGTAAAGGTATAAAAATTAAATGAATTCTTCGAGAGAAACAAATGCAGAATGTTTTTTGGGTACCTCTTAGAAGGTAAACGGAACCCAATCTTACAAAATATATTATTCAGAGAAATGTTTATGTTTAAAGGAAATATAAATTCTAAACAAGTTTAATAAGATAATTGCGCTTAAAAGTGACAATCTTGAGTACCTAAATTGTTCTTGTACAACTTAATTAAGAGAGACAAATCATTTTCATTATATTTGATAACCAAATTTAAAAATAAATTTTCATAATCATTTAATACATCTCAGAGTTGACTCTTATTTTATTTTGCGGTGGTAGATTCCTGGCAGCTCAAGATACAGAATTACTAAATGTTTTGTAAACACTGAATCCGGGTCCTGCTGCTCTGGACCAAGCTTTCTGTGGTTTCCTTGCATCATTTTTACTTTTCATCTGTCTTCACTTCGTCCGTCTCATCTTTCTCTCCCTACCACACCACCCACCCATTCTCACGATTCCTGAAAGGAGTCTGAAGAGGGCTTTTCGCCTTACCCTCCCGCTTTGCACTACAGTGTAGGTCGGAGGAACTGCCCGCACACCAGCACGAGTAGCTGGTGGCTATGAAACACAAAAAGTTTCTTCTGATAACATAGTTGAAAAAATTACTACGACCAAGATGTTTCAGCGATATAATATCTTTATTGAGTCACCAGTGCGAAAACACACCTCCGTTTCTTCCAATCATGAACTAATCTTCGCATTTCTCTGAAACTAACGTATCCTACATTTCTAACTATTTGCGAAGAGCAAACCTTCTTCTATCTCTTTATTAAATGTTTATTAAATGTTACATCCCAGAGTTGACTCCCTTTTTATTTTGCGGTGGTAGATTCCTGGCAGCTGAAGAATTACAGATTTAATAAATGTTTCTTAAACGCTGTATTAATCACTTTGTCCACTTATCGAATATTTTCTACATAAGATGAAACAGGAAAATTGTTCTCAGAAACCAATTTTCGTGTATATCATTGTTACAATTTTCATCACGAATTTCTAGAGAAAATAATAGGGGTAGGCTGCCCCATCGTGCAGCAATTTTCTGCAAATTATCCTCATACGCAGGTTGCATTAAAAAACAATTTCTGATTGGCTCGCGGTGTATCATCATCAGGGATGATTCCTCCGACGACGCAGGGGTGAGCATCTCGTGATGAAAGGGAGGGCGGTCGCGAACGCGGGGGAGTTGTATAAGAAGGTTTCAACAGCAATACAGACGCCGATAGCGGCGGCAGCACTAACGGGGGTAGATATTCGTCTCCAGTAATCAATACGAGATAAGAAAATGTTAAACGCGAAGTGACATGTTAAGGGAACATATTCAGGAGTGCGGATACTAAAAGGGGCTGTTAAGGTAAGCTTCGTTGAAGTGGAATTGTCAACGTCTTATGAGGATTTTCTTCTTACTTTCAATAAATCTTCCAAAAATTGGTTATAAAAGCATGTCGAAACAGAAGATATTATAAAAAAGAAAGATTTTCTTTTTGGAATGATGTTCTGGAATAATTACATGCTAGCTAGAATAATGTTCTATTTTTTAGAAACATAACAGGCAGGCTGAAAATTTCGTAGGCTAGCATAGAAAAAAAAATGTTTTTGATAGATTTTCATTTTATTATTTCATATAGTTCCCTTCTAGGGCGATACAACGATTATAGCGGTCATACAATTTTTCGATACCATTTTTATAATACGATTTGTCTTTAGCCTCAAAATAGGTTTCAGTTTCGGTAATTACGATTACCTCTTCATCGGCGCGAAATTTCCGTCCAGCGAGCATCCTCTTGAGCTCTGAGAACAGAAAAAAGTCGCTGAGAGTAAGATCTGGAGAATACGGTGGATGCGTAAGCAATTCGAAGCCCAATTCCTGGAATTTTGCCATCGATTTCATTGATTTGTGACACGGTGCATTGTCTTGATCAATCGGCACTTTCTATTCTTCAAATAAGGCCGCTTTTCCGCAATTTTGTATTTTATATGCTCCAATAATGCTACGTAATAGTCGCTGTTTATGGTTTTCGGCTTTTTAAGATAGTCGATAGTCAATGAATATTATACCATGAGCATCCCAGAATACTGATGCCATAACCTTGCCAGAGGACTTATGCGTTTTGCGCTTTGGAGTCTGTTCATCACGTGCAGTCCATTTGGTTGACTGTCGATCTGTTGATTGGACTCCGGTGTGAAATGATGAAGCCATGTTTCATCCATCGTCACATATCAACGCAAACGAAAAAATTCGAATTTATTACGATTGAACAGCTCCAAACACTGCTTAGAATCATCGATTGGATTCGTTGTAGTTTTTGGTCGATTATGATCTCGCACGGCATCCACTTTGTACAGAGCTTTCGCATATCAAAATATATATTCACGATATGACTAACACGTTCCTTTGATATCTTTAGGGTCTCAGCTATCTCAATGAACTTCACTCTACGGTTATCAAAAATTATTTTGTGGACATGTTTTCGTCGGTAACAGTCAAATTCATACACGCGTCTTTTGAAGGTTAGGTTTAACTAAAAATCATATGTATTTGACATTAGTAGCGCCATCTATGGGTCAGCCTCCGAACTTTTTAGCTCGCTTGTTATGTTGTTCATTATTAGATATTAAACGTAGACAGCGTGTGAACGCCGTGCGTAAAAATTTACTACTTTTTGTTCAAAAATATTCTTTTCTATCAAGGATGTCGACTTCATAAGCTGAACCTACGGCATAGCTATCTACTTGGTAGGCACATAACCAGATAGAATAGATAAGAATAGATATGAATAGAATCCGTTGAAATTGTCAAACTTGTATCACTATTTCGAACTCTTACATGCCGCAGTGAAATAATGACTTCATTAATGTTTGATACGGTCTTTTTCGATTAAGGATATCGATCGAGTCTGAACTCAACAGATTACTAACGAGGAACTCTTTTTCCAAAATGGAAGTAGTTTTGAAAAGCTAGAGAAATCGTTTAAGAAGCGTGATTCTATTTTAATTTGCAAAATGACACAATCAATTCCTTACTAAAATTTGGCGTTACTAATAGTAACAGTTCTTCTCAAAATCTTTCGTTACTTTTTTTATTTTTCATATAGTAACGCGTTTTGATCGGCTTCTTTGTGAAAATTTTAATTTATATATTTAATTTTCTCATGATAAATAAACCAACTATTATGATCATGCAAACAAATATTGTTAATGTTCGAAAAACATTAATCCTTAGATGTCGAGGCGTCACCGTCCTCGTTCTGTTTTATAAAAGTAAATGGTTAACAGTATTTCTTGACCCAATCTCATTTACTAAATCTTCATACATATCTAAATAATCTTGAATCCTTTTAAAGCTACAAAGCCACACCTGAAAATTGAATTTTACCGTATAATATTAAAGTAAATTTTACGTGAAGGTTTAAGTGGCTAAATAAATAAATATGATTTTTGGTTAACCATTTTAGCGACCATGATGTCCTTTGCCACCTAAATAATAATACTTAAGAGGATTATTTATGTACATATGTGGTATCTATACAGATAAAATAATGTTAATTCGCATTAGTTACGTATCTATTCAATATTCAATGATCCTTTGAAAGGCACTTGTTTTACAAGGTACTTATGTTCAGTGCTGTACCAGTGGGAGGTGGCACCCCGTTGCTGTCAGGCACCCTCGGCCCACTTGCTGTTATATTCATGTTCGAATTTGTCATTCGATCAAAATGAAGAATGAATTATGCATCGAAAAATAGGACAAAAGGATCAGTTGAACTGAACAACTGCTGCTCGCAATGCACTCTTTCTATCACTCCCTTTGCCACATAATATAAATTTCACTTCTCGGCGTGGTCTGGTGCTCCAGATCATTGCTTAGCCTTCGGGAGGTCACCGGTTCGAATCCGGGTCCGGCTGCTCTGGACCAAGTTTTCTGTGGTTTCCTTGGATTATTTTTACTTTTCATCTGTCTTCACTTCGTCTGTCTTAACTTTCTCTTCCTACCACACCATTCACCCATTTCCAAGATTCCTGAAGGGAGGTTGAAGAGGGCATTACGCCCTACCCACCGGCTTTGCACCCCAGTGTAGGTTAAAGGAACTGTTTCACACAGCAGCACCAATAGTTGATGGGAAGGAAACATAGTTGAAAAAATCACTACTACCAAGATGTTTCAGCGATATAATATCTTTATTGAGTCACCAGTGCGAAAACACACCTCCATTTCTTCCAATCATGAACTAATCTTCGCATTTCTCTGAAACTAACGTATCCTACATTTCTAACTATTTGCGAAGAGTAATCTAATTTAAACCTTCCTCTATCTCTTTATTAAGCGCTTGTTAAATGTTAATGTTGCTTAAACATTAACCAATAACAAAAACACCAATAAAACAAATAACAATTTGATGCAGTGTATTCTTCCGATCTGTTTTGTCGTGGTCCATGGAATTCTTCTTTTCCAGACGTTTCGTCGTGCTTTGATGACGGCATCTTCAGTGGTAACTGTGCAGGTGCTTGATCGTAACTGATATTATGTTAACAAGCACCTGCCAAGTCAGCACTGAAGATGCCGTCCTCAGGGCACGGCGAAACGGCTGGAAAAGAAAAGTTTCATGGACCACGGCGAAACAGCCCGGAAGAATACAAATTTCAGGGTATTCGTAGGACAGGGTTGTTAGTAAAATAGATATTCTAAAAAGAAAAGTACTGAAAGCAAAATTGATAAGACTAGTTTATAGAAATAGGTAGATTTCAGTAGTTGGGACAGTACAGAATTGAAGAGAAAGCAATTAAGGGTAAAATCAGCTATTAGTAAGGGGTACACGCAGGTATAGGTAGAGGTAAGTGATAATAGTAGCTGAACTATAGAATTTACATGGAAAGGAAATAAAGGCATGTACAAGATCAGAGGTTGAGTCTACATTGATATGAATTAGAAACTATTTACAAAAAGAAATAAGAATATTTAAAATAAACATATGTCTTGCTACACTTATTTCTACTTCTAATATTGCTCTAACTAGTCCTTCATGTCTCAATAGGTGTCCTACCAACCTAACTGTCTTTAGCCTTATTGTTTTCCACAGTGCCCTTTGTTATCCTACTCTCTCCAATACCTCCTCAATTATATCCACGGTATTTTCGACAGTTACCTATAACACCACATTTTAAACGCTTCTAACCATTTCTTTTCTTAATAATAAAGTCTATGATCTGTGTTGATGTCTATGTCTAATGATCATGAATCCTATTTCTCCGTGCTTACATGGACTTCCTAAAATCCATAAAAAGCATAATCCTTTGAGACCTGTTGTTTCTTACATTAATTGTAAATTTGCTAACACCTTTTGAACTAACAGACCAGAATTTAAATCAATGTACAGTTTAAAAAGTTCGTTCGAATTTGTTGGAAAAACCAAAAATTTAATTGTTCCGAATAACGCGATACTAGATGAATTAAATATCATTTTAAAAAATGTCGTTGACTCAAGTAATTTAACTAAAATAGAAAAAACTGAATTCTTATAAGTTTTAAAGGATTGTTTGAATCAATCGTACTTCGAATTTAACAATAAGTTTTACATTCGAAAACAGGGCCTTCCCAAGGGTTCTCCGATTTCCCCTGTGCTGGCAGACATTTTTATGGATAATTTTGAAAAAACAATGTTCAGTAATAATAATAAATTGACTCTCGAAATATATACACTTTTGGTGTAGATATGTCGATGACATTTTTTGTATTTGGCTAGGAACTAGGAGACAACTTTATATTTTTCTAAATTCCATTAATAACAAAATTTTATTTACCAAAGAAGTCGAGACGAACGGCCAGTTAAACTTCTTAGACTTAAGTGTAACTTGTATTGATAATAAATTCAGTCCAAGGTATCTAAGGTACAATTATTGTGAAAGTACATTTTAAATAAATAAAACGACAAATGAAACACTTGGTATAACTTTTCACAGTTTTTATTATCGGAACTCGACAATTGTTTCGACAGGGTTTTTCATTATCAAGAGTATGCAGCAATACTGATATGATATGATGAAATAGTATTTCTGCGTACTCTTGATAATTACAGACCCTGTCGAAACAATTGTCGAGTTCCGATAATAAAAACTGTGAAAAGTTATACCAAGTGTTCCATTTGTCGTTTTATTTATTTAATAAATTAAGCTACAACATCTTTAGAAAACCTACCACTATTGACACCATAATTCCAGCCCATTAAAATCAATATTTTAAAATTAAATTATCAGTTTTTCATAGTTTATTGCATATACTGTTGAATATTTCTCTCAATAAACAACATTTTGAAACTGAATTTGATATCATTAAATATTTAGCTGTCAAAAGTTTACAGAACTACATTAATTAATAACCTTTTGAAAAAAAAACATAGACAAAAATTATTGAAAGGTATGCTTTATGGGTGTCGTGCTAATCAGGAAGTAAACGTCAAATTTTGTTCAATTAATTTTGTTAAAAGATCAAAAAAGTTCAATATTAGAGCCATTGAGAGAGCCATAATTTAGGTAGCTTTTTGATTAACAATAAACCGAAACTTAACACGAAACAAAAAAATGGCGTCTATCAGCTTAATTGCAACAATTGGGATGCGATATATCTGAGTCAAAGTAGTCGTTCTTTAGACATCCGCCTAAAAAAAAATTAAAACACTTAGCACTGGACTTGCAGAACATTGTTTTAAAGAAAACCACACTATAAACGATAACATTAAACTATTACATAACCAGCATAAGGGCAAAAAATTAAATTTGTTAGAATTTTTAGAAATTAAAAAACCATCATGAAAATATTGTAAACAATCAATTAGAATTCTATGTCCATAACACGCCATTTTTGTTAAATATATAATATTTGAGAATTTTGCTCTAGGTTCATTGTGAAACATTTTCAATACTATTAAGTTAAAATTAAAATAACCAGAAACGTTTTCACAAAATTTATTAACAATCTTTTACACGTGTTTCAACCTTTCGGCCATTCTCAAAGAGAACTACAAGAAGACTACTCAAAATAAAGAAAAGTGTGAATCACATTTGGTTTAATAAACAATTACGTGTAATCATAATGGTGTTGAGTCCAGAAAAAGTATAATAAGTGCGTACAACATTTGGTTACGAACAGAAATAAAAAAATGGCAATGGAAACGGTACCATTTACAACTCCATCAGTTATTAATTCATAAGGAACTTCATAATAACACAACAAATATCATTTTCGACGTATTAGATGAAACCATTAGAAGAGAAGTGATCAGCAGCAGGCACATAAACTAAGTAAATTAAAAAAATGCTGTTGATTATAAATTAGTAAATGAAACAGTACTCTTGTAGTTCTCTCTGAGAATGGTCGTAAGGTTGAAACACCTGTAAGAGATTAATAGTATTTACACTGTTTTTCTATATTCACATTTCTTTTCCACTGCTTGGAACATTTTATTCTATTACTCTATTAGAAAAATCTTCAACATCTGATCTGTTTAAATGTTTCAAATGTATATTAGAAAAACTCTACATATGTTTCGGTGGATAACACCTTTATCAAGAGTATATAAGGTAATACTAAAATTTAAAACATGTTCAGGTTCAGGAGGGTTGTTAATATGGGAAATACCCAAATACAGGTCTAATACAGGAGTGTCTTTAAAATCTAGCTGGTCGTTCGTTATATTTAATTTTTGAAGTAAAGCTCTTTTTATTTCCAATTATTCTAATAATGTCAATCTAGTGCATCTGTTTCCTGAATGTAATAGTTTTAAATTATCTGTATTTAAACTCTAAGCAATGTGCGCTAATGCCTGTGGATCTATTTAAGTTTTCTATACTTTTTACATGTCCTTTTGCTCTAGTCTCTAAATTCCTGCCCGTCTGCCCTATATAAAAAGCATCGCAATCTTTACAATTCGACTCTTTTTATACATTCAATTTTTTGGTTTGTTATTAACTAATATTTTCGCAATGTTACATTTATTGACAGACACAAGTTATTATATCTAGTTTATTAAGGTTATTACATATTTTGTTACTGATCTGTTTTTTGCTGTGAGCTTTGGACAATTGATTACTGTTTTAATTTTTTACTGTAAGTGTAATATTGTTTTTCTTTGCCTTACGTTTCTGGTTTCGTTTACCACTGATTACCACTGATTATCTTCTTTCTCCTAGTTTATGTTTTAAATACTTTTATAGATTCTATATATTACTTATGTATAGGTACATTTATTCTGTTAAGTCTCTATATTATAAAACAACAGGGTGTATCTGACTCTGATATTTTGGACAAAAATAAATAAAATAGGGTGAGAAGAAGGGAGGGCGGGTGTATGTCGTATAATAAGTTTTTAATGGAAGAGCAGCTCGACGCCTCGGCCTGTTATCCGCAGAAAACAATTTCGAAAGATGACGTCCGTCGCGACGGAGACGCTTGAATGTTCGACGCAGTATCTGCGGCGTCAGGACGAAAACGAACGAGCGACGATGTCTCTGCCAGGCAATAAAAATGTAATTTTCTCGGTATAATAACGTGAAACGACGCTCATTACACGAAATTTGAAGTGAGAAACATTAAAAGTTGAGGGTTGAAATTAAAAACAAAAAAGAAGGAATTTATTAAAAATGAGTCAAGAAAATCTCTTAGCACGATCGCTTCCTTTTTCTTTTTATTGTTTAATCTATTCTTTACGAATTCCGCAGTCAAATAGCATAAAACAGAACCGTTATAATTACGTTATACTTGTCTGCCTCTCTGTATGTAAAACTGTGACAGTTTTGGCAGAAAATGTATCTACAAAATAAGAAAATAAGCTTTCACGGCCGGAATTAATAGTAGAATGATGATTTGGGCTTGTAGGCCGTGGTCGATGTGAACGGTTTCGTCCAGACGTTTCGTCAGCAACTGCGGCTGACATCTTCAGTGGGTGCTGTGTTGATTACGTGTGCGAAGATTAAACCTCGAAGTCTCGGCAGCGACTGACTGAGTCAACACAGCACCCACTGAAGATGTCAGCCGCAGTTGCCGACGAAACGTGTGGACGAAACCGTTCACATCGACCATGGCCTACAAGCCCGAATCATCATTCTACTATGTTTCTACAAACTTAGATTTGCAACAGTAAAAACATGTAACAAAAAAATAAATAATTCTGATTTTAACTTAACAGACCACACTAGTAGGTTTCCAAACCGGAGTGATTTAGGAATATGTCTACTGAACGATTAAATTAATTACGAAGAAAACAATGAATTTGTTTTGTCAACGAGAATAAATTTGAAAAAAACGGTAAAATATTTTAAAGAAGAACTTTTCTTGATAATACTAGACCCTTTCTGTGTACCTATATTTTATAATACGGTTATCAAGCAATTTATCATTAAAAAAAGAAGATACAATTAGAGCTTTATGATTTCATAATAATGGATACCAAATCCATATGGTATTATTGCAGTAAAAATTTTAAAGAAAAGTATTTTTAAAAATTGGATTGATTCAGCCGTTACTTTAAGATAATTCATCTTAACGTTAAATGAATAAACAGTACTTTGTTTATTATCACTTTTTTATTTACAAATCCTTTCGACTATAATTACGACAAATAGCTATTTTTATTTGAAAGTTGTTCTACCAAAAAGGAAATTAAATTAAATTGAGAATCCTTAGTAATACAAATTAATACTTTGTGAGGTGGTAGCTTTTCGTTTGTAAAAATTTTCTCATTTTTCATTTATGTAGTCACTAAGTACTTCTTTTTTGACGATTTTCGAGATAAAAGTAGAAAAGCCAATAAATTCGTAGCTTTGACTTTGAATGCTTGTCCATCTTTTAAACGTGCCGTTGTTTTGTGCACAACGTACTGTTTAGACACCGGATGATCAATAAGCTGATGCTGGAGGCAATGTGCGGTCTCCATGGCAACGCACCGCACGCAGTTTTGCGATGGGGAGCTTTTAAAATTGCTGCACACAGCTGCCGGCAGCGGCTTACCACACACATAGCACACTATGACGAAACACCTATTCGGAAAAGCTCGCGAGATCATTTCTGCGATGTTGAAAAAGCTCCATTTTTATGTAGGTCCTTTTTCTCATTTCTTTGAGCACATAAACAGATTTAATTAGAAAACATTGTGCTAAAAGATTTTTAAACATTTTATAGTTAACTAAATTTACTTTTCTTTGACGTCTTACTTATCAAACTACGTATTGATACCCTGATGTACACTATAAAAACTGTGACACGTGATCCAAAAATGTTAACAGCAAGATCAAACCAAGGTTGTTGCAAATCCCTTGAAGAAACTAGTTTTAGGAATGTTGTCTCCCTGTTAGTGAAAGAAATAGTATTAGGTTGTTTTAAGGGGTCGAAATTCTCTTCATAAAATCCAGAACTAATTTCCTAACGACTTTCTTGCCGGCATTATTACTATAATATATAGGAGACAGAAAATATTTTACAACAATATAGTTGTTAATTAATAATTTACTAGAAAACCATTACCATTCTTATTTTTCTTGGAAATAAAGAATCATAATAGCAAACGGTGTTGGCTTGGAAAGATTCACGTTATTCAATATCCAACAATTTTCTACCTTATTTATCAGCAAATGTATTTAGTGAAAGTATCAAAAAGAATAATGTGATAATTTGGTTGACTTCGCTTGACTGTCCTCAAATCTTGTTACTTATTTGTTCTGTCGCTACATCTACTGGAATATGGACGAGAGCAAGTCGTAGCAAACTGTTTTTCCGAACAGGGAAAGTTGAGGAAATCGGTATGCGCGCGCATGAACGGAAAAATCGACGCAAACAAGGAAAACGTGAGGAGATTGCGGCTAGAGAAATGTGTCAATGATTGTTAGGTAAAATTTATCTATCAGTGTATAAGTGTTAAAATATTTCCTGAATATGATTTCATCAGGTAAAATTTTGGGTGGGTAAGTAAAAATAGTTTTTTCTATCTTACAACAAGTATGTCAAATGTTATATGGTTGATTATACAGGGTCATTCAAACTGAGTGGTACATTAGACGTTTTAGAGAAACTAATCGTGTTACAGATTTGACAATTTGGGAGTAGGGAGTATCAAGGATGATCTATTTAACTAAAACAAAACAATTTCAATTGTCGAGATTTAAATTTTTTTTCTGAACGCCCTGTACAAATTATAAAGCTTAGTTTTGGCATGACGTTAGCATTATGACTTGGCTATAACCAGTAAAAATTTTAACATTCTAAGTCATTTTTTGTGGAAGTTACGATTTTTTATAGTTTGGGTTGCGGTGCAATCTTTTTTCCAATAAATTAAATTATCTCAGAAACTATTCATCGTAAGCATACATGATGGTTATCAAAGTCACCTTAAAATTTTATGTTTCATACGAATTGATCTTAAAAAATATACCATTAATTATGTCAGACACACCTACAAGAAACGCTTTTACAAATACTTTCCCAAGCAATCATCGTGTAATATGATATCTAGTGTAAGCAGATTGTTAGATGCAACTTTACTTGTTTTTGTGACAACGTTTTGTAGTTAGTTACTATTAGAACTTTGTCTAGGTAGCTCATAATCATAATTATAATCATATTCATAATTATTAATTCTTGTAATCGTTTTAAATAAAATAAGTAAACTTTTTAAAAAGTTTATTCTTTAACAAATAAACATTATTCATTCCATTTAAAATAAGAAAGTTGATCTCCGCTTCCGGTATAATCGGAAGTACCCCACAGTTGAAATTTTCTAATATGTAACATGTTTAGTTTCCCTAAAACTTCTAATGTACCACTCTCTTTGAATGACCCTGTGTAGCTGCTAATATTTGATTTTTTAATTTAAGACGATTACACTAATTAAAAATACATGATAATATGAAGAAATTATTAAATTGGTGAGTGATCCTAATTTACATTTATATTTATTCTATTTCTTTTCTATTATTTGGGAATTAAATCATTTAAATACATCGTTCTCTTATATAGTATGATTTTTCAAAATTGTTTTGTAGATTATTTAACATTTTTTGGGTAGGTATTTCTTGTTTTTGTTTCTAAATAAGTAATGCACCTGGTTCTATAAAAGTTTTTAATGGTAAGTGTACAGATGTCATCATATAAAATTATAATCACAGAGACAAAAACTAACAATGGATATGGTACATATTTATCCCTTGGCGTTCTTGCAACAACTGTCAACTGTTCTCTGGTTATCGCTAATTACAGAGTAGCGACCTCTCGGTGGGAGTCACCCGTCGTCACCCTCCGCGATCCTCTTTGTATCAGCCGCGATGCACTTGTAGCCAACACTATACCAGATTGTTTAAAAAATATATACACGGTAGCACAAATTCGATTTTTACTCGCATCACAATTTAAAAGCATATTCTATGTTGTTAAAACATGTTGGGGCCAATTTTTTTTATAACAAAACAAACAAACGCAATGTTCAGTTACAAAACATTATTATATTGTAAAACCACAATAATTATTTCGCCGACACAACGGCTTCTTTAGGTGGAAGAATAATATATCTTAAAACTATGATACAAACAGACTTGTATACTATAGAAAAGCAAATTAGGAGTAGGGGTAGAAGTTATTGGGAGGATACTAAAAATTAATGTTCAATAATTGTGATTTATTTAAGTTTAGTTGATCATTTAATATCATGCCTTTTTTGTTTAATTTGTTTATTTCATTACTTTCCAACAAATTTAATTTCTGACGTTTATTTTCAGAATGTAAGGTTTTATAATTGTTCTTAAAATTATGATTATTTGTTATTAAATATTCAGCATAAGTTGAGTTTGTGTTTCGGTTATCATAACTTTTTTACGTCAACATGTACCCCTGTTGTACTTTATTAGAGTATATAGGTCTGTTATGTTATATCTTCGTCTAAGAATCCATCGGAATTAACAGTGTAATTTAATGCCGGTAGGGGTATTAGCCCTCGGAGTGGTTGTTTCTGCTGATTTCATATTTATATTTATTATGTAGTCTTTCTGCCAGCGCTTAACTAATGAGACCCGATAGGTCGAAACCGGTCGTAGGATATGGCTTTCCGTACGCTGTGCCTACTGTGTAGGACGCGTTCGAAATGTGGTTTCTGTCGTCCTTAAAATTTAGACGAAAAAAGGATAGTAATGCCTTCTTTTTCTGAATATGTTATATCTTCGTCTAAGAATCCATCGGAATCAAAAGTGTAATTCAATGCCATTCCATCACTCATAATGTTTTGTCCGTAAACTGCACAGATCTCACGGTGAATATCAAACGGTTTAAGTCATTTAGCACTAAGGAATCTTATAACAGCCCGGACTCCGGACTTCACGATTATCGTAGGCAACTTAAACAATCAGTAAATAAAGTAAACAAGGGCGAATCAGATTGTAATTGCATCAGTACGTAAATGAGAGATGTAGGTACTCAGTGCGCATGAGCGGAATGCTGACCGCAACGCTACGGCGGCAGAATTTCAAAACGGTACTTACTTAAAAAACATTCCTCGTGTAACGTAAAACAAAAATGTTACAATTTTTTCGTAACTGGGTATATTGATATCGCGGTTTTAATATTGTGATAGTCTCAGTTCTGTCGGTCTGTTCAGTTATTTTCTATATTCCCATTTTTTCGATTGTTGGCTTTATAACATTCAAATTTGGGACATCCTGTAACTACATACACGAAATCCTAGTGCAATTCGAGATGTTATCACTCCCCCTCGAACCCGAGAAAAGCCCCTTCATTAGCCTGTCATTAGTGATCTGCTGTCAACACTTCGATTTCAATAAGATTCAATAAAAACGTATTGGGGTAAATATATACATATATGTATAAGATGATTGTATTGTATACGATGCGTGTACGTGTATTCGTGTGGTAGCATCCCCAGGCGGGATCTATGAGGGCGTCTAATAAAAGGGCATGGTAATAGTTGTGGAACATGGTTATTGTCTTAACTGCGGGTTCTATTTGAATGGGGCCGATGTCTTTTCATATCGAGAATCGAACCATTTGCATAATGCTAAAAAGACTGGTATAGGTTTCGTCAATAGAGGAAGAAAATTTACGTTTATAAGTTGATTTGAAAAGTTCCCCAAAAATAACATCTTAAATTTTGGTTTTTATATAATTCCTATTCATTTGTGTAATCATTAAGTAATAATTATCAATTACAGTCATTAATCAATCATAACGCTTTTTTAGTGTAAGGGGAAGCTGTAAAATCCTCTCATTGTAACTTAAAATAAAAACAACTGATGAACTGTAATTAAGACGGAACCATATACTCTAAAACTTTATGAAAAGACTATTGAATATTTTCAGGTTTAGGAGTACCGTAAGTTAGGTTAAGTTAGTCCTACTAGAATTCTACTTAGGTATTCCTAAATGCCAACGTTGGACTAACGAGTAAATACTGAAATAAATCAAAATTTGAAAAGTATAAATATGGAATCAACAAAAACTGAACAGAAAAAAGTACGCATTAAAATCCTTTCTTCGTCAGAATTTTAAGGATTACAGATCCCACATTTCGAACGCGTTCTACACCGTAGGCACAGTGTACTGAAAGCCATAACCCACGACCGGTTTCGACCTATCGGGTCTCATAAGGTGGGCGCTGGCACAAAGGCCTTTATAGGATATATGATAAATATAAATATGGAATCAACAGAAAAAACTACTCCAAGGGCTAATACGCCTACCGGCATTGAATTACACTGTTGATTCCGATGGATTCTTAGACGAAGATACGAAAGATATCCAAAAAAAATTTGATTAATACCTTATAAGGTCCTCTTTAGGTTGTCCAAAATGAGACACGCATAAAAAATGCTCGATTAAGCTTTTGTGTGGAAAATTAGAGGCATGCTTAAATTGGGCGTA
Source organism: Agrilus biguttatus (assembly GCA_963921985.1). Lineage (NCBI taxonomy): Eukaryota > Metazoa > Arthropoda > Insecta > Coleoptera > Buprestidae > Agrilus > Agrilus biguttatus. Next base: position 37,889,294 of record OY998119.1, on the reverse strand, counting down.
TTTTCGGAATTCTTAATTCAAATCTTATGTTCGTTACTTGAGGTTGTAGGACTTATGGATTATTGTATGTAGGATATACCCCTAGTGCTGTTTTATTAAGTACACATGATAAAGGGTTTTCCAATTAGACCGTCAGAACATTGATGCCAAAAACAAGATGGCTTTGGAATGCAAATGTCAAAATTTACAATGAAATGAATTGTGGCAAGTTAATATGAACAGATTAACGATTCAACAGCACCAAAAAATAATTCGTATTTACCATCAAAATGATTCCGTTTGCCGAACATTTCGCACTTTGCGGGAAGTCTACGGTCAGCATAATCGACCAACCGGACGATATTTTTATCGTTTGGTTAGAAAGTTTGAAGAAACTGGCTCAGTTGCAGATAATTCAACATTTGTGCGTAATCGGGATGCCCGATCGGAGGTTAATATTGCTGCTGTAAGCCAAAGTGTAAGACATGATCCGAACCTTTCCATTCCACGTCGCTCTCAAAAACTCGGCCTCTCTCACACGACTACGTGGAGAATTTTGTATAACTCAAGCCAAATGATCATCGTTTGGATCGAAATTTTGCAAACTGGGCTCTTGAGCAGTTGGAAGCTGATCCACATCTTGCAGAAAGGATACTATTTTCCGATGAAGTCTATTTCTAGCTCAATGGGTTTGTAAACAAGCATAACTGTAGGATTTGGGCTGATGCAAATCCTCCGGCCTTTCAAGAAACATCTCATCCTGAGAAGGTTAAGTTTGGTGCAGTTTCTGGACTCGAGGCGTGATTGAACCTTATTTTTTTCAAGACGAAGATGGAAATCGTGTTACTGTTAATGGTGAGCGGTACAGAAATATGCTAACGGAATATCTTTAGCCAGAACTGAGAAATACTGACATAAGAAATGTTTTCTTTCAACAAGACGGGGCGACGTGTCACACATCCTAACAGACACTTCATTTATTGGAACATCAATTTCCTGACCGCGTTATTTGAAGAAATGTTAATGTCAATTGGTCACCAAGATCATGTGATCTCACACCCTTGGATTTTTTTCTTTGGGGTCATGTTAAAGCTCTAGTGTACAAAAATAAATCACGAGCAATTCCCGACCTTAAGAGAAACATTCGACGCATCATTAGGAATATACCACGCGATATGTGTGAAAGAATTGTCACAAATTGGGCCTCCCGAATTAATTCAGTCAGAAGAAGTCGGGGAGGACATTTAGGCGAAATTATTTTTAAAACATAATGCCATTGTTTGTTCTTCAAAATTATATGGTTATCAAAAGATTATCACTTGCAGTTGTTACTGTGTCTCATTTGAAAGTTCTGACGCGCTGATTGAAAAAGCCTTTAGTACAAAAATAACAATTGAAGATGATACCTAGCAGATTGTCTAATTAGGCTAGAATGTGGACGCTGCGTTATATTTCTAGTTAGGCATGTCTAATGCAGACTTTTGGATTACCGAAATCTATATTCTAGTCGGGATTTATTGTATCAATGAGCTACATTTGAACAAATTTTCTTATCTTATTTTTGTTTATACGCTTAAATATCTATAATCATTTCTACAATTTTGCGTTTACAAATTCCATTATAAACATGCAGGTATTTTATTTTAGGAAATTAAATGTACAGTAGTTTTAGGGATAATGTCGTCATTATAAATAAATAATTAATAGAGGAAAATGTTAAGTGAAATTCTGGTAATGTTTTTATACGTAATGAGTTTATCGGAAGGGCGGGGACCACACCACCCTCGTGGATCTAAAATAGTTAAATATCATAGTCACTATAGACCAAAAAGGGAAGCTGAAGTTAAACTAACTCAAGACGAAGAACTCTTGCATGACACTGAGCATTTACAAGTAAGAAAACCCAAAAGTATTGTTACTACCTTTTGTCCCACAAGTCTTCCAATATTGTTTGAATAAAAACACTTGGAAAATGGTCACAATTTTAATAACTAAACTCGATGCTCATTTTGCCCTGTTAAGGCATTGTCCATTATTATTAGAAATGGAGTTGGCTGGGTATATGATGTCATTGAATTTTAATTTTTGTTTTTTCTTTAGGAACTTTTCAATGATATTTTTGTTGTACCCATTATTTTCTGCTATAACGATTGCAATGTTATATTTATAGGAAAATCAAAAAGAAGCCTAGAGATCGGTTTTTTAGGAGATTTCAATTAGATTAATTCAAATAAACCAAACCCAGGCCTGCGTTGTCATGTTTCAAATAACAATCACTTATTATGTAAAAAAAAATTAAAAAATATAAAATCATAATACATGACATAGTTGAAATAAATAAAGCCATTAAAAACAAAAAGAGTTCCCTAACGATAAAATAGATTTCGGTAATAACCCTTTACTTAGCGCATCTTTAATTTAGCTTTCCACCCTTTTATTGTAACGTGACTTATATATATTTAACCTATTTCTGTATATGCCTTAGTACTTGTAATTTTAACAGGGTTATTAAAATTGTGACCGTCTACCATGTGTTTTATTTATTTAATTAATTGTTCACAATGGTTTACCAAGAGCTAACGCCAGATACCTTTTATTCTTCCAATATATCTAATATAATTTTATATTTTTTACTATTATCGCATCTATCTATCATTTAATTGATTATAATTAAGAATGGTTACATTTTTCATATCTTTAGTGTAAAGGTCACGTATTGTCAGTTTTTTTTTATACACATATAGGAACATCTTGAAAATGAAATCAACGAACCAGATTTATCGAAAATGAGTGAAGAGGAACTCGAGTTTTATTATTTTCAAGTTCACGACACCGATAAAAACTCAAAACTCGATGGTTTAGAAATACTCCAAGCAATATACCATACCTCACACGACGATGACAATAATGGAGATAAAAACGATGACAACAATCAATTTAATTATTACGTGGGTAAGTAATGATCGTATAATGAAACTGTTATTAAATTAGTTTTATTAATTTAAATCGATTTTTTTCAGAACTTATCGATAAAGTTTTAAAGGAAGACGATACTGATAACGACGGATATCTGAGTTATCCTGAATATGTCGAAGGACGTAAGAAGGATATAAACAAAGAATCCTCTGTTAATATAAAGCCACTTAATTCTCAATACTCGGCTAGGGAAGTTTAGGTTCCAATAGAAGTAAAGGAAGATTGATAATAAACTGATACAATATGTTGATAGTAATAAATAATGAATGCGTTTGTTCTTGCATTTTTCTCTTTCAAACATCTTTTTAATTTAATTAAAATAAAATGTTTTAATACGCACTTTTTACAGGCCAATCTCGGTTGTTTCATCTTTTTTCAATTTTGTGATTTTTAACCTCAAAGAAACCGACTTTGGTCATTTAAACTTTTATAATTCATTTTATTAATACTAACACAACATATTTATTAACAATACCTACGATACAAATGCTATTGTCTTTCGGGATTGCATTCAAACCTATTGCAATCTTTTTTAGCGCCACCCCATTCTATCGCTTCTTGTACTTCCCCCATTATGTATTCATAGCGTGGATCGGCGTTGAAGTCCAACATTTTCGTCGTTTGTAAAATTGCATCACCGGCATTTTTGTATTTCATCGCGAATTGAGGATCATTGCAAGCAACGTACTGCAGACAGCCATTATTGCCAGGAGATCCTAAAAGAACGGTTAGAGAATAGCATTCGAACTGTTTAAACATTAATAATAGATAAGAAAAAAATAAATCAAGATACAAGTCGAATAAACTATCTGCCGATAATAACAAATGCACAAGCTCTCCGCTAATACATTTACTTTTTTTAACAATGTATTACATAGGACAAACTGGCCGCTCTTTTAAACAAAGAATTTAGGAACATGTAAAAAACTACAATGAGAATAGTAAATAAAATTGAATAAGATTTATATAGTTCCATTATTGAAGATAAATTAGTCGAAATATATCTACCCTTAGTTTAGGCTTGAATTTACAATAAATAATAGATAGTCTGGATGCAACAGTAATATCAGTTTTTCTGAGGATGCCCTTGTAGGGTGTTAGTGGAAATTTTGTGTGTTTATCATTATCGTAAGTTAATTTATTCAGTATGAATCCCAATTTCCATAAGGTTGAAACAACAGTCATTTTTATTATTAACAGGAATTTTACAATGAAACAGTCGTTGGGCTTTGTGTTTTATTCGTTCCAACTTTTGATATCAGTGAACAATAAGATCTTGGTCAGAAAATTATCAAAACCACCAAAAGATCTAGTTCTCATTAGCCCTTCATAGGCACTTTCGACCAAATCGAAGTTACTGCGTAAAAGCAAGTTGATACAATATGACCAATATATTGTCATCCTCTAATATTTGCTTCTAACTGTAAAATTTAGTGGCTATTAAAAATTACCTGTCAAGAAAGTTAGAAACAGCAATTTCTCTTCATTGGTGATTAGTGATTCATTTTCTTCTCTTTTTCTGTGGTGATAGTCATCTTTCAAAGCACCAACTCCTAGAGTACCAGCCGCAAAAATTAGTGCTTTTAATAGTATCAATACTAACAGATTAGTTAGATTCACAGAAATAATTTGGGATCCATTCCCGTTTGAGTAACTTCTCGACATTAAATTTCCCACAAAAGTAGATAGCAAAGTTCTGGCATCAATAGATCTACAAGTTAAAGGAAAATTGTGTAGTACATGCAATAAGTTAAAACAAAGAGGTAAATTAGTATTATAAAATGTAAAATAATTGGTTAAAGGAAATATTTATAATATAATCTGATTACCTTTCTTGTTTATTCATAATTAAATTTTCTTCTGGAGATATCACAACCGCTACATTAACACCAACAAACAATAGTAGCACCACAATACTTTTTCTCACAAACATTTTTTATTTACAGTTGTTGTCGGGAACTTCATAGAAATAATAATAACTCTCTTTTATACAAATTTCTTCCCTTTATAATGTTTCGCGAGTTAGTTTAGGGGACCGAAACTCACTGATTCATTGTCTTTGTGCAATTGTATGGAATTATTATCTATTATTTACCGTTTCACATTATGAACAAACTAAGTTGTCGTTCCTTAGAAAAGAAAAATGGAATTGAAAGTAAAATTTTTGCGTTTTGGTTGAAGAAACTGGAACAAAAAATAACAATTTTACATGTGGATAGGTGCAGAAAATTGAAATGAAAGTAAAACATGTAAGTAACTCATCATATTACCACCTTAAATCACTGTTTACTTCTTAATTCTCTACTTTTTTATATTGGAATGTATTTTAGCAATGAAAATCATTCAATGAGCACTATCACTCATACAAAAGTAAATACGAGAATGGATCAAATATAAACGAGCCTTTGCTCATAAAACATTTATTGTGAAAAGTTTCACAAAAACACAAATTTCTCTATTTTTGGACATATACCCCTTGTTTGCCTATACATTTTTCCCAACGCATTGGTAGTTTTCTCATCTCGTTTTCATAAAAAGAAGCAGAGACCCGCCCTATCTATCCAGTTACGTACAGACGCCTCCACCTCTGAAATCGCTCGCCCCCTAGTGATGTGCCCAAACACGTGGAAATCACAAGGGGATAGGTCTGGCCTAAATGGAAGGTGTTCTAGCTTAGTCCAGTGCATTTCACCGATTTGGGCATGCGTTAAAGCTGTGGTATGAGGGCTAGCGTTATCGTGCAAGAGTAACACGTCACGAGTAGGGTGCGTCCTCCTTTTTCGGCGATAAGCAAGTTTTACCTGACAGTAGTGGGCTGCATTAATGGTTCTTCGCTCGTGAAAAACATCAACCAACAACACCTCTCTCCTGTCCCAACAAACCGTAACCGTGGCTAAAACATTTCCTGCACACAGACGGCTTCACTGGGTTGGATTCATCTTTGCGCTGCCACTCCATGCTTGCTCGTTTTGATGTTGGAGTGTAATGGTGTACCCACGTCTCCTCATCGCATGTGCAAAAAAAATTCACCTTCCTCTCTAAATCGAGTGAGAAGCGCTTGAGAGATGCTAACTCGAGCAGCTTTTGGATCTCACTCAGCAACTTTGGAACCCAACAAGCTGAAATTTTTCGGAATTCCAAGTTTTTCCTTATGATTATGTGGACACCCCCACAGCTAATGCCGAGGTAATCAAATATCTGAAGCACAGTGGCGTGGCGTGGCGGTCCCGTTCAATAAGGTTTCTAACGCGTGCAATGTTAACCGGCGAAATGCTGGTGAGCATACGACGAGGATGATATTTCCGAATTGTGTTTGCAATCTGCCCAAAATTTCAGCTGGTTTTACGTTTTCACGTGTAATAAGCTTAATATTAATTCGTTGCGCAACGCTGCTATGCACCTTTCTCAATTATTGTTATAGTCATTAGCCATGCGAACGCAGCAATACGACGCGTCGTTTCCGTGCCACCTAATATCTCCACTTCAAATTCCTAATGCCCAGATGCGCCCTAAACAACTATTCGGCACGCAATTTAAAAAGGCTTGTTTATATTTGATCCACCCTTGTATGTACGGACAGGTGCATAGGCTATGCCCATCATATGATAATACGGTAGTTTATACGCGATTGGTGAGTTGACTAACCGTTCTTCCAAATGTTAAATGGAAGGTTGTTTATGTAAAGCAAATCTTTGAATATTTGTTATGCGAAAAGCATTAAAATATTTAGAGTTTTCAATTTAGGTAGTATAAAATCTACATGAATTATTTTTAGTAGATGGAGAGGAGGTTAAAAACCCTATTACTTAATCCTATTTGTGCAAAACAATTTATATTATGAGAATATTTGTCATATTTATTGATTATTTGGTTCTTTATTGTTCAATTTTGTTCTGTCTTCCGAAAAATAAACAACAACTATCCAATTCTCTAATGAAGAAACTATAACTATTAGGTACCATTTGTACCATTTATTTTGGTAATTACTTTAAGAGAGGCAGATAAAAACAAGTTCTGAAAACTTCTTCAAAAATTTTATTAAAATTCTGTACAAAAATGTTAACAAAAAAATTATAATTTTCGTATACCTACTTAATAGAATGTTAGAATAAATACCTATCTCTTAGACAAACAACAATAATTATTTATTATTGTAATAATAATAATAATAATAATACAAAATCTATTTACACTAAACTTATAGGTTTGTGATACATAATATAATTTTCATGTATCTGTATAAGTAATAACTTCCAATAAAGAAAAGGACTTGAATTAATAACAAGAAATTAAATCAGGTAAATAACAAGTATTATTAAAAAGCCATGAAATATTGCTAGACACGTACACAGTATTGGTTACAAAATGTTTATATTGGTGAAAGCTATCCAGCAACTTTACAATTGTAAATTTTGGCACAAGTTTGTTTTTGTTTTATTACAAGGAACTAGTATAGTTTTATGAACAAATTTGTATTGTGAATAAAAGACGTCGCTTAATAAAAAACCATAATTTAAATCCTTCTACATATGATAAAGAATCCTTTGGCAATATTCTATAACAGTACAAACTAACACCAATCTTGTGTTTTGCACATTAGTATTTTTTAACGGGTAGTTGACGATTGCAGTAGAACTTGGAGCAGTTTCTTTCTTTAATGGCATCCATAACATCTTGAAGGTGACTAGAAACACTATTTATTAATTCAGGATGGGCCCTGTAAAAAAGAATAATCAATTATTTAATTGGCTTAGGCTAAATTACATGAATTTGCAGTAAGGTTAGGTTAGGTTAGGTTGGGTTAGGTTAGGTTGGGTTAGGTTAGGTTGGGTTAGGTTAGGTTAGGTTGAGTTAGGTTAAGTTAGGCATGTTTTAATCTAGGAAGAAATATACCTTGCTAAACATTCCTATTACTATTATTTGTATTATCAGTTAAACGGCAACGCAAACAAATGAAAGTTGTTGCTGACGTTTCAGTGAATGTAGATGAATTAATTAAGCTGGCAATTGTTACTCTCTACTAAACAATATCTATGGATCGATATGCACCTTGCAAGAACATAATTAACTAACTAAGCATAACAAAAAGGCACAATGAAAAGTCATTGTGTTCTAATTTCTCTTTCTCGAAACATGGTTTATATTAAATAAATTATTATTTTCTATTTTCTCGGTACCTTTCGAGGATTGCTCATATAAATTTCAAATCGATTTCTGTTTTACAAATCAAAGTAAGCCAGAAAGTAAATTTTAATAATCATAGATAGTTATCATATTTGGTCAGCTCATTAAAATTAATCAAGCTAAAAGTCATTTTAATAGAAACTGTCTTACTTTTGAGTAAAGATAATGAAATGATTTTAATAATGGTGTTTATTCTTAATAATTGTGATCTATGTAAGTAAAGTATTACTTCGTAGATATAGCATTAATTTTCTAGCTAATAATTTAATTAATTTATCCTCATAACGTTTAAATTTTATTTCTTTCTCTGTACTAAGTACTATTATTGGCTTTGCCAATTTGGAATGAAGCTACCTTTTTATAAACGGTTAAATTACGAAACTATGTGCTATTGAATATAAATTCTTTCATTGCAAATTTATTTTTACATTGTTCTCATCAATATTCATACACCTCTATTGCCTGGTAACGAACAACCACATAAATATTTCGAAAATCCTTGATTTTTTAGGTTGCTTACCATAAACTGCAACAGAATTACTAATTTTTTCTATTACCTAATGTATTGATTGATGCGAAAATTTTACTAACAGAGATTGTACAATAAGAAATATTTAAGAAAAGGCTTAATCTAAAAATACTTAAACGTATTTCCTATAAAACGAGCTTCTCAACAAGCTGTAAAGAGTTTATTTCAATTCGTTCGCCATGTTGACATAACCTAACTTATGCTAAAATAAGTTCGTAGAGATATAACAGCTGTATTTACTGTATCGATATAATATTTTATAATAAATATAAATATGGAATCAACAGAAACTACTACTCCGAGGGCTAATACCCCTACCGGCATTGAATTACGCTGTTGATTCCGAATGATTATTAGACGAAGATAACAATCCAAACAAAAGAAGGTATTAAACTCCTTTTTCGTTACAGTGGAATTGAATATCGATAGGGGTATTAGCCCTTGGAATATTTGTGCCTGTTGATTCTATATCTATATTTATATTTATCGTATAGCCTGTAAAGGCCTTTTTGTCAGCGCCCGATAGGTCGAAATCGGTCGTGGGATATGGCTTTCGGTGCGCTGTGTCTACTGTGTAGGACGCGTTCCAAATGTGGGATCTGTGATCCCTTGTAATTCGACTAAGAAGGATTTTAATACCTTCTTTTTTTTGAAACATTTTTATAATTTAGTATATTTAGCATTAGAAATTACGAGATTCGTTATTAAAAGTATATTAAATTTAAAATTGTACGATAAATAAACAATTTAAACAATATATGATTTCGTGTAAAGTAGGTATAGGAGTCATGTCTCAGTTAAGTTGCTCTAACTGATACAGTTATGTTCTTTTTAAAAGTCTTCCATGCTAAAGGGAACATTTATGAAAATTTGTATTTATCTGGACATCGCCTATTCTGATAAACCGTATTGCTGTATTAAACTTCACAAACTGTTTCTAAATCTTCATTTACTTTTCCGGAGTTGAGGTCTTGATGATTAGCTACTCTACAAAAAGAATGAAGAAGAAAATGTTTATACATAGTTAGATCCACATTAATCATTGATGACAACGTTTTGTAATTTATTGCAACTGTTATAGTCCTGAGTAGCAACCTAAACAGATATGTATGCAATTAACATACCATCCAAATCATTGAAAACAAAAGTCTAAGGTGAAAGTAACCATTGAAAACTTTAGATTGTAACAGTTGATCGCATGGTTCATTGACCGCTCCAATTTACTAGAAAATTACTTTCTTCCAGAAAGGATTCAACTTTGATTTAGTTCGTTTAATAACGTAAAAAAGAACAGGAGTCATGGATTCCGACTAGAAGAAAGTGTAAATGTACGTATGTTTATGTAAGTAAGAAAAATAAACAATGAATTCAAGCGAAAAAACGTAAAAGATCCGCCGGTAAAGGAAGAAGTCTCCTGTAGAATGCCGATTTGCTTCGGACCGGAATTTCTACTTTCACTTTGACCCAGACCAGACGAAATCCATTGTGTCGTTTGTGTATGTACATGTTACAGGAGCGAAACGAAAAGAAAGCTATCATACTTTTACTTGAAACAACATCACGAATTGTCACATCTATCTCTAATAATCGTGTAATTACCGTTAATGCATTTAACAGGCTACACACGGCGATTTTGTCGCCTTCTTTTATATATAAAAAAATAATAACTCTACCTATATGCAGTAAATTCAATTTATAAACAAAAACTGATTCTTAATTCGTCCCACATTTTATTCATGCACGTCTTATAATAGTTTTTGTAGAGACGAAGATTAAAGGCGTTCTTCAGTGTTTTTGTATTGTAATTTAATCATAAAAGTGTATATTTTATGACAGTAAATGTACAGGGTGCATCAAATTTTTCAAACTGAACAAAAAAAAAATGTTTTTTAACTTTTTTGTGTTCATTCCCACCATCTACTCGTGCTGGGCGGGCGGGCAGTCCCTCCGACCTACACTGTAGTGCAAAGCCGGAGGGTAGGGTGTAAGCCCCTCTTCAGCCTCCTTGCAGGAATCGTGAGACTGGGTGAGTGGTGTGGTTAGGCAGAGAAAGATGAGACGGACGAAATGAAGACAGAGGAGAAGTGAAAGATTATCTGTGAAATGTTATTGCCCCAGCATTTGGCGAAATAAACCAAGGAAACCACAGAAAACATGGACCAGAGTAGCTGCTAAGCAATGATGTAGAGCACTAGACCACGCCGCACACTAAACTGTAACCTAATCAAAAGTATGCCATATAACATTTGCTTTTCTGGTCCTCAAAATAATTGAGGGAACGCAAGTGGGATAATGGGGAACACCTAACAAAAATTAAGGAAAGAAACGTGTAGAATATTTAATTAACATTTTCAATTAGCATGTAACTGGGGAAGTTGAAACAATTTAAACTGAATCCTATCAAAAACGACAAGATAAACACGCTGTATCCCTATTTACCAAATTTTTTGGAAAGATTGTGACGGTACCTACATTGGTCAAGCAGATAGAACCATAGAAAAACGTGTATCTGAACATGAACCGGCTATAAAACACAAAAAATTGAACTCAAGTGGTATGGTAGATCATTTGTTTTAGCGAAACACTCCCTGTATAGTAATATAAATTTTCTCCAGTCGAATATACCTAAATGCAGGAAATTGGCCCTTTTAGAAACTTTGGAGATAATAGTAGCATTAAATAAGAATAGAATCACTGTTAGCGGTGTAATATTGATGAATCATTTTTAATAAAAACGAAAAGAGTATTTGGAAGTTTCAACTATTTATTTAATCACTCTGACAATTGTATCGACCTGGTGGTCATTAACGAAGAGTAGTTTACAAATACAGTATTCCTTAACCTCCAAATACTCTTTTCGTCTTTATTAAATAAGAATGTAAATCTGGTCAATAATCAGATTGAAATGTCTCGATCATTTGTATTCCTCTTGATAATGAATGACCTGGCAACAGGTCGAAACAATTGTCGAGTTTCAAATAAATGACTAAAATTCTTGTAGTCTTTTTATTGGTTTTATTTTTTACTTATTAAAATGCGATTTCACAATAAATTTTCGATGGTGGAAAATTTAAATTATATTTCTCATGAAAAAGTAGATGTGTGAACATTATTAAATTTCATAACATGTTGCAAATTTCTATATATGGTGTTCATATCTGTCTGTCTATCTGTATTCATTATTGTTTAGAGTTAATAATAAGAACTATATATTATTGTTAAAAGTTATAGGAAATAAACAGTTTATTGTTTATACTTCTTATTTACTTTGAACAAGTGTGACAATTAAACGATTACGCAATATATGTTACTTGAAAAATCAGGTTCATTCGGTTACATTGATGTATATAATAAGATAGAAAGTAATTGCGATATTGAATACACATGAGTCTTCTCCACGTTGTCGGAACGGGGTCAGAGAAAGCTTTCGTGGGACATTCTTTGAAATCGCCGCACCCGAAAGTCACAATTAAATTCTAGTATGGTAAGAACAAAGTTCCTAGGGCAAGATCAACGTACGCTGTCAACCGTGAATCCCCACACATACTTTATTTTATTTTAATTATTTTAGACTGAGACAAGGTCTCAAGCATTAAAATGAAATTTTATGAGCAAGAACGCCTGGTTATTCTTTTTTTTTTCTCTTTCAACTACCTACCGTTAGTTCCTCTTTGGTATTAAAGAAAATAATAACTATATACTGGGAGTAATCGTAATTGTAAGGGAAGTAGTTTTCTTCGCATTAGTATTCATTAAAAGCTATTTTCGAAGAAACTTTTTATTATGGCACTCCTTTTGAAACTTTAATTTCTTAATTTACAACTTGTTTATATGAATTTTAGAGCATTTAATTAGCAATTCAATGTCAAGAATTTAACACTATTGATTGTAACGTTCCAAAAAAGAAGCTATTATAATACTTTTTCGTCTAATTATAAAGGATCACAGATTCCACATTTGGAATGCGTCCTACACAGTAGGCACAGCGCACCGAAAGCCATATCCTACGACCGGTTTCGACCTATCGGGTCTCATCAGGTGGGCGTTGGCAGAAAATTTTTTACAAGCCATATAATAAATATAAATATGGAATCAACAGAAACAACTATTCTGAGGGCTAATACCTCTACCGTCATTGAATTACACTGTTGATTCCGAACGATTATTGCACGAAGATAACAATCTAAAGAAAAGAAGGCATTAAAATCCTTTTTAGTCTAATTATAAAGGATAACAGATCCCACAATAGGCCCCGATAGGTCGAAACCATTCATGAGATATAGCTTTCGGTGCGCTGTGCCTACTGTGTAGGACGCGTTCCAAATGTGGGATCTGTGATCCTTTATAACTAGACGAAAAAGGATTTTAGTACCTTCTTTTCTTTGGACTGTTATCTTCGTTTAATAATTGTTCAGAATCAATAGTGTAATTCAATGCCGGTAGGGGTAGTTGTTTCTGTTGATTCCATATTTATATTAATTGTGTGAAGAGGGTTTTCTCCAAAAAAAAAAGAAGTAATTAGCCGTCACGGGACGACTGGTAGATGTGAAACGTCGAAATTTCTATATTCACAAACAAAACTAGTTAAAACAAAAAAAATTGATTTAAATAAATAAACGTAAAGGCAACTTACTTGGAAATGAGCATCTCCATCCGCTTTTCCATACTAATGACTTCATCGGGATGTTTTTCTAACATAACCTCACAAAACAATCGCTTTGAGCACATTGTATCAGTCCATAAATGGCTTCCGGACAAATATTCCATATCATTTTCTTTCGTTATTTCAGAACTGACATCTTGTAGCAGTTCTTCATCGTTATATCCATTTAAACTTCTTCTTCTTCTTATTGTCATCTTTTTACCATCTGCATTATTTTCGATAGGAGTCGGTTCCTCCATGATAAGGATGACGTCCCCAGGATACTGTACTCCTCTTACCTGTTGTAGGGCACGCATCTCTTCTAAAGGAGTTATATATCTCCCCATGGCAGCTGCTCCAAGACCTAGAGCGGCTCCTCCAGCTACCAAACCCAAAGCAGGAAGAATTACCGAAGGACCCACTGGTCCTACAACACCCACCTTCTTCTGGGCTGTTGGCTGAGTTTGGGAAATTCCTAAATTGGATGTTAGTTTATGGGTTACTTGGACGAAAGGTTCGATTACTGGTTTAGTAATTTGTTGCATTTTTTGGAAACTGCTTTCTACATTATCCTTAATGGCTTCTGTCAGTTTCATCCAGAATGGTTGCTCTTTTTTGACAGAGGCGTACGGATTTTCATAAGTAAGTCTATTGTTTTTCGTGGAATATGATGAAGGGAAGTAAGATGAACCCCCCCTACTGTTTCCGTAAATTTCATTGGTTAGTTTGCCGTTATTGTACGAATTTTGTTCGATTTCGTTGTCATTTACGTTGCTTCCTAGATCGACTTCTTCGTCTTCTATTTCCGAACTTGCTCTGGCAGGTTGAACACCCAAATCTGGATGAGCATACTGAAGAATGGGGGTTCTTACGCCTTCATTAAAATTAACAGGGCTGAGTTTTGTGGCTCCTGGAGGAGTGTAAATCTGAGAATTTGGAAACGACGAACTTCCCGGAGTTTGAAGCATCCTTCTTTGAATGATATGACCATTATCTGAATTGCTTGTTACCGACTGTCGTCTACCATTTAAATATTTCCTCCTGGCTTCTTCGGCATTTATTTCTTTGATATATTCTATTATTTTCGAGTTTTCAGTACCAGGATTGTCGGTCTTAGTATACGGTCCCAGTCCTTCACTGCTTTCAAATTTTACAAAGCCTTTCTTGTTCAATGGGAAGTTTTCTATATATTTATTATCTTCAACTGAAAAGGGTCCAATTGAACTATCTGTTTGTTCTTCATTTGAAGCTCTTAGATTATCCGCTGCAGTGTAAGGACCGCTTGCTTTGGAATTACTGTTTTTCTTGATTTGGCTTGCATATACAAGTTCCCCCAGGGGAATAGCTGCTGGTGGTTTATAACCATCTTCGTAAGGGAACAGTTCTCCGTTTATGACTCTGGCATTTCGCCACGTCTTTTTGTCACTCTCATCGTCAGGAACGCGCACCCCATGGATAACTGGGATTCCATCGGAATCTACTTCAGCAATAGATCGGCCTTTTTTGAATTCATTTTTCACGAAAACGTTGGACGATTGGATTGTTACAGGTTTTGGCACTGATCCAACTCTGGAAAAGAAATATTAAATATTGTTGAACCAATTATCAGTGTTTCTCAATATACTCAGTCAAAAGGATGGAAATATTTGTTTGAAAAACACTTACTTGTCAATGTCTATTACATTTCCTAATCCACTGTTATTATTTGTACTTGAATATGTTTCTAAACGAACTATGTTAGGTTTAGTATACACTGACTGCACCGGTATCCAGTTAGTGGCATATGATCGAGAGTCATAAGGTTTGTTATCTCTGAAGAAAGTATTGCTCCTAATATGCTTGTTATCCTTTTCTAATAATTCTCTCAACTTATTTTCCCTGATTTTATCGTTGACCCTTTCATTCTTCTTTTCCCGTTCGCTACTTCTGTTGCTGCTGGAGAATAATAGTGGATTTGATGTGGATTTTGGTTCTCTGCGTTTTACAATGAGCTGTGCAACATTTCCGTCCCTTGTAAGGACGTTCAGGGTTTGCGTGTCTTCAGGGTTAAGACTTTTCGCTATACGTATTGACGTTCTGGCATACGTGGGTTGTAAAGTTTTTGGGGCTTCATCTGTAAACCCTTCATGTAATCTCTCCGCGAAGATGAAGGAGATTAGAAAAATCTGAAACAAAAAGCATAATAAGAGAAATAGTTTGGTGGGTGACTGAATTATGAATTATTACGAAATATACAAAATATAATAAAAAACGCTTTTAAAAGTTTTAAATGTATATTAGAAAAGCTCTACATATGGTTCGGTGGATAACAACTATATCAAGAGTATATAAGATAATACTAAAATTTAAAACATGTTCAGGTCTTATATATCTACGAAGGGTTGTTAATATGGGAAATACCCAAATACAGATCTGATGTTTTCTGAATGTAATTATCTATATTTAAATTATGATTGAAGTATAAACAATGTGCGCTAATGTCTGTGGATCTTTTTAAGTTTTCAATACTTTTTACATGTTCTTTTGCTCTAGTCTCTAAATTCCTGCCCGTCTGCCCTATATAGAAAGCATCGCAATCTTTAAAATTTATTTCGTAAACTCCACTCATTTTGTACATGCAATTTTTTGGTTTGTTATTGACTAATATTCTGCCAATATTACATTTATTGACAGACACAGTGCTTATATCTAGTTTATTAAGATTATTACATATTTTGTTACTAAACTTGCCACAATAATTAATTAAGTTATAATTAGTGGTTGCTTTGTTGGATCCACCATAAATTTTTTTCATAATTAAATTTCTTTTCATCTTTTTTAAGATATAGTGTTGTAATCATCGTAATCATGTAGAGTTTTTCTAATATACATTTGAAACATTTAAAAGCGTTTTTTATTATATTTTGTTAAAAAAACATAATTTTAATATTATTTTATACGTTATTTAAACACATAATATTGTAATTATACGTATATAACCACAGATATTATTACTTAATATTTGTTTGTGTTGTAGGGGACAATACCATTGTTTATTTTTACATCATTTCTTCATTATGTGGGTTATGTATAGGTGCAATCCTTATTTTAATTTCAAATTCAAATGACTGCAATAGCGGAGTGTTTTATTTGAAGAAATTTTACATAACATGATGATTCCGTGGTGATTAACATATAATACAACACGTGGATCGATTTTTCTTATATTGCAGTACTCCTTTGTGGGCAGTGTCGTGGTACTTACCATATACGTTAGTTGAATAATTTGTTAGTATTGCATAAAAAACATCTTTGAAGAACTTGAATACATATTTGTTGTTGTTTTTTAACGTAGGTAGTATCAATATAAAAGCAAGTTTCAGTAAAATTAAAACATGGAAGTGTATGAGATACAATGAGCATACAGTGGTTAAAAGATGAAGTAACCTAGAAGGATTTTGTTGAAGGCTGTTATGACAAATTATGACAATGCTTTTGACCAAAACAAGTTAGAGTTGTATTAGACAGACATTTGTCTCTTAAGGTCCATTACGAAAAATTGAGCTATAAACTAAAAATACAATTAGGTAATGATACTATTTGTAATTTGATTAATAAATAATCGGGATTCCTTCATCAATTTTCCATACTGTTGGTGTAGCTATAGTTTTTCCAATTATCGGTGAGCATTATTTATCAATTTGGTTATTTACTTATACAAAAAATACTGATTCTTAGTTACAAGGAGCCATTAGAGTTATACGGACATTTTAGAGTCTACATTACTTTCGTGGCTTTCAGCTTTGACGAACATTTTCCGACCAATTTTTCGGGATGGATTCATCTTACAGCCTGAATGTATGTAAAACTCAATAGCCGCTTGATCTTACGTCAGCAAAAATTTTCATTTACTGCCATCAGAAAGGGTGAAACCCCGAAAACTTTAAAATGTCTTATGTTTGAATAAGTTTCAAGTTGTATTGAATTAGCGGATACTTGATGGAAGTCTAACATATTGAAATAAACACACAGTTGATAAATTCCACAATTTATTAAATAAACTTAACACGTGTTGCGCCAACACTGTGGCTTCTTCAGAAGTACAAAATTTACTTAAAACTACCTAAGAGTAGATATTTATAAATAGGGTGCTGCATCTTCATTAGAGTGAGGGAAAAGATTTGATAGTGGTGAGGGGTTTATAACTACTTGGTCATTAAGTAATATGTCTGTATTTTTATATTTGTTAATTTCTTGAGATTCTAATAATGTAAGTTTTAAATTTTTATTTTCAATGTGTAAAATTTTTAGATCTAAATTAAATATATGGTTATCTTCTAAGACATGTTTGGAATAGTTAGAATCGATTTTTTTGTTACTATATGATCTAAAATGTTCGTTCAAACGAATTCTAAAAGATGCACTACCCTATTTATAAACATCTACTCTTGGGTAGTTTTAAATAAATTTTGTACTTCTGAAGGAGCCACAGTGTTGGCGAACCACATGTTAAGTTTATTTAATAAATTGTGGAAGTTATCAACTGTGTATTTATTCCAAATAATTTCGAGGATTAGTAGAAATTAAACAACAAATTCACTTTCATAAAATATATAAAATAATAACAATTGTTTCGTTAGCACATTCTTTACTGTTAAATGATCAAGTAGATGTAACTCATTGTCCATTATTTAATTTAAAAAATAAATAAAACAAGTTTATCACGAACGACTAATTAGATTTTAATATTTCACCCCTTCTCAATTTAATCCCTGTGAACTACATATAAATAATGTACATCTTTTAGTTTAAGCTTATATTGTAATTTTTTGATAATGGCATAACAGCCTAAACAATTGTTAGAATTTGGTTACTTAATAAAATTAGTGAAATCTTTTTTTATTTTATTTTATTATTATTATTGTTATTAATTTGAAATATTTAATTTGTGGTATTTATTGTTAAACACACTTTTGTTAAATTTTATTTATTCTATATATTTAAAATTTTAATTAATTATTATACATTTACGAGACAATTTGATTTGAACTTTCAATTTGTCTGCTAGTCTCCGTTATAAATTATTTATTTGTGGTAAATCTAGGTGACATTGCTCTTCAGCAAAAAGAGAAATATAATTTTCACTTTTCCGGTAATTTTGGATGTGAAACATTTTCTAATGATTATTTTCATTTCGCCGGTCGTAATATTTACACTTTCTTTCAAGGTAATTAAATTCCGTCAGCTAGAAGAATTTGTGTCAGTGTCAGCCACTAAAGCTGTGTTAAACAGTTACGTTCTTCTTTGTCTCTATACATATACACGATGTACGTGTAAATAGGTAAATATATGTTTGTGTTTACTTGAGGTTATTCAGCAGCTATACTTTCTGTTTCTAAACGGTGTATTTATTTATAACTATTTTCGCTAGAAATTTAAAGAAAACAACCAGCTGTAGTAAACAAAAGAACGGTAAATCGGTGTAAGGACGTTAGACTTGCTCTCCCTGACGAACCTCCACGCTCAGAAACGAAACGCATATACACTACTATTTATTACTAAGTTCATAATAACAACTTCCTTCAATATACCAGGTGCGTTCATTTTTGGTGTATATACGTGGACGATATATTCTGCATGTGGTCAGGGATCCATAAGCAAATAGATAATCTTTTAAACATTTTAAATAAAACTATTAAAAATATATAATAACTATAAATATAAATATGGAATCAACAGAAACAACTACTGCGAGGGCTGATAGCCCTACCGGAATTGAATTACACTGTTGATTCCGATGGATTCTTAGATGAAGATATAACATATTCAAAAAAAAGCAATCAAAATTCTTATTCATCTAAATATTAAGATCAAAGATCTCACATTTGAAACGTGTCCTACCAAGTAGGCACAACGAACCGAAAGCCAACTGATAAGAGCCGATAGGTCGAAACCGGTCGTCGAAAGCCGTATCTTTCGGTTCGTTGTGCCTACTTGGTAGGACGCGTTCCAAATGTGAGATCTTTGATCTTAATATTTAGATGAATAAGGATTTTGATTTCTTCTTTTTTGAATATAAAACTATTAAATTTACAATAGAAATAGAATAAGATAGGCAGTTAAATTTTATTGACATACAATAACAATCTTGGCTATAATACCGACACATTCATATCAATCTCCTAAAATTAAGGTATCAACTATCAATAGCTGATTGTATAGGTTAGAAAATATTCCGGTTAAAAATAAGGATTTTAATTCAGAACCGAATATCATTAAGCATATAGCTAAGGGAACAACGGTTATCGCCTAACTATTATTGATAAATTTTTAAACAAAAAAATACGTAATAAATTTATAGATATGCTCTATATGCATAACTCCAATAAAATTAGTCACAATAACGTATTCTACTCTATTAATTACGTTAAAAATGCATGCTACAAAGTTTAATAAAAGTTTAAACAAATTTAATCTAACATTTATTAGCAATAAAATAAAATTGGATTTTAAACGAAAAAGTGGCGCATACCAAATCCATTGCCAAGATTGCTATACCATTTACATCTATCAGATCATTGTCTACAAAGCAATCACAACATGGATACAAGTAAATGCAAACTTCTCTATTGTCAAAGAAAAAGTAACAAGTAACTTCGCTGGAATTTTTAGAAATTAAAACACCTTTAAACATACATAAAAACAACTTTGCCTTCGAAACACCCCACTCCTTATGACTCTATAACCCCTAATGTATCCCTCATCTTAGATACTTAAGGATTAGTTGTACTCTTGAGAATGGCTCTTTAGTCGAAACAGTTGTCGAGTTGGATTAAATACACTTGTTGAAGTTTTTATTACTAATTAGGTATTACTAAACGTAAATAAGTAGTAGGAAATACGATAGAAAAGTAAACAGAGATTTTGAATTATTAATAATTTTAAAACTGGTCGGATTTGCATGAAACATTGTTTTAATAACTGAAGAATCAGAGAATACTTTAAAGAGTTTTAAAATTAGACTTTATTGTAATTACTCAGTAATTAATTCTTACTATTGAGAAAGATATCGTTACGTAGAAACAATATTGTACAATATTTACAAAAAAGATTGACTTTGAAACAAACATTTTATTGTGATTATAATTCCTCGATTTTAAATTGTTTGTATCTACCGTATGTTTGTCAATAACGATAACGAAATAAAAGTTCTTGTGCACAATCTTTGGACATACAAAAAAAAACAAAAACTAGCATTACTAATGAGTTTTTTCCCGACTATAAATATCAAAAAATCAATTAATTTTTCCTGAAATATATTAAAAGTCAGAAATACGAAGGGATAATAATATTCTTTTCGCACATTTTTAGTCATAAATAAAAAATTAAAAACTCAATTTTCGAGAAATTTGTAAGCAGAGCCATTTTTTGTGATATCCCACTTGACCCTGATTTATCTCCTTTAAATTTGAAACTGCTTTTATCATAAAGAAAATTCGTCTGCAGTAGATGGGAACATGGATGTTAACATTGGTAAGTTAGAATTAAATATACATATTTTTGTTTATATGCTATTAGTTCTCACTTTCAACCTTTTAATACTAACAAGTACATCTTAAACGAAATAGGACAATCTACTTATTATCTCTTGATTAGAAAGTGTAACAACAACATCGTCTAATTTTCATCATAGTGACCTAAAATCCCAGGCAATTACAGGTAAGAATAACATGGTGTTTTATGTTGTTTAATGCGGAACGTTATTATAACCACTAAAAAGTATAAATTACATTTTTATAATTAGAAATTTAAAAGTGAAACTAAAGTAAATATACTGAAAATAATCAAATAGACATTCAATTGTACATAGTTTCAACAAAATATATTAAAGAATGGCTCCTACAATTGTTTCGAATGGACAGTCATTTCTTTATATAGCATTTTGATCTTCCCTTATTCGTATCGTGAAGCCGCGTCCTGTTTGGCTAATGTAAGCTTTTTGGCAAGACCGACAAATGAGTTGTAATATAGACTGAATTTTATTCTTTACCAGTTTCTAATAAGTTGACTTAGATTGTTATTTTTATTGTTTGTTATGCATTTACAATAATTATATATGTTGTAAGTATACTTATAACAGTTATTGTATCATATGTTCCTACACGTGATTGTAACTCAATAATAATTATAAAGAAGTTTCCTTATAGGTCGTTTGCTGACTTTTACAGAACTTCTTAAACTCTTAGTCATACAACAGTGCGTAAAGTACGACATTCTTTTCAACATAAAATCGATATTTATTGCTAATGGTTCTATCTTATTGTCCATATACGATATACCTACTAGAGTCGTTGGTAGTTTGGAATGTTATTCTTCTTATTAATAAACACGTGACCTTACTACTTATACCGTTAACTATTATTGCCTTAATGTTTCCATGAATATGTAAATTTTCCTCTCGACACTTAATATATACATAGTAATTTATACGTTTAATAAGCGAAACTGTCTCAACCAAGACCTTGACTTAAAGATTTTAAAGATATATGTGGCATCGGTCCTTGACATCTTCTTTTCTTATATTGGAAGATACATTTCGCATTCATTAAATTTTTCTATTCTAAAAAAGATAATAACTAATCTTAATGCTGATCACGGACAGTTAATCATTTTGTAATGGTACATTAATAAATAATTCATTTTGATTATGATTATAGAAACTATAATGCTTTACGTATTCAGAAAATGTCCTAAAAATAAGAAGATACACACACACACACACATATATATATAAATTTTTTCTTCTTAAATTATTCAACAGTGAATAAAACAGCCATTGCTACATTTCGTAAAAATTTAATAATTGAATTAAGATAACTTACGGGCTTTTGGGTCGTGGTTTACAGGCTTTTTTGTTACCTGACGTTTCGTCAGCGCCTGCGGCTGACATCTTCACACAAACGCTTCTGAAGATGTCAGCCCCAGCCGCTGACGAAACGTCAGGCAACAAAAAATCCTACAGACCACGACCCAAAAGCCCGGTAAGTTATCTTAATTCGATTGACGCCGGTCGTGAAAGCCTACATACTACAATTTAATAATTATTATCACAATACAATATAATACCTGATGAAGCTATTATGCAGTGAAACAGTTGTAATTTTAGTTTGTTTGAAACTTAGCAATGAAGCTTCAAGTGTTCTATTCATTTTGGTGTTTCAAAAATTAATTATTTAATAAATTAAGGGATACTTCTAACTTCTATCCAAACTTATAAGAATGATAAATAATTAATGAAAAAATCCTAAGCATGTTTTTGATACAGTGTATTAATTTTCAGAAAATGTATCTACCAATTAAAGTCAACATTTAGAACTTTATTCCAGGGGCGGATTCAAAAGACTTCTTTAGGAGGGGCGATGGTACAGGAAGGGTATAAAAACATTTAGAAAAACCTTACATGGCATTATACCCCATAATCCTGAGAACAGCGAGTGAAACGCTTTGAAATACTTAATTGTTATGTAAATAAACTACGATTGCCTTAGCACGTTGGGTAGCTGCCCCCTGGTTATGAGGTTTGAAAAGCTTATGTTATATTAATAGAGTTCGAAAATTTAGGACATAAGCTTGTAGGGGTAATTACGGTTTAGATTGAGCGTTTGAATTATTTAATCAAAACTGAAGTGTTTTTATTCCATCTATCCAAAAATAAAAAAAAAACAGAAGAAATTTAGAACTATAATTTATATGAAAAATATGTTAAGTAAAATAGAAGTGAAATTAAAGAAAAAATATAAAATAACATAAGGGAATATATTAACAATAAAAAGACAAAACATCGAAAATGAAGAAAATATTTGTAAATCCTACATGTAATGGAAAAAGGAAAAAGATAGACATGCCTACTAGAATCAGTTGAAATTAAGAAGCATCTAAAAAACAATAATTATGTTTTAAATAAAATAGAAAATGTAGATTGTTCCCCTCTAACAACATAGTTTGTAGACAATTACCTCCACTATTAAGAGTAGTAATAAATTTAGGAGATAAGATACACTTAGTCACAATTTAACACTTCTTCTGGGGTTGAATTTATTACATCCGAGAGCACTGCTTTGGAGTCAAGTATTGGGGGTAATTGACACTACCGCCCCTTGCCTTGACTCTGGCCCTGCCTTTAGAGATATTTTGCATCTATAATTTAGAACCTAGAAGCACGATGCTTTGATACCAAATGTTTGACTTGTGACTAAAGGATTAAAATTTTTAACACTTTTTGGTGCATGTTCATCTAATGACGCCGCAGTCAATGATCCAGCGAAAAAGACATTTTTGAGTGTACCTTTAATTCTAAAAGAGGAGATCTAAAAGATTCTTTTTCTGAAAATTACTATTTCTTTTTTCGAGTCTATAACCTATGTTTTGTATAAGATTTCATTTAGTAGGGGTATTTAAGAAATAGATGTAACAAACAGACAGACCAATGGATGGATAAACCGATTTAACCTAACCCAACGTAACCTAACAATAACAATAAAAGCTAGTTAAAAATGAGTGATTACGTTAGATCAACAGTTACGTTAGATTGGGAAAACCTGAATCAGGATTTAGTTTGTTTTAACCAAATTTTTTTTTGTTCCTAACTGTTTGAAGCATGCAATTGCTTTATATGCTATTATTCCCGAATCAGGTTATCTAGAAGGATTGCCTTTTGTACGCCGGTTCTGTATTCATCATTGTGTGGTAGCGCGTTCTAAATATTTTCAATCCTAATTGAAGCACATGTTCATGAGACACATAACGGTACATTTTGGTATGGTAACGACGACTAGATCCCAATATTAGTACAATATCCTTGGGGCAGATCAACGAATTCATGACACTTAATCTTAATTGTGTTGATGTGCCTTAGTCTT
Source organism: Agrilus biguttatus (assembly GCA_963921985.1). Lineage (NCBI taxonomy): Eukaryota > Metazoa > Arthropoda > Insecta > Coleoptera > Buprestidae > Agrilus > Agrilus biguttatus. Next base: position 37,865,086 of record OY998119.1, on the reverse strand, counting down.
ATCGTCCAACCACACCTACGAAACATTGAAATAGGCGTATTCTTATTAACATACCCGTTTTTCATTGTTACAAACAGGGACATCGGATAATATTATTGAATTTCATAAATATTTAATGCGAGCTTGGTCTAACTCATGCTTTAAAGAATAGATATTTTCTATTTACGAGGGTAAATCGAATATAAACGGTAATCTTACTATTTAGCTTAGCACGTAATTCCGATCTAGAGGATTCGATGCTCGAGTGGTGTTTGGTTTATAAGGAGGGGGAATCCGGCTTAGGTAGTAGCTGCGTTTGGTTCTGTCCGTAGTACAGCCATGACTGAGCACAAGGTACCTTCGTCTTCTGCACTACGCATCAACATAAAGTTTTTAACTAATAAAGGCGTTAAACCATCGGAAATTTTCACTCGTTCACACTGTGAAGGTTCAATTTGGGGATGATACATGCTACATTGTCTCAGAGAATTCAGGGATGGGTGAGAACGTGTCGAAAATCAAAGTCATGACGACGCCGAAGAACAAATCTCACAAATGATAACATACGTGCTGTTCGAGGGCTTCTTGAAGGTGGTCGGTGATCGCCGATTAACTATTGAACAAATCTTATCAGAAGTGGATATCAACTATGGGAGTGTGGGAGTAGTCAATTCATCATCACTGATGAACTTGGCTTTAGAAAAATTGGTGCTCGCTAAGTTCGAAGCTTGTTGACCGAAAATCAAAAACAGGTCAGATCGGAGATCAATGAAAGACTTCTGAATCGATTTTGAGAAAAAGGGGAGGCTTTTTTTATTTTTGGTTTTAATCGTCACTTGTGATGAGACGTGGTTCCACCACTACATCAAAACCCGTCTCTCAACCGGAAAAGTGCTTGCGAATGTTTTCTTTGGCTCAAGAAGAGTTTTACTCATTGATTTTCTTCACGATCAAGGATCAACGAGCAGTGAATGCGGATTACTATTTTGAGTTGTCACAGTCGACAAAAATCGCGTATCGAAGTAAACAGCGGGGTATGCCCATTCGAGATGTTGAGACGTTATCCTCCTTCATGACAACGCCAGGCCACACACCACAAGTGGAAGAAGGAATATTGAAGATTCCAAATCGGTGGCAAAAGTGTGTACAGCACGGAGCTGACAACATTGAAAGATGTTGTATGTTTAGTTTGTCTGTACCATTAATCAATAGATTTATTTTAAAAAATTACCGTTTATATTTGATTTACCCTCGTATATTGAAACGTGATTATTCTATTACATACCTACACAATATTCACTAGGGTGTAACTATATCCCAGTAAATTAATACAATTTACAAAACTAAAAATAGTCATCCTACACTATAGTAGTGTTACGAGCGGATCCAGAAGTTTTTCTTAACCTTAACCATAAATACCCTCAAAAGCCCATAATCTGAACTTTTTATGAGGTTTACGTTTAAGAAATGTTAGGTTATGGGCTTATGAGGTATTTATGGTTTAGGTTAAGGTGTTTAAAACACTTAGGTTATAGAACTGCAGGGCCTAAATCGCTTGGGTTATTGAGTTTTTGGATTTGGGAGTTTGTTAGTTGCATTTTGAGGAGGGATAATCGCCCCCCAGATCCAAGAGGGGGAAATTTTCTCATATATTTTTTAATATCTTATACATGAACATCGAGAAATATGGTACATTTTCTTACATTTATTATAAAGATGAAAAATGTAACTTGTACCATTCAAAAGATAATCTCTTTATTCTTCGTTTTTACCTTTAATACTTTATTATACGTATGTCTAAGAGAATTTTGAACTACAAGTGAAAACGTTGTTGTTACGTGAGGTAATATTTTTATGACTTTATTATACTACTTTAGTGCATTTACAGACGAGGACATTTTTGGAAACAAAACTTTCCTTGCTACGCACCATATTCGGAGCAAGATGGGACACGTGAAAGTGTCAGTCAAATGTACGTAAACTTTTTAAGCACTTACCATAAACTTCGTACTTAAGCAGCTTTTATATGATACTTGGTAAGGTTAATAAAACGTTGTGGTATTTAATTTTCTCACACCATTGTTATTCAAGTACTTTTTCAGCTAGCTATAAATGCAAAAGTTTATAATATGTAATATCAAAATGGTAGGAAAAAGTTTCAAAGACAGACGAGTTGTAACTTTCCATCACCTACTTTGGAATTGTACTGACTTATTCCGTGATGAAATATGAAATTAGTGAACCCATGTATCTACCTATCTAATATTCCTGGCACTTTTTCTAGAAAGCAATTAAAGAAAAATAAACTCATTTAGAAAAAGTAATTGCTTCTTGGAAAATCGAGTACAGTACAAAGAAAAACGATCGTTCGATTATTTAATATAAACTGGTGTGAGGTCAAGAAATTTTCTCAAAAACTGTATACCCTAAAAGCTTTACTTATGTTCCCATTTCAGCTGGTCCACACCTAATGAAATCTTGTTTCTTTCGACACCATCACTGTAAGAATTCACATATGTCACATGGACCAAAGCGTCCCTCTCAAATTTTGTGGTGGTGGAGGTGAACGAACGAATATTAAAAAAACTAACCTAACCTAACCTAACATAACCTGACCTAACCTAACCTTATCTAATTCAGTAAAAAAGTATTGGAGTGATTTTTCTCTGTAGAGCCAATCCAATGGCCACGCCAACATTCGATTTTTCACAAAAGACACTCCAAATTGATTTTTCTATTTTGGATTAGGGTAGGTTAGGTTGTTAGCTCCTTTTTAAAATTTACAGAAGTTTTATAATACGTCGGATTATGCAAGGTTTATGGCAAAAGCCTAGGCGTATGCCATAACTTAAATAAGAAACGTAGAAAAACAACGAATAATGTTTCACTAATATTTATTTTCGACAACTCGACAATATTGTTTCGATCGGACTGCGATCATTATCACGAGTAATTATACTAAATCTTAAAACTAATGTCAACATATTTATACCTACTACAAATTACAAAGGAGAAGTAGGGAGTTCGTGAAGCCTAATTCTGTATGATTATTGACTAAGTTTAAATTTTTGTAAAAAGCTTTTTTAATTTCCAGATTTTCAATCATAGATGATAGTGTTCTATTATCATTTATGTTGAAATGTAATATTTTTGAATTTTTTGAAATGAAGGAATGGCAGAAACTGATAGAATGTTTCGCGAATCCTGGTTTATTAAGTTTTTTATTGATACTGTATTGATGTTCCTTTAATCTAGTCTCAATAGCTCTCCTACTTTTTCCAATGTCAATTGCATTACTTATAATCATTGCAACAAGTTTGAGCAGAGTTTTGCTTTTTAATTCCGGTGGTTGTGTTGGTTTATTTTTGACTAATAAGGTTTTTAGATTTTAATTGTTGATTTTTATTACTGTAAGGTTGAATCTTCTTAATTTGTGTTCTTGTTGTTGTAACTGATGTTGTTGATATAGTTAATGGTACAAAATTGATGACCAGAGTTTATGTGTTCTGTTGGGATGGCAATATAGATTAATTTAGACACCATCGTGTTAAGTTTTGTATTATGTCAGCCATTATGTAACATCTCGCTACTTATTGGTACCTTTTACAATTTGTATAAAAGACTAATTTTGCCATATGGGAATGGCATATGTATTATATATAAAAGGGTAAATGATGGCAGTATAATTACAAAGTTGAAGTATTTTCATGAAACTAAATAGTTTCTTGGTAGGTACCATGAACTTTCGATATTGCCTCACAGTGTAGTGACCTAGCCAACGATCATCGTCCGTTTCTAATTAGATAGGTTTTGCGTTTTTCCGGTTCAAAACGTAACCATTATAATTTTCGTTGTTGACCATAATGAAATTAGTGGATAATACAATTTGGAATTAAAATATTCTGTCCTTGAAAACAAATTGCTTTCATACTATAAAACAACTTTATACATGGGTAATGTGAAGAGGTACAAAAAACAAATTACAATAGACTCATTTATGTCTAAATAATGTAATTAAATTAATTTGGGTTACTTCAAGTGTTTCATCTGCTGAAATTATTAATCTTTGATCATCTCATTCTTAAAGATATCGTTGTTGGTGTGCTTTTTTCTTAAGGATGTATACAAAGCCAATTAGAATTGATTATTATTAATTTATACTTAATTAATGCATGGTAGACTACGATTGTTAATTATGTTTCTTTGTAAGATAAAATAAAAGAAAGTTGTACAATCTTTTGCTATATAAATTTGAGAAAATAGCATTAAAACTATGGCAAGCATAAATATTGAAAAAATATTCAGAAACGTTATATATATTTTTTCCATTATTAACGATTATTTAAAGAAGATTATCGGTGGCACAGTGTAATTTATTAAAAATTAAAGGAGTAGTTTTATTTATACATTCTTTTTCATTTATGTTAACTTTGTTCCACTATGAGATATACCTAGAACTATTCGATTTTCTCTCCCACAATAGTCTTCATTGGTGTATCATAACATGACTTTGACTAGAGTTACTTATATCACCAAAAAATAGTGTACAATACAGTTTTTGGCTTTGGGGCTGTTTAGCCGTCGTCCAATGAGATATTTTCTTCTAAAGAAATCTGCTGACCATCCTGGGATGAAGATCTCCTGAAGATGTTGTCCACGCGAGTCGAAGAAACGTTGAGAAGAAAATATCTCATTCGACAATGGCCAGATAGCCCGATAGCCAAAAACTGTATCAAAGATGGCCGTGAAAGCTTGAACAAATAATGTACAGTACATTCAATTTACGTAATTAATTTAATATTGTAATTACGGACAAATTGACGATGTGCATATAAATATAAAATGAAAATTCGCGGCTGTAATTTGTAATTTGTTTTATACATTTTATTTCTTGAGGAAAAGTGTATGTAACATTTGTAGTTTTAGTGTTTGTTGGATTCGAAAACTTCACTTTTTAACTATTTATTTACAGTATTAATAATTATGTACAAAATTTGACAAAGAACGTGTGACTATAAAATTTTAATCAAAAATCAAATGATTAATAATTTAAATCTCTTATTACAAGTAAGTTCAGAGTCAGAATCTCTTTTTAGAATATATGTGTTTCTATCGTTCCTCCTAATTTTATAACTTTCTTTGGGGGTGTGGTCAATCTCCAATTGGGAGATTTTGCAGTGAGTACGTCCCTCGATATTTAAATTTTTACTTAATACAAACTGACACGGAACTACAGTAATGACAATAAATTTTAGGAAAAGCAATATGGCTCTCGTACTTAGAAGAGATTTACCATAATAAAACAATAAATATCTCTCCACTAGCTAAATATAAATATAAATATAAATATAAATATAAATATAAATATAAATATAAATATAAATATAAATATAAATATAAATATAAATATAAATATAAATATAAATATAAATATAAATATAAATATAAATATAAATATAAATATAAATATAAATATAAATATAAATATAAATATAAATATAAATATAAATATAAATATAAATATAAATATAAATATAAATATGGAATCAACAGAAACAACTACTCCGAGGGCTAATACCCAGCGCCCACCTGATGAGACCCGATAGGTCGAAACCGGTCGTCGGTGTGGCTTTCGGTTCGTTGTGCCTACTTGGTAGGACGCGTTCAAAATGTGAGATCTTTGATCTTAAAATTTAGACGAATAAGGATTTTAATTCCTTCTTTTTTGAATAAAATGATTATTACTAACACTTCCAAACAAAAAATGTACTTGAACTACAAAAGAACAAATATTGACCCTTTTGGTTCAGTTTATATAAAAGACTTAAATATTGTACATGCCTTAACTAACTGCAACACTAAAACTAGAGACTTAAATTTAACACGCTTATTGTGAAGACCGAACACATTTTTAAAATTATCGAGTGTGTTAGCAATTTAGTTTACCGTGAAGATGCGTATTTATTTGGGAATGTTGTACGTATTTATATAGTACCCAGTTAGCTGGTACTTACTTTCGTTTATAACTGTGTGAACTTGTAAAGCAGCAATCAAAAGTGAAAGCAACTGCCTGGCTATCAGTAAGCAAGCTGCCATTCTAACATCCGCCAATTCAATTCATCTTTAATCTTTATTATATTAAGAAAGTGCCGCATTGCCATTATCACTAGTGTTATTTGTATTGTTATTAATAATAGCAACTGTTTCAACTATAACTGCAATTTAACACATATGTTATATAGAAATTAATAATCTAAATAGGTTTTAGGACGATACTTTTCACAGAGAAATAATAGATAGAAAGTTCTTGCCTATAGCTATTTATATAGTATATACAACATTTGGTAAAAAATTGTTAAGTTTTCACTCATTTTTCTTGTTATCATTAACCTTTACAGTCTTTTTAGCTATGCCACTGTACACCACCATTAGTCTTATGATTTTGAACTATAATAATATTTCTTTTACTGTTTTACTAAGGGTAAAATAAAACACTTTTAATTTCCACTTTATACCTTTAATGCGTCTTAACGATCGTTTCACCCTACCAGGGCATCTTCAGAAGAAGTATTTGTAGAAACTATTGTGGTGGGGTTATATCTACTAATTTATTTATTATTACAGAACTATACACATTTTCAATGTCATTTAATAAATTTATGTTATTATTTTTCATACGTTTTTTGATTTCCAAAGTTTCCAACATGTCTAATTTTTTTCCTTTTTTCTCTTTATGTAAAATTTTGAAGTTTTCTTCTAAAATGAAATTATGTTTATTCTCTTTTATATGATTCATAAATGATGAATTTTCATTGTAATTTTTCAAACGTTCCTTAATTCTTTCTTTGAACGCTCTTCCAGTTTGTCCTATATATATTGCACTGCAATTATTGCAATTTAATTTGAATCTAATTTTTCACTTTTAAGACGCTTTAAAGGTATAAAGTAGAAATTAAAAGTGTTTTATTTTATCTTTCTAAATATTACAATATGATTCCCAATTTCCATAAAGTTGAGGCTGAAACTATTAGTTATTTACTAAGGGGTTCTGAATATTTTTTAATTTAATTTTTTAATATAAAGTACTGTCTGACTACAACACATGTCAACGATGTAACATATAATTGTCTCAGCTCATTAAAATTTTGATATATTTTAACTCCAATATTCAAAAATTGCTAATTTAAGTTTTTTGGATTTCAGAACAGGGTATCGTAAAATTTCAACGTTTTAGGGTAATTGTGAAGCCAGATTAGATTTTGAATTTAAGAAATACATAAAAAATGATTACCCTATTAAAAAAGAATCAGAAAAGGATGTAATCATTTCCGCTGTGTTGTATTTATCGATAGTGAAACCAAATCTGGCCTTAGAAAAACTTTTCAAGCAAGAAAATGTTTGGTTTTATCTTAAAGCAAAAATATTCTTATGACCTTCGTCGTTATATAAATATAAGCAAAGAAAATGAAAATTGTTCTGCTCTTGGTAACAATATTATAATAAAAATAAAATGACTCAAATATTTACAAACACTGTTCAGTGAAATTGCGTATATTTTATAGATACGTAAAGCAAAATTATTGTACCATTTTAGCGGAATTTCCTCACTGAAATTATCCTTGAGAGAAAGGAAATTGAGATAGACTTTATTACTCAGTGCAACGAGACTAAATATAAGTACAGTATAGATAAAGATGCTAAAGCAAAAAAATTTACACTAAGTTTTATTCTTTAACAAACTACGTAATAACCCTGCTTATTGTAATGTACATAATATTCAATATGACAGAGCCATTATTTCAAAACAACTTCTACTTTGAATATTTTATTTCAAATCTATTTAAGGGTTTGAATAGTGTAGAAAAGAAAAACACAAACACAAGTTACAAATACGTTTATTGTACCATTTGGCCACACAGTGACTTCTTCAGGTGGAAGAAGCAATGGTTAAGTGTAGTTAATTACTTCTTCCACCTGAAGAAGCCACTGTGTGACGAAATGTATATTGTGGTACAGTAAACATCTTTGTAACTTGTGCTTGTGTTTTTGTTTTCCACATTAAAATGGAGTTACAATATCTAAAAACATCACAATTCCTTTATTATATTCACTAATCAATTCACTATATAGGAATCTTTAACTAAAGGCAATACGTAGAACAATATTAACATTTTAACAACTTTTGCATATCCCTGAAATGTTTATTATATTTAATTGTATTCGTTTAAAACTCCGAAGAAAGAAAATAAATTTTAGTATCTATCTATATAAAAAAAAATAATTGGTGAAGTGAGTACAAAAACACCTTTTGAGATATTTTACAAAACTTATTGAACTTTCCTGACGTACGTTTCGGCTATTAGTTTTGTGAAATATCCCAAAAGGTGTTTTTGTACTCACTTCACCAATTAATTGTAAAAATGTTTCACAGTGAATGTACCACAAACAGCATTAATTACATTATATATAAAAAAATTCTATATTTCTAAAATTTTTACTGTTCCCAAGTTTGATTTAACCAAATATACTAATCTTATATTATTCGTTGATTTTGACGAGCCACATGTCCAATACAATTAAATTTTTAGGAAGTCGTAAATATTAATTCAAATCACTCTCTACCTCTCTTTAATTTATTTTATTTCTGCTGCAAATTTTGAAGTTAAGGAAACAATTAAAATCTCGAAATAGATTGCCTGATATAAAAAATATTAATTATGTAATTAATTTATTAAAAAAACAAATGTTTGTCAAGAAAATATTTCATAAAGATTACGAGTAACGACTTTAGCTCTTTTTTTTTTGTTTCACCTAATTTACTTATAATCTCTAAGGAATATTAAAAATTTAACTGAATAATAATTATATTACCTTTAAAATTTCCATTTCGCCAATGAAAGAAAAAACGAAAATACGAGCGAATCACTTAGGTACACCCCCGTTACCCTTATTCACTAAGAGCTTCACAATTATTGCAGTAGGCCGCGTTTATATTGGCTTCTTTACCCGCGCTCGTTGTCAAACCACGAGTACGACTGATCATAAAGAGTCTCGGCTTGGAGCAGGTAGAAAATTTTCACCTGACTGCGACCCACATTTTACGATACTACCATAACATAGACCGGACATGGTAGTAGTCAAGCTTCCTCTTCTTGTCAGTCACAGCTAGAAACTTATCACCCTTCGGAACGGTGGTTAATTGAAGGAACACATTAGAGATATCAACGTGACGTTAAGCGAGAAACCCGAAGTTGTTGTAACGGTTAAAATGGTTATCTGTTAAATTTTGTGGTCTCAAGGCACATTAACGGACTAGAGCTTTCTTAATGTCAAAGCCTCTTGTATACTGAGGGGTCTATTGTATATAAAAAATAAATAAAAGAAGGGTTCTATGAGGTATGTTCTTTAAGTAAGTACTGTTTTGAAATTAAGAATAAAAAACGTGCAAATATATCTTAATCATTTTATTTTTACATGAAAGCATGTACCTTAATCTACTTTTCTACACAATATTGAGGCACTTGTCATGACGTTTGACCAGTGACCAGTTTTTGAATACCCTTCTCATAGAACTCTGCCGCCTGATTTGTTAACTGTTAACCACTGCATCGCAACTGTTGTCACTTCGTCATCGTCTTGGAGACGCTGACCGCCCAGATGTTTCTTTAAGTGCAGGAACAAATAGTAGTCACTGTGCGCCAAATCAGGGCTGTACAGAGGATGATATAGAGTTTGTATACTTTGTATTTTCACAAATTATACACAAATATACAAAATTACGTTTTATATATACATTCAGTTACGGTGGGGGTTGCTTTAAATTAAAAATTAAAAAAAAAATAAATTTAAACTTTTAAATCTATTTTAAGGCAACCCCCACCGTAATTGAATATATATATATAAGACATAGTTTTGTATATTTGTCAGTGTCACACTCCAACTGAAAAAGGTACTGTGTACCGAAACAATTGGCGTGGAAATAATGATAATTTGTGAAAATCCCCAACATTCTGTGTTTTACTTATACAAAGTTATATACCTAGTTTTGTTGTTATGTAGGTACTAAAATCCTTTATTTGTTGAACATGTTCTTTTGAACCACTAACAAAGTTTTTAAAAAGATTCGCTCTTAACAAAATAAATCACTTTTATACTCGGGAACCGTTAATATGAAAATTCTTAAAAGATTAATAAAAGTGAATGTTTGGGGCACGATTTTGTATCTATGGGTATGAAACGCGAACGGTGGACGCGACGAAACAGAAGAGGTCAGAAGCATTAGAGATGTGGTGTTATAGGAGGATACGGATGGTGAAAATACCATTATTAGAAAAGAGTTGATAGCAGAATAGTAGAATAGAAAACGTTATGAAGTTAATAATAAATATGAGAGAGATGATTTAGTAGGATAACATGAAGGGCTAGTTGAAGACACACTAGAAGCAGAAACAGAAGTAAAAATGGGTAAAAATATATACTCTAGACATACTATACTATTCGCAAATAATGATGTAGGATGTTCTGGATTTCGAAAAATGCGAAGACTGACTTAGGATAAGGGTAAAGTGTTCGGACTGCCAATATTAGGATGATCAATCAATTTATATATAATTCAAATTCATAGTCTATAGATTCTTAATTACAATTTCAATGCAATTTCAGTTAAAATGTGAATACATCTTTTTGATAAAAATTGGTTCGGTTTTCCTTAAGTTTATAACAGTTTTAAATACATATTCATTTATTTATAAAGCATTTAAACAAACAAGATAAGATTAATATTGCTTAAGTTAACTGTTCTCGTGATATTTATCTTCCTCTGATAAATTAGAATGTCATTTGACGAAGAAGGTGTGAGTTAGGAACAACTCTGACGATACATTCTTGTCAAAAACGAGTCATTAACAGCATTTGTTATTATTTTAGTTAGATTTTGTAACGGATTGTTATGTACTCACTTTCTTATCATTAGATAACCTAAATTCAGAGTTAATTTATATAAAATCATAAATAAAGATAGCTAAACGAAGTTCATTAACATCTGTTCTAAATTTAAATATAAATATGGAATCAACAGAAGCAACTACTTCTAGGGCTAATACCCCTACCGGCATTGAATTACACTGTAGATTCCGATGGATTCTTACACATATTCAAAAAAGAAGGCATTAAAACCTTTTTTCGTCTAAATTTTAAGGATCACAGATCTCACATTTTGAAATCATCCTACACAGATATGGCATTCGGTACGCTGTGCCTACTGTGTAGGACGCGTTCGAAATGTGGGAATTTAGACGAAAAAGGATTTTAATGCCTTCTTTTTCTTGAATATGTTCCAAATTTTATATAAACACACGATATCCTTCTTATAATGGTTTCCAAAAATGAAATTCTTTTTAATTAATTATATTAGCTAATTAAGTTTTTATACTCAATTTCTTCACGTCTATTATGAAGAAATAAATTTAAGTATTGGTTGAATGCCATTTTTTAAAGCATAAGTTTTCATTGTATTCTAAACATGTGATATTACTCCCGCTTCATCTAACGAAATAAATGGAACTTCTTATATCTCATTTAACATAAAATTGTTAGATGGTGCTGAACATCGCCATTACTCTTACATATTTTACAAAGACACGACTTTCTTTATGAACACGAACATCGTACTCGGTTGATTTTTCCACATATTTGAAAATCTTTCTATGATACAGCACACTAGATTGCAACAAATAATTAATGATAAAACAGTGGAACGTTGTTTGTGTTGTGTGTGCATGTACGTATTTATACCAACTCTGAAACGGTATTCTGATAAATGCCAGGTAATTATTTGAACTCGTCACCGTTCTAGTGCCCTTTTTACTCAATCCACCATAACTGCACATATTTATGGTTTTTGTCATGCTGCAGAAATACAAATTCAAATACATATTACCTACTATCAAAGTTCCCAATCTCGCAGTCTTTATTTATCACAATTATATATATATATGTACCCACATATTATATTAATTGCTAATTTTTAAACGATTTAAATGAAGATAGGACGTCAATAAATCAAACAATGTTAATAATTATGGGTTTAAATTTAAAATAAAAAGAAAAACATTCAAACGTTTCGACCTGACGGTCATTTTCAAGAGTACAATACGATGCTAAATGTAAAATGGTACAAACTATTCTTAAATAATTGGTAAAGTTATGATAAGGAGTAGAGGGTGAAAATAATAAAATTATAGACGGTCTAAAATAAGAGAGGTGTTTCTTATTGTTACATATGTTTGGTAATTGATAATATAAGTTTTGAGGTAAAATCTTTTTTGATTTCTAGGTTTTCTACAAGATTTAAATTCTTTCTTTTGGTTGAATGTGTAAATTTTTTAAAATGTCTGCCAATTTCGTTATGATAGCTTGTACTCTTGAAAATGACCGTTAGGTCGAAACGATTCCTTACTTATTTATTTAATAAATTACAGGGTGATTTATATTTAATGAAAAGTGTATGGTATGAATGAAATATGTTGTATGTCTTCGACAAAAAGGTTTTGAAATATTCAGCATGTTTAATGTAAAACAATTAAATCCTTTTTCTAATATTATATCGATGAGACTTTTAACTCTTGTAACTCCAAAACATTTTTTTATATTTAACAATACTTATTATATACAAAAGAAAGTTTAGCTATGGGCAACCCATTAAGTTCGTTATTATCCGAATTTTTCTTAAATGAATTAGAAAACAAAATATCTAAAAATATTTTTTTTCAAAACTGTCTATATTACTATAGATATGTAGACGATATATTAATATGTTTTTAAGGTATGGATAGACAATTAACGACTTTTTTCAATTTCATAAACAGTCTACATTCAAAAATTTAGGTTAGAAATAGAAAACGAAGAAAAATCAATAAATTTCTTAGATTTAACTATGAAAAATGTCAATGGTAAACATGAATTTGCTATATTCCATAAACCTATACAAACAGATACAATCATCCATTCAAAATCTTTTCATCCCATAACACATACTATAAATTAGCTTTCTTTCATTCAAATCTACACAGACTTAACTTTACCTTTATCAACTACAAATTATAACATAGAACTAAATAGTATTTACTAAATAGCTGTCAACAATGATTATAACAACACACTAGTTAAAAATTAATTAAAGAAAAAGCTTGTTAAACAAATCTTAAACTTAGTTTATGCACATTACAAACCATTCTCAAAATATTTGTCATTAACTTTTATAGGAAATATTTCAAAAATTACAGGAGCAAAAATTTCGTTCAAAACAAATAGTTCTTTAGGAAACATTATAAAAAATAATAAAGACGAAACAAATAAAGCTGAAAAATCAGTAAATTATTTACTAAAGTGTGGAAGTTGCGAGAAATCGTATATAGGACAAACTGGGAGACCATTTAAAGAGAGAATTAAGGAACATTTAAGCATTTTTAACAAACAAAATACTAAATCTACCTATGCTGAACATATGCAAGAACAAAAAAATACTTTTGACGAAAAATTCAAAATCCCAGAAAACAAAGCAATGAAACTTAATCTGTTGGAACGATTAGAAATAAATAAATTCTATAAAACTGGTCTGGCTCTAAACGGCCAATTAGAAGTATGTAATTCACCTTTATTAAATATTTAATAAATTTTAAGTATCTTCCCAACATGTACCCCTACCCTTAGATGAGTAAGTTAGTATATAAGGACTTGTATTGTAAAAATATATTTGTAAATCTTCTACCTAAAATTAAATGATCATAGTAGTGAAAATAAAAATATTTTGCAACCAAAACGAGTTTGTTTTAACACTTTTTCTAATAGTATAATATGCTAACAACCAAAACGATCAGTGATTTTAATTCACCAAAGAAACTTAAGTGCTGCAGGTTGTTTATAAATAATAAATAATTGTCTATTCATTTATTTAAAATATATAAAGTACTGTATAATGTATGCAAAAGGTATTTAATAAGCGGAAAAGCATTTTAATGACTTACAAGGTATTTTAATATTTCTATGGAAAGTAAGCTATAGACGTGATATTATATAGAAAAAGTAAGTAAATATATTAGCATAATTTTAAAATCAACAAGAACAGGAGAAATAGATTAAAGATACTAAAACTATTGAAACGTACTTGTACAAAAATTACTTTTATAAATTGAGCTATATCATTAACAAAAATTATTATTTAAAAATATAACACATTCGAAGTTCCCTATAAAAAGGAGAAATAAATAAATTACTTTCACGAATTTCTAAAGTTTGTTTATTATAATATTAATACTTTTTGGTTTAAATATAAAAAATATATATTAAAAAGTGCTGCAAACACATTTAATGTCCGAACAAAAAAGAATCGTCTCTTTGGATGATAAAACTCACTCTTGCTAAAGTCACTGTCAAGTCAAAAATTGTGTATTTCCCTTTCAATTTTTCAAGTGTTATTGCCATCGTAATTTACACTTCACCTTATTTCTTCTCCATAAATAATTTTTGACGCTATTCATCCAATTACTATTTAAAATTTAGCCCTGTCATTATAACGTACAAAAAATAATTCTTGTTCATAAAGGCATTGAGTGAAGTAGTTATAAAACTTCTTGTGCTCAAATAGCAGATGCTTTATTTCTTCATATAATGAGGCGCTTCTGTACAAAGATAGTAAATTACACTTTATCCCATAATGCGTAGTTTTTTATTATTATTGTTATTCTCATGCCGACCGTCTTTTATTTCGTTAGTTTTTTGTGTGCTGTTCAAAATGGCTTTGGTAAAAAAAACATTCGAATTTCGGTAGATTGGATGAACAAAATACAATAATATTTTTATTCTCTTTTTTGTTGATTCATTGAAAGCGAAGATTTATAAGTCAGTTTACTTTGAGCATGTTTCTTTTTTTAATTATAAGCTGTCGAACAAAATCAATGTCATTTTATAATATGTAATCTAATTTGGAAATAGAAGCATAAAGAATAATTGTTACTATATTCACGATACGTTTGCCAACACTTGACACAATCTCACTCTTGATAATACGAGGCATGATTTTTAACTAAGTACTTATCAATGATGGAATTATGGCTAATCGGACCAAAGATCTCATCACATCTTTTCACTGTGAAACTCTAGATCATCCTCTGTACAGGTCTGACCTGGCGCCCAGTGACTACCATTTGTTCCTGCACTTGAGGAAACATCTGGGCGGTCAGCGTCTTCAAGACGATGGATGACGAAGTTAAAACAGTTGTGATGCAGTGGTGGTGATGCAAGTCAGGCGGCAGAGTTCTATGAGAAGGGTATTCAAAAACTGGTCAAACGTTATGACAAGTACCTCGATATTGAAGGAAATTATGTAGAAAAGTAGATTAAGGTACAGGCTTTCATGTAAAAATAAAATTATTAAGATATCTTTGCGCGTTTTTTATTAATTTCAAAACGGTACTTACTTAAAAAACATGCCTCGTATATTTAGAAAGAAAGTGGTGAAAATTGTCTTAAAAACATTGAATTCATTTAAAACTTTTTAATCACTTATTGTTAGAGAGATATAAGATAAATATAAAATATAATTTAGTTTTACATTTGTATTGTTTTATTTTTGTTCCCTAATTTTTATTATTTTTTATTTGGGAACCAATGTGGTTGTTTTACTTTTAATGCTTTAGTTGTTTTAAATTTTTTATGAAATGAATAACAACAAAACTTTACAATGGTTGTAATTCCGAAAATGGCAATGATTTTGTATCCAGTATTCGTTTTTAATTTTCGTCTTTTTATCGAAACTCTAACACAGATGGTTAGTAGAGCTTCTTTTGTTTGAAAGGTGGTATTTGGAGAATAGTTGTTAACGTTATTTTACGGAAATCTGATCACTTTAAACGATGTTCGAGGATTAGGTTAGATTACATTAGATTAGATTAGATTAGGTTAGGTTAGGTTATGTTAGGTTACGTTACGTTACATTTAGGGTTAGGTTAGGTTAGGTTAGATTAAGTTACGTTACAATGGTTGTAATTCCGAAAATGGCAATGATTTTGTATCCAGTATTCGTTTTTAATTTTCGTCTTTTTATCGAAACTCTAACACAGATGGTTAGTAGAGCTTCTTTTGTTTGAAAGGTGGTATTTGGAGAATAGTTGTTAACGTTATTTTACGGAAATCTGATCACTTTAAACAATGTTCGAGGATTAGGTTAGATTACATTAGATTAGATTAGATTAGGTTAGGTTAGGTTATGTTAGGTTACGTTACGTTACATTTAGGGTTAGGTTAGGTTAGGTTAGATTAAGTTACGTTACGTTTAGTGTTAGGTTATGTTAGGTTACTTTACGTTTAGTGTTGACACTTATGTGTTTTAAGTTATCACTAAATTTCCGCTAGTGATGTCTACAGAATCCTTTTTCTGTCTACCTACTTACTAGTTTTTAGAACATTCTTGCAGTTTTCTCCAACATTAAATGCATCAAATAGATGTGTTACGGATCGCGCTTTTAATTAAAAATCAATTAGGCAGAGGCATAAGTGAGTAAATTACAGATGTATCTTTTCCATCGTGTTATAACATTAATTATTACACTAAGCAAGTAGATCGGTAGGTTTGTGGTTTAACTGACAACTAACCTGGTTAAAGATGGTATCGGTGTGTGTGCAAGACATACACATACATAAATAGAAACAACTAAGTTACTAACAATTAGATGTGTTATCGTTTTTACAGTTGTTTGAGTTAATATGTTCGCGTTTTCTGTGAACAAATGAAAAAAATTAAAGACCTACTTTCCAACTTTCCTCGATTGGTCTATCCAAATGGTAAATAATTGCTAAAAATGTATGATAATATAATTGCAGGGTTTATTTCACGATACGTAATTTAATTAAGTAAATTATTCCATTTAGAAAGCTTCCATTGTTTTACACAAAACGCCTGAATTGAAATAAAAACGATAAATATTATTTTTATCGGTATATAGAAAAAAACTGGAATTACATAAGGCAATTTCGACACAATTGTTCTGATCTAGTTGAGCAAAATTTGCGCTGTGTATTTATTGTTAAATACCTAAGGAATATTGTAATTGTTAACTGTCGAAAGTAAAAGCAGAGAAGTCGATGATGAGTGACGTTTTTAAAGACAATTTCCTGGTTCAATTGCCTAACTTTTAGCGAGTTTTTCATTTACAATATGTAAACACAATTGCGTAACGTTAAAAATAAACTTATAACGGACAGGTGATGGAAAGGAAAATCTATGAAGAAATAATAACTGAACGATTTGGTTCTTAAAACATTTAAGTATCGCGTTTAAAAAAAATTAAAGTATTTATTGAAGCTTGCTATCAGCGAATATTTGTCCAAAAGAGTTGGTCAGGGGCAGAAAATATTAATTTTTCACCTTCTCTCTGCCCCCAGCACCCAACACTTCTTGTGTTGTAAGGTCATCACTACCACCTCTACCGCTCTGATATATAATAATTATAATTCTAACGAGGGTGTACTCTACCAACCCTTTTCTATCATTCTTTGTCAAAGCATAAACAACTACCAACTAGACAAGAGCTTTCAAAATATCAAAAACTTTATGTATTACTTTATTATTAAATAATTACTATTAATTTGCTTTTTAATTTTACACCTGTTTCAAAGTGTTGTTTACTGAACACCTCTTGTTTCGTCATATTATACCTTTAACAATTGTAGATGTTTTAGTATTACATTTAACTATATGTTCTATAATTATCCAACCACAAATTTTTTACAAGTAAATTTTTCAGTTTTCGTGATCACCCGGTACATCTCAAAGAAAAGAAAAATGAAACTAGCGTGTCGAGGAATTTATTTCTTCAATAACGATTTGCATGTTGTTGTGGGTTCGTCTTGTGAATAATATGTATATTTTGCAACAAAATTTATAGCGGCAACAACAACTAAAAACGTGACTTTGACTAAGTTGACATTTTCATTGTACTTCACAACGTGACGGTGTGCCGATTAATGATCTGTAAAGGAATTATTCTAATTACCTAGTACAATTAAAACTCATAAATCTCCCTTTCTGTAGTATGTTCTAAATATAAACCGCATAAACATCTTACAGAAAGCATTAATATCATCGTTTATTGTATTTTATTTATATAGAAAGCATTCAAAACAATTGTTTCATTACTGTCAACCAATTTTTGTCGATAGATATATTCTTTAAAACAGTTGTTATATTGTCAATCGTTTCTTGTTCTTCGATCTTTTTTTACTGTTGAAGATTAATCAATAGAATTGATCGTTTGACTTTTTTACGAAATTCCTTACACAAACATTAACGGATAAATTTAATTCCAAGGTTGAATAGCAGGTGTTTGTTTTTTATTCTTTACTTGCTCTTTTTTCTCTTCTTTCAATTCAAAACAATTACGTAAATTTACAAATATTTTATTTATAAAATGTTACAACTATTTGATATTTTTATTTTTAGAAGGACATCGTGTCATAGAAGTATGGGGAACAAGTGGATTCTTACATTTGGTTTATTAAATTGTCTACTTCAAGGTCTTTAAACTACTTTATTCACCTATATTTTCATTTTGCTTAAAGAAGTCCATCGTCACAAGCTTATTTTTAAATTGAACAAATTTAAGAGTGGGGAGGTCCAAAATTCACTTTGGTCGTTTAGTACGTTATCTTGATGTTTGAAAGCTTTTTTAATTTCTAAAATTTCGTACAGATCTAGCCGTTTGCCTTTATTTAAATTATGTGACAATTTACAATTTTTTTGTATCAATAAAATGACCGTTTGTAATGCAGTGTTCGGCTAATCCAGTGCATTTTTTATTTTGGATGATAGATTTTTTATGTTCTTCTAAACGGGTTTTTAGAGAACGACCTGTTTGTCAAATATAGAAGACGGGGCAATATAAACAATTCAACTGGTAAACACCACTTTTTTCAAGAGTGTTTTGTCTATCTAGTTTATTGTTAACTATGAAAGAACCTAGATTATTTTTGTTTACACATATCAGGATGATGTTAGTTTTCTTTATGTTATTACAAACACTGAAGGTACAAAATTAATAAAAGCATATTGTTTTATTTTTGTTATTTTCAAAGTCAATTTTGTACCTTCAGTGTCTGTCTGTCTACTAAAATTTGTAATGACATAAAAAAACTAATACCATCCCGATATGTGTAAACAAAAATAATCTAGGTTCTTTCATAGTTAACAATAAACTAGATAAACAAAACACTCTTGAAAAAAGTGGTGTTTACCAGTTGAACTGTCTATATTGCTCCGCCTTCTATATTGGACAAACAGGTCGTTCTCTAAAAACCCGTTTGGAAGAACATAAAAAATCTATCGTCCAAAATAAAAAAATGCACTGCATTAGCCGAACACTGTATTACAAACGATCATTTAATTGATACAAAAAATTGTAAATTGTTACATAATTTAAATAAAGATCTGTATGAAATTTTAGAAATTAAAAAAGCTTGCAAACATCAAGATAACGTACTAAAAGACCAAATTGAATTTTGGACCTCCCCACTCTTAAATTTGTTCATCTAACCCCTACATAGGTATATAAGATCGTCGTTACTTTTGTAAAATTATTCTCTTTGATAATAGATTAGCAGCTGAAACAATTGTTAGAGTGTTCTAAATAAAAACTGTGAAACAAAAGTGTACCAAGTGTTTTATTTCTTAATATTATTTCGTTTCTATTAGTGTAAATAATTGCAATAATTTTCTATAAAACATTACGAACCTTAAGCTTCATTAAATCAATGTTGTTGTAGATGGTACTATTTTCTGAATTTCTGACTATGATTTAGTTTAATTCCTATTTGCTTTCACTTATAGCCTCTTTCGTAGCGTAAAATATCAAAACATTAAAGCACGAGTAGCCCTGACCCAGCAAATACAGATTGCTTCTAAGTGGGTGTGTTTGGAATTGTTCTTTGTTTATTTATTTAGCTGACGCTAAAGTATTTTCAAGGTGTCATTTGTAATGTTTTCCTATGCGGGTATAAATTCTACGATTATCTATGTTAATAATGAAATGAGTCTGTGCTAAATTTTATTGTTGCTTCACTACTTTTTTTTATCGTATACCAAGGTAGCTTGCACGAAATATGTATTAACAAAATAAATCATGTACAATTTCTTATGTATGTAGTAAACAATGTCAAAATTGTTTTTTCATTCAAGAAACCTCTTCGTAAATTGTATAGTTTAACTATTTGCACCAAAATTTCGTGCTTTCTGACATTTTAAAAAGCTTCTCTAAACACGAAGAATAAATACACAAGTATAAAATTTCAACAAAAGTTTATTGTAACTTGACAATTGTTTCACCAAACTTTGGCTTCTACGGAAGTTATACAAGACAAACTTATAATTATTACAGGTCTATTTATACATTATAGTTGGGGGTGGGGGCATGGAAACATATTCAATAATGGGGAATTCCTTAACTCTGTTTGTTCATTAATTAATGCATCCTGATTTTTAAATTTATTAATTTTTGGTTTCTAGATGTAATGCTTTAAATTGATCATTGCATTCATGATTGTTGTTGAGTAAATGGTTGGCGTAATTTCAGTCTGTTGTTTTGTTACTGTATAATCTTTTATGTTCTGCTATCCTAATTTAAAAATTTCTTGATGTTTTCCCTATGTAGAACATATTACAATTTTTACAATCTAATTTATATATACCTGATTTTTCTACTCTATTTGTTTTTTCTTTATTATTTTTAATGAATTTACCTAAGTTATTATTTGTTCTGAATGCTACTTTACAATTAATTTTGTTGATTATAGAAGAGACATATTTTGATGGTTTACCTAGATACGTTATAATTTTATATGTTTTTTTTTTCTTTTACCTTGGGGTAGATTAGATTTACAGCTTTTTTGTATTTCAGTTTCGTCAAGAGACAATCTATTAAGCTAACAGTATAATTATTATAATAATATCTAGTTCTTTTTTATAATCTAATTTTGACAATGGAACGTTGATTAGTCTGTACATCATGCAGCAGAAAGAAGGCAGTTTGTGTTGGAATGGATGGCAAGGTTTATTATTTATTGCTGTGTCGGTATATGTAGGTTTACGAAGTATTGCAAATGTGTGTTTATTGTTTTCTTTAGTTATGGTTATGTCTAGAAAATTGATTTGGCTATTGGATTCTCCTTCTCCATCGTGAATTTAATATTTGCTTCTCTAAAGTTCAAACCTTCTAAATTATCTAATGTACTCTTTGAAGAAAACAAAAAAAACTGTATTTTGCATTTTCTTTTATCGCTAACTAACACAAACTGTGTTATAATCAATTTAAAAAAATAGTTATACTTTTAAAACTTTTGAGTAAGGTCTAAATAGTTTTTGACCACAGGAATAAAAATTAGTATCTAACAAACTATTGTAAAGAACAGAAACAGGAATATTAATAGAAAAGCAAAGAAAATTTTATATATGTTATGTTACGATTAAAATGATTTGGCTAATATAAATATAACAGTTGAAATTTATTATTATAACTGAATATGCATGGCATATAATAATTAAATTTATATTGAATCCTCATTAATTAATTTTTAATTACCATAAAACATACGTATTTTGATTTTACGAATATATAAAAATTAAAAACTAAAAAATGATTCAGTTTTTGTAATGATTGATTTTATTTACACCTACTATTTTAAAATATTAATGTAGGTAACACATAAACCTTGGGTTAAAACTTATATACATACTACGTTTATATTTGTACAGATATTATATTGTTGAAACGGTAGTAATCAAAATTTATTTGAAAATTTTTTCTTAGGAACATACAATTAGTACTTATAAAAACATTATACTTCTTTTTACTTTCTAAAAACAATAAGGAACGTAATACACATGCAATTACGCAATACGAAGTTTATCTTGTCACTTGTCAACATACGACACAACATGTGTGACATCAGGTTGTAACATCGGTCACAGTTGAGGCTTTCTCATGGGAGATAAGATCACAATGGATTATTTGACAGGATCGTTTTTTAGCGGCATCGAAAATTATTCTCATTTCTTCTACATTTTCTGCCAAGACCGTTTCCCTATTAAAATACAAGCAATAAATGTATAAACAAAGAGACCACTCAAGCATTTGAGCAGGAAAACGTCCAAACACTCTAATCACTTTATTTTATCCAAAAAAGACGGAATTAAAATCTTTATTCGTCTAAATGTTAAGGATCAAAGATCCCACATTTGGAACGCGTCCTACCAAGTAGGCGCTGCGAACTGAAAGCTAAATCCCACTGCCAATTTCGACCTATAGGGTCTCATCAGGTGGGCCTTGGCAGAAAGGCCTTTACAGGCTTTATAATTTGTACAGGGCGTTCAGAAAAAAGACAAAGTTTAATAACTTCATTTTTTCAAGGGGTACCTAGCATATTTTATTTTGTCATTCGATTCCTTCATTTATTCTCTTTCGATAGATTGGATGTTTTCCATTATTAATTTAAAAAACAAATCCAAAATTAATTGAAATAATAGACTCGCTTGGCACTTGGTGAAATATTATTAAATAAAAACTTTGGAGTAATTTAATACTCTTTGAAAATGGTGTTGTAACCGCAACGATCGTTAGAGAAATAATAAAATCTCTGAAGCAAGCCAAGCGTTCTTTTTGAAATATTTTTCAGTTTTTTTTAAATCCAAAATTATTCAAAAAATTTCAAATAAAACAGTAGGAAATATCCAGATGGATCGAATGAGGATTAAAAATGGAATCGAAGTTATTCGTGTTTGAACTTTGGATTTTTTTCTGAACGCCCTGTCCAAATTATAAAGCTTAGTTTTGGCATGACGTTAGCCTTATGATTTGACTATAGCTAGTAAAAATTTCAACATTGTAAGTCATTTTTTATGGAAGTTATGCTATTTTTTTTAGAGTTTGGGTTGCGGTTCAATCTTTTTTCCAATAAATTGAATTATCTCAGAAAGTATTCATCGTCGGCATATAGGCATACAAGTTTGTTATCAAAGTCACCTTAAAATTTTATGTTTCATACGAATTCATCGTAAAAGATATAGTATTCCATTTAAAATAAGAAAGTTGAACTCAACTTCCGGTATAACCGAAAGTGTTTAATAATTGAAATTATTTTAGTTAAATAGATCATCCTTGATAACCCCTACTACCAAATTTTCAAATCTGTAACGTGTAATTTACCACTCAGTTTGAATGACCCTGTATAGTAAATATGAAATTATATTGAAAAATATACTTACTGTTCTATAAATGTCGTGAATAATCTTTCAACATTTTGAATACCATATTCAGACATTTCGGCCCCGACAATTAGTTCGCAAATGATTCTTTCTTCGCACTCCTTCTGTACAATTTTATCCAAATCATAAGGACTTGATACGTTGTTGATATCTTCCAAAAGTTTTTGTGTTCTTCTCCTAGTATTCATTGTCGTCATTTCCCTATAACAATTTAAATATTATTCATTAATAGATACTATGGAATCTTTTGGACATTTTTCGAGATTAAAAGCAACAAAATTATGGTAATCATTAACACAAAATGTTAGCTTTTAAACGTCCCAAAGATAGTTTTGAATATCAACGGTGAATAACAACACATATTTGAAATTTTCACTTTTTTTATTCCTACAATACAAGTATTGTACCTACTTCTGATGAAGCTACAGTCGTAGCGAAACATGTTAAGAGTGAGAATAAAAAAGTGATAATTTCAAATATGCGTTGTTATTCACTGTTGATATTCAATTTTCATCAAGTAAACCAAGATTCTATTAATTAGAACAGAATTAAGAAATAAAAAAAAATAATTTAGAAATTTATGGTTGTCATTACGATTAATTTTATTAGGAATCAATATTGAATTTAAAACATACGTCATTGTGTTGTTAACTGGTGTAACATTAACTACTGCCGGTGATAAGGCGCTTATCAGTAATCCTATTGGAATAACGGCGGCTAAAAAATTTACAGCTTTCTTTAGAAATAAGTATTTGTAATTTGGATATTCCCTTTGAGGTGGATAATGTGGATAATCATAATAAGTTTTTGAAATAGTAGGTGGTCTATCATAACCATCATAGTTTGATAATTCGTACATTTCCTCCTTTGGATAATGCAATCCTCTTGGTATATTTTGGGGGACATTTCCGTATTTTCCTAATTCTCGAACCTCATAGACTTCTTCTTTAACTTGAGGTACAGCAGCTTTATGATAAATGCTGTTCTCTGTTGTAGCACGTATTTCATAAACATGCTCTCCTCTCTGACTTTCGTATTGGTCAGACACGAAATTGTAAGGGTGACTTGCACTTGCACGTATCTGTGATATTTCGGTCGGATACGTTGCAGTGTCATCTGATGTTGAAGATTTTTTGTTGAATGAATTTATACTTGTAGAAGATAATTGTGATTTTCTTTCTATATCTGGAAATCTCCAACTTGAGGTGGATTTAATTGGTTCAGTAGGTTGTAGGAAAAATGATGATTTTCGAGGTTCTCCTATAACTGGAACTACAGGTTGTTCGTTGTATTCAAAGTTGGTGTTCAACTGTGGACTTGGTCTAAAATCTCTTGGACTTGGTTTGAAACTATCTTCACTTCTTTTGTAGTTATTACCAGCATTTTCGTTAATTTGATCGTTTGGATATGTTTCGCCAAAAACTTGCCTCATAGGTTCAGTAATTCTTTCCAAGGTGACATTTATGAGTTGATTTAAACGTATTTCGTTTTTTAAATCGTCGTCACCATCCACTGCACTTGTAGTTGCCGAAATATCTGGTAAATCGGTAAAATTTTGACAAACACAATTTGATATTAATACAAGAACAGTTACAATTAGAAGAGACATCGTTGATGCTTGATTTTAAAGTGAAATGCAACAGTAAGTTGTATTTATAAATATTTGCCAACAAAATAAATGTTATACGAAAAGGCTTTCCAAGTTTCATGCATCACGGAAAACAATCCAAAACACTTTAAGTACAAATTTATTGTACTTAGTAAGCAAAGCATATAAAAAGAAAGTACATTCTTTAGATAATATCCGCTCTAAATACGTCAAAAAGTTATACTCCGTTCTTTAAATTTACTAGGAAGGGTATATTCCTTAATATATACCTTATAATACGTATGTTACGCGTAAAGTTAGATAAGCGAGTAAACCTAGCACATTTTATAAATAAAAATTAGAATTCTAAAACTGTATTCTCTTAAAGGTAATCTTCTCACGAGTACTTATTTGTTCAAACAAGGCAAGCTGCTGTGACATTTCGAGTTGCAAAGATTTCCAATAGCTTTACCTAACCTAACCTAATCTAACCACAAGTCCTTTTTTGATTTCAGTATTTTTTGACCCCTTTCACACAAGCGCAGATATAGCTTAATAACATCTTGAGTTGTATGAGTCATTTATGGTACATCCAACATTAATCAAGCGAAAGCGGATAAAACGCGGTTTACCCGGGTAAACCTAAGTTAACTCGCATATATAACTTTACCCGTAACAGGTACATACATAGTTAACAGAACTCCTTAAAAACCACTACATTTATTAATATTATATATTAAGTACTTATTGGGCATAAAATTATTTTTTCTAAAAGAAAATAAGAATAAGAACATTTCTTGTCCTAAGAGTTTCGGTGATAATTTTTCAAAATAAAGTAAGCTTTATTAAATTATCAGTCAAGAATAAATAAAGCAAAAGTTACTTTATCAATTGGAATAAAATTTATTAATAATATCGTGATAAGTTCTTTATAAATAATTTCATTCTTTTCTTATAAATATAATCCTATAAATTTATATATATATATATATAGATTATAGTTTATTTCGTAATTATTACTTTATAATTAGAGAATAATCGATCATATTTGACTTGAATTCGAATTGACAACTAAAATATAATCACCCTGTATATACACATATTAGTTTTGAATACAGGCAACCTTTTTTACAGTAGAAATTAATGGAAAGCATACAATAGAGAGGTAAAGAGTGTCAACTTAACCTGTAATAATTGTGACGTTTAGATAACATCGTCACTTTTAGCAATGTGTTTATCAATAAAATAAATAACATTTAATGGATAGAATGGCAAGACCTCATACGAATTATGAGTATAATTCGTTAAAAAGTGAAGATTTTGAAGTCGACTTGAAGTCTGAGGAAACTAAACTAGAGGTGTGTCTATCAATTATTTATTTACATCTTTTAAGAATGAACAATTATGTTTTTACCTATTTAGCTTTATGACGACATAGAAGAACATATTGAGGGTGAAATTAGAGTTCCTGAGAGCAAAAGTAACGCAAAATTAGGTGAACCTGGTTTCAACTCATTAGATGAACCAATAAGGGAGACCATAGTAAGAATACTCTTATCAAAACATTGTGTCAAGTTTCAGTTTAATTTTTGCAATAATTTACAGCTTAGAGATGTTAAAATAATTGGTATTAAGTTTTTCTATGTATTATTTCCAAGAGAGAAAAAGACACTTTTAAAGGAATGTATGTAAGACCTGTTTAATTTAAAATATTCTTGTAACAAGAAATCCTGGATGTTTTAGGGGACCTGTGGGGGCCTTTAATAATATGCACATTCATGGCAATGTAAGAAAATAGTTATGTTATGGTTCATTCAGTAATAAATTTATTTTTAAGGATATTACAAGGCTCTAGAGTAGATAAATCAAATGATGGGGGCCCCGAATTTGCTGAAGTATTTATTATTGTTTGGGTGGGTGCTATGATTGTAACTCTGAATTCCAAACTTTTAGGGGGACACATGTAAGAAGATTTCATATTTATTTATTTTATAATATATAATAACTAATAACTAATAATATTTTCCAATGATATATCAAATTGTAACAATGATTTTTTAAAATGTCATTTGTTTATGTTGAAATTTATTTTGTTTTTTAAAAACCTATTTTTATTTAACTTGAAAACGATTTCGTATTAATGACTAATATTGGGTGTAACTACTAATTAGTTCTTCATATCATTGTAGAACCCCAAGTATAATCAAAAATGCATTTGAGAAGTCCTCATATTCCTCAATTTCCCTTTTGTTATTGTTAAGGTTTAATTGTACTACAAAACTATGTTTGTGTAACTTCTTTATCAAGGTTTTATTGCATGTTTACAAAATTAAAGGTTTTTCTTAAGTCAGTGTTAATTACATCTAAGTAATTCACTTGGTTACAAACATTAAGTACTTATTAATTTAATTTTTTAATAGTCTTAATTTAATTGTCTTTTAGATCATTTTTTCAAAGCATATGTGTCCTTGGATATTGCTTACTTCCTACGGCAATGGCGTTAATTATTTGCAGAATAATTTTATTTATGGAACAAACATACTTTTTGTTTTTTCTTCGTTTTACTGTAACCATGATTGGATATGCATGGGCAGTATATGGTAAGTTTTTCTCTAAACCAGATGTTAAAATTTTGTTAGTTAAATTTGCCAATGGCTGTCTATATATTAATTTATTTATTAAATGAATGGGTTTCATGCCCTTTACATAAAATTATAAAGTAGAATGAATCAATGAAATACAATATAATACTGGTCGTAGATAGAAATTATCCATAAAAATAATAATTTGTTTTTATGAGTCTTATGAATTCATCAATACTATCAGAGATTGAAATTTCACTAGATAATAAATTCAATTGCTTTCTAAGACAATGTATATATGAATTGAGCAGTTGAATATTTTTAACAAAATTTTCAACTAGTACTCTTTAGTTAAGCAGTGTATAGAATGCTTCTCTAAGTACAAATAGATTTTGAAATTATAAATAGGCTATATTTTTCTTAATAATTTTGAATACTAAAGTAAAATCATATATATCGAATTGATTGTAGTGTTACTAATCATGCTTCACTACCCGCCACTCAATAATCAGGGTCTGCATAAGACAATAAGTTTGCCCCTTTTAAATAATAAAGATCGTGAGAACTTGTGTTGATCTTTTTCAATATTATATTGAAAATTGTCAATATACCATCTTCAGATTTGAGATGCAAATGTTAAATAGGTGAAACCATTGTCTTATAAAGATAAGTCATAGTCATTGCAGCTCCTAATTAGAAAGCCTACTGTTCTATAAGCTTTAGATAAAATTTTATCAATGTAAATATTGAAAATAAACGATGATTCAAAAACAACACTAAAGTCAAAGATCTCGTTAACATGTTTCAATCATACATTTTCAATATTATAAAAATAGTTCAAATAGTTTTTAAATTTATAAAAAGAGATACCTACAGACTTTAATGTATTTAAACTATTTATAGGAGACATTAGATAATTTAGTAATATCACTTTGTACACTTAAAGCACCAAAATTATTATTTTAGGCATAAAAAATGTTTGTCATCAACAAATATTAGAATAATAGCAAATTGTGTAATAATAAATCTAATATTCACTTCTTTATTAACACTTATTGTGCATATTGTTCTGCACATTTTTTCTTAACTGTTTTGGTTCTATTTGAAACTAAAAATTTTTTTGTAGCATCAGTAATTTTCCTTGGAGACAGCCAAAAGCCTGGTCGAAAAGCACTTGCGGTATACCCTATATGTCTGTTTTATTTCGTTATTTCATGGCTGGTGATTTCTCACACAAATGGATAATACAATTAGTTAATTTGTGATAAATATTTCCGTATGT
Source organism: Agrilus biguttatus (assembly GCA_963921985.1). Taxonomy (NCBI): domain Eukaryota; kingdom Metazoa; phylum Arthropoda; class Insecta; order Coleoptera; family Buprestidae; genus Agrilus; species Agrilus biguttatus. The sequence goes on along the minus strand of OY998119.1, from coordinate 37,836,347 downwards.
AAATATTTTTTAGATTAAGGCCACTTTTAAATGTTGTAATTATTTAATACATAATTTAAACAATTAAGATATTTCGACTTTGTTGAACTGCATTATTTAGTAGACGATTTTAAGTTCGTTAAAGTAAACAAGAATTTGGTAATGGAAAGAGTGGAAGAAAAACAGTCAGTATGGAAGTTAATAAGGAAAAAGAGAGATAGGATAGTAGGACACCTTTTGAGATATGAAACGCTAGTTAGAAACAGAAATAGAAATAAAAAGGGACAATGGAAAACTTAGATTAGATTACTGTTTACAAATAGTTAAGAGATGTGGGATCTTCTAGTTTTAGGGAAATGTAAAGAATGGCTCAGGATATGAAGGAGTGGAAGTGAGTGTCCAATCTGTTTTCGGAATGACAACCCTATAATGACAATCAGGGTAAACAGCCCTCGGTTTTATTACTCACGTTTACCCTTTCTTATATTATGTATCTATTCATTTCTCCAATTTTTTATTATACATTTTCATTTTCGCCTTATGTAAATTATTTATAGACATTTTACAGTAATGAATAAAATAGGATCTATTCATATTACATAATTTTAATATAAATTATGACTCATATAATTGAAAACAGCTCTCTTTCTATCTTTCATTTTAATTTGCTGTGTAAGCATATACGAGTATAATATTGTTATGATATACATTTATTGTTCGGTTAATAAAAGTACGATATGAATTGAATCATTTTAAGTACAATAGGTAATGGTATGTACATGTTTTTATTCTTCTGTCTGATACGGAGTTTGTTTATATTAAAATTAAAGGTCAAAGGTGATCTTAGTATACATAAATTACAAAACACAGTAATTCAATAACGTTTATTATACAGTATTAAAAATGAAGGAGTTTCTTAATTTTATTTTGTTACTTTCGTTACTTTGTGGAGTCCTGTGCTATCAGTGTGTGGACCTTGATAACAAACCAGTAGACTGGTAAGGATGGTATAATAATATTATTGCAATTCTAATAAGAAGTAATTGGTTATTACAATTTATAGGTTTTATGTATATAAGTTGCCTCTTCAAGATAAAAATGAAAATACATTGATTGCCACCGGTGCTGCATACACATATATGACATCAAATGATTACCAAAATGGATGGATTTTGTCCCAAAAATCAATCAATGATACAGATTCAATAGTAGGATTAACTTTAAAGCCTCTGTTTGATTCAAAAAATGTAAGTATTATTATTTACGAATTGCGCATTTATTTCGTTATTTATTTATGGAACAATGTTTTACAACATATCTATATACCTAGAAAATATTTTTATTAAAACAAAATTATGTCAAATTATTGTACTTGACTCACATTCTTAGTTCATTGTACCATTAAAAATCATGTGTTGTCATAATGTTTTATTATCTTTTTCTTATCAAATATTATTTAATGAAATTATTGACTAATGAAATTTGTTTTTACATTTAAGTTAAATGACGTGTTATATATTTTATATAATGACGAACAACCTGAAGGAACGGTCAATTTTCGTAAGGGACATACAAAGGGGACCATTTTAGCTAATGAAAAGGGTGGTTTATGGCTTCTACATTCAGTACCAAAATTCCCTTCGATAGATGCTGGGTCTTATTTTTATCCACACAACGGTTACCAGTATGGTCAAAGTTTTCTCTGCATTTCTTTTGATCTGATCAATTTAAACCTGATAGGTACTATTTTATTATTTACTATTTTTAGTTTTTAATTTTATAAAACATGTAATGTAATACCTACAGGAAAACAGCTGCAATATAATGAGCCATTTATGTATAGACATAATATTCCTGACTCATTAATGTCAACTTTACCAAATATTGTGGATTTTATAAATGGAAAAATCATGAATGGCTCTAGACCGTTTAATCTTGTTAATTTAAACTCTATAAGTGGTACCAAATTTTGGTCTTTTGCTAAAGGAAAGCATTTTAACAAAGATTTGTATGAAGATTGGGTTGCTCCTGCATTCAATTCTAGTTTATTAGTGGAAACATGGTTAAATGGGGCCGGACGTCTCCCTTCTGATTGCAAAAGAATTTTCCAGTAAGTTGTGTTTTATGACTTTCAATCAAAAACAAATGGACTAATTAAGAATATAGGGAGGAAATTGCTAATCAAAAATTAAACTGCACAATATCATATAATTTAACTAGTGTAGTTTTTAGGCTTTTCTACTAAAATAAGTCATAAATAGACTCTGAAAGTAAGACATTCTTGTCTTTATGATACATTTGAATATTATGTCAGTAATTACTAATGGTATCCATTTGAATTGTTGATTAGGCATGTCTATTATTTTACAAGGGGTTTACAATGGGATGTCATTTTCTAATAATATAATAAGAGTAGCGTGAATAATTATTTATATCTTCCTCTTTTAACGTTTAAGTTAAAAAAAATCAATTTTAAATTATATTCTAGTTTTAATAAGATAACATCCTTTTATTTTAGTGTGCAAAATATCAATTCATTAACTATCAAAATAGCAAATCTATCATTTAATTCATCTAATGACCATTCAAAATGGGCTGTAACTCCTCCGGATAATTCGCAATTTTGGACGTGTGTTGGAGATATTAATAGAGAGGTAAGAATATTACAAATTTAAGTTTCATGTTTCATTTAATTTTTATTATAGAAAGCTCAAGAGAAAAGAGGGGGTGGAACAGTATGTTTTTCCAACAAAAACATTGCTACTGTGTATCAGAAGAGCATAACTTCTGTAGAGAATTGCAATTAGTATTTTTGTTAAATAATGTACATTTATTTGTTACATATACAAATCAACAACAAATTACATGTAGATTCTGATTTTAAATATTTTATTAAATACAATTTTAACAACTAATCCTTTAATTCAATCTTTCTTGGGAAACCATTGTTCCTTTACAGAAGGTTGTGGACAACGATACTTGGCCATTTCTATTTCAGCATCAAAGAAACTAGATTGATGGTAACAAAAGTATTCAGGATTTTTATATTCGCCATCTTTTCTAGCATTGGGTCCTACAGGCCCTTTAGTCTCGGTAATGACTGCACCACTTAGTCCTACTACTTTACTAAGATCGCCAGTATCCGGCTGTGAAGGTGGGGGTCCCTTGTTACTCTTTGAAGACTGTTTTGAAGGTGATTTACTACTACCTTGAGTCTTACTGTATAAAATTTTACCAGCTGTGTATTGTCTTCCTAACACTGCAAATTTACATTTAGAAGGAAATGAAAGTATGCTGTTTAAAATCATGTTTAGAAATCGAATCAATTACGTAAAATAAAGTGTACAAAGCTTTTCTTGTCTACTTTGACACTCTTAAAAGTGAGGTTAGTTCATAGACACAGATCAGAGAGGTTAATAGATGAGGCACTCGATTTACGACATCTATTAACTGGTGTACACACTAGAAAGGAAAAGGGGAGAATTTAAATAGGTTGTAAAAAAAGAAAAACAATCGAGTACCTTTTAAACATTTTATTAAGTTCTAATATCAAAACAAAAATAAGGAAGAACTCCCTATCCTAGTTCTTGGTTATAATACAGCATGTAATCGTCTGTAAAATGGGTTGCATAACAGAATACCAAAAATAAAATTGAATACAACCACTCAACAGCTGTGTATGTTATTTTCGAGTCGATCGAGAATGAACGAAGTTTGACGAACTAAAGGTACCAAAAGGAAAACTTAATTATGTCTAGATATTAATACGTAGTACTAATACGAAATGTATAAATAATAATAAGTGCAAAGTGCTGACCCTGTGTCTGCGTTGTTTTAAATGTGAAATTTCATTGCTCTGCTGTTCAAACAAATGAAAAAGGTAAAACTTTTCAAAATTAATGTAATAGTTTACAGTAGTATATAAACAATTTAACAGACACAATAAATTGCTTCTTTGACTTTAATTACGTGCATTAAATATTGCTTATTTAAATAAAGTTACCTTTTCTCTTATAATTATTAATGTAAGATACTGTTGCAACTTCGCTTGATAGTAAAATTGATAAATAATAATCCAAATCGCAGAACTTCTCAATACTAGGTATATTTCTTGCACAAAATATATAATAGTAACAATAATCAGGCAGTAATTTACATAGATGTTGAGTGAGACTGTTGGTTGGATGTTGATTACAATCTGTTACAATCTGTTACAATCTTGTTCAATCTTGTTACAGTCTGCTACAGTCTCTTTGACTGAACGTTTTGGCAAAAACATTTTTTATATGAATATATAATCCCTTATTACATAGGATTAATTAATTGTCATGAGCTATTAAAATGAATTCATACAAAAGTACTAAAATGGTCCATTGAAAATGGTTGATGCTGCTAGACTTATGATAAGTACTAAACGGTTAATTAAAGTTAAATGAAGAGAGGTTGATAAGCAGTAAATGGTACATTAATGTTAGATAATGTAGAACATATCAATAAGTGTTACGATGAAATACAAGTACATATACAGTGGGTATCATTATAATGTATATATAGGGAGGATCGTAACAATACACTTAAATAATGTATAACTTTTATTCTTATAAGACTTTTATTGTTGGTGCTACGTGAAAATGTATTAATGAAAGCGTTATTTAGTTAGTTAGTTATTTAATTAGCTCCAAAAAAAGTTTGTATTAATTGTTTTAGAGCTTAGAGAAACGGAGATATTTCTAAATAGCCAGTTAGATACACCCCTTTTTCAAGATGAATAAATGGGGCAGAGGTGGCTTTGTGATCGTGAAAATCGAACTTTATACTCACCACTACATCATCTATATATCTTAAAAAAAAAACAATTGCTGCCTAGCGAAAATGTTAACCTTCCCTCTTTCGTTTTAATTTAATCCTACTGCCAAGAAAAATGGTCCTAAATCTATTTCTTATCGTTGTATTATTAAGTATTCGATCTTCTATATTGGATCTTCTTTATTAAATATCTTCCTTTTTTGTGTATTGTATATATATCGAAGTCATAGATGATTGTCAGTTGTTTGGCGGGGTTGAAAGGGGTTCATCTTTCAAACACTTTAGCTTGAGGCAAGGGCACTCTTTGGCCTGATAAAACTATTTGAAGTGTACTTTGAAAAAGTTTTATAGAAGGTTATTGTTAGTCGAAGATAATGTAGGTGGTTGTTAAAATGACAAAGAAGGAATTTTCTTAAAAAGAAACTGTAAAAGTGAAATAGTATTGCTAACAGAAGAGAAAGATTGTCGGCATTTCTTAGAAGTATTAGAAGAATAAGGAAAAGATATTCTTATAACGGTTAAAAAAGTTAAATTTAACATATAGTTGGTAATTTTAATGAAAATTGTAATAATCACTATAAAAAAATAGTTTTTTTTTAATAAAATGCAATAAACTATATTTTACGTTATCTAGGTTCGTTCGAAGAAGGAAACGCGAGCTGACGAATGGCCGAGTATATCGAAGCATTACAGGCAGTCACAGAGTGCCGGGTTTGGTCTTACACAACTGCAACTTAACAAGATGAACCTGAAGTAGTAAGTCTTTCAAAAAAAGATTATTATTTTTGTTGTTGTTATTGCTGTTGGCTGATGACTTAAAACAGTGTAGAATAACCGTATAACAAAGTAATAAACAGTATAACTTTAATGATTTTAATAAACAGAAAATATTGGCTACAATGCGACTGAAACTTGACTACGACTTTTAAAACCTATGGTAGTCTAATTTTAATTAACACTATCATTATTTATCGAACCTGTTGTTTATTGTTTAGTCTAGAACCGTTCAGCGTTGCAAAATCGTCACAAGCATACCGCTATTCTTACAACAATTGCTATAAACATCGTAACAAATAAAATATTATATAATCCTACAATTCGTGGTCAGTAAAATAATAAAAAGTTGCATGCATGTGTGCATTAATCACGCTGTAAAGCGTTGTTTTGATGATTTTGGATATTTACTAAAACAAAACACGTGCAAAATTGTCTGAAAATAAAACGCTTGCATTAAAATTTTTTTAATTGCAAAAGTTTAGTTAATTATTCATTAAAACAATCTTTCAAAATCATTTTTTATTGTACCACTTCCACAAAAATCTAAGTAAAATGTAAATGCAAAATGGTTTTTAGAATAATTTAATTTATCCTATTTCTTAAATTTATTTAAAGTAGAAATTGTTTTAAAACCTATGGTAGTCTAATTTTAATTAACACTATCATTATTTATCGAACCTGTTGTTTATTGTTTAGTCTAGAACCGTTCAGCGTTGCAAAATCGTCACAAGCATACCGCTATTCTTACAACAATTGCTATAAACATCGTAACAAATAAAATATTATATAATCCTACAATTCGTGGTCAGTAAAATAATAAAAAGTTGCATGCATGTGTGCATTAATCACGCTGTAAAGCGTTGTTTTGATGATTTTGGATATTTACTAAAACAAAACACGTGCAAAATTGTCTGAAAATAAAACGCTTGCATTAAAATTTTTTTAATTGCAAAAGTTTAGTTAATTATTCATTAAAACAATCTTTCAAAATCATTTTTTATTGTACCACTTCCACAAAAATCTAAGTAAAATGTAAATGCAAAATGGTTTTTAGAATAATTTAATAGATCCTATTTCTTAAATTTATTTAAAGTAGAAATTGTTTCGTGTTATACAATAGTAAATTCAGGTAGAGAAATCTCTTATCGTATCAGCTTTAACGGTCACAAAAAATCTCGGTCTGTTTTTATAACTGCCAACATACTGGAGGTCAAATAAAGATACACAATACACAAATACAATAATATTATAAAATCGAACGAAAATAATCGTGCGGCGTTTTGGCATGGTTATGAATTTTATTCTGGAAATTCAAATAGGTTTTTATCTGCAGCAATGCCTGCTTTTTGTGACGGTATAATCAGATTTTAATTGTGACTTTAAAGCTACGGTCTAGTAAATTGGGTGGAAAAATAAGCTGTTTCACAAAAGGATACAGGGGCGTAAAACTAAAATAATTTTTAATAAAAACTGTGACTTCCTAGTTTGTACTTAGGTCACAGTTCGTAATACAAATATGACCAACTGGAAAAGTAATGCAAGAAGTAATTGGTGCGGACGTGAAGTCAAAATAAAAATATTAAGATACCTATAGAGCAAAACGTTATAGATAATAATAAGTAGTATTTAGAATTAAAAAATGAAATATTGGTTAAAAGCTGAATGTTGCCATTAAGTAATGCGAATGGGGTTAATTTAAATTTTACTGTTAAGATTTTCGTTCATACGTTTATGTCTATTTGTCTACACCTCTTGCATACACTTAAAGGTTGTATATTTGTAAACACACCCACCAGCCGAGGAATGTGTATTATATACAAATTTCAACACTACAGAGTGTCCTGTATCCAGAACATATTGTATTCATCTATACCTAAAATACAACTAATTTATTTTGACATATTTGTAGCATAGGGCATTTTAAAACTAGTTTGCATAGTTTCTGAAGGATTACCTATTCTTTGTCGACAATTGAAACAAGCTACATCGAAAGATAATAAATGTGCTTATGGTAATTTTGAATGATTTTATTTATTACGATATCGTACGATGTCATTTTTGGTATTTTTTAGGACAATGATTACCTACATAAATTTTGTTATTTTGACTGTTATACGTAATGCACGTTAAAATAAGAAAAAAGGGTGGAAATATAAAATCCAAGAATGTTTGTTACATATGCATTGTCATCACGATTGCAGTTAACCGACCCGAATTGTGTCGATTTATTCCTATTCAGCGTTACGGCGAACGACGATTCTTCTCTTGTCGCAAATAAAATTCAACTGTTACAGTTTTGCTGTGGGCCTCTGTCATTTGAACCCAATTGAATAATAGATAATAAATATTTTTAATTTTTTGGAATTGTTTTCTCTAATGAACGTTAGCTGACATCCTCCGGCGAGTACCATGCGTATGAATATTTCATTTCGTTTTTGTTTATTCGTTGGAGAAATAAATGCACACGCTGTTTGCAGTAATACATCTCGTAATAACAACCGATTGCTATTAACGTTGCCGATTGTTCATTGTTTGTATCGTTTGCATCACTATCGGTGTTAGAATCTTGCGAATTTTTTCGCTTATTTTTATTTTCGTCCAAACGGTTTTTGTAACCGGATCGCACATTATCGTACAATGTTTACCTTTACAATTTTGCCAAATTAACTTATTGCTTTTGCAATCGCGAGCTCTATCGTTCTGTTTAGTACACTTGTAACATTTCGAATTTCGTTTCAGAATGTCCCTCTTTTGCTCAATTGTCAATGTTTTATTGCGACAGCTAAATGCATTATGCATATCGGAGTTGCAAAATATGCATTTATTATCCGTAACTCCCGTGAAAAGTCCTCAGACCGTCCGCGGATAATTTGATCTATCGTTCCTATTTCTTCCTATACTGTTACTGTTACATTCAACAGTCCCCGATCTCAACTTGGTCGCGGCTTCAGACACAAATCATAAACATTTTTCGGTAATTCGACGATGTTATGAGCCTAACTCGTACTTACCATGTATATATGTGTTTTACTAAACATTTAAACGCTCTATATATTTCAATCTTCATTAATATAAAGAACCTGTTTTAGTGGAATACTTCTATCAATTTGGCACTGTTATTCTGAATTCATTTCTGTCAAACTATTGTCCAGTTCTTTACTTCATCGTCAGTATTTTAACGTAGGTTATCATGTTTGCACTGTGTTATCTGCAAAGGACGTGTCGGATGTCATAACTTTTTAGGTCCTTTGAAAAACATCTGTCTCGCTTGTATCGTTATTCTAATACACATGGGGGTATTCTATCTTGTAAAGTTTAACATCAGAATGCTTAATAAAATATTATGTCCTGGACAAATAAAATTTAACGTACTTTACATTAAAAAGTCTTTTTGCATCCACTAAAAGTAAGAAGGGAGTTTTAGTAGTTAATTATTTTAATTTTTGTTTTTATATTAAAAGATTATATACAGGGTGTTCATAAAGGAGTGCATATAAAGGCAGATTTCAAAACAAAATTATTTAAATATACATGGTTCACATCAGGAATGTATTGTTGCCGAAGCAGTAACAGTTGTTTAATCTACAAAAATAAGCACTAATTATAAATAGGAGCACTAATTAATGATTCAAATAAATGAAAACCCCGAACATCAATAATAATAAGTCGAGCTGTGGATTTTTATTGTTTACTAACTGCTAATTTTCATGTCTCCGTCTTCAAAAATGACGCCATGAAAAATTTCTAATTCTATTTCATCCCTTTGTGATTCACTTTGAGAAAACAACACAACAGATTTAATTAACTTGTAATAGTGTCTAAATACGAATTTTTGTCTCCCTAACTACAGACGACTCGAATTTGCATACAATAGTTTCACAGCCATTTAATATGTTAAAGGTGTGAAATACATTTTTTTTTCTTACTGAATCTATATGTTACAAACTGAATTTTTTGTCCAAATTTTGTAATTCTAGCTAGCTTTATTAGTTTCGGTCCTGTGTTATTGAATCAGTCAGATGTGTAGGTTAACTCTAAACCCCCATTTTAACCCCTCTCGATGTTGATGCCCTATAAACTCAAAAAGATATTTGTTAGGTAGATAATTGAAAAAAATTAGGGAGGATTTTTTTTATAATTTAAACACGGTTTTGTCGGATTCTTAAACAATTTATATTTTAGAGTGTGGATGAAACTGAAAAAACGAAAATTCATTATTCTCTATCTTTCTATTCGTGTTGTCACTATCTATCTCGCTCTTGTACATGCACGAAGCAAAACATATAATTTCAATATTATAAAACAAAACTGAAACCAGATACGCGATTAGTTGAATTATGAAATATTTTTTATCCTCTATATATTCAGATGTTTCCCATCGCTTTATTTGAAAAAATTTAGAATTATTCAAAAAATTTCAAATAAGACATTGGGAAACACCGGAATGAATCGAAAGAGGATAAAAAGGTATGGAATGACAAAATAATCTATGGTAGGTGCCATTTGAAAAAAATAAGTTATTCGTTTTAAAAGTGTATAATTTTTTTTCTTGAACGCCGTGCATAAATTATGAAGCTTAATTTTAGTACGACGTTAGCAATAAGACTTGACTATAACTAGTAAATATTTCAACATTCGTAAGTTAGTTTTTATGGATGTTATGATTTTTTATAGTTTGGTGACAGTAGCGACGACGTTTTTTCTATAAATTAAATTATCTCAGAAACTATTCATCGTAGGCATAAAAGTTGGTTATTGAAATCATCTTAAAATTTAAGCTTCATACGAATTTTAACCCCCTCTCTATTCTTTGTAAAATATATACTATTCCATTTAAAGTAACAAAGTTGACATCAACTTCCGGTATAACCGGAAGTGGCAGACAGTTGAAATTATTTTAGATACAAATATCATCCTTGATAACTCCTAGCCCCAAATTTTCAAATCTCTAACACACTTAGTTTTCCTAAAACGTCTAATGTATTACTCAGTTTGAATAACTCTGTATAGTTTTAGTTTTTTTTTTTGTAGGTAGATAATTGAATACAATTAGGGTGATAGTTTTTATTTCATCTTTTAAAAACACGCCTTTGTCGCATTCTTAAATAATTTATAGTGTAGAATGTAGATGAAAAACAAAAATGTTTTCTCTTATCTCTAATGATCTGTTTATGTTGTACTATCTCTCTCGCTCTTGTATTCGATAATTTTTGGAGTTGTGATCAGGCGATGGAACTTGCACGAAGCAAAACATATATAATTTCAATGTTATAAAAACGAGACTGAAACCAGCCACGCGATTGGTTGTGTAGCGTTTTATACGTCATCGCTGCTTCGTGCAGTAGCTACCGCAAATCCATGCAAGCACGAACGCTGTTCATTGCCACCAGTCTATCGCGGTGCGTTGTTGAAAGAAGTATTGTTCGAATCGTTTGGATTCAACTTATGAAGTTTATCTTTTCGTATAATTAGTTTGGTTTTATTACAAATAACTAGCTTGCGTTTGCATTTGTCTATTTTGGGTGAGTTAAACTAGTTAAATTCATGGGGGTTAGGTTTTGAATAAATTATCCAAAAATTTCTACTAATTATATATTTGAGAACAACTCGTTTTCTTTTTTTGTCGGCCACTACAGTCAATTTACCAATGTGTATACATAATGTTAAATATTCAAAATAAAAGTTTTTAGTATTTTATTAATAAAAAAATTATTTCTACGTATAATTTAATATCCTGACTTATTTATTTAGGTGTGTGGTTAATACGTTTTTCTTGTCCATTTCTACAGATTGGCAGATATGATAATTCATCGAAGTTAATTTCTTTTGTACTGAAACAAGTTGTATATTCTTCACTTTGTGACATAATTCAGTTAATTTGGGACCAAAGGCAAGAACAACATGATGTTTGTGTGGATTTCACTGAAATAACAAATTGTCCACAACAGTGTCGTTCTTTCTGGACTTCGCCTGCTTTCAATGTATCTTCAGTTAATTTTTGACCTATGCGTGATGGCACACTGAAGTTTACTTGGATCCATTGGAACACTCTGATATATCCCTTCCTGCACTACATTGGCCTATTATTTTGCTGTCGACTTCTTCATCCTTGGAACAAACATTCTACAGTTACTTAAGGTGAGAATAAATTAAATTTAATTAAATAATGCTCGCTATTAATCTGTTACCACCCTATCTGTTTCAGGTCGCCGGTGGAGAAGACAAAGAAGACCCCGTAGTTAGAATGCTTCTTTATTTTATTTAAAAGTTTGAATTAATTGTTTATTTTGCACGATTTTTTAAATTTTATTTCGTTTGAATTAATATTTTTTATTTTGCATGACTTTTTATTTGGATTAATTTTTTATTTTGCATATTTAGTTCATTTTGATTGAATTTTAATTAATTTTTTAATTGCATGTTTCTTGCTTACCTCTTCGCTTTGCTTACTGCACATTCTTACTATCTTGCTTCGCCTTTACACTACGACGTCCACATGATTCAACGTTTCGTTATCGTGTTCAATTCTCTTCTCAGCTTTGTGGGCCGAGGGAGGGCCTCCCCGAACGAATCCCCTTAGCCTTAGCTTTTTAGTTGTTCTTTGAAAGTACCTTAGGTACTTTCCCGCGGTCTACTCTAACTTCACTTCATTTCAGACAGGGTACAGCGGAGTTATCTGGAATAGAAGGAATAGCCGACTGCCTGGCTTGCCTTGACGAAATCTGTCCGATCTTTTCTACCAATCTATTAGTTTTTGTCGTTAGTCCTGCTTAATGCTCTATTCGCTTTCAGATAATATGGTATTTCCTAAGAAGACTGAAGACATCGTATTTCATTCTTTTTATTGTATTTTCTTTGAAATGTCATTTGTTTTACTGTGTTTCTCTTGCAGGTATTTTGTCTTGCACTTTATAGACTGTTATATTAATATATTCGCAATTTAAGCTAATAGCTAACTCTTCAAAATTCATTTTTGGCATAACTGTTAAATCCAAATTGAGTTTCATTAACAACTTTAATAATTAGAATTAATTTGGGTGGATAGGGTGGCTATAAGGGGTGATGCGGAGGCCACAGAGTGTTAGGGATGCTTTTTTGTCCCAAACATAGACTTCGAATAGTAATATAACAGCTTATAAACAATATATTGTACATAATTTTGTCTTTCTCTGACAGGTATTTTATTTTTTGTAGTTTATGAATTGTTATGTTAATATAATCGTAATTTAAACTGATGATTAGCTTTTCCAAATTTAGTTTTTGCCATAATTGTTGAAACCGAATTGAGTTTTATTAGTGATTTTAATAATTAAAAGTAGTTTGGGCGAATAAGGGATGATCCGGAGGTCACGGAGTGTAAGGGGGCCTTTTTGTATCAAATATAAAGTTGGAATATTAACATGACAGTGTATAAACAATTCATTGTACATAATTTTGCTGTAATTATAATAAAATCTTATTGAAATGTATTTATTTATTATGCTGATATGTATATAATTAAATGATGTATTAAATAAATTGTTCTGAATAGATGTTTAAATAAATACATTTATAAACGTTAGAAATTGTTTGTTTCTCGAACGAAAAATTTGAATTCAATAAAGTAAAAATTATGATGGTAAGACCATCTAAAAATTAATTTGGGATATTTGTTTTTACTATTGCAATCTGTCATGGAAATCTATCGGAGAATAGCAAAACTAATTACAGGAATCTGAACCTTTTAAATATGCGTTCCATACAAAGTCCAATCTACAACTATTTTGACAACAATGACCCGAAGGCTTTTATGCTCTCCTGATACAAATGCTGAAAATTTTAATCTCTGACCTATACAAGGTTTGATCAACAAATAACCTAACAATTACTCTAAATTTTCTACATTTGTATCAGGAGAGCATAAGAGGCTTTCGGTCATTGTTGTCAAAATATTTGTGGATCAGACCTCTTATAGGATGCGCAACTAAAAGTTTGGAATAATTTTCTAGAAACCTGTAATCAGTTTTGCCATTCTCCAATAAATGGTTGCTACAGATTTCTGTACTAGAAAATAAAATGATTCAGATTGCAATTTTTAGATGGAGTTACCACTAATATTTTTAGTTTATGGAAGTTAATTACTTTGAAGAATTAAAACAAATGCTAACGTGTGCAAATTTATTCAATTCAAATTTTTCGTTCGAGAAACAAACAAATTCTAACGTTTATAAATGTATTTATTTAAACATCTATTCAGAACAATTTATATAATACATCATTTAATTAAATACATATCAGCATAATAAATAAATACATTTCAATAAGATTTTATTATAATTACAGCAAAATTATGTACAATGAATTGTTTATACACTGTCATGTTAATATTCCAACTTTATATTTGATACAAAAAGGCCCCCTTACACTCCGTGACCTCCGGATCATCCCTTATTCGCCCAAACTACTTTTAATTATTAAAATCACTAATAAAACTCAATTCGGTTTCAACAATTATGGCAAAAACTAAATTTGGAAAAGCTAATCATCAGTTTAAATTACGATTATATTAACATAACAATTCATAAACTACAAAAAATAAAATACCTGTCAGAGAAAGACAAAATTATGTACAATATATTGTTTATAAGCTGTTATATTACTATTCGAAGTCTATGTTTGGGACAAAAAAGCATCCCTAACACTCTGTGGCCTCCGCATCACCCCTTATAGCCACCCTATCCACCCAAATTAATTCTAATTATTAAAGTTGTTAATGAAACTCAATTTGGATTTAACAGTTATGCCAAAAATGAATTTTGAAGAGGTAGCTATTAGCTTAAATTGCGAATATATTAATATAACAGTCTATAAAGTGCAAGACAAAATACCTGCAAGAGAAACACAGTAAAACAAATGACATTTCAAAGAAAATACAATAAAAAGAATGAAATACGATGTCTTCAGTCTTCTTAGGAAAATACCATATTATCTGAAAGCGAATAGAGCATTAAGCAGGACTAACGACAAAAACTAATAGATTGGTAGAAAAGATCGGACAGATTTCGTCAAGGCAAGCCAGGCAGTCGGCTATTCCTTCTATTCCAGATAACTCCGCTGTACCCTGTCTGAAATGAAGTGAAGTTAGAGTAGACCGCGGGAAAGTACCTAAGGTACTTTCAAAGAACAACTAAAAAGCTAAGGCTAAGGGGATTCGTTCGGGGAGGCCCTCCCTCGGCCCACAAAGCTGAGAAGAGAATTGAACACGATAACGAAACGTTGAATCATGTGGACGTCGTAGTGTAAAGGCGAAGCAAGATAGTAAGAATGTGCAGTAAGCAAAGCGAAGAGGTAAGCAAGAAACATGCAATTAAAAAATTAATTAAAATTCAATCAAAATGAACTAAATATGCAAAATAAAAAATTAATCCAAATAAAAAGTCATGCAAAATAAAAAATATTAATTCAAACGAAATAAAATTTAAAAAATCGTGCAAAATAAACAATTAATTCAAACTTTTAAATAAAATAAAGAAGCATTCTAACTACGGGGTCTTCTTTGTCTTCTCCACCGGCGACCTGAAACAGATAGGGTGGTAACAGATTAATAGCGAGCATTATTTAATTAAATTTAATTTATTCTCACCTTAAGTAACTGTAGAATGTTTGTTCCAAGGATGAAGAAGTCGACAGCAAAATAATAGGCCAATGTAGTGCAGGAAGGGATATATCAGAGTGTTCCAATGGATCCAAGTAAACTTCAGTGTGCCATCACGCATAGGTCAAAAATTAACTGAAGATACATTGAAAGCAGGCGAAGTCCAGAAAGAACGACACTGTTGTGGACAATTTGTTATTTCAGTGAAATCCACACAAACATCATGTTGTTCTTGCCTTTGGTCCCAAATTAACTGAATTATGTCACAAAGTGAAGAATATACAACTTGTTTCAGTACAAAAGAAATTAACTTCGATGAATTATCATATCTGCCAATCTGTAGAAATGGACAAGAAAAACGTATTAACCACACACCTAAATAAATAAGTCAGGATATTAAATTATACGTAGAAATAATTTTTTTATTAATAAAATACTAAAAACTTTTATTTTGAATATTTAACATTATGTATACACATTGGTAAATTGACTGTAGTGGCCGACAAAAAAAGAAAACGAGTTGTTCTCAAATATATAATTAGTAGAAATTTTTGGATAATTTATTCAAAACCTAACCCCCATGAATTTAACTAGTTTAACTCACCCAAAATAGACAAATGCAAACGCAAGCTAGTTATTTGTAATAAAACCAAACTAATTATACGAAAAGATAAACTTCATAAGTTGAATCCAAACGATTCGAACAATACTTCTTTCAACAACGCACCGCGATAGACTGGTGGCAATGAACAGCGTTCGTGCTTGCATGGATTTGCGGTAGCTACTGCACGAAGCAGCGATGACGTATAAAACGCTACACAACCAATCGCGTGGCTGGTTTCAGTCTCGTTTTTATAACATTGAAATTATATATGTTTTGCTTCGTGCAAGTTCCATCGCCTGATCACAACTCCAAAAATTATCGAATACAAGAGCGAGAGAGATAGTACAACATAAACAGATCATTAGAGATAAGAGAAAACATTTTTGTTTTTCATCTACATTCTACACTATAAATTATTTAAGAATGCGACAAAGGCGTGTTTTTAAAAGATGAAATAAAAACTATCACCCTAATTGTATTCAATTATCTACCTACAAAAAAAAAAACTAAAACTATACAGAGTTATTCAAACTGAGTAATACATTAGACGTTTTAGGAAAACTAAGTGTGTTAGAGATTTGAAAATTTGGGGCTAGGAGTTATCAAGGATGATATTTGTATCTAAAATAATTTCAACTGTCTGCCACTTCCGGTTATACCGGAAGTTGATGTCAACTTTGTTACTTTAAATGGAATAGTATATATTTTACAAAGAATAGAGAGGGGGTTAAAATTCGTATGAAGCTTAAATTTTAAGATGATTTCAATAACCAACTTTTATGCCTACGATGAATAGTTTCTGAGATAATTTAATTTATAGAAAAAACGTCGTCGCTACTGTCACCAAACTATAAAAAATCATAACATCCATAAAAACTAACTTACGAATGTTGAAATATTTACTAGTTATAGTCAAGTCTTATTGCTAACGTCGTACTAAAATTAAGCTTCATAATTTATGCACGGCGTTCAAGAAAAAAAATTATACACTTTTAAAACGAATAACTTATTTTTTTCAAATGGCACCTACCATAGATTATTTTGTCATTCCATACCTTTTTATCCTCTTTCGATTCATTCCGGTGTTTCCCAATGTCTTATTTGAAATTTTTTGAATAATTCTAAATTTTTTCAAATAAAGCGATGGGAAACATCTGAATATATAGAGGATAAAAAATATTTCATAATTCAACTAATCGCGTATCTGGTTTCAGTTTTGTTTTATAATATTGAAATTATATGTTTTGCTTCGTGCATGTACAAGAGCGAGATAGATAGTGACAACACGAATAGAAAGATAGAGAATAATGAATTTTCGTTTTTTCAGTTTCATCCACACTCTAAAATATAAATTGTTTAAGAATCCGACAAAACCGTGTTTAAATTATAAAAAAAATCCTCCCTAATTTTTTTCAATTATCTACCTAACAAATATCTTTTTGAGTTTATAGGGCATCAACATCGAGAGGGGTTAAAATGGGGGTTTAGAGTTAACCTACACATCTGACTGATTCAATAACACAGGACCGAAACTAATAAAGCTAGCTAGAATTACAAAATTTGGACAAAAAATTCAGTTTGTAACATATAGATTCAGTAAGAAAAAAAATGTATTTCACACCTTTAACATATTAAATGGCTGTGAAACTATTGTATGCAAATTCGAGTCGTCTGTAGTTAGGGAGACAAAAATTCGTATTTAGACACTATTACAAGTTAATTAAATCTGTTGTGTTGTTTTCTCAAAGTGAATCACAAAGGGATGAAATAGAATTAGAAATTTTTCATGGCGTCATTTTTGAAGACGGAGACATGAAAATTAGCAGTTAGTAAACAATAAAAATCCACAGCTCGACTTATTATTATTGATGTTCGGGGTTTTCATTTATTTGAATCATTAATTAGTGCTCCTATTTATAATTAGTGCTTATTTTTGTAGATTAAACAACTGTTACTGCTTCGGCAACAATACATTCCTGATGTGAACCATGTATATTTAAATAATTTTGTTTTGAAATCTGCCTTTATATGCACTCCTTTATGAACACCCTGTATATAATCTTTTAATATAAAAACAAAAATTAAAATAATTAACTACTAAAACTCCCTTCTTACTTTTAGTGGATGCAAAAAGACTTTTTAATGTAAAGTACGTTAAATTTTATTTGTCCAGGACATAATATTTTATTAAGCATTCTGATGTTAAACTTTACAAGATAGAATACCCCCATGTGTATTAGAATAACGATACAAGCGAGACAGATGTTTTTCAAAGGACCTAAAAAGTTATGACATCCGACACGTCCTTTGCAGATAACACAGTGCAAACATGATAACCTACGTTAAAATACTGACGATGAAGTAAAGAACTGGACAATAGTTTGACAGAAATGAATTCAGAATAACAGTGCCAAATTGATAGAAGTATTCCACTAAAACAGGTTCTTTATATTAATGAAGATTGAAATATATAGAGCGTTTAAATGTTTAGTAAAACACATATATACATGGTAAGTACGAGTTAGGCTCATAACATCGTCGAATTACCGAAAAATGTTTATGATTTGTGTCTGAAGCCGCGACCAAGTTGAGATCGGGGACTGTTGAATGTAACAGTAACAGTATAGGAAGAAATAGGAACGATAGATCAAATTATCCGCGGACGGTCTGAGGACTTTTCACGGGAGTTACGGATAATAAATGCATATTTTGCAACTCCGATATGCATAATGCATTTAGCTGTCGCAATAAAACATTGACAATTGAGCAAAAGAGGGACATTCTGAAACGAAATTCGAAATGTTACAAGTGTACTAAACAGAACGATAGAGCTCGCGATTGCAAAAGCAATAAGTTAATTTGGCAAAATTGTAAAGGTAAACATTGTACGATAATGTGCGATCCGGTTACAAAAACCGTTTGGACGAAAATAAAAATAAGCGAAAAAATTCGCAAGATTCTAACACCGATAGTGATGCAAACGATACAAACAATGAACAATCGGCAACGTTAATAGCAATCGGTTGTTATTACGAGATGTATTACTGCAAACAGCGTGTGCATTTATTTCTCCAACGAATAAACAAAAACGAAATGAAATATTCATACGCATGGTACTCGCCGGAGGATGTCAGCTAACGTTCATTAGAGAAAACAATTCCAAAAAATTAAAAATATTTATTATCTATTATTCAATTGGGTTCAAATGACAGAGGCCCACAGCAAAACTGTAACAGTTGAATTTTATTTGCGACAAGAGAAGAATCGTCGTTCGCCGTAACGCTGAATAGGAATAAATCGACACAATTCGGGTCGGTTAACTGCAATCGTGATGACAATGCATATGTAACAAACATTCTTGGATTTTATATTTCCACCCTTTTTTCTTATTTTAACGTGCATTACGTATAACAGTCAAAATAACAAAATTTATGTAGGTAATCATTGTCCTAAAAAATACCAAAAACGACATCGTACGATATCGTAATAAATAAAATCATTCAAAATTACCATAAGCACATTTATTATCTTTCGATATAGCTTGTTTCAATTGTCGACAAAGAATAGGTAATCCTTCAGAAACTATGCAAACTAGTTTTAAAATGCCCTATGCTACAAATATGTCAAAATAAATTAGTTGTATTTTAGGTATAGATGAATACAATATGTTCTGGATACAGGACACTCTGTCGTGTTGAAATTTGTATATAATACACATTCCTCGGCTGGTGGGTGTGTTTACAAATATACAACCTTTAAGTGTATGCAAGAGGTGTAGACAAATAGACATAAACGTATGAACGAAAATCTTAACAGTAAAATTTAAATTAACCCCATTCGCATTACTTAATGGCAACATTCAGCTTTTAACCAATATTTCATTTTTTAATTCTAAATACTACTTATAATAGTTTGAATAGTATAAGCAGATGGTATTTTGTGAAACATTTTAAAAAAGGAAAGGAAAAGAAAAATACTGATGTTTTGTTTCACACTGAGAGTTTAATGCTCGACAATTGTTTCGGCTGCTGAAGCCTTTTTCAAGAGAGTAAGAAATTACACTACTTATAATTATCTATAACGTTTTGCCCTATAGGTATCTTAATATTTTTATTTTGACTTCACGTCCGCACCAATTACTTCTTGCATTACTTTTCCAGTTGGTCATATTTGCATTACGAACTGTGACCTAAGTAGAAACTAGGAAGTCACAGTTTTTATTAAAAATTATTTTAGTTTTACGCCCCTGTATCCTTTTGTGAAACAGCTTATTTTTCCACCCAATTTACTAGACCGTAGCTTTAAAGTCACAATTAAAATCTAATTATACCGGTACAAGGAGCAGGAATTGCTACAGATAACGACCTATTCGAATTTCCAGAATAAAATTCCTAACCATGCCAAAAAGCCGCGCGAAAATTTGAATTTTGTTCGATTTTCGAAAAACGGATGACAATGGTCAGGTCCGTAGTCCTTAATTTAAATTTAGGATTAAAATCCGATTAAACCGGCGCAAAGAGCAGACATTGCTGCAGATAACGACCTATTCGAATTTCCAGAATAAAATTCCTACCCATGGCATAATGCCGACCGAAAATTTGAATTTTGTTTGATACTGCAAAAACAAGTGACTCCGCAGACCTGCAGTTCGTAACTTTAATGTTCTAATTAGAAATATGTGTTAAAACCATCGCGAACATGGGCGCGGTAAATTAATATCGAAGTTTTAGGAGAATGAATGTGTTGTCATGTATATGTAATATTAAATGGAAAAAAGTTTGATTTGAAGATAGGTTTTTAATTGAAACTGCTTGTAAGAACGAATTAAAAATGTTCGATAACATTAATAATAAAATTATGTACACCCGTTTCTAACAGTTGAAAACATTTAAAATTTTCCATAAAGAAATTCGTTCGATTTTATAATATTATTGTATTTGTGTATTGTGTATCTTTATTTGACCTCCAGTATGTTGGCAGTTATAAAAACAGACCGAGATTTTTTGTGACCGTTAAAGCTGATACGATAAGAGAGTTCTCTACCTGAATTTACTATTGTATAACACGAAACAATTTCTACTTTAAATAAATTTAAGAAATAGGATAAATTAAATTATTCTAAAAACCATTTTGCATTTACATTTTTACTTAGATTTTTGTGGAAGTGGTACAATAAAAAATGATTTTGAAAGATTGTTTTAATGAATAATTAACTAAACTTTTGCAATTATAAAATTTAAATTAAAGCGTTTTCTTTTCAGAGACAATTTTGCACGTATTTTATTTTAGTAAATATCCAAAATCATCAAAACAACGCTTTACAGCGTGATTAATGCACACATGCATGCAACTTTTTATTATTTTACTGACCACGAATTGTAGGATTATATAATATTTTATTTGTTACGATGTTTATAGCAATTGTTGTAAGAATAGTGGTTTGCTGGTGACGGGTGTGCAACGCTGAGCGGTTCCAGTCTAAACAATAAGCAACAAGTTCGATAAATAACGATAGTGTTAATTAAAATAGGCTCATATGTAGAGCAATAAGTTTAGTGTAAGTTTAACCCCTAGACTACCATATGTTTTAAAAGTCGTAGTCAAGTTTCAGTCGCATTGTAGCCAATATTTTCTGTTTATTAAAATCATTAAAGTTATACTGTTTATTACTTTGTTATACGGTTATTCTACACTGTTTTAAGTCATCAGCCAACAGCAATAACAACAACAACAAAAATAATAATCTTTTTTTGAAAGACTTACTACTTCAGGTTCATCTTCGATATACTCGGCCATTCCTCAGCTCGCGTTTCCTTCTTCGAACGAACCTAGATAACGTAAAATATAGTTTATTGCATTTTATTAAAAATAACTATTTTTTTATAGTGATTATTACAATTTTCATTAAAATTACCAACTATATGTTAAATTTAACTTTTTCCAAACTTCAACCGATAGTATAGAAATTACACACAGGGACTTTTGTCATGTACCGTTATAAGAATATCCTTTCCTTATTCTTCTAATACTTCTAAGAAATGCCGACAATCTTTCTCTTCTGTTAGCAATACTATTTCACTTTTACAGTTTCTTTTTAAGACTAACAATAACCTTCTATAAAACTTCTCTCGCTACGGCATTTTTACATGTAATTTACTTTTTCAAAGTACACTTCAATTAGTTTTATCAGGCCAAAGAGTGCCCTTGCCTCAAGCTAAAGTGTTTGAAAGATGAACCCCCTTCAGCCCCGCCAAACAACTGACAATCACCTACGACTTTCCGGACGACTACATCGATATATATACAATACACAAAAAAAAAGGAAGATATTTAATAACGAAGATCCAATATAGAAGATCAAATACTTAATAATACAGCGATAAGAAATAGATTTAGGACCATTTTTCTTGGCAGTACGATTAAATTAAAATTGCAAGTTCAATGACTTTTTTTCTAAGTTAGGAAACTAGCGTTGGAACTGAGTTTTTTTTGAGTAATTGTTTTTTTTTAAGATATATAGAGGATGTAGTGGTGAGTATAAAATTCGATTTTCACTATCACAAAGCCACCCTATCCCATTTATTCATATTGAAAAAAGGGTGTATCTAACTGGGTTTTTAGAAATATCTCCGTTACTCTAAGCTCTAAAACAATTAATACAAACATTTTTTGGAGCTACATAAATAATTTTGCTTTCATTAATAAATTTTCACGTAGCGCCAACAATAAAAGTCTTATAAGAATGAAAGTTATACATTATTTAAGTGTATTGTTAGAATCCTTCCTATATATACATTATAATGATACCCACTGTATATGTACTTGTATTTCATCGTAACACTTATTGATATGTTCTACATTATCTAACATTAATGTACCATTTACTGCTTATCAACCTCTCTTCGTTTAACTTTAATTAAACGTTTGGTACGTATCATAAGTGTAACAAGATTGTAACAGATTGTAATCAACATCCAACCAATAATCTCACTCGACATCTATGTAAATTACTGCCTGATTATTGTTATTATATATTTTGTGCAAGAAATATACCTAGTATTGAGAAGTTCTGCGATTTGGATTATTATTTATCAATTTTGCTATCAAGCGGGGTTGCAACAGTATCTTACATTAATAGCGATAAGAGAAAACGTAACTTTATTTAAATAAGCAACATGTCTAATAAATTCAAAATTTTCCATATTTACACAAATTAACTCGATTTTAATATATTCTATTTTAATTTCATTTAACTTTCAGACGTGGTATTGATGGAGATATATCATGATCGAATGTGTTCTTGAACAAAAACAGACGAGATAAGAAATATTTCTCTGTAGGAATATTAGCGTTGTTTAATGTGAGGTAAATTTAACGTAAAAATTAAGAAATAAATTCAGTCATGTTAAAAATAAAAGCTGTTGTTTTTAAAAATATTTTACATTTACATATGTAGAATTAGGACGATCTTTTCGTTTCCATTGGTCAATTTAGCATCGTATTTTAAAATATTCTCGTAAAACTTCAGCTTTGTAGATCACACCTGTGAACGACGCAAATGGTAATATGGAAAAAATGACTTTTTCACTCAAACGTTACTGTATGATTTTAACACATCACATAATTTTCCTTCATTGCTAACCATAAATATAAGCGATTTATTGTGTCTGTTAAATGTTTTATATACTACTGTAAATTATTATATTAATTTTGAAATTTTTTACCTTTTTCATTTGTTTGAACAGCGGAGCAATGAAATTTCACATTTAAAACAACACAGACACAGCGTTCAGCAACCTGCGCTTACTATTATTTATACATTCCGTATTAGTACTACGTATTAATATCTAGACATAATTACGTTTTCCTCTTTTGGTACCTTTAGTTCGTCAGACTTTCGGTCGACTCAAAAATAACATAAGCTTTTGATAGGTTGTATTTCAATTTTATTTCTTTATATTAGTACATTGAGTTATGCAACCCATTTTACAGACGAGTGCCTCATCTGTAAACCTCTCTGATCTGTTGCTATGGTTGAGCTATGGTCAAATGTGGGTCAAATTAACCTCAAAATTAAAATTTGTAGCTGTAACCGTTTTATTTCAACATGGGAAAGAAAAATAAACCCGTTTTCAATGGATATGCTTGTTTTATGAACGAGTTTCAAAAGAAGACTGGACAGAAATTTAACAGCAAAAAGGACTTAGCAGAAGCTGCAGCATCCCACTGGGCAGTAAGTCCTAAACATTTTTAATTTGTAAATTCATCCAACCATTTGTTATATATTACGTTATTATAGCAACTTACCCCACAACAGCAACAAGTATACAAAGATAAAGCCAAAGGTGTTAAAAATGATGGTGCCAGATACACTTCTCAGGGTGTTAATGTTGATATTATATTGGCAGAACAAAATCAGAAAAAAATAAGGGAACAAGAAATGAATAGCTATATTGATTCACTGATGACTTCATTAAGTGAAAGTAATGAATTTCCACTTCATATGTTTTATCTAATAAGCATCAATGAATTCTGTTTTGTTAATGGATGTAAGAATTTCATCCCAGCTGAAATTGCTGCTATAAAGTTTAATTTACAAGATGGGGTTATATCAGATAATATTTTTCACTATATTATAAAGCCAGGTAGTGTTAAACGCAAATATTGTTATTATTAACAATAACGTAAATGTAATAATTATAGGCAAGTTGCCTCTTGGATACACTGCTGAAGCTACAATGATATCAAAAGAAACTCATCAGTTGCCTGTTCCCTTAGATTTTGATAAGACTGAAGACAATAGACATGAAGTAACACAAGGACTTTTAAAATTTATAAGGGTATATGGTATAAATGATTGCAGTGCTTTTTTATTTGAAATGTTTAATTATTTTAGTCTGGTATTTCAACAGTTGATAGGAATTTTCCTCCTTTTTTCTGTGAAGATAAATATAGAGAAAAAGTGCAAAATGTTATTGGGCACTTATTAAGAGACCAAGGTAATAATTTCATGTTTAATAGTTTTGTATTTATAATTTGGTATTTATAATTATTTGTAGGCTACAGTGAAGATATGATAAAAATATACTCATTGAATTCTCTTTTTTATCAATTGCGTAATGCAACAGCTGATAGTGAAATTATTTGGCCAAGTATTACATTAAGTACTTTGGAATTAGAACGTGATGTATATGATTATTGTCCAGGAATTGCCTGTGATGTAAGAAAGAATACATACCTACTTCCCTTATAAGATAATATTATTGATACTAATTTTTTTGCAGTTTCATGAAAATTCAGATGTTCCAAACTTTTGTACTCTTTCAAAAGTTGTTCGTCTTACATATATAATTTGTGAAAATTGTTGCCCTGTGTTGGGCATTCCTCTTATTTCAGGTCATCATATTCCTGCAAAAGCCACAACTGCTGAAGCAACTGTGCTACAAAATGATTCCTTTTCGACTTTCTCTGAAGTAACATTGCCTTATATGTGATAAATAATAATTTCTTTTTTATTCAAAAATGTTTTAGCCTGGAAGAAGTGGTGATAAACCTAAACATAGTTTCATTTCCTCAAGATCAGAATCAGAGGCATCATTTCACACTGATTTCACTTATGAAGGAGATGATAATGCATCCAGCATCAGTGAGGTGATTGTTTTTATTTTCTTGTTCATGTGGGTATATTGTTAGATAGAATCGTCTTTTGTTCTTGTTTATTGAACTTTGTGTATTTTAGAAAAAATCGAATGACATTTTTATTGAAAAAAGTCACTTCCCTCTTATCTAAAAATGTGGTACTGAACGACGTTTTTGATTAATTTTTGCATTTGGCAGTTTTTTGATATCTTTTTTTTATTATTTATATAAATGCAAATAATATATAATTATTAAAAAAAGGACTCAAATATTACAATATAAAAGCAAGTATGTATATATATATGCTAGAAGAGCCGTTTTACAATATTTTGAAGCAAAATTATGTATTTCGGAAACTATTAAAATTTGAATGACTGATCATTTTGTAAAGAATTTAATTTCCTTAAGAATGGCCTGCAGTAAAATTTCTATAGACTAAATCCAATAAAGTTGTTGGGCTAGTTTAATAAAATTTCTTCCTCATATTATTTTTAAGGTTTGATGAGATTTATAAGAGTTCATCTTTTTTGTGACATTCAACTATTTATTGCGGTAAAACAGGAAAAAGGGTGCTTTTTCGACGCATTCTAATCTTTTTAATTTTCATCATTATGTGAATGACATGTATTTATCTCTTTGCAATTTAGAGTACCCAATATTCTGATTGGATACCAGCTCATTCGAGGAGACCTAGAAGAGATATAACATATGAAAATAGTGATCCAGTCACTAACATCTCGGGCTTGACCCCAAGCGAGTCTTTAAGTTACATGCCAATTCGTAGGCCTAAAGTACCATGTAAGATACATTAACATATCGTTAAAAAATTAAGCTTAATTATAATGGACAAAAAAGGCACCTGATGGTATTTTAATTTGTTTTAAATGTTGTTAAATACTTTTTTATTACCTACTATTTGTGTAAAATTATTTAAAAAATCGTTTACTTTTAGCTGCTGCTCTAGGAAAGGAATTTAGTCAATTATCTTTAAGTGATAATTATAGATCCCCTGGAGCAGGTACGTTAGTATTTTGTCTATTTTTATCCTTATATTTAATAATTTGTGATCATTTAGGTTCTTCAAGTTCTCTTCATATAAGCAGAGGTGAGTATTATTATATACAGAGTAGCCCATTAGTGCTTAAGTGAAAAATTATGGCGTTAATGTTATATATGCTTTCAATTAAGTTTTCCACAATTTGAAACACTTTTCCAAGATAATTGACTTACAGTTATTCTAGAAGTCAACTTTAATTTCTTTATTTTACATGGAACAGTACTATACAAGATCTAAAGTTTACCGTTCCAGTATTACTAATTCAGCAATTTGTGTGAATTCTCAACGAAAGTTTTAGAATATGTGTAATTAATTAATCAAAATTTTTTTGAAGGGCGCGGAAGAGGAGCGTTTGCAAAGCTGAAAGAAAAAGCGAAATAGTTTCTCTTTTATTATTATTATTATTTTTTTACTAATACATCTAGCCATAAGTTGTTCCATTTTCGATTTTATATTTTATATTAATGTTCGGTTCTTGTTTTTATCATCGTTTTTTAGTTTTGACTATAGTGCGAGTTGTTACATTCTTCTTTGAGTTTTAGTGATAACACTAATTGTTTAGTGAATTAAAAAGAGGTATTGTGATATACTTTACTGTTCAATATTTCTTATGATTACATAATGTGGTATGCTGTAGTTTAAGAAAATTGAAATAATTTGTGTATTTTTTATTGTCAGTTACTTGAACAAATATAAATAATATTGATTTTATTTTCTAATTGTGTTTATTTTTTTTTTGTTCTGAAGTAAACTGTTTTTATCGTTTAAAGAAATCTATTGGTACAGAAACGATTTCTAATGACAATTTGTTCAATTTTTTTGATTGGTGATAGGATAAATTTTATGTTTTATTTTCCTTATAATTGGTTTAATTATTTTTGTACTATTTATTCCTAAAATACATGTTCCTTTTATTTAAATTAATTTATTTTAAATTGGTACTTTTTAAAGTTTGAATAATACTGTAGAAAGTATTATTTAAAAATATGGACTATATAATAAGATAATATTAAAGAGGCCTTTCTATTTGGATGTTATTTCGTTTATTGAAGTAAATAGAAGCACAACTTTGGATTCATTTAATTGTAAGATATCATAAAGATATTGCTTTTTTAGTAAAGGGTTACTAAACAGTAACAGTTGATGATGATGGGCAAGCATTTGGATATGTCTGTGACACTAATGAACAAGCAGCTTGCTTAAAGTTTCCTAAACTATAATCTTGAAGCAACTGGTCAAATTTCTGCAAAAGAATAAATAGAAAAATTGACTATAAAGCAGAAAATGAATTTTGTAGTTGACCCATATTAAAAAATCACTTTTTAATTTCTTGTGTTTTTAATATATTTATACAATTTTTGTACCGGTACTCTAAAACTTTGTTCTATGATACTTACTTTATTGTAAAGAATTGTAGGAACGAATGTGGGTTTTATCGCTAGCGTTTCTTGTTCAGCTTGCAGTTGCAACATAGTTCCAACATTTGAATTGTAACATTGAATAATTTCGCTCCACTGCAATCCTACGTTTGTGGCACACTGAAAAAAATTCCCTACTTATTATATAATTCATTTTAATGCAGTACATTGGTTTTTATATTATGTAACTGTTTCTTTTTGGGTGCGGTATAAAGAAGGAAATGTGATATAATTATACAGTTAGTAAAAAGTAAAATTGTTTGTCAGGCGAAATAGAAATACTTTATAATTTACATATTTGTCTGTTATATATTTAAAGTGTTAAAACTGCGTGGAAGTAAAAATAAATTTAAAATTCAAATATGAAATTTAAGTTTCTATTTTAATGTGAAAGTTAGTATCTTCTAATTAGTGTAAATTTATGATTTTAGTTTACTAGGATGTTTATATAATATTTGCAAAAACTACTTTAAAAGAACACCGTATTTTTTTAAATTGAAACTAAATAAAAAGCAAACAAACCGTACTGTTGTACCTTGGCGAATATAATTATAGTACAATTAGGTGCAACTAATAATCGGTGTAAATTTATTTAATGAAGAATGGATAGGTAAAAGGGAAAATTCTTCTATATATAAAATAGGAAAGTTTTAAGTAAAACGGCAATCCTATATAACAATAATAAAATAGTTCAATTTAAGGGTAAAAGAGGAGATGAAAGTTGTACCTGTTGTGCAAACCCTAAGGGGTCATTTTTTTTAAAAGATGTCATTGCACATTTAACATATTCAACTTGAGTTGATTGATCGGGAATTCCCTGAAGGGCACATGACATTATTTTGTTTCTGCTGCATTCTTCAGGTCCATGTTGACACTCGAAACTTTCACCTTCATTTATGCTCTAAAAAATATTATCTTTTATCTGCAGATTACATAGGTACCAGTATTGCACTAAAACTTACTTGACTTTTACCAAAAGGTACAAAATGAATATTTATGTACGGTTCTAGTTCATTCCATGAAGGATACAATTGGTCCCTAATGAATCTTAAGCTATCAGGGCACAAAGATTCAAAAAGAATGTCCACATTTAACTATAATCAATAAGGAATATTTACAAAAGATAATACGTAACAGCGAAATAATTAAGAGGAATTTATTAAAATAATAATATGGTAGAGAAACGGGAAGATAATTAAAAAATTTAAAAAATAACATTTGTTGGTAACTTTCAAGAGACAAGTGTGTCTCTAAGTATCTTTTTTTATCTTTATTTTTACATCGTCCTATTTTATATAGAAACATTAATGGCTAATTTACATAATATTTACTTAAATGTTTTACTTGGCAGTATGAGTAAACTTATGCTACAAAGTATAAGGCATAGGCACATATAGTATACATTTGAATCTCTAACCGAGATTTGACTGTTTTTAATCGTGTCCTTGTGCTGATTTTCTCAGTTCATTTTTTATTTACTGTAATTAAAAAATGGTTACACTTTTTTATTTGTACGTAAGTTGAAAATGCTGTTTTCTCTTTTCCAGCTAATCTTCAAATATTTCACGAATAATTTTTTCTGATTTTTTTTAAACATGATTAAGGAATAACAACAGTAATATTTGATGAATGATTTATTTTCTAATTTTACCTTTTAATTCAATAATAGTTATTACTGGATTATTAAACGAAGTCTACAGTATTAATACATTCTAAAAATATATTTTTATTTGGCAAAACATCTTAATCTTTGTATAAAACATGTGTACTTTACTAGAATGTATTGACTTTGTCAAGGTCACGGTCAAAATATCATTTATCTCTTAGCACAAAAAAGGCACCAGATGATCTTATCGAACAAACAACTGTGAACATTGGTTATTTTTATTAGTTTTTTTTAAAATCGTGAGAATTATTTCGTGAATAATATATTCTTTTGAACCCATTTAATTTATTATTTTCCCTGGACTTTAATAGTTTTTCAATTCAAGGGTAAAAAGTGTACGTTTGAATAAAATTTAGTGAAATTGTGCTTTTGGAATTTGTTGTTGCAGTTTTTAGCTACCAAATCAATAAGAAGCCCCTCGGTTTAAAAAATGATAAATACGCCATACAGGTGCAGGTAAAAATGTAAAAGTAAAAAAAAATCGTAATATTTGTGCATTACATTTTCAATAAGGTTATATTATCTGAATATTTATAGTTAATTGCTGGCTAAAGTCAATAAGCAATTATGTGAACAAACAAAAGAATAATTATGAATTTTGTAATTAAAATGGAGTAGAAAATGGCACTTTCACCATTTTAAAACAAGTGTGCCAATAAACAATATTATTTTTCTATATGTATATATTGTTTAATTGTATTTAACTCGAGTCAATAAAAAAGTAAATTAACTAGAAATGGCCAAAGAATAATTGAATTAAAGAATACCAATCTTGAACTTGGGTTTCTTTAGAAATACAATTAAGAAAAATGTTACCATACGTTAATTGGTTTATTATTTCGTGCGTATTATATTATTGAAAATATAGCTATAGGTAATAACTGTTTTCTTTAAAGAACTTTAGAATAAAAGTTGCGCTATTTTTCTCATTCTTGATATGTAAAAACTAACACTTTTCCGCTATATTTATTTGTCATTTATTTTATAGTAACTTCTTGGTACTTTCACGTATGGCAAATAAATAATAAAATTGTGTTTATTAAGCGTAGATGTTAAAATATTGTGCTTGGTCATCTTTCTGTTAATAAGAACAAAAAGTTCTTTTGCGATAGAATAACAAAAGTGTAGATATATGAACAATAAATTTACATTTTTTTGCAAATATTCATCTATCAAAAACAGCACTATTATTAAACAAAACATTTTCGTAACATATACAATAAATAAAACCTTTAATTCCGGTGGTTTAAATTGTTAAAAGGCGCCGGTTGTTTTTATTTATAATGCGTTTCAAATCTGGAAATTGGAAAGTTTACAAAAATATAATATTCTTGTATTTTTATCTATTGTTCAGTAGACAGTATAATTTACTTAAATTCAGATTTAATGGGATAAACAACTTTATTATTAGCAGCGCTGTTATTATCGTGTCTATTCTTTTGTTCTAAACACATTTTCCGCTCTTCTATTATATATATATTGACTGTATCAATCGATTTGTCATAATCATAATGATATTTCTTAAATATATATATATATATACTTTTTAAATTAATAATTATTAATTAATTTACATAAGTAACTGGTAAAAAAAAATGGTTGCAAACTTTTTGTGATATAAAAAGAAATGAAGATCGATACTTAAATAAACAAAAAAAATCCCTGTTTGCATAATTTAATGTTAACAACAACAACAGTTATTATATAACAACCTGTAGCTTTTTTGTTGTTTATAACGAGTTTTAATTGTTTCGTTTTAATTTTGCTTACCTTTTTTAATCCATGCGCATCTTTGTAAAAAATTGGAAGGACTAGAATTAAGACAAAACACCACATATTTTTTTTAAAAACACTCATATTTCTTATATCAATTTTTTTTTAATTTTGTACGTACAGACAGACACGTGTTTTATTGAAGTGTATCAGACAGCATATAAGTTTATTCTAAACGTTTCAGTGAAAGTTAGTATAGGTGGTATGGAAGAACTGCACCTATATGGTGTCGTACTGGTGTAATTATGATCAAACAGCAGCTTTGACAAATATTTAAATTTACCTGCTATTTAGTTGGTAATTACTGTCGTATAACACTTATTAACAATCCGGATTTTAGAAGCGTGAAAAATATTTAAATGATTAGCATCAGATACTTAGAAAACAAAAATCAACATAAAATTAAATTTGCATGCTTTGATACTCTGTGAATTATCGGTATTGATGCCTACGTAAATAATTGTGAAAAATTATCTATAGGGTGATTGCTGTTTATTTGCAATAAAGAAAATTGAACAATTGTTTACTAAAAAAATGAAGAATGTACCTATGCTTATGGTCTGACAGTGGAATAGGGGGTAGGGGTGTGCTTAATTTACTTAAAGTAGGGCTGAATCCATTTCAAAATTAATGCCAAGAAGAGTTAAGTGAAAAACTAAACTTCGAATAATAGCTAAAAGTCTCATATACGGTGTGTTCAGAACAATTTTTGAAATTTCTTTGGGACACCCTGTACAATGTTCAAACAATACGGAACGTTTATGTAATTGCCTAATGAAGAAATTCACACTGTAATTATTTTAGTATCAATCATTAAAATTAAAAGTAATATATTTAAGGAAAGACTCTCACAATCGTTCCGACGAGACCGTCATTATCAAAGAGTAAACAAGAAATATAGAACAATTTCAAATTTATTATTATTATTATTATTATTTATTTAGTGTATATATCAAATATTACTTTATGACCAAATTATTTTACTTCAATATTTTCTTTCTGTTTGAATATTTTTTTACAGGGTATTGTAATAGGAAAATATCATTCTTATTTTATTACTATTTCGTATGATACAAAAAAAAAATGTTATTTCGGTTTTATTAAAAAAGCATTTATTTAAGAACATTCATTCGAAATAAAGGAGCACGTAGTGTTTTTAAAATTGTAAATGCTTCTATCTTGAAGTGTTTGATTAAAGACCTGCAAATATGAGCAGAATAATTAAAAAAAGTTTTAAGTAATCAAAAGACAATATAAATATATATTTTTTACTTACGCCGTTATATACTATCGTTGGAATGAAAGATGGACTTATTTCCATCGTTTCTTTTTCTGCTTGAAGTTGAAGATTTTTTCCCAATTCAGATTTCAAACAATCTTCTACAGTGTGCCATTCTATATCAGCATTTTTGACACACTTAAATACAACAAATTTTAAGTGCAACTATAAAACTTGAAATTAAATTATTCTCTTACTTGTTTACTAGCGTTGTGCTTTTGCCTTCTTGGTATTCTTCTTGAAGTAAAAACCTCCATTGAACATCTTAAATACTCTATTTTTTTAGTTTTATCGTCAATTTTGTTTAGTGCGCACGACATGATTTTGTTTTTATGGCATTCATCTTCGCCATGCTGACATATGAAGTAGTCGCCATCATCAACACTCTAAAAAGAAGAACCATAAGAATGTTATCGTTTTATGAAGTCTTTAGAAATCTTAACCAACCATTGCTTTTCCAAATGGTACAAAGTAAATTTCTATGTCATGTTTTGATAAGTCTTTCCATGCTGGGTGAAGCTGATTAATTATAAAATGTCTACTATCTGGACACAATGCTTCAAAAAATATTTTTACACTCACCTGAAATTCATAATTGATTAAAACATTTTAATATAAAAAAGGTTTCTATCTTCGTTCTGTTTTAGAACGTTATAAAAACAACATATGATATAAAAGAATTAAGTTAAAGACAATAAATAATTTATAAATGAAAAGATTCAAATATTAAATTTATTAAAAAAAGTTCTTCTTTTTATTTAAAATTAAGTTAAATTTACTGTTCTAAAATAACACTTGCGTGAGTATTTTATTCCTCTAATTATCTAGAAGTGGTGTACATATGGTACATACACCCTGTACGTTACTTTTTACCAATTTTCTTGTCTGCAAATATTTAATGATGAGTTACTCATTGCTTTTGTGTAGTTTTTTTAATTGTAAAACTGAAACTAAACAATTAACAGGTACTTACTGATTCAACGGAAGGAACTAAGTTGTAAAAGCAGTAAATTAAAGCTACAATTGAATAAATTGGATTCATTTTTAATATTGAGCGTTGAATTTAAAAGGTACGTTGCCTTGTGGCGCGTTTTGACTGTACTAAAATTCTTAGCTTAACTTACGCATCCAATGTTACACGTTTATGTACTTACACTATTCAATATTTATTTATAATATAATACTGATTTTAACAACAAGCTGCTATAAATAATTATCATTTATCGTTAGACGATGAGACATTAATAATAATAAGTTTTTCGAATAATATTACATTAACACCATTCGTTAATGGGTATTAATTATGTTTATTTTACAAAATGAAAACAATAATTTATCTCGTAGTGCGATATCAGTACTTCGATTTGGGTTATCATACATATAGCTCATTCATTATTTCTTGAGAAGAGCATTGAAACAGAATTGTATTGTAAACAAAATAATAAGAAAAGTACTATTAATATTATGTTTCTGAATTTTATAAGATAACGGATGTTAAGTACCAATTTGATGATTATCAATAATAACTATTAAAAATAAATGCATAGAATTACTATATATATATATGTATACTAGATTAGTTTCACAAATATATTATATAAATTTGTAAAACTAAATAAATTGTTTTAATTTTCTATTTATTTATCTGTTTAAATATGTTTCATGGAATGTCTTACGAACTTTCAATTAAACTATTTTAAATTTAACTTTTCACCGCCAATTACTAGTTATGTGACCATAAAGACACTCTTGTGAAGTTGTTGCATAACCACTCTGTTGTTTATGTGAAGGGGACATAACCTTATATAACCAACAAAATTACGTTAAAATAAATTTGCCGAATATAATAAAGTAGTAGTGTTAGTTAAGTTTTGCGATGGAAAATGAAGTTAGTGTTAGTTCGCCTAGTGTTTTTGACTTTCCGTTTCAACCTTATCCTATTCAACATGAGTTTATGAAAAACTTGTTTTCGGTCTTGGAAAACAAAAAACTGGGAATATTTGAGAGCCCTACAGGAACAGTAAGTGTAAAAAGGTTTTAATTGGAATCTATTTGCTATATTTATTGTCTTATTATCAGGGGAAGTCTCTAAGTATAATATGTGGAGCTTTGAAGTGGTTACATGATCGCAATAAGACTAATGAAGAACTACTTAGGTCTGAAATAGAAATATTAGAAAAGAAGAAAGTACAACTTGAGTCTGAGACTGTGGATTGGCTTTCATCAAAATCTGAGGAAATAAATGTTACTAAACAAATTAACTCATTAAAATTAAAGCAAAAAGCAATGGCAGAGTATTACCAAAAGTTTGAAGAGTTAAACTCAAAAAAGAAAGAAATTAAATTAAAGAGGCAGTGGAAAACTATCACAAATAATGAAAACGAAAGTGTTAATGAAAGTTTACAAGAAAATTCAGAGGAAATTGAAGAAGATGCTTTACTTGAAGAGCTCCTACCCTTGAATAAAGATGACTCAGATGAGGAGGATCAAAACGAAAATTTGTATGAACCAATTAAGGTCAGATTGAGGATAAACTTTTTTATAGTTAAGGACAGTTTTTTAAACAATTATTATTATTTTAGATACTGATTTGTAGTCGAACTCATTCTCAATTATCACAGTTAGTAGGAGAAATTATAAAATCACCTTTTAGTAAAAAAACAAGAGCGATAACTTTAGCTTCGAGGCAAAAATATTGTATTAATGGTTCAGTCAATAAATTAAAAACTGGGACATTAATTAACGAAAGGTACCATTAAGTAGACATATATTTTTTCTTAAATTTGTTAATATAAAAACTAGTTAAGTTTATTATTTTTCTTTTGAAACAAATAGGCAATCGTCAGTTTCTTTTAGTTTAATTTTTATTAATAAACTTTTAAAAACAATTTCTAAGTAATCAGTCTTTTCATGCGGTAAATAAATGCAAACCAATTTTGAAATTAATTAAAAAGTAATTAAAATAACTAATACACATATATGTATTAATGAAAATGTAATATGAAATAAAAGATCTTTCATAATTTAAAAAGATCTTGAATCTTTTAAATAGATGTTTAGATTTGCAAAAGAAAGAAAAGAAATCTGCGAAAACAGAAGACGAGCATGGCAAAACAATCAAGCGACGCAAAACCGAGGGTAGTTGTTGCCCTTTTTATAAACAGATGGCAATAGATGATCTAAAAGATCAAGCTCTGGTAGAAATATGTGATGTTGAGGATCTGGTGGGTTTAGGAGAACAAATACAGGGTTGTCCTTATTATGCAAGTCGAAAAGCATCTGAAGATGCTGAAGTAGTTTTAGTACCATATAATACACTACTTCATAAGGCAACTAGAGAAGCTAATGGTTAGTAGGTACAGGATATACAGGGTGTACATGTTATTATCAAAATACAGTAGACACTCGATAGTGTGGACACAAAACCAATTGTTCATATTATCGATTTTGAGACACTACATCTTTTTACTAAATACGTAACACATGTCCCTCCATTTAATTCTTGAATTAATATTCTTATAGAGAGTGAGACACATTGGGGAAGTATCAAATATATCGGAAATTTACAGCAACAGCGCAACCGCAACTTTTAAAGCTAATTAAGAGTCGTTTCTGTAACCGAAGGTTTGTTCACGGTATACGGCGGCATAGTATGATAAATATGCTGATTACATTATGCGTTATTTCCGTTATACGACCTCCACTCTATCGCATGTCTACTGTAGTAATAAGCAAAAGATTTTGAAAAAAAATTAATAGAAAATATTTTAGCAATTAAATTAAAAAATAACGTTGTTATTATCGATGAAGCGCACAATTTACTTGAAGCATTAGGTCAAATGTATAGTTCAGAAATTAATTTAGAGCAATTGGAGTTAACTTCGCAACAACTAAAAAGTTATAAGCAACGTTTCAGTAGCTTTTTTTCAGCACAAAACTTGCTCTGTATTAATCAGTTAACTTTTGTGGTCAATAAATTGCAATCCTTTTTAGGTAAGTACTTAGTTAATTATAATATCTTTATTAGAAACATTGATTGGTTGCAATCAAATATCTGATCATTTTTACACCAGCGGAATAGTTTAAAATCAGTTGTTACTGGCTTCTTATTCATTTTTAAAATTATACACTGCATAAGTAAGTGGATACTAAATAAAATAAATGCCTAAAAATCCGTTATCTTGTCTCGTAAAAGTGCGTATTCTAATCTAACTTTGCAAAACGACACCAATAAAGAGCATTTTATATATTTTTAATTACAAAATGTAATCTTGAAATTAAACTTTAAAATAGTTTTATTCTCCCAATTCAGCCGATATATCGAACTGTAAATAAAAGAAAAAAAAATAGTGTTAAGATGTTAACATGTAATTTTAGCTAAAAATCTTAATTCAAAATGTGATGGTATTAAATCACAAATTTTCACCGTTCAAGATTTCGTGCTTCAGGTTGGCATCGATAACTTTAATATTTTTAAACTTTTGAAATTTTCAAAAGAGAGTCGAATAGGACAAAAGGTATTTAAAAAATATTAATTTCGAAAAATTATTTCCATAAAATCTCGATTTCCTTTATTTAAGATTCATAGTTATACAAAAAAAAATCCACAAGTTTTTGAGAAAAAAGAGGTGGAAGAAAACGGGTTGAAACGGTTTTTGTCGAATATAGAAAAAAGTAAAAATAAACCAGTAGAGAAAGATGACAATAAGGATGAACATAACAAGCAAAAATTAAATTTTGGAAATCCATTTTTTGTTTTTGTACAATTTTTGGAAAGTCTAACGTATTCTTACCAAGATGGACGTATTTTTATGTACCAAAGCAAGGAGAAAAAACAATGTAAATTCAGCTTTTTATTGCTAAATCCAGCGGCCCAGTTTAAGGATATTATTTCGGAAGCCCGAGCCGTAACATATTTTTTATTTTATTTGTTTTCCGCAAAATTGGAGTATAATTAAAATTTTTAGGTTGTTGTGGCTGGTGGCACCATGAAGCCACTATCAGAATTTAGGGATAGACTTTTTATCAGTGCCGGTGCTTCCCCTGATAGAATTGTTCATTTTACTTGCGATCATGTTATACCGAAAGAAAATATTTTACCCCTTATTGTAACAAAGGGTCGTAATAATGAAAATTTGTTGTTTAACTTTGAAAACAGGATGTCTATGGTAAGCAGTTAACATTCAATTTTAATTACTGGAACTATTTATTTTGATAGCATTTTTAAATTTTGTTTTTCGTCGTATACTGCTGTCTGTATGTGAGAGAGAGAAAGAGAGAGAGAGAGAGAAACACACTTTGGACCCTGTTACCCTACATATAAATTAACGCAATTATAAGCCAAGTAATTAAACTGTGATGTCTTTTGTCTATATCGGAAACAGTTGTGGTTAGAATAATGACTATTTGAACAGTTTTGTAAGGATGTAAATCATGATATTTTATTTTTTGATTTCCATATGTCTCAAAAATTATTTTATTTTTATTTATTTCCTATGATTAAATTTAGCAAAGTTACTTAAAATTTTATGAGACCCGTCGTAGTTTTTAACTTAAAAGTACCTTGTAAAAAATTTTTGATAAGAATTGTTAGTGGCAATAAACACATCACATCCCTGCTGTGCAGTACGTATCTTTGGCAGAGGCAGTTCTGTGAGTACATTCCCAAATATTTGCTTCATTTTCTTCATGCTTTGTTATTCATTTTTTGCCTTTTGCATCTTTATTCTTCCTTGTCTTAGAATTTTATTTTCTTCTTTTTATGCTCTAGTGCTCTAGATCATTGCTTAAAATTCGGGGGGTCACCGGTTTGGAACCGGGTCCGGCTGCTGTGGTACAAGTTTTCTGTGGTTTCCTTGGATCATTTAGGCAAATTCTGGGGCAGTAATATTCCATAAATAATCATTCACATCTCTTCTCTTCTGTCTTCATTTCCTCCGTCTCGTCTTTCTATCTCTAACCACACCACCCACCCATTTCCACGATTCCTGAAAGGAGGCTGAAGAGGGCCTTACGCCCTACCCTCCGGCTTTGCACTACAGTGTGACTGCCCGCTCACCAGCACGAGTGACTGATGGGAAGTTTTTTTTTTAAGTTTTGCGGATATTATTTCTTGCAGTATTTCTACTGAAGAACTTTATTTGTAGTTTCCAATTTTTATCTGTTTTTCTCCTATCTCTTTACAGTTTTATATCCTCATCTTTTATTAAATATAATTTGCTTTGAATAGTTTCAACCTTTACTTGATGGAAATCCATAATACAGAAATAAAACTTCACGAAGTAGATTTTCATAATTTTTTTTATTTAACAATGTTCAATGTAACATGTTTTGCCAAAATTTTCCGGCTTCTTCGGACTCACTGGAGTATTTTCTACTGAAAATAGCGTAGTAGAAAATACTCACTGTCCGAAGAATCGAAAATGTTTTGACGAAACATGTTACATTTAACATTGTTAAATAAAACATTTGTGAAAATCTACTTTGTGAAGTTTTATTTCTGTATCATTTGCTTTTCTTTTAAATCCCATGGTTAGTCTGAATCTTTAAATAATTTTCAATTATCTTCTCCTATCCCATTCTGATATAACTTTCCTGTATTTGTACATAAGTAATTTTTATTAGTTTACGACGGTTATTAAATTCTACCATCACAATAATTTATTTAGGAATATACCTGGCCAGCAATTACATGCCCTTATTTATGTGTAGGGCAAGAAATGTATCTATAATGGTTGCATTATTTGAACAACGGTTTTGATTTCTAAAAACTGTCCGTTTTCAGGGTAATGTTTTGAAAGACGTTTTTCGTGAAATTTGTAAAAAAGTACCTGGTGGAATTGTAGTATTTTTTCCTTCGTATAAGTACGAGTCTTGGGTTTGGGAGCAGGTTAAGGGAATACCTTTTGGTAGGCCTGTGTTTAGAGAACCCCAGGATTCTGGTTCTGTAGATTCAGTGTTAGAATCTTATTCTTCTACGATTAGAAAATCGGGAAGAAAAGGGGCACTCTTGTTCAGTGTTGTGGGTATGTTTGAATTAAAAAAGGTTCCATTGAGAGAAAAGCATATCTAGTTTTTTTTTTCGTCCTTAGGAGGAAAATTAAGCGAAGGGTTAAATTTTAGCGACGATTTGGGCCGATGTGTAGTTGTTGTAGGTCTTCCTTACAGTAATATTAATTCGCCTGAATTGAAAGAAAAAATGTCTTATCTAGATGTAAATTATGTAAGTAATACTTAGTTAAGAATATTACCGAATGAACTAAAAAAAATAATAATTTTCCTGAAATTAATAAAACCAAAAAGCTATTGTTATTGTAAAATCGTCTTTAATAATGAAATATTTGAGGAATTTTTAGTAGAGGTAAATTTTTAAATACATTAATCCGATATTAATTATTGGATTAATTTATACCCACTACAGATTACCTCATACAATGAGGGAGGTAATCTGTAGTGGATATAAATTAATCCAATAATTAATATTGGATTAATGTATTTAAAAATCGTCTTTGTTAAAATTGTGTATTTATAATGAAAACTAAAACTCACTGTTTTTAAAATTGAAATGTTATGTAATTTAAAGGGCTCTGGCAGCGGTAAAAGTTTTTATGAAGCCCTCTGTACAAAGGCTGTAAATCAGTGTATTGGTAGGGCTGTAAGGCATAAAGATGATTATGCGACTATGATATTATTGGATGTCAGATATGACAGACCGTCAACAAAAGTGTCTTTACCAGATTGGATAAAAAGATCATTAAAAACTTGCGACTTCTCTCAAGCATGTTCGTTGATAGAAAAGGTAACACAATGATACTTAATAGAAAATAATATATTACAAAGAGTCCAGACACCCTGTATTCATTTATATAACAATAACTGCACTTTCTGAAGTCAAGTAATTGAAAAATAAATCCAATTACTATATTTTTTGATTATTTTTATTTATTTTTTTAGTTTTTCGAGGAGAGAAAGAAGAAATAAAATAAAATACATATGTATGTTAATTATAGTAATAATTCACTTTGTTAATGTACCTACCTGTTATTTATTTTTTTATATTGAATATACATTTTTTACATACTAATAAAATGCTTTTATTTAAAATTTATTGACCGCACTACAGGGCTACGATAATATATTATGCATTAAGTGAACTAAACTGGTGGTATGTTTTTAGAATCAATTGTTGAGGCATAAAGAATATTTTAGTTCACTTGGTACATAATACGAGAATAACCCTGCAATACTTTTAAAATAAAAATTTTGTCAATCATTAAGGTAAGTATAAATATAAATATAAATATGGAATCAACAGAAACAACTACTCCGAGGGCTAATACCCCTACCGGTTCGTTGTGCCTACTTAGTAGGACGCGTTCCAAATGTGAGATCTTTGATCTTAATATTTAGACGAATAAGGATTTTAATTCCTTCTTTTTTGAATAGATTAAGGTAAGTAAATACGATTTTGATGAGGCGTTAATTTCTTGTAACTCCATAATTCACAAAAACAAACGAGAAGGTTACAAAACTTTATTTAAGTACACTATAATTATCACGATACACTGTATCTTCTTCAGGTGTAAGAATGGTGAAGAAGATACAATGTATCGTAATAATTATAATGTACTTAAATAATGTTTTGTAACCTTCTCGTTTGTTTTTGTGAATTATGGAGTTACAAGAAATTAACGCCTCATCAATATCGTATTTACTTACCTTAATCTATTCAAAAAAGAAGGAATTAAAATCCTTATTCGTCTAAATATTAAGATCAAAGATCTCACATTTGGAACGCGTCCTACCATGTTGGCAGAATGTGTTTTGGCTTTAGGGGTTTGAGCTACCCAGTTTGTTCTACAACTCCGCTAATGTTTCCAGCATTTTTGATTAAAAACATTATTAATAATCATGAGGAAATGTACCTTCTAAACACCCCATTTCTATTAAACTTGTAATGCGTTTGAGGAATAGGTATAAAAACTGTAATTTTCCATATTTAAAGCTATTAAGGTAGTTCTGCTCTTGATAATGGCTGTTTAGCCGAAACAATTGTCTATGTTTGTTAAATATATTTGCTGAAGATCTTTTTTGTGTTTTTTAACTATTAAAGAAAATCTGTTACTTCTTATAATTTTGTTGGGGATAACTCAAAAGGGCACACAGTGAATTATAAAATTGTAGTTACCATAAATTTTACCATGAATCACTGAATGTTTCGACCCCCCTTCGAAATGGAGTTCTGGCAAGGTTCCGTATAAAGAGGATACCTAACAAAAAAAAATTAAAGACTGATTTCTGTAGAATACTATCAGTTTGCGATTTATAATACATTTTTCGTATTTTATGAGACAGTATATTTTATGTGCTTCGAAGTGGGGTTTTTAGATTTTCATTTACGTCAGTTTTTCTTGAACACAAAACGACTGCAGAGATATTTCCACTGGCCGTGGTCCAAAAATTGAGAAATCATTTTTAACGAAAAGAGTGGAGTATAAGAATAGCTTTAAATCCATCCATAAATCATGGTGATTTTATACGAAAGATTACTAGCGAATGGAAGAGAATTCTCTTTTTTAAAACGAAATTTTCTCTTCAGACATACGACAAAAACGCTTTGTATATTTTATATGAGATTTGCAATTATATATTTATCATATTATTTATAACAGATGGTTTAACTTCAGGTTAATATATTAATTATAGGTATTATTGAAGACCAAGAATTAATGCATATTTAGAGGTGTTGTTTGTTAGATGGTTGGGAAATAAAAAATGAGAAATAAAACTTCGAACACGTTATCAACTGCAAAAGTTCACAGAAATAAATAACGTAAAAGCATATTGGAAATTCATTAACAATATTTTTAAATTCATTAGTGGAAATTGACCTAAATAATATTCTATTATATTATTCATTTAACACCACTATCATGTTCTTATTGTTCAGGTTTTGAACGGTTTTGTTTGGAAATTCCAATTGTAAATGATATTGAAATTTATTATTTCAGAAAAATGGAGTTCCAAAATCAAAATTTCACTTTACTAGATGGAAAGGTATTTTTGGCAAACAAAAATATCTTTTACTATGATAAAATTTTATTGCAGTTTAAAGCATCAACAAGAAGACTTTTATTTATGTGAATATGAAACTGTAGAAAATATAGGGATTTGAAAATTTTATTTCTGTTTTCGCTGGTATATAAATGTCAGAGATATCGTTTTGTTTTTTCGTAATTATTAGAAAAAATTCTTTTTATTTTG
Organism: Agrilus biguttatus; assembly: GCA_963921985.1. Lineage (NCBI taxonomy): Eukaryota > Metazoa > Arthropoda > Insecta > Coleoptera > Buprestidae > Agrilus > Agrilus biguttatus. The sequence goes on along the minus strand of OY998119.1, from coordinate 37,793,452 downwards.
GCATTGACCCCATTCGGCCCTGGAATTCTAGTTTTAAATTTCCACACTACATTTTGGACCCTTTTTGTAATAAATACTTATATTGAGTTACAAGGTACTAAATCTAAACTAAAGTAATTCCTAGTTATACATCTCTAACTTACACTAAATTTGGATCAAGGAATATGCCATAAAAAGACGAAACACATGTAAAGTTTGTTAATAAATACTTATAACATATGTTTTAAAATAAACTATGTACCAGGGTACCTATAAAATTTAAAAAACCATTAGCATCTAATTATTAAGATAATTAAATTTGATATCTAACCAGACTGATAAATAACGAAGTGTTACTACAAGGTTTTTTCTACATTTTCTTTTTTTGGTATGGGGTCCTAAAAGTTGCGGTCGTTCATAAACAATTATCAGGATGTAGAACTGGCAGCAAAGGGCGGTTTCCTACCGGAGACCAGTAGCAGGAAGTGGCATTAACAAACGACATTACAAAACAAATACGCCCTCGCTTTCAACCCCACAACAGTTAAAATTATACCTGCTCACTTAAATCATTAAATCTGATGTTAATGTAACAATACAATTTATTGTTTGCATTTAACATATTAACTTGAAATCATGCATAACCTTATGCAAAAATGATAACGATTTTTTGTATTTTATTTTAATGCTATTATCCATTTTTAACACAGGAGAACTTTAGTCCCTGAAGAAGGACGTTTAGTCTCGTGTTTCGGCGTTGGGGTTTGAGTTATTTATTGTGTTCTACAACAACAAACTTTCCAGTCTTCTGTATTGAATATTACTATTTAAATAACATTCCAATTATGACTTTTTGTTGTTCTTTTAATACGATTATAATTTTAAATGAATTTTATCCTGCTTAGCACGATATTACAATAGGGATAGGTTACAACTCGACTTTTTATTCTCTTTTTTTGGAAGTCTCTTCGTCGTAATGAAATATCACGGGAGAATAAAGGCCAGTTGTGAAAAAAGTTTTTTTTTTGTTTTTCATTCCCGCCAGCTACTCGTGATAGTGGGCGGGCAGTCCCCCCGACCTACACTGTAGTGCAAAGCCGGAGGGTAGGGCGTAAGGCTTTCTTCAGCCTCCTTGCAGGAATCGTGGGAATGGGTGGATGGTGTGGTTAGGGGGAGAAAGATGAGACGGACAAAATTAAGTCAGAAGAGAAGTGAAAGATTATCTATGGAATATTACTGTTCCCGCATTTTCCTAAGTGATCCAAGGAAACGACAGAAAAATTTGGACCAGATCAGCCGGACCCGAGTTCGAACCAGTGACCTCCCGAATACTAAGCAATGATCTAGAGCACTAGACCACACCGCTCGGTTGTGAGTGATGTACATCGCGAATTAAAACTAAAAAAAAAAACATACGAGAGAACATGCACCCTTAAGCAAATATTCACCCCAAAACTCCCAATTTACCCTTGGCGAATGAGGAAAAACAAAATAGCAACAACAGTGCTGGGCTTGCTCTCGCTCGCAAATAACAACAATCCGTTTTACTAATTAACTTAATTTATTAAATCAAAACAGGAAATTTAATAAAAAGTTATATTTTTCGAAGAGTACTCTTAGTCTACTTATTAACAAAATCGCTTGGCGAAGTGTCCATCGGAAAAGTCACACCAGGGCCGTAGCCACGGGGGACTCCAGGGGGCTGAGCCCCCCCTGGAGGTATCTCAGCCCCCCCTCGTGAAAATGTTACAACTGGTGTAAGATTTTTCAAGGAAGGAAAATGTCGGGAGAATATATTGAGTATCATCACCACAGAAGACGTTAATGCGCAAACATTAACGGATTTGATTTTGAAAGAACTTGCGGATGTTGGATTGGATAAAAATAAAATTCTAAGTCAATGCTACGATGGTGCGTCTGTGATGAGCGATAGACACGGAGGTGTTCAAGCACTCATTCAGAAAGAACTAAGACGAACAATCCCTTATGTTCACTGTAAAAATCACAGACTTCACTTGGTTATAGTAAAAGTTGTTAATGAAATTGATTCCCTGAAACAATATTTTGACCAGTGCTGCAGTGCCCTTTATTGTATACATTTTTGAAACGTGGAACCGTTGCAAAATTCTATAGGGGTCGGTCTCTATCAAGATTACTGAAACAACGATGGAGTGGACAATTACAAGCTACCAAAGTCCAATAAAACGATAAATGGGGAATATGTGGCCGAAGGGACTGGTATTCTTATCACCATCCGAAAAATTGAATTTCGATTTTGCCTATGCCTCATGAAGTACGTTTTGGAAGTAATTGAACCATTTGACAGAATTTTGCAGTCCAGAGAGTCGAGTTTAATAGATTCCATCAGGGTCGTCGATGCAGTCAAGAATGAAAAATAAAGTTCAGAATGAAAATGTTACCAATGGACAGTCTGAAGGACATAGAAGTCCTATCTTTCTCGCCCATCTTCAAAAATTGTAAAATTGTAATTGCTCCACCTACTCATATTGTATAAATTGATTTTTAGTTTAGTTTCGATTTAACTCTTTGATAATGGCCTAACAAGCTGAAACGATATTGTAAGAGTTTTCTTATTAAATTGTTGTAATTCTAAACAAGTGTTTTTATTCCGGTTATTAAAATGTTTTACAACTTCCGAACCGAGACTTCCCTAATAATTATGTATATTTTTACTGGTTTAAATACAAATAAAATGAATTATTTTACAAAATAAGAACAAAAGGAATTATTATATATTGATTCAAGCATTCGTAGAAATCATTGCTACGATTGTTAATTCTGGGCCATCTGGTCTCAACGTTTCATCGTCTCAGGTGGACGACATATTCAGGAGTTCTTTTTCCCAAGGTGGTCAGTGGATGCCTAGTCTTGATCAACGACAACCAAAAAGCTCGAGAATTAATATTTATGAACAATTTGTGATATTTTTCTTGATTATTTCATCATTAAGTAGCTTGTAAAACAATTGATTTAAGTCTATCTTTTTTAATTGAGTATGGCAACGCAGACAAAATTATATGTCAATACTTTTTATGCTTTTTTGATATAGGGTTTTTTTGAAGTTTTATTTTCCTACAGCTGCATTTGTGTATTGTATGAACAAACTAGAATTTCAAAACTCGTTAGTGAGATTGCGCGTCAGGGCTGACAGAAGATGAAGTTGAAGAAGAAATGGGTGAAATAATAAGTGGAAAATCTAATATCGTCGATATATTGTATGTGGAACAATAACTGCAAGAGAAAGCAAGCACGCTAAGAATTCATATTCTGTCGGTGTATGTTGCGGATCTGCTATTATTGTAAATTTCAGGTGTGCACTCTTCCAGAAACTGACTCTTATTCTCCATAGCAATTTTCTTATACATACCTACCGATAAAAAAATGTTCACGGAAACTTTGATGAAAATACGCAAGGTAACTTTATTTATAACAGGCAGGCTTTACCTTCCGATCCGATCAAAAGTTACCAACTTGTTCCGCGGAAATTTTAATCGGCCTCGAAATACTTATAGGCTTGCCGCATCCAAATTGGATTTTATACGAAAAAAAGAAACACAAAAGGCAATCATAATTTTAATAGAAACTCATCTGCCTATATAAATGTTTATAATAAAATAACTTTAACTGACACGACAACCTTACACAAACTTCTTACAAAATAAATTTCTTAAGTATACAATTTTTTAATGTATCGTACTTTGTTGGAATTCATCTTGCACTAATTTTGAATAAAACACTGTTCTATAAATTTCAAACGATTTAATTATCACTTGACAAGACGATTGTTTCGCCAAACTTCGGCTTCTTCGGAAATTATATTTGAACTTAAATTAATTTAACAACAAATTGGCTTATATGCTACTTGAGGGAAGGGGTAGAGGGAAAAGGTTTAGTAGTGGGGAACTACTTAATTCTATTGGTTCGTTTATTAGAATATCGCTATTTTTAAATTTATTAATTTCTAAAATTTCTAGAAGAGACAGTTTTAGTTTATTATTTTCTACATGTAATATTTTAAAGTCTTCATTAAATTAATGATTATAAGTGATTAGGTGGTTTGCATAATTGGAAGAATTAATTTTTTTGTTATAAAAAAGAAGAATTAGTGAACACAAGAGAGCATTTTATAACAAAAACATTGATTTGAAACATTGAAACATATGAATGATTATTCAATATCCCTATGAACGAAGAAAATTTCAAAAAAGAAAAAAACTATATTTACAATACTGCACATTAACATAACTTTTAAATAAATGAAATTAATAAAATCTTTTTAAAACAACAAAAGAAAATTTTTTGAGACAATACAACTTTAGAAAAAAACAAAAGAGAATAAAATAAGACATAAATTCAATTATCATACTGAGTTTAATAAACACATAAAAAGACTTTGTAAAAAATTAGAAGCAGAACCAGTTTTCAGTAACCAAAAATTAAAATTAGGTTGTGTCCTTGGAAATCCAAAAGACAGAGAGAACAAAACTTTAATATCAGGAATTTATGAAATTAATTGTTTAGAGTGTAATAAAGTTTACAAAGGCTTAACTAACAAAAATCTAGATATACGGTTAAAAGAACATCTGTACCACCTAAAAAAGAACAATGACGAAAAATTAACAGTTGCATACCATGCCGTAAACACGGGACATAGCATAGACCACAATATTGAACTATTAAAATCTTGTCACAATTACATCGACCTAAAAGCTTACGAATGTATTTACATTCATAAATTCAGGGATTTTTTGATGAATTTTGACCTGCCGTTCACCAACAACCCCTTGTTCAATGATCTTCAATAAGTTACAGGTAGTTTTTAGGTATAATCATTTCTTAATCTTAGTTTACTATTATCATTGAAAATGACTACTTCGTAGTCGAAATGTATACATTTGGTTGTACCAATAAACATTACTTGTAGTGTTATAAGGTGTTTGAATCTATTTTTTATATTATTAACACTACAAGTCACTCGGTACTCATCCGTACCTCTAATTATTTAAGAATCAACTGTTTACATTCCAGGAACTGAGTTATTTTTCTCATTAAGCAGATTTAAGAACTTAAAAAGAATTTCAGATTAAATACCTACCAATACCATTTTTGTTTAAATAATCGATATGTAATTTAAAACCTTATCAGTAAATATGACGAGATGCATAGTAGTTAACCCTTGACGTATACTATGTAACAATATGCGTTGGTCAGACTCTACACCCTATTAGAAGCTATTAACATTCCCATCAGGACATTAATGAACATGTCAAAGTTGTCCATTGTTCTGCCGGGGATGTCCCGTGTGGTCACACACATCGGTCTCCCGTCCTATTTATATATCCCTTTATCTGATCGCTAGTATCAGTATTTGTTATCATATTAGCGCCCCATGTCGCACTTCTTTGTCCCTCGGGACTCAAGCGGTCGAGGTTGCGTCATTCTGAACTGGAGATGTCAACTCTATCATAAAACACAGCTCAAATGCCAACCCTCCAGTCTCAGTCCATATGTCACTATTTAGTTCAGATTTGTACCTATTTATTTTAGATATTTAATCTCAATTTGTTAACCATTACATTACCCAATATTTGAAGAAATGTTGTTACCACGTACTTGTTTGAAATTCTCTATTTCAAATGTTTAATTTGAAATTGTTCTGGTAGAAGTCTTCAAAATAAATATTTTGTATATATTTGAAGTGTTGCATAGTAATATTTTTTGTAAATACTACAATACAACAAAAGATTAAAAGTTAGTATATAAGTAGGTATTAATAGTACTTGTCTCCAGAAGAAAAACTTTTTCCGATTTGAATGAAACCTGGTTATTGATGATGAAACATGATGAAACAACTTAATAAAGAGTAAAAACCACTTCGAAATATTTCAACAAACCTCGAATAAAGAATAAAATACTAAGCACAGGAATGGCAGACCTTTGTGTAGTCAATAACCATAAATTAGATAAAGCCAAATTGTTACATTCAGCTTCAAAAAGCAAAAAATTAAATCTTTTGGAGTATCTAAAAATTAAGAAAGCTGTAAATTTAAATAAAAACATAACAAATTACCAAATAGAATTAGCTACTAATAACACCCCGCTACTACTAACAACGTTGTAAACATTTTTTCAGATAAACTGTTGATTGTTTCACTAGTCAGTTTTTGAAACTTATACATAGTAATAAAATAAATGAAAAAACAATAAAGTTTCAAGAATTGTTTATTTGTAACACTACAGCCGTTTCGCTATACTATAGCTTTTTCAGGTGAAGATCTACAAACTAAGTCTATCGAAGCAGTATTTATACTTAAGAACTAAACTATTTGGTAGAGGGGAGGATTTTGAAATTTAAATTTAAAAGTGGTGTGTTGGAAACCTCTAACAGATCATTGAGAATTACATTTTGTTTATTATACCTATTTATCTCTAATTGTTCTAGAAGATTTAATTTTATTCCTTTATTTTGTACATGTAATACTTTAAAATCTTTATTAAAATTGTGTTCACATTCAATTAAATGTTCGGCATAAGAAGACTATTTTTTTATTTACAAAACTTTTATAATGTTCTAAAACACGAATATCAAAATCCCTTCCTGTATGCCCTACATAAACTTTTTCACAATTTCCACAACTTAATAGATAAACACCTGATTTAGCTCCTTTTAATATTTTACCTTTATTATTTAAAATAAATTTGCCTAAGCTATTATTAGTTTTGAAAGCACGTTTATACGTTTTACAGTTTTGCCTATTTTATTGGAAATACTACCTAAGTAAGTAAAACAATTAAATTGATTCGGTTTATTTCTAACTATAGGGTAAATACAATTGATAGTTTTTTGTTTCAATTTTTTGTTTAATATAGCATCTACTAATCTAACCGTGTAACCATTATTAACCTACTTTTAAATGACCAAATAGAACTAAATATTTCACCTCTGTTAAATTTGTTCCCCCACCAACCCTGATAGTTTAAGCAATTTATAAGTTCCGAAATTTGTAAACAACTTTGTATACCTAAATTATTTGAAAAAGCTACAGTGTAGTGAAACTATAGTCGTGATAACAATAAAAATTTGTGAAAAGTTTTGTGTATTACATTATATCAGTTAATAAGCAATGCGATAAATTCTCTCAACTCCATGTTATATTGATCAATTTTTAAGGGTGTGTTTATCAATCTATTGATAAAAAAATGAAAAGATGCTAATTTATGGGAAATTGGGTGAAAGGATTTTGCGTGGATTATGGTATCTGTATGGGTCGGTTTATGGTATATCGAGAATTCATGTTTTCAGATATGTATATCCACCATTTATGTACATATATATATATATATATATATATATATATACATATATAAAGACTTTTGCAATTTTAATTTTAGTGATTGTTTACTCTTGATAATGACTACATGGGGGTCGAAACAAAATTGTCGAGTCCATTAAATTACTGTTGAAACATCCATAAACTTGTGTTTTATTTATTACATTTACCATTGTCTATGTTAATTTTTTTATGGATGTAATTTTGAAAATACATCATCAGCATGTGGTGTACTTAAACCGTTTAGAAACGCTTTTGATACAAAAATATTTACATCACGCTTGAACGAAAAGAGGCCTCTGGCAGTAACTGTATTGTAATATGTGCATGTGCCACCTGTGGATACCAGCAATTGTAAGGGTGTCTAGTGGCGTATTAAGAATTTAAAAGCGCACGCTGTTTCTCTACTGATTTAGATATTTAAAAGGGCAAGTTCCCATACGACAGTTTTATTGCCTCAGGTTACATTGTGGCCTCTTGAATGCTTCTACATACACGTGAATTTCTAACAATGTACTTCGGGGCCTACGGGGATAGAACTTGAGTCTCCCATATTGACAACCAATTTGTAGTTCATTTTAATTATATATTTTTATGCAATCTACTTAAATGTCCATAGATGGGTCTGTTTTATTCTAGTTAATTATAAATTTTAGTTCCCTTTTCTGTTTAAAACAGGATCCCCTTTCATTCACGACTTAAATTATTTCAATAAACTTAACACTGTGGGGGTGCAACTGTTGTGAAATATGTTTAAATATACAAAAGTAAATAAAACAACGTAGAATGTTTCACCTATTTAATAAATATCCTAACCAGTTTCGGTCACACGACCATTATCAAAGGATTAGAGCAAAATCTTATACTAAATTTTAAAAGCTAGTGCAACAATATATATGCTTAATCTTAATTGCCTAAAATGAGTGGGGAGTTTACAAAATCTAACTCCGTATGGTTATTGACTAAATTAAGATTTTGGGACAGGGCTTTTATAATCTCTAGCGCTTCTAAGAGTGACAATTTTTTGCTTTTTCTGATACCACTATGGAGTACAGTAGCATTTTTTATGTCCAAGTGGGGGTTAGATAAGACACAATGTTCTGAAAAGCCCGTTTTGGTGTCCTTTTTGTCTATACTTTTTACATGCTCAGATATTCTAACGTTGATTGCCCTACCACTTTGTCCAATATAGCAAGCATCGCAACTGTTACAATGTATTTTATAAATGCCACTTTTATCCAATACACTTGGTTTTGGTGTGATTCTTGAAAGTATTGACCTTAAGTTACACTTGTTATTTTCGACAAGTTTTCCTGTGGATTCTAAGCACTCCATACAAACAAAATTAGCTGTTTTCCATTCATTAATAAATCGCCTTTTAAGTATAACTTTATCTTAGAACTTATTATTATTAAACACATACCTGTTAACAATGGATTCAATCCAACGATAATAGATAACCTACTTAGTAAAAAACAGAAGAAAATCTCATCTCGGCTTCTTTATAACAGTATGTCGTCTTCAGTTGTAAATAACAAAATGTACGCGTCTGTCAATTTTATTAATAACATTAATTTTAACTTTAAAAATGTATTTAACAAATGGAATGTAACACTTGTCGAGAATAACGAGTGTAATTTAAGGTCAATACTTTCAAGAACCACACCAAAACCAAATGTATTTGATAAAAGTGGCATTTATAAAATACATTGTGACAGTTGCGATTTTTGCTAAATTGGACAAAGTGGTAGGACAATCAACGTTAGAATATCTGAGCATGTAAAAAGTATAGACAAAAAGGACACCAAAACGGGCTTTTCAGAACATTGTGTCTTATCTAACCCCCACTTGGACATAAAAAATGCTACTGTACTCCATAGTGGTATCAGAAAACGCAAAAAATTGTCACTCTTAGATGCGTTAGAGATTAAAAATCCCTGTCCCAAAATCTTAATTTAGTCAATAACCATACGGAGTTAGATTTTATAAACTCCCCATTCATTTTAGGTAATTAAGATTAAGTATATATATCGTCGTACTAGCTTTTAAAATTTAGTATAAGATTTTACTCCTTTGATAATGGTCGTATGACCGAAACTGGTTAGGATATATATTAAATAGATGAAACATTCTACGTTATTTTATTTACTTTTGTATATTAACTTATTTCGTTATATACACGTTTTTATAAAAAAAAATTATAGTGATATTTTGAAAGTAAGAGATTCGGTTACGTATGTGCTTAGAATAAAATTTCGTTATTGAATGTGAACGCATCTGCAGACGGTTTACATTCTGTGTCGTGTCGTATCGCGCCGCGTCGCGGAAAAATAGCACAGTCGGTGTCTACATCCCGATAAACGTGCGCCAATGAAACATGACTTCGTTAAATTATTCCGGATGATGATTCCAAACTAGATCGGTCGACTGATCAATCGGCATTCTTATTTTGTTATGTTGGGTCGCTCTGTTGCGTAGGGTCAATAGAACTAATGACTACAAAGTACCTACAACACAACGCGACGGGACCTACTACTGGGCGCGAGAACTTTAACTGACAAATTTTTTCGAAAATATTTACTATACAAGGTAGTTAGAACCTATTTTTAGATCGCTTTTTCTTCACAAATTTTAATGGAAAGAAGGTAAATATAAATTTTTAAGTGTATTTTTGAATAGGTGCTGTTTTAAATATACAGGGTGTTGCCTTGTAAACTACATTAATTTTGTCTTCGATTTTTAATACGTATTAAAGATAAACATTATCGCAATAAATATTTCAAAATAAAAAGGAATCAAAGTCTTACAATAGTTTGTGAAATTAAATTCAATGGTAATTATAAAATTGTACTCGATTATCATTTTCCATCCAAGGGTGCAGACAGAATTTTGAGTGGAGAAGGAAGTGATTAGGAAAACACTTGTATGCACTGGGGAAAAAACAATTTTTGGGGATCCATAACAGACATAAATAGAGGCATATTTTTTAAGTAAGTACCGTTTTGAAATTCTGCCGCCGCCACATTTCGGTCAGCAGAAACATCTGGGCGGTCAGCGTCTTCAAGACCTCTAACCCTACCTTCAGCTTTACTGTCAATGCCGTCTTGATTTTATTTCGTTAGTTACTTTTCTGAAAAAATTTTAGTGACTGTAGCAAACTGAATTTATTATAAATATTTGAAAACGGGGCATGTTTCTTAAGTAAGTACCGTTTTGAAATTTGTGTAAACGTGCAAATATATCTTAATAATTTTATTTTTACATGAATGCCTGTATCTTAATCCACTTTTCTACATAATTTCCTTCAATATTGAGGTACTTGTCATAACGTTTGACAATTTTTTGGATACCCTTCTCATAGAACTCTGTAGCCTGACTTGTTAACTGTTAACCACTGCATCACAACTGTTTTGACTTCGTCACTGTCTTGAAGACGCTGACTGTCCAGATGTTTCTTCAAGTGTAGGAACAAATGGTAGTCACTGGACGCCAGATCAGGGCTATACGGAGGATGATCTAGAGTTTCTCACTGAAAAGATGTGATGAGATCTTTGATCCGATTACCCACATGCGGACGGGCATTGTCATGCACATTTGTGCTGCCATCTATGCTCTCACCCACTTCCTTACTATTCCATCACTCCTAATGTTTTATCCGTAAACTGCACAGATCTCACGATGAACATCAATCGGTTTTAGTGCTTTAGCACTAAGGAATTGTATAACAGCCTGGACTTCACAGTCAGCGGGACTCACGATTATCGGAGACATCTTAAACACTCAGTTAACAACGTAAACAAGGGCGAATCATTCAGAACGGTACTTACTCAAAAAAACATGTCTCCTAGTTTCTACCGATATCATACAAGATAATTAAAATAGTTTTGGCATTGCCGGAAAATGGTTCACGTGGACGAAGCCGCTAGTAAAAGTTTGTATCAGATAATTACTCTGATCAATTAAAGCACAATTTTTAGGTTTCACAAAATCCTATTTACTTTCGATCTTAAGTAAGTTTATTATGACTCCTTAAATAGAATGGGCAAATTTGTTAAACTTTCGTAACAAATGATCGGTGCGTCAATCTGGTCATTATTTGGAATTGTCATGGTACGTATGAGAAAAAAGGCACTTTGAAGTTGTCCATTGTTCACACTCATTCGGTTTTGACACGTGTTGTTAAACAGTGTTACACGTATAAATTAATTGCGCGGCCCTTTGGGACAAAATAACGAGTTTATGGTCGCGTACCAATGCAAAGGGACTTAAAAGGGACGAGCCGATGCCGTCGGACAGAGATGTCTGCCATGTGGAATGGAAATTTAATGATTTCAGTTCGCTTGCATGGCAACACACACATACGTATATACACATATATACCCACACACACACAACACACTAACAATTATTGTTCACTTGACCGATAAACCTTTTGAAGTATACGTCTGCACCCTACGTCATGTTTTGTATGAACAACTTTAATTCAAATATTCCAATTCTTTTTTATGAATTCATTTAAATGTAGATGTCATTATTACGTAATACTGAACATTTAGGATACAAGAACAGATAAATTGGTTCGACCTATCAATAATAAAAAACAATGGCTTAGCTAGAAGGTCAAACGTTCCAAAAAAAAAGACTCTGCTTCCTAGGAAACAGTATAATCATTTAGCTAAATTTAAATACAAACGTAGGGTTTTATTTTTAATTGAATCTGTTAACAGCTGTCAGTTAAGAGAGTTGAGGAAGCTTTACATCATCAAATTTACGTAATAGTAATGAGTTGGTCATCATTTTGACGAAACTATGAGAAATGGATAATGATTTGGAACATGTTGGTTCCCATGTATACACCATAGATAATTAAAATAGAATACCAACTAACCGAAATAGATTTTAATAAATAACAATAAACAGCCTAATAAATAAAAATATATAAAGAAAAGGTGAGTATGGTAAATGAATAAATAAATAAATAAAAATAGAACAATGACCACAATTACTACTAACACAATTTTATTGAGCTGACACGTGTTTCTCCCACTTCAAACGTGGGCATTATTAACGCGAAACTGATTCTAAAATTTAAAATTTTGCCCATTTATAGGGGCGGGGGTTAAAGACCGAAAAGAAAAGATATTGGAAAGTAGAACAAGGGAAGGAAACTTGAATACGTTCAATGTCATTTTGTAAAATTTTTGAATAGCCAATGCTGTTGGTCTATGAAAAACAACTTTACAAATGTATCTTTCGACAAACAAGTAAGGAAATGGATCTAAACGAAATGCGTGTGTTCAGTAACCGTTAATACATTTAGAAGGCCTTTCTGATTCTTTCAAATAAAAATATATCAAATCGCCACACTAGATATCGGTCTATAACTCCTAAAAAGCGCAATTTAAAGTATTGGTCAGCTCATAAAATAATCAAAATAAAGCTCAAAAACCATTAGCTATTAGTTTTAGACAAAAAATATTTAGTCCAAACGTGGTTCTAATCAAGAAAACCCGATGTTAGTTAGAATTTTTAAAAGAAAAACCTCATGAGACTTTGTTAAGTATACTATTAGGTTATCCTACCCTGGACCTGACTTGTTCCTGAGAAGGTATGCCTTACCATCCTGTACTCATGTTCGGTTCGGAAACATGATGGGTATTATCAGTAAGTCAAAAAAGCAAATTACAAGCAATGGAAATGAAATATCTCAAAGGAGTCACAAAATTAGACAGAATAAGAAACGTGGATATTATGCATAAATTAGGAATAATTAGAGAACAGAACATTATTGAACAAAACCAATTGACGTGGTTTGGACATGTGGGTGGATTGAAATCGGAGAGACAAGTAAGGAAAGTTTGGGAAAATAAAAAAAAAAGAAAATAAATCAAGAAATATATGGATAAACGAATTTGAGAAAACGTTACAGTGGAGTGGTATCACGTTATATCAGGGGAAGGAATAGATGGAGAAGCATCAACAGAAGCAAATGAGTTAAGGATTTTAACAGACGAATGTTTTGCAGTATTTTGATAGAAAGGCTTATAAATATAACATAAAACTATTATTTTGTATCGATGTGGCTTTAACTCTTGCAACTCCATAATAACTATTAAAACTTTTATAAGAAATATTTCCAAAAAAAATAGGAAAGCATATTTCAAAATTTACAGGTGCAAAAATTTCGTTCAAAACAAATAGTTCTTTAGGAAAAATTATAAAAAATAATAAAGATGAAACAAATAAAGCTGAAAAATCAGGAATTTATTTACTAAAGTGTGGAAGATGTGAGAAATCGTATTTAGGACAAACTGGGAGAACATTTAAAGAGAGAATTAAAGAACATTTAAGCAGTTTTAACAAACAAAACACTACATGTACCTTTGCTGAACATCTGCAAGAACAAAAACATACTTTTGACGAAAATTTAAAAATCCTTCATACATAAAACAAACGAATGAAACTTAATCTGTTGGAAAGAGTAGAAATAAATAAACTCTATAAAAAAGGTTTTGCTCTAAAGGACCAATTAGAAGTATGTAATTCACCTTTATTAAATATTTAATAAATTGTAAGTATCTTCCCAACATGTACCCCTAGACTTAGATGAATAAGTTAGTATATAAGGAGTTGTATTGTAAAAATATATTTGTAAATCTTCTACCTGAAGAAGGCACTGTGTGCTGAAATGATCATAGAAAATAAAAATATTTTGCAACCAAAACGAGTTTGTTTTAATAGTTATAAAACTTTCAATTTATTGGTTTGGATCTGTTAAGCGATATGGTTTAGGGTTGAAGTATAATATCTTAGGGCTTGCCTGACTAAGAGATCTTTGCTTGTTCATTTTCTTACCAAACCTGAAGTTTATTTTTGGAATATTAAAAAAGGCGTTCTTGTTTCGTAGGTTCAAATAAAATTTAAATGGGTGGGGGGGGGTGAAATTACTAAGTCTGATGTGTTTAATGATAGTTTGTATTTAATTTCGTTATGTATGACCCTCTCCGAAAAGTTAGGCTATTGTACTTGCAGCTGCCCTTCACACTTTGGTTTTCATTATCAAGTTGGCATTAATTCCTTTAATTTCTCGGCACTTCCCAATTTTATTGAAAGCATTGTCTGATCTGAGAAACATTTAAAATTTGGGGGAATCGTGAAAAGATTGTGCGTTCCATTGTTGTTTCAAAAAAAAGGGGAATGTTATCCCAAGTAAGAGGGGCAACGGTAGGGCACGACCATGGATATTTACTTAATACCAACGTAGACGAGACGCCACCGTCTGCAATTCTTAAACCATTTCCGGAGAATATCTGCCGCTTTTATTTTTCGACCGAACGTCCGACTCCACAACTGTCGTTGACCGCGTTCTTAAAAGCTTTTCTTTCAATTTTTATCCCTAAAATTCACCATTCCTTTCTCTATCGTAATATAGCAATTCTTTTCATAATCGGAATCATTGTCCTTTTCAAGACTGAATAGAGAACTTCACGCTGCGAATCACTTTTTTTTCACGTTAAGTGGATGTGAAAATTGCTTCACTTTTTCGATCAAAAATCAATTCAAATCAGATTCAACAAACATTACGATAAATCACGATCTAAATGTTAAATGTCTACAGTTTTTTTTAATATACATGTAATTGTGATAGTTTAATTATTATAAAAGTAAAATATGAAATTTCATCATTTCAAAAGGTTTCAACAAAATATATGCGACAATCAGAATATTAAAATGGTTTATCGCTATCAAATTGCAAACGTGAAATTTAATGGATTCATTTTGGCTAAATTTGGACTTTAATATGATTTAGTTGTTCCATTACTTTTAATTTTGTTGGAGATGTAAAACGCACGACAGAACACCAACAAAAATAATTTTTTGGGTTTTTCATTCCTATCAGTTACTCATACTGGTGGGTGGGCAGTCCCTCCGACCTACACTGTACTACAAAGCCGAAGGCTAGGGCGTAAGGTCCTCTTCAGCATCCTTTCAGGAATCGTGGGAATGGGTGGGTGGTGTGGTTAGGGAGAGAAGGATGAAACGGACGAAATGAAGACAGAAGAGAAGTGAAAGATTATCAATCAATCTGTGGAATATTACTGCCCCAGCATTTACCTTGAATGCTAAGCAACGATCTAAAAAAATATATATACTTTTGATAATGCAATGTTTGTGAAACATTTTATAAACTGTTAAAAATAACGTAGAATAAAACACAATATTATTTCACTAATTTTTATTGAACTCGACAATATTATTTCGATCGTCAGCGATCATTATCAAGAGTACTTAAGTTAAAGCTTAAAACTAATGCCATCATATTTATACTAATTACAGATTACATAGGAGTAGTGGGGAGCTTGTGGATCCTAATTCAGTCTGAGAATTACGTAAAAGAAATAAACACTATTAAACTTATAGCCAAAAATAATGGGTATAAATCTGCTATCATTGATAATTTAGTCAATAAAAAAGTTAACAAATCAACTTCAAAATTAATTTATAATGCCACTTCCTCAGAAAATACAAATTCTGAACTTTATTGTTCCATTAAATTTATAAACAACTTTAGTCCCAATTTTAAAAATAAGTTAAAAAAAAAAGAATCTTAAAGCCATAGAAACAAATAATGTCAATTTAAAAACCTTACATGTAAAAAACAAACCATCACGACCTTCGAAATAAAAAAGCGGTGTATATAAATTGCTCTGTAACAACTGTGATGGAATTTACATTGGAAAGAGTGGAAGAGCTATTGGTAAGCGATTAAAAGAACACGAGTACAGCATAAAAAAAACTCAAAAAAACAGGATTCGCGGATTGCATTGATTCGAACCATTCATTTGATATAAAAAATACGAAAATCATTCATACTAATATACATAATAGCAAAAACCTATCTATGCTAGAAAATATAGAAATCAAAAAAGCTATATTCCAAAAAGTAAATTTAGTTAATAATCAGACTAAATTAGGATCCACAAGCTTCCCACTACTCCTATGTAATCTGTAATTAGTATAAATATGTTGGCATTAGTTTTAAGTTTTAGTTTAAGTACTCTTGATAATGATCGCTAACGACCTAAACAATATTGTCGAGTTCAATAAAAATTAGTGAAACAACATTGTGTTTTATTCTACGTTATTAACAGTTTAATATATATATATATATATATATATATATATGTATCAATTTGGGTACGTGCCTACTACGTAGTTAACTCCCCACAAAATTTCAGTCCCTTAACGTAATAATTACGCTAAAAAAAATTTAAGTATTTGTCATTGTTTTAACGATATCTACGTTAATTTTTGACGTAGAATGAAGTGGGTTTTTTTATTGAATATTTTTCCAGTTTCTACAGAGATTTTTGGAAATTTTGAAATTTTGGCGAGAAATTTCTTATACGGCTAGACCCATTATTGTAAATATTAAAATTTACTTGATACCATCGTTGTCATGATTTTTATATACTTATATAATATTCGTGCAAGCCCTTAATGATTAACTTTTGATTTTTAAAGGACACAGCTGATTAAATCTGTATAAGGGTCGTTCTTTTGCGCCTTGAATCCTATGGAGAACTATTGCCTTCTGGCCATTTAAAATGTTTTAAAGGCGTTGTTTCCTTTTTTTTCTCTTCGTCAAGTACAAAGAAAAAATAAAAAGGCTTGTCGATTTCGAGTCAATAATAAGGTAAAAATACAAAAGGCCGCCTTGCGTCGTTTCTCATCAGCGGGAAGTGAACGGGGCGGTTTCGCAGGGGGATGTTCCTGATTACAGCCTCCGTTACAGTAATTGCATACCTGGTTCACACGGAATCGTCAGGAACACCCAAACCATTCACGTTCAAGTTTTAGGGGTGCGGAATCTTTCACCACCTGTGTCGTCACGTTCAAGGAAACCTCATATTAACTGGCCCAAGACAACACAACACAACACAACACGTTAAGTCCATTCACACACATACAAATACTTTAGAACGTACACGAATGATGATTTTATTGGTATTATTGTCAGAAGTTTTTTATGATTTAGTACATTGTTCTTCTTTTATGAGTTTGCGATTTGCATAGGTATATTGTAAATACAAATTAAAACGGCTGTTGTAGGTACGCCCTAAAACTCCTACTTAATCTTAATCCTAAAACTCAAACAGCGGAACGTTAAATAATACATTCCAAATTCATTAACCTAGGTTTAAGGTTGCAGTTCCTTAATCTAGTTCAAATTTATTCTACTATACGGAATTTCCAGCAATATTTAATCCCTCAATTTTATTTATATGCTTCAATTGTTGTCAAGCATTTCAACTTTGGTTTGGTTTATTTCATTATATTGTTTGAAGGTTTTAGTCAATACATGGATTCAATCAAATGATTAACGCTTCAAGGTATCATCTAAAATTGTAGCAGTAAGGAGTAAATGCTAAAACCAACTACTGTCCTGGTTAGAACTTCAGGATTCTACAATCTAGCTAGACGTGAAGTTTTGGAAATAGAACAACATCCTAATAACATAAACAGAGATGATGGGTTACACATCAGCAAAGCTTGGAAACCTACTCTGAAAAATAAACAAAGTGCCACCAACCGAAAAAGACCGAATCAACAAAACAACATGGATGCAGTCAACCGGAACAAATCCAGTATAAGAATGGTAATCCGTTCTCAAACTGCATCAGTTACGAATCAACACAGTCACTACTGAAGATGCCGTCAGCGAAGTTCGGCGAAACGTCTGGAAGAATCAAATTCCACGGACCACGGCCAAAAAGCCCGGAATACAACACCACATCGATGAAACCAAAAAAACTGTTAATTAAGGTCCTTATTTACCTTTTTATTGATACGGAATTGTAATTATAAATGTAAGTATGGACGTGCCGACTTTGAGCTTCACATGGTGGTCACTGTTGATTCTGAAAGATTCTTAGACAAAGGTAACATATCCAAAAAAGAAAGCATTAAAATCCTTGTTCATTTAAATATTAAGGATCAAAGATCCAACATTTGGAATGCGTCCCACCAAACAGGCAATTCGAAAATGTGGGACCTTTAATCTTTAATATTTAGACGAACAAGGATTTTAATGCCTTCTTTATTGGATAAAAAGCAGAATGCTGGTTGAATTGGGAGCCTTATCGTATCTTTAATAAATTATGCTTCCGTAAGTTAAAATTGTAGCGGTTAAATCCTTTGTATATCGAAATAAGCGGGAAATACGTTACAGTCAACTCCTTTTAAGTGGAATTGATATTTGATGTTCTACTTGAAGTTAGAGAATAAAAAGGTCATTCGAAAAAAATTGTTTATAAACTTTTACAGTAGTGTGTGACTCATTAATCATTATTTAATTTTTTGATTGTTTCAAAATTTAATACATAAGTTAAACAAGTTGTTCCCATCAAACTACAATTATATACTTCTAATAATGTTTCATCATATACATTATGTGCTTTATACAATAACAATACTACCAATTTTTATGTAAAATATAATCACTAGCTGCTGATAAACATATAAAAATTAATACATTCTTTTATTTCACACCAAATACCAGTTTATTCTTTTTAATTATCAGAAAATAAAACAAACAATAATTTGTTTTTTTTAAGTACTGGTCATATAGATTGCATTTTTGAGAATGGCAGAATTAACACAAAAGAGTAACTGCTTAAAGAGATGACTCGGTTTTCTTCCAAATGCAAAATTAATAATACATTTTTTACTAGAGTTTCTTAAACTACCAGAAATCCTACTTTCTCAGATTAAATACTCTGCAAATACGCTTCACACAAGGTAAAAAAGAACAAACTAAAATAATACTATACAAATTAAAGTTTAGTTTTAAAAGAAAATTAGTCATTGTCAGAATGTAGACCTTAAGTAAATGTGGAGATTTAGGGAATAAATTATTTTTCATCCTTATCTTTGCCTCCGTGCTTTAAAAATGCGAGTGAATTCAACATACGATACTCACGATACATTTCACCAACCTCATCATCAGTATAAAAAAAACAATTTTTGTGTTTCATTCCCACCAGCTACTAGTGCTGGTGGGCGGGCAGTCTCTCCGACCTACACTGTAGGGTAGGGCGTAAGGCCCTCTTCAACCTCCTTGCAGGAATTGTAGGAATGGGTGGGTGGTGTGGTTAGAGATAGAAAGATGAGACGGACGAAATGAAGACAGAAGAGAAGTGAAAGATTATCTGCTGAATATTACTGCCCAGCATTTGTCTGAATGATCCAAGGAAACCACAGAAAACTTGGACCAGAGTAGCCGTACCTATGTTCGAACCAGTGACCTCCCGAATGCTAAGCAATGGTCTAGAGCACTAGACCATGCCGCTCGGTATTTAGTACCTAAAAATGGTAACTTACTAAAGTTCTCTTAAACGTTCTTCATTGATAATTCCATTGTTCTCTTCACCAAACATCCAAAAGCATTTTTAATTACATCTTCAGGGTATATGCCTTGTAAACGTTCACTAAATAATGCCAAAAACATTGAACAGGAGTTTCAATCATCATGGTATCCAAATAATCATGAGTGGGGTTTTTACCTATAGATGCAAGCATATCATGAAGGTCCCCCTTATCAATAAATACATGATGGTTTTGGTCAATCATATTAAAGGCTTCTTTAAACACTGCTATTTGAGCTTGATCAAACATTGCGAAAACAGTAGAAGTAGCTTTTTGGGTCCTCTTTTATGAGGTTTCTCGACGACTAACAGTTTTTCGTGAGGACATTTTTCTAATAATATTACCCTTGTTGTGTTGTATTATTTACAATAGAAATAAAATATTTAATTTGTAATAAATAACGAATTCACTGTCCTGTTTGGTCTACTTTACATGCAGTGGGATCTTAAAAGCCTCAAATTCTGTAGTTTCAGTAACGGATCAATTTTTCTGAGACAGGAGCTCGTGTATAGATATAATGGTAACTCTTTAAATTTATTTTTTCTTAAACAGTAGTAATCTTTAGGATAGTATGATAAAAAAGGTATTTATATTGGGATTATTTCCTGGATTACGTTTGCTTACCTAGGTATAATACGATAAATGTGGTGTAGAACGTGCTAGGTACCTGCTACGGGACCGAGAGTAGAATATTCTTTTCGGTTCGCTTCGCGAGCTGCATTAGGGACGCAGCCATTCGTGTTGTGAAGCGATTAAAATATGTTCAGGGATCTGCTTTGCCCAGACACCGTGTCAATTTCACATATCGTGCGGAAGGGTTTTGTTTCGTGCGGACGCTTTGTGTGTAACTTTACATGGGTTTTTAGTTCGAACCAAATTCGCTGAACCAAAACTGAACTGAACCGAACCGCGCGTTTGCTTGTCAATGTCTCTCCTTTTGCCTCCTGTTCTGGATGCAGTTGGATCTATTTTTGCTTTCCAACTATTTCACAAACATAAACATTCACACACATGCACCTGCACAAAACTCCAGCATGTGAACCTTTTGGTATGTTACATACAAACGAAAACCTCGTCATAATATGTTTCTTTTTGCATAAATGGAATTAGTTCGGATGGGTTATGGGACCGTTTAACGGTGGGAATTACCTAATGGGTCATAATGAATGGAATTTTGTATGAAATTTACACTTAATAAGGTAATATGTTTGGAAATTAGAAGCTCGTGATAAACAAATTGATAGGCGAATACAATTACAATCCCAACAAAAATATCTACTAGAAATCAGCATATATCCCATGATTGTATTTCTATAGAATGTTGTGGAATTTCTTACAGAGCCACGTGGTGATTTCTTTGGGTTTCTTGCACATTTAATTTAATGAATACTTTGAATGAATTAACCTTAGGCTATTGCCTTTGTTAAGAAGTTGATGTAGTAGTCTTGGTGGTCCAGTTTTCTAAAAAAAAATACTTATGTACCAAGCCTACGTAAAAGTAGAGTTACTCTAAAGAAGGTACGCAAATTTTTGATTGATCTGTGGTTGTAGTGGTATACAATACCAAGCGACGTGGTCTAGTGCTCTAGATGATTCCTTAGCATTCGGGAGGTCACCGGTTCGAATCCGGGTCCGTCTGTCCTAGTCCAAGTTTTCTGTGGTTTCCTTGGATCGCTTAGGCAAATGCTGAGGTATTAATATTCGACAGATAATCTTTCACTTCTCTTCTGTCTTCATTTCGTCCGTCTCATCTTTCCCTCCCTAACCAACCACCCATTCATTCCCACGATTCCTGCAAAGAGGCTGAAGAGGGCCTTACGCCCTACCCTCCGACTTTGCACTACAGTGTAGGTCGGAGAGACTGCCCGCCCACCAGCACGAGTGGCTGGTGGGAATGAAACACAAAAAAGTTTTCGTTTTGGTATACAATGATGAGACCAATTACTAAGCAAAGTCATTAAATCTTTTCTCACAAAATCGACTCGAATACGCCACCATCGGAACATTTTTTCGGTCAAAATGGATTCGAATAGCTCAATGATTGAAAATTATGACTCAGTGGTAAAATATCAATTTTTTTCCTTCTCCAATGTGTTGTCTGCATGTTTGTGATTATTTTAGGAGATGTTGCATAGATGTAAATGTGACTTTCATTTCGAGAAACATTTCCGTATTGATATATTTCATTGTATAAAACATTTAAGTACATAACATAAGTGAGCAGTTGTGAAACATGTACATTCAAAAACAAACCCCATACTATTTCTCAGACATTCAGTCTCGTTACCTTTAAATCATCTTTTATTCTCAATGTATGTTTTTGAAATTACTATTTAAACCAAATTCTAAAATTTAAATGTTGTACAAAGCCAGAGTAACTGTGAGGGTTTAAAAAAAATCGAATTGATTGCTCGAAAGAGTTTATAGAATCGAAATAGACACTCAGTATATGAACCTTGTGCGTCAGTTTCTGTGGAGCCTTTTCTGTTTGTTGTCGCATACGTTTGTGTTCACGGGGATTTGGTACGTAAACTGCCTCTCTAAATAACCGATACCCTTTGATTACTTCTATTTCAGAAGCGCCGAGGGTTCCTAGTCTCCAGACTGGAATGCTTCAAAAGGTTTCGGAGTTTGCGGTTAAATTAGGCTGAAAGATTTTCAACAATAAAAGAAAACAGAGGGAACCCACTCATCTGTTTAATATCCTCGAAAAGGGTTTTTGTGACGGATAGGTATTGTCATTGAATATTATGGTTTTATTTGTTTTTAAATTAGTCATTCTGATGCTGTTCACATTCATTATTACCTTGAATCTTTGATTTCAAAACTCTTTATTAAACAGTTGATGATAAATTATTTGTTACATCAAAGAGAAAAGAAGAAAATCAAATAAGTTTCACGAAATTTTTTATTGTCTCGAAAATATTGTTTCGGTCGATTCGACCATTAACTGGAGAATACAAAAGATTACTAAATATGTAAAATGTGTTCAAACAATTTATTCTATTAAATTACAAGAAACGTGGTGGGGAGGATAAGTTATAATTTATACAAGTTTATAGTTTCTTGTAATTTAATAGTATAAATTGTTCGAACACATTTTACATATTTAGTAATCTTTTGTATTCTCTAATTAATGGTCTATACGACCGAAATAATATTGTCAAGACAATAAAAAATTTCGTGAAACTTATTTGTTTTTCTTCTTTTCTCTTTGATTTGAAATGTTTCACAAAAAGTGCACTATTCAAAGTTTAAGTTTTATTTGTTAAATCTTTGTGAAAAGCTCGTAGGACTTGGGTCCTACGATTAGTCTATAATAAAAATAAAAATCTGAAAGACTTCTACGTAAAGGGTTATGAAGAATTGTGTCATAAATAGATGCATATCGAAGAAAGTCAGAAATCTGGAGAAAATTAAAGTGATTGTGGTATACATAAAATTTGAAGATTGTTCATACCTGAACCTTGTAAAATTTTAACACTAAGATCCAAAAATATTTAATAACTAATAGGGAATCAAAATGAGTTACCAATTGGAGCATTCAGTTAAAACACAGGACCTATTCTGACGATTTATCTAAGTTTTGGCTCAATATCAGTATGTATAAGGACCGGTCTGATGATGATTTTGGAAAATGTGCCAAGCCCATATCAATCAAGTTTTAATGAATCCTTCTAAATATTAAGATCAAAGATCCCACATTTGGAACGTGTCCTACCAAGTAGGTACAGCGAACCAAAAGCCAAACCCACAACCGGTTTCGACCTATCGGGTCTCAACAGAGTAATTCCATTCCGGTAGGGGTATTAGCCCTCTGAGTAGTTGTTTCTGTTGATTCCATATTTATGTTTATCAAATAACTAATAGAGTTACCACAAATTTAGTAGATAATAAAAGAGGTAAATTTTTAAGTAGTAACAAAATTTCCTCATTAATTTGAGGTAATCTGTAGTAGAAGTACAAACTAATTCAAAATTAATATCACACTAATGTATTTAAATTTAACCTCTACTAATAAATTATCCAAAATTTTACATTATTAATAAACTTAGTGATTACGTAATTAGAGGTTAATTTAAGGTAGAAATGGTACGTGGGACGTCCAGGATGACGCTTCACAGTCCATCCTAATAAAGTAAGCGTACTTAGCACTCTTGTAGGTATTAACAAAAGTGTATTAGTGATAGTTCAGTGGATGGAAATTGTTAAAAGGACGCAGTTTAGGATAAGTAATGGCGTCACGCTGAGTCAGTGTAGAAACTACCCCGCTGCTGGCAGATAATAGGGCGGTTCCCGCCCTAGAAACGAATTATTACAACAACTACATACATAAGCAGATAGAAACGTATTACCTAGTACTACGTACACTATACATAGTCACCTTTACATTATTGTGTACATCGCTCTCGCCTTTACTTTATACCGTGCGTGGTCGCCGTAGGTGCATTTTAACATTGGGTGCAGTTCCGATTTCCGTTATGCGATTAACCACAATCGCATTATATATGACCATATTTGCCAAGGGCCCCCGATTCTGTCCAGTTGGAAGAACCGCGAAAAAATAGAGACCGAAACGTGCCGGTATTTTGAAAACCGCGTCGAACTTCCAAATAAACAAACTAGTCATTGGTCTGTGGACCCTGGTCTTTCAAAGGTCCCGTGATAAAGGGTAAAAATAATGTTTATTCAGTCTTGAAAGAAAATTAGAAAATAAATAACCTCAAAAATAACCAATTACCATTTTGTTTTTGTATTTATTATAAAAAGAGGGAACCGAAATGTATTTAATTCAAAATATATTATATTATTGATGTTTACATAAAAACTCGTGCGTATATATTGCTGTTAAGGAGTGTTATCTTTTAGTAATAACGATAAGTGGATGTTTGTTATGGATATAAAATAGTGTTAGTCGCATGCTTAATTTTGAAAGAGGGTAGTTTTATGGTTAGTCAGGTAGAAAGTAAGGCAAGCGTATAAATAATAGAATAGTTCGAGACGGACAGTGAGCACAGTCGGTTGGTTACCTAAAGACATTTGTAAATTAGTATTTATCGCTTCTTGATCAATCATTCAATAAATTTTACATATACGCAATTTCATTGTGTTATTTCTTCGAGTATCTGCCAACAAGGAGGAATTTTGGGTAACAGTTAGGGCCAGATCATCGCAAAGATAAATGAGACAAATATCTAGCGCCCGGTTTTTTTAAGGGCAAAGCCAAATTGACTATTTTGAAAAGATTTGTAAATGAGATACTTTTCTTTTGGACAACTATATATAATATAAAATAAACATTTAAACTAAAATATTTTCCTTTTTATACGGTTATTATTATTATTGTGAATTCAAAATGTTTCTTCTTATTCCAATAATTTAGATTTTTTAACATCTTGTGGAATATTGTTAATAAATTTTGTGGAAGAGGGAGGGGAGGCCCAGTAAGAAGAATATGGTCCCATAATGGGTTAATACGGTCCTGGGTAACAAAGTTTATTTTTGCATAAAGTAGTTGAAAAATAAAAAAAAATCTGTTTTGAGATATTCACATTACAGTACAGTAAAAGGTTAGAGAAATTTTTAGAGATTTTCTCAAAAACTTAGTTTTAGAAAAGGGTGTAACCCCCTTCGCTGATAGTACCTTATATATTTGAATCGTATAGGTGAATATTAGTGCAAATTATTAATTAATTCGTAAAAATTTAAAACAGTTAACTGGTAAGTTACCATTTTTAGGTACTAAATACCGAGCGGCGTGGTCTAGTGCTCTAGATCATTGCTTAACATTCGGGAGGCCACCGGTTCGAACCCAAGTCCGGCTGCCCTGGTTCAAGTTTTCTGTGGTTTCCTTGGATCATTTAGTCAAATACTGGGGCAATAATATTCCACAGATAATCTTTCACTTCTCTTCTGTCTTTATTTTGTCCGTCTCATTTTTCTCTCCCTAACCACACCAACCACCCATTCCCACGATTCCTGAAAGGAGGCTGAAGAGGGCCTTACGCCCTACCCTCCGGCTTTGCACTACAGTGTAGGTCAGAGGGACTGGGAGTGGTTGGTGGTAATGAAACACAAAAAAGTTTAAAAGTTTTTTTAGATAGTAAATAAATTCCATTAAGAAGGCATACTTTACTTATTAGTGAATTATCATAAATACTTTTTACTGGGACAGATAGAATTGAAATTTTAGTACATTGTTTTAGCTACACCTAAAAATGTCAAAAAAGAAAAAGGAAACCATTATACCTGGTTTAATATTTGGACTCGTGCAAATCTTTATCTAAGGAGAACATCGTGGCGTGTTGTAATGGCCTTATTTCATTCGTACATTGTTGTTAAACATAAATTAACTATAAATCCTTTTAAAATGATGTCGAATGATTCTCAATGACTACTTCAGAAATCGAAATCGTTTTGTGTTGAATATAATGTACTCGTTCAGATGTACCAAACGACGTGTAAATAAAATAGAAGGAAAAAAGTGAGTAAGCACATTCGTTTTCACGAAAGTCAAAAACAGCGAGGCATTGTAAATTTCCGTATTGTACCTTGTGCAATTTAGGGTGATAATTTTCAATACCTACATTCTTAGTTGACTAGTTAATTGGAAACCGCCAATAATTGTTTATGGTAAACCAATAAAAATAAAGAAAAACAATTTCTGAATTACTTTAATTTATTTTGATGTGTTCGAGTTAATTCTGCACCTCTTCCAGATTTGATCTCTTCCCCATCCAGTGAAGAACAATTAAATATTTGAACGAAACATAGATTACATAAGTCAACAAAATGAGGAATCAAGAAAGAAAGGGCTGTCATTTACGACGTAATTTGCGACGCTGATTTCAAGTATAGAATTAGAATTGCTTCCTAGCTTTAAAACTCAAAAAATGCAGTTTTTCTTTTATTGAGAGGGTTACAATATGAAATAAAGAACAAAATAACTAAGAGACTAATCAATTAAAAAATAAATTCAAACGCCTTATAACACTACAAACAATGTTTATTGGTACAACCAAATGTATACATTTCGACTACGAAGTTGTCATTTTTAATGGTAATAGTAAACTAAGATTAAGAAGAAAAAACTTTTTTTGTGTTTCATTCCGACCAGCTACTCGTGCTAGTGGGCGGGCAGTCCCTCCGACCTACACTGTAGTGCAAAGCTGGAGGGTAGGGCGTAAGGCCCTCTTCAGCTTCCTTTCAGGAATCGTGGGAATGGGTGGATGGTGTGGTTAGGGAGATAAAGATGAGTCGGACGAAATGAAGACAGAAGAAAAGTGAAAGATTACCGACCACGCCGCTCGGTACAGACTTAAATATGTACATAAATTACCGGTCTGTCTCAACAACTATTATTGAATTCAGTTTGTAAGACTTGCTGTAGGTTTCAACCCTTATAAATACCACTTTAAAATCATATTATACATTCACTTTGATAATTGCATAACAGCCGAAACAATATTGTCAGTATTTAATAAAAATTGTGCTACATATACCAAGTGTTTTGTTTTTTCTTAATATTAAACATGTTCCACCAAGAGCCAAAATTCAATTTCGCTAATTTACGTTACTTACAGTTCACTAAATATATCTGCTACTATTGTTAAAATAGAATTACTCTTTGCACTATTACTTATGAGTTGTGTAATTAGTTGTAGAACAAAATGGATTTCTGTTCTAAGTTTATTCATTATTAAGGGCTGTTTTTTGTTTTATTACAGATGTTCTGCTTCAAATCCTTGGAGTTACCTCCGAATATCCTCACAGGGGTCAAAGAGGCGTAAAAAGTCACTGCATTCCTCTGAAATTCTATTTTTTTTCAGTATTTATATAATTTCAAAGATATTTGTTTCTCTCACCGTTTGGAATATATCATAGTTTTCTAAATATTGAATGAATTTTGAAGTACTCATAAGTCATTCTTTTTCTTTTCCTTAAGGGTTTTGCTTCTTTTGGTGACTATATTACTTTAAAGACAGGATTAGAATAGTATTAAAATTTGTACTATTTAGGGTTCCACAGCTCAAAAAGATCAAACAGTTTTCCTTTGCAATTGTTCAAACAATTGTTTTCCAGATGGTTTGTTTGGTTTGGAATGGCAATGATTCATTTTGACCCGTGTAAATGGAAGTCAGTCATAAATATTAGGAGAAATAAGTAACGATTTTCGATGTTTCTTTACTTCTCTGGGTTATCATTGAAAATATTTTATTTCTATAAGTATTGAAAATTAAAATAATGTAAAGAAAAAGGCACCCAAACTTCACCGGAAAACTACAGCGCACTTTTGCGGGTTTTAAGTTTAATCTCATTTATACTAAATTTAATATGCTCCCCTTAAAGGTTAATCACCTTTGATATCAGCTCCACGTATTATTACTTACTTTTTCATTATATTCGTATGTTCTAAGACCTCTTCTGGAATACATACGTATATAAATATTGTTTGCGAAAAGTTTGGCAAGTCTATGTAAATTTCTCCACGCATAATAATTAAATTTCAAAATTTTAATTAACTGAGGGTGAGATTCGCGAATTATTGTCATAGTCAGGCAGAGGTCTCCCATAATAATGAGCAGCCCCTCCTTGTCGTTTTGCTCGAAACTTTTAACTTTTCCTCGGCGGCCTTATGACGTACTCTTCGTCATCTACGTGGTGGTGGTGGTGGTGCTGCTGACGATGGTGGCGTAGTTGCTCCGTTTCCAGGATAAGGAAACTCGTCGAAGCGGCAATAATAGGAAGCGTATCTTCTCTGGGAGGGAGTTGATACGACCTCCTACTGTTCCCGAACAGTTTTCAGCAAATATATATGTATATATAGCACCAGCAGCCGCACACTCTGTTGCTAACTTTTGCCATTTTGTGAAGTGAGAAACGATAAAATTAACTAGTTGTTCCAGCGACCGAAGAGTCGTCCGCGACTCTGATAAGGGGTAATATGTTGCACACCCCCCTCACACGGAGCGGAAATGAACCAACTCGAGTGAGGTAATTTTCCCGCACAGCTTCGTTGCTCAAACGAAAAAGAAGGAAAAAGGTGAATTCTGAACTCCAACGGTTTTATCTTCAACTGCCTTGTAAAGGATTTTGAAATTATTTTTAAATAATATATATTATACAGATATCACGTAAAGAAATTGATTTGGCGTTTACTTGGTGAAAGTTGTACATACTGAGGGATGTATTAAAAGGCACATAAACTTTTCACAAATATATTTACTAACTACACGACTATAGTTTCACTACGATATAGCTTTTTCAAGTGTTGGTATTGTACAAACATAGTTTACAGAGTTGTTGCTTATTTCTGATTCTGTTGTTAATGGAGGGGGTGATTTTTGAACAAATTCAAGAGAGGTGAACTGCTTAAATCTAGTTGATCATTTAATAACAAATTAGGATTACAATTTTTTATTTTATTCATTTCTAATGATTATTCTACTTTTCCCTAATATATGTAAAATTTTAAATTGTATGTTAAATAATGTATTTAAAATTTTACATATCTTAGGAAAAAGTGGAAAACTAAATATATTAGAATCATTAGAAATCAATAAAATAAAAAATTGTAATCCTAATTGGTCATTAAATGATCAACTAGAATTAAGCAGTTCACCTCTCTTGAATTTGTTTAAAAATCAACCCCCTCCCTTTACAATAGAATTAGACAAACACCATAAACTAAGTTTGTACAATACCAATACTTGAAAAAGCTATTTCATAACGAAACTATAGTCGTGTAGTTAGTAAATATATTTGTGAAAAGTTTTTGTGCCTTTTATTAAATCCTTCAGATATCACGTTACCCAAAATTATTTTAAGGAGTAGGGTAAGGGAAGTCATAATTCGCATTTTTTTACAATTAGGAGATAGTATTAGGAAGTAGGACAACAAAAGCTAATAAAGTAAAAACACACACAAGATATTGTTTTACACTTTTTTATTAGAACTACTCTAACAATTGTTTCGACTGATTAGGTCATCATCTGAGAGTTGTAAAGAAACTAATTGAAGATTAAACAGTAAGGTCTATTTATGCTACCCCTCCTAATTAGCTAATGTCTGTGATAGATTTGAATATAGGACTTTTTAGCCCTTCTGTTAAATCATTTGTGATATTTAAGTTTGACCAATTCAACCTTTATTTTCTAAGTGAATAACCGGTAATTTATTGTTATTAATAGAGTGTTTTAATGTAATACAATGTTGTGACAGACCAGTGGATACTTTGTTGTCTTAAACTGATTTTTTTATATTGAACATAACAACAAATTATCCACTGGTCTGTCACAACATTGGATTACATTAAAACACTCTAAAAATAAAGGTCACAAATTAAACTATTTGGAAAAACTTGAAATTCAAAAAGCGCTAAATTCAAACTTAAATATCACAAATGATTTAACAGAAGGGCTAAATAGTCCTATATTCAAATCTAATCAGTCGAAACAATTGTTAGAGTAGTTCTAATAAAATAGTGTAAAACAATATCTTGTGTGTGTTTTTACTTTATTGAAGATGTTTTACAATTATCCAACCGCGGAATCAATTAATATTAACAAAAGCTAATATCTAATTGACCAAGCGTCAACATATGCATTAATTATTTGAAAATGTCTCGGTAAAGAAGACGAAACGGTCCAAGGTCGTTATGAAGTCATTAGTTATTTTTGTTTCAATTGTTTGAACTATTCTTCCAGTATTATTGTAATGGACATGTTGTGATCCGTAACTTCTTCTTTTTATTAAAACTGTCCAATTGCGTCGTTGTAAATCCCATGAAAAATCCGACAACACGTATAAATATTGAAGTAAATTTTTAAAGGGGTACATTTTGACAGGTTTAATTGTAATTAATGGTCATTTTTATAACCTTGTGTTTTGGTTCTTTGGATTTCTTCAAGGAAAGCAATACATAATATGTAACAGAGTGTAATTTTTTATTTTATCTTCAAAAGGATTTTAAATATTTTGAATTTCATAAATCAAGCAGTACCTACTTCCTGACTATTCAGGCTTGGTCTTGGTCTTTGGATTACAATTATCTTAGCAAATATGATGATAGAGGCGTGAGATTCATGGTTGTCATATTATATTAAATACAATTATTTTTAAAGAAAATGTATTTTATAACAATTTTCCGTATATAAACATATGGATAGCTCTTATTGATCCTTTTTTTAAAATAAAACGTAGTCAATGATAATTAATCTCCAATTCATTTAATTGTAATGGTATTTTGTATCCTGGATTCTTTGAGAAAAGATGATTGCTGTTCGCTTTTAATAATCTGCGTGTGCAGTAATGTCTTTTAATATTCCAACCTGGATTTAATTGTTTTAGATCATTTTCTTACTACAGGAAGAAAAGGGTACAACTTCTCAGACTTGGCCTTCCAAAATTGATCCTACTAATTAAGTTGTGTTTACGTTGTTTTTAAGAATGCGGATTTTAAATCGTTCTTTTTAAAATTATGTATTCTGTTCGCATTTGTACTTAAAGGAGGTCCATAAACGTTCCCGTGACTAGCGCTATCGAAGCGGGAGATGTTAATTATAATAATTTCGAAGCTCTTGTTGTATCTGTTTGGAGAAGTCATCTCGCTTCGTTTGTGCTTCCACTGTTGATTATTTAATTCAAGACTCGGTAATGAGAGAAACGAACTGAGAAAGATAATTACGACGGAAAATACGGTGGCGCGTTTGCAGTCATCTCGCTCCCTTTTTACCCCTTTCTCGAATTATTTAACCCGTTCTGTACAGACCCACGTCCTCCTCCATCTCTTACTTACCCCATCCAATGTTCTTCCCTACGACACGACTTCGCCGTTCATTCTTAGCGATGTTACGTCAAAGGGAGGAAGGGATATTTAACGATATTAGGTTGTGTTTTGCTTTGTTTTAGTTTTAGTTCGCGGAATTAATAGTTTTATGAATCTTTGTGCGGCGAATAATCATTTAGTCTGGGGTTTTTGTCTCCATGAAAATAGAAAATTAGAAAATTTCAGACAGACGACATTAAGAATTCAAAACAGGATAAAAGTAAAAGTTGTAGGATTTTTCAAATTCTTGAATAGCCTATACAATTTTTTAATCAAATTAATAAATCATTGTAGGGGCTTGTTATTACGTCAATAACTAACAAATTTTGAAGTATAATCGAAAACGGAATTAGCAAAGTAGAAGTGGTCACCCATGTAACGAGTTTTCTTTACAAATATTAGAAGTAAAGTAGAAAATAAAATTATAAATTTAATGTTTCAATAAGTTTGAATCAACTCTACATACGTTTCGGCTTGTTACGACTTTATCAAGAGTACAGAATGGTAGTATCTATATTTGATTTCGTTTAAAACTCGTTGAAACGTTAAACTTCAAATTTTATTTTCTACCAATATTATTTAAAATGTTTCATAAAAACTCGAGCTACTATTGGGTTAATATTTATTTACAAAGATTACAATCAGTTTCGATAATATGAAAAGGCAAGACTAAGATAAATATAATGATCTTGATTGTTTTGACCTTACACATATAGTCTCGTACTTGGTCTTGACAGAGCGGCGTGGTCTAGTGCTCTAAATCATTGCTCAGCATTCGGGAAGTCACCGGTTCGAACCCCGATCCGGCTCCTCTGGTCCAAGTTTTCTGTGGTTTCCTTGGATCATTTAGGCAAATTCTGGAGCAGTAATATTCCACAGATAATCTTTCACTTCTCTTCTGTCTTTATTTCGTCCGTCTCATTTTTCTCTCCCAAACCACACCACCCACCCATTCCCACGAGGCCTTACGCCCTACCCTCCGGCTTTGCACTACAATGTATGTCGGATGAACTGCCCGCCCACCAGCACGAGTAGTTGGTGGGTAAGAAACACAAAAAAGTTTTTTTTTTAAGACTTCCCATTTGAATGACCAGTTGGATTTTGAAAATGGTATAACCGAAACGATAGTCAGACAAAATAAAAGCATCGTAAAACTTGCCAAGTAATATTAGATTAGACAAGTAGTTACGAAATATTAAGTTCAAATCACTTCCTTTTAATATATTTTCAAGTACAAAACCAATTCAGTAAAACAGTTGAAAATTGAACGGTTTCTATCTTAGATTGATCAAAATTCATCATAATTAAAAAAAAATTACATTAGTAGATTTTCACAAGTTTAATTGTTTATTCAGACAAGAGTAGGTACCTAGCTAATCCTCTCTTTAAGGGGGTGTTAAAAACAAATATTCTGTGTTGTCAAACTAGACTTTTTTAGCAATGTGTAGTAAACTATTGATTGTTGACGCCCCCACTTATTGAAACTGATCCATGCTTATTAAAAGATAAATACAAAATGTTTCAAAACGTAAATTGATAAACACTACAATTGTTTCACTTAAACATACACTTCTTCAGACGAATATATTAATTTCTAGTGTTTATCAATATACATCTTGAAACTTTTTATCTTCATCTTTTTCTAAATAAATGTGTAGTAAGATTACAAAAAAAGTGTTTATCTAAAATTTTTTAAGATGACACTTACTGTATTCCATTTTCTGTTACTCTCGCTAAACAAAGACAGATTCTGTGAACTCCTGTACAGGGAATCTTAAAACCTATTGATATTTTTATTTGAAAAGTTGAATTTGTAATACGAACGTATGATACTGTAATAAACTTTTTCTTAATGAAAATTTTGATGTATAAATCGATAAGATTTAATGAAATTCTATTTTGGGAATTTGAATGTATTATTCGTTATTGTTATTCAAATTAAGAAATGTAGGTAGGTACGTTTTTCATTTCATTTTCAATTGAATGATTCCGGAAATATGATAAGATAACGCGTTCGTATAATAAGCAAAAACATTATATCAATGTTACAAATGAAACCGAAAAAACTGACTGAGCCTTTTTTAATAAAAATGGAAAGACAGGCACTGCCGAGTTTCTCGAGGGAATAAAACTCTGGAATATTTTATAGCTCATTTTTTTTCATATACTAAGTGAGAGTAGAGGTGCTTCAACAGCCCTTGCGATAACGTTTTTGTTTGCTCGTAAACACATCTCACACATACAGAGATAAGTATAGAAAAGTAAGGAAGGAAGAGTCAGCAAGTGAAAAAAAAAAGAAGGGAAAATGACAAGCGTGGCGTGCGTGCAGTTCGGGACTTTCCCTCGCCCTATCATGTCATCACATTTTCCTAATTGACGTTTTGTATAATTTGCGCGACAGATCTGTATAAATTCAAATGCTCTTTCCAAGTCTGTTGTATCATTTCCGTTTCTGGCAGATTGAGTTACATACACGTATACCAAAATAACAGTTTTGTTTTTCAAGGAAATATAAAAACACAATATATGTTGAGGAGCTTGATTCACTTGACGGAAATTTCCGCCGATCTACTGCATGCACTATCACATGATAAATCTGTTTGGTCAAAGATAACTTAAGTTTTTTGAAGATTTAAAAAATGCCTGTTGACGGAACAATTATCTTTTTCTTTAACTTAAATATCCACTGAAGATTCAGAGGTACGTTTTTAAATCTACCCTCTACCTTGACCTGTGTATGTGTATAGAGGTACATGGTTTATACTTCATTAATAAACACTAGCATGGATACTGCTGTCGATGGTGTAAATCACTTAAATTTTAACCACAGCGGTTCTCCATACCGTAACCTAATCATCCAACCAGAACCACATCCTATTTTACGAATCACAAAAAGAATGGTGAGAAATTTGGCAGTACCTAACCACCCTTTAGTAATAACCAAGTTTATAATACCAATTACACTATATAACCATCATTGTAAACAGTTGTAATTTTAGTAATAGAATTTCTCTCTTAAGACCCTAACCTGAAAAGGTGGAAACAAATTTGTCAAGATTTTTAATAAATATTTAGTGCAACGAAACCCAGTGTTTTTCTTCTACCCATCTTATTTTATAATTTATAAAATGTTGCACAACGAATGCGATATACATTCAATCAATTTTGTATAGTATTGTCTACTCTTGATAATAGGTTAATATCCGAATCAATCGCCGAGTTAAATAAAAAAACAATTTAGTGAACATAATTCTTGTTATTATTTAATGTTTACCATGTTTCACAATAAACGTACCATTGAAAGTTTGTTATTAATTTGTGACTGTTGTCACCCCCACTCTGGAACTCGAACCCGGGATCTTTGACTTTACGCGACAATGCTATTGCCACTAAGCTACGAGAGGTGACAACAATAACGACGAACGTACTTACTAAGTCACAGAACGTCGGAATAAATGTATATTAATTACTATTATTGATTAATAATGAAATATTTGAAGAATTTTTAGTGGGAGTAAATTTTAAATACATTAATGAAATATTAATTATTATATATTGTACCCACTAGTAAGTACGTACCTCTTGTACAATAGCTTAGAGGCAAAAGTATTGGCGCGTAAAGCTAAAGATCTCGGGTTCGAGTCCCGGCGAGGGCGTGATGGAAGTAACAATTTTTTCCACGAGGTAATCTGTAGTGGGTACCAATTATTGCATTAACTAAGTATTTAAAATTTACCCCTACTAAGAATTCTTCAACTATTTCGTAAATACTAAATATTAAAACGTGTTACCTACTTCAAAAAAAAAAATGTAGTAATTTTACCTTCTTAATAAAATGAGTGATTAGACCCCGAGTTTATGAACTTGTATAATGTAAACAGAAGAGCAAGAAGTAGCTGTTCGAAATGAGTTGCGCCTCGCTCCACTGGCGGCTCAAACAACTGGAAAATGAATTTCCTCGACGCTGCTGCTGTTGGATGCGCCACGACGCCGCTGCCACCTCCGTCCGTCGGTGGCGTCATCGTCAACGACGACTACGACACGCCGTCGGTGGCGGCGTCTCCATCCATCTTAGTTAATTTAAGTGCGACCTGTTTGTAGACAGATAGGTACTAACTGACGAGTGAGACCACTACTAGTACGTAATACCTTTCGTTCTCCCTTCCTCGTACACACGAGACGCAAACGTATGTGTAAGTAAATATATAGATACATACATACATACGTATATTACATAAATATACACGTGCGTCTTCTGTATGCGATCAATCGCCCCGACTGACTCGAGTCAGTCTTGCAAGATACTGATAAGATTTATTATTCGACTCAGAACTAATGCCTTCCTAACCGCTTTTGCTGCTTGCTTCGCTTCTTAACCGATGGTTTAAACAGACTGCGACGTAACAAGTGTGTACAGTCGTATCCAAAATGTTTCTGATCCACAATAACAATTGAATACGTAAAATTTTTATAGACAAAGGAAGGTGTCAACCAGTAAGGCTCCTTTCTATTGGTGGATCCGCAGATTCGATATTTCGCCAGATCCTGAGTTGGCATCCTCAGGGAACATGACGAGGACGTAAAATCCTATGCTTAGATTGAGTTTCGGCAACCCACAGAAGCTAAGGAAACTGCTCCAACCGCGGAGAGAAGGATTCCTCTAACAATCTTAATCTCGTTGTTGACCCGGAGGAAAAGGGGCACCTAAGCATCGTAACTTCCCTTCCACTAGCGCAAGACATTAGAAAATGATGCGCAGCGACGTCTCATGTTTTTCCATAGAGGCCTATCCTGTTTCTCGGTTTCCATATGGTAGAGTAACCAGATAGCGCGTGGACGCGAAATCTGTAGAAATTTACAACTTATTGTGTGACTAAATAATATTCAAAAAGGTCCATATTTAATAAGGATACTGAGTAGTTAAATTAATCCCATGAAATAGTTTTATACGTATTAGGCACGTAACCAAATGGAACACAAATATATTCTTGGTCAAAACTCTCAGAAGTGGATCCCAAGAACATTTTCAACTATGTATGTAGACAGTCTACATCCGGCATCGGAGATGGAAGGACCTCTGAAGAAGCTCGCCACTCGTGTCAGCAAACCGTTAGGAAGCAATTCCAACCAACGATGGCCTTTAGATCAGAATAAGGACTACACAAGTTCATCAACTGCAGTTGCAGTTGCTACTGAGACTCCAAGGTACAATCTTGGACCTAGGAATCAAGCTACTCACTGAAGATGACTGCCGAAGTTGCAGTGGAAACGTTTAGATCTACAAATTCCTTTCGACGATGGCTTATCAGCCCGGCAGCTGCAGTTGCTACTGAGACTCCGAGGTACAATCTAGGACCTAGGAATCAAGCTGCTCGCTGAAGATGACTGCCGAAGTTGTAGTCGAAACGTTTGGATCTATAAGTTCCTTTCGACCACGGCCCATCAGCCCGGATCGACATCTTTGATCATTCGATTCCGACCGTGAAAGCCTACGCCATTACATTAGTACAATAAGTTTTATTGTATCTAAACATTTTCATTAAACATGTTTAAACCAGTATAAATATTGCTATATGTCATATGTCATAAAATATGGAATAATTTTGTGATTCATTTTTATTATTTTTTATTTTATTCAGTTTAGTAAAGACGAAAAAATTAGAACCTAGAATGTAATCTTGAAAATGCCAAAAATTTTGGCCTGTACTGTAGGTATTTAGTTGCAGAAAAAACCGATTCCAATACACTGAAATCTTTTTCATAAGATCATAAATACCAATAAATTGGAAAATAAATTAACTCTTATCCTTTTATCAACCACAATGTAGTAAGAAGACCGTAAAAATGGTTGAAAATTCATTTTGCTACAAATACTATTTTGCCTTTTAACAAAATATTGTTATTATATCCTATCATATATTCATGCTATTACCCAACGACGTGTTAGAGCGTAAAAATATAATACAATCAAAGGTTATCATTCCACACCTTTCAAAGTTCTATTGCGTAATATGAACTCATTACCATCGGGTATTCGTGTATCAGCTGTTTGAGGTTTTGGGAAAAAAGACCCAACCGTAAAGATAATTATCTTATATGAAATATCCGCCTTAAGAAACCGATATGTTTAATTGATCTTAATAATCGAAAGAAGCTATCATATTAGAAAATGTCGCCTTCATTTTTAGACAGGTATTTTTATAAAATTAACTGTATCATATTACCGAAAACGTCTAAGATTTTATAAAGTATCATTTATATGTATGTAGATAATTAAATTAGTTTCATCGACAGTTTCTTCAATACAAAATTTATAGTGTTAAATAAGACTAGGTTTTCTAGGTTTATTTTCTTTGTTGTAGGAAGTAAAACATAAAAATTTCTTATGTCTGAATAATAGACAAGTTCAAAGTGATATTCCAATACAATTGAATTTCTATTAAGTACTTTATATATTTGTGTTCTCTGACTGTTACTTTCATCGTTCAACCACTTTGTCCAACATATATTGTGTAACGTTCATTTCAATTTAATTGGTGTATTTCTGTAAGATTTTAAATTAAATTACAAACTTTGCAACCTGAACAAATGGATAGAATTCTGTATTGTATAGCAATATTGTTGCTATTAGTTTTAGTAGAAAACTTTAATAAATTGGTCGAGGGTGTGTATGAAGGTAATATATTCAATCAAATATCATTAAACCTTGTTCAATTTTCAATTTTCTATAAAAGTGTCGGAAAAGACGTGTGTACGTGTGGTACGGGTTTGTGCAACCATATAATTTACCCCCTTAAATGGGGCAGACGAGCCATTGCTCACGTCATGGTTGGTTTAACCGAGAACAGCGGTAGTTGGCAACAGTGCCGATAAAACGCAATGTCCATAAATCAAAATATAAATCATGTAAAGGTACACGCATTATCAGGCCTGTTCAGCTACGTTTCGGGGGTGACTGTGGATGGATGGATATGGGTGGGTGAGTGGGTGGTTGGTTGGTTGGTTGGTTTTGGAAGCATACATGTGTGTATATGTACGTGTGGGTGTGTGTGTGTGTGTATGGGTGGACCGCGACGTTTGAGGGTGCGAACAGAGGATGTACTGTATAGGGCGTAGAATTATACTTCGACTTCAGTAAGTTGAGATTAGAATGATAAATGACTTTACAAAGCATCAACATCGTGTATACAAGTTTCTTTCCGTACAATTGTTGGAAGTATCTAATAAATAAACACGGAAATTTAAGTAATTCGTAAAAGTGTGAATTTTTTGGTAACTAGGTTATTTATTTATAATATTGGGAAAAGATATGTTTTATTGAAAAATCTTAATAAAATAATGGTTGTCCAACGACCGGATCAAGAATTATTGCTCAGAAAATGAGTCTCAGACTTTTCCTAATATGTTAGGTTATGCTCTTTTTTCTTTTTTTGTGTTTCATTCCCACCAGCTACTCGTGCTGGTGGGCGGGCAGTCCCTCCGGCCTACACTGATGTGCAAAGCCGAAGGGTAGGGCGTAAAGCCCTCTTCAGCCTCCTTGCAGGAATAGTGGGAATGGGTGCTTGGTGTGGTTAGGGAGAGAAGGATGAGATGGACGAAATGAAGCAGAAGAGAAGTGAAAGATTACTGCTCCAGCATTTGCCTAAATAATCAAAGGAAACCACAGAAAACTTGGACCAGAGTAGCCGGACCTGGGTTCGAACTGGTGACCTCCCGAATGCTAAGCAATGATCTAGAGTACTAGACCACGCCGCTCGGTATTTAGGTTATGATTCTGCGTATCCTTATGAATTTATTGATATACCCCGGGACCATTTCCACAGGGCCCTACACCATCAAGTCAGCATGGTAATAGTAACAACAACATTCCAAATTACAGTTCCAGTTGAGCTCAGCTTACCCAAATCATGCTAGATTATGATTATACACGCTTTAGGCCCTGAATCAAAATCTAGCATCATTTTGATGAGCCGAAATCAACTAAGGTAGGTTAGTTACTTTTGAATGTTGATATAGGTGGCTGTTCAGTGAATTACATTTACCATGCTGAATTCACGGTGTGGGGCTATGTCGAAATCGTCATGTAGAATATCAATGGACTCATAATGATGTGTAGAATTATAATTTACAATCATTTGGGTGAGACAAAGTTAACTAGATCTATTAATTACCTTGAAGTGATGTTATAGATAGCTGTTACTTAGTTAAACTTACCATGATAAATTGAAAGTGTGGATCCATATCGAAATGGTCATGCAGCATATCACTGAACCCTTAATTATGTCTAGAATCATAATCTAGTATCGTTTAGGTAAGCCTTAGGCAACTAGGTGAATTAGTTACCTTGGAATGTCGTTATATATGGAAGACTGCTCATTCAATTACATTTATCATGATGAATTCAAGGTGTGGGTTCCTATCGAATGGTCGTGTAGCATATCATTGAACCCTTGACGATATCCAGAGTCATAATCTACCATCGTTTGAGCGAGCCAAAGTTGATTATATGAATTAGTTACCTTGGAATATTGTGATTAACTTTTTCTACACTCACTAGGTTGGAAACTCATTATAATATAAGGTGAATAATAGAACAAACAGTTTCCACAAAATTTATATTGTACTTTACAATTGTTAGGCCTAACTATGGCTTCTTCAGAAGTAATACAATATAGGCATGGCAGAATAAGGCCCTTTTTTATAAAAATTATTGCAGTTTTTATAAGTTTGGTTTTTTATGGAATACTTGACCTGGTGTCAATAAAAAGGTTATTAAAAGGAAAATAAAAAGATATGGTAGTACCACTTATTCATATTAATATTAAATTCTATTGAGTGTTTAGTGCAATTATTGTGAAACATTATTAATAACTAATTAATTAATTAAATAAAACACTTGGTGCAGGTTTAATTAATTAATTAGTTATATTAAATATTGTCATCTTAGAACTCAAATAATCCGACTGTTACTTATGTAATCCTGCATGAACTTTAGAAAAAAATTCATTTTTCATTTAAGGTGTAATAAAAACTCAACAGTTTCAAACGTTCCTTAGCATATACACATTTGTTTCGCTATACGGTAGCTTCTTCAGGTGCAAGATTTTTGAATATAAATTTACATTTAGTATTTGAAATAGGGAACCATTTCATATTTTATTTAAATGCAATGTTGTCGGTTCGCATTTCTGTACATCTTATTGGTAAGTAATTTTTTTATTTATTAATTATTTTTGCAAGCAATAATCGTATTTTATGGTTACATTCTTGCCCCATATGACGATTTAGTCAATTGGAACTATGTTAACACGTTTTACATTACATGACAGAGTCTTTTTAAGTCAGGTGAAATGAAAAATGTTCTCTAATTTTCCAGGAATTGCAGTTGTTGAGTTTTGTAAATTTTTACACGATATTGTTAATTGGGTAATGGTAAGCAGCATCCAGGTGTCACTACCTGCACTTAAAATGATAGATGAACTTTGTGCTTTGGAAAATTCGTTCTTTTTTTTTGTTGTTTTTCGTAACAATGATGAACGATGATTCCAGTACATGTCGAACACACTTTCATATGCGTGATAATCAGGTCGATGAACGTATCATTCCGAAATATGGCAGTGTTCTGATCGCATGAATAAATCCATGTATTTGTACGTCATGTCGGTCGTCAGTTTGTGGCACAAGCAGCAGGCTGACAACAAAACAAATGAATGTTTATTAAAGCGAAAATGGACGATGTGTGGCAAATGAACGGTTGTGACCGACTTGACGCAAAAAGAGACGCCATCGTCAGCCAGTTTGCCGATTGTTTTTCATATTAGCGATGATACGTCGACTCGGATCGCTAAGCCATGAAATTATCGAAAATTCAAACAAAATTAACCGCAGAAGTTATTAATCAAATAGAGGAAAATTATGGGAAATTAATGCCCAAATATTACATATACATGTACATAATATATTACTTTAAAGAGATAGTCTATTGATAACCATACTGTACGCTTGGAACGTTATCTTCCCAAATGAATTCTAAAACAATACAAAGGATGCCGTGTAATTCATTGCAGTTTTCCTGTAAATTTTAGGTAGAATTCTAGAAACCTTGTTCTTACTGCAATAGATTCAGTAGTTTCAAAACTAATAAAGGACGAACGTGGTTTTGGCGCACATTTCTGGATATGTCTTTGGAGATATCCCACATACACATTAAAAGATAATTTAATTAAATCAAAACACAAACGAACTTCAATAGGTATATTTTAATAATCCTCAACAATTGTTTCGGCCATTATCTAAAGTAATAAACAATTGTTGAGGATTATTGAAATATACCTGTTAAAGTTCGTTTGTGTTTTGATTTAATTGAATTATTAAACATGCTTCATCATCCATACACCGTCCTAAGTTTAAATTCCATTAAAATATATATTTTTAAGCTCTTTAGAAACAATATGCCACTTAATCTTGAAAAATAATAGCTACATAATGAAATCAGAAACTATAGAATATCTCGTCTACAATAATCATTATAATTTAATAGTGTGTATTAAAATTAAAGCTAACAGTTTTTAAAAAAAATTCCGTGAGGGGTGGAAACTTGTTAATATGTTATAAGGGTTTTATTTTAATTATATTTTAGTTAATCACTCCAATATTAGTTTTAATAGTAAATTCGTCGTTCTAATCAGTAAATACATTTTTTTTTCTATTTTGAAGGAACTCTTTATTATAATTTTTCATTAACCGAAGTAAGAACATGAGATAAAATAATGTTAGGTCAAGGTTAGCATGGGTATAACAAGACCCATAACATACACTTAGTATTACCAGCATTTTTGGTTGAATCGGTCCATCAAACATGCAAACTATTTTTATATATTAGGTAAATAGAATAAATAAAATAATGCTCCTACTGCATCAACAATTAATATTATTAAAACACAGGTGTTTAAGAGTTTAACAAAATATTTTAAAAACCTCACGACGAATCGTTTCACCTTACAAACACTTCATCAGGTGATGAAATCTACAGAACATAAACAGTTACAAATTATAAGTACAGAATCATGAAGTCGGGGGGGAAATAACATATTACTGTCTAACTGGTCATTAAGGACAGGTTTAAGGTGACAATACTTATTGATTTCTAAAGATTCGAGAAAATTTAATTTATATCCCTTACGTTCTTTGTTCAAAATAATAAATTCAAAATTGGGTTGATGCTTTTCTTCAATTAAATGGATGTATTTTTATTTTTAGTAAGGGTATCTTGGTCTTCCTTTATCCTTTTGTAAAACAACCTTCCTGTTTGATAAATATACACTTTTTGGCAAGTCCCACAATTTGACAAATAAACCCTTGAAGCCAATGTTTTATCTCTTGTATCCTTATTATTTTATTTATTTAATTATTTAAACGTAAAAAAAGAAAAAAATCGTTATAATGTTTCAGAAACATTTTACTAACTCAACATATTTTTCTAAAACATTATAAAGCATTTTTTCTTGAAAAACATAGGATTTCACAACCGGAGTCCGTGTGGTACAATTATGATTCGGACTTAAGGTATGGTCCATACTTTTCGTTGCTGCAGATCACATTTTCAGGCAGGATTTCATTGACAATGTATTCGGACCACAACCCTTCAACCCGAACATTCAGTAATACTTATTTGGAAAAAGTATCAGAAAAAGATTATCAGTGACAAGAAGCAATTTATTATTAGGTGTACAAATATGAAAGTTCGTTTTACATTATCTAATATTTTTTTGTGAATAAACCTGTTTTTTTAACTTGTGTTTGTATCTATCTTGTAGAGTGTTTAAAGTGCTATCTAATGCTTCTTAAATTTTTAAAAAAGGTCTGCATATAAAATTTTAAGACAATTTTATAAATGACGACAGAATCGCCACAAAAAGAGCATTTGCGGGAAGTGCTTTCATTCATGTTTAATTGGAAGAAGAATGCCGTTGAATCTCACAAAATGATTGCTGAAGTTTATGGTGCAGATGCGATTACTGTTGGAGCCTGTCAAAAATAGTTTAAGAGGTTCAAAGAAGGCAATTTTGACCTGAGCAACAAGACCCTCGGTAGACCACCGAAGCAATTGGAAGACCATGATTTGCAAGCCTTGCTCGATGAAGATGATGCCCAAACGCAGCAACAATTAGCTGACGCGTTAAGTGTGACGTAGCAAACAATTTCGAACCGTTTGAATGTCATGGGCAAGATCCAGAAGGAAGGACGATGAGTGCTACATGAACTGACTGAACGCCAGCAAGAAAATCGAAGAACGATGTGTGAACTTTTGTTTGAACGACAACAACGCAAGTCATTCATGCATCGAATCATTACTGGTGACGAGAAGTGGATCTATTTCGATAATCCAAAACGAAAGAAATCATGGACGGACCCAGGGGAGGCGCCGAAGTTGACTCCGAAGCCCAACATCCATGGAACGAAGGTGTTACTCTGCATATGGTGGGATCAGAAGGGTATTTTGTATTACGAAATTCGCAAACCTGGTGAAACAGTTACGGCGGCTCGTTATAAAGATCAATTAATCAATCTGAACCGAGAAATTGAAGCAAAACGACCAGAATGGACCAAAAGCACGAGTGCCTGATATTACTTCACGACAACGCCAGACCTTATGTTGCAGAACCGGTCAGAAACACCATAAAAGACCTGAAATGGGACGTCTTACCCCACCCGCCCTACTCTCCTGATATCGCTT
Source organism: Agrilus biguttatus (assembly GCA_963921985.1). Classification (NCBI taxonomy): domain Eukaryota; kingdom Metazoa; phylum Arthropoda; class Insecta; order Coleoptera; family Buprestidae; genus Agrilus; species Agrilus biguttatus. Next base: position 37,749,129 of record OY998119.1, on the reverse strand, counting down.
CGTCCGATTATCAATTGTTTACAAAACATGAAGAAGTTAAAAAATGGCTCGATGAATGGATTGCATCGAAACAGCCGAAATTCTTTTTTGATGAAATCCATAAGTTGCCTATAAATTGGAATAATGTTGTTGTTAATAATGGTTATTATTGTTAATAAAAGTTTACTTGAAAATTTTTTGGAAATTTAATTTTTTGAATCGTAAAAAAACGAACTTTCATATTTGTACACCTATATATATACACCTATATATAAATATATATTTAATTATTGACGATCTTCTACAAATTTATACTGTCTAAATAGCTTTGTTATAATCATTAGATGTACAATTTTATTTTTCATTTTGCGAAACTGAAAACACATTTGTGTATGTAATAAACTAGTTCGTTCCGTCGGAATTAACGGTTAGAACCCATAACAAAATAACAAACAATATTTAAAAAATTGAAGAATGGATCAAAAGTAGACCGTAAAAACTCTTATCATATACAAGTTTAATTTCGAATTGCAAGTATGATGAATATTCACAGTCGTTTATTTTTGTCAATAACGTAGTTTGTAGCAAGGTATCAATAAGTTGGCGTCATCGGGTTTTGTGGGGTTAGACGATTAAGACAGAACTCTCGACATAAGAGCGTACAACAACTCCGTGAAGTATCTGATTAGTTCTGCCAGTTTCTGACGTGATGAAGTGGGTAGTTTAACAATAGAGGCGACAAAAGTAAATCCTGTGATTTAAATAATGCCGGGGACGGAAATGTCCCCGATACCATTAATATTGTCCTTAATTTTGACGCTTGTTAAGCATGCAGTTGGGGCACAGTATTCACGAAGGGCAAAACAAAATAAACTGTCATTCTTTTAACGTATTAATTTAACTGCAAAATTAGTGTTTTTATCTCTTGAAATAAACTTATTATTGTAGTAGTACAATTTAAATAAATGTACGTATTAAACATCTTTTCCTCACATTATAATTTAATTGAAATAAACACACAGTTGATAACTTCCTCAATTTATTAAGTAAACTTAACACGTGTTTCGCCAACACTGTGACTTCTTCATAAGTACAAAATCTATTTAAAACTACCTAAGAGTATATGTCTATAAATAGGGTGGTGCATCTTCATTAGAGTCAGGGAAAAGATTTAATAGTGGTAAGGGGTTTATATCTACTTGGTCATTAAGTAATATGCCTGTATTTTTATATACAAAATTTTCAAAAACATTTTAATGAAGTTCAGAGAAACTTTTACGATCCCTATCCCCCATAGTAATGATTACTGTATCTAGATTTAGTCATGAACTTTTTTGAGTTTTTCGCAGAAGTAAATAAATACAGAGGGCACTGAAAATTATCGAAACAGTGGCCTAGTGGTACTACTACATAATATGCATTACATCTATCAAAATTATCACTAACATTACAAATAACATGTTAAAAAAAAAAATAAGAAGTAACTTTCAGAAGTTTCAACAAATGAAGCAGCTACCAGTATTTTATTTAGTTTATCCTCGAGGAGAAGAAATGTTAGTAGACATCCCCCAGGGGGAGGTAGTATGTTATAAGCTGTCCAGGAAAGATTACTGCTGAAAGAGTTGGAAATAGGAGGAGGATTAAGAGTAGGAGAGGAAGAGTTTGGCCGACGAAAAGTAATGAAATGAAAGTCGAAATGAAACCTCGGATGAGTGGGGTGGGCACTAGCACTAAAAAAGCGAAAACTGCTAACAGGTTTTAAAAACTATTTTGTGTTTCATTCGCACTAGCTACTCGTGCTAGTAAGCGTACAGACCCTCCGACCTACACTGTAGTGCAAAGCCGGAGGGAGGGTAGGGCGTAAGGCCCTCTTCAGCCTCCTTTCAGGAATCGTGGGAATGGGTGGGTGGTGTGGTTAGGGAGAGAAAGATGAGACGGAGGAAATGAAGACAGAAGAGAAGTGAAAGATTATCTGTGGAATATTACTGCTCCAGCATTTGCCTAAATGATCCAAGGAAACCACAGAAAACTTGGACCAGAGCAGCAAGACCGTGGTTCAAACTGGTGACCTCCCGAATGTTAAGCAATGATCTAGAACACTAAACCACGCCGCACGGCCTGCTAACAGCTTTTTTAATTTAGTTTAACCTCGAGAAGGGGAAATCTTCTAAATACACCCCTCAATTAGGGAGGTAGAGTCGGATTAACTCCTGAGAGTGCCTACAGACTAAAACCCCTCCTTGAGTTGGTAGATCAACCTGACGGTTATGACCACCGGTGTGAGATGAGGGAAGGTGGGAGAGGATTCAATGGGCGAGGGGGAGAGAGATGAAGGTGGGAGGTTGGGGAGTGTACATCTACTATTGAAGGGTTGGCACTCAGGCTAAAAAGCAAAAGTCTGCTAACACCCACTTATATAAACACCATCATTTTGTGGTGCGGAAATCTTTACATTTATTAATCAATTGTATTGTGCTTTAATTTTGAGACTGCGCATTTCAAAGTTCGCTAACAAGGTATAACTAAATAAATATTGCATTATAAGCTATCGCTTTAAATAAAATCATTTCATATTAGGATAATCTTAAAGCTTTCAGAACAGATATTATTTCAAGATTAATACAAAGTTGCATATAGGTACTAAGCCGGTAAAAGAAAAGAAAAAAAATTAAATTCAATCGCCCGTCTAATGGCAGCAACATTATGGTAGCGACAACTGGAAAAATGTGATAGAAATCTAGTTGAAACCAGGTCGTGCTTAATTGCGTTAGCGATGAGTACTTGACAATTTGTATATATATATATATATGTATGTGTATATTCATTATGTACGTATGTATCTATTTATGTATAAATGTATATAGTGATCAGGCAATGAACAGGCAACGCACCGTAAAACTGTAGACGTTTATCTGTTATCAATTACACCTTCCATTGCCTTCTTTATTTAACTCGATCGGATATTTGGAAGTTAATGACGTGGACCATCAACGGAAACACAACAAGTGCGTGCGTGAACACTCGTATCGTATTATACCGAATTAGACATATCACTTCATTTCTTCCCCTTATCATTTTTCTTTAGGGTTATTTGTATTTCATTAGGTCTGGTATGGTGGATTGATTAATTGTGTTTAGAAATCGTTTGTTGTAAGACTTGAATTAATGTCTAATCGAATTAAAAGCTTCCGAGTCGTGTTTCGTACTATGGAAAATTATATTAACAAAATATAATAAAAATCTCTTTTATATGTATTAAAAAAAAGGAATTAAAATCCTTATTTCTGCCAGCGCCCACCTGATGAGACCCGATAGGTCGAAACTGGTCGTGGGATATGGCTTTCAGTTCGTTGTGCCTACTTGGTAGGACGCGTTCCAAATGTGAGATCTTTGATCTTAATATTTAGACGAATAAGGATTTTAATTCCTTCTTTTTTGAATATGTTATATCTTCGTCTAACAATCCATTGGAATCAACAGTGTAATTCAATGCCGGTAGGGGTATTAGCCCTCGGAGTAGTTGTTTCTGTTGATTCCGTATTTATATTTATGCTGGATCCAATAAAGCAACCACTCGTTATAACTTAATTAATTATTGTGGCAAGTTTAGTAACAAAATATGTAATAACCTTAATAAACTAGATATAAGCACTGTGTCTGTCAATAAATATAACATTGGGAAAATATTAGTTAATAAAAAACAAACAAAAAATTGCATGTATAAAAAGGGTAGAGTTTACAAAATAAATTGTAAAGATTGCGATGTCTTCTATATTATATAGGGCTAACGGGCAGGAATTTAGAGACTAGAGCAAAAGAACATGTAAAAAGTATAGAAAACTTAAAAAGATCCACAGGCATTAGCGCACATTGTATAGACTTCAATCATAATTTAAATATAGATAATTTAAAACTATTACATTCAAAAAACAAAGGCACTAGATTGACATTATTAGAATAATTGGAAATAAAAAGAGCTTTACTTCAAAAATTAAATATAACGAACGACCAGATACATTTTAAAGACATTCCTGTATTAGACCTGTATTTGATAAAGGTGTTATCCACCGAAACATATGTAGAGTTTTTCTAATATACATTTGAAACATTTAAAAGTGTTTTTTATTATATTTTGTTTATTTCATAATGTTTCATAATTTAGTCACTGACCAAACTATTTCTCTTATTGAAAATTGTATACTAACTCAGTAAGTAATTTCAGTGATTATCTGCAGTAGCTTACAACCCTCCGATGGCATTGACTATATGTCATTCTTGGGGTTATTCTGAGCAAGTAATAATATATATAGACAATGCGGCTAGTGTTAAAGTATTACAGCATTAGATACTTATGTACTTTTGCGACTTAATTACTAACACTTATTAACACACTTAATAATTTAGTGTACCTACATAACACCAGACACTAGTGTGCTTGTGAAAAATCGCATTTTGCTGGCAGTCTTGGTCATTATAGTATACCAAATGAATTTTCCTGGCCTTAGATCGAGCGCATAGCGGTATACTTAGCTGGGCCAACAGAAAGTCGCTGTGGTGCACTATTGGGACCGGCGGGTTCTCTCAACGTCCAAATTGATGGCATAAAGTAGCGAATTTAGACGGCTATCTACGCTTCATTCAAGCCAGCTAATTAGTTCATTCTTATTTCTCATAGAAGTTGGCGAACGTAGATAACATGATTGCTTACTTTTTGGCGAAGAAAAAAGTATACAACCTAACAGTAATATAATAAAAAAACAAACTCCAATTATGCATACCATCTAATTAATAACAAACACGAAATTAATGACGATTTTCAAGCTTTACATGTCAAAAAAATAAATATAAATTACCCTATTAGAAGCTATAGAAATAAACAAATGTATAAATACCAATATGTTAATAAATAAACAACTGGATGTAGGAAACTCCCCATTATTAAACAACTTTCCTACCAATATCCCCACCTCTTATTTCAGGACAAAACGTTGTTTAGTTTTTAAGTATTATTATATTACTTCCGAAGAAATCACAGTGTGACGAAACAATTGTCAAGTACAATAAAAGTTATTGAATGTTACAATATTGTGTTTTTTATCTCATTATGGATTTCAATCAAGCACCCGTAGACTCCATCCTATATATACGATGATCTGTATCACCACCTATTCTCTATTGTTTTCATTTTAGTGACTCAAGTGAATAATAAATGTTGATAAAGTCGGTAACACTATTTACTTTTGATATGAAAACAGGTACTGCGTTTTTGTGAAAATTGGTTCTTTGATTTCATTTCATAGAACACACTTTTCATACAACGTACCATTTTGTACATTTCTTCGATTTTAAAAAACTGTATGTTCAAGCTTAATACTGTTGAGAAAAGTTAGCCTATTACTGGAGTTCGCAATTGTCTATCGTCTAGGCATATAATGATATAGAAGCGGTCAGAAGTTTACAAAAGTGTCAGAAGTCCTTTACAATAGGCACTTCACCATAATAGGGTGTGAAATACAACGAAAACATGCGTAGCTTATCAGAGGACAATGGGAACACTCGTGGTAGCAGTCACTGTGAATGGCTTACAAGGTGTTGCCTAAACACATAATTTCCTATAATTTATTATCGAGTCTGTCGTCGTGTCAGCAGCTAGTAGCCCTTTTACGCTCGTTCCGCCAAGCCGGGATATATAAAAGGGCCCCGAGAAAACACACTCTCACACATACATGCACATACAAACTAAACACGTACATGCCGAAAGACAGCTGCTAAAAGTACCGTTTGTATCGCAGCAGCTCATTCATTGTTAAACGTCTTTAGAAAATGGTTGATGCTATAGGCGGATATTAGTAGCTTACTGACTATTATATGTGTATGTTGAATATTGTACATTGTTGGTACCGATGTTAAACGTCTTAAGGGTCATTAATTATCTTCTACGATCGTTTTGCCATTTACAAAGTGTCTTCTTTGTCACGCTTATAACCCAATAAATGTCTTCAAATACGTGAGAACAGATTTGGGTTCTTTTTTGTAATTGCTTCAAAGAAAATACATTTTTGTTTTTAAGAATCTGATGTTTAGTCCTTCATAAGTTACCTTTCTTATTTTTATATTCAGAACGGCCCTATTATTTACTACCTCTTCAGGTGATAGGAATTAAGCAGGGCTAACATTAAGTTTCATTGTGTCTTATGTTACCCTCATGCAGATATTGGCATTTGCAGACTGAATTAAGATTTTGAGAAATATTTTCAATTTTCGCAAATATAGTAATTTATATTAGTTACAACTCATAAAAAAACTTTAAAACTTTTTGTGTTTCATTCATTTGGGCGGGCAGTCCCTCCGACCTACACTGTAGTGCAAAGCCGGAGGGTAGGGCGTAAGGCCCTCTTCAGCCTATTATCAGGAATCATGGGAATGGGTGGGTGGTGTGATTAGGGAGAGAAAGATGAGACAGACGAAATGAATACAGAAGAGAAATTACAACTCTTCCATGAGTGAACACATTTACATTTAGACATATAAACAACGTTTATATTATTTAACACCAAACTACATACTTTTTGCACTCGACGGACATTTCGTCAACTAAGAAGGCATCATCAGGAAATTATTAAAGCTGTTTCAATAACAAAGGCCAAAAGTATTGGACTTATTACTTTTGTGTCGCGTTAGAGCTCGAGAATAATACGCAGTTTCACTTTAATTGTTATTGTTCTCAATATTTCTTTTATTGAATTATCTTCATCGACTTTATCTGTTAGGTGTTTCCATAGAAATCAAAATTGCTATGTGTAATTGCAAAATCAGGCGTCTCATACACTGACTTTTTGACAAACAATTGAATATCACGACTCACAATTGTCGTTCAACCAACCTATCTAATACCAAATAAAAAATTAAATCGAATGAGAAATGGTCTGGAAGCGAGCATGCTCGTTCGGTAGTTTGTAAATGAACTGTGAAACTTAGAGGTAAACAAGCCAGCCGAATTGGTGGTTGGTTACCTAATCGAATTAAGAATTGTCCTGAGCATGCTGCTTCAAGCCAACATTGACATATGTTTATATTATTAGAGTTGACGCAGCTTTCAAGAGAAGCACTGGGTATTACGTATTGATTGGTTATCTAAAGCTGTTTCACTTGTCAATAAACCGAAATTCAACAGGTAGTATTTTTTATATTTTATCTCTCTGTGAGATATTATATCTAAAATACAATCGTACTATTTTAAGGAAATCATTTTTTATTGTAAATTATTTATTCTAAGATAAATCTTTGAACATGGGTAAGCTATCATTCCAAGGTAACTAATTCATCTAATTCCTCAGTTCACTACCTGCTTGGTAGGACACGTTCCAAATGCCGAATACTTGATCTTTATAATTAGACGAATAAGGATTTTAGTTCATTCTTTTTTTATATCTTCCCGAATCAACAGGGGTATTAGCCCTCGGAGTAGTTTTTTCTGTTAATTCCATATTTATATTTATCATATAGCCTTAGCCTGTAATTCATCTAATTTAGTTCGAGTCGCCCAAATGATGGAGATTAGGGTTATACACATCATTTCGAATTCATTGATAAGTTACCTGAGCCAAATAAGGTCCATTTGAAAATAAGGTCTACTCATAATGTTTTGCCAGTTAAAGAAATTGGTACCAATCTAGCACCATAAATGGTTTATCAATTATGTTTGTAGTTAATGTCTATAAGTGGTAATAACAAATATATTCTTCTTCTTCTAGAAAGCAACAGTGTAAATTCAACCTCCGTGCGTTGTTATTGCCAACAAAAAATATGTAGATGGTTTCATAAGATTTTAATGAAATTTTCACCCAAAACATTGTTTTCAAATCCACATACGAATATCGTGGTTTCTACTTTCTTCTTTACTTAACACCTTATAAGCCAAAATGTATATTGGTTTTAATATGGCCCACCAAAGTAGTTAGATTAAAACATATTCTGGGATAATAACGTAGAGGCAATTGTTGCCATCTAGCTCATCAGCGTACCATAGGCGTGCTTCTAATAAGAGCGAAATCGCGATCCGTGTCTGGTGGTCTCGATAAATTTCTGACCAAAACCATAATAATTGTTTTTTTTACATATTCTGGGTTTCATTAAAAGCTTTGTGGACTTTAAATTTGAATTTTCACGTAGAATTCAAAATATGGCTTATAAAAAAACAAAAACACGCTCTTTGGAATGAAGGATCTCGAGTTTTAATCCATTTCGGAAAATCGAGGAGCACTTCTCGTAACCACATTTAAACTGCAAGTATTGAGCGTCGATTAGGAACACGTTTTGTGTTGTCCCCTGAAACGAAAGAAGAACTTGTTGCACCTATTACTCGATTTTGCAAAATTGGATTGCTATTTATTCCTAAAATGTTAAAACACCAAGTTTACCGGCTTATTGAAATTAACGGAGAAAACCATTTGTTATTACTGGAAGAACCTAGTTTAAACTTTTCTTAAAGCGGCATCATTTACTGACTCAGCATAAAGCTCATCCCATGAATCCAAGACCAGTCCAAAACTAAATTTTAAAAGAATTATTGTTCAAATGTCAGTGCGATATTTGAAATTAGTCAAAGAAGATAGGACAAACTGTTCGTTCTACATTCTTCAGGCCACACAAGGTTTAGATTAAAGAACCACCTAGCACGTAATTGTTGTTTCGTTAAATCTGACTATGGGCTTTATTAGATACAGTACATATAATAATTCCCAGGGTGATACTTTTTGAAACATCGATAATATTTATTGATTATAATTTTGTTTGTGCGTTTTATACAAACATTAAGAGAAAAAAAAAACTTTCATTTGAAGAACGAACATTTTATACTCTTGATCTATAATACCAATAGAAATTTGAAAAGAAAAATTGCGTGGCCCTTATATGGCTTAGGTACTTTTTTACACGACGATTTCGACTGGACCCCATACGCTGAAATCGGTATGGCTAAAATAATTGAGGATCTATAGCTTTCAATGACAGCTAATTTATCCAGCTGAGTTCGGTTCGCCCAAATGATAGCAGATTGTAATTGTACACACTATTTCGAGCTGAGTGATATAATACTAGACTGGGCTATGATTACAGTAATTGAGTACAGAGCCAAAGCAAGTGGCGGACGAACATTGTTTCTATTCGTTTTCCGAATAGTTATTAATATCAAAAGAAAAATATGAAATATACATTTTATTCATTGAATTTTGAACTTTAATAAATATTTGGAATACGTGAATCGGGCGAGGTAGAGTGGCCCATGCAAAATAAATTACTTGTCAGAATATTGGAATTGCAATTTTGCAAGAACTGGAAACATTTTGTTTTATAGGTCTTATAATTCTCTACGTATTATATCACTACAACATTACGGTTACTCTGGCAGTTTTGAGATAAATGCTAACGAGGGAAATGCAAATGCAGATATCTAAACATTGTTTAAGAAAATTGACAACTCTTTACTTTACATAGTGGTATACTCGTATAGCTGATAAGTTTGTTGACCAAAATGAAATACTTTTGTGTTATAAAAAAGAACTTGGCTATACCTATGGTATTAAGAATCGAAATTTTACCGTTGCTGTTGCATCATCGCTGTAAATTCCTGATATATTTCTACTTACACAATTGCAATCATAAAGGTAATAAATAGAAAAAGAATAGGTAGAAATATATTATGTCAATAGAAAGAAACAGCAAATGAATATACTTCATCACCTCTTTTTATTTTGACAATTCGCAAGTAGATAGTTCTGCCTTAGCCACTTAGGAGCGTTATGAAACAATAACACCGCACATTACGGGACTGCATGGGACTTACTCTATTCTATTATTTCTATGGTCTTATTAGTTAGAGAGATACGTACTATTGTTAGAAACCATACTATTCGATTTTTCTCTAAAATTTGATGTAGTTAAATCCCCCTGAAGATGCTCTAACAAGAAGAAATGTACCTACATTGAGTGAGTTCAAAAAAAAAATATTTGAACCAATCGAAGATGTTTTATCTTAGTTTTTATTATAATTTATTGAAGTAAAATTTAAATTCATCGTAACAATAATTTTTGACATCTCTGGTGATGAAGAAGTATTAGGAATACAAACACACAACTTCCTCGTATTGCAGAGTGCCAAATGGGTTGAGTACCTATATCTCATGATCAGCTCAGTTTAATTTGCTAGACGCGTATCGCGATTTCGAACGAACTCATTGGTTCAATTCCGGCAGAACATTATTTTTCTTTTGTTTTTGTTTTTAGTTTATTCTCAAGGAGGGGGAATCATCAAAAGACACTCCCCAAAGGGGGAATAGCGTCGGATTCGCAGAAGCGACTTCCGACTAAAATCCCTCCTCGAACAGGGAGATCAACCCGAAGGTTATGCATCCCTGGGATAGTTGAGAACGGGAAATGGTTTTTTTATGGTGCGGGGATGGGGATTTTGGGTAGAAGGGTGACGGTGGTCCACCTTCGATGGGTTGGGTGGACACTCGCGAAGTGTGGCAGCTCAGAGTAGAAGGTGACAAGGCCTTCTAAAACGGTCTTTCTGTTTAGGGGCGAAGTCGGAAAGTGCCGAGGTGGATGTATATGAGTGACCGGAGATTTTCCGCGAATTTGATTGCAACTTCGGGGAGTTTCTTTTAGAATTTGGGAGTTTCTGGCGAACCAGGGGTAATCGAGTGCGGAGCTATGGATCCGCATGTAGGTGCCTTGGAGAATTTTAAGACGGTGGGGATGGCAGCCCCATTTGAGAATGGCGTAGGAGCAGATGCTCCTGATAATTGCGTTGAACGCACGGATTTTGGTTTGGTGGGAGATTAAACTGTTGTGAAAGAAGAGCTTGAGAGAAATAAAGGCGCCCAGGGTCTTGACACGGATGGTTTGTATTTGTTGTCGCCAAGTGAGCTTTCTATCGAAGACGACGTCGAAATAAGTTACAGAATTGCTCCATTTTATGCGGTGGTTATTTACGGAGATGGGAGGAGAGGTTCGGTTCCTACGGGAGAAGAAAATTGCTTCCAATTTGGCTTCGTTAATGGAGAGTTTCCATCTACGGTACCAGTTTAGGAGCAGGGGTAGAAACGTGTTGATTCTAGCGATGCAATGGACAATGGTTTTGCTAGAATTTATAAGCCTCTAATGCCCTGCTTAATGAGTTTTATAAAATCGTATGTTAAGAGAATGAAAGAAGTAGGGGAACCTTTTCTAAGGGTTTTAGTTTGGCGTTATTCGAAATAAGGATACCAGGAATTTAGGGAAAGTGAAAAGAAAGAAACTATTATGTTAAAAATACAAAGGATAAATGAAATTTTAAATGTATAGCGATATATGTTATTTATGATTGTGAAGAAGAGTACAAAAGAAATAGAAGTTATAAATTCAAGAAAAAAAAATGTAAAGTATTAGACATGTGAAATAAAGATGTGTAAAGATGTGTAACAGAAATAGTAAAATTAGATACAGAATGTACAATGGCATATTTACAGAATATACAAAATTGATAACTTAATTTACAACCCTGGAAGAGACGAGTGTGGCAATAAACGCCACAATACAAACAAAATTTGATGTAGGTGTACTATAGATGCTGATTTGCTGCCTTCTTCGTTTTATTTTAACCATCATCGTAGGACTTACCTCGACTTATCTAATACATCGAATGTTTCAGTTACAGAGTTTCAGTCGATTGATATTAGGTCCAATGGTTCCGTCAAAGATTTCTAATTAAAACTGCCCTATCGAGAATACATCGTCTATCACGATTTTTTTTCGATGACGTGTCACGTACACCTCAACGACGTCGCCGTCGTTGTCGTCAAAGACGGTAAAAGAGTTGGAAAGTCACAAATAGATACAAGGCATAGGAGAGGTACGTCGGGAATAACCTGATACATCTCATATTATTTATGCCAGAACGTAGAGTAGATACGTATCGGTTCGGTTAATTTGACTTTTAACGCAAACTAGAGACGACTGCAGCGGGATTTTTTTTTTATTTATTTCCTTCAAGGTGGTCGGCCTGTCATATCGGCTTTCCGCTCCGTGGCAGCGGCGGCGACGAAAACAAACAGGTGGTTTTTATAAAGTATCTAGTTATCTATGCATCTGTACGCATGCCTTCTCGCTGCTGCAAATGCATATCGAATGGCGCGGATCGAGTTACCTTGTTGCGCGTTGTTTTTGTTTTTGTTCGTGCGTGATTTGCTCCAATTTTTTTACCTCTTTTAATTCTTGCGACGTTACAGTATATCTCCCGACCGATCGAGATCCATCTGACAACAACTGATCGTCGTAGATTGACTTTACTTTATTTTAGAAATTGTGGCGTAATCATAATACCAAAATCATTTGCCGTTCCTATTTCGTAACATTTTACTTTTTGTCTGCGGTTTTGATCGCGTGAACCAGGATCTTTTTCTGTTTCATTAAGTACCTAAAGAAATTCAGCCACACACCGACAATACCTTTCGTGTTATCAGTAGTAAAAGGTATGAAAGTGGTCAAAATCTACTGGCCACGTTTTAACTGATTCTTCATTGAAATGTAGCTACCTCTTTTTTACTTTGAGACTGAATTTTTGAATTGTACGACCTCAAATTAGTCCAAAAACAACCTTTCGACAAAATCGGGTCGATTTTCGCTAACTGTAAAAACTCAGAATAGTGATCCGCATTCTCTGTTCGTTGATCGTGACGAAAATCAACTAGTAAAACTCCCCTTTAGTCAAAAACAGTCAAACCAGTCGCAAGCATATTTCTGGTTGAGAGACGGGTTTTGGCTTTGAAAGGACAGCCTTCATCCTTTCTTCGCCACTCCTTACATCTTTGTTTCGGGAGTGTAGTAGTGGACCCATGACTCATCACAAGTGACAATACGCCTAAAAAAAACTAAAAACCTCCCCTTCTTCTCGAAATCGATTCAGAAGTCTTTCACTGATCTCCGATTTTAGGTTTTTGATTTTTATTTACCTTGGAACCCAGCAAGCACCGAGCACTAATTTTTCTAAAGCCAAGTTCATCAGTGACGATGAATTGAACACTCCCATACTCCCATACTCTCAAAGCTGATAACCACTTCTGACGAGATTTGTTTAAAAGTTAACCGGCTGATGGTGATCACCTTCAACAAGCTTTCGAACAGCACGGATGTTGTCATTTGTGAATGTTGTTCTTGGGCGTCGATCATGACTTTATTTTCGACACGTTCTAGCCCATCCCTGAATTCTCTGACCCCCACGTATACACTCGATTCTGAGATAGTGTAGCATCCCCAAACTGTGCCTTCAAGCGAGTGAAATTTCCAATGGTTTAACGCCTTCATTAGTTAAAAAATTTATAATGATGCATTGTGCAACAGACGAAGGTACCTTGCGCTCAGTCATGGCTATACTGCGGACAGAACCGAGTGCGGCTGCTACCTAAGCCAGTTTCCCCCTCCTCATAAACCAAACAACACTCGAGCATTGAATCCTCTAGTTTGGAATTACGTGCTAAGCTAAATAGTAAAATTACCGTTTATATTTGATTTACTCTCGTATAATTCTTAGGATGCGAAATTAGAATGTTGACCGGATCTTAAAATACGGCATTCACAGCCATTTTCATTTATTTTCTGAATATCGTATTTTAAGAACTGGCAAGATCGGTTGCTTATCACATTAAGAGCAATGTGACCAAACGTAAAGAAAAATACACGTACATTTCCGCCCTAAGACTTCATCGACACTAGATAATTTTGCTGCGTAGTGTATGCTTTCTTGCTAAATAAATAAGTAATGTAATAAAAACTAGTCACTGTTATTGTTATTGAACTTAAGATGTTGTTTTGTTAGTAAATGCAGGCAAAAAGTTAATTTGCAAAGTAAATCACTTTTCTGTCATTTTCCATGTGGGTTCACGCCTACTTTATGCTAATCAATTTTTAACGTGTGGCCTTCTATTCTGTTCACAGTCAACTAATTCAGTATTAATTAATTAAATAATTTATTCAATTTTTAATACGTATAAGTAGTTTCTTCAACTGTGTTGTTGCAGTTATTTTCAGTAAATAGAATCAGAGAGGGCTTTTGAGAAAATGGGGTAAAGCGGTAATATTTGTTAATGAGTTTGTGAAGAAGGTGATTTTAAAACAATGGCGCATAGAGAACCTGAAATTTCTACACACTAAAATAAGAACGTTTAGCCAGATAAGCCATAGTAAAAGATTGATTTTAGTTTTGTTGTAGTAATTCAAGAACTTCAAATTAAAATTCGAAAAATATCATTAAAAATGTATGTAATGTTAGAAGCATTTGAGGTGGTGTTATAGGCGGATGTTGAAAATACAGCGGATAAAGAAGTATGGTAGCAAATGGAAAGGAATTAGAAATATTAGGTGAACAAAGGACTCTACCGAAGTCAAGAAGGAAAACAAGATATGAATTGGTAATACACCTTGTTTATTTCCTGAGAATAAAAATATTTCTCAGCGTTTGTACAGCTGTACCACATAGAATTCAATTATACTCGAAGGACCAATTTTTACAGTTAAACAAACAAAAAAATCTATAGAAGTTAATAAGTGTATATTTACAACTATAAACATAAAAGTGATAATTTTTTATGAGGTTCTTTCCCTCAGCTAGTCTACACACGGACTTCTTGTCTTGTCTTGAAATGTTATAAAATACCTTATATTAATTTTATCCCCCTAAACTGGTTACAATAAGATATGATGATGAAGAGAGAAGAAAATAACAAGATAGTATAATAGAAATAACTGCAAATGGGATGTAGCAGGTTAATAAAATAATAATAAATGCAGTTCTGAAATAGAATATTACGGTACAATAACCCTACATAGCATGCAAAATAAGAAATATTATAATGGTTGGAATGTCCAAACCTAGTGGGGTTTTAGTAATGCATAAACTCCTGAATTCAAGTAGAATTTGACTGTAGAAATTGTATTAAGATTTACTAAAAGTGGAACTTAAATAAATGTACAAATAATAATAATGATGGTTTTAAATATTGAAAAGTACGCCTATGAAGTATGAATAATAAATGATAAAACTTACAAAAAACATGAATATATACTACACAACTATACGAATTTTAACATGTACAACAAATTCTAACTATATACAAAAAAATGTCTATTGTGCCGTAATATACCTTTTGAAACATGAAGAGCTAGTTAGAGACATGTTAGAGACAGAAATAGGAGTAAAAAGAAGTAGAGGAAGGTCTAAATTAGATTACTGTTTGCAAATAGTTAGGAGTGTAAAATATTCTAGTTTTAGATAAATGTGAATATTGGAATGGGGTGCTTCGCGTCCAATTGGTCTTCGGACTGATGACTCTATAATGATGATGATAATTTAAAAACTGTCGCTAGTTTTAAACTGAAAAGATATAGGCCAATAATGACTGATTTTGACTCATTTAGGGCTAATATTGAACCCATTAATTTTAATAATACTTCATGACACTCACATAGTTTCTCACCCGACACTATTTTTACTGATAAACTCTCACAAACATGGGTTGCAAAGCATTTTTTGGCGATTCATTTCAATTTTTTGGGTATTTTGCATCCTTGATATATGTATAAACTGCATCATTTACAAAGTGATTAAATTGTTATAATCTTGTGTATGTCTAAGCATTTTTAGCATGACTTTCACAATTTCAATTTCATCTGATAATTCAATTCCAGATTTAAAACCCTATATTGTATTAAATGTTTTATATTTTGCTACACCCTTTATGGATCTAATGATGTTTTGTTCATTTTTAAAACTTGCCTTATATTATACCTAATTCTTTTTGTGTATACTTTGGGCTCTCACATTACATTGGAAAATTTCTTCAAGGGCCACTGCGATTTATAGAATCTACGGTATTTTAACCTTAAGAATATTCTGCAGCCCTGATACAAAATCATCCCTTATCCAATAAGTTGATGGATGAATGGATGGATTATCCCTAAACGCACCTCATGAGAAAGAAAATATTCATTACTTACTACCCAAAAATGGTTTGAAACAACAATATCCTTAATTTTCATGAACAATTTTCCTGATTGATAACAACCCTACATCAATAATTATTTGAAACAGTGATTGTGAGATTTGAGGATGTACTATAAGGTTCAAATAGTCTGTTATAAAAAAAGAACATGTTGCTGTTGCTGTTTTATGTCAAGTTACTTGTTATGTTAATAAATATATAATAAGTAATAATGAACCACGTGTGCTTGGTAAGCAAGTATGCGTGGGAGGGGTCTTTTCAGTGGCCGCCTCCTTTTGGGTAGACTGGAGTTTTAACCACACCCGGTAATAACGAGGAGACCCTTTGTTCTCGTGGTAATAACTGGACATCTATTATTATATTGAATTATTGCCCGAACATTGTCGTTCTGACCGACAACGTGTTTACCATTGCACCCCGTTACTATCCGACAATGCCCACATTTCATGTGTAGTTAGATTTGGAGATAGATCTTGAAAACTGGAATTTTAATTTTTTCGATGCGACAGAAACATATTCAAAATAAATTCGTTTTCGTTCAAGTGTATTATATATTTTTGAAGAAGAAATACAAAAATATTAAAAAGTTTTTCAATAAAGTTTGTAGTAAGCATATATCTATTATTTCTATTCGTTTCAAAATCCACATGTTGGATCCCAGACTTCATCTTTAGAATCATAAAACTTTCTAAACCCAGCAGTTGAAATATAAAACATTTTAAGGTAGAACAAAATAGGTTCATAATAATGATTAGTTAATATATTAATTTACAATCGAATTAAAAAATACGTTACCAAAATTATTTTTGAAATCACTGTGGTAATCCACATTTCAATTGAAGCCTGAAACCTTAATATGAAGATTGGTCATCCTTTAGTGCTGAAAGTGTGGTAATATGTAAAAATCATTTTCAGAACTTAGTTCAAGGTCTTATTATCGTTTTCACCTCCTTTTGCTGATCCAATCTAAAGCATTTGTTTGTGCTCCAAAACTTGAAAAAATATTATCATCTTTGATTACTCATATTTCTGCTTCCAATATGTCCTAAGTAACCCTGATAATGGTTTGGTAATAAGAATTCAGTGTTTTACAAGCCTCTAAAACTCTTTTATACTGGTCTATCTCAACTTCTCCCCGAGCGGCATGGTCTAATGCTCTAGATCATTGCTTAGCATTCGGGAGGTCACCGGTTCGAACGGCTTTGGTCAAAGTTCTCTGTGGTTTCCTTGGATCATTTAGGTAAATGCTGGGGTAGTGATATTCCGCAGATAATCTTTCACTTCTCTTCTATCTTCATTTCGTCCGTTTCATCTTTCACTCCCTAACCACACCAACTACCCACCCACCCATTCCCATGATTCCTGATAGTAGGCTTAAGAGGGCCTTACACCCTACCCTCCGGCTTTGCACTACAGTGTAGGTCGGTGGGACTGCCTGCCCATCAGTACGAGTAGCTGGTGCGAATGGAACACAAACAAGTTTTTTTTTTAGTTTTCTCAACTTCTCTTAGTTATATCATCATAGGATAGTCAGCCCGAAAAGAAGATTACTCCTTGAGGATCGTGTCCAACTAGTCTTCCGGCTAATCTATGATTATGAATGGTACGGAATTTCTTAGAATCAACCTTTTATGTAACACTCTTTATCACGATAAGGAGCGTAGGTCGTACTTTCACATGTCTTTCTTTTTATTTTTTTGTACTTTCATATATTTTTTAACGTCGTTATTACGTAGTACAAATTAGTCCAGGAAGGAATCGCCTTTCTTGTTAACTTCCTTCTGCATTATCCCTAACCGATACCTATCCATTTAATGGGTTTCATAATGTGGTTAACGGAGTGATCCTGATTGGTCTACTGAATCCAGTTTTCAGGTTATCTCGGGATAGAGGTCTCGGTTTCGGTTTTCTCGGATCCTTATGTGTGTTACTATATGTGGTGTGCGACAATACAACGATAGATAGACAGTAGGCGGCATGACATCAGTGAGCCGCGGCCTGTTGGGAATTTGTCGTGATTCGATTCCTGTTGCCTCTAATCATATCGGAAACGGACCCAGACATGTGGAATAATTGCACCCAACGCAGACGAATAGGCACTAGCTGTTGTCTTGTATATTCATTCTTTAGGTCCTTTTACATCGTCCTATGCGACCGAAAGTATCGTAATTGTATATAAAAATAAAGAAAAGCAGCTTGGAAACCAAAATATGCCATTATATGTATGCACCTATATCTAAATGGTCTCAAAGTTTAAAAATTTAAGATTATATTGTCAGCATGTACGAAGTTCAAACATGTTTTCAGAGAGATGAGGGGTTCTAAATGACTAATAGTCTAGTATACTGAAATACATTGTTGTTTATTTTTTATTAAAATGAGTGAAAATTTATATGAAGTGTTCTTAAGACTGGCGTTCAATAACAAGATCAAAATGATGAGATGAAATATAATAAAATTATAATATAAGATGACAAAACCTTTCTTTGGATTAGCACAATAATTGACACACACTTTACATGGATGATGCTGCGACCAGAAAGCTGGATACATAGGAGGGCTAATTTTTAATAATGATTGTTTAGGCGCGAACCAATTTTTGTAAAAAACATAAAACAGTGGCAAAATTCACCTTAAAGCTGCTACTTTCTAGAACACGCCGTTACACGCCAAATTAATTTTGTATGACTAGTTGAAATTAAATTCAAGAAATAAAATGCTGCAGTAATTATAAAACGAATTTGTGTACAAAAATAATTAATAATTAATGATAACGACCAAGCTGTGTTGTAGAGAATCTCAAAATAAAAAAAAACTTTTTTGTGTTTCATTATCACCAGCTACTCGGTCTGGTGGGCGGGCAGTCCCTCCGACCTACACTGTAGTGGAAAGCCGGAGAGTAGGGCGTAAGACCCTCTTCAGCCTCCTTGCAGGAATCGTGGGTATGAGTGGATAGTGTCGCTAGGGAGAGAAAGATGAGACGGACGAAATGAAGACAGAAGAGAAGTGAAAGATTGTCTGTGGAATATTACTGCCCCAGCATTTACCTAAGTGATCCAAGGAAACCACAGAAAACTTACTCGAGCAGAGCAGCCGAACCCGGGTTCGAACCGGTGACCTCCCGAATGCTAAGCAATGATCTAGAGTACTAGACCACGCCGCTCGGTGTTTTCTGATACATTTGGTAGTCATAAGTATGGGGCTGGTGGGACGAGGATACAAGGGAAACCCATCATCCTGGTGCGAACAAGCGGTCATGTGCTGCATTACCTGCTTTGGTCAGCACGAATATTTAGGGTCATAAACCATAATATTTATACTATTGTAACATTCCAAGAGTAAATTTGAAAGTACAAGAATTGACATCTGCTAACAACACCATTAAAATCACAAATTAAAACTACCCTAACTAAATTGGATACAAACAATGATAAATTTCTGTTGGTCCATTTGAGTGAAATTGTCGACAAAATTTATTGTAGTAAAACAGTATAAAAATACTTACCCAAAGTATTTCGAATTATGGCTACCTGCTTATTGGTAATTTCCGTGAAAGTTTTGCTATTGGTATGCATATTCAGATATATGTACTTACAATTTCAAATATTCTAGAATTCCAGTAATATTAATAATAGTAATAATAATAATGGATCTTTAGCAGCAGCATGCGTTGCTATATCCCCCTTTGGGGTTCTTCAGTCACGAGGGGGCGCATGTACTTTGCCTGCTTTGCAGTGACATCAGCTGTTACACACAGTTGAGTGCATTCCTCCCTTTTACCGTTGTGCCATCCAGTTAATGTGTACAGGGTGTCCGTCTAACAGTATTGGTCCTTCCAACTGTACAAATTTAAATTGTAATATCTTAAACATCTAAAGTTCGAACAAAAAAAAATCCAAATAGACTCCGCTTATATTTAGCTCCAGAGGGTTGTAGAAATGAAATTTTCGTAGCGGGACTAACAAAGTCCGAGCCAAAATTACTTTTCTAGAGTCCAGGAGAAGAAGTAAACGTTAAGATTGCAAAAATTTTGTACAAAGGTTAAATGGAAATTTTGTGGCGGTCACTAAATTTTATATCACTGTCCTATTCTGTTTTATATTTTTAGAACGTCTTCTTTGGAAAAGAATTTACCATATATAATATAAAGTGAGATCCTTGTTTTAGGCATAATCAATCTACGTGCAAATTTTCATTTAGATTGCCCTATAATTTGCTTAGTACAAGTGGCGTGGTCTGTAGCGGTCTGGACCATAGCTTAGTATTCGGCAGGTCACCTTTTCCTGTGGTTTCCTTGGACTATTTAGCCAAATGTTGGGGTAAGAATATTTTACAGGTAAATAATCTCTAACTTCTCTTTTACCTTCATTTTATGTATCACAACTACCCACCCATTTCGATGGTTTCTGAAGGGAGACTGAAGAAGGCCTTCCGCCCTATCCTCTGGCTTTGCACTACAGGGTAATGAAGAAGAAATTATCAATTCCATGTCTTCCATTTACTGTGGTTATATCCAGCCTGCTTGACACATTTTCTGTTCAAACGCATGAACTTTCAAAATCCATAAATATAATAAATAAAACACAAGTTTTTGGATGTCTCAACAATAATATAATATGCGATACATATAGGTCAAAGTGGACGTTCGATTGGTATTAGGCTCAAAGAATATTTATACTCTATAAAGGATAAAATACTAAGCACAGGAATGGCAGAACATTGTGTAGTCAACAACCATAAATTAGATAAAGCCAAATTATTACATTCAGCTTCAAAAAGTAAAAAATTAAACCTTTTGGAATCTCTAGAAATTAAGAAAACTGCAAATTTAAATAAAAACATTGAAAATTACCAAATAGAATTAGCTACTAATAACACCCCGCTACTACTAACCACATCGTAAACAATTTTTCAGATATGTATCCCCACCATTTATGTACATATATATAATACACACTTTTGCAATTTTAATTTTAGTGGTTATTTACTCTTGATAATGATCACATGTGGGTCGAAACAATATTGTCGGATGGATTAAATTATTGTTGAAACATCCAAAAACTTGTGTTTTATGTATTACATTTATTAAATATGTTTCATCAAATGGTCACTATGATAGTTCGAATTTCAAAAGCCATTTCTTTCTTTTCTTCTGAAGAAAAGAGAATTGATCAATTTCAGACCTGAAAAAGTAAGAATGTGAGTCTCGAAACGTCGAGTACTCTAAACAAGTGACTTGAGACATTAGAGATAACCTAGAAAGTCTACAAACCTAATTATACGAATTCAGCAGCGCAGTATGTACCTACCTACCACGTAAAACACAATATTTTAAGTGGCAGCGACTTTCAGACGCCCTGTATATAGCTTTTATTATTACGCATGTATACGAGCTGCACAGCTAGCTACGATCTGGCTTTCCCTGCCACGGCAGTGTGATAACGCCTCTACGCACACATTATGTACGGCGCTCCGAACACGACGGCGATGACTGTGACGACGACGACGACGACGTCGTAGTCGACGACGGCAGCGGCGGGCGTCCCGACGCCCTATCTTAACGCTCGCAGCCCCCGCAACGGTGATTACGCGTGGGGTGCTTTCACCGTAAAGAACGACGCTACGGCGGAGCAGAAGAGAACGGCGCGATGGGATACGATGCTCAAATCACCGTGAGTGTCTTAATCCCGATTTCGACCTCGGGATTTTGCCGATTCTTCTTTTAAATCTGGGTCAGTTGATCCCCAAATGAAACTTTGTATCAATATATTGTTAAATGTTGGAACGAACGATGACTTTTAATTAAAATGGTACTGTCTCTTTAGTCTGACAAATATAAATAATATAAAGAATGTTTACAGTGCTTCTTATAAATTGAGAAGTAATTAGGTGAACTCCCAACTTCCAAAGTAAAAAATTTTTAAACTAATTGTCATTTCCAGGCTTGCGGTCGAAGATCACGGACAGACCCAAAAGCTTGATGGGGAAAATCTGTTTGTAATCTTTATTTTCTTTAGATGTTTACCAACTAAATTGAATCGAAATAAAATTCAGAAATTTCGCCAAAATTTGGCTTCTTTTTAATTTTACTTTTTAAGTGATAGAAGTGGTATAGTATCATGGAAATGTTTTGAAAGTAAATGTCAAAAGAAAGCAGTTAAATTATGAAACGTTTCAGATTTGAAGTAGGTCAATAAACTATGGAACATACTTGCAATTTTTAGAAATAAAACAAAAACGTTATTTACAAAAAGACAACATGAATGTAACAAAGTAAAATCGGAGATTTTTGATAAAGGAATACGTATTACAGTTCAAACTATCGATGGTGCAGCTATTCTGAAAACACATTTTAAGAAATAATAAAACGAATAAAACATTTGGTATATCAATTTTTCATAGGTTTATTGACAGAACTCGATAATTGTTTCGACAAGGGTCTATCATTATCAAGAGTAAGCAGAATTACTAAATGTGCGCAAACATATTTATGGTAAATAATAATGATGGGGAAATTTCTTAATTACCTAGTTTGAACAAAAGTAAAGGGGAGTTGTTTGAATATGTTTCTATTTGGGAATTTACAATGTTATGTTTGTTGTACATAGCTTTTTTAATTTCCAAATTTTCTAGATAGTTTAATTTCTTACTATTTGGTTGTATGTGTAGTATTTGAAAATTTTCATTAATATTGTGTCCATTTGAAATAGAATGTGTAGAAATACCTGCACAATTGTTGTTATTTAAGATACCTTTTAAATGCTCTTTTTTACGAGTGTTAATGGATCTGCCTGATTGACCAATGTACACAGCATCACAATCATTGCATTGAATTTTAAAAACGCCGCTATTATCTAGGGGACCAAATTTTGGTTTATTATTGACAAGTAGTTTTTTAACAGTATTTTTATTGGATACAGTGGCTGTGATACCTAATCTTTTGAGATGTGTTTTATAATTTTTTTAAAGATAGTGTATGGAGCAAAATACTTTATTGGAAGGATTATGAATAATTTGAGGGTTATAGAGTAGTAGGCGTGTTTTATTTTTAAGTTTTTGGTTTAAGATACTATCAACGATTTTGGTATCATAACCATTATTTACAGCTATTTGTTTTATTGTATCTAGTTCTGAAATACATATTATTTTGTTTTTCCGCGCACTGTATGATTTATTGCTAAACTCCTGTGTTCTAATTGATGTTGATATATCAAACAATAATTTGAATCGGCTAAAATCAAATAGACCTAAAAACTTCTTGAAAGTCACACAAAACTCATGCATAAGGTTCAGGAAGTCTAATTGCCGTAAAACAGAGTTAGATATTAGTAGAAGTTTTTAAAAAATATAATAAAGTAAAAGGAAACACTAAATAAAACTCAATTTGATTTTTCCACTGTTTATTTTCAATCTTGACAATTGTTTCACCCTACAAGGGCATCTTCAGAAGACAACTGGTTACGTTAGATAACTATTCTAAATTTATACTAGTATTAGGATTTGAGCAAATAAAGGCAAAAAAGTAGACATACTAGAATCTTTTGTGATCAAAAAGCAGATAAACCAAAATAGAGAATTAAATTTAAATTAAAGAGAAAAAGTTTATGAATCCACAATACTAAATAAAATAGTAGAATGTACCCCCTCCAATTAACCCTAAGACTAGTATAAATTTAGAATAGTTATCTAACGTAACCAGTTGTCTTCTGAAGATGCCCTTGTAGGGTGAAATAATTTTCAAGATTGAAAATAAACAGTGGAAAAATCAAAATGAGTTTTATTTAGTGTTTCCTTTAACATGTTTTCCATAAAGTAAAGGCCCAAAGAATAAAATAAAGCAAAATACACGAAATATTCCATGGGGAAATCCAAATAGGTGAACGTCCCCTAGAGATCCAGAATAATGAGCTCTACCATAACTCATTTGGATTGTCAATGGCTCTCACTGAAGCTCTATAACAATTTAAGTTCATAAGGTTACAGTTTAGATGAGAAGTAAAGAAGATTGAAATGTGAATTTGACCGTAAGTCATCCTACCCCATTTCCGCTTGAAGAACAATTGCTTCACCTGCTAGAGAAAGCTTCACTACCAGAAAATAGTGATTTTATTTATTAGATAGATAGATAACTTTTCTTTGATAATGGCTTAACAGCCGAAACAATTGTTAGAGTGTTCTAAATAAAAACTGTGAAACAAAAGTGTACCAAGTGTTTTATTTCATAATCTTATTAAAAATGTTTCACCATGTGCCTAGCCAAGATTCAATTTCTTGTAGATAGATAACTGTTGATATACTGTTGACGTTGTTTTAAAAAAATAATAGGAATTAACTGTTTTCGGCAATTCACACCATCCAATAGCAAATACTGCTGATGGTTTCGATAAAAACAGAGACGTCTCCTGCCCTTCCGTAGGTAAAATGAAGGGCGAATGCCGTTAGGGTTGAAAATTTAAAAATCGTTTAAAATGGCGCTCGGCGTCGGTGCCGACACTAACACCCCCAAGCGAGAAGCTTGCGCAATCGGCGCTAAAGTGGCGTCCTCTACTCGGCCAACTGCGTTTACGCGCGAATAAGCAATTACGAAATGGAAATCAATGACGTAAGCCGTCCTCTTGTTCGCTTCCATTGGCCAGAGCATTTCACGCACGTTCGCCATTGGCTGAAAGGGACAACATTGACGTCCTGTACACACCTAGCGAGGTGAAAGAGGGTCCGTTTGGATGATGAATTGAGCCACGTTATCAGTTCTACTCCAAAGACTTGCACGCATTCAGGTGGCCGCCACTCTATACGTATAGCATTAGAGACATCGGCGTCGCTTCCGCTAGAGTAGCGTCTGGTCACTCGGAACGCGACTTATTCGAATCATTGCGTGCTCAAGAACACTCTAATTTGCTCTTTTAGTTTGTCTAATCGATTCGAAAGAACGGTAAATTGGTCCCTATTTGAACCGGACACCTTTTTACCTCTTTACAGCTTTATTTTGATTTTCGTTTCGCGTGGTAAACAGATTTTCCCGTTGTTTTCTCGTCCGTCGCCCGGTCTGAACGATTTGATCAAGTGATACATGAACTGCTAATTTAGTCCGTCGAAAAAACTTTCCGAAACTTTCTGAAAAAGAAAAAACGATCAGTTTGTGCTTTTGGCTGTCTCAACAAATTGTTTCGCCCAATGAAAGTGATATAATTCATCAAAGGGTGCAACTAAAATACTTTAGGTAAGTTTTCTATTTCGTTAACTCTAATAAGGATGCGTGTTGGCATCTATAGAAAATCGCATTGTAAAATAAAATTGCCATTTTAGAAGTAAGGATAAAGAAGAATTTTTAGTTAAAGCTCTTAAAAGTTTAACAGAAATATCCTTTCTGGTAGCTCAATGTATGTTTATTTGGAATAATTATGTTTAAAGGATCGAAAAATGTACAGAAGTTTACAAAACTTTTTGAATCCTTTTAATTAACAAAATTATTAATTTTTGTGATATATAATGGAAAGCTTTCAAGATCATGATTGTTTTAAATATTGTTGTTGAAATTGTTATAACGTCTTAGATTACTCAAGAGCGGAATGTTTAAATAAACAAACCTACGAATCATTTTCAACGTTAATAATTCCGTTTTTAATACCTGGATTTGAAGTTATCCTTAAGAACTTAGTTGAATAAGAAATATCGAAATCTTTAAATCCTTTTGGATTTCTACTTTAGATGAGCTTTTTCATATACCTAATATGTAAATTATTATTTCAGTAAATAAAAACACTGCTTAATTTCCACACTTATTTATTGAAACCTTTACAATTGTTTCGCAACTTTGTAGCTTCTGCAAAAGGTAACAGTGTTTTTATTTACCAAAGTCATGAATTTCGATCAAGTGAATGTAAAACCTATTAATTATAATTAAATTATTACTTCTGTTCTACAAAAATTGGAAAAATTATTTTTCTCCTTGAAGTACATTTTCATATTTGGAATTGGACACTTTTTCGTTTGTTAAATACCGTGGTAAATCGCTTTTAAGAAGCTATTTAACTTATAATTTTAAACACGTACCAGAGCTGAATTGGAAGTGATGAATGCGACGGGTGGTCAAAGGAGTCTTCCTTTGAGATGCGCTTTGCTGTTGATGGATTTTTTTCTAACTTATCTTATTATTATTGTTATTTAAGTCAGTGCTTTTACGATCTTCTCTAAGAAAAACAAAAATTATTTTTGTAAAAAGATCTACATGAACAAATTATATTTTTTTCTGAAGTTCATTTAAACTTTACAGGAAAACTATGATGACTGTATTGTAATGTTTTATAGTTTTAAGAAGCTTTTAATACTATGGTCAGTGACAAACAAATGCAAATATTTTTATTCTCAAATTAATACTGATTAAAAGGTTAATCTTGGAATTCGACTAAATGAGCATAAAGAGTCTATTTTAAATGAAAAACACAACACGGGAGTAGCGACACATTGCATAAATAATAACCATTTTATCAATTCGGACACCATTAAAATTTTACATAATGAAAGAAAAGGGAAAAGATTGGACTTTTTAGAATTTTTTGAAATTAAAACAGCAATAGAGATGAACGAGAATATAACAAATGACCAACAAAATTTTTTCAATACGCCTTTACCATCCGGTATTTCTTAACAACGAGTATGTACCTAAAATTTTGAAATTATACCCATAGAATACCGGCTGTTGACTGTAAAAATTTATATAAACGATCAGTATGACCTGAAATTTAGTAAATCTGTTACTCTTGAGAAGGACATTGTTATGTCGAAACAATATTGTAGAGTTTACAATAATATGTTTTGAAACATTTAAAAGTGATTTTCATTCCTTCATTTATTAAAATAATCTTTCACAAGGATCCGACCAGTTCGACAATTGATTATATAAAATGTAAACATGGAATCAACAGAAACAACCACTCCGAGGGCTAATACCCCTACCAGCATTGAATTACACTGTTGATTGACGAAGATATAACTTATTATGTAGACGAATAAGGATTTTAATTCCTTCTTCTTTTTGAATATATTGTTTATATATTGATATTTTAGTTAGCAAATTGCTGCAGTTTCTGATCCAATTTGCAAACAAAATCTACGTTTTATCTATAGTATCAACCGTCTCATAGCATTTAAAAAAGGAAAGGCCTGATGCCCACAGGATGAGCTTCCTAATAGAAGTATGTTAGTATCTTCACATCGTCGAAAGAATCGTGTTGAAGTCATTAATTTTCTCCCTGTAATAAACACCTACAGATGACGAGGGTTGTTTGTTTGTTGTTCTTGCTCTACATGCCGTTAGTTACATTCACAAATTGGCGTTTCCACGACCGGGGGCTGATAACGAGGGCGCCTTTTAATAGGTAAATTAAATCATGAACGTTAGTACCTACACTTCGAAGAGACTTTCGAGAACTGATCCGCAGCGCCAATTTTCTGAATAAGCTGACTCTCCTGTGGATGGATGGTGAGCTTTTGATAGATAGATGACAGAGAACGTGAGTACACCACGGACGGGATGAGTGCCACCACTCAACGACTGAAGACAAAGCGCCAGCAGCTTCGGTGAAGCTTTTTATGTTTAAGAGCCACTGATGAATTGAATTTTTTTTAATTAGGTTGATACTCACACATAGTAAGAGCAAGCAGAAGTTCCCGATGGAAAGATTGCTGTAAGAACCAATATTGCGCGATACTACAACACTCTCCTCATAGATATGTTTTAATAGTTTACCATCTATATGAAAGAATTGGACGTTGTATTTGGTTTTAGCTGTTGAACCAAAATGGGTTAGGATAATTATTTGAACATATTTAGTCAAAACACACATAAGATATTGTTTTACACTGTTTTATTAGAACTACTCTAACAATGGTTTCGACTGATTAGGTCATCATCTGAGAGTTGTAAAGAAACTAAATGAAGATTAAACAATAAAGTCTATTTATGCTACCCCTCCTAATTAGCTAATGTCTGTGATAGATTTGAATGTAGGACTATTTAGCCCTTCTGTTAAATTTAGCGCTTTTTGAATTTCAAGTTTTTCCAATAGTTTAATTTGTAACCTTCATATTCTAATAAATAACCGATAATTTATTATTATTAATTGAGTGTTTCAGTGTAATTTAATGTTGTGACAGACCAGTGGATAATTTGTTGTCTAAAATTGATTTTTGTTTTAATCTTCAGTTAGTTTCTTTACAACTCTCAGATGATGACCTAATCAGTCGAAACCATTGTTAGAGTAGTTCTAATAAAATAGTGTAAAACAATATCTCGTGTGTGTTTTTACTTTATTGAAGATGTTTTACAATTAAGTGGTTGAATACCCACCTTTCTACTCTTTCGTATCCTAAACCCGTCTTCGCATTTCCTGTTAACTAGAACACTTCATTATTTGTAATATAATCGACGTCTTCCTCTGCTCTTGCATACTTCTATTTCCGCTTCTAATATATCTTTAACTTATCCCTAAAAATCTAAGAAGGCTTCCTACCATCGTATCCCACCTTCTCCTTATTCATATATTGATTTTATTTCGAACCTTCTCTATCCACAGCATTTTCATTATCCATCTATAACACCATATCCCAAACGCTTCTAGCTTTACCTTTTCATATTGTGTAATCGTAAATGTAAACCTGTTAAATTTAAAAATAAGTGTTTTTTCGTAATTTTAAACGAATTTGGTTACTATAATTGCAATTGCTTCTCTACGCAAGTAACTTTAAAATAAAATACAACGGATACCATAATTATCATTTTAAAGCCAGTCTTCTTTTGTTTCAGTTTTCCCGGTGAAAATCCCATCAAACGGAATAGAAGCAGACATCATACTACCAGCACAGCAGCTGGGTGCCACGGTGGCACCATGGCCACCAGCCATTACCTCGGTGGACGATATGGCCCATAAAGGTAAAAGCAATCGCATAAGCACTAACTATTTTAATACTATATAAGCATAAGTTTTCACGGCCGGAATTCATAGTAGAATGATGATTCGGGCTTGTAGGCCGTGATTGATATGAACGGTTTCGTAGAGACGTTTCGTCGGCAACTGCGGCTGACATCTTTAGTGGGTGCTGTGTTGATCGTGTACGACTATGTCGCTGCTGAGACTTCGAGGTATAATCTTCGCACACGTAGTCAACACAGCACCCATTGAAGATGTCAGCCGCAGTTGCCGACGAAACGTCTGGACGAAACCGTTCACATCGATCACGGCCACAAGCCCAAATAATCATTCTACTATTTTTATACTAGTTGGTCATATAAGAAACTATAAAATACAATAGGGAAAATAAAGGGTTTGCATTAGATACCCAGTTCAATTTATCCTGGTCAATAATAATTACTCCACTATGGCAGTTAAGTGATTGCCTTCAGAGCGAATTAGGGAAATCGTGAAAAACCGCAACGGTATCACCATATGCGGTACGTTCCAGCAATAAGATGCCTGTTATTAAGAAAGGTATAAGCGTTTCATATATTCTCATGCATTTTGGCAATGTTTTTAAATTATGAAATTAAATTAAACACTGGAGGATTTCACTATTTAAAGACTTTATTTCTCAACAATATTGTTTCGGCCAATCGGCCATTCTCAAGAGAGAGTACAAAAATTACTAAATTTTAAAATATCTAACACTAAATTATAATACTTTAAGGGTAAATGGTGGGGTAGGTTACAATTTATGGAGGATGAGCTGGAAGTTGTAGATACAGAGTTCTTTCTTGTTGTTTACTATATTAATATTTTTATGAATATCTTTCTTAATCTCTGGGTTTTCTAATAGCGATAGTTTCCTACTTTTTTCTATATACCTGTTTTGCAGTCTTTTTTGTTTATAGAAGATATTGATACGTTTTTTAATAGAACGGCCACTTTAACCTATGTAAGTTGCATCGCAGGTATCACAGAACACTTGATAAATCCCACTTGTCTCCAGAAGGTCTGTATTTTCATAATTATTAATTAATACTGTGGCTAGGTTGAAGTTATTTGTTTCAATAATTTTATATTCAGAACATTTTTGTATTTTGTATTTAACTTTCGCGTTTAATTTATCAATAAAACGAATGCTTGCAAATTTATGACTCTGAGTATCGTTGTTACTGTTATCGTTATATTTTCTTGTAATTTTCTTTTTACGTTTTTCGTTCAAAATATTATTTATTAATTTGTGCGTATAACCACTCTTTGAAGCTATATATTTTATAATATCAAGTTCTTTGTTGAATTCTTCTGGGGACAGTGAAATATTACATAATCTATGTATCCAAAACTTAAAGACAATTAAAGTTAAATCCTCCAGTATTTAATTTAATTTAATTTCATACTCCTTTAGAAGAACGTTTCACAAAAAGTGCACCGAACAAAGTTTAAATAGAATTTTTAAATTATGTTTGTATTTAAGTGTGAAACAAAAAAGCGGTCTTATTTATTTCTTTTCTTTAATTATGTTTCAGTAATTGAACAAGGCTTTCTGTGTATTATTGGCGGTTTGAACGATATAAAAATTCGACTTCAAATCGGTAAGCTACGGCCCTCTTATAGTAAAATCGAGACAAACATCAAACTTATCGCGTCGATTTTTGGTATAACCTGAACGTAATTTTGGACAAGGCTTTTAATTCATTGAAACCTGATGCTCTTTTCGTAGGTTTATACGAAATTTGAATCGTATTTTAAATAAGCGGGGTACGTCCTTGTAAACCGGTGTCTATAAGAAAATCTAAAAGAAAATTAAAAGTTGGTGTAGATTTTTGACATAAACTGAGACGGGAGATATGGTTCTGGAAATAGAGGTGTGATTTTTACGTAAAAGAGAAAAAAAATCGCATTTTAACGTTGGTTTGTGGCATAAATTGATATGCATTTAAATTGGACAGTAAATTAGTGAAGTAACTACAGGCTTGGAAAGTGTTATCTATTTTTACGAAATCAACAAAACATCAAACATTTTGCTTTTTGATGATGTTGAATACCCTCATCAACGAATGATTTTATACGCGGACCCATGGATTTAATGTTGCTATAATGTTTATAGCAACCTGTGAGTTTGTAAACGATAACTACTGTACATTTAATTTTCTTTTGTTTTTGACGCCAGACTTGATACCTTTAGTGTAATCCGTGAAACAATTATTTTTGTTATACAGTATAGACCATCCTTTTGGATCTAGACAAAGGACAAAAAGAAAACTCGTACATTAAATCTTCTGTTACACTACTTTTCAAGGCGATAAAATCGGAAATGGTGAAAGACAATATGACGACGTTATAACGTCGCCGGCATATAACATAACGGGACATATTTCAAAGCTAACTTGCTCGAAAAATATATAACGTGTCCTTTATTGGTAAAGCGACGGCGTGGCTGTATTAGTGAGGACGGTGGCGTCGATGGTATTAACGTCCAAGGCGTCACAACGCCTAAAAACGATACACACAGTGCAACTGTTTACAAAAAGACCTACAGGTACAAAATAACCTTGACACATTATTTCAAATTCAGAATTTTCTGCAATGATTATTGTATTGGAATTGTAAATATCCAATCAATATCCAATCACCAAACAAGGTTATATATATGTTACGGTTAGATACGCGAGTTAACCTAGGTTTACCCGGGTAAACTGCGTAAAACCCAAGACTCTTGGATAAAGTTCAAATTGATTAAAGTTGGATGTACCATAAATGACTCATACAACTCAAGATGTTATTAAGCTATATCTGCGCTTGTGTGAAGGGTGTCAAACAAAACTGAAATCTGTCAAAAAAGGACTTGTGGTTAGGTTAGGTTAGGTTAGGTAAAGCTATTGGAAATATTTGCAACTCGAAATGTCACAGTAGCTTGTCTTGTTTGGAGTAGATTACCTTTAAGAGAATACAGTTTTAGAATTCTAATTTTTATTTGTAAAATGTGTTTTTTGAATTAAAAATTTTTTCCAAACATTAATGGCCTTGTCATTTATGGTACATCCAACTTTAACCAAGCAAAAGCGGATAAAACGCGGTTTACCCGGGTAAAGCCCGAAACGTGTACAGTTCCAAATACATTTTGGACTTTACCCAAGAGTCTTGGGTATTACGCAGTTTACACGGGTAAACCTAGGTTTACTCGCTTATCTAACTTTACCCGTAATATATATATGATAAAGTCTGCTCCATTAAAAGACTGGAACGAATATAAAATTCGAATACAAATAAGGGACATACGGAACTGTAAAATGATTCCTGTTTTGAAAATACTATCAAATTTTCTCAGGCATTTTAGATATCGTTTTTGGCTTACCAGGCAAGACCTTCTATTCCTCAAAGCATTCTATTTTCGATAGTTTAAATTGAATTTTACATAAGCGAAGTAATACGTGTCTGACCTCTGCTTATCGTAAAATGGAGAAGCATGTCAAATTTTCGTATGCAAATTTGGGTCGTTTAACAAAGCCTTTTATGAAACAAAATTTGGTCCTTTCAATGGTTTACCTAAAATTAAAATTGGTCTTTAAATAAGCGATGTATGACCCTGAACAATGACCTCTCTGTTCGCGAAATTGAAAGAAATATAAAATCATCACATTAGTTTTAAACAATTTTAGATCGCGGAAAAGCCTTCAATGCAACGGTTCCTACACAATTTACGCTCAGAAATATGAATGTTATTTTCACGAATGCTTCTATTTTGGCCGATGCCGGACACTTTTTGAATTGAGTCTTTTATGAATTCCTTATTAAGAGATAATTGTCTTTTACATGTCATTGTACTTCTTTGTTCATAAATAACGCAGTAGAAATTGATTTTCGGGATTTCAACCTTTTTAGTCAAAGTTAATATATCAAGAAACTTTCAGATCGGAAAGACATATTCTTACCATTTAATTTTAGACCGTTTAGACTTTAAGTATGCATAATGACTTTCCCATGGTACGAAATCGTTGGAGCAGGTTGTACTTGGTCGGTTTTTGTTATAATTTGGTAGCACTGTGTTACATCGGCACTTATAACAACGGGAGTAGTAATATAACGCCTAAAGGCCTTCGGCGTTAACTTCTATTCGGAACGTCATAAGTCACTCGACGGAGGCCCAGGGTCCATTATAGCCTTTGTGCCAAGGCGCCGCGATGTAAGTTATTCGATCTGAAGAGAGCGATTCGACGGAAGGGATCGTCGAGGCACGAGGGGGTTGGGTGTGTTGGTGTCCGTCGCGAGGGTGGTGAAACTCGGTCGTCTTTTCGTTGCTGTTGTCGGCTCTCTCTCGTTGCGTGAACGGACTCCTGCCCTTTTTATTCTTTATCCGTCACTTTTCATTCCTTTTTGCCTGTCGAATATTGTCTGACACTTTCACTGTGTGTGTGTGTCAAGGATAAAAAATGCGATAGTTCGATTGCACGTACAACGACGGTCGGGATGTGGTTGCTAAAAGGATTTCGAGGATAACTAACTAAAAATTAAAAAAAAGGAAATTATTATTATTAATTTTTAATATTTTACACCTTGATTTGTTTGAACAGAAAGGTTAGGGCTCTAAATATTAAAATTTGGCTGCCCGTGCAAATTTTAAAGTCCGTTAGCAGTGTTTAATTTTTTTTTTGTATTTTCTACTGTTACAAGATAAAAAAGAAAGCAAATTTAGTTAGAAAATAAATAACAATACAATCATTCCAACGCAGGTCTTCCATTTCAATACCACTTTTGCAGAACAATTTATCTTTTGCCTCAAAATAGGACTCAGCTTCAGCGATAACCTCTTCATGGCAGGCGAACATTTGTTTGAGGTCTGCGAACAGCCAGTAGTCGTTGGGAGCCAAATATGGAAAATACGGTGGATGTGGAAGCAATTCGAAGTACAATTCATGTAGTCATGTAGTTTTTCCATTGTTTTGATTGACTTGTGACACGGTGCGTTGTTTTGATGAACCAAATTATTTTTCTTTGCCATATGCGGTCGTTTCTTTGCAATTTCGGCCTTCAAACGAGAGAAGTTAAGAAAAGAGATCTCAGAAAGACCAGTTTAGGGATGTTTTACAAACTTGAATTCTAAATATCTGTTACTAAACCTTCAGTATTTTACCGAATGGTCCTTATATTATTGTTGGTTTGTTTGTTTTCTTAACGATTTAAAGAAATCAAAACTAAAGAAATATCAATGCACCATAATTTAATTAATCAAGAGCAAAATTCAGCTGTAGTTAGAATGGGGTGTCCATGTAATTTTTTACCTCCTGGTGTTAAAGTTAACGGTTAGTGAATATTTACGATTCTTCAGGTAATTTCGCTGATTAAGGGGCTCTTTTTAATATCTTTTCTTTCTTAAAGATTTACTGAAATTACGCCCCTCATCATGATATTAATTCCAGCTTAAAATGTACCTAAATCTATTATTTATTTTTATTATACAATTTTCGTTTTCTTGTTGTGATTTCTGCAGTTTTATTCAAGAATCATTTTCACATATCTGTGCACACATATTATAATTGATTGGTTAGTAACGCTCTTCTAAAGTTTCTAAGCCAGTTTCATATTTAAAGCAACTTAATCTCTATTTTGGTGTAAATGTAAATTCAAAACAGTTATTTTTAGTACAACGTGTAATTCATTCAGTCATTGTCACCCTCTCGGCCTCATTTCCTCACTGTTGCATTGTTAGTTTGTGGCTGGTCTACCAGCCTTCACGGATTAGCCTTTTCAATCCATGTTTACTAACGTCACCAACGTTTTGGGGTGACATGTAACAGCTAAACTTCTCAATACTCTGTTACGGCGATATACGTTTTATTGTACCAGTGAATTTCAGATAGATTTTTACACTCATTATGTTATCTATATCGTGTTTTTTCGGAAACGATGTCCCTCTTTCCGATTCCGTTACAAAGGAGCGTTCAAACAGGAAATAGGGCTGAACAGTAACGTATAATAAATACCGAATAATGGAATGAATGATAAAAGATGCAGTTTAACTACTTCTATTTCAGAATATATATATATATATATATATATATATATATATATATATATATATATATATATATACGATATTTTTATCATTTACTGTGTCTATAAATTGATTTATTACAACATAAAGGCATTTGCTTGATACTTTATTTTCCGTAAAGATCTGAATTATTGGTCTTCATTTTGAATATTTGATGCGAGTTCTACAATATTGTTGTTAGTTTGTTTTTAGTTTTACTCGTTCACAGTTGCTAAACTCTAATAAGTCTGATGCTGTTAACAAATTATGAAATTCTAACTAATTTTGTTGTATTTAATACTTATTTTTATTGTTCGAAAGTAGATTACTTTTCACTCGTACATCATGTACTAAAACATTGTACATTATATATATATATATATATAGATGTCAATAAAAATAAAAATTAAATAACAATTTCAAATGTTTCACTTAATTTAATATGTACTCGACATAGCCCATTATTAAGATAAATTATATACTAAAATTACAACGTATTATTCCTATTATATATACCAGAACAGTTACAAATTCAACTAAATAGTAGAGGGGATGATTTTTGCCCTAACTCAATTTGGTTGTTGACTAAATTTAATTTTTTATCTAAAGCCTTCTTAATTTCTAGATTTTCCAACATGGTCAGTTTCCTGTTTTTGTTTACATTGTTATGTAGTATCTTAACATCTGTATATGACAGTTTTTTTATGTTTTTCAGTGACAATATACACATCTTATTTTATTCGTGTTTTTATATCACTTTGACCAACGTAAGTGGTATTACAATCTTTGCAAAACATTTGATACACACCACTTTTTAGAATTGGGTCTATTACTTTTTTATTGTTAACTAACATATTTTTCAAGTTACGTTTACAATTTTCTATTGCAAAAATTCCTAAATTTCTAAGGTGTTTCTTAAATTTAATAGTAACATGATTTATATAGTGTATGGATGTATATATTTTTTGTGTGTTAGTAATAATATTATTGTTATATAACATTTTTGTAACAATCTTTTGTTTCTTTTTATTAATACCTTGGTCTATGAATTTAATTATATTGAATTCTGAATGGTAATTTATTGGGTTTAAAGGTATACTCAATAGTCTATCGATTAAAGAATGGAATGCCATTAATTTGGTTTGAAAAGGATGGTTTAATTCGTTTGGAATGATTGTGTCGGTTTTCTGAAAATACTGAACTCAATTTTGTTGTTAAGTATTGATAATTTTAAGTCTAATTCAAGCTCCTGCTTGTCTTCTTTTCTATTGTGGAATTTATGTTTTTGTCTAAATAATTTATATATTTTAAAAATAAATCGAGTTGTCTCTCTGAGCCAGTCCAAACGCAGAACACATCTACATAACGTGACCACGACCAAATGCAGTTAATAAGATTGTTCTTAGAAATGAATAATGTTTGTTCAAAGTTGGCCATGAAACATAAATCGAGTATATATTAAATCAAGTGAAACATTTGAAATTGTTGTTTCATTTTTATTGATATTACTAACCATGTTTCACAAAAAATGCACGTAAGACAGTTTAAATATTATATAGATGTCGATTTTTGCCGTTTGATTTTATAGACAAGGCACACATTTACTGAACATTTTGATTTAATACACATAATCTACTGAATTTTTCAAGATTAATCTATTGTTTGTCAATTATTACTCAATCAAGTGATTAATTTTTAAAGTAAAACCAATATAGGGGTCAATTCGTCTAATAAACATAATTCAATTTCATTATATAACCTGCACCAACTTTTCTATTAGTGAGGCTTTTGAAGTCTAGTCTTGTTACTACACTTTCTTACTCTTGTTCTTTAAAATCAAAAATTAATAAAGGAAACAGAAAAAGAAAAGAAATATTTTAACAAAACTGTTCATTTCTTGACAGTTGTTTCGACCTCTAAAAGGTCATTTTCAAGAGTACAATAGTAACTAAGGCTAAGATGTTAAACATGGGCTTTTATAGAATAAAATAACCAGCTAAACTTTCTAGATCTAACAGTTAGTAGAGACAACAATAAAATTGAATTCAAAATATACATAAAACCAACAACAACAGATACAATGATTCCCGCTCATTCCAACCAATATTTTCAAATTAAAATAGCTGCTTTTCACAGTTTACTACAGAGGCTAATCAATATAACCCTTTCCGAAGAAGACTATAAAACAGAATTAAATATTATAAAGGATATTACAATAAACAACGGGTAAAAATTAGAATTATTTGAAAACCTACGTCATAAAAAACTCGTGCAGAAATTTTCCACAATCCCCCAAAAACAAAATCAACGATGCCTTAAAATTCATCAAAAACACCAGTAATAAAATTAAAAATAAATTGAAACATTTTAATATACACGCCATCGAAATAAAAAAAAATAACCTTAAATCAATATTGGTTACCAATAAACTAGAAATAAACAAACAAAAAAGAAGTAGGGTCTACCAAATAAATTGCGAACATTTTGATGCAATTTACATAGGTCAAAGTGATCGTCCTATTAAAACACGCTTAAAAGAACATTTGGATAGCGTAAAAACAAAAAATACACAACAGGCCTAGCAGAACATTGTACCACAAACAACCATAACATAGATACTGGTACTGTAGAACTACTACATACTCAATAAAAAGGTAAAAAACTCACCCTGCTAGAAAATCTGGAAATACAAAATGCCATCCTGAATTGTAAAAATTTAGTTAATAATCAAAAAGGAATAAATATATACAACACACCATTAATAATCACACAACTCTAATTGTTTTTGTTTTCCCCCACTTTATAATTTATTTATGTATAAAAGCCCATGTTTAACATCTTCGCCTTAGTTACTATTGTACTCTTGAAAATGACCTTTTAGAGGGTGAAACAATTGTCGAGAAATAAACAGTTTTGTTGAAACATTTCTTTTCTTTGTTTGTTTCCTTTATTAAAAATGTATCATCGAGAATACACCAGTGAATGTTTAAATTTCAAAAATTAATTTTATTGGCGCAAAAGTGGTCTTGGTCTTGATTTTTTTAGGTAATTCTAGGTAATAATTTGAACTATTAATCAGTATAGGTGTTATTTTTGGAAAAATACATTCATGATATTATTTCCGTCGTCGTCGAAACTGCGGATGCATAGCGTCGGAATCCCTGAACCGCATTCTTATTTGTCTTTGTGATCCAGATCTCGTCCCGTTTTCCAAACGAACCGGATGATTGACGTTTCTCGGCAACTTTCCCGTTTCCAGTGATTTTCCCCGAATGTTACTCGCACTTGTCAGTTCCTTTACTTTTCAACGCCGCGACGCGACGCGTTGCG
Source organism: Agrilus biguttatus (assembly GCA_963921985.1). Lineage (NCBI taxonomy): Eukaryota > Metazoa > Arthropoda > Insecta > Coleoptera > Buprestidae > Agrilus > Agrilus biguttatus. Next base: position 37,710,793 of record OY998119.1, on the reverse strand, counting down.
CCGCCTCCGTCAATCTATCTCTCTCTCTCTCGCTCTCACTCACTCGCACTTTTTCAATACTGTCTTATTGCTAGTGCAAACACGTAGCGAACAGATAAATTGCAAAACTCTTTTATTTGAAGTATTATAGGGCTTCAGCACGTGACGTAAATGCAGATCTTTTTGTCGCGGAAATCCCCTTTTCAAAGCCAACAAACTTGATGCTCTGATGACTAAGCGATCCTATGATTAAAAAAATTATTTCACAAAATAAAGTAGAATTGTTGACCTAGTCCATGATCCGGTATTAGCAATGAGATTAGAACATCCGTCAATCGTGTTTCCCGTGATTGAAAGTTTGTTCATTAATTTCCAAATATCTTCAGTTTTTCCTTTAATTTCAAAGTTTTGCTTAAGTAAGGCAGGAGTAAACACAGAACCTCGACTTGTGAAGGGATGAAAAAAGAAGATTTTCCAATATTAAATTGGATTCCAGAAGAACGTTTTCAAAATTTCAATATCAAAAAATTTCTAGTAGGTAATATGTACCCTAGAAGATGAGATTCATATAATGAGAATGGCGACAGGAGTAAATTTTCAAATTCCCTAGTGGTTTCCTGTCTGTGACAACTCGGGTACATTTTTCTTGTATTAATCACAAAAAAGGCATTTCTCTATTTCTATTCATGAGCTTTCAAAATTAAAAAGAATGATACAGAAATCATTTTATATTAAAATTTACTATTCCACTTTAAAAAATACAATTTGTAGGTTTTACAAAGTTCTGTTTATTTAAATATTTACTAGGGGTGCATTAAACCCTTGGCTGGCCTATATGAGCCCTACTGTACAGAAACATTCCGTATTAAGCAAATACCTTTACTTTACTTTATTTTCTGACAAACAAAAACAATATTTATCGGTAATGAACCCTCAATGCCCTAAACCCTATGGACTCATCAAAGTACACAAAATCGATTTTCCAATAAGACCGGTTGCGTCATTCATTCAAGCACCCTGTAGCAAAATATTTAATCAACAGATTGAAAGATCTTACAAGTTTTAAATCCATTTATGCTTTAAACAATTCGATAGAACTAATAAACAAAATTTTCAAATTACAAGTACCAAGTAATGCAAAACCAGTATCCTTTGATATCGTTAACTTGTTTGCAAGTATACCCCCTGGGGAAGTATTCAATATGATTAGAACTCATTTAGAAAACAACTTCATTGGAAATTTGTTTAAAACAAAATTATCTACAATTTAATAATAAATACTACAGACAACAAGAAGTCCACTATTAGCGGATTTTTTCTTAGTGACTTAGAAAACAGAATTTCAAAAAATAATATGTTTAAAAATTGCCTTTACTGGTATAGGTATGTAGATGACATTATTGTTTGTTTTGAAGGCACAGAAAGGCAACTAGCAAAGTTTTTTAAGTTAGTTAGGAAAAATTTATAGCAAAATAGGCCATTATATTTCTAAATTCACTAATAACAAAATTTCATATAAAACCAATACGTCATTAGGAATTGTTTAAAAAAACAATAAAGATAAAACTAAAAAAGAAGAAAAATCAGGAATGTATCTACTTAACTGTGGAAATTGTGAGAAAGCATATGTAAGACAAACTGGGAGATCTTTTAAAGAAAGAATAAAAGAACATTTAAATAGTTTTAACAATATAAATAAAAAATCTTCTTACGCAGAACATTTACTTGATGAAAAACGTCAATTTAATGAAAATTTCAAAGTACTACATTTTGAAAATAAAGGAATAAAACTTAATTTTTTAGAAGAATTAGGAATAAATAAATTGTGTAAAAATGGATATATCTTGAGCGACCAGCTGGAATTTTGTAATTCACCTTTATTAAATATTAAAACATTTTACCCCTACCCCTCAGATTGTAAGTTAGCATATATAAGAGTTCTGATTGTAATTTAATTTGTAATATTCTTTCACCTGAAGAAGGCACTGTGTGCTGAAATAATTATTGTGGAGACAATAAAAAACTTTTTTGCAACCAAAAACCGTGTGTTTTTGTTTTAAACTGTAACTATCTATAGATGGCGTTCACACAGCTCTCCGTATTTATTCATCAAACGATGATGATCGACAGCAGGCAGATTGTTTGGTGCTCTGTCAGACTGTCTACGGCTTACTGATGAAAAACAACGAGTTCGCGAAACACGTTTAGCAGTTTCGACTAAATCTAATTTCCAAGTTTCATTCTTCTTACACCATACATAGTTTTGAAATTTAAGTACCTAAATCTCATCATATTTATAATTAGCCTATTTAACTTAGGATCGTTTAACAGCAGTTGTTTCGATATCTAAAACGTTATATATTGTTTTCTTTTGTAAATAAAGCGGGAATTGTAAAGAAGTTCGTGTCTTTGACAACTAAACCGTTTCAGGAAGTCATCCCAAAATATAGCGGCGTTTCGCAGTCAGTGGTAGCTTTGTGGTGGTTGACAAGCGCACCCTTATACTATATAAGAAGCTGAATGAGCCTAAGATGCACTCGTTCCACCCCCAGTCACGTAGCATATCTCACCCCCGTATGATACGAATATATTTATTATATAGATATATACCTATGTGTGTGTGTGTGTATGAATGTGAGAGTATAGTAGGCCTTTCATATGAGCAGGTATATAATAAAAATAAAAACGGTGAAATGTTCACCTTTCACTGGCAGACTCCATTTGTCAGGAACGTGCTGAATAAAAGGCTTTTGTTGGTACGGATTTTAATGATTTATGTGTTTTGTTTGAGTAGTCTCATGGCAAAAAGCGAAGGAGAAGCTCGAGAAGTAGGAGGATTTCGCGTTGATCCTCTTCTCAAGTGTCGAACAGTAGGCCGGAAGAAGCTTTGGAAGTTTGAAAGGTTTGAAAGTGAAAATACAGGTGCCGAAATAACAGAAAAAAGTTTCCTTGTTGTTAGTTTTGCGAAGGACTTTGTAAAAAGTCATGGAGTACCGATTCAGGTGTAAAAAAAATATATTTCAGATGCTTTTTTAGGAATATGACGTATATAGACAAAGATTACAGATTTCTTTTTAAATTTTGCTTAATAAGCTTTTCTAAAGAAGGAAACAATTCCATTACGTGCTTTGTATTTTTTTGTTCATTTTATTTATTATTGTTTGAAGAATTTTCAGTCTTTTTTATTTTAAATCCGAGGGCTAATACCCCTACCTACATATTGATTATTTTTAAGGTATAAATACTGTTATAATAGATGTAGTTCTTCACCTGAAGAAGCTATAGTACAGCGAAACGGCTGTTTTTATTTTTATTTAATATTTACAATGTTATTTTTCTGTTTTTACTAAAATTCAAGATTAAAACATACCGATTGACAACTGGACTCAAAATTGTCTCAGCACAGTATAAGGGATACCAACTTGGTTTATTTTCATTTCTACCCACCATTGCAGAGCTCTCTTTTTTTAGGGATGCAGATAATTAGGTAATTATTTTCGAATATTCTTCGACAGGGAAATCGAATCTGGACCCAGAATTGCCCTAGTTCATTGCAATTTATAATATCGTAATCTCAAAACAAAAACCAATCAAATTACCATCCTTCGGTTCTTCAAGTTAAGATATTTCAATAGTGAGATGTGCTGGGATGATTTTAACGTCACAAAAAGGTCAAAAATTAATTTTTTTTGAATTCTAATGTGTTGGGACTCAGTGTCGCACACCATACCGGAAATTACATCTCTAGTATTACTTAAAATGTATTTTTATAAAACTCAGACCTACAAATGAATTTTTTGTTTACAGGTAAATGTCGAGCTAGACAATAATATTATCAGTGGGACTTCTTATAAGAAACTGTCAGCTACAAAAATACGTACACTATGCTTCTTTGGACAATGTATGTACTTAACTTCGATAATTAACTTATAATAAATTTAAATGTGTTTTTCTAAGCTAGCAACAGGGAGATCTCGTTCGAATTCTTAAAATTTGCTTGGAATCTATAAATATCGGCTATTAGTTTTTTAATAAACAGTTTACCAAAACAAATAACAAAATATTATTTATGTTTATTTAGAAAATGTTTGCACATTAAGAACTTAGTTACTAAAACATAGGTAATCGTATAAGTATCTTATTTATTTATAAAATTTTTGGCGTTTTAAATGACGATTATTTAATAAATAAATAACTCAACCACTATTATCGTAACTAACAATTTTTATGTACAAAAAGAAACACAACAACAAACATAAACAAAATAGAAATAAATATTAGTTAGTAAATGAATGAAAAAGTATATACAAAAGATGAATGGTGGAAAAGTACCAAGTAAAATAAAAAAAAGAACAATAAATGCAACGATAAAAGAAGGCAATGTAGACAACTTACTAAAGAGCGTTAGGTTAGACGAGGCAGGACTGTCTTAGGTTAGAACTTAACTTTTTTGTGTTTCATTCACACCAGCTACTCGTGCTGGTGGATGGGTAGTCCCTCTGACCTACACGGTAGTGTATAGCCAGAGGGTAGGGCGTAAGGCCCTCTTCGGCCTCCTTTCAAGAATCGTGGGAATGGGCGGGTGGTATGATTAGGAAGAGAAAGATGAGACGGACTAAATGAAGACAGAAGAGAAGTGAAAAATTGTCTGTGGAATATTACTGCCCAGCATTTGCCTAACTGATCCAAGGAAACCACAGAAAACTTGGACCAGAGCAGCCGGACTCGGATTCGAACCGGTGACTTCCCGAATGTAAGCAATGATATAGAGCACTAAACCACGCCGCTCGGTATTCTGAGACAGAATTTTTTAGGGTTATTTAACCTTGTTAAAGATATAAAGAATAAAATACATAGAAAAATAAAGACAGAAGAGGTTAAGACACATATTTAGAGAAATACGTAGAAAGACAGAAATCTTATAAAGGTAATTAAAGTTAAAACTAGGTATTAGTAAGGGGTGCATGCAGGTAGTGTTGAAGAAGAAATATGTAGGTGCAGACTAAATAACAAAACAACAGAACATTAGTAGAAATGAAATAAAGGCATACACCAAACAAGAAGTTGAATATCTACATTGAAATAATATTTAGAAAGAATTAACATTAATAAATTCTTAAATATTGTAGATACTATTAATCATTAATAATGAAATATTTGAAGAATTTTTAGTAGAGGTAAATTTTAAATATTGCATTAATGTACTTTACTTACTGCCACAAATTTAAAATTAAAAAATCTTCAAATAATAAATGGTACACAGGGTGTCTTTAAGAATAAATAAATAAGTACATCTTTAATCGTTCATTATAGCATAATGTACGTATAAAAGAAACGCTGAATTTTCGGTTTCTTATTTGCCGTCCCATTTCTAGCATTGGTTGTCAGCTGACGAAGTCATACTTTAGCTCCTCACACCGTGTGATTAATTGCACAGTTACTGCAGAAATACAATAATCAGTTACCCAAAAACAAATTTTCAAACAAAAAGACATTATACCATAACACTTTTAATTTAAATCGTCAACAAGTAGACTGTACCGTTCGAAATATAATGTTGGTTTTTTTTTGCTTTCCGGGAAGATTTTCAACTTAGATATTGGACTGGTTTCCGATTGTCATTTTGTTGTTGAATTTCAAAGTAACAGAGGCATTAAAGTAGAGAAAAATGAAGTAACTGTAGTATACTGTGACCAGGTCATAGCGGTGTGAACCAGCTAGGGGGGGTATTCGTCAGCGGACGACCGTTGCCGGATTCAACCCGTCAGAAAATTGTCGAATTAGCCCATTCTGGAGCCCGGCCCTGTGATATTTCCCGAATACTCCAGGTCTCCAACGGGTGTGTTTCCAAAATTCTTGGAAGGTGAGTTTATTAAATGTACCCTTTTTAGTTTTTATCGAACTAGCAAATAAATAATCATTTACTATCCTTCACATATCCGGATCGACCAAAATAACTTGTTTCAGTATCGCTTTTTGTAACGCTAGAATTTCTTATAGATATATTTAAAACATGGTGACTGTGTGATATTGCTTTTAGAAATTGCTTCATGAACCTCAACTTTGTGAAATTTAATAGGGATGATCAATATTTGAAGATCAAAAGTATAAATCAATTTCTCATAATGAACTGTGGTCCGTGTGCTATATAGTGTTAATATCTTTATTAAATATTGAATAATATATTTTATAACGATGTCTACCTTTTTGTTCAATTTTAAGTATGGACAATTCTAGAACTTCTTGATTGATTGAAAATGTAGGAATTTTAGGTTAACCAATGGGTGATTTGATTATGATAGAGATTAGAATCTTACATAGTGGATTTTTTATTGTTATAATAGATGTAAATGAAAAAACTGGGTTTGATTTTCACAAAGTTTTTATTAGAAGACTCTAACAATTGTTTCGATTTTTGAATCGTTTTCGAAGAGATCATACACGAACTAAATTGAAAGTAAAAATATTCATTATTTATACTCTAAGTTAACTATACAGTATACATATATGTATATATATATAAACAGTAGTACATACACAAATACATTAAATTCCTTATTATCTAGAAAGTGGAAACGATGCTCTAAATATTGCGCTGGAAAAAACCTCAATTTGGTCATTGGTAATATATAATTGTTATAATGCAAAGCTTTTTGAATTTCAAGTCTTTCTAAAAGATCTAATTTTTTACTATTATCTCACAATTGTAAAATTGATAGATTGTCTTTCTTTATCAAATGTCCATTCTTGTTACAATGTTGTGCCAATGCTGTGGATTTTCTTTTTGTGTAATTGATTTGACATGTTCTTTGTATCTAATGTCGAAGACCGGTTTTTCCAATCTAGATTGCATCACAATCATTACATTTTATTCTGTGTAGGCCTGATTTTTTTAAATTGTCTATCTGTTCTATTTTATTGTTAACGAAAATATTTTTAAATTGTTTTTATTTAAACTAACAGAGTCATATTTAGATTTCTGAGTAATTTGTTATATAATTTATCACTGATATTTCTATAATGGTTTATGCTATACCACCTATTAGACCTTTTAGAAATACTTGAAATTCAAAAAGCTTTGCATTATAAATTGAGGGTTTTTCCAACCCAATATTTAGAGCATCGTTTCCACTTTCTAAATAATAATGAATTTAATGTGTTTGTGTAAATACTAATGTTTATATATGAATGTATACTGTATAGTTAACTTAGGGTATAAATAATGAATATCTTTACTTTAAAATTTGTTCGTGTATGATCTCTTCGAAAACGATTAAAAAATCGAAACAATTGTTAGAGTCTTCTAATAAAAACTTTGTGAAAATTAAACCCAATGTTTTCATTTACATCTATTATAATGTTTTTTCACAATCATCCTACCGCATCATCTATAAACCTTTTTGATTATGCTTCACAACCTCAAAATCTGTAAGAAACAGCGATTGAATTTTTAAAATTTAACCCTTGTTACACTTTTTGTGTCTCATTATCGATATTCTCTTTACATTTCGTTTGTTAGGCTTGTACATTTTCAGTTGATTTTTCTTTACTTTATTAAATGGGTAAATGCAGTGTTATTATTTGATCAATTTGAGTTGTAGGTATTACGAAACGGGTTCGATACGGCCCAGAGCGATCGGTGGTTCGAAGCCACGTGTGGCCACAGCCGAGGTGGTCGCCAAGATATCGGCATACAAGCGTGAATGTCCATCAATATTCGCCTGGGAAATACGGGACCGGCTCCTGCAGGAAGGCGTCTGCACAAACGACAACATTCCAAGCGTAAGTCCGTTTCATTAATTCCTATTTAGATTTAATTAACTAATGAACTTGTACATTTAATAAGACACGCATGTACCGATAGATTTTACCAATTAATTCGCATTTAATGTTCGAGATTAGTTGATGGACTTGACACTGTCGCACTCTAATGAAGACAATTCTTCCGCAAGTTTATGAAACGACATTAGTCAGTCGCTAAAATAGTTTTCAAGAATTTGAAAATTGAATTAATTATGAACAAACAGCCGGTTAATTAACTAAACATATTTAATGTGATTGAAAAGGTGAATAAGAGAAAAAGCAAATTCAGAAGTTTTTCATAAACTTTATTAAACCTTAACATATTATAAGTTAGAATAAAATGAAAATCTTGGAGACGTTTCACAATTTATTATACATATACTCGATGTACATTTTGCCTGATTAAGGCAACATCAGGAGTAAAATGATTACTAATGATACAATGTTAAAAAATATATTTTTTGTGTGCTACTTGTGCTGGTGGGCGGGCAGTCCCTTCGACCTACACTATAGTGCAAAGCTGGAGGGTAGAGCGTAAGGCCCTCTTCAGCCTTCTTGCAGGAATCGTGGGAATGGGTGGGTGGTGTGATTAGGGAGAGAAAGATTAGACGGACGAAACGAAGACAGAAGAGAATTGAAAGCTTATCTGTGGAATTTTACTGTCCCAGCATTTGTCTAAATGATCCAAGGAAACCACAGAAAATTTAAACCAGAGCAACCGGACTCGGATACGAACCGATAACCTCCCGAATATTAAGCACTAAACCACACGGTTCGGTCAGATACAATGTTATACACCGTTTATATATATTGACTTAATTTAACAAATTGGGGTTCAAGAGGGGGTTGTTTCCGAACTCAAGTTGGTGGTTGGTTAATATTTTTTTAAGGATACCTTTTCGATTTCTAAAATCCCATAATTGTCTAGAATTCTGCCGCCTTTTTGTTTCTTTCATATTTTTATGTTATTTTGGTTGAAAAAGTTATTATTATTAATAATCATCAATCAATCACGGCATGTTATATACCAGAACATTTTGAATCGTCTACCTGTTTATCTAATTAATAATTACAAAGAGTTTTACTCAAAATTCTACTATTGAAATATGCAGAGAATATAGGTAAAACCCTTCGACAAACATTGGCTTCTTCAGAAAGACTAATCACTCCTTAATATACATTGAAGATTGGGTGTTTAAATAGTTTGCAATCAGGGTGGTCAATGAACAAAATAAATTCAAGAGTGGAGAATTGTTACGTCTTGTTTCTTCGTTGAATAGAACACCCAATTTTTTATATGTTTATTTATTTTTAAATTATCTAATAATAGTTTATATCCTTTATTATCAAAATTTAAAATTTCCAGGTCATTATTAAACTAATTTTTATTTCTAAAAATAAATTAAAGTAAATGAATTAAAACAATTGGCAAGTTTCACAATATTAATTTATTTCTCTGACGATCGTTTCAGTGTTAAAACCATTTTCAAGAAGTATACAAAAGTGTACTAAATATTATAATATAAATTTGTTCCTTAAATACTATTGTATTTTATCTTTATCTACATGAATGTTTACGTTTAATAAGGGTGATATATCGAAATCTAGTTGTCCATTAACAATGAGAAGTTTATCTCATAAATTTCCAACATATTCCTACGTTTACCTTTATTACATTGATGTAACAATTTTATATATTCTATATCTAAAGAATGCTTAAAATCTAGTTGTATGTTGTTCTACGCGTGTTTTTAAAAATCGTCCAGTCTGACCTAAGTAAAACGAATTACAATCTTTACAAATTAGTTTATAAACTCTTAACTTATTCAACAAATTTGTTTTTTCTTTATTTTTTACCAAAAAGGACTTTAGATTATTTTTATTCACACATATTGAATTCAGGTTACATTTTTTTTAAACGATTGCACACTTTTTTACCTAATTGTGGTATATAATTAATTAAATTGAATTTTCTGTCTGGTTTATCTGGGGCTACAGAATAAAAATTGTGAAGTGTTAATTGTTTTTGTTTTTTATTTATTAATTTATCAGTCCAAGAAGTTTCATATTCATTGTTTTTTGCTAAAGTTTTTATTAAGCGGATCTCTTTTTCAAATTGAGATTTGTTTAAAGGAAAACTGACTAACCTATTTATAAATGAATGGAAGGCACTCATTCAATATTGTTATTTTGTCTAGATTTGACGTGAAACTTGCCAAGTGTTTTAATTTTTTTTAAATGTTTCACCAAGTACCAAACGAGTCTACAATTTCAAATATTTGTTATTTCTGTTTAATGTGATTGAAATTTGACATTTATCCTCGCCTTTGTAACGTCAATAAAGTATAACGTATAAAAATAATGCCTATAACTATAACTTTTATTGTATTTTATATTCACGTGTATTCTTTTACACGAATAAATCTACACCCTATGTATGCTGTTTGTTTTCTGACACATTGACTTTCGTAATGAAAGTGAGTGTGGCTTATTTTGGATAATTTGGATAATCTTCCCACTTGTTTGCGCTACTGAACGTACAAATTTTGTTTTCCAACCTCCGGCGTCACGTTCGGCTCATCGTCTGTTTGCAATGACGAGACAAGCGACATACGCGACATGGTGCGAAAAACTCCCGTAGGACTTACTGACGGCATAGCGACGGACGGACGGGGATGAGGGTATGTGGATAGTTGATAGGTATGGTGGTACAAACGGGGTGAACAAGGGCCTTGTCGTCGTCACGCAGGTTAAGCTGATGATTACAAACTGATTAAAAGGGAGAATGGGGGTAGAAAAGGGGATGGGAATGATGATGATGTTGTTATGAGGGAGGGGGGCCTTAGATCTGCAGCTATTAAACGATCTTGACGTTTAGCTCGAGCATTATATGATTGATAGCGTCTCTCCAGATTGGAGAATTTCTATCTAAGTTGCACGGCCGCGTTGTCGATTATGGGAGCACAACTAATGGAGAAAGGAAGCAGTATAACGTTACAAGTTTCCAAATATTCGGGGCTTGTTGACGAACGACTAATTAGCGGAGGGGTAGTTTTTTGTTATAAACACGTGGATTATTGAACAAGTTCGAGTACTGCTACGTAACAACATGAAGTACTAGAAAGGCAATCGAAACAAATGTCTGAAAGTTTAGTTGCTCAATACATTACCGCTTCATCAGGGTTGGTTTAAATTCTTATACAAAACTAGGAAAATTAAAGCGTGCTCACAATTTGCAATCTACACTCAACGTAAATGTATTAATTAAATAAATTAAATGTGTTAAGGTTAAAATGCGACAATTTCATATTCGATATAACATTATTCGAAACGTCTATTTACATCCTCAATAATTACTTGATTGTTTCTGCCGTTACTTTATGGAAAAACATAATTAACACTTGATAAAATAATAAAATACTTAACTAACTTTTCCACTGTTTATTCAAATGCTTTATAATTGTTTCGCCCAACATGGGCATCTTCAGAAGACATATCTGAAAAAGTTAGTTACGTATTTTATTATCTTATCAAGTCTCAATAATTACATAATCAGTAATTCTTTAATTACCTAAATCACGAACAATTACAAAATAACAAAGGCCAGGAGATTAACTCAATCAAAATTCCAAAGTTGAAACTGCATCTAGATTTTGCTTAATCAGTGGCGTGCAGCCAAGCGGTTAAGAGAACCCAATTCTCTAACCTTTAGGATACTTTTAAAAACAACAACGTTTCTGAAGTTTTTAATTTATGTTTTAATTAACTACAATTTATGTTATTTTATGGCTTTGAAAACGAGGTGTTATGCTTCTATTTACATATTTACAGTTAACCTCAAGCATTTGAAAACACTTTAAGAACTTATAAATACAGTTGTAAAGAGAAATTTCAATGTAACAAACGAACTGTCAGAATTGAAATCTGTGTTCCTTGGGAGTTACAAAACAACTAAACTAAAAGGAAAAAAAGTTTTTTTGTATTTCATTCCCACCAGCTACTCGTGTTGGTGGGCGGGCAGTCCCTCCGACCTGCATTGTAGTGCAAAGCCGGAGGGTAGGACAAAGGCCCTCTTCAGCCTCCTTGCAGGAATCGTGGGAATGGGTGGGTGGTGTGATTAGGGAGAGAAAGATTAGACGGACGAAATGAAGACAGAAGAGAAGTGAAAGCTTATCTGTGGAATTTTACTGTCCCAGCATTTGTCTAAATGATCCAAGGAAACCACAGAAAACTTGGACCAGAGCAGCCAGACCCGGTGACCTCCCGAATGCTAAGCAATCATCTAGAGCACTAAACCACGCCGCTCGGTGACTAAACTAAAAAGAATATTCCACATATTCTTAACCTAATAATAATTACTTGCTAGTCAAGGACGGCCAGGCAATACGACCCTTTTACATTATCTTGTACTTACCGTTTATTTGAACCAAGGAAAATACTAAACTATAAATCTAAATACAACATTAAACCGTATATTATCTCGTAAACTTAACACGAACAAATTGATTATCCCCTATCCCCTCTCCTACAATCCATCCTCTAGAGCATTAATATCAATTCGTACTTAAGCGCTTTTTAACAGTAATTTATCAATATAACAATTGTTGATATAATAAATTCCTGTGAAAGTTTTCTTTTGTTTTACTTCTGATTATGAATACCTTTTACCAAGTAAAAGCCAATTCCACTTCAACATTTTAACAGCCTTACAAATTTAGTTTTTAATACTCTTCTGATAGTGGTGTAATAACCGAAACGATATCATTAAGATCCAAATACAAATTCTTCGTATCGAAATAAATAAATACATTTTAAAGCTTAAAACGCCTTTCGACATTCAGGCTGCCATTCTTAATTGAAGACTAAGACTGAGTCTCTTACTAATGATGACACATTTTTAAATGTATTTGCAGAATCCGTTTAGTTTTTAATACTCTTCTGATAGTGGTGTAATAACCGAAACGATGTCATTAAGATCCAAATACAAATTCTTCGTATCGATATAAATAAATACATTTTAAAGCTTAAAACGCCTTTCGACATTCAGGCTGCCATTCTTAATTGAAGACTAAGACTGAGTCTCTTACTAATGATGACACATTTTTAAATGTATTTGCAGAATCCGTTTAGTTTTTAATACTCTTCTGATAGTGGTGTAATAACCGAAACGATGTCATTAAGATCCAAATACAAATTCTTCGTATCGATATAAATAAATACATTTTAAAGCTTAAAACGCCTTTCGACATTCAGGCTGCCATTCTTAATTGAAGACTAAGACTGAGTCTCTTACTAATGATGACACATTTTTAAACGTATTTGCAGAATCCGTTTAGTTCAATTCAACTGAAATCCATTTGATTTTCGTGTAAAAATTTTGCTGTTCTGTTCCCTAGTCCACCCCTGTTCGTTCCATATCCCCGTGTATAATATATTTGAAAAGAGTGACAGAATCGCTAGTCTTCTTTTACTGGATGCATGCAAATTTCCATGGCAACGTCCCCACGCCCCCTCTGTCTTTCAGAAAACAAAAACGATATAGATTTTTCCCTCAAAATAGGGAAAACGCTTTCTTACCCGCGAGACTACGTCGGTGTGATGACGGTGATGATAACGGCGACGTTTTCGATTCTAAAACGTTGACGAAACGTGCGCGCGGGGTGGCCTGGGACAGAACTGTGGTGCAGGGGAGAAATGTCGGGGAGAGCGGGGGGTGTTTATTAAAAATTTCTTTGTCAGATGCGTTCTGCGCCTCGCGAACCATTGTTTGCGGGAATATGTTCCTGAACAATGGTGTGCGATATGAAATTTAACATGACGAGAAGTTCATTATCAAAATGAGTCGTTGTCTGGTGCAATAAACCTAAAATTCTTTGTAACCAAATGACTATTATGTACATTATGTCGTTTAAAGGACGACCCTGTATAAGATAAAATCAACTGTTCACCTCAGAAAATGGGAATAAAGAAATAAGAAATGTCTAAAATCAATATGAATGTCAATTCTAATGTATTGTATCGATGAAGCTTTTAACTCTTGCAACTCCATAAAAACGATTAAAGCAAACTCGGTTTGGTTGCAAAATATTTTAATTTTTATCTACTAAGTCCTTATATACTAACTTATTCATCTAAAAGTAGGGGTACATGATGGGAAGATACTTAAAATTTACTAAATATTTAATAAAGGTGAATTACATGCTTCTAATTGGTCGAGCCAAAACTTTTTTATAGAGTTTATTACAACAAAGGAATGAAACTTAATCTATTCGAAAGATTAGAAATAAATAAACTCTATAAAAAAGGTTTGGCTCTAAAAGACCAATTAAAAGTACATAATTCACCTATATTAAATATTTAATAAATTTTAAGTATCTTCCCAACATGTACCCCTACCCTACCCTTAGATGAGTAAGTTAGTTATATAAGGACCTGCATTGTAAAAATATATTTGTAAATCTTCTACCTGAAAAGAAATGATCATAGTAGTGAAAATTAAAATATTTTGCAACCAAAACGAGTTTGTTTTAATAGTTAATTCTAATGTAGACAATACAATTTCCTTTCCTACGAAAGATTTTAACATGTAAGCGATTAGTTTGCGATATTTTAAAGAACTAGTGCTGTTGTGAATCCAGAAAGATTCCGTCTAAATTAAAAGACGAAGAAGAAATTGGAAGGTGCAACACGGTTAAGTCCAGGAAGATTTAGGAATCAATATCGATACGACTCGAAAATCTAGATTAACACAGATTATAAAAGAATCTTGTTTTGAGTTTCCAGCTACCTAATTATAACATAATTTTCTTGTATCGTAAAGAAACACTTCTGAAATTTTGTTTTTATTTAATTTCTTCTACGGGAAATTTATCAGAAACTATATTTATTGTACCTTAAATATAATAAGTCATATATGTTTATGGATGGAACTTTCTTAACAGTTATTTATTAAATATGTACGAGTTTTTTGTCACATTAAATATACTCATATACCATTTCTTAAGCTTTTGCTTCATTTTCTCTTATCGTCTTCCTTCGAATACTCAAATTTTACTACGATTTAGTTTTAATTTATGAAAGATATACGAGGGTGGCTCAAATATAAACGAACCTTTTTAAATTGCGCGCCGGATAGTTGTTCAAGGCGCATACGGGCGTTAGGAACTTGAAGTGGGAATATTAGGTGGCACGGAAACGACGCGTCGATTCCGAAAAATTTCAGCCAGCTCGTTGGGTTCCAAAGTAGCTGAGTGAAGATCAAAAAGCTGCTCGAGTTCGCATATCTCAGGCGCTTCTCACTCGATTTAGAGCGGAAGGTGAAATTTTTTTGCACAAAATTGTAACCTGCGATGAGACGTTGGGTACACCATTACACGTCAACCCAATCAAACCCAGTGAAGCCGAAAACATGTCTGTCTACAGGTAATGTTTTAGCCACGATTTCTTGGGACTGGAGGGGGGTCGATTTTTTGCACGAGCAAAGAACCATTAATGCAGCCTACTACTGTCGGTACTACTGACTTCTCGGTCAGGTAAAACTTGCACCCCCTTCGTGACGTGTTACTCTTGCACGATAACGCTAGTCCATAGGCTCATACCACAGCTTTAACGCAGGCACAAATCAGTCAAATGCACTGGACTCAGCTGGAACACCCTCCATATAGTCCAGACCTATCCTCTTGTGATTTCCACATGTTTGGGCCCCTCAAAGAATCACTATGAGGCGTTTGTGCGCAACTAGATAGACACCCGCCCTACTCCTTTTTATGAAAACGGGATGAAAAACTACCAATGCGTTGGAAAAATTGTATAAACAAACAAGGGGGATATGTCGAAAAATAGAGAAATTTGTGTTTTTGCGAAACTTTTCAAAATAAATGTTCAAAGGCTCGTTTATATTTTATATCGGTATAACCGCTTAGTATTTTGATTTTTCCCTCCACAAATATTTATTTAAAAATCGAGAAAAAGGAAAAGAAATGACAATGCATTTTCTCAAAAATTAGTGTACTATCTAATAGAAGTGTTGAAGAGAAGATTTTTTAAAATTGGATTTCGCAATTTAGATTCAAATCGATCATTGATATTCTCGACACCAGAATCAGTTTTACTATTTGAAGCAGAACGTTTGATTTGGAAATGTAAATCGTACCTACTCATCCAGAAGGAGCTTGGGCGTCTGTTTGTAGCACAGCACGTGCGTGGGCATTGAAAATTGTTACTTGGAAAAACAGTTTTCATGGTGGAACGAAGGAAGCGATCTCTACGATCATCTTACTTTCGCCGCGTCCAGAAAATTTTACCTATGTATTTCTTCCGTTTGTTCTTCTTGCTCGTCATTATTTGAAACCTGATTCCTTCCGGTTCAGTAAGCGTAAGAGTCTATGTAGGCTCCGATGATGCTGCTATTGCTGATGCTGTTACACGACGTTCGACGGTGAAGCGATGGCATAGGGAGAAAATACGCTTATTTCACGAAAGATATAACTGGAATGCAAATAAGCAAGGCCTCTACTCTCGTACATACATATATGTATATATGTATGTGTGTGTGTATGTATACTCTTCGGACAAATTTTGCATCGTCAACGTTCCAACTACGAATTACGATGTCAGATTTTCGGACTCGATACGGCAACGAGGGCAGAGGGGAATGAGAGGATGTTCAAGTCGTGTAAACGAAATCTAATATCGGTTAAAATTTGATTTGTTTTCGGACGATGAGCGACGTCAAGAAATGAGAATGCCGATATAGAAAGGGACTCTATAGATTTATCTAAAATCGATTTAAAACAGTTGCAGTTGAGACTAAACAGAAAGATAACACTGTGGGGGGTACAATTATTGTGAAATATGTTAAAATATACAAAAGTAAATAAAACAACGTAGAATATTCATTTGTTGACACATGTTGACGATATATATATTTGCTGTTTGGAAAGGTAAACAATAACTATTAGACAAATTTTTAATATTCCTAAATACCATCGATAGGGATATTCAATTTACCATCGAAAAAGAGGTCAACAAAAGTATTAACTCCCTTGATTTAATAATCACCAATTCAAACAATATATTGAACTTTAAAATATATAGGAAACCTACTCATACAGATACCACCATTCCTGTGGATTCTAATCACTCCATAGAAACAAAATTAGCTGTTTTCCATTCATTGATAAATCGCCTTTTAAGTATCCGTCTCTGACTTTAACTTACAAATTAATATTATTAAATAAATCGCTCTGGACAATGGATTCAATACAAGGATAATAGATAACCTACTTAGTAAAAAACAGAAGAAAATCTCATCTCGGCTTCTTCATAACAGTATGTCGTCTTCAAATGTAAATAACAAAAAGTACGCGTCTATCAATTTTATTAATAACATTAACTTTAAGTTTAAAAATGTATTTAACAAATGGAATGTAACACTTGTTAAAAATAAAAAGTGCAACTTAAGGTCAATACTTTCAAGAACCACACCAAAACCAATTGTATTGGATAAAAGTGGCATTTATAAAATACATTGTAACAGTTGCGATGGTTGCTATATTGGACAAAGTGCTAGGGTAATCAACGTTAGAATATCTGTGCATGTAAAAAGTATAGACAAAAAGGACACCAAAACGGGCTTTTTAGAACATTGTGTTTTATCTAGCCACTCCATAGTAGTACCAGAAAAAGCAAAAAATTGTCACTCTATCTTACATAACTATTTCACATAAAATATCCATGCACTTTTAGTCATATGGACAATGTAGTTCCACGACGAACTTGTTCGATATTTTTTTAGACATATATACTTTTCATTTTAAACCACCCACGATACAAAACTTTTTCGCGCAAAAATTTCACGAAAATACATGTATCTTTATAAATTATGATGATTTTCCGGGCTTGAGGGCAGTAGTCTAAAGGCTAAATTGTTGCCTGACGTTTCGTCAGCGGCTGCGGCTGACATCTTCAGAGGAAATTAAAGATAACTGCACAAATGTGTAGAAACGTCTGTGCGGTCAATGTCTTCGAGATGATGACGAAGTCAAAACAGTTGTGATGCAGTGGTTAACAGTTAATAAGTCAGGCGGCAGAATTCTATGAGATCGGTATCCAAAAACTGGTCACTGGTCAAACATTATGACAAGTGCCTCAATATTGAAAGAAATTATGTAGAAAAGTAGATTAAGGTACAGGCTTTCATGTAAAAATAAATAACCGAGCGGTGTGGTCTAGTGCTCTAGATTATTGCTTAGCATTCGGGAGGTCACCGGTTCGAATCCGCGTCCGGTAGCTCTGGTCCAAGTTTTCTGTAGTTTCCTTGGATCATTTAGGCAAATGCTGGGGCAGTAATATTCCACAGATAATCTTTCACTTCTCTTCTGTCTTTATTTCGTCCGTCTCATTTTTCTCTCCCAAACCACACCACCCACCCATTCCCACGATTCCTGCAAGGAGGCTGAAGAAGTCCTTACGCCCTACTCTCCGGCTTTGCACTACAGTATAGGTCGGAGGGACTGCCCGCCCACCAGCACGAATAATTGGTGAGAATGAAACACAAAACCTTTTTTTTTGTAAAAATAAAATTATTAAGATATCTTTACACATTTTTTATTAATTTCAAATCGGTACGGTAAATAACATGCCACTTATATCATCGTAAATGTTCTAAAATTATTTCAGAAACCCTCTAAATACTGGTAACCCCCATTTTTACGTTTTTGATCTATTTGAGAGAATTTCTATCCAATGGGAATGTTCTGTGGATTAATATTTACAGCAGAAGTTTTCATTTGAATAAAAATATACTTTACAACGCCAATAAACGTATAAAAATAAATGTCTCGATTTGGTTGAGTATCCTACTTTTATCTTCTTTAATAAAAGCTTCACCTATACCTGAGTATTCGAATGTTGTTTCATTCACCTTTTATAGTAACTTCAAAATCCCGGTAACATTTATCTCTTACGGTCTTTAAACAAATACAAACAATTTTGTTTGCAATACGGTTTTTAACTAATACTCAGCTCATTTGTTTTTTAGCTAAAACATTTAACAAAGAAGATCTGTTTTAGTTTCAATTCAAAAAAAATATTTATTGTAGATATTGGATACTACTTTCTCATTACCACTTTATATTCTTAACATATAGATACTTAATTCTAAAATCAAAACACACAAAAAGTTTTAAGAAGATATACCTGAAGAAGCTTAAGTTAAGCGAAACAATTGTAGTGAATTTAAATAAACATCTTAAAACCTTTTGTGTGTTTTCATTTTTTAAATTATGAATCAGTTTCAACAAGTAAAGTCTAATTATAATTGAGACAAATAAATTGTAAACCTCCTCCTCTGTTTATTTATGAATTCTGTTAGATTACTCCACTCGAATTTTTATATTGTGCGGCATAAAATACCATTGCGATGTTGAGCAAAATTTGTCATAAATAATGGCGTATCTACACCTATACAGATTTGAATCATAGCCGAAACGACCGGTTTTTTCTTCTGTCTCTGTCTTCTTTTCATTTTTCGCCTCGCCTTCCTTGTGGATGACATTGCAGGACATGTTTAATGCATGAACCTTGTCTCACGTCACCTCGTTTTACCACGTTGTTCCCCGCGTAAATTCTGAAACTGGCAGCCGCCATTGTGAATAATGGAATTACTACCGACCACACCACCACTCGGTGACTGGTTTTATCTACGTCTATGTGCCTATCCATGTTACGTCCTTATCCATTTTGCCCGATTTGCAGTTTTTGAAGATCTCCAAACACTTCTATAGTACCACATCGTCACATTCCCTAATATATTACATAAATGTAAAGCAATCGTTTTATCTTTAAAAAATGTGACGAAATTTAATTAAATAATACAACAAAAGGACTGAAGATTAATTATATAAAGCTTGAAATACCAATTGCACGAAGAAGCTTACGATGTCTTCCGGAGCAATTCCTTTGAAGAACTTAACTCGCATTTTCCAGAACGTATGTATTGAAATGCAAAACCTCAAACTTCCTTTCTGTATCTCGTGGATCGTGGCTCGTACTGTCAAAGTAATTTGGCTAATTAAAAAAGTGTGGATAAAAAACAAATAGCCCGTATATAAACACCTAATAATAATAATAATAATAATGTATTTACTTAAACAATGTTTTCGATTACAGTTGGTAGTTGACATTTCTGTGCTTAAGTATCCCTTGCTCGCACCTGTTCTTCGTAAGCAATTTAATTTACACCAAATGCATCTGGATTGATAAAAGCCCTGTCTCTTCAGTTTTTATGATTTTTATGCTCAAGACTACTTTTTTTTCGATCATCTTTACATTTCCCCTTATATAATAGAGGACGTTTCATTGAAACAAGGTTCATTGCAAATATATTTTCTGATTCCTAACCTTCTTGGTCACGTTGGAATCAAATTATTTCAAACCGAGAACACTGTTGAAGTTTTGATCAGTAATTTTTGAAGAAACTTGAAATCTACAATAATCGTCAATTACGCTATTAAGACATTCATTTGTGCAATGATTGTAAAACATGATGTGAATTCACAAGAAGACACAAGTTGGATAGTTTCACTAATTTATTGGCTAACTCGACAATATTGTTTCGGTCCACAGGGACCATTACCAAAAGTATTTTTTGTACTAAAGTTATAAACTTGCAACAGAATATTTATACCTACAGCCTACATAGTAGAAGTGGGATTGAGTTGTTGTATATTTCAATCTGGTTATTGACTAGTCTGTTTTTTTAATAAAGATTTTTTAATTTCCAAATTATCAAATAATGAAAGCTTTTTTCTTATTTTAATATTATTCTGTAAAATTTTGGTTTTTGTTGTATCAAGATTGTGATCATTGTCAATGCAATGCTCAGAGAAGCCGTTTTTTTATGTTTTTTATTTATGGAATAGATATGCTCATTAATTCTAGTGTTTAAGACTCGCCCACTTTTTCCAATGTAGGTTGCATCACATTGGTCACAGTCACGTCAATTACGTTCAGTAATTCTAGATAGATTTGTGTCTTGTAGATTACACCAATATGCTGATACTACTTTACAGTCAGAACAGTGACCTTCCCCAAGGAAAATAGTTTACTGAATTGTTACAGTGAACTACAAGAAATAAATACGAATAACCATCAATTGTAGCAACTGAAAGGATCGCTTAAATGAATGAATGGATAGATATAATTTGAGATGGATTTTATTGATCCCTTTTGCGTGAAGATTTTGGAATTTGATCCAGCTTGGTGTTAAGGATGATATGCCTGTTTGTGTTCGGTATGTGGCGGTCTACAAAACAACAACTGCCTGTATATTTGGACACAGGCATAAAACAAGAAATAGGTGATCGTTTAGAGCAGTAAAATTATGCTGTGTAATAGGAGGGTTGTAAGCAGCAAAGCGTGAATTTGAACGGGTGGAGGGTGCATAGATTTGCCATGTGTTTGCTCGCTTCCTTCCTCCTTTCCTATCTCTCTTTCTCTCTTTTTCTCTCTCAGACTATCCGTTTCTGTCTTTCATTCAGCGAGAGTACTCTCGCTTTGTCGAGGCATTTCAGTCGAACTCTCCGATGTAAAACACTCTCTTGACCTTAAGCAAATATTGACATGCTATTTGTCATTTGACTTGAAAATACACATTCGCAACGTGACATAATTTTACACGACGCGAAGGGGGAGTAAATTATGTACGTAGCACTCAAGGGGTGTTTGCACGAAAAACCGCGAATAATCGAGAATATTCAAGTTTGTGACGTAGTGGTCTCTTATAAGCTGTCAAGGAGTTAAGGGAGACCTGCGAATCACATTTTCGTACTACTAGTGTCCCTAAAATTATCCCATAAGATGAAATTCCTCAATCATCCTATTTCCCAACATACACAGATTTTGACACACCTCAATTTAAAATTTGGAATGATTCTAGTATTGTTTCTTTAGTCTTAAGACTTCATTGACACGCGACTGCAAAGTGCTGAAGCTTTTCTAGAGTCACACTTCAGTTCGCTATCGAATAATACATCAAAGATTATTACTTTCTCTACTGATTATTTGTTCAACTCTCCATGGTCGTGCCCTCCAAAAAGGGAGATTGAAAACAAAACAGCAGCCTGGCTCCAGAATTTCCCTACAATATTGGAATTAAAATATTTCAAAATATTGATATACTGGGGAGTCCAGGTTCTAATGCAGTGACAAAGGATACCTCAGAAGTAGCTACTTACTTTCTTGTTCCTTTTATATTTTTCCTCTTGAAATGGCCAAAAACTATCTCTTTAAGTATTGGAATTAGGATATCATAAAATCCTAACGTGATGGGACAATTCTGAGACTAATAAATATAAATATGGAATCAACAGAAACAACTACTCCGAGGACTAATACCCCTACCGGCATTGAATTACACTGTTGATTCCGAACGATTCTTATACAAAGATAGTAATCCAAAAAAGAAGGTATTAAAATCCTTTTCCGTCTAATTATAGAGGATCACAGATCCCATATTTGGAACGCGTCCTACACAGTAGACCTTACAAGCTTGTAAAAGAATTTCTGCCAGCGCCCACTTGATGAGACCCGATAGGTCGAAACCGATCGTGGGATATGGCTTTCGGTGCGCTGTGCCTACTGTGTAGGACGCGTTCCAAATATGGGATCTGTGATCCCTCACAATTAGACGAAAAATGATTTTAATACCTTCTTTTTTGGATTCTGAGACTAAATATGAACTGAAACATTTACCAAGTAGAAAACTTCTTTCTAGCGATCTTTTGGTGATAATTTATAATTTTTTATCAAATAACATTAGCACATTACAAACTACTAAACACCCCTGTGTTGCGTATTGTTATTTTTGATTATTAATGTTGATTTTATACCTTACATAGGATCAGTGAAATATTATGGGGAAATCCGGAAGGACCAGGAAATACTACCCATTTATTTTAGACTTGAAAAACAAATGCTGAATGTAGTTATAATACATTAGAAAAAAAATTTAGGTAATTTCAAAAATATTTGAATGCTTCCATTCAAAATGAACTGATTTTGATTATTGTTTGTGGTCACTAAGTTGAGAAATTTTAGCATGTATATGTTACGGGTAAGGTTAGATAAGCGAGCAAACCTAGGTTTACCCGGGTAAACTGAGTAATACCCAAGACTCTTTGGAATTGTACACGTTTCGGGTTTTACCCTAGTAAACCGCGTTTTATCCGCTTTCGCTTGGTTATAGTTGGATATACCATAAATGACAAGACCATTAATGTTTCAGAAACATATTTAATTCAAAAAACACATTATACAAATAAAAATTAAAACTGTATTCTCTTAAAAGTAATCTACTCACGAGTACTTATTTATTCCAACAAGACTAGCTGCTGTGACATTTCGAGTTGCAATAATTTCCATTAGCTTTACCTAACCTAACCTAACCTAACCACAAGTCCTTTTTTGACAGATTCCAGTTTTTTTTTGACACCCTTCACACAAGCGCAGATATAGCTTAATAACATCGTGAGTTATATGAGTCATTTATGGTACATCCAACTTTAAAGCCCGAAACGTACACAATTCCAAATATATTTTGGACTTTACCCAAGAGTCTTGAGTATTACGCACTTTACCCGGTAAACTTAGGTTAACTCGCTTATCTAACTTTACCCGTGACATATACAATAATATAAAAAATTGTTAGAGTGCCCTGAAAGATTAGCAATGACTTTAAGTCATCACCAAGAGAATAAGATGGTCTATACATACGTGTGTTATTAGGGAAGATCCTTATCGTTTCATAAAACCGTTATTAGTCCCTGCATTATAGCTTATCTGAAAGATTTGTTTGAAACGAATGGCTCCGATGGTGTAATATAAGCTTTTCAGTATGAGTGGATCGGAAATATTGTAGTTCCTTCATGGCACGTGACCAGCACGTGTCCGAATAGATTATTACACATTACGCGTACCAACTATGAATTGGGAAATTCTCAAATCGAACTGCACCCCCTGTTGTATAATTAAAGTTTCGGATTCAAATATTACTCTTTTAAACGAACCAGTCGGGCAAGATATTAAATCGTAACAGGCAGAGAACCCCAATTTTAAATTCTGAAATACGTCAACGGAATCTTTGCGGTACGAAACAAGTTATATGCGAGATCATTCATTTAGCGTTTTTTTTAAGGTTGTTTGGGGGAAGTGGGGTTTGATTTTTTTATTATTGCTGACAAGGGAAGATAGCGGTTCAAATATGATATCCTGTAATTAATTGCTTATGCCTCTACTTCATGGAAATTTAAATTATTTACGAACAATAAAACAATTTTCATTTTTCATATGGTTAGGAACACAACGCCAATTAGATCTGTTTTTTAAATTTTTGAACAGTATTAACAGTAGAATAAAATTCACGATGGAATTCGGGAATGACAATGGATTGAATTTCTTAGATTCATAAGAATTATCAAAAATAAATTAAAGTTTAACATATTTAGAAGATCAACAAGTACGGACACCATAGTAAACTACAATTATAACCAATCACACCAAGTGAAAATGTCAGTATTTAGTAGCTATGTTTATAAATTACTGAATATCCCCTTAAATAAGGAAAATTGCTTATAAGAACTAGCAATCATCAAACTTATTGCAGCAAATAATGGTTATAATCCCAATATTGTAGATAAGCTTATTATAAAAATAAAGAGGAAATTGGTAACCAGAAAATTATATACGGCCTTGTCTGAAAAGAAGAGTAAATTTAAGTGTACTAACTATGATCCTAAGTATAGCTATTAAATTTGTAAAACATTAAACCAGTTAGGGCAAAAAACAATGTCGTTCAATAAATGTAATGTAGAAACTTCTAATTAACAATAAACAAATACAACCTCACTTATCCTAGTTATTATTTTGTAATGAATGTAACACTGTCTATATAGCAAAGACAGGTCGAGCCTTTGAAACTAGGATAAGTGAGCAAGTAAAATCGATTTCTAAAAAAGATTTAAATCAGGAATTAGTGAACATTGTATTAGCTCAAACCATCATTTAAATTTAGAAAATACCAAATACCTACATGTAAACACATTCAAAAGTTTAAAATTATCTCTGTATGAATATTTGGAAATAGATAAAACCTTAAGAAAACCAGAAAACAGTTAGAACTAGGCAGTTTTTCATCCCCCCTTATCTTAAGCTATCTATAAATGAGCATGTAAGATTCATACTGTCAGTATAACGTTACTCTTGATAATGAGCACATAGCTCGAAACGATATTGTCGAGAACAATAATAAAGTTGGTGAAACTTACCATAGTGTGCTTTATTAGACTAAATATATTCAGACCATGTTTCACAAAAAATGCACCCTCTACAGTTTAAATTTAATAATACATTGTTATAAGGTTGCATCTGAACCAACTGTGTACGGCAAGTATTCATATCATTCATACTGCCTCAACTTCAAGAATGTTTTATAAATTTAGTTGACGGTTTCCATTACCTCCCATATCCTTCTTGATATTTGTCGTAACACAATCGACAATTGGAGTAAAAGTCTCTCGATATCGACAAGTACGACAAACTCTACTCCACTAGCCAACAAGGTCTTGAAACGAGCCGATTATTATTAAAACATCAGACTAAACAAAAGTACTCGTGGAAAGGCAGGAGACCAGCAATTCATTAAAAAGCTCTGATGTCGATGTCGTCAATGGTCACAGGTCATACAAAGCTCTCGACGGGACGTCCTCTATTGGCACTGCATTCAAAAACTTCCCCATCATACCACCACCCCACTATGACCTTTTTTCTTCGATCTTTTGTTATTCACACGAAAGAGTCAGTTCGGCAGTCGATTCCGTATGTAATTTCAGCAGCTTTTATAAGTCCGTCTCTTTTCACTACACTGCACTTTATTAAGGTTTCCTTCTACGTTCGATTTCGGAATTTTGATTCCCATGCAAGGTGGTCTTGTACTGTTGACAATATGACGTTTGTCAGACCATGTTTTGATTGTTAAACGACAAAATACCTTCATGTATGAACTTAAGGAAAAAGAGCTTGCCATGTTTTTGTCGCATTGTAAAGAAAAAGAAATTAATTCCGGATT
Source organism: Agrilus biguttatus (assembly GCA_963921985.1). Taxonomy (NCBI): domain Eukaryota; kingdom Metazoa; phylum Arthropoda; class Insecta; order Coleoptera; family Buprestidae; genus Agrilus; species Agrilus biguttatus. The sequence goes on along the minus strand of OY998119.1, from coordinate 37,684,887 downwards.
AGGTACTTAAAACACAATTATAAGATTAATTTTCTAACATACAGTGTGTCTCAATTTTTATTCGAAGTTTTAATAATTACTGTTTTCTTTTTTATCATCTAATTCCTTGTGATTTATTTCTCATTGTGACATGGACAGACCTTTAATAATAGAGGTTTGCACCTCTAGATCATGAACGGAACCCGATAAGGTCACTCACGTGTCGATCTGTTCATCGCCGCCGTTTTTCTAATCTCTTTAATACAAAGTACATTTTGTGACTAAAACTATGTAATAAAATATCATTGTAGGTATTATGTACTAAATTTGCTTGAATAATGATTGTTGTGCATGAAAAGCTTTTTTCATATTATTGTAAAATAAACTGCTGTCTCAAACATTTAAAATCGCGAAACAAAATATTAACTTCTAATCTATGTGGTCATCTACATACCTCAAAAAATTATGGGCAGAAGTGGAATTTATGTAAGGAATAAAAACACCAAACAAGTAGATTTTCACAAATTTTATTAAGTTAAGTAACATGTTTCGTCAAATATTAAATTTACTGGAAATTTTAGAAATAAATAAATATAAAAAACTCAATATAATACTGAACGACCAAATAGATGGTAATAACTCCCCTTACTAAATTTATTCTAAACATGTATTTCCACCTTCATTAGTCAACTATTTAAACTCTTACTCGACACATTAGGTTTAGTAGTAAATACTCGCATGTCTGATAAAGACAATGTTTGGTGAAACATGTTACTTGATTTAATAAAATTTGTGAAAATCTACTTGTTTGGTGTTTCTATTCCTTGGATTATGGATTTTAATCAAGTAAAGGTTTAAACTATTAATTTGTTATGGAATGTTTTCTAAAACGATTACACCATTATTCTTGTACTAATATGTTATATAGGTATATGAGAAAGATGACACATTGGTAAAATATTGTGGGGACTTTTTTAATGTCTTAAATAGGTATATACCTAACATTCTGAGAAAATTTTTATTTTTGTGTTACAGGTATCATCAATCAACAGGGTGCTAAGAAATCTGGCTGCCCAGAAGGAACAAGCTGCACAACAACAAAGTCCCGTCAACAGTTCGGCGGATAGCGTTTACGACAAGCTGAGGTTGCTAAATGGGAACCAGGGTAGCTGGAGGCCAGCACCCTGGTATCCCCCGGGAAGCAGTCCTTTTCCTCTACAACCCTTAAGTCCCCCAACTGCCATTTTAGCCGACGACATTACTACGAAGAAGGGTAAGTCACCCAAGATTTTTTGTTTTTTCTATTTTCTGGAATTCGCGTAATTACGAAACCCCACTCACCCATAATAATTTTTTTGAAATTACTACTCCAAATTGGTTCATTTTACCATTATTTATGAAGGCATACGTTACAAATTTTCAAGAATTAGTTGATTTTCTTAATAATTTTGCGCGGAGATATCAACGGTAGATAAAGACACGAACCTCTGCCGCGCCTTTGTAGTTTGAATATTGTCCTTCAAATTCTAAAGGTCCTCTTGAGGTCTTTCTTGTAAGATATGTCGTTCAATTCACTTGCTACGCCCGTGATATTATTCTTCTTGGGTATTACCATTGAAAAAGCCCTTTCGGGACGAAATATGTTATCATTCGTAAGGGGTGTATTCATCCAAATATGTCGCATATTGTACTCCTATGAATTATTTTTTTTTAATGTTTTATATGTGCTTTAGTAGGTAGTAAAGTGGTGAAGATTATGCACATAAAGCGACCATCAGGCACCTAAACATGTATATATACCAGGTGATTTATTTACTCATCTCTTAACTATCATATTAATGTAATAAAACTAATTTAAACGTAAAAAAACACATAAAATGTTTCACATTAATTTATTTTCGATAACTCGACAATTGTTTCGTTCGCCTGCGATCATTTTCAAGAGTAATTACACTAAAATTTAAAACTAATGTCAAGATTTTTATATGCATCTACAATTTACATAGGAGGAATGGGGAGCTGGTAGAGCCTAATTCTATTTGACTATTGACTAAATTTAAATTACTGTAGTTCTTAGGCTTTCACGGCCGGCGTCTATCGATATGGTGTTGTATTCCGCGCTTTTTAGCCATGTTCCGTGGAATTTGATTCTTCCAGACGTTTCGCCGAACTTCGCTGACGGCATCTTCAGTGGTGACTGTGCTGAGTCATAACTGATCATCATCATCATCAGTTACGACTCAGTACAGTCACCACTGAAGATGCCGTCAGCGAAGTTCGGCGAAACGTCTGGAAGAATCAAATTCCACGGACCACGGCCAAAAAGCCCGGAATACAACACCATATCGATAAATTTAAATTGTTAAGCAAGGCTTTGTTATTTCAAAATTTTCAAGCATTAACAATTTTCTATAATTGTTTCTGTTGCAGTGTAAAATTTTAGAATTATTTAAGTTGAAGGAATGGTTAAAAGTAGTACAGTGTTCCGCGAACCCTGTCCTTTAAGTTTTTTAACTGATACTATAATTATGTTCTTTTAAAATAGTTTCAATCGCTTACCCACTTTTACCAATGTAAATTGCCTCACAAGCATTACAACAGGTTTGATAAACTCCGCTTTTTGATTCCGGTGGTTGTGTTTGTTTATTTTTTACTAGTAAGGTTTTTAGATTACAATTGTCAGTTTCTATAGCTGTAATGTTAAACTGTTTTAATGTATTGCTAAACTTGTAACTAATGTTATTGATAAATTTAATGGAACAAAATTATTGACCCGAATTATTAGATTCCGTCGGGATAGCGTTGTAGATTAATTTTAAACTTTTTTGTTAATGAACTCAACATCATTCCTCTTAATATTAATGTATTAATGAAATTGAATCCCAGCTTGGCTCTTGGTGGAACATGTTAAATAATTAGAAAATCAAAACACTTGGTATAGTTCCACAAATTTTGTTAAAATCTGACAATATTCTTTGGACTGTTATGCCATTATCAAAGTGAATAATATTATAAATTTAGGGTGTATTTATGTTCCGAAGGTTAGAAAGTAAAGTCTACAAACTTGAAATATAGACGTACCTATTCACAGTTGTTCTAATATTAATTTCAACAAAGGGGGTATTTGCTAAGTTTCATTCTTTTTAGTTTCGTTAAATTTTCAGTTCTAATGAAAATTAAAGTAAAAATATTTTATAGCGTCAAATTGGTACAAAAAATGAAATACTTCTTACAACATACAACATAGATATTACGAATATTTAAACAAACCAAAATGTTGTTCATATCAAAGTCATTTTCCTAAAAACTAAACTGCGTGGTTTAGACATAATAATAATTATTACTCATAATAAATATAACAACGATTGATACTCAGCTTTGAAAACATTGTAAGGTGAAGGTAACGGACCTATAACATATTATGTCGTTAAAGTTGTAGAAATTAATAAAATTGCGGATGCGAGCACGCAAGATCATAATGCTTATTACGTTCTCTTTATAATCTTTTAGTTAATATTATGATGCTTATTTTAATAGTCATGCTTCAGAAAAAAAAATTAAGGAAAGCGCAATAAATATTTTTAAATATAAACATAAATATGAAATCAACAGAAACAACTACTCCAAGGGCTAATACCCCTACCGGCATTACATTGTTGATTCCGATGGATCGAAAACCCGATAGGTCGAAACCAGTCGTGGGATATGGCTTTCGGTGCGCTGTGCCTACTGCATAGGACGCGTTCCAAATGTGAGATCTTTGATCTTAATATTTAGACAAATAAGGATTTTAATTTCTTCTTTTTTTGAAAATATTTTTAATTTCTAATTGTTGTCTAACTTTTTTAAATCACCCGGTACGTGTAAAACGTGGGAGCGAGATGAAATACCATTGTTTAGTGAACGTTCCCGTTGCACCCTTAAGATTGGGGTTTGCATGTGGAAATGGAGATGGCTATCAACGTGCTGACTGTGACGATCGGTCGTCTGGGACTCCTGGTGATCTCGTTATTGCGGAATTCCAGCAGAGAAAATGAACGGGACTTTCTGTTATATTATTGTGTACTTTGCCTTACCTTTTATCTGGGAAATTAAACTTTTAATCTGTTGTTTAACAATGTCCGATTTTGGTGCGGTTGCACAAAATCCCCCGACAAAATTTGATCGCAATGCCTTATCACAACAAAAGAATAATGGTTTAGTTCGGAATTAAATTATAAACAGAAGGTAGATAGAAGTAAATACATAGTTTTTTTTTTACTATAAAGTAAACCTCAATCTTTTCTGTACAAAAAACTCTTTTGTCATCTTTCTGGTAACTTCATGATACCATCAGTTCAGCGCTCATAGAATTTCTCGTCTTTATCTGACATGAATAAAATTGGAGTGTCTGTTTGTAATATTAAAATAACCACTTTTTACTAAATGCATATGGATGTATACACGGTACATATACCAAATAACATTTTTTTAAATTTTTGTCTGTCTGTTTGTTCCGGCTAATCTCTGAAACAGCTGGACCGATTGCGACGGGACTTTCACTGGCAGATAGCTAATGTAATAAGGAGTAACTTAGGCTACTTTTATTTTAGAAATTAGTGACTATTTATTAATATGACTATCTGCTAGTGAAAGTCCCGTCAAAATCGGTCCAGCCGTTTCAGAGATTATCCGGAACAAATAGACAGACAGTCAAAAATTGCAAAAGTGCCTCCCGCCATTTAATAACACAAAGGCTGCCTATCGCGCGGGCTCAGAACGCACGAGCGGGCTATTGCTAACGGTTGTGTCATAACGACTTCGTTTAAAAATTTTAAAATAACTTTTTTGTTAAAATCCACGCGGACGAAGTAAAAAAATAAACTCAAACAAGCGCGATTTGAGGTGATCGTTGTTACTGAAGTTTCGATAAATTTCTGACCTAGAACTTATACTGATGCAGGACAGTAAGCCAGACTAAGGTTAAGGTAGGACAAATTTGTCCTTTCCATTTCGCTATCCTAGCCTTGAAGGGCTAGGCTAGTGGACTCAATCATTATTAGTATACTTTTTTGAGAGGAATTATTTAGTTAATTGATGGTTATTGTACTAATTATTGATTAAATTAGACCTCATTAACAGAGAAAACAAACATTTTTGTATGATCAATGTATCTTTTGCTGTATCTATAAGCTGCCTTTGGTTCTTGTATACAAGCAGATTTTAGTATGTGTCCTAATATAAAATAGTAAAAAATGGCTTTCTGTGGAGGGGATTCACAAATTATTCTTGGTTAGAAGATGTTCTAAAAATAATCTATATGTTTTTTAGCATTAGCTGGAGCTAACGAATTTTCGGTACAGTCAATCCGAAAATATTATCAACAAAAATAACAAAACAAAAATCAGTTAAATACAATTTTCCGGTAAAACTGATTTAGAGCAATAACACAGTATAAACAAATGGAATTTACTGATGTTAACAGTTTTATTACATTTTACTTCTTTTTATAAATTTCGAAATAAATGACAATCTGATCTATCAGTTAGGTCGAACTCTCTTGATAGTATTTTTGTTAAGTTTGTTAAACAAGGGGTTGTTGTCATATTCCTTGCAGCGACAAGGATTACTGACGTCACGATTGTCTCGAGGGTATTGATTCTCTATCCCTTAATTCCCTGACAAACACCCTTCCTAATTCGCTTATTTGCTTCTATCATTGACACGCGAGTGTTACAAACCAGTGGCGCACGTCACTCGGAATTTTGCAAATTCGAAGTATTTACTTCAATAACAAATTCATATTTGATATTATCTCTGAAAATATTATATTGAAGAAGCAGGGCAAGACAATATGTCAGGTAATAGCTTACGGATGGACTTCCTGTTCAATATTTTGTAAAATAAAAAAAGGAAAAAACAACAACAAAACCTGTTGTAATACAATACGAAAACAGCAGTTTCGAACTGAACGTAAACGAATAAGGTCAGGAATTATGAAATCCGCATGTTGCAGAACCAAATGCGAAACCTACAAAGGGCTGATATTAAATTTGTGGAATTTCGCGGTTAGCTGGCTGCTACATACTTTGAAGGTTTTGCAAATCGACGCGTCGACCCGGCCCTTTGAAACATATGGGACCCTCTGTCGAATTTAATAATCAAACTAAAGCTACAACGATCGCTTTAACATCGAAAATATTTCCTCGAAAACTTATAACGTCAAACAGCAGCCACTTTTAAATAAGAAACCTTTTTCAAGTCTCTTTCCTGTCCTTAAAGCATAGTAGTTCCATTATTATCAAAAATGGTCACTTCAATTTCGAAATTCAACACGCACCTTCACTTCTTCCTACACGTGAGCTGAAAAGTCCCGGGCCTAACAAAGAAAACACGTTTTTTTTTGTTCAAAATTGGTTTTATTCATCAACGTAATCTCCATCAAGAGCAACACAATCATTCCAACGCCGCTCTACATTTCAATACCACTTTTGTAGAACAATTTATCTTTTGCCTTAAAATAGCCCTCAACCTAAGATTTAGCGATAACCTTTTCATTCCAGCCAGTAGTTGCTGTGAGCCAAATTTGGAGAATACGGTGGACGTAGGAGCAATTAGAAGTTCAATTCAAGTAGGTTTTCCATTGTTTTGATGACAAATGGCTTGTGACACGGTGCGTTGTCTTGAAACAAATTTTTTTTCTTTGCCATATGCGGTCGTTTCTTTGCAATTTCAATTTTACAACAAACGGCCTACAAACGCTCCGATAACGCTATATAATTACTACAATTCATTGTTGATGGTATTTCCCTTCTCAAGATAGTCGACGTTTGATGGAATATTACACCACGCACATCCCAAAATACCATAACATTTTCAGCCGCTTTGGACGAGGTTCACCAGTTGCTGTCCACTCAGATGACGATCTTTTTGATTCCGGAATGAAATGATGGATCCATGTTTCATCCATTGTCAAATATCGGCACAATAATTCCAGTTTGTTAAGTTTAAATATGGCCCATACACTCTTTGCTGTCCACTCAGATGACGATCTTTTTGATTCCGGAATGAAATGATGGATCCATGTTTCATCCATTGTCAAATATCGGCACAATAATTCCAGTTTGTTAAGTTTAAATATGGCCCATACACTCTTTGCTGTCCACTCAGATGACGATCTTTTTGATTCCGGAATGAAATGATGGATCCATGTTTCATCCATTGTCAAATATCGGCACAATAATTCCAGTTTGTTAAGTTTAAATATGGCCCATACACTCTTTGCTGTCCACTCAGATGACGATCTTTTTGATTCCGGAATGAAATGATGGATCCATGTTTCATCCATTGTCAAACATCGGCACAATAATTCCAGTTTGTTAAGTTTAAATATGGCCCATACACTCTTTGCTGTCCACTCAGATGACGATCTTTTTGATTCCGGAATGAAGTGATGGATCCATGTTTCATCCATTATCAAATATCGGCACAATAATTCCAGTTTGTTAAGTTTAAATATGGCCCATACACTCTTTGCTGTCCACTCAGATGACGATCTTTTTGATTCCGGAATGAAATGATGGATCCATGTTTCATCCATTGTCAAACATCGGCACAATAATTCCAGTTTGTTAAGTTTAAATATGGCCCATACACTCTTTGCTGTCCACTCAGATGACGATCTTTTTGATTCCGGAATGAAGTGATGGATCCATGTTTCATCCATTATCAAATATCGGCACAATAATTCCAGTTTGTTAAGTTTAAATATGGCCCATACACTCTTTGCTGTCCACTCAGATGACGATCTTTTTGATTCCGGAATGAAATGATGGATCCATGTTTCATCCATTGTCAAACATCGGCACAATAATTCCAGTTTGTTAAGTTTAAATATGGCCCATACACTCTTTGCTGTCCACTCAGATGACGATCTTTTTGATTCCGGAATGAAGTGATGGATCCATGTTTCATCCATTATCAAATATCGGCACAATAATTCCAGTTTGTTAAGTTTAAATATGGCCCATACACTCTTTGCTGTCCACTCAGATGACGATCTTTTTGATTCCGGAATGAAGTGATGGATCCATGTTTCATCCATTATCAAATATCGGCACAATAATTCCAGTTTGTTAAGTTTAAATATGGCCCATACACTCTTTGCTGTCCACTCAGATGACGATCTTTTTGATTCCGGAATGAAATGATGGATCCATGTTTCATCCATTGTCAAATATCGGCACAATAATTCCAGTTTGTTAAGTTTAAATATGGCCCATACACTCTTTGCTGTCCACTCAGATGACGATCTTTTTGATTCCGGAATGAAGTGATGGATCCATGTTTCATCCATTGTCAAACATCGGCACAATAATTCCAGTTTGTTAAGTTTAAATATGGCCCATACACTCTTTGCTGTCCACTCAGATGACGATCTTTTTGATTCCGGAATGAAGTGATGGATCCATGTTTCATCCATTATCAAATATCGGCACAATAATTCCAGTTTGTTAAGTTTAAATATGGCCCATACACTCTTTGCTGTCCACTCAGATGACGATCTTTTTGATTCCGGAATGAAGTGATGGATCCATGTTTCATCCATTATCAAATATCGGCACAATAATTCCAGTTTGTTAAGTTTAAATATGGCCCATACACTCTTTGCTGTCCACTCAGATGACGATCTTTTTGATTCCGGAATGAAATGATGGATCCATGTTTCATCCATTGTCAAACATCGGCACAATAATTCCAGTTTGTTAAGTTTAAATATGGCCCATACACTCTTTGCTGTCCACTCAGATGACGATCTTTTTGATTCCGGAATGAAGTGATGGATCCATGTTTCATCCATTATCAAATATCGGCACAATAATTCCAGTTTGTTAAGTTTAAATATGGCCCATACACTCTTTGCTGTCCACTCAGATGACGATCTTTTTGATTCCGGAATGAAGTGATGGATCCATGTTTCATCCATTATCAAATATCGGCACAATAATTCCAGTTTGTTAAGTTTAAATATGGCCCATACACTCTTTGCTGTCCACTCAGATGACGATCTTTTTGATTCCGGAATGAAATGATGGATCCATGTTTCATCCATTGTCAAATATCGGCACAATAATTCCAGTTTGTTAAGTTTAAATATGGCCCATACACTCTTTGCTGTCCACTCAGATGACGATCTTTTTGATTCCGGAATGAAATGATGGATCCATGTTTCATCCATTGTCAAACATCGGCACAATAATTCCAGTTTGTTAAGTTTAAATATGGCCCATACACTCTTTGCTGTCCACTCAGATGACGATCTTTTTGATTCCGGAATGAAGTGATGGATCCATGTTTCATCCATTATCAAATATCGGCACAATAATTCCAGTTTGTTAAGTTTAAATATGGCCCATACACTCTTTGCTGTCCACTCAGATGACGATCTTTTTGATTCCGGAATGAAGTGATGGATCCATGTTTCATCCATTATCAAATATCGGCACAATAATTCCAGTTTGTTAAGTTTAAATATGGCCCATACACTCTTTGCTGTCCACTCAGATGACGATCTTTTTGATTCCGGAATGAAGTGATGGATCCATGTTTCATCCATTATCAAATATCGGCACAATAATTCCAGTTTGTTAAGTTTAAATATGGCCCATACACTCTTTGCTGTCCACTCAGATGACGATCTTTTTGATTCCGGAATGAAATGATGGATCCATGTTTCATCCATTGTCAAATATCGGCACAATAATTCCAGTTTGTTAAGTTTAAATATGGCCCATACACTCTTTGCTGTCCACTCAGATGACGATCTTTTTGATTCCGGAATGAAATGATGGATCCATGTTTCATCCATTGTCAAACATCGGCACAATAATTCCAGTTTGTTAAGTTTAAATATGGCCCATACACTCTTTGCTGTCCACTCAGATGACGATCTTTTTGATTCCGGAATGAAGTGATGGATCCATGTTTCATCCATTATCAAATATCGGCACAATAATTCCAGTTTGTTAAGTTTAAATATGGCCCATACACTCTTTGCTGTCCACTCAGATGACGATCTTTTTGATTCCGGAATGAAGTGATGGATCCATGTTTCATCCATTATCAAATATCGGCACAATAATTCCAGTTTGTTAAGTTTAAATATGGCCCATACACTCTTTGCTGTCCACTCAGATGACGATCTTTTTGATTCCGGAATGAAGTGATGGATCCATGTTTCATCCATTATCAAATATCGGCACAATAATTCCAGTTTGTTAAGTTTAAATATGGCCCATACACTCTTTGCTGTCCACTCAGATGACGATCTTTTTGATTCCGGAATGAAGTGATGGATCCATGTTTCATCCATTATCAAATATCGGCACAATAATTCCAGTTTGTTAAGTTTAAATATGGCCCATACACTCTTTGCTGTCCACTCAGATGACGATCTTTTTGATTCCGGAATGAAATGATGGATCCATGTTTCATCCATTGTCAAATATCGGCACAATAATTCCAGTTTGTTAAGTTTAAATATGGCCCATACACTCTTTGCTGTCCACTCAGATGACGATCTTTTTGATTCCGGAATGAAATGATGGATCCATGTTTCATCCATTGTCAAACATCGGCACAATAATTCCAGTTTGTTAAGTTTAAATATGGCCCATACACTCTTTGCTGTCCACTCAGATGACGATCTTTTTGATTCCGGAATGAAGTGATGGATCCATGTTTCATCCATTATCAAATATCGGCACAATAATTCCAGTTTGTTAAGTTTAAATATGGCCCATACACTCTTTGCTGTCCACTCAGATGACGATCTTTTTGATTCCGGAATGAAGTGATGGATCCATGTTTCATCCATTATCAAATATCGGCACAATAATTCCAGTTTGTTAAGTTTAAATATGGCCCATACACTCTTTGCTGTCCACTCAGATGACGATCTTTTTGATTCCGGAATGAAATGATGGATCCATGTTTCATCCATTGTCAAATATCGGCACAATAATTCCAGTTTGTTAAGTTTAAATATGGCCCATACACTCTTTGCTGTCCACTCAGATGACGATCTTTTTGATTCCGGAATGAAATGATGGATCCATGTTTCATCCATTGTCAAACATCGGCACAATAATTCCAGTTTGTTAAGTTTAAATATGGCCCATACACTCTTTGCTGTCCACTCAGATGACGATCTTTTTGATTCCGGAATGAAGTGATGGATCCATGTTTCATCCATTATCAAATATCGGCACAATAATTCCAGTTTGTTAAGTTTAAATATGGCCCATACACTCTTTGCTGTCCACTCAGATGACGATCTTTTTGATTCCGGAATGAAGTGATGGATCCATGTTTCATCCATTATCAAATATCGGCACAATAATTCCAGTTTGTTAAGTTTAAATATGGCCCATACACTCTTTGCTGTCCACTCAGATGACGATCTTTTTGATTCCGGAATGAAGTGATGGATCCATGTTTCATCCATTATCAAATATCGGCACAATAATTCCAGTTTGTTAAGTTTAAATATGGCCCATACACTCTTTGCTGTCCACTCAGATGACGATCTTTTTGATTCCGGAATGAAGTGATGGATCCATGTTTCATCCATTATCAAATATCGGCACAATAATTCCAGTTTGTTAAGTTTAAATATGGCCCATACACTCTTTGCTGTCCACTCAGATGACGATCTTTTTGATTCCGGAATGAAATGATGGATCCATGTTTCATCCATTGTCAAATATCGGCACAATAATTCCAGTTTGTTAAGTTTAAATATGGCCCATACACTCTTTGCTGTCCACTCAGATGACGATCTTTTTGATTCCGGAATGAAATGATGGATCCATGTTTCATCCATTGTCAAACATCGGCACAATAATTCCAGTTTGTTAAGTTTAAATATGGCCCATACACTCTTTGCTGTCCACTCAGATGACGATCTTTTTGATTCCGGAATGAAGTGATGGATCCATGTTTCATCCATTATCAAATATCGGCACAATAATTCCAGTTTGTTAAGTTTAAATATGGCCCATACACTCTTTGCTGTCCACTCAGATGACGATCTTTTTGATTCCGGAATGAAGTGATGGATCCATGTTTCATCCATTATCAAATATCGGCACAATAATTCCAGTTTGTTAAGTTTAAATATGGCCCATACACTCTTTGCTGTCCACTCAGATGACGATCTTTTTGATTCCGGAATGAAATGATGGATCCATGTTTCATCCATTGTCAAATATCGGCACAATAATTCCAGTTTGTTAAGTTTAAATATGGCCCATACACTCTTTGCTGTCCACTCAGATGACGATCTTTTTGATTCCGGAATGAAATGATGGATCCATGTTTCATCCATTGTCAAACATCGGCACAATAATTCCAGTTTGTTAAGTTTAAATATGGCCCATACACTCTTTGCTGTCCACTCAGATGACGATCTTTTTGATTCCGGAATGAAGTGATGGATCCATGTTTCATCCATTATCAAATATCGGCACAATAATTCCAGTTTGTTAAGTTTAAATATGGCCCATACACTCTTTGCTGTCCACTCAGATGACGATCTTTTTGATTCCGGAATGAAGTGATGGATCCATGTTTCATCCATTATCAAATATCGGCACAATAATTCCAGTTTGTTAAGTTTAAATATGGCCCATACACTCTTTGCTGTCCACTCAGATGACGATCTTTTTGATTCCGGAATGAAGTGATGGATCCATGTTTCATCCATTATCAAATATCGGCACAATAATTCCAGTTTGTTAAGTTTAAATATGGCCCATACACTCTTTGCTGTCCACTCAGATGACGATCTTTTTGATTCCGGAATGAAATGATGGATCCATGTTTCATCCATTGTCAAATATCGGCACAATAATTCCAGTTTGTTAAGTTTAAATATGGCCCATACACTCTTTGCTGTCCACTCAGATGACGATCTTTTTGATTCCGGAATGAAATGATGGATCCATGTTTCATCCATTGTCAAACATCGGCACAATAATTCCAGTTTGTTAAGTTTAAATATGGCCCATACACTCTTTGCTGTCCACTCAGATGACGATCTTTTTGATTCCGGAATGAAGTGATGGATCCATGTTTCATCCATTGTCAAATATCGGCACAATAATTCCAGTTTGTTAAGTTTAAATATGGCCCATACACTCTTTACGATGTCAACTAACTCACACAATTTCAAATTTCAAATTTTGTGTATGTTTTCTGGTGTTACCGCATCATTTGGACGTCCACTAGCATAGCTGAAGTGGAGTCATTAAAATTAACTACGTACAACTTTAATTTCAGTAATAAGAACAAGATGAGTGACCATCAAATAAACTAATTATCATATTTTTCTTCTATGATCCTCCATTTCTGCAGGCATGCTGTAAAAATAGTAGCAAATTGAGCATCTCTAAATAAAATGATGTACTATCTCCTAAAATGTAAATACAACACTGTCTGTACTCAATGAGTCGAACTGAAAGATTATTGTTGCCGATTTCGACGAGTTAGCGTAATAAGTTACAAAGGACACAACCGGAACTCATGGGTAAATGACGTTTTTAGAGTTATTAATTTAAGGTACCTAGTTTTTAAAGGTTCATTGAAAAGGAATAACTACCTTGATGGATTTATTGAGGATTACAACGATAAAGATTCAATTATAAAAAATACGCTGAGGGTCAGAACACCCACTGATTGAAGACTAGTAAGATCATTTTAGTTATAGTAATTATTTCGTCGGCGGGCATTTATCCACAACATCCTGGAAAACGAAAGTAGGTCTAGGACATAAGTCAATCCATTAGTTAGACTTTAACAGTTAGGTTATTCCATGTGACGAAGTTGTTGCAAAGAAGTACCTATATTATAACACCATAATAATTAGCACTTTATAATTTAGCACACTAGTGAACGATTTCTTCACAAACATTATGTTCTTAGCCAGCAACTTATTACTGAAATCAGCAGATCTTGATCACGATTTCAAACTTATTGGTAACAAGGTAATTAATAATAAGTAATTTATAAGCATTTGCTACTAATTATAGTATTTCATAGTGTTTGATAATTCAGTACAAAAGTATCATTTACTAGCAGAAGATTGGTAGGTGAGATGGACTAGGCCGTTTCAAGGCTAAAGACTTAAAAACATTGGGTGTTTCATTCCCACCAGCTACTCGTGCTGGTGGGCGGGCAGTCCCTCTAACCTACACTGTAATACAAAGCCGGAGGGTAAAGCTTAAGGCCCTCTTCAGCCTCCTTTCAGGAATCGTGGGAATAGGTGGGTGGTATGGTTAGGGAGAGAAAGATGTGATGGACGAAGTGAAGACAGAAGAGAAGTGAAAGATTATCTGTGGAATATTGCTGCTCCAACATTTGCCTAAGTGGTCCGAGAAAACCACAGAAAACTTGGACCAGAGCAGCCAGACTCGGATTTGAACCGGTTTCCTCCCAAATACTAATTTTTGAACTATTTATAGGACAAGATTTATGTTAGTAAAGAAAAGAATGTTCTTGAAGAAAAGTACTGATGGTAAGAGTAATGACATAAGTTTATAGAAGTACGTCGAAATGAACAGAATATAGAATTTAAGGTAAAGTAATTAAAGATAAAATTCTAGGTAGAGGTGATTGAAAGAGCAGTATAACTTAGGTAGAAATGAAACAAAGGCATGTACAAGATAAGAAGTTAAAAACCTAATTTAGACAAGCACTTAATAGGAAACAATTTATAAAAAATACTCCTATTTCCGCCATAACTACATAAACCGACAGTTAGACGTATATATCTACGGGTGGTGATATACTACTACTTAATAGTAATAATTTTTTAATCGGTGATGCGTTCTGTTAAAATTTTGGTTGGTTGTACGCTGGAACATTAGACCCCTGCTGCGCTGGTACGTTTGATGCATATACCTATTCCAATTAGCAAAGTTCCCGGGGCTGACGAGAGCGTTCTGAAAGCGTGGTTTGAATTTTTGAACGAGTGTCACTAGCAGCTAGCAAACGTCCCGTAGGTACCTTTACACGCATATAGCAGCGGTGGCGACGACGGTGGCGGTCCGTTTAAACCACCCCGTCTAACCGAACATCACCAGCAACAACAACAACGAATCAATTCACTGGATACACTGTTGCGGAATGAACGTCGTCGCCCGCGGCGGCCCTTTGATCTCCGACCGTGGTGATTGTATTTAACAGCCGCGATAAAGTGGCTGGTTACCGTCCACCCGTCGGCCCTCTAGACCAACACAAACCCTCATACACATACGCTATCTTTGAAAATAGATACATACATACAAACATACCTCCTCCAATCAGAATTTTGCATGCAAATACGTTTAACCCTCTAGTGCTACTGTTGCTTGTGCTTGCTTTATAGCTTTCTCCCGATCTCAGAACCCTTGGGAGGTCGAACCTTTTCCTAATCTGCTTCCTCTGGTTAGATTTGTCTACACAGAGGTACAGAAAATGTTGGAATCTTGGAATACATCAGGAGCACAAAACGCTATACAGACACAAAGAACTAAATGGCTTACTACTTGCATATAATATTTAACAACAGAGTAAGATCATTTCGTCTAAATGTAAAAATGGGAGAAGTTTCAACAGCTACGCTTTGTACTATAAATTTCTTTTGGACTATAATGGAACTAGGGCTTGCAGAAAGCTAATGACTTTTGTGCCATCCGCTCTATTCGCCGGACCTGTCCCATCTTCGTCCATGGATCATGTAGTAGTTTTCATTGTTACTGCTACATTGCTATTAATAGTTCGATATTGAATCTTAATAATCACACTAAATCCGACTAATTGTTGGAATACAGTTGTTCCAGAGAAATTATACTGTAATTAATTATGTTGTAATTGACAGCAGATTGCAACAGAAAATGATTCAGGAGTGTGATTCAATTTTAGATAAAGAGAGATTTACAAAAGTCATAAATTGGGCGAATAATTGTTTAATAAGTTTCAATAGCGAATTTTTGTAGTAATAAAATGGGAAACAATAGGCCAAAAAGGTGGTCAGTTATTGGCGCTTTCGCTTTGTGCTCGAATATAAATTAAAATTTGTTCAATCAATAAATTATTTCGGTCGGCTTTGTATCGTCATGTTTCACAGTCGAACGGATCCATCGCGCCATCGTACCATCCACGTCCGGAACGTAGCGGTCCGCGATGCATTTGCATTAGTTGGATTCTAACCGAGCGAATTTTCCTGGTGGAAATTCCGAAAGCAATGTGGTCCCTAATTGCCACCTGATGATAACAACAATGCGAAAAATTGTTAAAACTAATCGTTTGATTTTAATGTAAAATTCCATTACCACCTATTCAATTCAAAAAAGGAAACACAATTGTCACTAACGAAAAGATCCACGACAATTTGAATAACTTACATATGCACTGCTTTACATAACTACAATTTGAATGTCATTGAAGCAATAATTGTTCTGTAAATGAGTGTTATTAAATCTATAATTTCCAAGAAATTTGATAAATTATTAAGAACATTAAGTGCGTTGTCAGTTATATATTTAAACTGATGCACATGGATGGTGATTTCGATCTCCTGCCGAAGACAACTCCAAAAAAAAAACGTTTTTGTGTGCTACTCATGCTGGTGGGTGGGCAGTTCCTCCGACCTACACTGTAGTGTAAAGCCGGAGGGTAGGGCGTAAAGCGCTCTTCAGCCTCCTTGCAGGAATAGTTGGAATGAGTGGATGGTGTGGTTAGGGAGGGAATGATGAAACGGACGAAATGGAGACAGAAGAGAAGTGAAAGATTATCTGTGGAATATTACTGTCCCAGCATTTTCCAAGGAAACCACAGAAAACTTAGACCAGAGCAGCCACACCCGCGTTCGAACCGATGACCTCCCGAATGTTAAGCAATGATCTAAATCACTAGACCACGCTGCTCGGTATTTTGATGACAAATTTTTAGAGTATTTATAGGACAAGATTATTGTTAGTAAAGAAAAGAATATTCTTGAATAAAAGTACTAATAGTATGGGCAATGACATGAGTTACAACTTCAACGGAACACCGATCAGCCTACTTGTTGCTTGCTTCAGTAAAACTTGGTTCAATAAATGAGTGATTATTAAATATTTCATACTTCGTACAATAGTTTTATTTCTTATTACCATATGATTATCAAATTTACATTGTGTTGCATCACAAGATGAAGTTCTTGATTTAGAAGACAATTCAAACTTTAAGCACAAGAACCAAAATCGCCGCCGTATTATTTATTGTTACCCTGTTGTTGAACTTGAACAAAAGATGAATACGGTGTCACCACACTACTCAAACTGGATGCGAAAGGAAATCCAGGAATAGCTCCAGCAGCTACGGTTCTAGAAGAACCGGTAGGAGCCTGTAGTATCCTTGCAGGAACAATTCTAGTATTGGTCGAAGGAATTCCTGCTGGTGCAGCGAAAACAGGTTCAGATGGGACTCTCACTAACTGTTCAGATGTCACAGCTACTAGCGGTTCGTTATTATTGACCAACACATATTTTTCGGGTTGAGAAGGGAGAACAATGAAGAAATTGTTTTGAGGTTGCTGAAGTTTTGCCGTGGTGTTGGTGGTTGTATTGGCAGGCTGGGAAAAAGATAATAAAGAAATAATAGAAGAAATCGATCAAAATAAGCGAATGAAATAAAGTTTTATCAAATGTAAAATCTACCAAAACGGTTAAATGAGATTAATTTTGTTCAACTGCTGACAAAATACCAACCTAAAATATGTTTAACTTTCAAAAATTATTTGTACTATTCTTTCTGTTCAACAGTTAAAAGTTTTGTTTAACTTGATGAACTTACCACAGGTTCTGATTGAGGTTCTGCAGTTGTTATTGAAACTTCTGTGGTAGTAGGTTCTTCAGGGGCTGGAGGTACATATTCGGG
Source organism: Agrilus biguttatus (assembly GCA_963921985.1). Lineage (NCBI taxonomy): Eukaryota > Metazoa > Arthropoda > Insecta > Coleoptera > Buprestidae > Agrilus > Agrilus biguttatus. Next base: position 37,666,968 of record OY998119.1, on the reverse strand, counting down.
TGGGCCATAGGAAGGAGCTGGAGGTCCGTACGATGGTTTAGGTTCCTCAGGTTGTATTTCTTGTCTTTCAAAAGTAACTGAAGTCCTTTGGGGTTGAAAGCGCTGTTGACGGCCGAATGATCTGAATCGGGGAGGTTCACATGCCACCAAAGCAACAATAGAGAAGAGTATAGCAATTGCTCCCTAAAATCAGGGGAAAAGAATTAGTAATACAGGAATTTCGATAATATTTTGTCAGATAATTCCTTTTGAAATTATCATTAGTAGTTTTTATTAATTATTTACAATCCAAAGTTTGGAAACTATTTATAATTCTTGTGGGTGATTGCATTTTCAACTAATTTCACTCGTTGAGAACAATTGAATTAAACAAGGATATTGTAACATGCCTGCTTTCTAACCACAAATGCTAAACCGTTGGCATTCGTGTAGAATCATATAATTCAATTTAAAACGTATTAACTTTAGCAAATAGAAAAGAAATTACGATATTTACAGAAAAATTCAGAAGTTTGACATTAACTTTTAGTTACTTGATTAAATAATTTCAAATTATACGCATACTAAAAATTTTTTTCTAGAGTTTTGGGCAGAAGGATTTGCAAAATTTCTTATAAAATCTATTATATAAAAAGCGATAGTAACACTTTTACTTACGTTCATGATTAAAATTCTTAGTTGTTGTTCGATTATTAAACAATTAATAACTGATAATACTTACCGTCGTGAATTGAGTATTTATATTCAATTGAAACTACGTGAGCTGAATACAACAATTGATTTATATTGTTAATAATTGATCGACTGCCAAATTCTATAGCCCTTGGCCTACCTCTTGATGACATGTTATTACCAAAATTGAAACAATTATGTAATTTTAAGGCCATCTTAACTCATTCAAATTAATTATCTTTATCGAAGAAGTAATTTGTGAATGAAAATCAGCATTATACTAGAAACCATTGCTTTTAACAATGGTTTTTCTGAAAACACAATTACAAATGGCATCAATAAAAGGAAATTGAAACTATTTTGTGGTATAAATTAAATGAACAAAAATTCAAATTTTGTAATTTCCACTTTATTATATTATATTACGTATTACTGTAATACGTCTTCTGAAGATGCCCTTGTAGAGCGAAACAATTGTAAAAACAATTAAAATAATAAAGTGGAAATTACAAAATTTCAATTTTTGTTCATTTTATTTATTAAAAATGAATTTCCATAAAGTAACGGCGGATACAATCAATTATTTTGTGGTAATATCTATCTTTTTCAACAAATAAAATAGCTCTACCGAGAACATTGCTAATATTTTGTCTCAATATATTGTTAAAGTTAGTTTTAAGTCACAAAATATATATTAAAGGCTATTTTATTTAATTGTGAAGAGAATATTGATAAATTTAAGAAAGGCGGAGGACATAACATAAGTAATGTTTTGAAATTCGCTTTAATGAACATCCAAGATCATTTAAATTGAAAAAGATAGATTCTACCCTTTCTAACCATGGGTATGTCTACTTGTAATAATAAATTACCAGACTCTTCAAATAATTTACGTTACTAACAAAGGTTTTAAATTGAACATATTAAAATTACCAATAACCTGTTTAATGTTTCTATTTGATATTCCCATTTTCGGTTTTACCACATTACTATATGTACTATATAGATAATATTAGTAATCAATTTGTGTGATAGATACACGGTAGTTTTTGTTCTATTTATTCATTATGATTAACTATCATGAAGGATATTTGAATTTGAACAGGATTCCTCAAATATTCTAGCCATTGAATCGACGAGGCTTTAATTTCTTGTAACTCCATAATAATGAAAAAACACACACGTAATATTTAAGTTACAAAACTTTATTGTAAAACAACACAATAATTATTTCGCCGACACAGCGGCTTCTTCAGGTGGAAGAATAATATAAATTAAAATTACGATACAAAGACTTATATACTAAAATAAAATAGATAAGAGTAGGAGTATAAATTTAAGGGAAGATACTAAAAATTAATCTCTAATAGAGGTAATTGATAATTTAATTTAGTGCCTTTTTTGTTTAATTTATTTATTTCTATGCTTTCTAAAAGATTTAATTTCCAACCTTTGTTTTCAACATGTATGATATGGAAATAGAAGAAGAAACAAAATCAACTTTTTAGATCTAACTATCAATAATGTTCTTAATAAATACACTTTCTTAATATATCATAAAACAACTCACACCGATACCACTATACATTCAAAATCCTACCACCCAATTTCCCACAAACTGGCATTTTTCCACTCTAGTTTTCATATACTATTAACTATTCCAATGTCACCAGATGTTTTTAATATAGAATTGACCAGAATTTACCAGATTGCTCACAACAATGGATACAGTCAATCATTTGTAAAAAATCTTTTAAACAATAAATTAAATACTATTTACCCAATTCTTAAAAATAACAAAAACACAAATTAGAATAGTATATCATATATAGGAAAATTTTCAACCAAATTAAGAAAGCATATTAAAAATTTCACTTCTAGTTCTATTTCCTTTAAAACTAATAATTCACTTGGAAAATTTATAAAAAATAATAAAGATACAACTAAAAAAGAATTAAAATCTGGCGTGTATTTACTTCAAGGTGGTGATTGTGATAAGGCATACAGTGGTCAGGCAAGCAGAACATTTCAGGAAAGAATAAAAGAACACAAAAAAAGTTATGAAAACCGAAACACAAATTCAACATATGCTGAACACTTAATAACTAACAACCATAATTTTAACGACGATTAAAGTCTTACATGTTGAAAACAAAGGTTGGAAATTAAATTTTTAGTATCTTCCCTTAAATTTATACCCCTACTCTTATCTATTTTATTTTAGTATATAAGTCTGTTTGTATCCTAGTTTTAAGTTATATTATTCTTCCACCTTCTGCAATAAAGTTTTGTAACTAAAACATTACGTGTGTGTTTTTTCATTAATTCTAGCCATTATTAAATAAAAATAATTTTTAGTTTATTGAATTTATTTAATTACGCATACATAATTATTTTAACAACAAAAAATATTCAAGTGTTTTGGTATTATCCATTTTTTTAAATAAATTAATAGAAAAACAATAACCTTATTCTTCGGCTCTTAGTTTAAATTTTTGTTTGGTTTGGCTTTATAGTTTTATATGTATAAATAACAAAATACTTTGGAAATTGTTAACCTTTCTTCAATTAACTTGAACAAATGATGAATAAGGCGTTATCACACTGGTATATCCACTACTGTAGGGGGCGGATACAGGGACGGCCTGGAATCTAGGTAGGGAATACGGGTCGACGATACGGGCAGAAACAATTTTGGCCGGGACTTGGTTGACTGATGCTGCAGGAATTGCAGGAACTGCTACAAAGGGTGCACTCTTTTCAACGGAGGGTACCGTGATAAGTGGTGCATTTTTTTCAACGACCACGTAATTCTGTGATTGAGGTAAAACAATAAAGTACGCCCCTGGAGCAGAGGGCTCCTTTAACTTGGATGGCCTTGCAGACTTCGTCAGCTTTGCTGGTTGTACATCTTCAGCCTAAAAAATATATATATTTTTTGTAATAAAATCAAGTTTTATATGTAGTATAGCTAAAAGTTTTGGAATTAGTCATTGGTTTAATAATTTTTTAGGATTTAAAATTACTCAAATTTACATAGATACATATTTTTGATAAAAACTCTAAAATCAGTTAAAATAATTAAAAAATAAGCATTTTTAAATAAGTAATGAACATAAATTGTTTTCTAACAAATAAAAAGATTTCCGATCTACCTAAATTTTGTTTTGCATTTCAATTTGAGTTTATTAATGCCTACTAATAAGAGAATTTACTAAAAATGTTTTTTCATAACTATTTATTTCGTTAAATAAATCAGATAAGACCTAAATGAAATTTAAATGTGTAATTTCGTAAAGAGACTTCAATGGTAGTCTAAGCCACGAACCCGATCTTTCCTTTTTTTTTTCTACAAAGGAATGACTGCGAGCTGTTACTATCTTCTAATAACAACTTATGCTTTTATATTCTTTACAATCTTTAAATTGATATATTAACCATAATTTAAAAAATAGGGTTGATTAATTAGTAAACAAATTTATTGTAGTATGTAAGCTTTCACGACCGGCGTCAATCGAATTAAGATAACTTACCGGGCTTTTGGGTCGTGGTCTATAGGCTTTTTTGTTGCATGACGTTTCGTCAGCGGCTGCTGCTGACATCTTCAGAAGCGTTTGTGGTTTGGTCGATGTAACAGCTTTCGATCTCGAAAACGTCTAATGTCATATGACATTGATCGAAAGCTGTTACATTGACCAAACCACAAACGCTTCTGAAGATGTCAGCAGCAGCCGCTGACGAAACGTCAGGCAACAAAAATGCCTATAGACCACGACCAAAAAGCCCGGTAAGTTATCTTAATTCGAGTAAACAAATTACCTAAATAAATAATTTTATCTATTTACAAATTGTTAAATAGCTATTTTACGATAAGGGCAATTTTCCAGACATTTTGAATGTGTAAAAGTTTACTTTTGATGACATAAAAAAGCCTATTTTATTTAATGATACCCTTCAACATTGACTTTTTGTACTTTGCATATATAACTCAATTCTTCAACGTTGCAAAAATTATGAAACATGTTTAATTATTTATTAGCTCGACAATATTGTTTCAGCCGATACGACCATTATCAAGAGTACAATTATTCGATTTCTTGGTCGTTTAATTTGTGACAACATTTAGTTCCAGACGTTTCGTCGGCAACTACGGCTGACATTATCAGTGATACTGCGTACTGTCTTATAACCTTCGCCCATATTGTCAACGCAGTACCACTGATAATGCCAGCCGCAGTTGCCAACGAAACGTATGGAGCTAATTGTTGATGTAGATCACGGATCTGTAACTCGAATTATAATTCTGTTATGTATTCCGGCCGTGAAAGCCTATGTTCCTATTCCTGTACTGTTTTTATAATTAATATCAATTTTTACCAATGGTTCAACATCGGATACTTCTTCGGTACTACTAGCAAAGGCTTCTGTTGTATTTGGTTCTTCTTCAGATGGTGGTCCATATGAAGGGACAGGTGGGGCTCCAAACGATACTTGGGGTGTTCCTTTACTTTCTTGGGGTTGTGGTAGAGGGAAAGGAGGGCCCTGAGGTTGATAGCCACTTGGGGCATAAGGTTGAGGTTGTTGTTGTTGTTGCTGCTGTTGTTGGCGTACAAGAAACCTTGGTCTTTGGGGCTCAGCGGTGCTCAGGGAAATAACAACGAGGGCAATAGCAAATGTGTACTAAAAAATAAAATAGCACACGTTCTTTATACACCAAGGATACTAAATAGACCTTTATGTAACAGGCGGTATGTTTTGTTTGAGCAAAACTCTCATAATCGCAGAGTATATTTAACATATAAAATTGATTTAAAAACAGGTGTTTTATACCTACGTCTATTAAAATAAATACACTCCACCTTTCTCTTTCTAATCTTCTTCTTCTAATAGAATTGCTTAAACCAACATCCTACAGGTACATCACATTATAATTACCCAATTTATATGCATAATTAATACCAATATTTATTTGTTTAGTTTAACTAGAGCATATTGTCTTGCTTACCTGCATTTTCTTGTTCATCTCTATATGTTCATTAAATAAACCGATAACCAACTGATAAAGATATCGATCTTTGTAGCATTTATATAATCGGACCGAGTGTATTGTCCTAATACGTGCTTTACATTTCATCGCATCTAACTAAGCCTAGACACAAATGCCAAACTTTGAATTCACTTTTCATCTGCCCTTGGCCTGATGAAATTTACAAACAATAAATGAAGTAATTGAGAAATTTTATGTAAATTTGTAATGTTACGTTTTCCATTCTACTATACATATAAAAAAAGGTTTTTTATTTTTATTGTTCAATTTTTTGAATTAAGAAAGACTTACCCTAATTACCCCTAACTAAATTTAATATGAGCGGACACGTGTTTCGCCCATTTTACACAGTCTCGCGTTGATAATGCCCACGTGTGAAGTGGGCGAAACACGTGTCCGCTCATATTAAATTTAGTTAGTGGTAATTAGGGTGAGTCTTTCTTTATTTAATTATTCTTTTACAACAGTCTCCTATTTTCTACTTTAAGTTAATTTTTTTTAGTTATCATGTGGCTAGGAGACTAACTAACCTGAATTCCAAGGCGCGATGTCTTTGAGTACAGTAAATTGATTTCCTGATTTTATATACCAATACATTATTTAATTTTATTTAAAAATATGTAGTTCTTTGACTGGAAACCCTGGTTCAAAATCATTTTTGGTCATTTTTTGCTCTATTCTTATTTTGCTCAATATAAATATAACAGAAAATGCTTGAAATGTATGCAATATAATAAAATGGATACAGATATAAAATGGGCACCTTATCGGTACTATTCCTTTACTGTTTGGTACTATATCTCCAATAGGGAATGTTACTCTCAGTAAATTATTTATTTTTTATCATAAAATTACCCTAAACACATTACAAGTAGGACGCGTTTGATGATTAATGAAAATGTGTAGATTTTTTAGAAATCATACGTGTAATTTTAATACTATATTCACCTAAGTTACCAGTTATAAAATTTAAAATATTAACAAAAGTGAATCAAACACTAAAGTTTTTATTAAAACAAATACACTCAACAATCGTTTCGGCCAAAGGACATTTTCAAGAGTAATTTAACAAAACCAAGGGTGTAACTAGCCTATGAAACTATTTATATTCGTACATACATATGTAATTACCTGTTTACAAGAATCAGATAATAAGGATTCTAAGAAATATTAAATGTATATAAACGTCTAGGTACTGACAAAATTAAAATTAGTTATTGGAAACTTAATAATAGAGGGGAATTTGTTGCGTATAGTTCTGTTTGATTGTTAACTAGAACTTTTTTGTTATAGATGACTTTATTTATTTCAATATTTTTCAATAAGTTCATTTTTTTACCCGTAGATTCTGTGTATAAAATTTTGACGCTGTCATTATCAAAGAAGCTGTGGTTGTTGGAAATGCAATGTTCTATCAGATCCGTAGTTGTTATTTTGTTATCTAAGTTTTTTTGGTGTTCAGCCAGCCTGTTGTTTATGGATCTGCCTGATTGTCCAATATACGTAAATGGCTCGCAATCATTTTGATAAATACCACTATAACTTACAGTTTCTTTTTTGACTTTATTATTGACCAGAATATTACTTAATTTCCTTTTGTTTTTGATGCTGGCTATTATATCTAATTGTTTTAATTTATTTTTTATGAAATTGGTCGTATTGGGTATGTAATTCAGGTAGCAATAACTTTTTTCCGTTGTTTTTTCGGGATAATTATTGTATAGTAGTTTTCTAGATTTCTGTTTTAATTTACTTTTTAGAATATGGTCTATTAGATAGATTTATATTTAAAATATTATGAAAAAATCGATTCCTTCCCACCCTGAGCCAATTTTCGCATTTCCGGAAAAGAATAACATCCCCTATATCTAACTATTTGGGAAGGGTAATTTCATCTGAGTCTTCATTTTCTTCTCTTTACTCCTGTTTATGCTTCTGATATGCATCTAACCAGCCCTTAATGTTTCAGAAGTGGTCATATCTCCTCATTTATAACCCCTTCTATTCACGGGATAACCATAACCAAGTATGGACGCGGTAGATGTCGTCCACATTTTGCACCCCTACTCTAAACATACTCTTTTAATAATCTTTTTCGAATGTCCATAAAACTAGTACTGAATATAAGTAAATAAAGTTGGTCAACCCTTAAAATAATTCAAAAAATAGGATTTACTATAATCTTATATTCACTTTGTTGTTTTCAGTGTTTCAATCCGAAAGATAAAAAATGTCTATGTTGTTCATCCATTATATTATTTATTTGTGATTACTCGTAATTATTTTATTTGATTTTGTTAACATCCTGTCTTGTACATTTAGCGTTTGAGTTTGATAAAACTTATTGGTTATTAGAAAGGAAGATGTAGCCATCTACTTTATTAAAAAAGAAAAAGAAACCGTTTAAAGGTCAAAAAAGAAACAATTTCTTCCCTTTTTCTTTGAACAAAACGATAAAATTGACGGAACAATATTTCATAAACATAAGAAGATCGGAGTGTTTGTACGGCGACTTTAGTCGCCCGTTGACAGCGTCGTCGGCATCAGCAACAGCCCCGTTAATAAGTTTGCCGGGGCGAAAACGCGGGGGGCTGTGGGGGGTGCGGTCGGACCCAAGGGGTACGAAAGCAAATTATTTACAGTCAAACGATTCCATTTCAATATCGGAACAAAAGAACGGCTGCCGCCTCCGTTACCGCTTCACTCACTCTATCTTTCTCTTTCTCTCTCACTTTCTCTCCATCCGTCGTCAACGTCTATCTATCTCTATCTCACTTACTTTCAAAATCTGATACATGTATCTGATCATCTGAACAAACGCAATGGGGAAAACCCGAACTTACCGACAACGCGTCTCTTTGTTACGAACACGCACATCGTTGCCGATATTTTAATTTCAAAAGATAAGACGTAAACGAGAACGAGATCTCTGTTAGATTTCACGTGGAACGTGGAAACAAACAAGTTAACAAGTAAAACAAAAATATATAACGGAACACAAATGCCCCAATTAGAGAGTTCAGATCGGTGTCAGTTTGTGTATCAAGCAGAACAAAAAAGGAACGTATCCATTTATTGTTATACGTATAATTAGTTTAAGAAAGAAGATGCCGTTAGCTCTTGGTGAAACATAATTAATAATTAAATCATTAAACCTGTGGATTGTTTGGCCACTCATTTTATAAATTTAAATCATTTGATTATTAAAAATTATTTTAAAATATTAAATCGCCAAAGAGGTGGAAATTTTTTAGATAATTATGAAATTTTAGAAATAAAAAAAAACATTTTAAACAATAATGTTCTATATTCAGAAAAGAAGGAATTAAAATCCTTATTCGTCTAAATATTATTTATATTTATAATACAGCCTGTAAAGGCCTTTCTGCCAGCGCCCACATGATGAGACCCGATAGGTCGAAACCGGTCGTGGGATATGGCTTTCGGTTCGTTGTGCCTACTTTGTAGGACGCATTCAAAATGTGAGATCTTTGATCTTAATATTTAGACGAATAAGGATTTTAATTCCTTCTTTTTTGAATGTGTTATATCTTCGTCTAAGAATACATCGGAATCAACAGTGTAATTCAATGCCGGTAGAGGTATTAGCCCTCGGAGTAGTTGTTTCTGTTGATTCCATATTTATATTTATATTTAATAATATTTTAACCAATGACCAGCTTTATTTTGGAAACAACCCCCTCTTAAATCCTGAACTAGTTCATTACTGAAGAAATAGAAATATATACTGTTGTAACATTATAATTTAGCTTTGTGTACTGTTTATACTCCTGATGATGCCCTAATAAGACGAAATGTAAATAGAGTGTACTAATAAAAAATTGTGAAACAAGTCAAAGTGTTTAATTATTTAATTAGTTTAGTTGCGAATTTTGCAGAATTTTATCAAAACATTCCTATTTTATGACCGTACAATTAGTTCTCACTGACCACCTCAAATCTATGCAAATTATGCAAACAGATGTACCAAATCTGTTCAAAGCGAATAATTATTGGCTAACCAAGCATATCGTTTAATGTGGCTGCAATATTTACAGCGAGAGCAGCTACTCAATTGATATAAAATTGATTGAATGTATATCGCATTCGTTGTGCAACATTTTATAAATTATAAAAGATGAGTACATAAAAAGCACTGGGTTTCGTTGCACTAACAATTATTATAAAACTCGACAAATTTGTTTCCACCTTTCAGGTCATTCTCAAGAGAGAAAATTCTACTACGTTAGCAAGTGAAAGAAAACTGTTTTTCGTATTATGGTTTTAATAAAATTAAATTAAAGGAACAAAGCACAACTAATCGTAATATACTTGAAGAAAAAAAATTAAAAAAAAAACTATTTATTAATTATATATAAGTTGGAAGAACCAATACTGTCACTGTTAAAGATGATGCACTTCTTTCGCCTTAAACCATAGAACCATCATCTGTGATGTTTCTGTATCTTATCCGAATTATAGAAGCACAAATTAATACATAATTTTTTATTAGTAACACGCAATTAACGCGTTACGTTCAATGATTAAAACTAATCAAATTTATCAGTTTCGTATACAATACATTGACATGTTTCAGTATTGAATGTGGCAAATAAATAATTACTTCATTAATTGCATAAGCGCCTTTTTTGCGCAACTCATCAAAACACTTCAAGATAATGAGCTTATCTTTAATAATTATTTTGAATATTGAAAAGAAAAACGAATGATACAATTATTCATTGTGAATGGTTTAGGGACGCTATAAAAGTTTATTCTTTTAAAGTAGTCGATGTCAAGTGTGTTAATTTTCGTTTACAATGCACCATAATTTAGATAGTACAATTGTTTTTGATAACAATGAAATTTTATTAAAAAAATTCAGGAGGTCACCGGTTCGAACTCGGGTCCGGCTGCTCTGGTCCAAGTTTTCTGTGGTTTCCTTCGATCGTTTAGGCAAATTCTGGGGCAGTAATATTCCACAGATAATCTTTCAATTCTCTTCTGTCTTCATTTCGTCCGTCTCATCTTTCTCTCCCTAACCACACCACCCACCCATTCCCACGATTCCTGCAAGGAGGCTGAAGAGGGCCTTACGCTCTACCCTCCAGCTTTGCACTACAGTGTAGGTCGGAGGGACTGCCCGCCCACCAGCACGAGTAGCTGGTGGGAATGAAACACAAAAATATTTTTTTATCTGTAGCGGTACTTATATAATTGATAATTTAAAATTTCATTTTCCACATGAAAACGGTAACAATTGACAACGTTGTGTAAAAGACTATTTATAAAGCTGTGGCTGATGGTATCACGACCTATCTCGTATTAACATATCAACGGGACGTATTAGATGCGGTCCCTTTGCTTATTTATATACTCGGCTTACGCTTGTCAAGCTTTATACATTCGTAAAGCTTTACCGATAGATATAAAAGTTATGCACAGTAAACAACTTAATTACCAATCTATTTATGACCCTTGCTAATTGAAAAAATGTAGGCACTCACTCGTAAAATGATTGAAGTAGCTAAATTCACTGGACACTTGGGTGAAACATTATTAGAAACTAGGTATGATGTGATTATAAATTCCACAAAGAGAAATTATTATTTATTTTTTATGATTTCTTTTTATCGGTTTGTTACATAATTATCATAGAGTACCTGCAGGAATGATCCTAATCATAATGATACAGTATCATGCCTACTTTTAAATCACACTAATGCTATGTTAGATTGTCATTACTTTAGATAGAAAGTGTATTGTGCATGTCAATCACGAGACGTCATTACTTTAGATAGAATGTCTATTGTGCATGTCAAGCACGAGACGTCATTACTTTAAATAGAATGTGTATTGTGCATGTCAAGCACGAGACGTCATTACTTGAGATAGAATGTGTATTGTGCATATCAAGCACGAGACGTCATTACTTTAGATAGAATGTGTATTGTGCATGTCAATCACGAGACGTCATTACTTTAGATAGAATGTCTATTGTGCATGTCAAGCACGAGACGTCATTACTTTAAATAGAATGTGTATTGTGCATGTCAAGCACGAGACGTCATTACTTGAGATAGAATGTGTATTGTGCATATCAAGCACGAGACGTCATTACTTTAGATAGAATGTGTATTGTGCATGTCAAGCACGAGACGTCATTACTTGAGATAGAATGTGTATTGTGCATGTCAAGCGCGAGACATCATTACTTTAGATAGAATGTGTATTGTGCGTCAAGCACGAGACGTCATTACTTTAAATAGAATGTGTATTGTGCATATCAAGCACGAGACGTCATTACTTTAGATAGAATGTGTATTGTGCATGTCAAGCACGAGACGTCATTACTTTAGATAGAATGTGTATTGTGCATGCCAAGCACGAGACGTCATTACTTGAGATAGAATGTGTATTGTGCATGTCAAGCACTAGACGTCATTACTTGAGATAGAATGTGTATTGTGCATGTCAAGCACTAGACGTCATTACTTGAGATAGAATGTGTATTGTGCATGTCAAGCGCGAGACATCATTACTTTAGATAGAATGTGTATTGTGCATGTCAAGCACGAGACGTCATTACTTTAGATAGAATGTGTATTGTGCATGTCAAGCACGAGACGTCATTACTTTAGATAGAATCTGTATTGTGCATGCCAAGCACGAGACGTCATTACTTGAGATAGAATGTGTATTGTGCATGTCAAGCACGAGACGTCATTACTTGAGATAGAATGTGTATTGTGCATGTCAAGAACGAGACCAAAACTACTATTATGGTCTTAAATCATGGTCTTACTATTTCGGTAATTAATTTCCATTATACAGATTTAACTACTTATTTTTATAATGCCGTGGTTTAAATAAACTGAAAGATAGAACTCGTTTAGTCTGTTAGGATAACAGGATAACTCTATTGTTCACCTGACTCTCTATCAAGATCTTTTTTCTCAGAAACGGCTGAAAGTATTGAGGTGAAATTAATACTAAACACTAAAAACGATCTAAAGAGGTTAGATGTAGATATAGTAGTATCTCATATTATTCAACTTCAACGTCATCCCTGTTAACAAAACAAACCCAAGCAATGTTTAGTTACAAAACTTTATTTTATTGTAAAACTACAATAATTATTTCGCCGACACACAGATGGAACAATAATATATCTTAACACAGACTTGTATACTATAGTACAGTAAATTAGGAGTAGGAGTAGAAGTTGAAGGGAGGATACTCAAAATTACAAAATGTTCAATAACGGTGATTTATTTAAGTCTACTTGATCATTTAATATAATGCCTTTTTTGTTTAATTTGTTTATTTCTATATTTTCCAATAAGTTTAAACTTTTTATAATTGTCGTTTTTGTCAAATTATGATTGTTTGTTATTAAAAGTTCAGCATACAACTTTTTCCGTGTTCATTTATTCCTTCCTGAACCATTCTACCAGTTTGACCAATGTAACCCGATTTTAATTTTTTTAGTTTCATCTTTGTTATATTTTATGATTTATTAGATATGGTTTTACAATAAAATAAAGTTTTGTAACTAAACATTGTATGTGTTTGTTTTGTTATTATGGAGTTACAGGAATCATCATCATCGTTATCAGATATCCTCTTTACGGGTCAATCTCGATAGGTAGTCTTCTTTATCTAAACTGTGGCGGATACAGGTTTTGTTTTGTTTTTCAAAGAATTCCCTATTTTCTGTAAGCTAAAAAGTTATTTTAAAAGAATCTCAATCCGAAATGATCTGGATGTTAGCCGAACTTTTACCGTTTTCTCTAACGCAAGAATCCAAGCAAGTAACATATATTTCTAGTTGTGGTGTCTGGCCTCTGCCACTCTGCAAATATAATTATCCTGAAATGTCATCGATTGCCTCTTGAATCGTTTTCGTTGGTATTACCTAAGGACGTTTTCGGAATAATAAAACGGTCACGTATTAATTGTTCGTCATGTGTCCTAAACCCTGACGAGGCCAGACAATCAAAGTGAAACGGCATAATCGACGCGACGAGTGACATACCGTCGGTTCGGACGGACAAACAGTAAACGTGACGTTCACAGTTGCTGGCTGGACGTAGGCGTCGATTGCACGAGCGACGCATCACGACCACCAGCGTCGTCGTCGTCGTAATCGCCGTCTGGGGCGTCTTAATCTGTTGATCTTAATCATTTCTTGGGGATGATGTCTAGGACAAGGCGGGGAACTTAAACACATTAATTCGACAAGATATTACAATCCACTTGTATTTAGGTAATCTCTGAATTCGAATCGTAATGGTAAGCGTAAATAGTTTAAAAATCATTGTGTTTTTTATGTTATTAAAACAATTATGATCATGGAGAAAAGAATCCGATTCGTCCTGTTACTTTTTGTATTAACGCACCGAACCCAAAACTATGTAAAAAACTATCGTCATTGTTAATTGAACTGTTAGATATAAGACATAAATTTTCCATCAAAAATAATATAGAGTTAATTGGGAAACTTAAAAACATAGAAATTCCGCCTAATGCAAAATTAATATCTTTTGATGTAAAAAATTCTAAATATATAAATAATGAACTAGATTAGCCGAACACTGCATTACAAACGATCATTTTATTGATACAAAAAATTGTAAATTGTTACATAATTTAAATAAAGGCAAACGGCTAGATCTGTATGAAATTTTAGAAATTAAAAAATCTTGCAAACATCAATATAACGTACTAAACGATCAAACTGAATTTTGGACCTCCCAACTCTTAAATTTGTTCATCTAACCCCTACATAGGTATATAAGATCGTTATTACTTTTGTAAAATGATTCTCTTTGATAATGGCTTAGCAGCCGAAACAATTGTTAGAGTGTTCTAAATAAAAACTGTGAAACAAAAAGTGTACCAAGTGTTTTATTTCTTAATCTCATTAGTAGTCATTGTACCAACAAGAGATGTAACCGATGGAAATTTTGGTTATTAACTAGCAATAAATGGTACGTGACAAACAGCAAATATTTTGGAACATTACAATGTTTATGTTTTGTCTATTTCTCACGAGTTTATAATCAAAGGCGACAAAATAAACTATCTACCGAACAATAGTAGTTTTTAATGATTGCCGCTGCCAAAATTTTAATCGGATCGCGTTATCCCAATCGGCTCCGGTCCAATTGTTCCTTTTATCCCGAATTTAACGCGTGAACGATGACATAGGAGTATCTTCGTTTAAAAGTATCGTCTCTATTATTTTGCACGTCTGTTGTCCAGCCAACGAGGCCTACGAAAGCAAAAGCGAAAACGAAAGTGAACGCAGCCTCGAATACACCCCCTCGTATGCGAATAACTAACCACCCTTTCGACCCCATTTAAATCACTTCACAAACTTTATTACCGCACATCCCTCTTCTCTTACTCTCTCCCGGGAACATTTTATAAACAGTTACCATTACCGCCGCTCACGTCCTTCGGGAACGATTCTACAATCAGAACGATTTAAATGCATTAACTGATGTTAAATCAATAAACAAATCAGGATATTTAACAATACATAACTGAAATGTATCTGAAATGTTTCCTTTTTTACTCCATAATTTGTATTCCACTACCATTATATTCTTCTTCAAGGTGTCGGGTGTCGTTGTTCGAAAAGGAAAAATGCAGCAAGGTTAGTTTGCTAGTTTGTTAACAAAATTTTATAATATAATGATTCCAAATTAGGAGATTTTGGTATCGGTTTGCAGATAACATTATTACAGTTTAAGTTTTGTACGGTACATTCATTGGCGTGGTCTAGTGCTCTAGATCATTGCTTAGCATTCGGGAGGTCACCGGTTCGAACCCGGGTCCAAGTTTTCTGTGGTTTCCTTGGATCATTTAGGCAAATGCTGGAGCAATAATATTCCACAGATAATCTTTCACTTCTCTTCTGTCTTCATTTCGTCCGTCTCATCTTTCTCTCCCTAATCACACTACCCACCCAGTCCCACGATTCCTGAAAGGAGGCTGAGGAGGGCCTTACGCCCTACCCTCCGGCTTTGCACTACAGTGTAAATCGAAGGGACTAGCTGCCCACTAACACGAGTAGTTGGTGGTAATGAAACACAAAAATGTTTTTTTTTGCATATTAAATAAATGGTAAAAAACAAACTTCACAAATTTAATTATCAGACACGATAATATTCTTTCGACGAAATTCGTGATTAACAAGAGTACCTAAAACAAAATTATACTAAAGTTTATAATAAGATCTATTCTAATTTATATCTGGTTTTGTGTTTTCCCCAAATTACACAAGCGAAGGTGTGTACTGTTGCTATACAATTCCGTTTGTAAGTTCAGAATGTTTTGTTTTTATAATTGCTTTTCTTATTTCTAGGTTTTCTAGGAGACTTAATTTCTTACTTTTCTGTTGAATATGTAATACGACTGTGTTATCTACATCTATGTTATGGTTATAATTTAAGACATGTTATGACTATACAATTCTTTTTAGACACAATGTTATATAACATGACATTATTACCTGTTTCACAGGTACATACAGACACTTGGACATCTTTTTGAAATGCATCAATAGTTTACACCCCAATATTAAGTACACGATAGAAGATTTAAATAATACGATTAATTTTTTAGACCTAAATTTAACTTAAGAAAACAACAAAATCACATTATCTATTTTCATAAACCCTCTTATACTGATTCAACAATACATAATATTTCTTTTCACCCGATGCAACATAAATTAGCGGCCTACAACAGGGATGACACATAGACTCCTAGGCGTTCCTATGTCTACAGATAATTACCTTAAAGAATTAAATTTAATTAAGTAAAACACAATTAAACTTATCACAAAATTTTTTATTTTCACTACTATAGTTTCGCTACACTGTAGCTTTTTCAAGTGAGTAATACATAGTACTATGTATTTGTGATAAGTTTAATTGTGTTTTACTTAAAATGGATTCCACCTTTCACCAAGTAACAGCCAACGCAATCAATCATTTAAATTTAATTAAACAAATAGCTTTTCTGCAGAAGCCACAGTGTGGTGAAACACGTGTTAAGTAAATTGTGGTTAAGGTACAACTTTATGTCTTTGTTCTCACTAAAACATTGTGTTTTTTGTTGTGTTATTATGGAATCAGATAAAATTAAAACCTCGTCGATTCAAATATTGTGATAGACTAGTCAAACCGTTTCTCAAAAGTTTCTTCCATTTTCTGTTAATTAAAAAAAAAAAATGTTTGAAACGTTCATCTAGCGTGTCATTTTCTGTTGGCTGCTTATGAAGAGAGCAGTATAATAATTAAGAGCGTAGTATAATAATGCGTTTAAAATAGGCCATCGAAAACAAAAGCGGAATCAGAGGCAGCTTAACCTCGTGCCTATCCCCGCCGTACCGCGCGCAAGCCAAAATACTTGAAAACGTTTCGAGTACAATAAGTACAGTGTCAGTTTCAACTTGACATGTTTCCCATTGTGTCGAGAGCCCTCGCGCGATCTCGTTGTAGCTTTATTAGCAAATGCATTTTCAGCGACTTGTCGCCAACAATACTAATTCGGTCGACGAATAATCTGTTGTTGTTATTATTGTATGAGGGTTCCAATATTTCATAACCGACGGTCTCGGGCAACGTGTTTAGCGCTCTTTATAACAAATTATGCGACAGCTCGGTGGCCGAAAAGGGGATAGATGTTGTATGCCGTATAGCCCACGAACCTCCTCAGCTTTTACCCCTCAGCTCCTCCGCCTCTAGAAAGGTGCATTAGTAGTAGCGAAGCCTCCATTAGCTTTTATTAAAAATTGACGGTAAAAAGTCATGAATTGTTCGCGTAAGTATTACAAATGCCCGGCTGCTTTTATTGGTTGCCCGTTGGGTCTTGCTGCCTTTGTACCCTTTTAGACGAGGATCATCTCAGGCGTTATTAATGTGAATTCGAGACTGCTATGAATTTATCGATTCGAATATTTCTTCAATACCGTTTCAAGTTAACTCTAACGTAATACTTATTATTATTATTATTACATTGATATAGTGTGGTGAAAATCCTCGTTGTGGATGAAATTTTAAAGACCTTTTCTTGTGGTTTTCCCGACTTAATAAATATGGTAACCTTATTGAGACATTACATGTGGACCAATTATTAAACACGACCACTAAATCTTACGTTTCATATTTGTTGTATTTAGATATTCCAAAATCATTTCTTAACACTTTATTTACATATACTTGTTAAGTAAATTGAAACTATACGAGGGCGGTTCAATAAGTACCCGTGTTTGAAGACAGAGCACGTTCCTGAGGCAATTTGGTGTTATCATCGTGTGCTGTCATCTATGAAACGATGCCAAAACAAATTTCAGACTGATTGATAGATTAGTATGGTTTTGGCAGCTATTCGAGTGGGATGTATTTCGTGATTTTTGCTAAGATCGAATAAGAGCAGATAAAGATCGTTTGGTAATTCGCTTTTTGTTTGTGGATGGTGAAAAATGAAAGGAGATAAATGCAAAGTTGGATGCTGTTTATGGGGACACTTCGCCATTTATGACCACAGTTCGTTATTTGTTCAATGAATTTAAACGTGGGCCAACATCCGTTTTTGATGAGGAGTGAAAAGTCCACGACATGATTCTTGCTGATCGACGAACGAAAGTGCGCAAAGTAGCAAAGGCCGTAGATGTGTCGACCGGAACAGCAATTAATATTTTACATGATAAGTTGGCGATGAAAATATTGTCGGCCCGATGAGTGCCGCGATTGCTCACGGTGGCCAACAAGCGGATGCGGCTGTTAACTTCGAAGCAGTGTTTGGAGCAATTTAAGCGAGATCCGAAGGACTTTTTGCGTCGATTGTCACCGTTGATGAAACCTCTATTCATCACCTCACACCAGAAACCAAGCAACAATCTCAGCAATGGTTTTGTCCCGGTGAATCTGCTCCAAAGAAGGCGAAAGGTTATCGCGACGATGTTTTGGGATACGAAGGGTGTCATCCTCATGAATTTTTTAGAAAAAGTAAGAACGATCACTGAACAATACTACAGTGAGTTATTGGATCACTTCGCCAGAAACTTAAAGGAGACACGGCCGCATTTGGCGAAGAAGAAGATTCTTTTCATTACGATAACGCACCAGCACATTCATCCGGAGTTGTCGCCACCAAACTGCATGAATTGCTGCCGCACCCCCCGTATTCACCCGATCTGGCACCCTGCGACTTCCTCTTGTTCCCTCATATGAAGAAATGGCTCGCGAGGAAACAATTTAGCTCAAACGAGGAAGTCATCGCCGAGACAGGGGCGTACTTCGAAGAGTTCGACAAAACTTATTTTTTGGAGAGGTTAAAAAAAATGGCAGGAACATCGGGGAAAGTGTATCTTTCTAAAAGGGGACTATGTTGAAAAATAAAAATTATTTTTTGAAAAAATGGTGTCTTCATTTCTAACACGAGTACTTATTGAACCGTCCTCGTACATTCATATTTTACCATTTAAAAATTATATAAAAACTAATAAAATACATAAAGTACGTGTAAAATTTCAAGGCTCTGAAATTCTATACCGATTTTCACGTTAATTTTATCTTTTTCAAGTTTAAGAATGATTGCTTAGTAAGCTGTTTTTTCCATATATATTTTTTGCTTTATTAATACTTCGAAGTTTAACAGACAGTTGCTAAAATAAAATTTTTCTTTGTTTGTTTGTTGTTTGAAGAGAACGACAAGAATGTACGGCCAATTCCCGTTCCTTTATGTTTAAAGCCGTCTCAGTTCCAGTATTTAGTTCAAATTTTTTCCAATTAGCAAAGTCCTTGTCATCTTTATCCGTTCGCCTCGAGAACAGTAAGTAAATGAAACTACCGTATCCGTTTCCTTGCTTTTGTAAACGTTTTGCCGCAAGTGCAAAAGCAAACAGATTAAAGGAGTCGAAGCGGTAACATCTTCAAAGCTTTCGCCTTTACCGTGTAGCCGATGTCGTTGGTAGTACTGCTCTGATGGTGGTGGTAGTGGTATATTTATCTTCTCTTTCTCATCCTTTCTCGCTCCACTCGCTTACGCTAAGGCTTTTGCCAATTACCCATCATAGGAGTTTCCTTCTTTTGCAAAAACTTCAAACACGCTCCGCTTTTGAACCAACTCATAAAGCCCTTTCCTAAGCTACCTCATTCATATATACGTATTAGTCTGTTGCCCTTTTGAATACACTTTTTCTTTCTTTCTTTAAGCATCAGTTACTTTTAAGCAGTTAATACTAAAAATCAGTATTAGGTGTTATATCCTAAGTGGTTGTAAAGTACACTTTTTTACTTGAGGAACTATGAAATTAACATAGAAAGGTGGTCAGCAAAGATGTGAAATTTTCTACATTTTCTTCCTTTAAAATATGTTGTCACATGAATATTAATAAAACACCAATTTGGTTAACTTCCATATAATTGTATAATCACTTAACACGTGTTTCGCGCGCACTGCGGCTTCTTCAGAAGTTTTACATGAAACTTAATCTATCTTACAAGGTTTGTTGTTAAATACTATTGGGGTGAATAGGGATAGGGAAGAGGTTCATCAGTGGTGAGGTCCTTAATTCTATTATCTCATTTATTAAATTGTCATTATTTTTAAGTTTATTTATTTCTAGTATTTCTAGAAATGACAATTTAAAACTATTATTGTATATGGTATGGAAAATTTCAAAATTATCATTAAAAATATGGCCATGGTCTATTAAAAATGCTTTGCTTAATTTGAGTCTATCTTTCTGTGAAGGTAGGATTTTTTATGTTCATCTATTCTAATATTGAAATTTCGAGAAGTTTTTCCTATATAGTAATATAGGAATATAGGAATATAATATGGAAATTAACCAAATTGATGTTTTATTAATATTCATAATGAATTTCCATCAAGTAAATGTAGATTCGATTATATATGTTGTCACACATTAGTTAGTTAAGTAAAAAAATTACGCTTCCGCAAATCTTCTGGAAATATATTTTTTTAATATGTACTAAGAAAACTTAACAGAGCAGAAAATTGAAATAATACATTAGGAAGGTTTTCTATTACTGAAGAGAAGGGAGGTTTTGTCAAGAATAATTATTTTTACCCCGCAAAAAGCATCGTCGAAAGATTTACAAACAACAACATAAATATTAGGTACGAATGCGAACTAACAAAAATCCTAACTATTTCCAAGGAATATGATATGAAAGCTATGAGTACACACAGTTTATAGTACCCATATCATATTTTTTTATGAAAAATATTATTAACCTTTAACTTAACATTCAGCACTTCAAATAAATAATTGTAAAGGAACTGCAGTATTTCTTCAGACTTTTCTTTTAAATAATATAAACTTCAAAAAAGAAACACAAAAATGTTTTCACCAAATAATTTATTGCCTCGACAATATTGTTTCGCCCGAAACGGCCATTATCATGAGTAACAATTGGATTACTAAAATATAAAATTTACACGTACCCTTTATATAATAATCTACGAAAGGAAGGGAGAATGGGGTTAATGATGGTACAATATTAGCAGATAATTGGTTGTATCTAGTTCTAATTCGTTATTGACTAAATTTACATTGTTTTTTATTGCTTTTTTGAACTCTAAGTTTTCAAAAATTTTGCATTCAAACAAGCAGTAAAAAACTTTCTTTATTTGAATACTTAGAGATCAAAAAAGCAATCAAAAACAATGTAGATATAGTCAATAAACAATTAGAACTAGATACAACCAATTCTCAACGAATCTTGTACCATCTGTACATGGAAATTTTACGCTTTACCGAGCGGCGAGGTCTAGTGCTCTAAATCATTGCTTAACATTCGGGAGGTCACCGGTTTCTCTCCCTAACCACACCACCCACCCATTCCCACGATTTTTGTAAGGAGGCTGAAGAGGACCTTACGCCCGACCTTCCGGCTTTGCACTACAGTGTAGGTCGGAGAGACTGCCCGCCCATCAGCACGAGTAGCTGGTTGGAATGAAACACAAAAACGTTTTTAAGTTTTTTTTTACATTTTAGTAATCCAATTGTTACTCTTGATAATGGCCGTTTCGGCCGAAAAAATATTGCCGAGGCAATAAATTATTTGGTGAAAACATTCTAGTGTTTCTTTTCTGATTCTAATTATTAAAAAATGTTTCACAATCCATGCACCGTAAAAAGTTTGAATTATATTAATACAAACTTTCTTCCACAGATTAGTATGTGGGAGTCTTTTATTATTTATTTCCTTACAAGTAACTGACAAATCACCAATTTTTATATAATTTTCATTAAACATATCTGAGTACATGTCAATACTACAAAGAGATAAAATTGTTTATTTGGTTGTAGAAGACAATTTCTTCAAAATTCTATTATTATTAACAAGCCCATTAAAGGCCATTTTTTAAGTTACAAAGTGGGGCAATGATAAAAAATTATGTACGGTAACTTTTATTCCTAAATAATTTTCTAAGGGTCGCATAATATACTCAAATGCATTTCACAAAAAGATCTTTTAATTTAGTTTCCTGCTTATGAGGAAAGGTATTAAAAAGTAAAATACCGGAAGGTGACGACAGGGGAAATTTCCGGATACCGTTATGACATCCCATTCAATAAAATTTAGTTAAGAATCCAATTTAGTAGTTCAGATCTTTTAACAAAGCATCTAATTCGGTTCTGTCACTTCTTGTTATAAAGACGACGACACAAAAACGGAGCGGACCATATCTGTATAGACACATTTATACATATATAGTGTTATAGTTTTGTTGTGAAAATATGCGGGACATTATTTTGTGCATTTGTAGTTGTAGTTTCGAAAACATACATCGTATTGTATATTTACCTACCTGGCTTTAGCTTGTGCTGTGCGATCAGTAAGCTACTTGACCATTTTACGAAAATTTATGTCGTTTATAATACAAACTGCGGATAATACGTTAACAAAAAGTTGCAAAACGGCATTTGGATCTCAATGGTCTAACATATGTTCCAGTAAAGCGGCAGAAAAGTGTTTTGAAAAGGACCACTCACGCGAAAACGCTTAGATTAGACGCATATAGTAATTGAAAAAAGGTGGCCGTTAGAAATGCAGAAACCCTCGAATAATAAATTTATTGGACGAACAAAAGAATGAAATCGGCCACGTGAAACTTGAGTACTACCTTTCCTAATAAAATTAAATATTTATTAATTAATATTAAGTTATAAAGACGATTGGAAATTTTAGCGGAGTTGTAGAACACAGTAAATTGCTCAAACTCCAACGCCAAAATACGACACGTACCTTTCGATAACAATTTTACCTTCTTCAGGGACTGAAGAGAACTAAAAACTAACCATATTGCGTCGAGCAATGACTATAAACCACATATAATAAACAATATAAATAGTCGTAAAAAGCGCTTACATATTCAAAATATGTTATATAATAGAAGCAAATTTGTAAATAAAACTGCAAAGAATTATTGCTCAATTAATTATATAGGTAATTTAAGTAATAAAGTAAGCAGTAAATTAACAAAAATAGAATTACAATGCATACAAATCTACATAAATTATTAGTTAACACTAAATCTAAGGTTGATTGCATGGATAGAAGCGGGGTATACCAAATTACGTGTAATATGTGTGATACAATATATATAGGTCAGACAGGGAGAGATATCAGAACAAGAGTGAAGGAACACATTTATACTCTTGAGAATAATAAAACATCTACAGGTATATCCGAACATTGTTGAAAGTGTAAACACAACATCTCATATAATTCGCTCAAACTACTACACCCTATACCAAAAAGTAAAATATTAAACCTTTTCGAAACATTAGAAATTAAAAAATGTCAAAAGAACAGTGTTAATCTAGTAAATAACCAAATATAATTAAAAACCAACAATTCACCCCTACTACTGTTAGAATTCCCTCATTTATAAACCTAGTATAAATAGTCAAACGAGAAATGTAGAAATCGAACCCGGGTCCGGCTGCTCTGGTCCAAGTTTTCTGTGGTTTCCTTGAATCATTTAGGCAAATTCAGGGTCGATGATATTCCACAGATAATCTTTCACTTCTCCTCTGTCTTCATTTCTTCCGTCTCAGCTTTCTCTCCCTAACCACACCACCCACCCATTCGCACTACCTTGTAGATCGGAGGAACTGCCCGCCCAACAGCACGAATAGCTGGTGGGAATGAAATACAAAAAATTATTAAGTATTATGTAGAAATAAGTACAAACATCTGTATCCTTCGATAATGGCCTAATAGCCGAAACGTTCGTCAGGAAAGTTCAATAAAGTTTTGTGAAATATCCCAAAAGGTATTTTATAACATCAAAACGTCGTCCAAATTTGTTTTTCGGTTTAGTTATAAGCAAAGAACCGTCTGATTTAAAAGCGTCAGAAATGCCAAACAGATAATTAATAAAATTACAATTATTATTTTCAATTTTTGTAGTCTAGTTATCCTATATGAACCACTGTTAAAGCATCCAAAAAATCATAAAAACAAGTGCAGTTTATACAATGGCTGTTTGTATTTCTTCATTCTGAACTGCTTGACTTACCAAAATTATGTACCATTTTTATCGTGAGTGTTTTAGTATTAGTTTTTTTCAATTTTCTATCAAAATCTATCATTTTAAGACGATTGCTTGGCGTAGGTGCGTGAAAGATAACGACGCCAAAAATTGAATCCTTGAACTTTCAATAGATAGATGAACGGCTTTTCTTTTGAATATCGTCAGGATTCATTGCCCTCTTGCATGTGGTAATATAAGTTATTTTTACACATTTGTAAAGACACACGTATATTATAAGGCTTGAAAAAAGGAATAGGTGTAGATATTATATGTATAAGCTATGAAGCGTTCGAAGGCCGCAAAGTTCTGGCGTCGGGACGTCACACGTCGGAGAAAAGAGACCATTTCCCGCCGCTTACCTTATCTCCTCTTTCTGGCTCGATGGTTCCGCGTATAACGGAGATCGGTGTGTCTTATCTCTTAGTCGGGGACGGCCGTTCCGCCCCTACCCCTCACGACGCCAACCCTCTTTCATACACCCTTCAACAGACACCGAACAACGACTACGGCAACGATGTTCGTGCTGTGGTGTGGTTTCTTTGTAATAACTTCCCTGTGTTTCCCAAACATATTAAAACCAGAAAATGTCACCGATTTAAAAATGGGCGACGGGAATAATTAATACAGGCTACGCTTTTTCTTTTTTCTCTTTTTTAAGTAAAAAAATGAATTTTTAATGGATGTTACCGTAAGAAAAATGAGAAAGCAGGTATCAATCTTTTGAGCGTCGTCGTTATGGTACTCTTCATGACCATAGTTTTACTAAATAGATAGCAAGATTTATTATCACTTTTTAAACCAGTAGTGGAAAAAATAAATCACTGAAACCCATAAAACATTTAAAAACACTAAACAAATTCTAATATTTCTCAAATATACATCCCATTTACCAGATTAGAAGTCTATTATACTAATATATAATAATAGAAATATACAGGGTCATTCAAAGTGAGTGGTACATTAGACATCCAATGTATCGAAAGAGAATAAGAAATGAAATCGAATGACAAAATAAAATATGCTAGGTGCCATTTGAAAAAATGAAGTTATTCGTGTTTGAAGTTTTTAAACTTTGGATTTTTTTTCTGAACGTCCTGTACAAATTATAAAGCTTAGTTTTGGAATAACGTTGGCCTTATGACTTGACTTGGCTATAACCAATAAAAATTCAATATTCAAAGTCATTTTTTATGGAAGTTATGATTTTTTAGAGTTTGGGTTGCGGTGCAATCTTTTTTACAATAAATTCAATTATCTCAAAAACTATTCATCGTAGGCATGTAGGCATAGATGTTGGTTATCAAAGTCACCTTAAAAATTAATGTTTTATACGAAATTATCGTAAAAAATATACCATTCCATTCCATGTATAATCGGAAGTGCCTGACAGTTGAAATTATTTTAGTTAAATAGATCATCCTTGATAACCCCTTCTCCCAAATTATCAAATGTGTAACATGCTTAGTTTCCCTAAAACGTCTAATGTACCACTCAGTTTGAATGGAGTTTCAGGTCATCACCAAAGCCAATTAAAATGACCGTTGTTGTCAAACCCAATACGAATGAGTTTATATTTAGTCTTCTTTTTGTTCCAGATTTGGATGGAGTCCATTCCGATGAAACTAATTCGGGAGACAATTCGAACGCTGGATCAAGTGTTGGAGCAGATGATGACCAAGCAAGATTGCGATTGAAACGAAAGTTACAAAGGAATAGGACATCTTTTACGAACGATCAAATCGACAATCTTGAGAAAGGTAAGTAAATAATATTTCCTTATTTAAAATAACCTTTATTACATAATAAAAATCATCATAACTTGGTAAAGTAAACTAGTATAAAATATTCACCCGCGTATCACAACATTAAATATTTTTTTACTAATAAAAAGCACAAATGTCTCAAACGCTTTAGATTTGAATTTTTATTCAGTTTTTGTTTTTAAATGAAGGTTCGATGTACTTCTACAAACCAATCCCTTTCAAAACATAAACTTCATTTATTCAAAAACGAATGAATTAAAATCCTTATTCGTCTAAATACTAAGATCAAAGATCTCACATTTGGAATGCGTCCTACCAAGAAGGCACAACGAACCGAAAGCCATATCCCACGACCGGTTTCGACCTATCGGATATCATCAGGTGGGCGCTGGCAGAAACACCTTTGCAGGCTATATTATAAATATAAATATAAATATAAATATAAATATAAATATAAATATAAATATAAATATAAATATAAATATAAATATAAATATAAATATAAATATAAATATAAATATAAATATAAATATAAATATAAATATAAATATAAATATAAATATAAATATAAATATAAATATAAATATAAATATAAATATAAATATAAATATAAATATGGAATCAACAGAAACAAACATTAGCCCTTGGAGTAGTTGTTTCTGTTTATTCCATATTTATATTTATATTTATAAACTTAATTAGTTTATAAAGTAAAACTGGGTAAAATGTATCTTTATACAGCAATTTTTCGGCATTGTATCTGCAGATCTCCTCCAAAAAAATACAGATTTTTTTGTATTTAATTGTTTTCAATGAAATGGCATACTATTCAAAAAAAGTCAGTTCCTCCGAAAAAAAGAATCGTCTGTTTTTAATCTATTTTGGAAAATAATGATAGGCAGACAGGGGTAATGTTTACGTTTTCCTTATTAAGTTATAGAATCCTAGAAGACACAATAAATTTCTTTTACTATTTTCTTGAGACTTCAAAACGTATTTATATCGCCTCACGATTAAAAATAATAATTCGTTCATTAATTAAATTAATAATTTTATAAACAAGCCAAAACATTGAATTTTGCGCCATTTAAATTTAATTATAATTTTCGAGGTACTTAGTTTTTCCAGAGAAGCTTCCGTAATGAGATTTGCTTTAGAAATTTTCGTTGTTCGTTTCTACCATTTTCGGATCTTAGCAATTCCCCTTCTCGTCCAAATTCATTAACGCGCCGCATCTCAAACTGTTAAATCTTTTTCTTAATTTCCGTTCACAATACATTTCAGAATGCTTCATCCGTTTCAATTCGGATTGGAAAATTTTAATGAATCTTTGAAAGCAACGGAATCAATTGTTTTTCTTTGTGATGTTCTCTCTATTGACGGTTTAGTTTTAACAATTATGACGGAATTGTGTGATTAAACAATAGAAGAGAAGAAAATAAATAAAAAATACCTAGAGTCAAGTCGCAATTGATTTCAGAGTTACAAATTTTTACTTCCATTTACGTTGCGATCTACCTTTCTGGAAACGCTCTCGCAAACCGTTGCCACCATTAAATTCTACGTACTGTTCTACATAACTTACACATTTTAAACATCATTTATTAATCCCCATCTCCTAGAAATTTCACGAGCGCTTTTTTACGTTTTTTATTTTTCGTTAAGTTAACAGTCTGTCACGCTGCGATCTACTTTTTTGGAAACGCTCTCGCAAACCGTTGGCACCATTAAATTCAACGTCCTTTTCTACATAACTTACATATTTTAAACATTATTTATTAATCCCCATCTGCTCGAAATTTAAATGAATCACAATATAACAGCCGAAAAAGGGTTTACATTCAATTCACGTAACTATTTTAATTAATTTCAGAGTTTGAAAGAACGCATTATCCTGATGTGTTTGCGAGGGAACGATTGGCTGCGAAGATAGGTCTTCCAGAAGCTCGGATCCAAGTATGGTTTTCTAACAGAAGGGCAAAATGGAGAAGAGAAGAAAAATTAAGGAATCAGCGTCGCGTCCCTTCAGTCACTGATCAACCAGCCCCGTCATCTTCTCCACCTAGGTTGCAAGGATTTAGCAATCCTTCTTCAATGTATTCTCCCATTGCGCCACCAATGACAATGACAGATAGCTACAGGTAACTTAATCGCCATATCCAATTGCAAATACATGAATGTATAATGAATTATAAATAAAAATAAAACACAAGTAGTTTCACCAAATTTTATTAAAAGTCCTAACAAGTTTCGGCTAGGCGACCATTATTAATGGATACAGGGTAAATCTTATACTAACTACCTTTAGTGTATTATTTTTATTTATAATTCATTATTAAAATATGTTTCACAATAGGTGCACCCCCCCTCGCAGCATTAAGTGCATATTTACCCTACTTTTGTCCTTGTACATCTTTCTCTGAGATTATTCTTTATTTCTCCATTTTCCAACCAGTTCATCCACTTTTGTAAATGTTATAATAAAATGTAGTTATGGACTTTTTGTTTGAAAACAATCACGAAGAAGAAAAGGAAATGCACACATACACCTATTTATAAAATAAACAGTGTTTACTGTTATTTTTCAGTAATTCCATGGCAACGATGTCTTCATTTGGCCACGGGGGTCTTCCAAGTACAATGGGTCCATCTCCTGGTTCGTGTCTTCAGCAAAGAGACAGTCCAGGAATGGCGAATGCAATGGGAGGTTATTGCATGGGTCGACCACCCAGTTATGATCTGGGAATTGGTTACGGATCAAGACCATCCCCATGCAGTCCAGCACAACCTTACCAAATGAATGGACATCAGTACAGTTCTAACGGAGGTTCATCAACAGGTAAAATAATCTTCTATTACTTTTAATATATTATAGACCTGTGAGAATTGGTTTACAATTTTAGGACTCATATCACCTGGAGTATCTGTACCAATAGCAGTACCAGGCCAAACGGATATGACAAGCCAATACTGGCCCCGAATCCAGTGACCTTGGTGGATATAAGGTAGACAAGGGAAAAGACTTGTTGAAATTTTTTCACATTTTTGATTCTCCAAACAATTCATCATTATTTTAATACAAAAAGACACAATGATTTACAACCGTACTTCAGTGAAAAATCTTCGTCATCACTTCATCGTTTTTCCGAAGAAAATGACTGTGCCATACGTTCTTGCTACTTCTCTAATTCTTTGTCAATCTAATTTATAATATATTTTTAATTCTTGTATTCAAATGTCTTGTCTATAAATTGCTGCAATGAACTAGTACATGTGATTTTTTCGATTTACGAATAGCAATTTTGTAATTTTATTTTGTTAAATACGATCCCAGTTTATAAAGTGTATAAATTGAATAAATATATGCATTATACCTACCATAAGTTACTATTGTTTTTGTCATTACTAATCGTCGCATTATACTATTATTAATGTATCTTAAGATACATATATAAATAATTAACGAAAGTAAGAGCGTGGTCAATGTCCGCAGTAATATGTAAAATTACAGTTTCCTGTAAAAATATACAGTTTTCTGTAATCTATTAATTCTAATATATATCTTCTATTCATTCTAATTGTCTAATTGATTAAAATGCAATATAATAATAATTAAATATTTTAAATCAGATACAAAAGTAATTCGCAATCAGTACACCATAAATAACAAAATATTTTTTAAAATGCCATATATAGGTACCTACATATTATAAATATAACAAACACGTACCTTCAAAATTAACTTCTCTAAATTCAATATTAATGTTATTTCATAACGAAACTCAAATTACTTCTTATCTCTGTTTTTTGTTGATCGAATACGTGGACGTTTTTTGCTCCTCATTGTGCTTTTGACTCCTTTGACCTTATAAGATAAATATAGTCAACGAATGGAAAATTATACACGACAAATTAAATTATATTAAAGTATCCAAAAATAATTGCAAACAAAGAATACTTTTTTAAAGTAACAACGGGATATTAAAATTAAAGGTAAATCGTTAATATGAATTAATATATGTTTCAAATAAATGAAACGACGTTATATATTTTTTAATTTGTGAAATACATAAATTTCATAACATAATGTAATTTAATGAAGGCAAAATCAATATTTTAATCAATTTCTTATTAAAATTTCCTTAAATAATATAGCTAATGAAATTAAAAACGGTTAATGAAAAATTAAAAAATGTTTTAAAGTTAGAACTTGATGCAAAAAATCACAAAAAGTTTTACCTGAGTAATAATACTAATATATGTAATTTTAAGCTGCACAAGCTAACACCGACTTTCAGCCTCAACGGATAGACGACACGGGAACGGATCGGTGTCACGCACGGCGTAGCGCGAGCTTACGATTCTTTCACGAAATGATACGAAAAAGGATACAGAATTAAAAGATACACTAAATACCTACCTACAAGGTGCACTAAAGAAGTTTTTACTCGATGATCTCGACATTAAATGTTATTGGGTGATAGAAAATAGCGAAGTTTCCAAAAACTATGATACAAAAACTTTGCTACAGTTTTTCAGTAAAGATACCTTTACTTTAGGTAGTTCATGAAATAAAGAAGGGAACAATATCTTCAATTTAAAAACAAACAAGAAATGAAATCCTTACAAATGATACCCCACATGGTCTAAAATAGAATAAAGTCACATTCCTCCTCCATCACAATTTTAAAAGAATTTAAAAAAAGGAACACCGCATTGTGAACATATACCGTATTCAATTTTACTCCATTTTTTTAAAAATAAATATAAAAAACAGACCTCAAGGAAAAGGTACTAGATTGACCATAAATACCGTCATAAAAGTAAATTACATACTTCATGGTACAATTTATGATTTCCTTAACAAAAAAAATATATCCCTAACTATTGTCAATGGACGACCATTTTTATTCCTTCATTGTTACGACATTATTGCTGTTGTCGGCCATTATACTTTCTAATTGCTGCCGCATTGTTATTATTGGCAGCCATTATACTTTTTTAATTGTTGTCGTATTATTGCCGTTGTCGGCCATTATAATTTTTAATTGTTATCGTATTGTTGTCGTTGTCAGCCATTATGCTTTTTTAGTTGTTACCCTGTTGTTGATAAAAATTTACGAAATCTAGTAGACGTTATTTTGCGAAACTCAATTTATAAATTGAAAACACAGTTAAGATTTCATTTAATACTTCCAAAGGATCACAAAACTATGCAAAGTACCTATTATGAAAGAATTTTAGAAACCATTAAAATGCTTGCTAAATTTTAATTTATTCTCACAATCAGTTTTACAAAATGAGACATTAGTTTGCGAAGCTGTAACTCATAAATTTAATTTAAATTACAGAAAACAATAGATTATATAAATAAAAAGATTCATCCTAATTACTACTAAAATTGTTTCTAATGTATGCGCAACAAGTTTTTAATTTATTCGTTTATCAGAGTCTCCAGTCTAAGAAAATATTATGCACAAAATGAAGTATTATTAATGAAAAATATATAAATATTTACATATTACACTACGTAACTAATTGCAACAAATAATTTTCTATTGATTTCATAAATAAAATAACGTTTGACAAATTGATTAAGGCTTTCGCGGCCAGTTGATGAACTGGTGTCGGAAGCAATTCCAACCGACGACGGCCTGTACACCCGAAGAAGGACAACACCAGTTCAAAATAACGTTTTTTAATTAAGTAGGCTGGTATGGCCATCAAGTCATCATAGTACCACATACTTTTTGTAAAAATTATGCCGTAATTAATAAATTCGCGATAAATACAGTCTAGTTTATGAAGATATTAATTATGCTATAATGGCTATGGTAGCTTAATACTCTAGAAAAATTATCGAGTTATAAATTTTCTATATATGTTGTACCTTGAACTTTGTTGGATACACAAATTGTCATTTTTTTTAAACTAGTATTTAAGTACTTTTAATAATAATTGTTACTCTTGATAATATTCGCAACCGGTAAAAACGATATTGTCTATGTTTATTTTTTATAATTATTACAATCATGTTATTTTATTCAGTTTCTTAAAAGCTTTTTTTATTAAGTGTTTAGACAATAGCTTTTTATAGGTTTACACGTGCAATGTTCCCTTAATAGTTTATTCTGTACAAAATAGAAAATAGCGAAGTTATTTTTCACGAGTCGTTCAAGTTATTGTTGCCATTTACTGCTCATCATATCTAAAAATAAATTAATTAAAGCCTTGAACTAGATGTTATCAGATGGTTGGGCACTACCTCATTTGTCCTCTAATCGACACTTTTCAAGGAAGAATACTATACAGAGCGTGTTAAAAAAATAACGTTATGAAAAAATCTGTTACGATAAATAATCATTTTTGGTCTCAACTTTTTGGAGAGTCATAAAAGAAATAATAAATTATGTAATTATAATTGTAAATTGCCCCTAAAACCCCACCGTGTGTACACGCCTGTATCAAACCCCAAAAAGTTTGTATTACAATAACATATATGTAACCTACTAATCGCGTGTTTTACGTGCCTTACTGACAACCTACACAACTGATATGTATATATGGCACAGTACCTTTCTATTGATACAAGTTTCATTCTCCTCCTTGTATAATAAATACCGAAAAAGTTACCAGATGTTTCCAACGATGATTATGGTACCTGATCCCTCCTTTTAGGTACCTAATAAATTCCCTAACCAGTCCAGGTTTTCCCATTCAAAATAATACAAAACACATATAAACGTCCTTAATCGTTTATAATTATGAATATTATTTATTAGACAAAAAAGAACAACAAAATACTTCTATTGTACCGGTGCATTAAAAACATCAAGAAAAACATTTCAATTTGTTTATTAAAAACTAAAGTAATAAAACGATTAATAACACTGTTTAACATCTACTTTTATTATATTTCAAGAAACATACATAGATAAAATTTGCAATATGATTTGTTTATCCTGAGACCAAACGTATTTTAAATGGCAAAATGGCATTTTATTTCTAAATTATACAGAATTACTACTCACAATAAAGATAATTCAACAATTTAACATGTTTTTTTATTGTTTTATTGCTTAAGATAAAATCGTATTAATTAAAATTACTTACATTATAATACAATCTCATACAATTATTATTTTTTATTTATTAACTTCCTCCAAATTAGGAAAATAATCATCAATACAGGTGTTACCTGAACATTTCACACATAATTAATTGCAATTTAGTGTAAGTATAAACCCCTTAAGCATAACTTAAATGTTATTAGGAATCAGTCATCATTAAGTAATTCATCTATGTCCTTCAAAATATCATCTTCTGCTCTTAATGTTACACTTGCATCATCTTCATCATCTAAAAACAGTATATCTTCAAATTTGGACGAATCTTTTGAATCGTACACCAAATTTGTCAATTTTTCTTCTTTCTTCTTTTCTGCAACTTCTGAGAGCCTTCCATCCAATTTGTTGGCCCCTTCTTCCAATTCATTTGTCCTTTCTTCAATTATTTCTTTTGATTGAATTCGAGGAGAAGACTCAGTTTGACTAGTTACTATTTCGTCATTTTCTTCATCAAATACTTTAGGTCGTTTTAATTTAATTTTACTCCTCGAAGCTTCTTCTGTTATTCCTTCTAAAATCCTTTTTGTTCTCTTTATTGGGTTAATCTTTTCTTCTTTTTCTATTGGGTTTTCTTCTGATTCGTCTTTATCATTGGAAGTACTGCTTACTTCTGAACAAATTTCTGTCTCAGATACTGGAGTGCCATCCAAAGCTTTCTGCTTTTCAGCTCTAATTTCTGCTAAAGTTTTTATTTTTATTTCACTAATATCAACTTTCTCTTTGTGATTGGAAAACGTTATTTTCCTTTTCTTTAATCTAGCAATGGTTTGTTTAGGCTCTACCTCATTTGGTGCCAAATTAATTTTTCGTTTTCTATTTTCTTCCAAGTTGACAATGTTTGGTTTGTCATCCACTTTTATGTTTAATCTTTGTAATATTCTCGCTCTGAGATCGTGGGTTTTTGTGTCCTCTTCCAATTGGTGAACAGGAATTACTGTTACTTGATCAGAACCTTTTTTTTAAATAAACAAATCTTAGCTATCCATTATTAATTTATTAAGTTGTTTATTAAATGCTACACACATTTAAGAGTATTTTGAAGTAAAACTAAACACGTAAAATTTTTATTTCTTTTACTTTAATTTTTTTTATTTCGTGGTGCACAAAAATGGCTACGAAGATTGACACATTTAATTAAAAAATTAAAGAAAAAATAATCCGTTACTTACCAGGATACGAATAAAAAGCTGCAGATTCTGCTTGAATTTTTTCCAATCGAATCTCTTCCAAAGTTTTAACTTTAACTACCCTCTGGGGTTGATTAAACTTAGTTGGGGAGTTGGTAGTAGCAGATTCATTGTCCGACTCTACAAGAATACACCACATTAGTTTCTACCTACTACTATTAGTAATTTATTGAAAGAAAAAGATTTCAATATTTTACTTTTTAATTTTTATAGTGAATTGATAATTCATGAAATGCCAACAGCGAAGAAATTAGTGCAGTGCATTCTTGCAGAAGAAAAAGAGACGATTGCAAAATAAAGAATTTAATATTATCTCTCTCTCTCTCTCTCAAGTACAAATTTAACAAAATTAACATAATCGTCGTGTTAGGAGTTACCATGTAATATTTACAACAACATTACATATCGCTATTAATTAAACAACTTATAGAATAAATTATAACACAAATGAAAAAACAATCCCATAAATCTACAAAACCAATAAATTTCTATGTTCGATTTTCTTTTAATACAAACTCCCCCTTTAACAATAAATAATTTTGCGAGCTAATGAAAATATGCAGTACAATTCGCAGCCTTAACGTTGTAGGTAGTCGCTGATATTCGACAGTCTTTTCTGTTCACACTACATATTACAGCCTGGATCGAACGCTAAGCTACCTTCAATTGCTTTAATAATTAACTAGAATTATCATCAAAACTGTTAGATTCTTAAAAAAAACTTCCTGTAAATTCCTCAAGACAACCGTCTTTACCAATTTTATAAACATATAAAAACGAATTATTGACAAAATAAATAAATAAAGCAAAATAATATTTTAGCTGCACATTATTTTCCTTCGTCTTTAAATTAGTGTTAAGTACAAAAAGAAGCGTATGGCAATAAAAATTTTGAAGTCTTTTATCATAATAGTAACAAATAATATTTTTCATTCCATATTATGTTATGCTACAAATAGATCTATAAAAAAATAAAAATAATTCCACCACCAGATACTATGTAAAAAAAAAACTAAAACTAACGAAAACTCATTGAATAAAAAGTGGTCAAAACAAAAACTAAATGTTACTGACTATTAAAAAAAATAATGAGTGACTAGAAACTATCGGTAAATGTTTTTTTTTTATAAAACAAAAGAAATATACTATTCAGTTTTTTGTTATAGTTCAAATATGTATTATCAGTAAATTTCAACCTAATTGTTTTAATTATTATCTAATAAAGAATTATTTAAATGATATAACATATCGAACTGTTAGTTGAGTAAAAAGCTCATAAAAGCATTAATATTTAAAAAAAAAAACAAATAATCTACTTTTTAAATATTTTCAAATATGTTATTTTTTTAATTAAGAAAAAACATATCTGTACGTTGTAAACTATAAGGAACACATTCAATACAGGGTGACTCTTAAGTAATGGTACCAATTTTGATTAAATTCAATATACTTCATAAATAATTATTATAAACGGCAATTCAAGATTCAAATTAAAAAATCAAAAACTACAAATGCACTGAAGTTATTATTTCTCTAGTAATTAATATGTATTAAAAAACAAAAACCCAAACATAACTTTGACACCCCTAAATATGGAATACTTTCACTTCAATCGTTCTTTACTCTTGTGTGTAACATTATTTACGTCCACCCTGTATTTAAATACATATAAAGTAAAAAAGCTAGTCATCTTTCACAATATTCCATAAAATCACAAGTATTCTCACCATAATGCAGTCAATCTGCATGGGAAGACGAAAAGTATTATAATTGCCAAAAATTAAGAATTTAACATATCAAAATATTTCTGATAAATAAAAATAATGCCACACAGAGTGGATACTACAACAGCACAACAAATGGCCTATTAGTAACTATTAATAATCATGATAAAGTAGTCCATTTAACAATAATAATAAAAAGAAAAAGGAAAAATATAAAATGCACAGCAACAAAACACACTCTCATATTAAATAATATTCTTTTCGACTAATTAATTATTGTAATTTCCAAACACAGCACGAAGGCAACTAATTGAAAAGCTTCATACCTTCTTCAAATTTCACAACAAGTGGATCGACAGTCGAACGACTATAGTTAGGTTCACCACATTGGTTCCGCATTTTCTCTGTATCTGACGATTGTGAACCAGTTGCTAGAATTAAAAAATCGGCTAATTAATTAAATATAACAAATAGAAATTATCTTAGTCCTTACCCCCTAACCATAAAAATTTGATTAATTTTATTGTATTTGTAAGTAGCAATATATTCTTTATATCTTGTAAGAGTTTTCACAACTTTTATTTTCAATTTTGTCTGTTCAATTATCTGGTATCCTTTTTAAACTATTTTCTGTACTATATTTTGTTTATAAGCCAACTGAATACTTATGGAACAAAAATAATTAGGAAAAATATTTCTATTTTGAATATGTTGTTTAATTCATGGACATTAATGTGAGCATTCTTATTGTTTAATTGTATGAAGCTATATAATTGTTTTACAAAAGTATATTTACTGAAGAGAACAATGTTTGGATCAAAAAACAATTTCTACTACAGTTAATAAAGGGCTCTTGATAACATCATACAAATTAATTAACAAAATTAAATGCTAATATTAAAAACATAATATAGCTCATTTTAGACACAAATAACTTAAAAATCATGCTTTTAACTCATAACACTCAAAGGTACCAACAAATTTAAAACCAATAAAATAATTTGAATGACACAAAGAACTTTTAAGAGTAAATTCACTTTATTCACACATAAATGTAACCAGTATCTGATGAATTTGCATATAAGTCCAATTCCAGATCATTTTCTTTTTAAGGTCCTACATTAGATTTGTTGTAACAAAGAAAATTTTTACTTGAGTGAGGAATAAGAAACTGCTTCCTGTTTGTCTTCCTGCAGTCTCCTTTTTACTCAATTAATGAACTATGTTTATTTCTCACTTACCATTTAAATCACCCGATTTTGTTTCTGAAGATTTAACTATATTCACTAATCCAGTTGAGTCTTTTGGGCTTTTATGCATGAAAGGACAATGAGGTTTTAGACAACCCCCTGGTTGATTCTCCCAATAACAAGGAATGGTTTTTCGATTTTTCTTAAAGTAAAACAAACACAAATTGATTATAGCCAAATCAGACAAACTATAGGATACTTACTCGAAGTTCCATGTGACGAAAACTACAGTGAACATTAAGACACTTCCCTTCTTTCCAAAACGAACATACTGTCTCACAGCCTAAAGCAGATGGTTCATGTCTAAATGTGCAGTTATCTCCCTACAAGTTTAAAATGATTGTTAAATCGTGTTTTAAATGCAAAACTAATAATACACACTTTTGTACATGTTGAGTAATAATAAAAATAGCAATCATTGTTCTTTCGTGGAGATTCCATATTAGTTAGTTTGTAGAAAAAATTGTCATAACTGAAAAAATAGAAGCACATTATTTAATGAAACACTTTAACAACGAAACAACAAGTATTTTATTATAATCTATTAAATTAGAGGGTGTACCAGTAATAATTCTCAGGCATTGCTTATTTTTATGTAATAAATTCAGGACTGAAATTGTGTCGAAATATTAAAAGAATATGTTAGAATGGTACAGGTTAAACGTTCCAATAAAATGTGATTATATTATCAAAGTTTTTTCTTACCAAAAAAATTCTTCGTTCTTCTAACCTACGTTTTTATGTGCTGCAATATGTTTTTTTAAGAACAAGAAAGTTGCGTTCACTTTTATTCTATAAATAACAATTAAATTTTATCAGTTGTGTTCATTTAAATTCACTAATAACTAATACCAGTAAGTGATCTTAATGTTTTTTATGGTCAACTAGATATCGGAAGATAATTTTAAAATACTAAATAAATAAGTACAAATCATTTTATTACTACTTAAAAATGTACTAGACGTACCAATTTAAACGTCTTCTTCAAAACTGGACTACACAAGATAAAAGAATTCAACATTGATCTTTTATTTGAAATTTAGGATAAAGTTTAATATTTCCCATTTTCAATTGAAACACTGTGATAATATATTCTCGTAAGATTTAGAAAACAAGTTCAAAGAGAACAGCTGAGCTGGAGGAATTAATAAGAACACTTCTTCACAAATAGGTGAAAGGGGAAATAAGGGAGGAGTTGCTGCAAAAAGTAGAACACAGGAAGATTTTGAAAGGTATAAAATGAGCTATGATGATAAGAGCCTGAAAGATAAAAAAAGAGAATGAAGCAATGGAAAAGGGAAAACACAATTTAGAATAAGTAAGAACTATAGTAAAAACAGGAAACAGTTGCATCCCTATAGGTACTAAATATTCTTAAGAAAAGTACAAATAAAAAGAAATATAATTTTTTAATATTTATTCGAAAAACCAAATAACACAAATTAAACAACCTCAGTACATTTTAAATAAATTAAACATCTTCCAAAAATAAGCAGCTAAAGTCTGCACGAAACCCTGAATAACCACATTTGTAGAACAAAAGTCGATATACGGTAGAAAATTTCAAATACATATTACAATATTTTACTATATCTCGGGTAAATGTGTAAACACGATCTGACGGTGCCTCAATTTTGGCCACATTTAAAACCGGCAAAACTGCCGTAGACGAGAGGGTAAATATAACAAATCAATACAATACGGGTAAATCACTACGTGTAAACATTCGCTGTATACGCGCAAAGTACAATGTGTCACGTACGCGTGCGTGCGCATAAACGACCGAAAAACACACCATCCGACATATTAAAGGACGATGTTTCATTCATAATCTTGAATAATTATAATAAGACTACTTAAAAACAGCGATCACGGACGGTCATCTTCGCACGCACGTCGCACAACAATTTGCACGACAGACATACGGATGGTAAACTAAAATGCAACAACTTTTCTCGTAAATTGGTTAAGCAGAGTATAGAGAATATATCTGTAAGGTACAATTATTAATTGATAATATTAGTAATAGTAGTCGGGCGTAAAAACCAACATGTTTGATTGTTTTAATATATTTTTTTTGTGAACTCCATACTGATCCATTTCGTCCCATCTTCATTCACCGAAATGCACCCAAGGAGCTCTCTTTATAAAAATTACGATACCATACATTTAAAAACAGAAAAACACTTCAAATGCCTCATTTTTTTTTGTTTGTTCTAACAGTATAATTCCAACGGGAAAACATAGTCAAGGCTTCTTCGTAACAGGCCGTTAAACAGCACGAAGCTCTTGTGTATATCTAGAAACAACACAGTAGTTTAAGTTACTCGGTACATAACACTAGAATTATTGCCCTCTACAGATCGATCTCTAGAAAAAGAACTCACACCATCTACATGTATAATTAGCAACTTACGCAAAGTGCAAGTACTATTTATTTTACGCATTCAAATTCGCGCAAGTTCCTAATCCTGACAACATCCATCAATCCGTACATTTTAGGACGCGACTCCCGCCTCATCGATTGGCTAAGTGTTATGGACCAAGCAACCTTCGACGAGACGGAACACAGCCACGCCCTTTCGAACAAGTTTGTTTGTATACAGTATAT
The DNA here is from genome assembly GCA_963921985.1 of Agrilus biguttatus. NCBI lineage: Eukaryota > Metazoa > Arthropoda > Insecta > Coleoptera > Buprestidae > Agrilus > Agrilus biguttatus. The sequence goes on along the minus strand of OY998119.1, from coordinate 37,626,993 downwards.
TATTATGACTAAATACTACAGGAAGCTTAGCAAAAACGTTTGCAGCTCTTAGCAAAAAGTGAACCTTAACACACTAATAAAAAAATCTTTGGAAATAGATAACAATTAATATCTTCTCAAAAATGTAAACTTTGTTAATTCGTAATATGACATGGACTAAGACACATAAAAAGTATTCGTTAGCTTATCAATATTACATCATCGATCGATATTGTTATTACTTTACGCTAAGTATATATTACAATATAATAATAATAATAATAATGTATATATTGTTCAGGTATAATGTATACGACAAAAAATAAATTTGGTGTCTGCTATAATTAAATATAATATATATGTTATGTATATTATATTATCGCACTTTCGCACCGCCAAAACACCTTACTTATATCATAAAAATAAAGTGTTCATCTTCTTGTTTTCTGTTCCTTCACGCATGTGTAAATGTGTGTGTATCATGTATGTGTTGTGTGTTTATGTATAATATATAATATATTGTGTACGATGTTCATTTTTTTATTATTTATTTATTTAAGGTTAAAGGGGTGATATGTCGATCCAAGCTTGATATACAGACAGACAGACGAATCAACGCAGACACTCTCACATCAATATTTGTACTTTAAAACTGACTAAATATGAAGAAAAATATAACACACTGTAGTTTTTTTAGATGTATAGAAAGAGCAGTAGTTATATATTCGACGCATCAATATATGTATATATCATATAATAATATACTAAAATTTTTAAATGTATGTATATAAATATTAGCAGCTGCTGCAAGGAGTGTGACGTCACGCGCAGTTTCTGGAATGATGATAATAACGCAACCCATATGCGAAACGATTGTTCTTTTTTTCACACACTATTAAACAGCCAACTATAACGATATTTCTTCCTTTTTATTTATTCATAAAAAAGGGGAATCTTAAACGCTAATTTACAGAAAACTTTCACAACCATTATTATGTATTTATGGTCTAACGATGATTGTTTACAGTCTGGCTATTTTCCGTTTCGATAGAAAAAAGTAATGACACTTACAAAAAAAAATAATTCGTTGAGAATTAATGTTATAACACCGTCAATTTTTTAGTATATAGATTCAAAATTACGACTAAAAATTTATAGAAGAGGAAGACGTTTACCATTTCTTGTTGATACATTTTACTTATTCGAAATTTTTCGGACAAAAATTAACAAAATATACAAATTATTTACACGTATGTATAAATTAAGAAAAAATCCTATAACAATAAATCACCGGTCAACTAACGAATGACTGTTATTTTTTTAACTTTCATTTAGAAATTACTATAATAATAAGCAACACGACAGAAAGCATCAAGTGTTATTACTTCTTTTATTTCGTTTTTCGTTACGACTCTCAGCCAGCCAGAGATGTTTCCGAAGGGCGGTTAAATATTGCTACATGTACACCAGCAGAAAAAAAAATTCCTACTGTACCAAAAAATTAAATTTTATTGATTTAGTTTTAACTTTAATACCCTCCATTTCGGCTTTTTTAAAACAAACTGTTTTCAATAAAAAAGAACAATGGCAAAGTATGTACTTAAACTTTCAATTGTTTCGCAAAACACCACGTGATACTAACTAAAGTAAATATTTATTGGTAAGCGACAAAAACATTGTTTTAGTGTTTTATTTGATATTAAAATATAATCAGGGAATTCATATCTTACAGTGAATGGCATTTAGCGAAACATTTTTCTTCTCTATTGCAATTTTTGATTCCAATTGCTAATTTTTTTAATCTTTAACTGCCCTATATATTTGCGTAGGTTAAAAGCCACATTTATTTTTAAGTCATATGATTTCTACGCGCTTTTCATGAATAATAAATATGATTTTATTCCACATTAATATTCGTACATGTAACAGTGTATAATGGCTGTTACGCGTTGTTTTTTTTCCTAATTTCCCCGACATTTTCTTTTAACCTACCGCAGATTAATAATAGCGTAGACCCAATGAAAATTTTATATACAGGAGTTGGATAATGAAACAAATTAACTATGATTTTAAGATTGATCGAGAAAGACGAAAAATCAGTAAAAACGGAAAGTGCAACTACATCGTACATCATTACCGACCCTAAATCTTATCATAATAATATGAATAATTATAATTACAATATTACTTTTAATCAATATTATGTATACATATATATATGTATATGCATATGCAGAGGAAGTCGCTTATTAAAAACGGAATGATTACATTTTTTCACTCCAATACTGACTGAAAATACTTATTGCTTAGCATTTAACACCCAAAGTTTTAGTCATGTATAGTAGTTGTGTTAAATATATTATATGGCGCGCATAAAGGACAATAGTATCTAAAAATGACTTGTACACACACTAAAACTGTGATTGTAAAAACCATCAAAAAATCTATCACATTAACAATATATCTTCTATTTTCTTTTTATTTTTTCTTTTTTCTTCTATGAATTATTAGATATTATAATTTATTAAAAAAGAAAACGAAGCGGAAAAACTACAATTTTGATTGATCGTCCATACCTCACGTTTTCAAATGTTAGCAATATTTTCATTCGTCTTCTTTTTATTTAACTGTACCAACCGTGAATAGAAGCGCAGTCGCCGCTTAATACTTTCGTTTTCCTTGATATTTACATATATGAACACGAGAGGTACCGAATTTTTTTTTGTCCTAAGTTACGAATTTAAAAAGTGAGCAATTTTTTTCTGTGGTGACTCTTTTTACCGAAAAACGAAACAAACAAGAAATAAAATAGGAAAATGAAACCGCATCAATCCCAACTGCTTTGTCGCATACATGCGTTTTACTTTCTTCTCCTACCTACATAGTATTTTAAGACCACCTCCTAAAAAATAGGAAACAGAATTTGGGAAAGCAATAACTACGCCCCGTTCTTCTATTGAAACGAAAGGACGTCTAATTTACGATAAAATTCAAGCAGTTGAGAGCCTAGCAACGATTGGTGCATCGTTTTTAATAAATGGTCATTTCGAAAATCAAAAAATAATCATTATTCAAACACCAACCAGATAAAATAAACAATCAATTATTAATAGTTAAGTGTGAGATTATTGACGACGATAAAGTTTCGTTTTGTTTTAAACTTAACCAATACAAACTAATTTAATTCATTTAAGTGTATATGATACAGTAAATTTTGTAAATAAAAATATGCCTTAAAAATCTTTTTTTTTTCGAAATTTTATCCTTATATATACATATATTTTTTTTGTTTAAAAAACAATGATGTGCTGTAGGAGCACGGGCGCCGAATAGGCAGTACGCCCGTACGCTACACACCAAATAACAACAAGATTACTAAGGTCACAACTTATCCTGAAATTACTATTATCACAGGCATGGTATTTCCATGGTGTACACCACAGGGAGTTTATAGAACGCATTTATACACGGCGCACGCAAACGCTTCGACAGAAAAGAAAAATAATCAATTAGTAAATAGGAAACTGCAGTCATTCTAGCTTATCGAAATTGTCAATTTCCAATAAAATTTACTAGTAAAGGTTAAACGATTACCCAGATAGAATAAACATTTTATCTGTCAATAAATAAATTGTCCTAAAATATACAAAACAAAATATATTCCATACCAAAAAAAACAACAATTCTGATAACTATTCCATATTATTAATAAAATTGGAAATTGACATTAAATCGATACAAATATGTAGTCTTAGTAGAAGTTAATAATAAGTTGACGCACTGTACTGGTTTAACTATTTTTAAGGGACTATTGGAAAACATGAAGCGCATATAATGAAATTCAGATCAATTAGTTCAAACAATGGATATCAATAATTGAAAATGATAAGATAAGCTAGCGTACAAATACCATATCCGATAACTGCCCCTAAAATTACAAGCCTTTTAAGTTTTTTTTACAAGTTACTACTGTTGGAACTGACTCAAGATGATAATGTACATACATCAGTAGTCTAACACATTCAATCATCAATAGCACTATAATCTAATTGTTCGGAATTTATGTACTTCATGTTCTTTGCTAATCCACTAAAAATTATTACTCAGCAGTATGATGGATAAAATTAGTTACCACCTTCCTGACTAACTAAATTACCGTTCAAAATTAATGTACATATGCAGTATAATTTATCTAATTAAAAATTATTAGGTGTATGACCTCGAAGAGTCGCGATGTTCCTTAGAAACATGAATAAGAAAACGGCGAAAATTAAGCGAAGGGGATGTTCGAGGGTTTTAATTAAGGAAGCGAGACGCGTGAGTAGCGAGCTCCTCCTCTTTATCCGTGTTATTTAGGCGTTCGCGTCTGTACGTTTGTACCTAAATAGATAGTAATAGACACACACGCACATAATGTTTCTTATAAACTATGAAAAAATGGCACTGACACGACGATATCTACTTTGTTATTACTTTTTTTAATTACTTTTTTTATATATATAGATATATATATCTAATAAACATTATCGACACGAGAAGAATAAAACCGCATTCGCAGCAGTACACTCGTACTCAAACACCTACAATAATAATAGTGTAACCATTTTGAAAAATATAAAAGTTGATAATAGGTCATACGCCCGAAACAAAAATAATCTGGAGTTAAAAGAATCATATAAGACTAGTAATAAAATTAAATTTCTGCAAGGAAAGGATCACAGTCTAAAAAAACATTGATTTGCAAAAAAAGCAATCCAGGATGTGAATAACTAAAAAATATATATTCAAAATTTAACTTGAAAGCATCTACACGTTTAAATAACTTGTTAATATGGGACAACTACAGAAAAAGTAAAAAGTTATCAATTAAATTAAATAACTTTTTTATAAAAAGCAAAAATTAATAATTGGAGTATACGGCATCAAACGACTCAGTTTCATTAACTTTTGTAGAGCCTAAAAATATTACGGATAAAATATAAAACCTAAAACATTTCGGACGTACCCCCATTTATGGGTGAGGTAAAGAGCAGATGACACGTTTCGTGAAAGTTACATGATGTTACAGGGCACGAAACGGCATTTATTGTGCTGTTTTATTTTATGGTAAAGAAAAGGCAATGAAAATTAATTACGCACGCGCGGCCGCGGTTGGCACTTTTTGATAAAGTACAAGATACACCCCGAGCCGATAATTATATATATATATTATATATCGACCTCATACATCCATCGACGAACGACAACAACTAATAATAATAAAAACTAAATACATTATCGATGATAATAATAGTACTAGTATATATGTATATTTAAAAAAAAAATAATAAAAAAGGAGTAATAAACGAATGACGAACTACCCGAAAATCAACTGTTAAAATGTCGCGTTTCGAAAAATAGTAGGTAAATATAATATTTATAATAATCAATATAAATAAAAACTAATAAAATGCATAGGAACCTCGTTTTTTATGCCTGTTCGTAAATAAAATTTTGATAGCGAAAGAGTAACCGAATAAAAAAAAGCAAAATAAAACTACATTAATTAACCGATAAATTAGAAAAAAGTTAATATTAATAATAAAAAAAAAATCAACAACACTGCAAAAGCAATGGCTATACGTATCTGCATGTAAATAAAGTGATAATTAAAAATATTAATAGTACTAATAATAATAAAATTATCGCGTTCATTTGTATACATATATAAAAAAAGGAAAAACTTTGGATCATAATAGTACTACCAAGTCTATAGAAATGCGATCCAATTATTTAAATAAATCAATCAATCAATTAATAACAACAAATACCAAAAAAATAATATATACGTGTGTATAAACGATGCTGTAAAAACGTTTTGCAAATTTGTTGTTCTACGCAAACGTTTTTTAAAGTAATATGTAGTAAAAATAATAAACAATTAATAATAATAACGCTAAGACAAGATCAGTTCTTCAGATTAATTAAAATTAAATAAAAGTGCGAGAGGAGAGATCATATACCGATTTCATTTTTAAAATCATAATCTTTACTTGCGCTCAGCTGCTGTGCTGCTGGACAGAGTTGTAGTGCAACTTTCTCTTCGGATGTCGCTCTACAAGATGTACAAGGTGTTCAGTACAAGGACGTGGTGATTGTTTTTGGCCAACGTCACCACATAACCTTCCGACGTAATTTTCAATCCACAGCAACGAGAAACCTAAATAAAAAACAATAAATTCTCTCTTTTACAAATTACTTTTTTTACCCCTTCCCCTAAACGTGTTTGCATAAAACTTGAATTGCCCCTTTATTGTAACGTTTTGTATGTATGTGCGACGTTTTACCCTTTATTGATTAAAGAATAGAAAATAATGAAAGATTTCAATACCATCAAACATACCTCGTTCCTCCTTTCTACATCCAAACGTAATTATTAGTACATTCAAATCTGACTTACCTTCACATAGGGACACTCGAACTCAGATATAAGAGAACCGTCACGGGAAAATACGGCCACATGGAAACGATTACCGTGAGAATCACCTATCAGGACGTCACCAGCGTCGGAGATGTCTATCCCATTCGGAAAGTTGGTTAAATTTTCGCAACCGATGCGACGAATGAAAGCGCCATCTTCACTAAAGACGACCACATTGTGACCCTTAAAATCGCAGACGTAGTACTCCTTACCTGCAGAGAAGGCATGAGAATTTGTATGTCAAAAAACGTCTTTAACTTATATTACTGATGTTTCAAAGCAAATTATGAGTAGAAGAGAGCATTCAAGTAAGACGCTCCCTTCTATAAAACCCCTCTTCCCCAATACGCTTTTGTTATACTTAAACATTTACTCATTTTAAGTGTTTACTCACCATGTATAGCAATGTCGCTAGGCTCACGCATGTAATCGCTACAGTCAAACCAACGCAGAAGATCTCCATTCTCTGATATAACGAATACAGTGGGACTAACGCTGTCAACAGCCACGATCTCACCGTGGGCTGTCACCGCCAATCCGGCCACGATGTCGATGTAACGAATTGCGATCTTTTTGACAAAGTGGCCATTTTTTGTGAATATCTGCATCCGCGAACGCTCGTTGCCCCTGTCACACACCACGTACTTACCACTCGCGCGCATTACCGCCACCTTGCGCGGATACCACAACTGACCTTCATCTTTACCTGGGATGCCAAACTGGAATTTGAACGTACCCGTTTTCTCAAAGACCTACAAATAACAACAACCACGTTATTAACATTCAAATAAATAAAAGGGTTTTAAAAAACTTACTTGAATACGATGATTGTTCGTATCTGCTACAATTATATCCTCCTCGAGACCAAGACAGAAACCATGTGGTGAATTGAACTGTCCCTTACTTGGCCCTAATTGACCGAACTTACAACGGATCTGCATTGGGCTGACCTTATTGCTGCGCGTTACCAAAGGTCCCACTCCGCTGACTGCGTTCGTGGCACCAGCGTTTACCGCAGCTGCAGCACTGCCTTGCTGCGACACTATTGCGTTTAACGGATCAGACATCATTTCGTCCGCAGTTGTCATTAAAGGAGAAGTGGATGAAACGCCGCTAAAACCGTTCATCAGAGTGTTTGGGATGTTAAGAGACCCAGGTGAGTTCGAACGCATCAATATGTTACCGTTTGAAATGGCATTTTCGGCTGAAATAATGAAGCATAAGTTATTTTATAAAAACAGAATATGGAGCAAAAGACAAAAATTAATTATATTTACTAGAATTTGCCAATCCTAGTTTAGCTAGCGACGCCAGATTTTTGTATGCTGTATCAGTGGTGAATAGGTCAGCAAGGGTGGTAAAAGATGGTGGAGGAGAAGCAGCCACATTTGCAACCACAGCAGCTGCGGCTGCGTTGTTCTCTGCAATTGTAGCCAACTGTGCGATGTTATATTCGGCGATACTCGAGAAACCTTGAAGTGCAGCATCAGTTGGAGTCATTGGTGCCTGTGGAGCCGCACTAGGCGGTGGACTTGTAGCCGCAGCAGCAGCCGCCGCGGCCGCGGCCGCCGCAGCTTGTGCCAGAGACAAATTTTGCAGACTGGCAGCCAGATCGCCATCAAATGTTGACGGCGCAGTTGTCGTTGACGGGGGCGCAAGAGCCATTGTGGGACTAGTGGTTGGTACCGGGGACCTAATTGTTGTGGAACCGTTAGATAAGGTACCATTCGTGACTAAAGGTGGCAAACTAATAGCCGAATTGGTTGGTGAAGTTGACAGGTTGCCATTCTTGATGTCATTCTCGACACCGTTACATGTTTCTGTGTGGAACTTGCCAAAAATTCCTAGAATAAAAAAAAACAAAAATTGAAAAAGTATTTAAAATTAACTGATTATGTGTTTCGTTACCTACCTTTTAAAGTTCTTTTGAATTCATCGAAATCAGTTCGAAATTCGATCGAATAACCGCCCTTCTCGGGCTTCGGGGTTTTGCCGTTAAGACTGGCCAACTGGTTGCCAACCGTCTTGCGCAGGTACATAATTTCGGCGATGGTGCCGTTCTCAAGTAGACGGGACGTAAATTTACAAGCGTCCTCCAGCAGACTTGAATTGCGTCCAACTTTCTCAGTAAGATCCATTAAGTTCAGTTCGCGTTCCTGATACAGATCACGCAACTCTTTCAACGAATCATCACGACACTGTTCTAAAAGTGCCTTGTAACTTTGATATGATTCATTAATTAGGTCTTTTGCAGTGCTACGTTGATTACCAAGCTCTTCTAAGCATGTATGAACCTCACTAGAAATTTTTCCAAGTTGCTCAAGCTTATTTTTGCTCTCTCTCAGCATGCCTTCGATTTCCTGACGGACACGTACCTATATTTACCAAATTTAAGCAATAAATAAAACGAACTAATTTTTATGATCCTTCAATTAATTCAAATCAAAATATTAAGTACAATAATTGATAAGAAGTCGCAGACAAGGAAACTGGCTATCTGTAAGCTCTATTTCTTTGGCCATTTTTAATACCAACCACAGAAGTGTTAACAACTCAACACATATTAAGATTATGAATTTGTCACTTGCCTCAGAATCCAAGATACTCTCACACTGATGTCCTGCATTTTGCTTGTGATCAGTCTTGGTACATTCTCCACACACGGGCATGTCACAAGTAGAACAATAAAAGAGCACGTGCTCATTTGCGTGCGTATCGCAAGTAAGTGGTTTATGCACAGTGATTTTCTTGCCGTCCTTGCGCAGATCCTCGAGTGAGATGACCGTGTGATGCTCAAAGCAGCGCATGAAACGGTGCGCCTTATCGCAGTTGTAACACAGAAGGTTGTGGCAGGTGCAGCAACGCGACAATGCCACCTCCTTAAAAGTGCAACTGGTGCATTGCAAACTTGATGCGTTCGATACATCCAAAACGTTAATGGTGGTCACATCCATCGGCAGAGCTGCCAACTTCTTGTTGCCAACCTAAGACAAATAAAAGTCGTTTTACTTTCTATCCACCAAATTATTTTCAATTAGAAACTAAAAATATCAGCATCTTAATAAAATTATATTGAAGCTTTTGATGGTGCAGGTTTGATAAAGTGTGTATAAATAGGCAAATAGCACTAAACCACAAAACACTTCAACAAGTACAGTTAACAAATAATAGTTGTACACTTGAGTGGCTTCTTAGATGAAACAATGGTTAAGATTTTTGTTAAATATACTTGTTGAAGTATTATTTGTTTTTATAGTTACATATCAGCATCTTAACAAACGTAAAGAAGATTCAAGAAGTACATAGATGTTTAAAAAAGTATATACAAATTTTTATCATGATAAACAATCTAATTATACCCTAATCTTCTAAAAAACATATAGCTCAAAGGATAACATTACAAAATATCCCAGTAACTTGATAAGAGAATAAATAATATTGTGATTAATTACTAGATTCTATGCTAAAATCTTTGAGAATCCTCTTTATCAACGATATTGATAAAAGCTATTATGACTTGTAAAAGTAGCAAACCTTGGTATCTTGGTTGCAGGTGGGGCATGTTACCATTGTTTCAGGAGATCCAGAATCTCCTGCTTCATCTATCAGCTCTTTATCTAAACAACGTTCACAGAAAACATGTAGACAAGAAAGTACTCGTGGTAGAGTCAATCGCTCTCTAAAAAAACATCAAAAGTATTAATAAAAGTTGGAATAAATTAATGCAACGCGTTCGAAGTATTAAAAGAAAGTATTGCTTACCCGCACAAACCACAAGTATCTGGATCTGTCAAAAGGCCACCTTCTAAGGAAATAACATTGCATGATTGAATTCCATCTCCAAATGCAGAAATATCCAGATTCGGAAATTCTTCCTTTCCATTATGAAATTCGCTTTTATTAGGCTCACTTATTTCTTGTTTCATAGTTGTTGCCATGATAAAATCTTACGAGGTATATTATGTATAACCAGCGTTCTTAACCTTATTTTTTTCGGTCAAAATCACATTCACGAAATTTAATTTCGCGAGATCATCTGGAACACAAACATACCACTCTGAATAAAACTCACGTTAGAAAACTTGGTTAATTGATTAGATTTGATGTGCAAAAAAGCAGGTCAAAATTATAGCGCATCAACTTCAACTTATCAGCGATTAACATTCGAAGCAACCGAGGCAACTGGCTCGAAACGATGATTTATTTTTTTTACAAAGATGTACGTTTGCTTTCAAAATGAGAAAAATACACAAAACATGTTAATAATGTCGGTGTTCGTATCATTACAATACTGAGTCTTGCTGTTTAATAAAATGGCGCGTCTGCCGTCTGAGCAAGGGCGATAAAACGTCACCAATGGAATGTGCTGCGCGGGGAAACAAAACGTCCGCAATCTATGAAGATCCGCACAAATGATACCGCAATGTTGAATTTTTATAAATAAACGCAATTTAGCTTACATATCAGTTCACCTTCAAATAAATTACGAAATTTTTAATATAATATAATAAATGTTACCAAGAAATTGATTATGTTAAACAAATGAAACGACGCTGTTAAGTTACCTTAATCAAAAATTTAAATCTGCATAAAAGGTCGGTGTTTGCACTGATGTAAGCAAATAATCAATCGCTATAGAACAATAAACGATTATAAAATTAATAATTAATAGAAAATACATACTTACCGATTAAAAAACACAAAAACTCCGAAAAGAGTTGTATAATTAATTACACATGAAAAGAAAATTTTTACTCGTTTACTAAATTCAATTCAATTGTTTAAACTTTACTGTCACTCTGATCAACACATTTTAAAATTGAATTGTAAAATAAGTCTAATTACTTATTTAGAGAAAGCTACATTTATAATTGATTTAAGCAGTGCAAACTATTATTTCTTTTAATACTATTATATAATTTTTTAACGATTTCTTAACAAGTAATGTTAAAATTTGGAAAAGTTAATTTAAAAGAGTTTAATTTTTTTTTTATATTTTTGCCTTTATTTTTTAGATTCAGTTCAAGTTTAATAAAAATATTATTTGCGTACTTTTTTATGTATATTTTCTATAGTAATTAATATTTTTATGTATGCACAGAGTGATCATCATTAGGACGCTTAGATATTTTGAAGTTGTTTCTCTAATTGTTTTTTTTTTATGCAAAACTTGTATCGTATTTTTACTTACGTTTAAGAAGTATGTACTATGTTTATTTTTTTTTGTTTTCGTGGAAGAGAGGAAATCTTCAAAAGACACCCTGCCGCCCGTGCGACTGGGTAGTGTCGGATTTCTACCGACTAAAACCTCTCCCCTCAGGCCGTTATAGGAACTACGTTTATAACAATGTTCAATTAACTCTAATTAGTAAATCAGTTAAACTCATACAAATTTAAAATATTGGACTTTATTTCTGATTTATTTTAAATTATAGTAATTAAGGATGTGATATTAAGGGTAAACATTTTTGACTATTAACTCAAGTTGTAACTTTAAATTAAATTTTTAATGCTGAATTCTAAGATTTCATTCATAATGTTGTGAATTTTGGGGATGAGTAACAAAGATCTTTGATCGTTTCAAGAACGCCAGATTAAAACCCTTTTTGCAACGACATAAAACTTCTTTTTTTATAAAGCTCCTGGCGTTTACACATTGTAAAGTTTTAATTAATTATCATTTAAATGAGATCATGTATGCAGGACTACTTCATTATAAACAGAACAAAATTGCAATTTTTTTGTCAATAATAAATTTAGAAAAAACAAACAAATAAAATTACCTGAGGCATATTGGCCAATTATATTTTAAGTAAAAAACACGCAAAAGCAAAAACTTCTATTTACAACTTACAACTGTTAGTAATTAGTAATTCATTTATTGTATCATCATATGTTGAATTCGACTGTTTTCATGCGTTTTTCGATGAGTGGCGAGCGCACCTGATTGTGAAAATCGTCGTCCACAAACAGCGCACTGATACGGTCGTTCACCAGTATGTGTTCGCATGTGCGCCTTAAGAGACTGAGACACAACAAACCTTCTATCACATAACGAACACGCATGCGAACGTTCGCCCTTGTGTGCCCGCACATGCACTTTGAGATGGCTGGAGGTCGAGAACATCTTCGAACAAAGTGTGCAAGCAAAAGGTCGTTCGCCTGTGTGCGTTCTCGAATGACTAGTCAAATCTCCAGAACGAGCAAACGATTTGCCACAAACCTAAATCATTGAATATACAACGTATTTTGTTCGCTTCTCCTAAATGAAACAATTTAAAAATAAACGGCCAATAACAAATTAAATAAAAATTAGTTGAAGAGCTAGGGGTCGGGCATAAATCAAGTAAGGCTCTTAAGGTAAAAAATAGAAACTGACTTCAAAAAAGACTACCTAGATTGCCCTGTAAAGAGGAAATGAGCGAGAATGGCATATGTGGTTTAAACCTACATAGAGTCCAAAAGATTAAAGGATTCTATTGGCCTTTGGGTATATCATATGAAATCGTCTAAAATTTGGAGGTTGATTTTTTAATTTTAATTGCTACTCAAAACGAATCTTCTTTATATATATTTTTGTAAGACTACAAAAATGTTATCCCATTGTTATATTTTGTTACAACTCTTCTATAATTTGTTGTTTTAAAAACATAAGACCTGTTTGATTTTGGAAGGACAGCTATTTGAATATCTCGAATATGTGCAATTTTTACAATCTTCAATAAGTTTTAATTATTTTCTTTGTAAATAAAATAACTTTAATTTTCACGTATATAGAAGTTACCACAGTATGTATTATATACCATTTATTATTGTGTCCAATAATAATCTTCTATTGGAAACAATAAATTGTTTGGAAATTTTCAAAAATACCACATTGTCAACTACAAAGTTAAAAGGCATTAATAATGGAAAATTAAATTTACAAGAATGTTAATCATTACCATTAACTTTTAAAAATTTTAAGATAAATTAATTATAATGAAAATGAAAATTTTAGAAATAACTTCTTGTGTGTTTAAGTAATCGATACATACCGCACAAATAAACGGTTTAATCCCTGAATGTATGCGGGAATGCAATTCCAATTGGCCTTTTTGTGAGAATGTTCGTTTACAAATTAAACATGAATAAGGGGTTTCACCTGTATGTAAACGCATGTGTATGGTAACATAATGGCTCTAAAAATTATAATTTATTATATTTAATTTTATAGGGAAATTACTTGTTATCTTTTTAAGGTTTGGTAGTTGAAATAGAAAAAGGAAATCCTTTTATAATCAATCACACGTCTGTCTGTCTTATTAACTAATTTAAACTTATTATATTAAAATTTGCTATAATAAAGCATACCAAATTTTGCAGAATTAATAAAAACAAATTAGCCACTACAGGATATCATTTTAAAAAGTTAAGTTTTTTATACATTTGATATCTTCTATATTCAGGCTTCTTTAGTAATTACAGTAATTCAATTTTGGATTTACGTGCTCAGTAAATTTAATCTTCTGATTTCGATTATTTTGGAATTATCATCATGACTGTAAACACATTTCTTTGAAAAACAATTAAATAAGGAACTTGAAATTATTATATCTTCCTCTTACCATGCTTTTAGAGTACTTACTTGTGCAAAAGCCTTGTTACACACTGTACACTTATAAGGTCTTTCACCTGTATGTGTTCTCATATGCGTTTTTAACATGAATGAATGGGCAAACGACTTATTACATCGTGAACAGAGGTGTCTTTTTTCACCTGTATGAGATTTTAAATGACTTCTCAATCCACTTGGTGTTGCAAATTTCTTTTTGCAAACATGACAGTCTAATGGTTTTTCTCCTTAAATTTTAATTACTTATTTAAATCCTATAAGATATTCTGTGTTCTTATTTGTATTACCTGTATGTAGTCTTATATGCAATGCCAATATGTTGGCTTCATAAAATCCTTTTCCACAAAAACTACATAAATGTTTTCTTTCACCCTTATGCCTTCTTAGGTGTTTTGTTAATCCTCCAGACTCTGCAAACGTTTTTTGACAAATTTCACAACAAAATGGTTTACTTTTCATATGAACTCGTACATGTCTTTTTAAAACACTTAAATCAGAAAATGTTTTATTGCAAATTGTACATAATGGCTTATAGTCTTGAGGATGAGCTATCATGTGGATTTGTAAATCTTCTCCAAAATCAACACCTTCTTTACAAAAGTTACATTTAAATGTATATTCTTTCCTTCTTTCCTTTTTCTTGGTTTCTGGTCTTCTTTCAGAAGTATTTTGATCATCTTCAGAAATTTCATTGCTATCTTAAAGTTAAAGAAAATAATAAAATTTAGAAATGAAATTGTCACTTTTACTTGCCTAAAGGATCATTAAAAGAAATAGATGAAAATAAATCATCATGCTTTGACTGGTCTAAAACATTTTCTTCGAGAGTATCATGAATAATAACGTCTTGGTGTTGAGAAGTATTGAGAAAGTTCTCTAACTTCATACAAGAATCGTAGCATTGGCGCTTAAAGGAACAAGCAGAATGCATGCTAAATTCACATTCCTTACATATAAACGCAGGATATTTATCTTTCTCCACTATCTTAAACAAATTGCCTATATATAAAAGATTAACTGTTTACATGCAAAGGAAAGTAGTTATAAGAAGAAATACTTACTGCAAGAGATGTACAATACGTAAAAATGTCTCCAATGACTGGGTCAAGTAAAGAATTCATGTTTGGTTTTTCAAGTAAACATATTCGACATATTTTGTTTATATTATAAGACATATTTTTTAAATAATTTGAATTTTACGACAAGTAAAATATTTCTAGAACCGCCTAACTATATGAAATTGTTTTCCAAACAAATCAAATATTTAAAAAAGATGTTCCAAACAATAAATATCAAATTACAATCAAATATAACCTTATTTTATTTTACATAAAAGTTTGACGTAAAGGACCTTGAAAGATTTATTTCTTATTGGATGTTCTAATATGTTGAATTTTTTAAAGATTAGCGGAATTTATTATTATTTAAATATGCATATAATTCTCACAATATTACACATATTTAATATTCAATTGTACAACATATTTAAATTTAAACGGTGACTATTGAGCTATTTTGGAAGATAAAATTATAATTCTGTTAACTCCAATTTTTCGAAAATGTAAATTTTAAATCAAAGTAAACTGGTGGTAAAAGTCTTTCCATAATTATTTTTCAGGAAATAATATATTATAAATTATAATTTATAACTTATTTTGGAAACTGATCGCATGTGGACAAAAGGATGTGCTATACAATGTGGAAAGGTACCTCCTTAATGAATATTTTAAACTTTAAAATAGTTAATGGTCAAGCTTTATGATTCAATGTTCTAAAAGATGACAGTATTGTTTGTCAAATTACTTATTAATTATAACGTTTGAAAATAATGCTTCGCGCTAATCCTTCTTATGCTTCATATAATAACGCCCCTGTTCTAACACTTTTTACAACAGTGAAAGAAAAAGTTAATGAAGTTTTTAGTATTTCCCAAATATATACAAAACAGGTGAGTACAAAACAAGTTTTTACCCATTGAATTTTGATTTCCATTTACGATTTATTTTAATTTTATTAAAGACCTCAACATGCACACAATCAATTTTTTCTGATTAAAATTTAAAACACTTTTTGTCTTTAAAAATAATTTAAATGAAAAGAGCAATATTAGAATAGATAAGTTTTATATTTTGTTTATGTTGCTTTCCTTATAATTCCATACTTTCGCATTCCACAAATAATAAATGTATTAAATGTACTATAACATCGTTTATTGTTTTACGTAAAAGCCTTATTATAAATAAAATATTAAATTTATATGTACGAGTATTAGAAAAATTAAATATAATTAGAAGCTACCTGCATAAAATTATGTATTTTAAACAACAATTCTTTTTTAAAACTTTCTATCTTTACAAATTATCTATAAATATGTAATTTGTTTTTAAACAGACGTCACTATTTTGGCATTTGTTGCTATCGCGAATTACAAGGAACTATCAGCAATTTTTCTGTTTTTTGGATTTTTATTTATCATGTCATTATTTTATCATAAAAACAATTTTCATTATTTATTTGATTAGAGTAGAAACATATACGAATGGTAAATAATAAAGTAGGAAAATTAGAAAGACGTATCGATGCAAAATGACGGCTACACTAAAATCGATAACTTTTATCTACTAATAACCATTTAAAATCATTTCAAAACTACTTAAATATTTTACTTATGAATACATTCATATATTAGACGTCGTTATAAGATGATATTAAATTTAAAAGAGACCTAACTAAAGCAAAATGGAATGAATTTGTTGATTCGACCTACAACCGCCATCTTGGTTTATGTATAAATATTAAAATTTTAGATACGCTACTGAAAATTTAAAATAATAAGTTGTATTGAGTAAAAATAATTTAAAAATATTCAATAAATCGTCTTTGTCAATTGTTTCTTATTTTACACTGGTATATAATATTACATAACTAATTTATTGCTAAAGTCGTCAAGTTGATAAACTTGAACTACCTTGAGCGCACACACGGATACACATATAGAGTTATAAAGGTTTTCATGGTTCTGTATTTTGTAGAGTATTATATTTTGGTTGTATTTCAAACTCCGATCGCTGCAACAGTTTGTGTTTGACATTTGTGTTACTGTGGCAGAAGATTATAGGGTCATAATATAAGGTCAAATTGTTTTTGATTTTCATTTAGAAGTAAAGATATTGTAGCACATTTACAAATTTTCTTCAAAAATACAAAATGGTGAGTAATATTGCAAAATAATTTTAATATTAAATTATTGTGAGAGCACAGAGGTCTTTATAAAAATTTCATAATCTCATATATTTTTAAATCTTACAAAACTGTAACCAATTGAATAATGTGGTTTTTGAACTCATCATAATGTAGTTATGTAATCACTTTCATTTATTTTAGTCTGAACCAATACGAGTTGTGGTAACCGGTGCTGCTGGTCAAATTGCTTATTCTCTCCTTTATATGATAGCTAAAGGAGATGTGTTTGGTCCTGATCAACCTCTCATTTTGCATTTATTGGATATACCCCCCATGATGGAGGTCCTACAAGGTGTTGTAATGGAACTTGCTGATTGTGCACTTCCCTTATTACGTGGTGTAGTACCAACTGCTGACCCAGCTGAAGGATTCAAAGATGTTTCTGCAGCCTTCCTTGTAGGTGCTATGCCCCGCAAACAAGGCATGGAAAGAAAGGATTTATTGTCAGCTAATGTTAAGATTTTCAAAGTTCAAGGTGAAGCATTGAATGAATATGCTAAGAAAGATGTCAAAGTATTGGTAGTTGGAAATCCTGCAAATACCAATGCTCTTGTTTGCTCAAAATATGCTCCTTCAATTCCCAGAGAAAATTTCACTGCTATGACCAGACTAGATCAGAATAGAGCACAAGCTCAAATTGCTGCCAAAGCTAGTGTACCAGTTAATCAGGTTTACAACGTTTTCATTTGGGGAAATCACTCTTCCACTCAGGTTCCTGATGCTTCTCATGCTAAAGTTATCACAGGACCAAATACAGTTATTTCAGCAGCTGATGCAGTAAAGAATGAGGCATGGTTGTCAGCTGAATTTATTCAAATAGTTCAGAAAAGAGGAGCAGCTGTAATTGCAGCACGAAAAATGTCTTCAGCAATGTCTGCTGCAAAAGCTGCAGCAGATCACATGAGAGACTGGTTCAGGGGAACTGAACCAGGAAAGTACGTGTCAATGGGCGTTGTCAGTGATGGAAGTTACGGAGCACCCAAGGATGTTGTATTCTCATTCCCTGTGGAGATTAAAAATGGAAAATGGTCAATCGTTCAAGGACTCCCTGTTAGCGATTTTCACCAACAGTTATTGACTGCTACTGGAAAGGAATTGGAAGAAGAAAAAGCTGAAGCGTTTTCCGTTATCGGCTCGTGACTCCTAACAAAGCTTTAAACAAGTTAAGTTGGATCAGAATTTCAGTTTTTTGAATAAATTTAATCGTCTTACGGAAAAATTACCTATATAGAATTTACAACAAAATACAAACATTGTTTCATACACTTTTTGTAAAATCTCTTCACTTAACTGAAATTCTTCACAATAATTCAGCTGTAAAATGAGCCTGGTTTTTCTGGCTGTATATTAGTGCATCGCTTTTAGCAGCAATGTTGTAGAAAGAGCGTTTCTGATTTAACTTCTTTAAAGCTTTTAGTTTATCAAATTTATTTTCTTACATACTCGCATTTACTTTTTAAAATACATACTATAATGCTTTACTATCATATCTGTATTATTTTTGACCACCGTTTCGTTTAATTGTAAACATATTAAATTGCCAATAAATCATGTTGCTGTTTAAATTTCTTTTTTATGAAAGTTTATTATGGAGTGAATAATTTATTTAGTTTTAACTCTTATTTGCTGATTACTCGTGCTACATAAACTAATGTATTTATCTATTTATACACAAATGTTATTACTTAAAAAAAAATACTTTGAATGATGTTTAGTAATTGCAGTTTTATTTTTAAATTAATGCATATATAGTAAATACAATAATTAGGTACTTGATAGGTTGTATATGTTTAACAAAAAAGAATTTAGTTTATAAATTATTTAAAATTACCTAAAGTCTTGCATTGATAATGCCCATAATGGAAGTGGGCGAAAAATATGTCTATATTTTTAAAAAAGTTCGTGGTTTTCAGAGGTGAGTCTCTTTAATTTCATTTTATGTAAAAAAAAATGTTGAAAATTGAACTCTCATTTGAGATGGTCCAGTTATTATGTTGCCATACAAGCACAAGTCCAAACAAGGTCCGTTTTTTTCTTATAAAAGGTACAAAAAATTACTTTACAAGACTTGACTGTAACTGAAGATGAATTCTATAATGTGGTATTTTAATTTTTATGGTAATTTTTATTATATTACTGCATACGTTTAATATATAAATTAAAGAACAAGAAAAGAAAATAGTAACGTGTCAGAGAATTTATTATTGTTTTCCTCTCTTGCCTCTTAAATTCTGGTCTATTGGCTTGCTTTAAATATGGGAGAAATACCAAAATATGGCAACAGAAAGTTTACAACTTTCATCCTCAGTATCAGATAATATAAACAAGTTAAATCAGAGTTTTGTAATTGGAAGTTTTTAATGTGTTATTTACATCCGAACTTATATCTTAATTGGTTTGAACACTTTTATTGTTTCTTAACCAGAAATGTGTTTCAAATGACTCTTGATGAGTTTTTATGATACCTATTTTAATTTCTTTTTAATTGTAGAAACCATTAAAAATTTTGGTAACACAAGCTGCAAATAGCATTGGCTATTCTCTTGCTCCCCTATTATGTAGCGGAGAAACTTTTGGCGAAGATCAACCAATTGTATTACATCTTTTTGATAGCTCAGAAAAGGCTTTGCAAGGGCTTCAAATGGAGCTCGTAGACTGCGTTTATCCACAACTCGTCGATCTAATTGTAACAACGAATAGAAAAGAAGCTTTCAAAGATGTTACTATAGCCATAATAGGGGAAGTACCCAGCGATGGTACCGATGATCTAGCTAATCTAATAAAAGCCAACGCTCCTAATTTAAAGGAAGATGGTGAATCTCTGCGAGATTATGCAGACAAAGATGTGAAAGTTATTGTTTATTGCAGACCTGTTAACATTAGTACCATCATTTGTTCTGCATTTGCTCAAACCATACCCAAAGAGAATTTTACTGCAGTTACCATGCTTGAGCACTTAAGAGCACAAGCCCAGATTGCTAGGAAAGTTGGAGTTCGCCCTAACGAGGTGTTTAATGTAATAGTATGGGGTAACCAAGGGCCCAACATTGTCCCCGATGCTAGCAATGCAGTTATAAGTCCAAAGAATTCGCAACAAGACATTCCTGTAGCTGAAAGAGTATCAGACGATTGGCTCAAAAACGACTTTATCACAAGTGTTTGTAATAGGGAACAGAAAGTGGTTAAATATAGGCAAATGAATTCGGTTTTTCCATTAGCTAAAGCCGTCGCCGATCATGTTCGTTATTTATTTAAGGGAACTGAACCCGGAAGGTTCGTCTCGATGGGTGTGAGTAGTGGCAAAAAGGGGCGCTATGGGGCTCCACCTAATATATTTTTTTCATATCCTGTTGCGTCTCGGGGTGGGAAGTATTGTGTGACACAACGATTAACTGTTAATGATTGCCATAAACAGTTGATGACCGAGTCGGCTAACGAGTTAATGAATCATAGAAATGAAGCGTCAAAGTACATCTCCTTACCTGAAGAGTAATAAGCACAAATAATTTGTTGTCTGAAAATATTTGGAATAATTTAAATGATTTCTTAGCAAATTTTATGATTATGTTACTTTTAGTGGAATCCGACACAAACGCAAATGGATTTTCTAGAATAAATAAAATAAATTCTCTAACAGTCGGTTTTTATAAGTTTTATGTTCTGTGTGATTTACACTTATATTAGATTGAATTTTTAAAAAAATCATGTTTTCTGTTTAGAACATCTTAGTAGCTTTTTTTTGGAGTGTTAACCAAAAATTATTGACAGTATTAGTAAACTTTAAAATTTTACTTTAATAGAAAAAAGGGAAAGGATGCGGGGCAGTCTTTTTGGGGGTGGATCAGTCTATACTTACGATTTTAAAACATGTTTGTAAGCAAACTCTAAGTGGTTTCTTTTCAATAAAATGGCCGAATATCTCACTAAACGTCAGGTATATTCTTATTACTATCAAATAATAATTTAATTATTGTGATAAAATATGAGGGGTTCATTGAGGTAAAAGTTTTTAGCTTGTATGTAAAATAAACGAAGTTGAGAAATGTTTGAATAAATTGGAAGAAAAATATTTCAAATTAAAAAAAGAAAAACTAGATATAGAACAAGTTTTACAAGGTAAGCTAGATGAATCGAAGGAATGAAATTTATTTATTATTAAATGGTATAATAGTACGTATATTTAATATTATTATCTCATAAAGAACAGCATGAAATGTTTAATGGATGTGCATGTACCAATTAGAAAAGAATAACCAATGTTTTTACTAAAGAATATATACAATATTCTTGATGTAGACGCTATTTTTCGAGTACAAGTTATAAATTATTTTTAAATAAATCTTCTAATCGATTAAGCTGGCAGTGGCAAGAAACTTATTATGTAATGTGATAAAAAAGACTTTACGTTTCAAGTTTACTTTTTATTGTCTACACGAATGTTTCGCCACACCGTGTTTCATCAGGTGTATGAAGTACAATGGCTTTTATTGCCCTCTTACATTCTTTTATTTACTTATTATTTGTTTGCTAACCTTTTAACCATTTTAAGTATTTATCTTGGTTTAAAAATTAATAATGTATTGGAAATATTTAAATTAGAAACAATATGTCAACAACATGCAGCTAAAAAGAAAGCGCTATATTTAGCAAAGAAAAACAAACAACTTGAAAGAGAGTTGTGTGACATTAATGAAATGGCCCTTTTGGTTAAAGCAGAATGTAATAATGCGATAAAGAACAGTGTTGAAAAAATTAACAGGTACTGTTGGAAATTAAAAGTACTCAAAATATTTGCATGAATTATGCATACACATAAGCCAATTATTAGGAGTTATTATTTTATCCAGATAAAAAATGGTAACCGGAAATAGTACCTAAAACTTTTTTCTCACTTTTTCATTCAGACTGCAAGCAAGAGCGCATGAAATTACATTGCAAAGTGAATATCTTAAATTGGAAGTGGCTGATCTCCGGTGTGAAAAGGAACTGTTACAAGATAAACTCAAGCGTTTTCAGGATACAAAATCACATTTGCAGAGTGCGTTAGAAACTACATTTAATGAGAATTGTCAAATGTCTAAAAGAATAAAGGAATTAGAAACATGTGGTTAGTTTAAAAGGTTTCTCAAAATATACGTGAAAACTTTCCATTTTTTTTCTTATCAAATAAATGGTGGGTAGTTTTTAAAGTTTAACTATTGATTAATTTAGAACAAAATTATAAAATGGAAATCGATCGTTTGGTACGATTATCTGTTAATCAAAGACGTGCACTATGTGAGAATAATTCTTCAGCAAATAATCCTCAAAATGTACCAATCACTTTGGAACCCGAAGAACAAAAAGAACCTATTAAACAAACCACACAACCTAGAGATCCCTTCTTCAAGGAGCCTATAAGACCCGAAGAACTCATCGGAAAACCTATACAACCTAGAGAACTCATGGGACAACCAACACAATGTAAACATACCGAAAAACGAAGATGTTCAAGCACGTCGGTAAAACAAACATCAATTTTTTATGTTTTATACTATTTCAGATACTATTAATTAAAGTTTCAGTAAAATTTGAACTAATTGTAAATTGTCCAAAATTTATCTCTACCCTTAGTCACCACCACCTCCTTCAGAACCTATTAAAGTGTTACTAACAGGAGCTACTGGACGCATATCCAACAATCTTCTACCGATGATAGCAAAAGGAGATGTATTTGGTCCTGAGCAAACTTTAATGATCCATCTTTTTGATATACCTGATAAGATAGAGCAACTTCAAAGTTTAGTAATGGATTTTCTCGATTGTGCTTACCCATTAGTGCAATGTGTGTTTTGTACTGACGAAATCGAAGATGCTTGTAAGGATGTGTCTGCAGCTTTCCTCGTGGGAGCTAAGAGTCAGACCCCAGGAATGGAAGTAAGAGATCTTTTGCCAGAAAATGCATCCATATTTAAAGCCCAAGGTGAAGCACTGGATAAAAACGCAAAGAAAGATGTAAAAGTCCTCGTTGTCGGAGATCCTGTTAATACCAACGCACTCATTTGTTCAAAATTTGCGCCTTCCATCCCAAATGAGAATTTCTCTTCTTTGAACAGGCTGGATCAGAACAGGGCTTTAGTACAAATAGCATGTAAAGCAAATGTG
Source organism: Agrilus biguttatus (assembly GCA_963921985.1). Taxonomy (NCBI): domain Eukaryota; kingdom Metazoa; phylum Arthropoda; class Insecta; order Coleoptera; family Buprestidae; genus Agrilus; species Agrilus biguttatus. The sequence goes on along the minus strand of OY998119.1, from coordinate 37,603,552 downwards.
CCTATTAGTCAAATTAATAACGTTATCGTTTGGGGAAATCATTCGTCCACTCAAGTTCCTGACATAACCCAGGCTAAAATTAACTCACTTCCAGCGGAAGATGTTATAAATGACCAAACGTGGATTACAAATGAATTTGTTACAACGATTCAGGAAAGAACAAATACAATTTTGGAAGCAAAAGGAGAATCGGCTGCAATGTCAACAGCTAAAGCTGCTGCTGATCAAATGAATAACTGGTTCAAGGGGACTGAGAGTGGACAATTTGTGTCGATGGGTGTTATGAGTGATGGTTCATATTGTGTGCCAAAAGATTTGATATTTTCCTTTCCTGTGGAAATTAAAGACAGGAAGTGGTCTATTGTTCAAGGACTTCCTATTAAGGATGAATTGAAGAAAATGATGGATGCGAGTAGAAAAGAGTTGGAAGATGACAGAGATATTGCCTTTAAATTACTAGGGGACAAAGATACAAACTAAAAAGTCTTTAAAACATGTTTAAAGTATTGCAAAACAGAATAAATAATGTAAAAATTATGGAATTACATTCAAATACGTGCTTCTAAAAATATTTTCCTTGATAAGGTAAATGAAATGTGTATGATTATATGTATATGAACGGTAAGAACTTTTATACTTAGTCTATAACTCTTGTAACAAAATGTAGTAAATGAACAAGTGAAAAAATCATGAAAAAATAGTACGATTTATTACTAAGACGCTCTTTATTTTATTATAGTTACTTTTTACATCTTTCTCAAACTGACATAAAACTTCGGGAAAACTGATAAGTTAAAAATTTGACTTCAACAAAATATTCTGTATCAAGTAAAAACAATAAAAGCACAAATCATGAAAACAGATTTTTGTTTTTAGATTGAACAGTAAAACTAGAAAAAAAAGGTGGACTACAAACAAATCGAAAATACTTTAAATTCTGTTGAATGGGCTGCATATATGTTAGGAACTAAAATTTAAAGTTTTGTTGTTTGTATTCTAAATTAACCTAAAAAATAAAATTTTATGAACAACGCTTATTTTTAGTTTTAATTTATAATAAGTTCTAAACATAATTATGTGGAAAGTTAAGTTTAATTATTGTAGATCAACTCATACAATTGATTCCGAAAAATATTGTGATAAAAAATGAAAGAGATGTTTTAATATTTTGTATTTAAATTTTAATTTTTGTGTGATAAAAAGTATACCATGGATACAAAATATAAAAAACTTCGGAAACGTTTAAACGATTTAGGATACAATCAACCATTAGTCGTTGAAGCTGTTCCTTTGGTGGAGAGATTACTGCATGATTTGATTCAAACAACTGAAAGTTTACAAAAGTACATGACTGTAGCAAAAAGGGCTATTGAGGTAAAAGATAAAAACAATTTAATAAATAAGTCATAAGTAGGCATAGTTTTTTGATATGTTAACCAAAAATTAATTTAAGTGTCAGAACAAATTCAAATAAACATTTATAAAAGAAATAGTAACGTGAATCAGCAAAAGAAAGTTGTTTATTTTTTTTTCAGGAACGAGACCTATTACAATTAGGAGCGGAACCTTACAAGTGTGATAATGCCAAATTGGTTAAAGAATGCAATGATTTACACCTAGCTTTACTCCATTGCAAAGAAGACAATGACAAAAATATAAGAGGTGTTATAATGCATATCCAATATTAGCTTTTGTCATTTTATTATTTATTTTGGTTTTAGTTTTTAAAAAAGAAATTTGTAAATTAGAGAAAGAAAAGACTAAACTCGAAAATTCCTGTGAGAAGCTTAAACATCACTGTTCTGATCTAGAAAGTCAATTACATAGAAGATATTCACGAACAGGTACAATAAAAGTGGGTTTATTCTGCTATAATCTCTTGTATATTTATGATTGTAGCTGCCTCAGGTGTTAAACCAACACTAAAAAGTAAGACAACTTCAGATTTAGAAATTAGAAAACCCCGATGCAAAATACAATTTAATAAAACTTTAGATATGTGTGATCAAAGAATACATAACTTACTAGAAGAAATTAACTACTTGAAAGAAGAGAGATTGGAGTATACTGAAATGATCAAATGTTACAAACAACAGGTATCTCAATCATAGTTTAAAATAATTGATTATAAGAAGAAAAATTAAAAGTTCATAATGAATTACCCTAGCAAGATGTCACTCGTATTTTTAAAACAATTGAATACTATTTAAATACAAAAAATCTGAAATTTTAGATCTCTATGTTAATTGGTTTTACAAAAAATATCCTTAGATGTATGTATTTACTTTTTAATTTAAGGTAAGGTGCAGAGAAAAAGAGATTGAAAGGCTTCAGTGCATGTTAGAAGGCGGTCGTCCAGTTGATGCTCTTGCTAAAGACTGTTGTTACAAAGATGCTGAAAAAAAATTAGAAAAACTGCAAGAAGAGCTTTATCAATTGAAAAAAGAAAAAATGGATTTAGAAGAGCATTTAAGAGGTGAATAATCTAAATCCTTAATAGTTGTTGTTTATTTATTATTTGAAATAGTTCTACAACATTGACTAATTTATTTATTTGTTTATTTATTTATTTATTTATAAATGGAATATGCTCCCACGAAAAATGGTACATTTAATTAATATATCTTATTCATAACAATTTGTGTTAATCCAAGTGATCAGTTTTATTTCAGTTAATCATCAATACAAATTTTATAGTGCCAAAGTTTTTAGACTTTAATTTAGCCAACGCAATCAATCATTTATTTAGCTTATAATTTCTTTCGAATTTTTAATATTGTATTGAAAAATTGCAGAATCGGTTATAAAACAACACGAAGCAATGAAAAGGGCGTTATGTTTGGTAGATAAAAACAAACAACTCGAAAAGGAACTCGGAGATATTGATCAAATGGCCTTATCAGTTGAGGCAGAATGTAATTCTACAGTTAGAAATAGTGTTGAAAAAATAAATAGGTATAAATTATCTAAATATTATTTATAATTAACTTGTTTAATTTGCATACTTACTTGGTTTTCCTTTATTTTAGACTACAGGCGAAAATGCACGAAATAACGATGCAAAATCAACATTTTGAAAGAGAACTGGCCGAGTTGAAATGCGAGAAAGATAAGCTTAGAACAGAAATGGATTGTCTCAAAAATGAGAAAATACAATTGCAGAACGCTTTAGAAAACGCATTAGAGGAGAAACATCGTTTGTCTAATAAGCTAAACGAATTTGAAAAAATTGGTTAGTGTTTAAAGTTTTCAAAAATACATCAATACAAATTGATAAAAGATTTATAAAGGGCAAATTTAAAGTAACTTTACTCATCAGGTCAATCAGACTTTTTCTATTTATTTGGGAGGCTTCATTTTTTTTTATATAAAGCTTAAAAATCACGGCTTCTTATATTGTAAAGTATAATTATTTCCAAACTGTGACGCACAAATAGACGATAAAGGTTCGGTTTTACCAATTTGAAAAATAAAAACCAGAATTCAATGCCGGTAGGCGTATTAGCCCTCGGAGTAGTTGTTTCTGTTGACTCCATATTTATATTTAAATTTATATTTATAATATATTTAGTTTAAAAAAAAAACAACAATCGATGTTTCGCCCTTAATTACATGTCTTATCAAGATATTTGTTTATAAAATTCTGTACCTAAGGGCGAAACGTCGGTTGTGGGTTCATTTTAAGAAAAAACTACTTTTTACCCGATTTTGATTTTTCGGAAATAAAGAAATTGACACTATGCACCATTTTACCTTTTTGGTACAAACTGTAAAAATTTGACAAAATATGGGCTAGTGTTAAATAAATTATCCATTACTAGAGAATTATACAGATCACATTAACTAGGTTAATAAGCGTCAAAAATGACGTAATATTTAACATTTCTGGTCTAACAAAATTTTCTATTTTTGATATGTATAAATAAATATAAACCATTTGGTACTAAATTATAAAAGTGAAAAATTAACTGAAATTCAACAAACATTAAAAATGAAACAAAGTAGCTTTAGGGGGATAAATAGGTTACAATTTTGCTACCTTCCATATAAAAATGAAATTGTTTCAGAACAAGACCTGAATATGGAAATAGATCGTTTATCCCTACTGTCCGCATCCCAAAAACGGAAACTCTCGGAAGCAGACGGCGCAGGGGGTGGCAGTACCAAATATTCTCAACCAGCTGCTGAATCAACGGTAATTAACATTAATATGAATAAATTATTTTAAGTAATCTATTATAAACAATGGAATTTGTAACATTGCATTATTTGAGGTTTATTCCATCAAAATCAAAAATGTAAAAAGAAACCAAGTTTTCTATACTAGAACATTTTACCACTAAGTGAATGTTTTGTAGAACCATAGTGCTAAGTACCTCAGTAGTTTTTATTTATTTAAAGTTTTTAGTCAACAGGAATAAAATTATTATTTATTGTGAAAAAAAATGGCTTGTGCAAATAGGCTCACGGGTACTGCCTGCATGTTTTTTTGATATTTTCACGAATATAAATAAAATTTTGAGCGTTGTTTTTGTCTCTTGTGTAGCAACAGTGCCAACAATCTCAGGAGCAGCGTAGCCGTCGTTCTCAAGAAACACGATCTCAATATTCTCAGGAGTCTCGTCGTTCACGGGAGCAGCGTCAATGCCAAGATAAGCGTTCTTCTGCAGATAAGTATCTTCAAGAAACACTTCAATGTCAAAACGAAGAATATGAGAAGTTGAAGCAACAATTGGAACAGAAAGAAGCCGAGATAGCAATACTGAAAGAAGAGAACGAGTGTTGCAAGCAAAAGATGCAGTCGGTAAAACAAAGATCAGAGTCCGAGTTTGAGGCTTTCTCCACTAAGGTAAATTAACAATAATTATGTAATATTACATACTTTTTAATAATGATATAATTTTTATTACTTTTTCTAGTCCTCATTAAGAAAAGTAGAAAGGGAAAAAGAAATGCTTGAAACCGAGTTAAGAAGGTTAGACGAGGAAAAAATCTCTTTGGAACGTTGCTTAAGGGTACGACTATTTCACAAAAATGACTTATATGAAAATGAATACATGTATGTACGTATTATTATTTTTTTTTTATAGGAAGCCAGAGAAAAGTGTGACGAAATGGAATATAGTCTTCAGTGTCAGCTTCAGATGGCAAAGGAAACGATAAAGAAATTGGAAGATGAGCAAAGAGATATATTAACTAATGAAGGGTCAAAACGACATACCATCAACTCTCTCGAGCAACAGGTGCAGCAGCTTACTCAAGAACTTCAAAACGCCCAAGCTGAGGCAAACCAGAACAGGTCCCTGTATAGTCAAGTAAAGTAAGTTGTTAACTTTTAAACTTTTATGTAAATTAAAAATTCTGAAGAAAAAAAGTAAAAAAATACCGCAGTCTAATATTAATGGTTTGTAGTGTATTTTTACGTGAAAATCATTAAAATTAGCTTTTTCCATAATTTTAATGTTTTTCTTATTGTTGCTTTTAGGACGCTTCATGATGAAGCTGATAGAGCTGCGGTTGAAGCTCACGACACAATAGTGGAACTACAGTCCCAACTCGCTGATGCAAGCGAGAAGAATAAATCCCTAGAAAATAATAACCGAAGACTAACTGAAGAGCTAACGTCCTTAAGGGGTGAAATAAATTCGACAAGAGGCAGTATGGAGATGGTGGATAGGGAAAAGGATGAATTGTTGGTATGTATATGTTCAATACTTAAAAAACTTCAAGGAAAACGAAAATTAGAGTAATATTTTTTTTTCGTCGATTATTTTTAAAAAATTCTTGGAAGTGTTTAAATGTTTGTCTCTTCTTGGATTAAATATGTTCTTTTTTGTTTCAGATGAAATTGGATTCTAAAACTGAACGGTGTTCGATGTTAGAGGATGAATTGTGTGCCAAAACCGAAAAGCTGCTGTGTTTGGAAGGAAGGTACGCCGAAATGCAGAAGAAAATGAGGTAAGTCATTTTGATTTTTTTTTCTTGAAATTATCATTTATTGCTATAATTGTATTCGCTATAATTTGACTCTTTATTTTTCGAAAATGTCAAATAGATCTCACTTAAGATATTTACTTAAAGAAATGTGGTCCACAAATTCATTTACCTTATAATGAATTAAAAAGGGTTTTTATGAGGAACCCTAATATGATGAGATTTTGTGACGTTTATCGTTTTTAAGAACAAAATTGTGAAAAGGTGTTTTATTTTTTAAAATCACTTTATTATAATTAAAATAGATTTAAATAAATAGATGATTGTTTTTAATTCCATAATGTACCGTAATTTTCACGTGTTTTTATTATAGTTTAAATCGGTTGCTAATGAATACTGATCGTTTAAATAAATAGCTAACATTTCCGTCGGAGAGACGCATTCAATTAACTCATTACTCTTCCCAGAGATCGTCTTATAACCGGGTATACACTCACAAATTCCCTCCGAATAGCTCCCTTCGTCCCAAATCTGATCCCTTTTTTGTCTTTTAATCGCCATCCATGCACCTTCAGGACACGGTCCTTTTTTATACAATTCGTAACACCGTCCCTCGTAGTACACATTGTTCTTGTTCCCGGCACACTTTTGCTTTTCACTTTTTTCACAAGAGATACGCGCGTTACAATGGCACTTCCCTCGATACGACACGCCCTCTAGTGAAGGTTTTGTGTCGAAATCGAAGGTAACAAGTTTTCCAGAGGCACAAGGACCTCTCATGCCGATTCTGAAGCATTTTCCTTCATTAGGAAAATATAAATGACCACGACTACAAGGTTGTACTATACAGGTGCTTGAATTGAGTAGTATATGATGTGGAGGGCACGGTCCTTGGGTGTAGGGTCGATAGCACTTCGAATCGAGTTCATATCGTACGTAACCAACTTTGCACTGGCATCGTGCATTGTATTCTTTAGGTTCGATTAGAAAATGTTCTCCAGATTGGCAAGGTCCTGCAGTTCCTGTTTAAAAGGAGTATTTCCTTTTTTTAAGTCTGTTTACATCTGATACAATTTATATTTACCTATTTCGTAACACATTTCTGTATTTTTATCAAAGTGAGGTAGACGGTCGTTACACCCACATCCCTTTTTTGGAAGAAATATGGTCCCTCGTTCCCTGCAAGGTCCTTTGGTAAAATGTTCAAAACAGCTTTTAGTTTGCATGTAATAATTTTGTTTAGTGCGCCCATTGTTGGAACAATCACATTTACCAATTTCGTCATCTGACGTAGTTAATAGAAGACCTTTAGGACATGGTCCTCTTATTAATGCATTGTAACAACGGTTTGTCCTAGGATAGTATATTTCGTTTGTACCAGGACATTCCTTTATTTTTTGACAAGAACCCAGGTGTAGCTTTCTGATAACGGAAAAGATTTATTTTATTTTTTTTAATTGTATTTCATTTTCTTCTTTACTTACGTGGTTTTATTAGAGTGTTCTTCATTCGGTCCGAAAAAATAACCCTTCGGACATGGCCCTTTAGTAAAAATTTGATAGCATCGATTCTCATTTTGATATAAGGCGGTTTTGGGCGGACATCTACACTCGGCGGTGTAATTTTGTCCAAATGTAACTGGACTAAGTTCCATTGTTTCTGGGCATGGATAACCCATCTAAAAGTACACCTTCATAAATATCAAAATAAATTTATGGGAATAAAACGAACAATTATTTTCTATCAGATAAAAAATGTTGCCTATGGATTAATTTTGAGTAAAAAGCGTTTTGCTCCTTTATTAGAATATACCTATGAATAAAATTAAAATGTACAGTTTCGTAAAAGGAAATCTGCAAAGAAAATAAACATACTAGTTGCTATTTCTTAGTGCAAATAAATGTACATACATAACTATTGGAAAATATAAGTAAGGAAGTTTTTTTTAAATTAAAATAGAAATACGGATCTTGTAAAACTGTGTTAGGTAGGTGATAAAAGGAGAAAGTTAAAATATATTATTATTCCATTAGTTATACAGAAGACATACCTATATTAATCCGTATATATATAAATGCGAAGTAATTAATCAGAGTTTATTATAGGAAGTTAAAAGTACAAGTGCAACCATGTAAGCGAACAAAGAAAGGAGATGATAATCGTGGTTTGTTACGATTTAATTTAATCATAGTTAATGATTTTTAACAATACTATTGTATTTAGAATTTATTAAACCATAAAACCATAGAAATAACTTGAAAATCCTTTTTTCATATATTCTAAAAGAGTTGAATAGAAATTATGAGGGAGAGTGTAGTAAGTCAATAACTAAAAGATACTTTGTATTTTTTTATAGTATGCTTATTTCTGAACTTTTTGGTAGATAAAATGTAAAAAAATACATCTACTATCCATATACCTGAAATATTTTATAACATTGACCATCCGGTGGCCAAAATAACAGTTGCCAGCCTCTTGGCTTAGAAGCGCAGGGATTTATATTTGGATTTGCCCAGGGGGGTGGTAAAACGGCACCAGTTACCATACTCGTTAGTTGTAAATAGGAGAAAAATGTATACAAAACCTGCAAATGTGATAGTGATAGTATTTTACACAAACATTTAATATCAGTTCTCTTATCACACCAAAATAATATACATGTATAGATTTGGAGGGAGGCAAACAGTAAAAAAATAATAATAATTTGCTTATTAATGGTACTTTATTTATATATATATATGTATATGTATATTAAAAACTTTTCATTTCGATATACAATTAGAATATGTTGCAATGAAAAATATATTAATTAAATAATACTTTAATTTTAATTACAATAATTGAAAATTTATAGTTTTTATTTTGCCATCTTAAATAATTTATGTAAGTACATTCGACCTTTTAATTCGTGGGTGTCATGACTCTTAAATCCTGTATGACATCCCTGAAATCACCCGGTACATCTCATTACTTGCAACACAGTCAAAATTGATTAGGTATTTTTACGCCAGTAAGAAATTGGAAAGCCGCACTCCTATGTTCCTTTAACATTGTTGTTGCAGAAATATTTCAGAAATCGCAAGCAATTACAACTCCTAGTTTAATCGGTCATGCATGTTAAATAAAAAAAGTTCTTATTAATGCATGTAGAAAGGTATGTTTATAAAACAACCCACACCTATTGTATAAACTACGGTGCTTTTTTCCCCTTATTACTTTGCAAAAGCATATTAACATTTTGTATGTTACTTAGCCATTTGAAAAAGCTACTTATTAAAATTAAAAACTTTTATTAGACTTCGAGGAATTTGAAAAGGTCAAGTTTGGAAAAGAGAATTTTTAAACCTAGTGCATAAACAGAATAAATAAATAAATAATAAAAATAATATTAGATCGTTTAAAATTATAGTTATTCGTGAAAGCTTGAAAGTGATAAAAAATTTTTAGAAACTTGTAAGATTATGTTTTAAAATAACAAACCATTAAACATTGAACATTGAAGTATAGTTTGTTGGCGTATGTAATAGGAAAAGATGCAAGGTTTTTTTGTCATGAGGATGACCATGTCATTCCAATGGAGTGGCGCTTTTGCAAAGATAACATTTTGTAACTCATTACCTCATTAGTCATTCAAGAACGACGTATTTGTCATTCAATTGCACATGTTCTTTTAACTTGATTTACATACTTAGATGGCCTATACGAGACCTACTTTACGTAAGTACTTAAGGAATTTTTTTTTTGTTATTTTAAAAATTAATAAATGGAACACTGATGTTTATTAATAAAAATAGATCATACTACAAGGCAAATAAAAATCATTGATTGACATTGAAATTATACACTAATAAAGTAACTATTGTAATTGTAAACTTTTACTAGAAATTTTACTAATAACGTGTAAATTACTCTTTTGTAGCTTTTAAAAAATAATAATTAGAAATCATTATTAACGCAATAAAACGTGATTACAAATTACAGAAATAATAATGAAATCTAAAACTAATGGCTTAATTGCGGTAGGTATAGAAATAGAAATATATTTTGTAATAATCGTTATTATACCTGCAATTCCAATGTATTTACGAGGTTCATTCTAAAAGCCTTTTGGACACCACAAGTCACTACACTACATTTTATGAATATTCATATACCTAAACTTTTTCTTGTTTTAAATACAGAAACATTGTTTTATAAACTTAAACAATTTATTTCACTGAATAAATTCGTAAAAGCAGTATGCTATCTCGAATCGATTTGCATTTGAAATGTATTGTTAATGAACTTTCATGAGTCTATTCGTGGTCTTTTTCGATGCTCTAATAAAACTGGTAGCATGTAAGGTCTAAAAGGACTGATACGGTTGACGCGCGAGAGTGATCAAAGAGAAGGGGTTCCCTCTTAAGTAACTTTGCATACAGTCTTGTGAGATATTACATAATATATAAACTGTAAAAGTTAACAATAAAATACTTGTCCTCAGACGAAAAAGCATTTTCCGATTTGAATGAAACTTTGTCATTTATTAGAGCTCTATTAATGGTATATTATTTTTAAAATTTTGCCTGGATTATGAAATGTAATAAAAAATAATAAAATTAAACCCATAAAAAGAAAAAGTTTTTAAATATTTCAGGTTTTGTTTATTGAGGAATTGCTCAGTCAGTCGAAGCATATAGCATTAGAGTGTTTAATAAACAAAACCTGAAACATTTAAACACGTTTTCTTTTTATTTGTTTAATTTTATTTTAAAAAGATGTTTCAAAAGCTTCCAACTACACATTCAATTGAAATTATTAAATATAATTAAATCTAAAACTTGTAGCGCATTAGAAACAATAATTATAATCATCCTGTGAATTTTAAAAATAAATAAAACTTTGAAAGCAGTATTGCTAGTACAAACGACTAACAATTGAATTCAAATTTGGGTTTCACATAATACTTAAATGATTTACTCTTAAAATAATTTGCTATAGAAAATTGCAATTTGCATTATACTAATAAAAAAGTAATGCTCTCTGATATTGTAAATTCAATTTCTTCGGTATTGAACGTTGACCCTTTTTGTTCTTAAATTCCCGTGGCAAACTAAGTCAAGTCGAATGGGAAGTGATGTTTAAGAAAACTTTCGACTGGTTTTATTGTCGTTTTAAAATTAAAAAGACTAAGGCTGTTGCTTGAAATTTAATGGTTCATTTTAAAGGATAATGACATTCTTAAGAAAAGTTCAAAGTAACATAAAATATCGTCGCCTCTTTAATAAAGTTTTAACATCCATCGTAATGGACAAATTCGGTGAAGACGTGGCTTATAATTATATATAAAAAAAACGGTCGTGATATTGATACTTGTGGAACAGAGGCAACTTCTTACACGTAATAATACAGATTGTGTTAGATAAATTGTATAACAATTGGAAAACAAATTTAAAAAAGTACAAATAATTTCAGCTTTTATACAAATAAAAGATTTTCGAAAGTCACGATTTTTTATACAGTGAAACTTATTTTAAAATTTTTAAAAATTGATCTCAATTACTTAAAGTTATTTTTAATTCTCGAAGTTATTTTCTGTGTTTTATTGTTAAAAAATGAGGTCAACAGGTCGAAAGTACCTAATAATCTGTTACTGGTTGATGCCCTCACAGAATCTCATTATTGTATTAAAATGCACATATATATGTATACGTACAGGGTGTCCCAAGAATTGTCTTAATCGAAATTAAAACATAAATTTAATTCAACAAAATAAAACTCAAAGAGATTATGGTATTTATACATATATCCATAAATAAATAAATCTGTAATAAAGAAGAATGGCTATATTTATATATTTTACTTCAAAATATGTATTTTTTTATTTTAAGCTACATTTTTTCATTTTTGACCAAAAAAATGTAAAATACTAAAAATAGACTTAGATAGAAAGTTTTATAAATATCATAGAAACAAATTTCAAAACCGCTATATTTAACAATGTACAGTGGCCGGCACCTAAGGAGATTCAAAAGCCATAAATCATCGGATGCGCAGTAGCAAACATTAGCCCCTTTAGGGCGGGGTTAATCGACCGGTAGGCAGAGTGATAACTGCTCAGCAAAGTTTAGTAGCGTAGTGGTAAACAGTTGCAAATTAACAGAGTAGAGAAGATTTATATAATTAGGTACTTATAACCGTGATTTTCTCCTTATGTTCATGATGATTGTGAAATTTTAATTGTTCACTTCGCATACATTATTAAAACACCATTAGGGTAAGTAAATCAGTTGAATGAACTCACTTGTGTTCCGTATTCAGTAATTTTTATCTCAGTGATAAGCGCCGCTGAACTACAAACTGACGTTTCGGTCCAGCTATATTCTTATTGGCTCTTTCATTTAAAAGTCTCCGCTTATCTACCTGTCAATCTGACCGTAGCTGAATCTCTTTAGGTGCCGGCCACTGTACTTCTTCGGTACTTATAGTTTTCTTACGATTAGATAAAAACTTCAGCAAAAGAATTAAACCAATAACTGTTTTCACTCTTATAATAACCATTTAAATTCTATCTAGCACTGTTCTAAACAACGTTTAAAATTTCTGTTTCTGTAAAAGAATATTTTTAATATTTGTTTTCTAGAAAGTGTTTTGAACCAAATTTATTTTGGAGATTGTGGGACAGCGTGTAGTATTACACATAACACTGCCGCATCATCCTACAGTACGCCTATGAATGTTAAGTTTCCAATTACGGAATGGTTCACCTGTTGATTAAAAAATATTCGGTCGCTTCACGATGTTTTTTAAGTCTCTTTACTACTCTTCCGACGTTTTCAATCAATATCATGACGTGATTGTGTAATAATTAATTTTAAAAAAAGAAACCAAAACGCCGGGACGTTGCCTCTTGTTTTCCCGTTATATAACTTCGACTCACACTGGTTTCAAAGGTAAAAAGGGCACTAGGTTACATAAACGCAATTTCGCTTTCATTTATATTCAACAAGAATATGGTAAAAGTGTTTAGTTGTTCTTATTTATTGAATATGTAGTTCACCTGTGATATATATATATATATATATATATATATATATATATATATATATATATATATGCATAAATAACGAATTTAATCATTAGAGTCATAACGTTATAAACAAAAAAGGGTACCACTTGCGGTAAAATTAAACATATCAAAGGTCTTTATTAAACAAATGCTATTTATTGCTTGCAGACAAATTATAAATTTAACATTAAAAACAACACATTTGTAAAGATATAATAAATTTCAATTTTTTTGTAAATTTACAATTCGTCTCAGTAAATTAAGTTACTGTTTCAATGATTTTATGTAGCAAAGGCCCCCCTTTGTAATTGTATCTGTAAGGTACAAAGTAAATTCTTTATTGTGAGATTTCGATATTTGTTAGTCCAAAATTATTTTTTTGGAAATTGCATTTTGAATACATTAATGTGATATTAATTATTGTATTAATTTATACACACTACAGATTACCTCATATTAATGAGGAAAAATTTGTTACTGTCGTCACGCCCTCACCGGTACACGATCCGGGATCTTTGGCTTTACGCGCCAATGCGTTTGCCACTAAGCTACGAGAGATGACAACAATAACAACGACTAACGTACTTAATAAGTTACAGAACGTCGGAACTAATGTATATTATTATTATAAGTCATTAACAATGAAATATTTGAAGAATCTTTTAGTAGGGGTAAATTTTAAATACATTAAGTGATATTTCATTATTAATAACTGCATTTTGGATACAAGAATTTTTATACTGTAAATTAATAAAGAAAAAAAAAGGAAGAACGTAATAATTACACTACATCTTCTCATATTACTTGAATAAATGTTTTTAGGTCAAGTTTACAATCTCTTTTGTCCAGTTGCGACTATTGAATAATAAGTAATTGATTTACGATTTTGGAAATTCATGGCGTTGTTGCTTGAGCAACGTAAGTTTTTGATGCGTCAGTTGTTACAATTCGATTGAAATCGGCCTTTCTAGACGGCTATCGGCGAAAAGCGTTTTCTTTTGGCCGCAAAGTTGCGAAATTCGTAGATAAATGTTTATATGTACGTATTCGATTTCTTAATGAAATAAGAACAATAAAGACACGTTTGGTTTTATGATAAACGTGATGGCACGTTTTGAAACGCCTCATGCAGCAAAAAGGCATCTAATCTATTCGTGTTGCAACGGAAATGTTAATAGATAACACATCGAGTGAGCTTTCAAAATTAACAAAAAGAAACATGACGCCTGAAGGTTACTAAATTTAAATTATGATTTTTTCGATATGACGTGTGTGAAAACAATTTTTGAAAGTATCAAATTGATGAGTATTATGATCTCATAAATGTAAAGCGTTTGTGAAAATGTTTGCAATCTTCTTAAATTACTTTTTATTACGTTTTTATATGGAGAATTATGTAATTCTAAAACTTCCAAAACTATCAAAATATATAAATATAAATATGGAATCAACAGAAACAACTACTCCGAGGGCTAATACCCCTACCGGCATTGAATTACACTGTTGATTCCGATGGATTCATAGACGAAGATATAACATATTCAAAAAAGAAGGAATTAAAATTCTTATTCATCTAAATATTAAGATCAAGGATCTCACATTTGGAACGCACCCTACCAAGTAGGCACAACGAACCGAAAGACACCTGATGAGACCCGATAGGTCGAAACCGGTCGTGGGATATGGCTTCGGTTCGTTGTGCCTACATGGTAGGATGCGTTCCAAATGTGTGATCTTTAATCTTAATATTTAGACGAATAAGGATTTTAATTCCTTCTTATGTGAATATATCAAAAATTATTTTACATAGCCTAAAATGTACATACAAGTTTAAAAAATAATGTAAGATATTTATTTTTGTTACTTCTTTCTAGTAATTACGGTACCATTTTTTTTGTATCACACTGTATGATACAAGGAGCTTGTTCAAGTTTCCCCAAAGTCTATGAATAAAAAATCCTATAATGTATGAATTATGTATATTTATATATTTACTACTAACTATTACTAACCTTTTGTAATTAAATTGACTGTTTAGTTTTTAGTTATTTTTTCCGTAAGTACTTTGGAATTTTTGAAAAATGATACAGTACCTACCAGTATAAAAATAGTTAATTTTCAAACTAAAAATAGACATTGAGTAATTTTCATTTTTATTAGGTAGGTACCTTTTTAATAAATATTTTCGATGTTAATTTTTGGATCGTTAATAAACTATTAAAAAACAATTAAAACGATACTTTGCACCTTTCATTTTTTTGTTTCTCTGCTTTATAAGAAGCAATTAAAGAGTCTACCTTTATACTTGATGACTTAACTGGGAAAGTATTGCAGATAATATACACAACATTATTATAAGAGAGACTTATCATTATGCCATTTAGCAATCCGCTTTCTTCGTTTTATATTTCCGTAATCAGATCTACAACACGGAAATGTATGATCTGTTCGTTGTTGTTAATTTACCTTTTATCTGTTATTAGTGCTCCATGTAGGACAGATTACATAGGCTTATATATACATATACAAATAGATATGTCTTGCGAAATACACCCATTAGATAACACATTCTTTTTTCTTAATGTTTGTTCCAAGGTATTTGCATTATCTCTAATGTATCTGTTAAATAAGTGCACAAAAATATTTACAGGTATTCACATATGTAATTCAGTGCTTATCGGGATAAACTGTTCGTATATACAGGGTGATTCACTCAAACCTTTCATTAATGGTACTAAAATAAAAGTTGTAGTAGTATTAGATGTTTTCTAAAAATTTGACTGTCGATTATATTCTTTTTAACTAAAATACTTTAAATATAAATATGGAATCAATAGAAATAACTACTCCGAGAGCTAATACCCCTACCGACATTGAATTACACTGTTGATTCCAAACGATTATTAGACGAAGATAACAATCCAAAAAAAGAAGGTAATAAAATCCTTTTTTTGTCTAATTAGAAAGTATCACAGATCCCACATTTGGAACGCATCCTATACAGTAGGCACAGCGCACCGAAAGCCATATCCCACGACCGGTTTCGACCTATCGGGTCTCATCAGGTGGGCGCTGGCAGAAAGGCTTTTACAAGCTATATAATAAATATAATAATGGAATCAACAGAAACAACTACTCCGAGGGCTAATACCCATACCGGCATTGAATTACACTGATGAGACCCTATAGGTCGAAACCGGTCGTGGGATATGGCTTTCGGTACGCTGTGCCTACTGTGTAGGACGCGTTCCAAATGTGGTATCTGTGATCCTTTCTAATTAGACGAATAAAGGATTATTATTATTACCTTCTTTTTTTGGATTAAAATACTTCTGTGGTCATCCAATTTCCGGTTTTACTGCAGTGTCCGGCGCCATTATATCAGTGTTAATATTGGCCAATTTTAAAGTCTGTAAGAAGTTTTTAAATCCGTATTAAACAATAAAGATTTACTAATCGAGTACTTTTGTGACGATCTGTAAAATAAAAAAACTAAAAGTCACTCACATGTTAAAACATGTGTTAAATTATGTTACATAATAAAAATATAATAAAATATTAAAAGTACTTATTGAAATGTTTAACGTTTGGTTATCAATAAAAATAAGGTAATACGCACTGAATAACTAATAAACAAAATTAGTATTCTTCATTTTTTAATATGACTTTTTTGTCGTTCAATATCCCATCTTTAAGGAAAATTTTTCTTAACTATAAAAACTTTTTAAATACATATATAAATAGTTTATTGTTTACTTTGAAAATGTTTATCACTTAGTTGATTCAATATACCTAAATGGTAGTTAATATTTCTTTAATGAGACTAATGTTTCTCTTACTACTACTTTTACTAATTATGATTAAAATTTATTATTTTTATATAATTTGTTTCATTTTTTATTCCATAGTTCAATTTATGACGAATCAGCTACTTTAGAGTTCCAACTAAGGGCAAGTTGTCGAGAGATCGAAAATCTGAAAAAGGAATTAGAGGATGTCATTAGCGAAAAAGAATGTATTAACAGAGAAAATTGGTATTTATTTTTTTTATTGTTATCGAAGTTATATAGTACGAAAATTGTGTTATACGTAAAAATACATCTTAAATTGTAAATTAGTAATGCATTTAGAGCTACTGGTTTAGATATATTAGTTAACATTTTGTTGAATGCAAATTATTTAATTATTTATTTTGAAAATTCAATTTTTCAATAAAGTACAATTTGCAATAATTCTTAAAAGGAGTCGTGGCTTGTTTACTCGCCTGAAATTCTGAGACTCGAATAAAGTAATTTTTAGCTTATTAAAAATCACTTATTTTTTTTTTTCATAAAACACAGAGCAAAGTCACAAGAACGTTCTTATGGTAGCAATTAGGAAATAATATATTTTTAATTGTTTAGTCGTTTGATGGCCGAAATTGCTGCAGCAAGAGCCGATTGTAGGAAATCTTCAAATGAATTAGAAAGTTCACATCGGCAAGTTGAAGAATTGAAAATGCAATTGCAAGATTATGTAAGAGAAATCAAAAAGTACGAAGATGCATTATCGAAGAAGGTATCTATCACTTTTACGATTATCGTATGTGTATAGGGCAATGTAACCGTTCCGATATATATATTTTTTATCTAGGAGACGGAAAGAGCTGAGCTATTAGAACAATTTAAGGATCTTAGTGATAAACATGCTCAGCTATCAAACAATAGCCAATCAGCAGAAGAGAGTGCAAATAATCATAAAGTTCAATTATCAGCAACTTTAGAGCACGTTTCTACGTTAGAAAGAAAAATAGAGGGGCACGAAGCGATGGTATCTAGCTACGAGAAACAGGTACTGTACTTGATTTTTTGGATTAACACTGATTAATTGGATTATTATTGTTGATTAGATAAATGAGATGAACCATCAAATGGCTAGTATGGAGATGCTGGTCCAAGAACTAAAACGGGAACGAAACTGTTTGGAAATGGAGTTGGATAGATGTCGTGAATGTACCAGTCAACTTGATAAACAAAAGGAAGAAATATTGTCACAATTGTGTTCTAAACGAAGCGAACATTCTCAGGTAATGACTGATAACATTTTTTACTTAAAACTTGCCTTTGCTGCGTAAAAAAGCTAGCCTAGATTACTCCTGACAACTTACTCTTCATGTCTATAAAGTTCCATCAAAAATCGGTTCAAAAGGTAGCTTTTTCGGTATTATTGATAGACAGACACTACAATTTTATTTATATGTAAAGCAGTAAAGATATCAGAACGAAAATTCACCTCAATGGTGTTGTGTGGTAAGAGAAGTTGTTT
Source organism: Agrilus biguttatus (assembly GCA_963921985.1). Lineage (NCBI taxonomy): Eukaryota > Metazoa > Arthropoda > Insecta > Coleoptera > Buprestidae > Agrilus > Agrilus biguttatus. Next base: position 37,585,266 of record OY998119.1, on the reverse strand, counting down.
TTTATTTTTTCTGTCTAAAAAAAGTAGAAGGGTATTAATTGAAAATTATTGAACAAAGGTAAGAAACAGCTGCATAAAATTGATAAAACGTCCAGACTGTAATACGTTTTGTGGCTTCTCCAGATGTGTCACGAACTGGAAAAACTAAGAGGTGAAAGTTCAACACTGCACAGAAGGGTCGAACGGGAGCAGACATCTTGTGAGAGGGTGGAAAGACTCTTGTGTGAAAATAGGAAAGAAGCTGTGGAACTTAAAATCGTCAATCAGGAACTTCTGTGCGAAGTAGATAGGCTGAAGAAGACGGTCGATGAGTTACAAGAGAAAATGTAAGTTTTTTTGTCATTAAACGATTCACCTTCCGCTTATATATACATTTAATGATTTAGTTTCCACTTTTTTTTTAAACAACTTGTACAAAAATATGAAAGAATTAGTTCCATTCAATATTGAATTATTACAATAAGTAGAAAAAGTGGGAATTAACAGCGAATTTTTTTTTTGAGATGGGAATTTCTTTATTAATATTTTTACAGTGATCGATTAGAGGAACACCTGGATATGTACCAACAAATTTCTTCAGTACGGTCGGATAGGAGGGATGTAGATGTAGGGGATGGGGATAACAGATTTCCATCTCCATAAGTAGAACTCTCTTATTAAAATCAATTTGTTGAAATAACGACGTAACAGAAAGTCACTAATTTTTTCCAATTTATCTTTTAAATAGGTAATAAAGTTCTGTAAAGAAAGTTATGAATAGTTAAATATATTTTTTTAATTTAAAATTATGTACTTATAATGAAAGTAACATTAACATTTCTTTACAGAAGATGTATATTTTATGCAATAATTTGTTATTTAGGCGATTCATTTTCGTAATTTTTTCTAATGGAAAATAAGTTTACATTACATTAATTTTTGTAAACCTTTTGTGAGAAAAACCACTGATTGTTATATAAGTATGTACTTTGTAATTTATTGCAGTGTTTTAATTTTGATGAGTATTTGAGAAGCACATTCGAACGCGTAATTTATTATTGTGAACAAATGTTAGTAATATTTATACATAGGTAAAACTTGCATTATTATATTTGACTGAATAATAGTTGTAAGTTAACATGTTTAATTCATGTGTTAATACGTTCGCTATCACAGTACGTTAATTGTGATAGTAATTGACTATCTATTTTTTTTATTATAGAATTTCCTTTTTAATTTAATTTTTCATTATTACAAATCTTCTTCAGCATAGTTCTTCTGAAATGTGGTAAGTACCAAACTGAAAAATTATACAGGAACTGACGTGGGTCACTTTTAGAAATATGCATTTCTAAATTAATTTTAATTGAAATAGTTTAGTTCTAGTTCCTCCTCAAAAAGAAAGTTTTTAATATTTCAACTTTCAAAAATTGACTTTTTAGTTTTACGGATAAGCCAAAATCAACGTCCACTGCTGAGTCCGCCTCGACTTGTGACTGTAGTTGTTCGGATTGCTATCACAAGCTTGGCCCCCATGCTGAAATATCTCGTACCCATTTCAGAAGGAAACACAATCGACATTCAGACGGTAAAAAATCGGATTCAGAAAAAGCAAACAAAAAGAAGGGTGGTGTATGCAAGTATTTCCGGAAAACAGAAACGAAAGACAAAGATGCTGTTTGCCCTGCTCGATCGGGATTTTCAGATACATCGTTTAGCGATAAGAAGCAGAAGAAATACGAAGCATCCCAAGATATAGAAGGTTGCAAAAAGAATAGAAGTCGTTCAATGCAAGATAAAATATGCGAAGAGAGAGAGCAAGAGATGCCTGGAAAATGTAACTGGTGTCCTCCAAAGAAAGTATCTCTCTTGTTGTCTCCGACTGATACATTGACACCATTAAATAAGGAAACTCTTCCATTTGAACTCAAATGTCCTGTCCTCAATCAGAATAAATGTTCTAATCAAAATAAATGCACCAATCAAAGTAAAATCGTTACTCAAAATAAATATGCCACTCAAAGTAAATGTGCTACTCAGAGTAAATGTGCCACTCAGAATAAATGCGAAACCGATTCTATGATGTTCAAAAAACGTCTTTGCTGCGATAATATATAATAGTCCTTAAGGACAAGTAAACAGATTGTAATATTTTTAAAAACCAATTAAAAAATAGTGGTTTTTAATTGGTATTATTTTACATAATAAACTGTCTCCTAATGTATAAATGTATAATTTTATCTCATAAAACAAAAAATATTTTATATATCAGTTTACTTTGTTTAAATATGTACTTTTTATATCTATCAAAAATTATTTTTAATAACTAGCAAATTTGTTCTCTTAAACATTCATTAGTATAAATTTTGCATTTCTTCTAGTACGATTCCCATATGCTAGAGAACGCAATTATATAATTTTACGTAGTGAAGCATTCATGTTATTGTATACGTATTTACTAATAAAAAATAAAGTCCCTAACAAAGTAATATGGACTTTAATTTTCTCATAAAACTATATTCAAATTCAAAAATGTTATATATTTTTTGTATTATTCCATGCACAGTTAAACTATTTTCGTTGAACTACAGTTATTCATTACAAATATATACGAAGACGAAGAATAGACACGGTGTTACTTGTAGGTGTATACAAATTGTATAAATCGAATTTTTTACAAAAAAAAAATTAAGGACAGTGAAGACTACACTAGGGTACGGCTTAAGCATGGGATAACTAAATTATAAGTTTCGTATTTTTTTGTATAAGTTAATACCGTTGAAACTGACAAAATTATATACTGGGAGTTACACCGTTTTATAAACAGGAAAAAATGTACCTACCTTTAGCTGAGATATTTGTGACCTTTATAATTAATCTAATGACAAAATTTACTAATTCTCTTAATTGTACTTTATTAAAATAAAATAAATAAATAAAACCAGTTGATAACAATAACGTAAGTTTTCTACATACGGAGTATAATACTCGTAATTCATAACACAAAAATCCTAAAAATTATTAAAAACAGACAACACTTTCACTACTAACCTATCAGAAAAAAAATTATTCGCTTCTATCGATAAATCTAAACTTCAGTGGACGTGTGGGAAACGAAATAAATTTGTTGGTACTTAATATATCTCCATAGTAGTAGTGAATCTTGAACTTCTGAAGAACCTGTAAAGATAACAAAACATTTGAGTATGTACAATAAAAAATTGCTTTCATAAAAAAATATAAAAATAACACTCGTTCAAAAAAGCCTTTAAAATTGTTTTTATTTGCATTTCATTAAGTCAAAAAAAAATTTAATAAAGTAAAAAATTAAATGTATATTATTTGTTCCTTGCAATTTATTAACTTAAAATAAGTATTATATAATAATAAAGTAAATTAAATATAATTGTTATTTATATTAATCATACATAATAAACAACATTACATTACATTTATGCTTTTTAACATTTATCAATCTGATATCTATTTGTTGTTGACAAATTAATAGACTAATTGCCTACTTATGTTCAATTTGTAACCAATAAAATAAATAAATAAATCGTGAAAAAAAAGAAATACAAGAAAAATTTAGTAAAGAAAGTAAAAATGAGAGCTATAATTATACTCTTAGTGTATTTCTTGACTTTATGATGACAATAATGTAGCGAAACAATTATGTAAAGTGAAAGTTAATAAATTATTTCAAACTTGGAACTTACACGTTGTAGCATGTATAGTGTTTCAAAAATAGAATCTCAATATCAACAAATATTTACCTTAGAAACCAAAAGTCCAACTTCTATTTCAGCCAGTTCACGTGCCAAGCAAGCTTTTGGGCCGAAACCATACGGAATAGTGGCCAAATTGCTTACACTATTATCGATACTTGGGTCCATCCAACGTTCAGGCCTGAATCTATCTGCATCGTCAAAATATTCTTCCTTTAATCCAGCCATGTGACTTGCAATCAGTACATAAGTTCCTCTCGGTATTCTACATTAAAAGAAAAAAACAGATTTTAATTAATGTATAAATTGTCTAGTTCGAAAATTTACATTATTTGTATTTGTCTCTTACGACAGTTTACAATAAAGTGATGAAAATATTCACTAGGTTATTATTATTACTTGTAATTATTGACAACGACGTCCTTGTTTAATATACGTGTTAATAATGGCATTGGCGGCTTGAGTCTTAGGCTTTCCTTGATGCACGCCTTCAAATAAACCATCTTGTCAAAAGCAGATTTTGTAATAGACCCATCGCTTGAAACGCTCTTCATCACCTCTTCGTAGAGAATGTTTTGGGCACGTGGGAACCTCGCCAAATGGTACATCAGGAAACCAACAGCGTGGGAAGTTGTATTCACACCAATGAGTAACATATCAAGCATTACAGTCATTACATCTTCCGGTAACATGCCGTCTTTTATTAGCAATCCTTCCATCAAGGATACATCCGAAGGGACAATCGAATTGGGATCCAACTCTTTACGCTCACGCAATGTCGCTTGGGCCTTGCGAATATACTTATTCACTATCGAATCAATCGAATCGCAATGTTTTGATAAATTGCGCCACGCTGGTGTTTCTAACAGTTTCCAAAAGTGCATACCTTAAACAGAAATAAAAAATTATACCTAAAATTTTTCCTATAGTTGTTCAATATGAAATCGATAGGGTGATTGTTATCCATTGACATGCAGTGCAAGATTTATCCTGAATTTTATCAATGTCAAAAATAATCGAACGCCAAAACCAGCATGTTTTACACGGAATAACATTGTATTTACTTTACTCACCACTTTCGCATTTTCTAATGCCTTCAGTGGCTCCAATGAGACTTTCGAGTAATCTAGAGGGTTCGGACATGGTGCTCAGGCCTGATGGGTCCAGAAATCCCATCGGCTTGTTTGTCATAACCGTCCACAAGCACTCGACCGCCCATTTATTGATTTCTTGAAGAAAATTCGATGGTACCTCTTCCTGTTTGTTACGAATACGACCAATGCGTTTTGCAAAGTCTTCACTAATCGCTTCCAGTTTGCTGAATTGCGCGGTGCTAGAGTGTGCCAGAGATGCCTCGATCGACGAGCGCAACTTCTCCCATTCCTGACCGTACCTGTCAAAAATTATGTTTAAAGACATTGTTTTAAAAGAAAAAAATACATGTAGCGTACATCAAAAATGGTCCTGCTTGTCTGTACTTGCGATATTGCAATCGATACTTTTCGATGCAGTCAAAACAGGACCTAACAGGATAAGGACCTTCGTTTTCAAAAATGGCCGAAGCAAGTTCAGGGCGGCACAGAATAACCACATCACCACCCAAGGGACCACTAAGTCTTACCACAGGTCCGTATTCATTCATAAAGAAATGGAATAGCCATGTAGTACTACCCCAAGTAAGTTGTTCACCTTAATATATAAAATACCCAATAATTTGATAAGAAAATTAACATAGAGGGTATTATTAGGAATAAGTAGGATGATTGGAATAAAACACTCACGAGCATTAAGCACATATTGAAACATAGTTCCGGCAAGTTGAGTTCCTACGATGGGCAACAGCCCCCAAACTTTAGCGAAGGCATAAAGAGATCTGGGACCGGGGACATCATCAAAAGGCAGGGGCGTCTGTTGTACAACCTTTTCTTTTGCTGAGACATCGAAGATGGTAGTCGTATGGGATTGGTCAAACATTACCTTCTGAACATCGTCCGATGTCGAGAAACTCTTACTCGTTGGGGTGACAATTTCATACGAAGGGGGAGAATGCGAATCGGTTTCCTTTTCTGTTATGTAAAAATTGATTTTTCTTGTTTTTAAGTCAACTAATTTTATAATAACAAACTATAAATTGATGCTGATGTGTATTATAATAAGAAATGAAAATAAATTATAATCAGATTGACAACGTTACCTAAATTTAATACCACATGTAATTCATTAATTATGGCTACAATCTTAATTATAAAATTAAACTATGGATGATATAGTTGGGAAGGTGACTTACCTCCAGGAAGGGGATAATCCGCAGTCTTGGGATTAGCATCAGCTAAGCTTCGTAGAAAAAAATTATTCTTCGAAAATATACCATTTAAATTAATTCGCGCGAGAGAATTAAACCTATACATTATTAAATAATCACTTAAAAAATCGATTATTTAAATACTTTAGCTTCACAAAAACACTATTTGCACTTTTGTTACTACAAAACAATAATTAACATCACTTGTTTTTTTCGCGGCTTACTTAAATCAGACATGGAATAAGATTTTCTATTTTTTTTTGTTTCGTCGATTCATTCAAAAATTTACGATTTAAAAAATATATGAAAATAAAACATCTTTTCATATTATTTGGAGTTGAAAATTACTTTTGGTGCATTTGGTACAGGAAAAGGTAAAATATAGATATTAAAATACCCTTTAACAATATTATATTGATACATAAAAAAATATTCCAGATAATTTACTAAAAAATGCATAATTGTGTGTGTGAAAGCAATGATTATTTTGTTGATGTTTTTAAACTAACAAATAATTTAGAACATCTAGCATTACTGCAAATGTCATTGACAAAAACATTTATGTAAGTGTCTTTATCAGACTTTTTACTCTCAAAAATTAACACCAAATAGATGTTGGCCTCAACTGTCGATAAAATATAGGTGCATTGTTCCTAAAATAAATATGATCGATTTAAAAGCCGGCCAATAAAGATTAATTAATTAAAATTCAAAAAAGCGAATTATAGTTATTTATAAATTATATGTGTAAATATCTCTCATAGTTCAATACATAATTATATAAAAAAGAAACACTTACTTGTAAACTATACTTGTAAACAATTTTATCAGGCAATACCAATTCTTGTCCTGTGTCTACAATCATTTTAAGGATCATTTTCACATCAGGAGTGATTCTCTAAGAGACAAAAAAGAATTAGGTATTTGGTGAATTATAAGTAACAGTTTTATAAGAAGTCTAATAAATAAATTATATACGTTTTTATGTTATAATTTCAGATAGTAGTAAACAAATCTATTTTTATTTAAACAATTCAAACAATTTCTTAATCAAAATCGAACACAAATTGAATCATTGCATATATTGAGAATTCCTAATTATCAGTGGAGGAAAATAACTTCTTTCTTTTTTATATTAAACACTTACAGGGGGATAACAGGTGATTACAGGAAAATTCTCATAATTCGTAACATCACAGCTAACTTGGTTATCAGATAATAACATAATTGATAAGGCATCATGCTTCCTCTGAAAAGCCACAATCCTAAAAAGAGATTGAACGATTTCTTATTTAAAAAAGAAATACGTATTAAAACTTTTCTTTTACTTACTTCTGATAGTAGTCATACTGTAATTTAGAGCTATGCTGTTTCATTTCACTATGTGTTGTATGCTGAGCAAGAGTATCATGAAAATATAGACTGAATTTACTCAGAACAGCTCCTTTAAACTTAAGAAGCCATTGGTAGAGGGCTGGTAAAGGATTATTTTTTAAAAAGCCCAATTTCCATGTCTAAAAGGAAAGGCCATGGGTAGTAAACATAGTTTATTTAGTAATAAATAGTATTATTACTACCTCTTTATTTTGTACTTTATTCTCCCATGCAGTAAGCCTTGCATGTGCCCCATGGATAAGGGCTAATGATGGCAAGAACTGCAACCTTTGAAGTTCATTTAGAGCCTTAAATAACTGTTCTAATATTTCACACTCCATATTAAAAACAGCCTTTAAAGGTGCCATGCTAATGTCTGCAAACCCCAAAGAATGTTTTTGTATTAGATTTTCAATCTGTATGAGACTCTCATTAAATTTTAGATGTTTTCCCATTCCAGACAAATATACTTTCTCATAACTATTATCAAAATAAGAAAAATAGACATTGCTTTCATAACATTTGTTGGTTTTTATTAGTTAAATATTAAAGGATACAAATCCATCAAATTAATGCGGGCTTCTAGAAATTGAACAATGTTCTGACAATAATTTATGACAGGTCTGTCTTGAGCAGAAACATCTTCTAAACGTTTTATATCTTGCTTTAGAGATTCATATATTGATTTCAACGAATTCTAAAAATAATGGGTATTTATATGACAAAATAATCCACTGTAGATAAGGTGCTTACATCTTTGCGAAGAAAGCTTTTATTTTTATTTTGGAGAAATCCAATTTCCACATAACTTTTCTCAGCTAATGAAACATGAGCTAATTGTGTTAGAAATAAAACCCATGTTGTTGCTTGTGCAATTTTTTGGGCTTCTTTTTCTTTTTCCTAAAATATAAAACTGATTTTGATGGTTTATTTATTATTAGCCTACTTACTTACAACATGTTCTTTAGCTTTATCAAAACACGCTTGAGATATTAAATTAAAATAATTGTAAACGAATTCGTCTTGTTTTTCCATTTTCAATTACTATTATTTATTTCAATTGATTTTGTTAGGCTATGTTTTTTTTTTTTTAATTTGACATTTAAATGGCGAGTTATTTTAACATAATAATCCTGCTTAACAGCTTTTTGAGGTTATATTCTTAATTGTTATGATCGTTTTTAAGGTATGTAAACCACATATATTCCTTTAAAATTTATTTTTGTAGCTACCTAAATTTATTTTTGTGTTTATTCAAATAGCATTTGAATATATACAACTTATCTTGTGCATGCCACTGTTTTATTGCCCCCTAATCACCTTTACCTAGAATATCACTATCTTTTCTCTTGTACATAAATAAATTTAAGCCATAAATCTTTGAAAAATAGAATATTATCATTATAGCATTTTTCTTCACTTACTGTTATATTTTATGTATGCTCTTTATAAGATATTAAAAAAAAAAGGTATAGTTACACATTAAATTTACATTGCCATATGGGTAATGGTATTACAGTTTTGTATGGGCTATGTATTTTTTTATTCGGGTTCAGGTTATTCTTACGATTCCCACAAATTAAGTAAGTATTAACTGCATGTGTTCCATCGACTTGTACGCAGCTGATATGCGTACAAACAAGATCATTACCACTTTTACGAATATGAATTCTACTAGGGTTTTCCGGCCGTGATATATATATATATATATATATATATATAATAAATTATCAAATGTTAAAAGTGCCTGTTGGTCCGCGAGAGACATTTTATCTCTTACCCGATTTCTGCTAACCGGGCACTTCCCTATCCGCCACCCGGGAACGCGCCCGATGGGGGTTGCAGGCTCCCCACACGGGAAAAATAATACTCACGCTCTGGTCAATGATGCAAACCAAGCGTGAGGGATCTTTTGTTATGTGGTGGGTCCAAACCACAACATTTCACAGACATTAATAGCTATTAAGTGTCGATGTACGATTTGGAGATTTAAAGGAAGTAATATTTTCGAGTAAATAAAACTTTTAATCAAGTAAAAAGAGTTCTGTTCACAAAATTGTTAACACATAAATTACGGTCAAAGGCTAAAAATTCTTTTTCTCTATACTACATCTACGCAGATAAGCCACCCTCATTGATCTACATTACAACACCAACAGCTACCAGATGAAACTACGACATCACAACCCAAAATAAGAATATTTAGCTTTTCGAACCGTAGTAATAGAGCAACTTATATATATGTTTTTGTGAACATGCATTCGGTCGCCACTAAAATATAGAATATTAACGTAAACTGAAAGTAACGACTGATGGAAGGAAATTCCAAAAAAACTCACAAATGCAGCTTAAAACAATGAAATGGTTTAGATTACTTAACGAAATTAAACAATATTCCCAGACGAAAAGAACGTTGAGAATAAGTCAGCGGGTAATTTCCAAATTGTATAATCACAACAAGACAGACAACCTGACAGATTCAGGATGCCATGTCGCATATTAGAAAATAAAAACAGTAACAGAGAACACCTTATTCTAAATTCTATTCTTTCTGGAAATTGATGCATCACATCTTGGAGCCCACTGCTTCTTCGAAGGAAACCCGTCGAAGAAACAGCGGATCTGTAATCATAAGAAGGCAGACAACCTGACAGATTCAGGATGCCATGTCACATATTAGAAAATGAAACAGTAACAGAGAACACCTTATTCTAAATACTATACTTTCTGGAATTTGATGCAACACATCTTGGAGCCCGTTGCTTCTTCAGGAGAAATCCGTCAATGATAAGTGCGGATCTGTAATCACAACAAGACAGACAACCTGACAGATTCAGGATGCCATGTCACATATTAGAAAATGAAAACAATAACAGAGAATACCTTATTCTAAATACTATACTTTCTGGAATTTGATGCAACACATCTTGGAGCCCGTTGCTTCTTCAGGAGAAATCCGTCAACGATAATTGCGAATCTGTAATCACAACAAGACAGACAACCTGACAGATTCAGGATGCCATGTCACATATTAGAAAATGAAAACAATAACAGAGAATACCTTATTCTAAATACTATACTTTCTGGAATTTGATGCAACACATCTTGGAGCCCGTTGCTTCTTCAGGAGAAATCCGTCAACGATAATTGCGAATCTGTAATCACAACAAGACAGACAACCTGACAGATTCAGGATGCCATGTCACATATTAGAAAATGAAACAGTAACAGAGAACACCTTATTCTAAATACTATACTTTCTGGAATTTGATGCAACACATCTTGGAGCCCGTTGCTTCTTCAGGAGAAATCCGTCAATGATAAGTGCGGATCTGTAATCACAACAAGACAGACAACCTGACAGATTCAGGATGCCATGTCACATATTAGAAAATGAAAACAATAACAGAGAATACCTTATTCTAAATACTATACTTTCTGGAATTTGATGCAACACATCTTGGAGCCCGTTGCTTCTTCAGGAGAAATCCGTCAACGATAATTGCGAATCTGTAATCACAACAAGACAGACAACCTGACAGATTCAGGATGCCATGTCACATATTAGAAAATGAAAACAATAACAGAGAATACCTTATTCTAAATACTATACTTTCTGGAATTTGATGCAACACATCTTGGAGCCCGTTGCTTCTTCAGGAGAAATCCGTCAACGATAAGTGCGTATCTGTAATCACAACAAGACAGACAACCTGACAGATTCAGGATGCCATGCCACATATTAAAAAATAAAAACAGTAACAGAGAACACTTTACTCTAATCACTATACTTTCTGGAAGTTGATGTATCACAACTTGGAGTTGAAGCTATTCTTTGAAAACACGTCAACGTACCTACATTGATTCCTCAAAGGCTAAAAGTTCTTTTTCTCTATACTACATCTACGCAGATAAGCGACCCACATTGATCTACATTACTATATCAACAGCTAGCACATAAAATTACGACAGCACAACCCATAATAAGAATATTTAGCCTTTCGAACCGTAGTGATAAAGCAACTTATATTTTTTTGTGAACTTGCTTTCAGTCGCCACTTAAGTATATAATATGAACGTAAAATGAATGTGACGACTGATGGAAGGATATTCCAAGAAAGCTTGAAACATGAAACGATTTAGTTTGCTTAACGAATTTAAATAATATTCCAAGACGAGCGACGTAATTTCCAAATCCTAAATAAATATTTGAAAATTGTACAAAATTATAAAACATCATACCGTGCGACAATGTAATAGAAATACCACACAATTCGTGAGCGTTTCGATTTGCATCCCGTCAAACAAATTAACAGGAAAAATTGTAGAAGACCTGTAATCATATAAACTCACAACCTTAACACAGGCTGCTACATTAACAAGTTAACATATTACATTATGTTATGACCTACCAGAAAATAAAAAAAAATACATTCCGGAAACTGCTGTATCACATCTTAGAGCCCATCGCTTCTTCGAAAGAGATCCGTGAAGATAACTCTTGGAATCCATTGTAACTTAATGTAAATACTGTACTTTATGGAAATTGATGTTTCACATTTTGGAGTTGAAGCTCTTTTTGGAAAATACGTCGACGTACCTCCATTGGTTCCTCAAATGACATACGTCGAAGATAATTGCGAATCTGTAATCACAACAAGACAAACAACCTGACAGATTCAGGATGCCATGTCACATATTAGAAAATGAAAACAGTAACAGAGAACACCTTATTCTAAATACTATACTTTCTGGAAGTTGATGCATCACATCTTGGAGCCCATTGCTTCTTCGAAAGAAATCCGTCGAAGAAAATGCGGATCTGTAATCACAACAAGACAGACAACCTGACAGATTCAGGATGCCATGTCACATATTAGAAAATGAAAACAATAACAGAGAATACCTTATTCTAAATACTATACTTTCTGGAATTTGATGCAACACATCTTGGAGCCCGTTGCTTCTTCAGGAGAAATCCGTCAACGATAATTGCGAATCTGTAATCACAACAAGACAGACAACCTGACAGATTCAGGATGCCATGTCACATATTAGAAAATGAAAACAATAACAGAGAATACCTTATTCTAAATACTATACTTTCTGGAATTTGATGCAACACATCTTGGAGCCCGTTGCTTCTTCAGGAGAAATCCGTCAACGATAAGTGCGTATCTGTAATCACAACAAGACAGACAACCTGACAGATTCAGGATGCCATGTCACATATTAGAAAATGAAAACAATAACAGAGAATACCTTATTCTAAATACTATACTTTCTGGAAGTTGATGCATCACATCTTGGAGCCCATTGCTTCTTTGAAAGAAATCCGTCGAAGAAAGTGCGGATCTGTAATCACAAGAAGGCAAACAACCTGACAGATTCAGGATGCCATGTCACATATTAGAAAATGAAAACAGTAACAGAGAACACCTTATTCTAAATACTATACTTTCTGGAATTTGATGCAACACATCTTGGAGCCCGTTGCTTCTTCAGGAGAAATCCGTCAATGATAAGTGCGGATCTGTAATCACAACAAGACAGACAACCTGACAGATTCAGGATGCCATGTCACATATTAGAAAATGAAAACAGTAACAGAGAACACCTTATTCTAAATACTATACTTTCTGGAATTTGATGCAACACATCTTGGAGCCCGTTGCTTCTTCAGGAGAAATCCGTCAATGATAAGTGCGGATCTGTAATCACAACAAGACAGACAACCTGACAGATTCAGGATGCCATGTCACATATTAGAAAATGAAAACAGTAACAGAGAACACCTTATTCTAAATACTATACTTTCTGGAATTTGATGCAACACATCTTGGAGCCCGTTGCTTCTTCAGGAGAAATCCGTCAATGATAAGTGCGGATCTGTAATCACAACAAGACAGACAACCTGACAGATTCAGGATGCCATGTCACATATTAGAAAATGAAAACAGTAACAGAGAACACCTTATTCTAAATACTACACTTTTTGGATGTTGATGCATCACATCTTGGAGCCCATTGCTCTTCGAAAGAAATCGGTCGAAGAAAGTGCGGATCTGTAATCACAACAAGACAGACAACCTGACAGATTCAGGATGCAATGTCACATATTAGAAAATGGTAACAGTAACAGAGAACACCTGATTCTAAATACTATACTGTCTGGAAGTTGATGCATCAAATCTTGGAGCCCATTGCTTCTTCGAAAGAAATCCGTCGAAGAAAGTGCGGATCTGTAATCACAAGAAGGCAAACAACCTGACAGATTCAGGATGCCATGTCACATATTAGAAAATGAAAACAGTAACAGAGAACACCTTATTCTAAATACTATACTTTCTGGAATTTGATGCAACACATCTTGGAGCCCGTTGCTTCTTCAGGAGAAATCCGTCAATGATAAGTGCGGATCTGTAATCACAACAAGACAGACAACCTGACAGATTCAGGATGCCATGCCACATTAAAAAATAAAAACAGTAACAGAGAACACTTTACTCTAATCACTATACTTTCTGGAAGTTGATGTATCACAACTTGGAGTTGAAGCTATTCTTGGAAAACACGTCAACGTACCTACATTGATTCCTCAAAGGCTAAAAGTTCTTTTTCTCTATACTACATCTACGCAGATAAGCGACCCACATTGATCTACACTACTACATCAACAGGTAGCACATAAAATTACGACATCACACCCCATAATAAGAATATTTAGCCTTTCGAACCGTAGTGATAAAGCAACTTATATTTTTTTGTGAACTTGCTTTCAGTCGCCACTAAAATATATAATATGAACGTAAAATGAAAGTGACGACTGATGGAAGGATATTCCAAGAAAGCTTGAAACATGAAACGGTTTAGTTTGCTTAACGAATTTAAATAATATTCCAAGACGAGCGACGTAATTTCCAAATCCTAAATAAATATTTGAAAATTGTACAAAATTATAAAACATCATACCCTTCGACAATGTAATAGAAATACTAAACAATTCGTGAACGTTCAGATTTTCATCCCGTCAAACAAATTAACAGGAAAAATTGTAGAAGACCTGTAATCATATAAACTCACAACTTTAACACAGGCTGCTACATTAACAATTTAACATATTAGATTATGTTATGGCCTACCAGAAAATGAATACAATACATTCCGGAAATTAATGTTTCACATCTTGAAGTTGAGGCTCTTCTTGGAAAATACGTCAACGTACCTCCATTGGTTGTTTAAAAGACATCCGTCGAAGATCATTGCGGATCTGTAATCACAACAAGACAGACAACCTGACAGATTCAGGATGCCATGTCACATATTAGAAAAGGAAAATAGTAACAGACAACACCTTATTCTAAATACTGTACTTTATGGAAATTGATGTTTCACATCTTAAAATTGAGGCTCTTCTTGGAATACACGTCGACGTACCTCCATTGGTTCCTCAAAAGACATCCGTCGGTTAATTGCGGATCTGTAATCATACAAAATTTGCAGCCTGGATGGAGGCTGCTACGTCAACTAATTAGTTGATTAAGTTAATAATTATGTGTACACTGGAATTTGTACTTACTTTTCAATATCTTCTTATTGGAGTTGATAATCCTCTTCTTTGAAATCACTACACTTTTCACTTGTCCCCCCAACCCCCGCCGCGGACCCAACAATACCCAAACGACCGAATATGAAAAAACAACATTTAGCAAGTATAGTACAAGAAATGGTGAGAGGCAAGCACCCCACACCAATAAATAAAGAAAAACATGCGTCCTACTATGTAACGGCGATCCTCTTGCCCCGACGACACGATCCACACCGCCGATGTAGAACCATGTACCTACCTAACGTGAAAACACCTACTCACACAAAGAAAACATTTATCAAACCACTCTTACACTACCGCGTCACCCTAGGAAAAAGAAGGAATCCCTCACCCAACCACACTTCTGACACAATGTCCTGACATCCCTGAGGAATAATTACTCGAAAACTTGCTCACATCACTCAAACATTCAACAACATCCACACATTTACACTTGAACTCACGCATCAACTTACACTCAACCACCTCAATACAAAACACATCCAGCTGAAGAAAATACGAACAAATCATCCTCGGAGGTTGGAATTCAATACTGCACAGTCGTATGGACGGACGGGGGATGGCTGGATGTCTCTCCAAGACTGAAACTCACTTACAGTCTACTGCGGTATTAATAGATAAAATATATCTTAATGGTACTTACCATTTGTACAAAAAATACACAAAAATGGTACTATACTTGCTAAACATTGAATAGACGAAGTGCCAAGAGTCAAATTGTCAAGCAACAAATTGTCAAACTTACCACCTCGTCCATTGGGAAACCATGCAAATCGCTTACCACTCTTTGGACGGTAACTGCAAAAAGATTAAAAAAAAGAAAATTATTAAAAATGAAATAAACAGTTAAATCGAAAGAGAAAACCATTATAATTAAGAAGAACAATAAATTTGTGTTCAATTTATATTATGCACTTTCTAGAACTGTACGGGTCACTATTGTGATTGACCACATCCAACCAGTAATATCAATCACAAAAGTTAAAATTGGTGCAGGTTGTTTAATAATTTCCAAACTATTATAAAAACTAGAAAAAAATCATGAATAAATATTTCGTCAAAATTTTAAATAATTTAATTAAGAAAGAAACCAATTATTATCAAAAAGAACAATAAATTTCTGTAAAAGTTTAAGGAACGTGTTCTAGAATCTTTTCACAACTTTATGGTTCGCCAGTGTGATCGACCAAACTCGATCAATAATTAAATGAAGAAAGACTCACCCTAATTACCACTAACTAAATTTTATATTAGCGGACACGTGTTTCGCCCACTTCACACGTGGGCATTATCATTCATAAAAGTTAATATTAAAAAAACTAAAAATCATGAAAATTTAAGTATACTACAGTTAGAACGCTTAAAATTAATATATGATATCTAATAATTAACTAAACCATCATACAAGTCATTAAAATTTAATGAATAAAAATTTAATCAAAATTTTAAATAATAAAGTAAGAAATAAACCAATTGTAATAAAAAAAAATAATAAATTTCTGTACAATTTTAACAAATGTTCTAGAATCTTTCCCTAACTTTATGATTCGCCATTGTGATCGACCAAACTAGATCAATAATATCTATCCTAAAATTAATTTTTGAAAAAGCCAAAATTAATTTCAAGTGCGGATCGGCGAATCTATTTCCAAAAAGCTAAAATTCATGAATGAAAAGTTAATAATGTTAACTAAAACGTTTAAAATTATTGTAAGAAATTTGATCATTTCCAAGCTATGAAAATTCACAAAATTATTAAAAATAAAACTAGAAATAGAAACTTTCTGAAACAGTATCAATCAATCAAGCCAATAATAGCAATCACAATTGTTAATTTCGCATAAATTAATAATCAAAATGTTTTCAATCACTGAATGGTTTTTAATAATTTTCAAATTGTTATAAAGACTGGACAATTATCACAAACAAAAAAGACAGTTTAAATATTGAACAATAAGTTAAGCAAATAAATAAAAATAAAAAGATAACAATTACTTACCATTACCGCCACTTTGGTGTTGCCTTAATCCTCTTAATAAAACACTCCCGAAAATTTAGAAACCACTACAGCACAAGTTAAGAAACTTTAAGAACGGATAAACATGCAGCTAAATCACGAAAAGCGAGCCACGGTAGCGCGACGCGTCGTGACGCATACTCTTTCCCGAAAGCATGGTCACGATAAACTGAAGAAAAGCTCGCATAATTCGTATTTATAGTCTTATTTTTTTTTGTATCCGGTACGGCCCATCGGTATCATTTTGTGCCTTTATCAAGCAAAAAATTATGTTCACTTACATCCATACCTTCATTATAATTTCCATTTCATATTTAATAGTTACAGTTCGTCACAAAAGAAAAATTAGAAAATACATTATTCAAATAAAACAAAACACTTACTACTAATGGTAGACAATTCACTTGTTTATAAACAATTGGATTTAAAACAAATATCAGAGAAAACGATAGCGGCAAACAAAGACATCATTTCTAAGTCAATGTAAAGTTATAATATATAATATTAGGTGTCACAAATGCTGACAATGTAGAATTAACTTTTATAATTCTGTTTTTTTTGTTTTTTGTTTTTGTATATACTGTTGATAGAGACTTAAACAGTCGAAATAATAGTACAATACTGTAGAGTTAATGATGAGCTGAAATGTTATAAAGTATTTCATTTTATATTATTCTTATTTATAACAGTTTTCAAATAATTGACAATTATCGTATGTATCTATTTAAAATTTTGAATAACTGTTTCTTTAATTTTTAAACACTTCTTTGAATAACAATTACAATGCATTTTATCGTTTTTAATTTAAAGACAATTTCCATTGTATTACCTATATAAATTTATTTAGTTTCCATTGTGGGTTTAACAAGAGTTTATAAGTGAATTTTTTGGTAGTTTCTGCATTCTGTAATACCGTTTTAACCCAGCAGATAATAAATCGAATTGGTTAGTATAAATGGGTTAATACATTTTCGAGCTCAAAGTTTAAAACTTCACTGAAACATGGAAAACCTGGTTCGAAAAGTCGTCTGGTTAATGTTCAAACTTTCACAAAATGTACCAGGGATAATCTCACGTTGCTTACATGCAGGCATATCTTTAAATTATTATCGTTTCAGTAACACAGAAACATTTAATTTTACTTTAAAATTCTGTTAATTTTCGAGGTATTAACCAACTGTTTGAGAAGTAGTAGTGTAGTAACTATGGAAGCACTCTCTGGTTACGCCAATAGATTTGGGGCCATTATTAACCAATGGCCACTGCGACAAACCATTGTTTACTACTTATCTTTCTTTGATAGTGTTTAGAAATCAATAAATTTAATCGTTTAGGCCTAATTATAAATGATCAATTAGATGTAAATAGATCACCGCTTTTAAATATTTCTAACGTGTAATACTCACTTCTACCCCTACCATTTTATTCGTAATTTTAGTATATAATGATATAAAGTAAAAGAATTAAAACACTTCGAAAGTTTCACAATGTTAATTTATTTCTCTGACGATCGTATACAAAAGTGTACTCTCTGAAAATGGTTTTAACACCGAAACGATCGTCAGAGAAATAAATTAACATTGTGAAACTTGCCAATTGTTTTAATTCTTTTACTTTATTTTTTAAAAAATGTTTCACCAAGTTTCAAGCGAGTCTCCAATTTCAAATAATATAATGATATTGTATTAATTTTATGTTTATTCAACTTCTTCCACCTGAAAAAGCCACAGTATGGCGAAATGATCATTGTGGTTATACAATAAACGTTTTGTAACTTAAACTTTGTGTTTAATTTGTCGTCATGGATGATGATCGAACGTGACAGATTGTATATTAAAATAAGGAATTACGAGTTTCTGCAGAAAAAAAGGTATCGTTGCTGTGTTCTAACATGAATGAAGTTATATTCTTATGTATCATTTTAAACGTACATTCTAATATGCCTTTGACTCTTTTGTCCTCCAAGGTCTAATAGTCGTCCATGCTGATAATATAAACATTTGCCAGTTTATTCCATTTGTTTCAATAATTCTTTATTAGATTTAAATTTGCTGGTCTTTTGTGATTTTTGTAAAAATGTCTTGTTTTATTTAATAATCGCGTTAATTAAGTTTATTAAATTTTATCAAAGTATTTTTCTTAAATCAGTTTTTGCACTAACCAACGACAATGTAGGAAAAGAAATGATTAGAATGATATTATGTTGAACTCATCAAATAACATATTACTTCCTGCTGGCTCGCTTTTTTGTTCATACATTACTGTATTTGTATTCGTTTGTTGTGTCGTTTTATCAATACTTTTTATAAGAAAATGTTGATAAAGTGATAGTGCATACTAAATTTATATCGCAATAGGTAACGATATGGCAGTTTTATATGTGGTATGTATTCTTTTATTCGAGTATTAGGTCATTTTTACGATTCCCACAAATTAAGTAACTGACCAGTTCAGAATTCGCTCCGCCATATTACAGAATCCAGGAAAAGTTTGAAAACTTGAATTTAATAATTTATAAATTTCTTAGCAATCAGTTCAGTACAAAGAAATTGTTCGTATAAAAAATTCAATATTATAATTTTATTAACAACAAATATTTCTCCGTTTATTTATTTTTTCATTCTACGTAATTATTACTTTTAGCTTTCATTTATAAAATCAGGATTTAACAATTTCAGTAAAACAGCTGCTTCTTATAAAGATTGGATGTTGAAATGCTACTGATTCTAGACATATTTTTAATATTACATTGATATAAAAATACACGCCATTGTCTCTTTTACGGCTTTAAAACACCACCCTGCTTATCTACTATTTTAGACTAAATAAATGTATCGTATCACACACGAATTAGCGTCATTTTTAATTATACTTTTTCACACTCACGACACCAACGACTCTCGCAGGGCCGTACCGTTATATTTTCCACATACTCCTCAGGCTCCGAAGTGCGGAGTACTTTATTATCAGTTAATTTTTAGGGATATAATAGTCTAATTGGTCGTTAATAGTTTTCCGTTTTATTGAACACTGTTAACAAATTTTTTAATACCCTATTCACTGAATAATAGAATCGTCGAGTAGATGTAGTAAGTAATCTTATTTGTTTTATTACTTACCAAGAATGCCTTGAACTTGAAAGGTAATAATTTAGTGAAATAAATACTATAATTTATGCTAACATTAAACTTAACATGTAAAATTTAATATTTAATAATATTTCATTTTTATTCTAAGCAGAGCGCGTTGACAAGGACGCAAAACTGAAAAATACATGCACAAAATAACTTAAACGTTAATATTTCGGGTACTTTCCTAAATTATTGCGGACTTACACAACCTGTCGCAAGTGTCACGGATATGTACAGTCACGGAAAAAAGTATACGGAAAGTAACAACTAAAGAATCGTCTATTTTTTTCTAGGAAAGGACACAAACGCCCTATTTGTTGTGTGTCTGAGAAGTATCAATATTAAACAATAGACGATCCTTTGTTTGTTACATTCCGGATACTTTTTTCCGTGACTGTACATATTTCTCCTTTTCTAGGAAATGACGCAAATGCCGTGTTTGTTGTACGTACGAGAAGTATCTCTATTAAACAATAGACTATTCTTTGGTTGTTACTTTCCGCATTCTTTTTGATGTGACTGTACATTAGAGTGTAATTGTTAATGTTTTAAAATAACAAGCGTAAGCTGCATTGCGTTTATAGAAATAAAAATAGTGTTCTGAAAGAAAGAATATTTCAAATCAAGAAAGGGGATAATTTATGTAATCACACGGCCTAGATGACATAAGGAAGTGCTGACAGATAGTGTTGGGATAATCGAATACTTTGCATTCGAATACAAAGATACAAATCGTTTAGATTTTAAGGTCGAGACTAGCGATTGGGGTCATTGGGTTCTATGTTAGAAAATACTAATTTTATTCATCTAATCTCTCGTCCGGTTAAAAACAGACTGTCTTCCTTTTTTTTTCAATTAATCTACTCCTTATTCATCATGCAATACATAAGAAAAATGCCAAACTATAAACAATAAACAATATTTTGCAGGCATGACAATATCGAGCGTATAATATCAATTGTACATTGATACAGGACTATAATATACATGCGATAGCCTTGAATGTTTTCCGGCAAAATGTTCGACCGACCAGTCAGTCTTTTGTTCCACCTATTCATGAATACAGGGTGTTTTCTATCCCGAACCTAACATCTGTGATGACTGATAACTGTTTTATGTCAAAATTTTATTGCAAAAGCAACTTATTCGATGGAATCTACCTCGCGTTTTATAAATTTCAAAAGTTGCTCAATTTGGATTAGTGTTGTCCTTCGTCGGGTGTACAGGCCGTCGTCGGTTGGAATTGCTTCCTAACGTTTCGCTAGCGCGAGTGGCAAGCTTCTTCAGTCGTAGACCAACAGCAAAAATGGATAGACCTCTGAAGAAGCTCGCCACTCGCGCTAGCGAAACGTTAGGAAGCAATTCCAACCGACGACGGTCTGTACACCCGAAGAAGGACAACACCAATTCATCAACTGGCCACGAAAGCCTTAATCAAGTTGCTCAATTTTTTTCTCAAGGTTTTTTATACTCGAATCTGTACTTTCTTGACTGTTAGATTCAACAGTCCCCGATCTCAACTTGGTCGCGGCTTCAGACACAAATCATAAACATTCCTCGGTAAATTCCATATTTGGAAACCTTCAGAATAATTGTTTGATAGCTGGAAAATTCACGTGCGCGTTTTTATGTTTAAAATTTTTAAGCAATTTTCGTATTGTAACAACGAAATTTGCTCTAATTGAAGGTGTACTCGAGAATTGTAATCAGTACGTGATTCCCCATTTATTTCTACATAAATTCCATGCTTGTAAACATTTAGAAAAATTGTTGGATAGCTCGATAATTCACGTGCGTGTTTTTATGTTTACAATTTTTAGGCAATTTTCGTCTTGTAACTACCAAATTTGTTCTAGTGGAAGCTGTACTCGAAAACTGTTAACACTACGAGATTCTCCATTTATTTCTACGTAAATTTCATATTTGGCAACCTTCAGAATAATTGTTTGACAGCTGGAAAATTCACGTGCGCGTTCTTATGTTTACAATTTTTAAGCAATTTTCGTCTTGTAACAACGAAATTTGCTCTAATTGCTGGTGTATTTGAAAACTGTTAACACTACGAGATTCCCCATTTATTTCTACGTAAATTTCATATTTGGCAACCTTCAGAATAATTGTTTGACAGCTGGAAAATTCACGTGCGCGTTTTTATGTTTACAATTTTTTGGCAATTTTCGTTTGGTAATAACGAAATTTGCTCTAATTGAAGGTGTACTTGAAAATTTTTATCACTGCGAGATTGCCCATTTATTTCTACATAAATTCCATGCTTGTAAACATTTACAAAAATTGTTGGATAGCTGGAAAATTCACGTGCGCGTTTTTATGTTTACAATTTTTAGGCAATTTTCGTCTTGTAACAACGAAATTTGCTCTAGTTGAAGCTGTACTCGAAAATAGTTAACACTACGAGATTCCCCATTTATTTCTACATAAATTCAATATTTGGAAACCTTCAAAATAGTTGTCTAATAGAATCTAGATCTATTCAAAAATTTTCAAAAAAGACTATGGTAGGTGCCATTTGAAAAAATTAAGTTATTCGTGTTTGAAATCTATAAAAAAAAAATTCGAACGCCCTGTATAAATTATGAAGCTTAATTTTATCGCCACGTTCGCACTAAGACTTGACTTTAACTAGTAAAGATTTCAATATTCGTAAGTCAGTTTTTATGGATGTTATGAATTTTTATAGTTTGGTGACAGTAGCGATGACGTTTTTTCTATAAATTAAACTTTCTCAGAAACTATTCTGTATCGTAGGCATACATGTTGGATATCAAAGTCACCTTAAAATTTTATGCTTCATAAGAATTCTTTGTAAAATATATACCATTCCATTTAAAGTAACAAAGTTGACATCAACTTCCGGTATAACCGGATGTGACAGACAGTTGAAATTATTTTAGATACAAACATCATCCTTGATAAACATAAACCCTAGCCCCAAATTTTCAAATCTCTAACACGCCTAGAATTCCTAAAACGTCCAATGTACTACTCAGTTTGAATCACCCTGTATAGTTTTAGATTTTTTTTGTAAGTAGATAATTGAAAACAATTAGGGTGATAATTTTTATTTCATAATTTAAAAACACGCCTTTGTCGCATCCTTAAATAATTTATATTTTAGAATGTAGATGAAATTAGAAAAACAAAAATGTATTCTCTTCTTCATCTCTAGTGCTCTCTGTTTATGTTGTAACTATCTCTCTCGCTCTTGTATTCGATAATTTTTGGAGTTGTGATCAGGCGATGGAACTTGCACGAAGCAAAACATATATAATTTCAATGTTATAAAAACGAGACTGAAGCCAGCCACGCGATTGGTTGAATTACGAAACATCTGTCGCGAACCGTCGCAGATATCCAATGTGATGCTTCTGCGTAGCATTTTATACGTCATCGCTGCTTCGTGCAGTAGCCACCGCAAATTCATGCAAGCATGAACGCTGTTCATTGCCACCAGTCTATCGCGGTGCGTTGTTGAAAGAAGTCATGTTCGCATCGTTTGCATTCAACTTACGAATTTCATCTTTTCGTATAATTAGCTTGATTTTATTACAAATAACTGGGTTGCGTTTGCATTTGTCTATTTTAGGTGAGTTAAACTAGTTAAATTCATGCGGGTTAGGTTTTGAATAAATTATCCAAAAGTTTCTACTAAATATATATTTGAGAACAATTCGTTTCCTTTTTTTGTTGGCCACTACAGTCAATTTTTACCAATGTGTATACATAATGTAACTATTTAAAATAATATTTTTTAGTATTTTATTAATAAAAAAATATATATTTCTACGTATAATTTGATATCATGACTGGTTATTGAGACTGTTGCTTCGAGTATGGTTACTTCCTTTCACAATTATCTATGTGATTATATCATAAGTTGACACAATGTTACTATTTTACTTGCTTTTCGGTGTGTAGTTTAATTTTATTTAATGTTTTAGCAGATTAACCATAAAATGAAACATGAAAGCTCTGGTTGCCATGCTGTACGGAACGTTGATCGGATCAGTCCTCTTTCACTCTAGAATGTATCAGTTCTTGAAGGAAGCGTAAAAATGCCATTTTTTCATTGGAAACAGACGCAGACTTTATTACCATAGGAAGGATTTTTCACCATGAATTTGTAAGTACCTAATAATATTTATTAATGATAGTGAACTGAATGTGAAAATCATGAAATTATCACAGGCTCCTCAACTTCTTGGATATCTGTAACGTACGTTCCTCAGTCAAGTATATCAGTATATGGTTTACAGTAGACATGATGACGTCATCTCGACATTTTGAATTTTTACCGCTTTACTTGCCTTCAGGAGCATTTTTATTTTATTTCGTGTCTTATTTATTTAGGTGTGTGATTAATACGTTTTTCTTGTCCATTTCTACAGATTGGCAATCCATCAAAGTTAATTTCGTTTGTACTGAAACAACAAGTTGTCTATTCTTCACTTTGCAACATTATTCAGTTAATTTTTGGACCAATGGGCAAGAACAACTTGAAGTTCGTGTGAATTTCACTGAAATAACAAATTATCTGCAACAGTGTCGTTCTTTCTGGACTTCGCCTGCTTTCAATGTATCTTCAGTTAATTTTTGACCTATGCATGATGGCACACTGAAGTTTACTTGGATCCATTGGAACAACACTCTGGTATGTTCCTTCCTGCATTGTATTGGCCTATTATTTTGCTGTCGACTTCTTCATCCTTGGAACATACATTCTGCAGTTACTTAAGGTGAGAATAAATTAAATTTAATTAAAAAATGCTCGTTATTAATCTGTTACCACCCTATCTGTTTCAGGTCGCCGGTGGAGAAGACAAAGAAGACCCTGTAGTTAGAATGCTTCTTTATTTTGTTTAAAAGTTAATGCATGCTTTTTTATTTGAATTAATTGTTTACTTTATTTTGCATGTCTTTTTATTTGGATTAATTTTTTATTTTGCATATTATTTAGTTCATTTTAATTGAATTCGTTTTTATTTTGCATGTTTCTTGCTTACCTCTTCGCTTTGCTTACTGCACATTCTTACTATCTTGCTTCGCCTTTACACTACCTTAGGTACTTTCCCGCGGTCTACTCTAACTTAATTTCATTTCAGACAGGGTACAGCGGAGTTATCTGGAATAGAAGGAATAGCCGACTGCCTGGCTTGCCTTGACGAAATCTGTCCGATCTTTTCTACCAATCTATTAGTTTTTGTCGTTAGTCCTGCTTAATGCTCTATTCGCTTTCAGATAATATGGCATTTCCTAAGAAGACTGAAGACATCGTATTTCTTTCTTTTTATTGTATTTCCTTTGAAATGTCATTTGTTTTACTGTGTTTCTCTTGCAGGTATTTTGTCTTGCACTTTATAGACTGTTATATTAATATATTCGCAATTTAAGCTAATAGCTAACTCTTCAAAATTTATTTTTGGCATAACTGTTAAATCCAAATTGAGTTTCATTAATAACTTTAATAATTAGAATTAATTTGGGTGGATAGGGTGGCTATAAGGGGTGATGCGGAGGCCACAGAGTGTTAGGGATGCTTTTTTGTCCCAAACATAGACTTCGAATAGTAATATAACAGCTTATAAACAAAATATTGTACATAATTTTGTCTTTTTCTTACATGTATTTTATTCTTTTTACTTTATAAACTGTTATATTAATATAATCGTAATTTAAACTGATGATTAGCTTTTCCAAATTTAATTTTTACCATAATTGTTGAAACCAAATTGAATGTGATTAGTAATTCTAATAATTAGAAGTAGTTTGGGCGAATAAGGGTTGATCCGGAGGTCACGGAGTGTTAGGGGGCTTTTTGTATCAAATATAATGTTTGAATATTAATATAACAGCATATAAACAATATATTGTACATAATTTTGTTGTAATTATAATAAAATCTTGTTGAACTGTGTTTATTATTGATTGATAACGTTATGGTAACATGTATTTGATTGAATAATGTAATAAATAATTTGTGCTGAATAATTTTGGTGCAATTGTTGTAAAATATTGAGTTGTTGTAATGTATTTATTTATTATCGATAGCGTTATGCTGTTATGTATACGAATAAATGATGTAATAAATAAATTGTTCTGTATTGGACTATCAGCAAATAAATTTGTATACATTAGAAATTGTTTTAATTCAGCAAAGAAAATTTAAATTTCATAAACTAAAAATATTTGTAGTAAATCCATCTAAAAATTGGCAGCCTGAATCATTTTATTTTTGACTAGAAGTCTGTAGTAAGCATCTATTGGAGAATGGCAGAACTAATTACAGGAATCTAAATTTTAAAATACGCAACTCTTACATTATTCGATTTACAAAATTTTTTGACAAAGTATGACCAAAAGACACTTATGCTCTCCTGATACAAATGTTGAAAATTATTCCAAAATTTTAGTTTCGCGTCATATACGAGATCTGATCAACAAATAATGTGACAATAAAAATTGAAAGTGATCTACATTTTCAACATTTGTATCAGAGAGCGTAAGTTACAGAAGGTAACCTTTCCAATATGAAGTAGATTTCTTTAGTAGAAAAATTGTCGTTAAATGTAACTATTGGAACTAGTAAAGATAAATCAGTTACTATTAGAATACTTTATTGAATTCAAATTTTTGGTCAATGATAAATAAATAAGCAATTTCTAATCTTAATGCGTTTATTCAAAATCACTTAAGAAAATACAATTATTTAAATGTTTATTTTAACATACTACTGATTAATTAATTTATTTATTACAAAATATACTGGATACTATACAGCTTGATACACAAACAATTCACAAATAGTTAATTAATTCCAAATATATTTTTAATACATATTGGCAAGAGTTTACAACAATTAAATGCGATAACTACACATTTAAGGAAAGAAAACAAATGAAATTTCAAAGAAAATACAGTGTCGAGTCTTCTTAAATTAAATTTAAATTACAATTATATTAATATAACAATTCGTAAACTACAAAAAATAAAATACCTGTAAGAGAAAGACAAAATTATGTACAATATATTGTTTATATGCTGTTATATTAATATTCAAACATTATATTTGATACAAAAAGCCCCCTAACACTCCGTGACCTCCGGATCAACCCTTATTCGCCCAAACTACTTCTAATTATTAGAATTACTAATCACATTCAATTTGGTTTCAACAATTATGGTAAAAATTAAATTTGGAAAAGCTAATCATCAGTTTAAATTACGATTATATTAATATAACAGTTTATAAAGTAAAAAGAATAAAATACATGTAAGAAAAAGACAAAATTATGTACAATATTTTGTTTATAAGCTGTTATATTACTATTCGAAGTCTATGTCTGGGACAAAAAAGCATCCCTAACACTCTGTGGCCTCCGCATCACCCCTTATAGCCACTCTATCCACCCAAATTAATTCTAATTATTAAAGTTATTAATGAAACTCAATTTGGATTTAACAGTTATGCCAAAAATAAATTTTGAAGAGTTAGCTATTAGCTTAAATTGCGAATATATTAATATAACAGTCTATAAAGTGCAAGACAAAATACCTGCAAGAGAAACACAGTAAAACAAATGACATTTCAAAGAAAATACAATAAAAAGAAAGAAATACGATGTCTTCAGTCTTCTTAGGAAATACCATATTATCTGAAAGCGAATAGAGCATTAAGCAGGACTAACGACAAAAACTAATAGATTGGTAGAAAAGATCGGACAGATTTCGTCAAGGCAAGCCAGGCAGTCGGCTATTCCTTCTATTCCAGATAACTCCGCTGTACCCTGTCTGAAATGAAATGAAGTTAGAGTAGACCGCGGGAAAGTACCTAAGGTACTTTCAAAGAACAACTAAAAAGCTAAGGCTAAGGGGATTCGTTCGGGGAGGCCCTCCCTCGGCCCACAATGCTGAGAAGAGAATTGAACACGATAACGAAACGTTGAATCATGTGGACGTCGTAGTGTAAAGGCGAAGCAAGATAGTAAGAATGTGCAGTAAGCAAAGCGAAGAGGTAAGCAAGAAACATGCAAAATAAAAAAAAAAATATGCAAAATAAAAACGAATTCAATTAAAATGAACTAAATAATATGCAAAATAAAACATTAATCCAAATAAAAAGACATGCAAAATAAAATATTAATTCAAACGAAATCAAATTTAAAAAATCGTGCAAAATAAACAATTAATTCAAATAAAAAAGCATGCATTAACTCTTAAATAAAATAAAGAACCATTCTAACTACGGGGTCTTCTTTGTCTTCTCCACCGGTGACCTGAAACAGATAGGGTGGTAACAGATTAATAACGAGCATTTTTTAATTAAATTTAATTTATTCTCACCTTAAGTAACTGCAGAATGTATGTTCCAAGGATGAAGAAGTCGACAGCAAAATAATAGGCCAATACAGTGCAGGAAGGACTTCAGTGTGCCATCACGCGTTGGTCCAAAATTAACTGAAGATACATTGAAAGCAGGCGAAGTCCAGAAAGAAAGACACTGTTGCAGACAATTTGTTATTTCAGTGAAACCCACACGAACTTCAAGTTGTTCTTGCCAATTGGTCCCAAATTAACTGAATAATGTTTCAAAGTGAAGAATAGACAACTTGTTGTTTCAGTACAAACGAAATTAACTTCGATGAATTATCGTTCATCTGCCAATCTGTAGAAATGGACAAGAAAAACGTATTAACCATACACCTAAATAAATAAGTCAGGATATTAAATTATACGTAGAAATACTTTTTTTAATTAATAAAATACTAAAAACTTTTATTTTAAATAGTTACATTATATACACACATAGGTAAATTTACTGTAGTGGCTAATAAAAAAAGAAAATGAATTGTTCTCAAATACATAATTAGTAGAAATTTTTGGATAATTTATTCAAAACTTAACCCGCATGAATTTAACTAATTTAACTCACCTAAAATATACAAATGCAAACGCAGGCTAGTAATTTGTAATAAAACCAACCTAATTATACGAAAAGATGAACTTCGTAAGTTGAATACAAACGATGCGAACAAGACTTCTTTCAACTACGCACCGCGATAGACTGGTGGTAATGAACATGAACAGCGTACATGCTTGCATGGATTTGCGGTAGCTACTGCACGAAGCAGCGATGACGTACAAAACGCTACGCAGACGGTTCGCGACAGATGTTTCGTAATTCAACCAATCGCGTGGCTGGTTTCAGTCTCGTTTTTATAACATTGAAATTATATATGTTTTGCTTCGTGCAAGTTCCATCGCCTGATCACAACTCAACCTAAAAAGTTATGATATCCGACACGTCCTTTGCAGATAACACAGTGCAAACATGATAACGTACGTTAAAATACTGACGATGAAGTAAAGAACTGGACAATAGTTTGACAGAAATGAATTCAGAATAATAGTGCCAAATTGATAGAAGTATTCCACTAAAACAGGTTCTTTATATTAATGAAGATTGAAATCTATTATAGAGCGTTTAAATGTTTAGTAAAACACATATATACATGGTAAGTACGAGTTAGGCCGCGACCAAGTTGAGATCGGGGACTGTTGCATCTAACAGTCAAGAAAGTACAGATTCGAGTATAAAAAACCTTGAGAAAAAAAATGAGCAACTTGATTAGGCTTTCGCGTCCAGTTGATGAATTTTCTATAAACGCTTACGCTTGTTATTTTAAAACGATAACAATTACATTCTAATGTACAGTCTATTGTTTAATTGAGATACTTCTCAGACGTACAACAAGCACGGCGTTTGCGTCCTTTCCTAGAAAAGGAGAAATATGTACAGTCACGGAAAAAAGTATCCGGAATGTAACAACCAAAGGAGAGTCTATTTTTTAATATTGATACTTCTCAGACACACAACAAATAGGGCGTTTGTGTCCTTTCCTAGAAAAAAATAGACGTTCCTTTAGTTGTTACTTTCCGTACACTTTTTTCCGTGACTGTACATATCCGTGACACTTGCGACAGGTTGTGTAAGTCCGCAATAATTTAGGAAAGTACCCGAAATATTAACGTTTAAGTTATTTTGTGCATGTATTTTTCAGTTTTGCGTCCTTGTCAACGCGCTCTGCTTAGAATAAAAATGAAATATTATTAAATATTAAATTTTACATGTTAAGTTTAATGTTAGCATAAATTATAGTATTTATTTCACTAAATTATTACCTTTCAAGTTCAAGGCATTCTTGGTAAGTAATAAAACAAATAAGATTACTTACTACATCAACTCGACGATTCTATTATTCAGTGAATAGGGTATTAAAAACTTTGTTAAGAGTGATCAATAAAACCATTGAAGGAATAGAAAATTTTCAAATTAATTTTTTATTACGATTTGTAGTAATGAAAATTACGAATTCTTAATTTACCGTAAATATGGCTTATCTGTGGGACAACTTAAAACCAGCAACTTTTTTCTACGCTTGTCAAAACTATAACATTAATAAACATTGGATTTTGACGTCTCTTAAAGTCAATCTTAATAACCTACCTTAGTTTAATTTTAAATTTAACTAAAAAAAGATATAAATATAAATATGGAATCAACAGAAACAACTACTCCGAGGGCTAATACCCCTACCGGCATTGAATTACACTGTTGATTCCGATGGACTTCTAGACGAAAATATAACATATTCAAAAAAGAAGGAATTAAAATCCTTATTCGTCTAAATTTTAAGATCAAAGATCTCACATTTTGAACGCGTCCTACCAAGTAGGCACAACGAACCGAAAGCCACATCCCACGACCGGTTTCGACCTATCTTTTATCATAAAATTTAGACGAATAAGGATTTTAATTCCTTCTTTTTTGAATATAAAAAAAGATAGTTTTGAAAAGCTGTACTTGAATTCGACGAACTATAAACAATCCTTATCGAGGTAGAGGCGATCGTAAACTATAGACAATTGACGTATATGGACGACGATCCAAATAACATACTGAGAAATTTTTGATTGGTGAGGCTGTATCTAACATAAAAAAAGATATTCGCGACTCTACAATTAAGCGCAGCGACCTTTTGCAAAAATGGAAATCGCGAGAGATAAATTTAAGTAAATTTTGGAGAAGGTGGTCCACGGACTATTTACTACAGTTAAGAACGGCTCATCATTCCGATCCGAAAAAATCTACTTTATTTGAGACTGGAAATATTGTCTTATTACACGACCAAAGCGTTCCACGATCGTCATGGAAGATAGTTCGGGTAACAAACATTTACCACGGGCGGGACGGCAAAGTGTGTGCCTGCGAGATCAGACTTCCGAATGGAAAACTATTAAAACGACCAATCAGACTATTATATCCCTAAAAATTAACTGATAATAAAGTACTCCGTAGTTCGGAGCCTGAGGATTATGTGGAAAATATAACGGTACGGCCCTGCGAGGGTCGTTGGTTGGTGTCGTAAGTGCGAAAAAGTAAAATTAAAAATGACGCTAATTCGCGTATGATACGATACATTTGTTTGGTCTAAAATAGCAGATACGCAGGGTGGTGTTTTAAAGCCGCCAAAGAGACAATGGCATGTATTTTCATATCAATGTAATATTAAAAATATGTCTAGAAGCAGTAGCATTTCAACTTCCAAACTTTATAAGAAGCAGCTGTTTTACTGCAATTGTAAAATCCTGATTTTATAAATAAAGTGTTCGATTTACTACAGTATCACTGTTAGCTAATTATAACGAAAATGATTAAAATTATTGTTATGATTCAAGAGTAAGGGGAGAGAATGTATTCTTGAGTGTATCTGGGAAGTGAAAATAACAAATGAAAGCTAAAAGTAATAATTACGTAGAATGAAAAAATTAATAAACGGAGAAATATTTGTTGTTAATAAAATTATAATATTGAATTTTTTATACGAACAATTTCTTTGTACTGAACTGATTCTTAATAAATTTATAAATTATTAAATTCAAGTTTTCAAACTTTTCCTGGATTCTGTAATATGGCGGAGCGAATTCTGAACTGGTCAGTTACTTAATTTGTGGGAATCGTAAAAATGATCTAATACTCGAATAAAAGGATACATACCACATATAAAACTGCCATATCGTTACCTATTGCGATATAAATTTAGTATGCACTATCACTTTATTAAAATTTTCTTATAAAAAGTATAGATAAAATGACACAACAAACGAACACAAATACTGTAACGGATGAACAAAAAAGCGAGCCAGCAGGAAGTAATATGTTATTTGATGAATAATAATATCATTCTTCTCATGACGAAAAGAAAACAGACAAAGCACAATTCGCATATGCAACCGAAAATACACCACTGTAAATCGAATTGCATATGGAGAAGTAATTTGAAAATAGCAGAGATTCTGCGACATTTTTACAATTTGAATAACTTCTAAAGAGGGTTGTGCACCCCTTACGCAAATTTCAAATACGCAATAATTGTCTACAACAGTGTCAGACAACTATATTAAGTTTTTGTGTTTATAACTTTTAAATTGGCAGAGATTCTGTAATATTATTCTTACAATTTGAATAACTTCTAAAGAGGGTTGTGCACCCCCTTACGCAAATTTCGCATACACAATAATTGTCTACATCAGTATCAGACAACTAAATGAAAGTTTTGTATTTATAAGATTCAAATTGGAAGAAATTTCGAGAAATCTTTTTTACAAATTGAATAATTTCTAAAGAGGGTTGTGCGCCCTTTGTGCAAATTTCGCATATGCCATAGTTGTCTACATCAGTGTCAGACAACTATATTAAGTTTTTGTGTTTATAACTTTGAAAATGGCAGAGGTTCTGTAACATTATTTTTACAATTAGAAAAACTTCTAAAGAGGGTTGTGCACCCCTTACGCAAATTTCGCATAGGCAATAATTGTCTACAGCAGTGTCAGACAACTAAATTAAAGTTTTGCATTTATAAGATTCGAATTGGAAGAAATTTCGAGATATCCTTTTTACAAATTGAATAATTTCAAAAGAGGGTTGTGCGCTCCTTACGCAAATTTCACATACGCCATAGTTGTCTACATCAGTGTCAGACAACTATATTAAATTATTTTGTTTATAAGTTTGAAAATGGCAGAAATTCCGAAGTATTCTTTTTAAAAATTGAAAAATTACTAAAAGAAATTCCGAAGTACTCTTTTTAAAAATTGAATAATTACTAAAGAGCGTTATGTGCCCCTTATGCATGTTTTACATACATAAAAGTTGTCTGCATCAATGTGAGACACTTATATAGTTCTTTTGGTTTGATAACTTTGAATTAGCGAAGATTCAGTAAAAATTAAGTACTATAACAACATATATTCTAAGCGTCGTGAGGGAATAATAGTTGCTTGCATCAGTGTTAGCTAATTGTAACGAAAATTATTTACTTGTGTACCTTTTGTATTCCTGTTCAAGCATCATCTTTTCAGTTTTGTCCATTTATAACACTTCTGTATTTGTGTAAGGAGCGAATGTTGATACAGAACCGATCTGTAATCTTGAGTCTATCTGTGAGGATAAAATAACAAATGAAAGCTAACTGTAACAATTATGTAGAAAGAAAAAAATAAACAGGAATATATTTTGTTAATAAAATTATAATATTGATGTTTTTATACGAACAATTTCTTTGTATTGATCTGATTGCTAATAAATTTATAAATTATAAAATTCAAGTTTTCAAACTTTTCCTGGATTCTGTAATGTGGTGAGTTGAATTCTGCAGTGTTTACTAATTTAATTTGTGGGAAATATAAAAATAACTTAGTACCGGATTAAAAAATATATACCATTACCCATTCCGATGTGAATTTAGGATGTCTTATCGCATTTTTCAAAAATTTCTCATAAAGTGTATATAAAATGTCACAACAAACGAAGAGAAATACTGCAATGAATGAACATAGATCAAGGAAGGTAACAATACCCCAGTGATGGAAGAATAAATATGGAAGACCATTAATGTAGACTTAATTTTAATAAAACAGAAACTAATAAATTTTTAAGATATTCAGCAGTAATAGACATTTGGTTATTTCCTTGAATTAAATTTTTAATTATAATGCAACGTTATGAAGAATATAGCCACAGCAAACCTTCTTCAAAAAGTAAGGTTAGTTAGACTTCGCATTTAAAGTCAGGTTAAATTTAATAATTTAAATATTTTTTAATTCGATATAGAATGAAAGTCAGATATACCATTGAAGGAGATAATGTCTCAAGAGCTTAGAGCCACAGTAATTAGTAGAAGGGTATAATAATACTAATTCAAAAAACTGCAACCACTCGAAAAATGAACGAAAAACGATTTTCAAATTTAAAATTAAATAACTGGCTCGTTCGTCAGTGTGCATCAATAGGTAACGTTTTTATTAAAGAACTGTAAGCTAATAATTACCATCATTGTTTGACAGGTGTTAAACAACCCACTCTAATTCAAGAAAATTGCATACCCCAAATTCTAGATGGTAAAGATGTAGTTGGTGCTGCTAAGACAGGAAGTGGTAAAACACTTACATTTGCTTTACCTATTTTACAAAAGCTCTGTGAAGATCCTTATGGAATTTTTGCTGTAATTTTAACTCCAACAAGAGAATTAGCTTACCAAATAGCTGATCAATTCGCAGTGATTGGTAAACCCATGAACTTAAAGTGTTCTATGATAGTCGGTGGTGCTGACATGGTTGCACAAGGACAGCAATTAATGAAGAAGCCCCACATTGTGGTTGCAACTCCAGGAAGACTTGCAGATCATATAGAAAGTTGTAATACATTTAGTCTATCAAAAATTAAATTCTTAGTGCTTGATGAAGCTGATAGATTATTGGGTGGACAATTTGATGAGCAGATTAAGACAATATTTAAAGTGCTGCCTAAAAAGAAGCAGAGCTTATTTTTTTCTGCCACCATTACAGATGCCTTGACAAGTCTAAAAGAAGTAACTGGTAATGATGTATTTTTTTATCAAGCACCAAATGAAATAGCCACAGTTGAACAATTGGAACAGCATTATGTTTTATGTCCACATGATGTACGAGATGCATATTTGGTGGAGACTATTAGGACTTTTCGGATGAATAATGAATCTGGAAGTATAATGATATTCACAGATACATGCAAGTTAGTAATGCTACTAACGATCTTTAAATGTTTTGTCTTTATTATTTACTAATTATTTAATTTTCAGAAAATGCCAAATTTTATCAATGGCTTTAAACGATGTGGGATTTGAAAATGTCGCTATGCATTCCATGATGCCACAGGCTCAAAGATTGGCCTCATTGGCAAGATTTAAATCTAATACTATAAAAATATTTATTGCAACAGATGTTGCAAGTAGAGGATTAGATATACCAACAGTAGAATTAGTCTTGAATCACAATGTACCTAAAGTGGCAAAGGAATATATTCATCGTGTTGGTAGGACAGCCAGGGCTGGAAGAGGGGGCAAGGCAATAACTCTTGTTAGCCCTTATGAGATTAAATTGCTATATGCTATAGAAGAGCTCATAAATACTAAATTAACTGAATTTAAAATTGATGGTAATATTTGAATCACTTTTATTGAATTGTATTTTAATTGCTTTATTAATTACTTAGATAAAGAAGTTGGAAAAATTTTTACTCAAGTGTCGCTGGCAGAAAGTGAGGCTTTTATAAAACTGGACGAGACAGATTTTTATGAAAAAAGGATGACAAATCTTCGAAAAAAATGGATTTTAGAAGGTAAAGATCCAGAAGAAGAAGAAGCAAAGTTACTAAAGAAAGGGAAAAAACGCAAAAGTTCGAAATCCAAACCAAGCAAGAAGAAGAAAATTCAGAAGGACACTGAAAGTAGTAATGAATTACAGATAAATGATATAAAATGTGATACATGAAAGAATAATAAAAGATTTTTACAAGTAACTGTTTCATTTTTATAATAAGTATTTAAATTTTAATTATTAAGAAAAAACGCATGTTTTAATTAAATATTCATTTATGAGTATTAAGTAGTAGTAGTAGTAGTGAGAATAGTACGTGTTATTTCATTGTTTAACAAGTTTTTAACTATTTCAAATAAATGAGGAACAGAATATAAATAACTTATTATAAATAAAATAATAAAAATAACGTAAAATTTTTAAAGCCCTACGAAATTATTAGTGCATTTATTTATATTTTAATCTTGTAATTTGTTACTGTTTAAATCATAGCTAAGGAATGAGTTGATGACTAACGAGTAAAATTGAATTTCAGATATGTTATGAACATTTAAAAATTGCGCCTTTATATTATTCCTATTTTATCGACAGTGACGAGTTTACTCTTTTCCGGTGGCGTTGACGTTCGACAGAAGGAATAAATACTTCTTGCAAGTTAATTATATACTAATACACGTAAGTATTTTTGATTATTTGAAAAATAAAATTTCATTTTGATCCTTTTTTACATATATTGAAGGCTATTTCCAGAAAATTGTAGACTTAGTGTATGGCACTTTTCCATTGTAGGTTAACATATTCCACACGTGTTTTACAACCTCGAGGTTTAAAAAATCATAATATCAATTCTTTTTTAGGAAGATGCCGTCAGTGACGCTTAAAGATGTGGACCAACACAAATTTGTACGGGCCTTTTCCCAGTTTTTGAAAAAGTAAGTTTTTTATTTTACATAACCCTAAAAACTTTACACCTAATAAACTGTTTTGTTTCTTTATAGGAGTGGAAAACTGAAGGTTCCCGACTGGGTTGATATTGTTAAGACTTCTAAAGCAAAGGAACTCGCTCCTTATGACCCTGATTGGTATTATACCCGCTGTTCTGCTTTGGTTCGTCATATTTATCATAGGTCTCCAATTGGTGTAGGTTCTGTTACAAAAATTTTTGGAAGCAGAAAACGAAACGGCACATGTCCGTCCCATTTCTGCAGATCTAGTGGTAGTCTTGCAAGAAAAGCTCTGCAGAGCTTAGAAGCTCTAAAACTGATTGAAAAGACACCAGACGGTGGCCGTAAATTGACCTCCCAAGGTAGGAGAGATTTGGACCGAATTGCTGCCCAAGTTAAAGCAAAGGAGCGTAAACAACTAAAAGCTGGTGTTATAGTTTTGTAATGTAAGAATTTTTAATAAACTATTAATCAACACATTTGAATTTTAATTTTGAAAGAGAAAATGCATCTGTTTAGTAAAATCCTTCAATTATTGTATAACAATAATGAAATAGAGTAATAAACGGTAATATTTTAATTATTTATATTTAAAAAAGTTTATTGGTAATATCTTTGT
Organism: Agrilus biguttatus; assembly: GCA_963921985.1. Taxonomy (NCBI): domain Eukaryota; kingdom Metazoa; phylum Arthropoda; class Insecta; order Coleoptera; family Buprestidae; genus Agrilus; species Agrilus biguttatus. The sequence continues at coordinate 37,547,852 of OY998119.1, read as the reverse complement.
GGAAGTGTTAATTAAAAATAATTAAATAATTTTATTTTAATCTGACACAAAATGGGTTGCCCTATTTACATATATACTAAGTTCCAAATTCGCGAAGGTAGATAACAAATTAACGGCTTATAATAAATGATTGGAATATTTTTATGTTTTAACTATTATCTTTATAAGATTCTCTAACTATATATATAATTTCAGTTTTATTGGTCTATTAAAATCGAAAATAATGAGGAAAACTATTAAGCATGTTTTTAATGTTAATTCTAGAAAGATATTTAATAAATTTAAGAAAAAATTATTTTAGAATCTAAAGAAGTATCATTTCGTGTGATTCTTCACTAATATACTAGATAAAAAAAATATATGCAATTCTCAATTTTTGAGCCTCCCAAAATTGAAAAAGAATGTTTTTGTGAATTTGTAATAGACGTTGAGGGAGAAGTTTGCTAATTTTTATATAAATAACACCATTAGTTTCTAATTAAATTCATAAATTTAGTTTATAAATCGGAAGTATTCATATTGACAAAACATATTCGATGTACTCAACAAACTAAAACTGGATGTTATAGTTATGTAATGTAAGAATTTTAAGTAAATGTTTAATCAGTATGTATGAATTAATTTTATAAGAGAAATACATATGCTTAATAAAATTCTTCAGTTATGTAAAAAAGTAAAAACAATACAGTGTTGTGTAATAGCTTTTACAATTTTATTACTTGTTAAAAATCTTGTTTATTACAGGTAAATTAATAAAATAAATTGAATATATAATTTTCCAAAATAATAAAGGTGGTAAAATTTCTATTAAAATAAGCAATTAAGCCGTAATAGCATTAATTAATACTATAAGCATAAATAATTCAATTTTTTTTGGTCTATTAAATTTGATAAATAGAAAAATAAATATACATTTGGTTCACATTTTTTATATTATTAAACAAAAAGAAAATTCCAAGGTGAAAGTTAATTTTTAGAAAGATATATTGCCCTACTCAATTTAATAAAAAATAGTCAAACGTTTTTTTGTGATTCTAATACTTAAATAAAATAAATAAGGGTAAGTACATTTTAAGCATGTACCAAATTTTATCAATAGTAACGAACAGGATGGTGGAAAATTGAAAATAATGTTTGGTCATTAAAATAAGTGTTAATAGTTATTATAAATCAAAAGTATTTATTCAAAATTATTATAATTTCGACAGAAACACATATAAAGTATATACAAAACTGGTTGCACTGCGTTATTGATTGTTTTCTTGAATTTCTTTTATCACAATTTATCATTTTTCTTTTCATTTAATGAATTAAGGCACATTATAATGTGCAACATTTGCCATCTTTATCATCGACAAACAACGTTTAATCAGGAAAAGAAAATCAGTAAAGCAGTACAATTTTGACTTTTTATTTTTAATACCCAAATATAATACGATACAAAACACGATAAAAAATCACAGGATCACCAACTTCAGTGAAATTATAAACTTTGATTTTTTCTAATGCTTACATTAGAGTGAATATGAGGGGAATATTTATTTTTGCACAGCACATATGAGCCATCTTCAGTCGACATTGAGAGTGCGTTGAAAAATAAGACACAATTTTCTTAGTTGTAAACACACATATTTACACAGATGTAAATTTTTCCGATACAATAATGTGTAATATTTTATTTAACAAATTTTAATAATACTCACTGCGTTAATTTATATCATAAAATAATCAGAGAATTTTCCGTAACGAAAAAAAAAACAACTTTATAGAATATGAGAGCAAAGCAATTACATCAACCACTAATAAATAGAATAATAATTAATATATTTAAGTTATTACGAAGTTAGAAGTTTGGGAAACAATTCTTAAACTTTATTGTAATTTGAAAGGCAAAAAGCAAAATAAATTGTTTGAGATTGTAAATAACAAAACCCTAAAATTTTAATTTCAACAGTATTTTTTTTAATTATAAAACTATTTGATTTTAAACTTTGTGTAACATATGTATAGGTATTATTAAATTATTTTTTATAATTTTTAAACTCATGGTATAATATATGCATCATAGGTACATGCGTATTTATCTAAAAACTATTGAAAACAAATACATAGTAGTTGTAGTTGATTATACACGTTTTACATATTTAAACAATAAATGAGCAACTGTTTTTTCTTAATTAAATTTTGCTAAAGAAAAAGAAAGAAATACTGAGCTTTTTTGTACGAATTACATTTTAATAAATTAATAAATATTTTCGTAGAAGTTTTGGCAGCGAAATTTTTCTAAGAATATTTAGGTATTTAACATTTAATTCTACTTGGAGATTGAGTTTTATAAATGGGATTTTTAAAGACTACAAAAACGATTTTGGATTTAGATTAGTGATTATCACGTAACATTTTTTATGAAACTAGTTAGTAAAAAGGTATCTAAGTAAGCATTTAAATGGAGTATTTTATCGGTGTATAGTTTCAAATATATTTGCAAAAATAAATAATAAGGTTCACTGATATTCCTGAGCATACAATCAAGTCAAAACGTCTTATTTTGGACACAAATTTTGTGCTTGACTGTACGTTGAAATAGACGGACGATATAGAAAACAGAAATGTTGTTTTGGCGTTAGGTATTTTTATTTTATCTTTTTCTTAACCTCGATAGATATTTGAAAAGATAAAAGTATAAAATATTAAGAGATAACAAACAAAACTTTAAGATTATATATAAAGTATTTGTATTTACTTACCACTGTATAGACTATTAGAGGAGGGGTAGGTTTTTAAGCATATGTAACATCTACTATCAAGTAAAACTATTTACAAAGTGGCTTGATGAGAACCGGCTTCCAGGGACGGGTCGAGGCTATTTTGCCTTAGCCACTGTCTAAGGTTTCTCGTTTTTTCTACCAAAGTAGTGGTAGCGCCTTGGGTGTCATGGGTGACCACGGTACTTTGGGCATTGGCGAGAGCTATATGTTGCCTGTAGTTCTGTAGACGATCGGCTAGGGTTGGGATAGAAGGGGGCACAGGAGCAGCTGTTCCTGATAAAATAGGCCATCCTAAATCGGGGTATACGAGGGGAAGTGGGGTCATAACTGCCGAAAATAAAATACGTTAGGGGATAAAGAGAATACTAATTTCGTATTGTTTATTTTGCTGGTAGCAGGGGGCCAAGGAAATATTGGATAGACAAATAATTAAAGCATTTTTTTAATAATAATCTCAGACTAAAAAAAAAACTAATCGCGACAACAAAAACATTTCAGAAGCCTTCACATGCAGGGAAAGAAGTTGTTATTCGTTTTAACTTGTATGGATAACTTCAAATAATATTTATGTCTACACCAATAAATTTTTTGATGTCTTAGTAAGCTTGCAGTAAAATAGATTTCCCGCCACTATTATAAAAGTGTTTGATTGTAACATTAACTAATAAAAAACGAACACTGAATAAAAAGCTTTGATAAAGTAAAGTCATCGCTCAATGTTTGCAAAAGACAATAGCATTATTATATCTACTTTATAAGAAATATGAAAAAATGTTTTTCAATATTTAAAACTTTAATAAAAAGGTCTCGACCAATTTTGTGGTTGATATATATTGTTAGTTATTCATTATCTGATGAGTAACTTGAAAAGTAAATCCATTTATCTCAACGTAAATGTTCTCGAAATTGTTTAGATTTTTAAGCCAAAATATTTTTTAAACGGTTCTAAAGTTTAATACCTCCTTTAGTATTTTTGGTGTAGCATTTAAACATGTAAAAAAATATCGAAAATGTTCACCTGTAGCAATGCTGCTAATATGCTGTTGTTTATTCAGCACTTCCCAAATTTCTCGTATTTCCGAATTTAGGTTTTCAAGGCTTTGAATGATTTCCGATGATTCTTTAAATTGGGAATTTTTAGCTTGTGAAGGCGATTCACCTGCCACAAATTCAGTTGAGCTAATTCCAGAGCTGGCACTGTGAGACGACAAATCGCTTAGAGTAGTATCATCTTGTTTTTGTTGATTGTTTGATGATGGTACAGATGCTCGTTGCAACGACTGTTCTAAATGTCTTAGACGTATCACTTTTTCTCCCAATAAACTTCTGGTTCGATGCAAAGACACCTCCATATCAGTCAATTCTTTCTCTTCCTGAATGAAGAGAAATGGAGGCAGACTATACCGTGTTCTTATAAAAAAAGGATGTAGGGATGTACTTACTTGACAAAGTTGTTGGAGAGTTTGTCTAGCATTAGCTCCATGTTTCAGTTTCATCTCGTTTTGTTTCTGTTTGAATTGAGTTTTTTGCTTGCGAAGACTTTCTTTTGCCCTTCGGATCGAATCTCGTTCTAGATGTATTCTGTGTCTGAAAAATTCTAACTCTGAGCTACCTTCAAACTTTTGCCCATCGGAAAACGGGTACCGTAAGTGGTATGTGTCACCTTGGGAATTTTGTGGAAACTGATCTTCGAGATCTTCCAATTTTTGCAGTTGCTTCCTCAAATTTTCAACCGGAGAACACGATCTACTATCTTTACTCTTTGAATTTCCATTTATTCGAGACAGGGATGAACTTTTCAGTCTCGAGAATAACTTTCGACGACTTCTACCAGGTTGAACTTCTACATCGGATGAATCATAATCTTTTTGATCGGATTTGATATAGTTCTTGTCACTCTTCAAACTCTTGTCGCTTGTTGAAGTGTCCAAATCTTGAATGAGAATATGTCGAGTTTTTTGGTCGAATTTTGACTTTTTGTCGAGATCGTGCGCAGCAAGACGAAGGTGTTTAGGAGAGTTTTTTCGATGGAATGATGGGGAATTCGATGATCTAGAAATCCAAAGAATTTCAAATTTACAGAATGGAGATATGAAAAAATAAAATAAAACGAAAAGAGCACATTCAACAGAAGATCATAAAATAATAAGGAATGAAATGATCCTATAAGTTGTGGAGTTAGGAGATCGTGAAGAATGAATAATTACAGTAGTAAACCCCCAAAAATCAAAATCAACACCTGAAATGGCAGTGCGAAAGAAAAACGACATCAATTCATAAAATGAATCAAAGAACTAATTAATTTCTTATCCATGGTACTGGTAAGATATGATCATCCTAAAGTATACTTACTTTCTCACCGAAGGACTTTTCTCTGTTTCTGAACCGGTAGTAGTGGTTAAACTTTGTTCTCTTCTTTTGTTACGTTTTTCAATAGAAAGTCTTACGTCTGATTTTAATTTCAGGTATTTTTCTTTCAAACACCTATACTTCTCCTCCAATAAACGTTTTTCGTAAAGAATTTTTTCGTATTTTTCGTCATCGCTATCCCTAGTGGTTTTGTTCTTTTGCTCTTCGTCTTTCTACAATAGAATGCACAATAAATTGATTTTTCATGTTAACCTAGAAAACAACAACGCCTACAACCTTGGTTTGGTATTCTTTCTGATATTTATCGACTTCGTTGGAATGTTTCTGGCGAATTTGATCTAAAATAGCGGTGTGGGTTGCTATCAGATTATCTTTAGTTTCCTCTAGATTTCTTTCAAGTTCCATTTCCAGATCTATCAGCTTCTGTTTGTAATTTTCTTCAAAGTTTTGTTTGGACTTCTCTAATTTATCCAAATACGATTGCTCCAATTTCTGTTCATCATTTTTAAAATGTTCTTGTAGTTGTTTTTTTTGTTGTTCGAGTTTAGTTTCTAACTTGGTCTTCTCCTCTTTAAGTGTTCCGTTGCTTCTGTGTTCCATTTCTTTTCTTAATGTTTCTAATTCATTGCGTATTCTTTCCTCATATTTCCGTTTTTCTTCAATAAGTATTTTTTCCAATTCAAATTTTTGACTTTGCAGTAGCTCCTCCCGATATTTTTTAATTTCAGCTTCTCTGTCGAGATCAATGAGTCGTTTTATCTCTTCCTGCTTTTTGTGGCTTTCTTCTTTGAATATTTTTTCAGCTTTTGCAGCATCTTCAACAATACGCATTTCCAAATTCTCGTCTAAACGAAGATGCCCTTCAGTAGAACTAGACGACTCTGCTTTTTCTTTATCTTCCTCTGATTCTGGAGATAATGGAGAAATTATTGGCGGTTCATTGATTGCTGTGAGTTCTGGTTTAAGAAAATCCAATGGGTCCGGTTTAATAACCTTCAAGTTTGATTTATTGTTGATTTTGGTGGTGTCATTGAGTTCTGATTTTTTTATTTTGTTATTTGGCAAGGTTACTTTCGTGGTGTCGTTTTGTTCTACATCTACGGCTTTTGGAGTTAATACGACTTTCATTTTAGCGTTGTTTTTAAGAGATTCTCCATCCAAACTCAGTATGGAGTCGTTTTCTAAGCTACTAACTTTAGAAAATAATTTATCATCCTCAAAGTCTTTGAATAATTTTTTATCGTTAGTGATTTCGTTGTTAAATGGGCTAATGGTTATTTTATCGCCTGATGGGCTTGGTGTTGTTTCAGTTTTTTTTGTGTACGATTTGAGGAACATGGTTCCTCCACCGGTGAGAGTTAATTCGGCTTTTTCTAAGTCCTTTTTCTTTAACAAAGGTTTCTCATCAAAGCTGTCAAATAGCGTTAAACCTACTTTTCGGGTGGGTCTTTCTTCTGATTTTTGCCTAAATAGTTTCGTGTCGTGTTTGGGAAGGATCTTAACGCCAACGTCGGAGAATCTTGCTCCAATTTCGCCCAATTTTGGTTTCGATCTTAAGGGAGAAAGTTTGATGTTCTTTTTGTGTATGGAAAGCTGAAGCGGAGGAGGAGGCTCTTCATAACTCGGCAAATCTTCACGGGTATAGGTAGCATCTTCTGTGGGTTCACCCATACTCAAAGATTGACTTTCTACGCGAACTTTTACCACCAGATCTCGGTAAATCTCGTCCAGCGGATGTTCCCATTGTGTTTTGTTGGTTTCTTTGTTAAAATAATAGTAACACTTTCTTGCTTCGTCGTAGCTAAAACGAACTTTAGTAAATATACCACTCTAGACTTTCTTAGAACCAACTGAAAATTATTGAGAAAATTACCAAAAAAGGGGCTCTTACTCTCCTACCTTTTTGATACTGTTAAAATGAAAGTATTTCAAGTAATAAGTAGAATGAACGTACAATGGTTTCCATCCTGGTGGAAGAGGTTTCATCAACCCCTCGACAGCCAGGGGTAGAAGCTGCGGTTCTGAATCTGGGTCAATACCGATTTTTGTCGCATAATCCTTTATTTCTGCATGAAAACAAAACATTTTTTACGCTTTAGCTTAACGTGTGTTGTATTTTTTTAGATACCGTTTCTTTTACATTCATATATTTTATTGTAATTAAAGAAAAAAAAAATGGCAATTACCTTCTACTGAAGGCTGGCTAATCTCATCAAAAACTTCTTCACACGCGACCGATTGGCCTGCATTGGTCATCGCCGCGTTTAAACACTGATAACACTATTGAAACATTTTCGAAAAAAAATGTTCGTTCGACTTGTCACCGATTTGTCACTTTGTTGACAACAAAGCTGCCGGCTGTGAACGGGAATGGGGTTGATGCTAACGATCAAAATAAATAAACGGTGGAGTAGTGCTTCCACCTACACAACACTTGCAACTAAAAATGTCGAAAAGGAAACTGCTTCGGGAATTTTAAATACACTTTATTACTAGATTAAAACGATAGAATTAAACTATTTCGAAAAAATTAAAGTAACAAATAAATAATAACGAACTTTATGAGCTTTTCGTTGAGTTATTGCAGAAGGATACAGGCAGTAATGACTAAGGAGGTAATCGATATTAACGGATGCGCTAGTTAGGGTGACATTGAACCCGTATAACGTGACGGCAATATGAGGGCTGAAGTTAATGAATAGAACAAACGAAAAATATATTATACTCATATACAGCGGACTCATTTTAATGTTTCCTCTTAGTAAAAATAACGAAACGAAATGAAAAAAATAATGAGGTTCACTTGTAATGTAGATATCTATTTATGTCTGAGGAACTTTTGTGTTGATGTTTCTTGTTCCTGAAAATGTTTCACAATGTTATTAAACATTGTTTCGGAAAAAAATGTCGACTATTTCTACTTGTGGTCGGTTTGTGTTGTGAACGATAAACATGAAGAAACAAATTCGTGTTACAACCTTGGTGGAAACACATGACACAAATTGAAATAGCTTCAGTCCTCTTTTGTAGTTCTGGGAGGCACTGGATTCAGTAGCCATTCCATATCGATGCTGTAGATTCGTACAGAATTTTGGAGATTACATTGCATATAAGTCATCTTTTCTTAGTACTCTCAATAGCTGATGCTTTCTTCAAAATATCAATAGTCAGTATATATTACTATACTTCTTCGTCATCCTTCCCATATTGCCTTCTACTGTTCAAATTCAGTAGAAACAGTAAGTTGTGCTTTCTCGAAGCTACATGCAACTACTGACAATTTCAGTTGCTTGACACTAGACACCAGAAGTTTATGTATTTTTGTCCAAAAGCTTCTATTCATTGTAACGAGTAAAAACATCAGGCAACAAAAAAATCCTTAATGTCCCTTAGGTGGAAACTTGCCCTAACATTTACTCAAACGTATTATTCTTTTTGAATATTGGTAACGCTTTAAATAATCGTGTTTGTGTTAACCAGCCTATGTGTTGAATTTTGATAAATGGTGAAGGGAGGAGGAAGGGAGTGTAATTTGGTACATCAAAGAAAGAAAATTTCAATGTATAAAAATGGATAAAAGATGAATTTAATACCTAAAGAATGGGTATACAAATATCTAAATACAATTTTTCGCTGTCTCGATTCGTATTTCGAAAAATTAATTCACCCATCAACTATTTAAGATCATTTGCATCAACAACATCATGAAAAATATGCAACATCGCAATATTGTTCAATCTTGTTTACCCCTTCGTTGATTGAATGTGACTTTTGAGAAGCTTTAGTGTTGAAAAACATTGTTCATTCGTTTATGAAGAACCGGGAATCGCCGAACGAAATTGAAAAATTTGGGTACAATAATGATTCCCAATTGTTTTCTCGTAAAAAGATAAAAATATGTCTCTTTCATTTAGATTACTGTCTTTAGAAAAATTATTCTAGTAAAATTCTACTATCAACCTCTAAAGATTAGAAAAAACTTCCATATTTAAATCTATTATATAGCTTGTAAAAGCCTTTCTGCCAGCGCCCACCTGATGAGACCCGATAGGTCGAAACGGCTCGTGGGATATGGCTTCCGGTGCGCTGTGCCTACTGTGTAGGACGCGTTCCATATGTAGGATGTGTTATTTGTAATTAGACGAAAAGGGATTTTAATACCTTCTGTTTTTGGATTCGCAGTATCTGTACTGAACCTTGACCGTAAATAGCAAAAAGATTCTGAAGGTACGCGGTATGCGAAATCATGATTTTTGACAATTGTTTATGAAGTAGTGAAAGAAAAAGCTGATTTAAATCAAGCTTTTTTACGTCTTCCGATGTTTTCAAATCACGCCAAACAGACTAACAATAACGTACTACCACACCTACTTTTTTGGATGAATCTATAACGCCAAAATCTGCATGGTGAAGGTAGGTATTAAGATTGACGATTCGATGACAAATTTCGAATGTCACATTGTCATAAATTGGGGAACATATGAGAATATAATGATTTCTCATGTGTTGATTTTCAACATATAAGAGAACATAAACTACACATTCTTAACTGTTTAATATTTGAACCGGGCAGTGCCTTTCTTTCCACTCTCTCGGAGTCTCAGTAGAAACTGAAATTCAGAGGTATAGTCTTCGACCTAGGAATCAAGCTGACCAGCTGAAGATGACTGCCGAAGTTGCAGTCGAAACGTTTGGATCTACAAATTCCTTTCGATCACAGCCCATTAGCCTGAATCAACGTCTTTGTTCATTCGATTCCGGCCGTGAAAAAAAAAAACTTCTTTGTATTTCATTCCCACCAGCTACTCGTGCTGGTGGGCGAGTAGTCCTTCCGACCTACACTGTAGTGCAAAGCTGGAGGGTAGGGCGTAAGGCCCTCTTCAACCTCCTTGAAGGAATCGTGGGAATGGGTGGGTGGTGTGGTTAGGGAGAGAAAGATGAGACGGACGAAATGAAGACAGAAGAGAAGTGAAAGATTATCTGTGGAATATTACTGCTCCAGTATTTGCCTAAATGATCCAAGGAAACCACAGAAAACTTGGACCAGAGCAGCTGGACCCGGGTTCGAACCGGTGACCTCCCGAATGCTAAGCAATGATCTAGAGCACTAGACCACGCCGCTCGGCCGTGAAAGCCTACGTCAATACATTATCACAGGTATAATGGAAAACTGGATCTTGCAACTGAACCTTGCGAAACTTAACTAAACGATTAATACATCTGTTGATATTATGGATACTGTTAATATTTATTAATTGCACATATATATAGAATGATACAATTTTGTAGTAGCAAACGTTAAAAATTTTAGCAAAGTACGATTTTTTGTTTAACACATTCGGTGTACAATATTTTTTAAAAATTATAAAGATGTAATTAAATAGGGATAAGAATTATTAAAGATATCAACTATTATTTATTAAGAATTATAATATTTAATTAGCTCTACAGGTATTTGAATTTGAATGAAAAATATTGCTAAAGAGTACCACGTAAATGGCAATTCGGGAAATAAATACTTTTGATAATATCTCAGGAATACCATTAATGTAATTGTAACAAATAATAATTCTACATTGATAAAATAAATGGTTTTGTTCTAACTTAATAGTTGCTAATTAATTATAGGATTTTCGAGTGATGATAGGAGTAGTTGCGAAAATTGCATTCTCCGATACATAGAGGTCCTTGGAGTAGCTTTATGGCATGTAAATATTAGTCTGTTGAAGCTTCCTGCTCCTGTGGTGGAAAAGGACGAGTGCGTGATAGGGATGCGTCCTGTTACGAGGCCAAGGGGTGGGTGGAGCCTCCGTGGAAGCTGCGAGGACCTTATCGATTTCAGTGTGCTCGTGTATCGTCTCGAGATTTTCCACACCCGAACCCGAAGAATGGTGAAAAATCCGATCATGAAGATGTCGACGACGGAGACGACGGTCAATCCGGGTCCCGGGGTACGCGTGTGGCGATCCGGGTCCGTTTAGTGCCGAAATGGCCGTTCGCGAATATGGAGACCACATAATCTCGAAAATGGGACAGAAGAAACGTCTCAAATGGTGGAAGTATTATTGCAAATCTGACCAGGGGAACTTTTACACGTGGTGACTCTTTCTATGTCTTTGTGATATCGTTATCGTTATCTTAAGTTGACGTCTTTATTAGTTTTCGTTCGTTTAGTGTACAGTTTTTCGTTCGGTTTTCGAAAAATCCAACACCACCTTCGTTACGCACAATATCTAGACGATAAGTATCAACCAACAAAACTAGGCATCTTTACTGCATAAATGGATTGCTACTCCACTCTATCCGCTATTTTATAAAAGCATTATGTAAGTACCTCAATTATGTTTTTTGGAAACACTTTTAGATACTCAAAAGTTAAAAGAAAGGTCATATTACATATGCCTAATAGTATTATTATACGAAACATACATGAAAGAAGAAGAAAAAAATGTTAATGTGTAATATTCGCATTCAAGTTTATTTTTGAGTGTTTTTCCGAATACTGTAGATCGTTATGGCACAGGTCAAAAAGGCATGGATGAGTACTGATCTAATTTTCTTGCAATGTTGCCAACTTAATGTAAAACCTCTTGAGCAAACAGTGTCAAGAGTCGTACACGCCGTTAACAAGTTCACTGCGAATATATGCGGATGTTAAATGTGCGCTATACCTTACGTATATGTATGTATGTTTTAAGTGCTTCAATTGATGTAATTGTAAAGTTCACACGCACTTAATATATACCCCTAAGTACACTTGACGAACGAAGAGAGAAAAAGGCCATTTTAATTATATAACGCTCCTTTCAAGTTCAGCGAAACTTTATTACATTTTTTAAAACATTTTGTTCATTTTTTTTGAATGGACTAAGAGCTATATTATATTAATTATTTCACAATGTGGCTACAAAATATTCAACATTTAAAATCAATTTATGTATTTACAATTTAAATACTTTTCAAAAATTTTATACTTTTGGTCAATCTGATTCGCCCTTTTTTGATCCTGTAACTCATGATTTGCATTTGTTTAATAATTATAAAAGTATTCCTCAAAATTCAAAATTTTAATCAAACTATTCTAATTTTGATATTAATTATTTTTTGCAGCGCATGTTTTTAAAACCATGGTGGATCTAGGAGGCTATGTAATTATATTAGTGGAAAGGGAGGATAAAAAAATAAAATTATATGGTAAGAAGTTTAAGATTTTTTTTAAAAAATTAACCGACTTATAGTAAGTTTTACGTTAAATGTAGCCTATTTAAACACTTTTATAAAAAATACGATAACGTATTGTTTTTAATGAAAGCTTAGAAGAATCATTAAAATTCTGCTACAAAACTTTAACGACGAGGACAAACATAAATTTTAATATTAAAAATTAAAATTTAAATCAAACAAACTTGGGAATTTCACTTAAAATTTTATTTTAAAACTCGATACATATTTCGCCTTATAAGGGCATCTTCAGGAGTAACAAAAATATACTAAGTAACAAACATGTTATGTTATGTTATGTTATGTTGTTTGTTACTTAGTATATTTTTGTTACTCCTGAAGATGCCTTTATAAGGCGAAATACGTATCGAGTTTTATAATAAAGTTTTAAGTGAAATTCCCAAGTTTGTTTTCTTAAATTTTAATTTTTAATTTTGAATCATGCTTCACCAAGCGATAACGGCAGATACCCTTAAGTTATAAAGTTTAAGTTAGGTACAAAATGGTTTATTGATAACCACAATCCACAAGGATCATTTTACATGCGGTGGAACGAAGAGAAATCATTTCAGTTTTAACTAACATTCAATTGTTTTCTTTTTCTTTAGATATTTATTTAATTTAACGTAAACCTCACTGTGTTATATCAAAAGTAGGATATTATAAACATATTCAAATAGCTTCAGCTTATATTAATGATTATTTTTCTTTTTCGAAATCTTACAAATGATAAAAATTAAGACTTCTGAAAATTCCTTTTAAAAAAATAATAATGTCACCAAATGACCAAATTTATATGACAAAAATATACAATTACATTTGCATAAATATCGACATTGTAGATATATGTCTTAGTTCATCAGAAATACATACCTTTGACATTGAGTTATCCTGTTCATTAGGTTCACCAGCTGACAAAGACAACTTAGAAGTTGGCGATGAAATTTTGGAAGTTAATGGTAAAAACCTCGAAGACTGTACTCATACGGAAGTCATAAATCATATTCATCAGGTAGATACTAAAGAACAAAATCGATTTTTGATTGGTTTCACAAAACGTCTAATTTTTTTTTCTAGTGCATTCGATCAAGAACAATATGCCTTCGTGTCAAAAGAAGAAGCGGAGCCCGTTTAGGTAAGTCACAGATCAATTCTCGTTTAATTAAACATAAAGTGAAAATATATAAAAGACTACCTTTTGCAAAACATTGCATAACATAATGTAATAATATATTAACACATGGGCTGAATAGTCCCGGGCTTAACAAAGAAAACATTTTTTTTTCAAAATTGATTTTATTCATCAACGTAATCTCAAACAAGAGCAACACAATCATTCCAGCGCCGCTCTAACATTTCAATACCACTTTTGTAGAACAATTTATCTTTTGCCTTGAAATAGGCCTCAGCTTCAGCGATAAAGCGATAACCTCTTCATTCGAGCAAAATTTCTTGCCGGCGGCCATTTTTTTTGAGGTCTGCGAACAGCCAGTAGTCGCTGGGAGCCAAATCTGGAAAATACTGTGGATGTGGGAGTAATTCGAAATTCAATTCATGTAGTTTTCCCATTGTTTTGATGACAAATGACTTGTGACACGGTGCGTTGTCTTGTCGAAACAATTTTTTTTTTGCCATATGCCGTTTTTCCAAATTCCTTTCGCGTTTGCTGAGTGTTTAAGATGCCTCCGATAATCGTGAGTTCCGCCGATTGTGAAGTCCGGGCTGTTATACGATTCCTTAGTGCTAAATTACTAATACTGATTGATGTTCGTCGTGAGATCTGTGCAGTTCACGGACAAAACCTTATGAGTGATGGAAAGGTAAGGAATCTGCGCAATTCAGAACAAAAGACGTGGCAAATTGAGCAAATGTATCATTTTACTGCATGACAATGCTCGTCCGCATGTGGCTAATCGGACCAAAGATCTCTTTGGTCACATCTTTTCACTGGGAAATTCTAGATCATCCTCCGTAAAGCCCTGATCTGGCGCCCAGTGACTACCATTTGTTCCTGCACTCCTGACGAAGTCAAAACAGTTGTGATGTAGTGGTTAACAGTTAACAAGTTAGGCGGCAGAGTTCTATGAGAAGGGTATTCAAAAACTGGTTGCTGGTCAAACTTTATGACAAGTGGCTCAATATTGAAGGAAATTATGTAGAAAAGTAGATTAAAGTACACGCTTTCATGTAAAAATAAAATAATTAAGATATCTTTGCACGTTTTTTATTAATTTCAAAAGGGTGCCTACTTAAAAAACATGCCTCGTAGTTAGGGATGGAGGATGTTTTCGTTTTAAGGAAATTAGCTTAGGGTAAAGTTGTATTAATTTTCATAAAAATTGACATGAGATATTTAAAAAAAGAAACATATTTTCGTAGAAGGGTTTGTAAAAAATCCTGCCACGTGTTTCTCCAGGACTTCGTTATTCCATTTTGACAATTTCTCTCTGAAATGTGCCGGCACAATATTCACGGGGGTGGAGATTCTCATACGTATCACAGGAAAAATAAAATTGTGTCTTAGATTTTAGATATTTACATTTACGAAGAAAATATAGCAAAATCTGTTAGTTTTTTCCCTTTTTTATCTTTAAAGATTGTGGATCAAAATAATCCTGTATGATTTGTTTTATACAGAGTGTTTCAATGAAACTGCAAGTTTTGAAATTGTTATTCTTTACAACGTACAAGTATTTAATTGGGTTTTGAACTTTCGACCTGTGAATTAAACTTGTTACTTGTTATTTATTTTTCAATTTCACCGGAAAATAATGAGTAGGGCATTTTCGATTTTCTTTCTCCAATTAATACTAATCATGAGTAGATTGCACACTGGGACAAGATTCAATTCGTAATTTGTAATGAATCCAGTCCGACTGAGTTTTCTTTTTCAATCCTTAAATAATTCAAAAAGGTGAGCCCATGATTCTCACTTAATTCGATTGTTTCGTGTTTGGTCGTCGGTACTCGGTTGTGACGTCACCAGGTGTTTTCGTCTACCTGTCGTCATCGACAATAATCCACGAAGTGAGTGGTAGCGTGAATGCTGTGGTCAGTGCTATGTTGATTCTCGCGACGTAGAAATTCGACTGTTTTCCGACGAATCGACTATTGAGTGCACCCTCGTGTAGATTTTCAACCCTACCGTTTCCCGGTAAGTGCGTGGTGTTTGTTGTGCGTTCTCACCGACCCCCATCGGTTAACATCCTGACGCGGTGTGACCAGTGAAGTGCGTTAAAACAGGATCGCGACAGTGCAAGTGAAAATCGGATAAATTGGAATACCATTACCTATCGATTCTTCTGGCCACATGTGAAAAGGTAAATTTAGTTCAGCCGTAGGAAGTCGACCAACGAAACTTATGCGGTCTCAATAGGTTTTTAACGGGTTTAAATATAAAAAATATGTGATACTAAGCACAAATTTGTAATACAATATTTAGCATTTCACCTTTAGAAGGTAGATAGTATTTAAGAAACCTACACGTGAAAATATACCTTCATATTGGACATTCATTTTACAATTAGCTAACATATATTTATAAATTGCCTTATTACAATTACTTTTGTTTTACTTGATAGCTTTATGGTTACTGCAATGGGAGTCTATAAAGATTATTTCTTCCTTTTATACAGGGTAATTACAGTTCCATTTAAAACAAGGCAAGACATAAATAATCGATAATATTGCCTAATCTAATTTAATTTGTTCTTTAATATAATAAAACTTCTGTGTGCAAGACAGAAGGTATCCAAGAATATTGAAGGAAGACATTTCCGAACTTAATCTTCCAATTAGTAAAAATTGGTGTTAACTAATTGCAATCATTGTTCAATTTTATAATTTTAAAATTACTGCAATTCACGTTTAGAAAGATTAAAGATTCTATACTGGGTGATTAAAAAAAAGTTCTATCTAAAATTAAACAAATAATCATCAATAATAATTAATTACATTATTTATTACAATGTCTCAATTCTACCCAGAGTTTTAGATTGCTAGAACAGTTTTTTTACATTTACTTAAACATGCAACCTAATAAACAATTTAATTGATTTAAAACACGTTCAATGGTTTAATGTAAATTTGCATTGAATAATTTTTTAACCGAATCTACGTTACAATAGAATACCTGTCGTTCCAAGAATTAATTTCAGATTATTAAATTAAAATAAAAATACTTTCATCTAATTTTAGTTCAATGTCAACCATTGCTTATTGTTTCCAACTAATATTTTTAATTATTTTATATATACTTATTTATATTTGTATTTTACAATAAATAATAGGTGAACGGGTTGTTTTAAATACTACTATAATGCATTAAGATTCTTTTTATTGCTTTACTTAACATTTAACACTCAGTAGGCATGCTAACTCACATAATTGCATATTTTATGACTTTATGGAAACTGTTTGGTTAAATAATAATTGTCATTTTTTGAAACCAGTTATTCTTATTACTTTGTATGTATACAGTCGATAAAAAAGCAAAATAAAAAGTTAGGTGTACTAAAAAAGAACACGTTTAAAGTCAAAGAAACCATTACAATTATTACGTAAGAATTTGCGTGAAATACAGAAGATGCTGAGAGACATCAACTCCCGATGAGAACACGAACCGCAATCTGATTAAATATTTTTATTTTTCATGAAAATTGGGAACATATAAATATGATAGTGTTCAAGGGAAAGGTATATTATTGTACAATTCGTGGTACAGTTATGAGTTTTTAATTACCATATTATACAGAATTTGAAATATTTTAATTACTTTAGTTAATTATAGTTAACTACCTATTTGGACAAAGTTAATCTAAACTATCTATTAAGTATTTAATAATATATTAGTATAGAGATACATGTCTTTAATATGAAATGTACTAAAAAATAACGTAATAATAAAGGGCTGGAAACATTCAAGTAATGTGTCAAAAACATTCGGAGACTTCAACGGTAGGTTAGGAAATGAATCCTTGATTATTTGAAGGGCAATTTTTCCATTACACATTGTAATTAAGTACTTATTACAGTTTATACTAGACACTTATTACACAAATATATTATGCAACGTATTTGTTCTTTACTTTCAATGTTATAATTAATTGTAAAGAATAAAATTGCATAAAATTAAAATCGAATAGGTAGGTGTTATTTGTAAACTAAAATTTGTGTAAGAATTAAAAAAGCAATGACATTATAAATCATATCTGATAGAAGAAGTTAGTATAATTCTACACAAATGAAGTGTTCTTGTCAATTTATTTACTCTACGAATCAATATCTTGAATAACTGAAGAAATTGTGAGTGAGAACTTACATAGGCAAAGGGAATCTAGGTTAAGGGTTAGAAAGTACGTTAAATTATTAGAAGGTGATTTAAGTTCTCTTTTAAAGTCCAGATGGTTGAATTGTTGGTTGTTTTGATACTGAAAATAACATATTATTGGTGACGGTACGAGATGTGGCGTATTCTAGCTGCCGTAATAGATTAAGGAGCACAATTTTTAGTTACTTTTGAAAATCATTATCGACATGACACAAACAGACTTGTAATATAAAAGCAAATTACGAGAAGTTTCGGGAAGACTTCCGGAGTTTTCAGAAAAACTCGGGACACACCATAATAATAATAATATAAATAGATTATTGGTAGATAGTATTACATAACATACTTCCATACAGACAGCTCATGTAAAATCAAAAATAACCCAAACCTTTAAACCTTATAATCCGAAGGGCAGCGAGTCAATACTTTTAAATGGTTATCAGAGTGGGGGACATAAATTGCTTCGGGTTATGAGGTTTATAAAATAGTTTACGTTATAGGATACTGGATTTAAGAAGTTTGGGTTATGGGCTTATGGGAAAATTTACAGTTCAAGTTAAGGGGTTCAAAATACTTATGTTATAAGGGTATCGCACCCCTTGGATCAAGCCCTGACTTGTAATTAATAAATATGTCTTGTTTTTTTTTTTTTTTTAGTTAGAAATTATTTCATTTTACTTGCGTCAAGATGTAGTACGTGATAATTACTGTGGTTTTGAAGTTATAATTTGATGGTAACTCAGCACACTTAAAGTCAATGCATATTTTCACATAATTATCACGTACCTGATATAAATAAATTAATATAATAAGCGATAAGTAACATGTTTTTCTTTAAACGATTACTAGTTTGTAAAAACGTTTCTATTGGTGATGCGAAGTCGAAGTAGTGGTAGGTTTCAGTTTTTTATACGTAGTAAGTAGGTAATATACAGGGTCATTCAAACTGAGTGGTACATTAGACGTTTTAGGGAAACTAAGCATGTTACAGATTTGAAAATTTGGAAGAAGGGGTTATTAAGGATGATCCACTTAACAAAAATAATTTCAACTGTCAGGCACTTCCGGTCATACCGGAAGTTGATGTCAACTTTCTTATTTTAAATGGAATGGTGTATCTTTTACAATGAATTATGAATTCGTATGAAACATAAAATTTCCTTTTTTATCCTCTTTCGATCTTTCTGAATATTTCCTACTGTTTTATTGGAAAATTTTGGATTCTTCTTAAATAAAGAATGGAAAGCATCCAATGTATCGAAAGAGGATAAAAAAGGAATCGAATGACAAAATAAAATATACTAGGTGCCATTTGAAAAAATGCAGCTATTCGTGTTTAAAGTTTTTAAACTTTGTTTTTTCTTTAAACGACCTGTACGAATTATAAAGTTTAGTTTTGGCATGACGTTAGCCTTATGACTTGGCTATAACTAATAAAAATTTCAACATTCTAAGTCATTTCATTTTTTTAAGGAAGTTATGATTTTTTGTTTAGGTTGCGATGCAATCTTTTTTCCAATAAATTAAATTATCTCAGAAACTATTCATCGTAGGTATACAAGTTACAAGTTGGTTATCAAAGTCGCCTTAAAATTTTATGTTTCAAACGATTTCATCGTAAAAAATATACCATTCTATTAAAAATAAAAACGTTGACATCAACTTCCGGTATAACCGGAAGTGCCCGACAGTTGAAATTATTTTAGTTAAATAGATCATACTTCCAAATTTTCAAATCTGTAACATGCTCAGTTTCCTTAAAACGTCTAATGTACCACTCAGTTTGAATGACCCTGTATGTTATGTAT
This sequence comes from Agrilus biguttatus, assembly GCA_963921985.1. Taxonomy (NCBI): domain Eukaryota; kingdom Metazoa; phylum Arthropoda; class Insecta; order Coleoptera; family Buprestidae; genus Agrilus; species Agrilus biguttatus. Next base: position 37,528,356 of record OY998119.1, on the reverse strand, counting down.
TAAAGAGGTAATTTGTTGATAATATTTAAAAAACACAGTTACTTTGACCCTGTCTGATGGTTTGCTTCTATAAAAAAAAATAACTGGTCAAAATCGAACGGTAAGAGCGATTTCCAACTAGCCACCGTTTCAAAGCTACTTTCGCCGATAAATTATGTAAAAATGACATTAGAAACTTGATGCAGTCAGCTTGCTTCTAGTTTTAAGAATTGTCGTAAAAATTTTATAGCAACTGTAATCGAATAGATGTATTCAATTAAAGGAAACTAAAACAACATTTCTTGTAATAAACTGTTATATACCAACTATTTAATTACTTAGTAAGTGTGATTTAAGAGAGACAATATTTATTATTGCTTAGGTATAACTTTTACAATTAGAAAGGTCCTTGTGCACCAATTCTGTGTAATTCTACTATAAAAAGAATAATTTGACTACCAAATTTTTAATTATTATAGAAAAGAAGCAGGATTAAGGCCAAATAGCTATTGTTTGAAGTTTAAAAATTATAAAGTACTGTTTTTTATTGATTGTATTGATGTAGATATTTGACGAAGCCAATCTGAAAATTCTGATACCGTAAGACAAATACCTGAGCGTTTAATTGAACGTTTAGGTGTTAGGGGTGTATTAATGGTTGGTATAAATAAATAAATAAATAAATAAATAAATAAATAGTTACATTGTCATTTTTAATTGTTAATAGGATAGTACTTGGAGTATGGTGTCTAATAAATATGAATGTGCCGAATTTTACCGATTGGAAAAATATGTACCACAAACTTTTGATTTCATTACGTTTATTATTAATTTAATTAAACAAGTCTAATATTTACGAAAAATGTAAACCAAACGCGTTATGGATATTTTAATTTTAACTATATAACAAGAGAATAATGACATGCTTTATATTAATTAAAATTTGCAAAACGATATTAACAAAAAAACAAAAGGAAAGCAGTAAAAGTTGCATAATAAATATAATTAGAAAATAGATCTTTATCAAATTAATGTCGTTGATTCTATAAATTTATGTTTGTTATATAAAATGTTATTCTTCCTTTTGTAACTAATGAAATTTTGCATTTAAATTGTTGTTTTGGGGATGAACACAAGTGTTTAAACTACTAAAATTAATAAATGTCTTTTTATATTATTTGTTTTTGATATTAAGATATGTGATTAATTAAGTTCATTTGAAACGGAATTTATAATTTTTGAATTATTTACCTTGACCGTCTGTCTGTGTGTTTGGCACAAATGGCGTCAAAGCAGTTGATGTATTACTGAATAATTATTTGTAACTGCAATATAGATATTTAAATTTACTTTGCTGCATCAAAATTGGTTAGGTAAAAGCTGAGATATAACTTGATCTTAATATGGAGAATCTCGTGAGCGTAACCGTGAGAAAAAGTTTTTCAAGAATTCGTTTAGTTTTCGATAGATTTTAAATATTTTGCAAGCACATACCAAATTCATAGATTCAACGTAAAATGAGGAAATCGAAATACGTGTTACTATTGCATTGTTTTTTAATTTTGCAACTGCATTGACACAAAAACAATAATAATAATTGTTATCGCAGACGTGTTTCGATTTCACCGTTTTAACCAATGTTTAAATTAACATTTTACTTTCGCAAATACTGACCTACATATAAATTTACCGTTCTTATCATCAGACTGTAATTCTAATAAATATTTATAAACAATTACATGGTTATGCTGGGTGGATCATTTAGAATGGGACATTACGCAAATCTAGATTACCGGTTTCGAATTTTCGAATTCTTAATAATTTAAAATGCGTAATTACGAGGGTGGATCAAATATAAACGAGCCTTTTTAAATTGCGCGCCGGATAGTTGTTCAAGGCGTATCCGGGCGTTAGGAACTTGAAGTGGGGATATTAGGTGGCACGAAAACGACGCGTTGTATAGCTGCGTTCGCTTGGTTAATAGCTATCACAATGAGTGAGAAAGAGGTGCATAGCAGCGTTGCTCAACAAATTATTATTCATATTAAGTTTCTTACACGTGAAAACATGAAACCAAATGAAATTTTGCGCAGATTGCAAGCACAATTCGGAAATGAAACGCTTTCACGTGGCCACGAAAAGTTTGATGCAAACAATTTAACAATGGGCGTAATCGTAATCGTGTCGAAAATGTAAATCGTCCTCGTCGTCCACGCACCAGCATTTCGCCGATTAACATTGCACTTGTTAGGAACCTTATTGAAGGGGACCGCCACGCCACGCCACTCCATTATGCTTCAGATATCTGGTGAACTCGTAATCAGCTATGGGACTGTCCACGCAATCATAACGAAAACCTTGGGATTCCTGAAAAATTTCAGTTCGTATGGTTCCAAAGTTGCTGATTGAAAATCAAAAAGCTCCTCGACTTCGCATCTCTCAGGCGCTTCTCACTCGATTTAGAGAGGACAACACTCCAACATCAAAACGAGCAAGCATGGAGTGGTGGCGCAAAGATGAATCAAACCCAGTGAAGCCGAAAGCACGTTTGTCTGCAGGAAAAGTTTTAGCCACGGTTTCTTGGGACTGGAGAGGAGTGCTGTTGGTCGATTTCTTGCACGAGCGAAGAACAATTACTGTAACTTCCTCAGTCAGGTGAACCCCATTCGCAGCTTTAACGCAGGCGAAATGCACTGGACTCAGCTGGAACACCTTTCATGTAGCCCAGACCTATCCCCTTGTGATTCCCACATGTTTGGTCCTCTCAAAGAAACACCAGGAGGCAAGCGATTAGCGATTTCAGACCGATGAACAGGTGGAGGCGTTTCTGCGCAACTGGATAGACAGGGCGGGTCCCTGCTTCTTTTTATGAAAACGGGATGAAAAAACTACCAATGCGTTGAGAAAAATGTAAAGACAAACAAGGGGGATATGTTGAAAAATAAAGAAATTTGTGTTTTTGTGAAACTTTTCAAAATAAGTGTTTTATAAACGAAGACTCGTTTATATTTGATCCATCCTCGTATTTACTTTTGTAGTGATATTATTGGCCTTATTACTGCTGTACCGTCGGGTACCAAATCCAAATCATTTCTATACCGATCACCCTGTACATTTTGTTATGTAACTGAGGAAACGTTTGAATAATAATGTAGTATGTTTTACTTTTAAATAAGAAAACAATTTAATTGGAAATGTTCGCATGTTAAAACACGTGCATCGGCTATTTATTTTACCTTCAACAATTATTACTTCATCGTTTACATCCACTTGTGCATAACAGAGACTGATAGCTAGACGGAAAATTGTTTTCATTTCCTCTTTGAAGGTAATATTACGTAACAAAATCTTTTTATTGTTATTTAAAAAATTAAATCGTATTGTGTGTGGATAATCACAATATTACCTGTCATGTGCAACGCTAATCAAACTTGACTTTTCAACGTCATTAAATTCTCAGATGGCGAAGGTTTACTGTTAAAATGATAATAACATGAAAAGATTCGAGTTTGTATAGGGGCCGTAATCAATGTTCATTAGTTTGTATTTATGTTTGTAAATTTTAATACATTCGTAAGCTAATAGAAGGAGAAGATAACCAATAGTTTTAGTACAAAATAAAATAAAACAATCCACATATTTTCACAAAATATTTACTGATAACAACAATCGTTTCGCTAACATTGTAGCTTCTTCAGGTTAAATGGTATAGATATCAAAATAACTTTTTTTGTGGTTATTTCCTACCAGCTACTCGTGCTGGTGGGCGGGCAGTCCCTCCGACCTATACTGTAGTATAAAGCCGGAGGGTAGGGCGTAAGGCCCTCTTTAGCCTCTTTGCAGGAATCGTGGGAAAGGGTGGGTGGTGTGGTTAGGGAGAGAAAGATGAGATGGACGAAATGAAGACAGAAGAGAAGTGAAAGATTATTTGTGGAAAATTTCTGCCCCAGCATTTACCTAAATGATCCAAGGAAGCCAGAGCAGAATTGCTGAACATTCTAGATCCTACTAGGACAGAAAACTAAATTCAAATTATGCGGTCCATTTATTAGAAACCAACTATTTACCTAATTATAATTATGAAATCCTACACGTTTCAGAAAAAAGTTTAAATTTAAATTTATTAGAATCTTTATTGTTAAATAATCAAGTAGACTTAAATTTTTCTTCATTAATTAATCTAAAAATTTTAACTTGATATTACATATTACTGTTTTGGTTATTGTATATAATATTGTTACATTTGTCAATTCTGTAACAGCATTAATCCCCCACTGCTGTATTTTGTAAATATATAAATACATCCACTATTCGATAGCTATACCATTTAACCTGAAGAAGCTACAGTTTTAGAGAAACAATTGTTGTTATAAGTAAATATTTTCTGAAAGTATGTGGTTTGTTTTATTCTATTTTCTACTATGATTAACATTCACCAAGTAAAGGCAAATTCCGTTACATCAATAGTTCTAATTACATTTAGATAACTAGGGTCTATTTTGTGCCTATTATCAAGTATGTGGGTAGGTACATTACATTTTTTATATTCGTTTATGTTTAAGATGAGCTATATGTTCCTTAAATCCAAAGTCAACCCTTCTACGGCGTCTGACCTATATATTCTTAATTGCAGTTTTTAAATTAATTTAAAATTGTAAATTCCTGATTGTTTTTGGGGTTTTTATGTTATCTTTTGATTTACCTAAGTAAGAATTCTAAAATACTTGAAACATTTTACTATTGTTTCACCCATTAATTTTAATTTCAGAGATAGGCTTATTATTAATTTTCAATCCTTGGCACCGTTTTGTAGAAAATCGATAAACACCCGGGTAACACGCATTTCTGCCGTAAATAATCAATTTTTGTTATTTTTACCATTACCATTTATATATATACATATATATTTAGATTACACGTATATTGTGACGTAATTAATGGACGTATTATAATATAGGTGGACTTATCCATATTGTTAACATTAATAAAATAGATTAATTCATTTCGAAATGACAATAGAGGAGCAACAATTGGAAAACAAATACCCGAAAGCAAAATAAAATATCCGGGTAATATTACTATAATTATTAATAAAAGTTGAAAAATCGTAGACAAGAGGTTTCGGAAATGAACGCACCGTGTCACCAGTCATTTGTCATCAAAACAATGGCAAAACTACATGAATTGAACTTCAAATTGCACCCACATCCACCGTATTCTCCATATTTGGCTTCCAGCGACTACTGGCTGTTCCCAGACCTCAAAAAAATGCTCGCCGGCAAGAAATTTCGCTCTAACGAAGAGGCTATTTTGAGGAAAAAGATAAATTGTTCTACAAAAGTGGTATTGAAATGTTAGAGTGGCGCTGGAATGATTGTGTTTGTGTTGTTGCTCTTGACAGAGATTACGTTGATGAATAAAGCCAATTTTGAACAAAAAAAAACGTGTTTTCTTTGTTAGACGTAACTGTCTTTTATTGCATAAAGAATAGCTGTTTAAGTTGTTAATTTTTATTGTACGTTACTGTACATCCTTATATAAAGCATACATATATAAATATAACTTCAACATGTATACTAGGTTTGTATTCATTTCCGATCATTTATTTTCATGTCACGCATGTTTGCAAAGAATGTACAACACTTTGTGCCATATCGCTGCTGTTTGCACGCCTCTCATTATTAAAAGTATCACGTTATTTTATATACTTTTTTAACGTTAAATAGACTAATAATAAAAACTCGGGCTTGTTATCAGTCACAGCTGAAAAATGAAAAGTGATATGCCAACAGATTGTCTATCATAAACGCCTCTTATAAAACTGCGGCATTGTAACATTTACTGAGCGTTTGACAAAACATACAAAATGTTTTTTTTGCGTGATTAGAACTTACAAGAAAACATTCATTCATTTCAATATCTGTGTGTCACCCTCTTAAAGAAAGGCGATGGAAATAAAACAGCCTTTGCCTTAATATTAATTAATTGAGCCTTCCAGAATATGTGCAATAGTTAGACTAGGATTTAGTAAAGCAAACATATATTTATTATTATGAACTTGTTTGATTGAGAATTCTACTATACACGTAAGTAGACCTCATTATTTTAAAGATTATCAATAGATTCTTGCATTTACAAAGTTTGTGAATATGCTCTGTTTCCATTCAATGGCCCCTTACAACACAAAGAATTTTAAACGTTGTTGATAATGATTTTTGCAGTTCAATGGTTTTATTTGAATTATCAAGGCTTCATCAAGGCCATGGCATTTATTAATTAAATTAGACTTACGATCAAACAAACTTTCTAATAATTTATGTATATAGTTTTTGACATTTACTACAACCATTGGACCAATCATATTATTTTACCTAACGTATGTATTATTGATGATTGAAATCAAACAAAAGTATATCATCATATATCAGGCTCATCGTAGACATTCGGATTCAACTAGTTGTTGGAAAGGGAGGTGTAGCAAACTATGCTGTACATCGTCCAAATTTCACTAAATTTGTCTTTAGATCATTCTGGACGCTGTCCAAATAATAACAAACTTCTTGTGGTACCTCTACAACACATTATCAACAAGTTAGAAATGAAAAATTATACAAGAAAAAATAAAATTCAAATGGAGTGTATAAGTTAAATTGCAATAGTTGAAATGCAAAATATATAGGGCAAACCGGAAGAGCGTTCAAAGAAAGAATTCAAGAACATGTGAAAAATTATAATGAAAATTCATCATTCATGAACCACGTTAATAACAAAAAACATAAATTTAATTTAGAAGAAAATTTCAATATTTTACATCAGGAGAGGAAAGGTAAAAAACTAGACATTTTGGAAACCTTAGAAATCAAGAAACACATGAAAAATAGCAACTTAATATTATTAAATGAAATCGAAAATGTATATAGCTCAATAATTATAGATAAAATAGTAGATGCATCCCCACCAAGATTGTAATAGTATTTAAGAATTAGTGTAAGCAAATTTGTATCAATACTTCTTCTGAAGATGCCCTTGTAGGGTGAAACGATCGTAAAGAGTTTAATAAACGTATTAAGTGAAAATTAAGTGTGTTTCACTCAATTTTTTGATTCAATATGATTCCTAATTTCCATAAAATAAAGGCAGAAACAATTAGTTATAAGAAAAAAGGTTTTCACGGGCTGTAGAGCCGTGGTATAAGTGTGATCAGTTACGACCAAGTACTTGCCAAGTCACCACGGAAGATGTCGTAAGCAAAGAACGGCGAAACGTTTGGAAAAGAAAAATTCCATGTACCACGGCAAAACAGCCCGGAAGAATACACTGTACTCTAGTCGTTACTTGCGATTCCCCGGTCAACTGTTTTAAGCTACTATTTTTAGAGTCACTAGTTCAACCCGTCCAAATTTAGATTAATGGGTACTGTTAACATTCTAAACCAATAATAAATCCAATGTTACTTATTAGTCAAACTCAAACGGTCTTGTAGAAAATACTCAAAGATTCGATTATACGATACCAAGGTTGAGATTGTTCTTCTGACCAATACAACCTTACTTTTGCTCATCACTGTATCTTGGAATTCGCCATTGGAGAGTGGTTAATCAGGTTCGATATTGTTCGAAAGCGAGTAACTTTTTAAACAGATGTACAAATGCTTACACCCACCTCTTAAACCATATGCCCATTACAATTATTTATAATACGTTTACGATCGATTTGATTGAAGGTTAATGCTGATACAATGGAATCATTAAAATCTCCACATACGTTTACTTCTAAGTCTTGGCTATTCACGATTTTTGAAAATTACCTACTATGATTCATAGTCTGTTTATGTCGAGCTATACCATACAGTCAGTATCAAATGTAAGGAACAAATTCGTTAGAAATCAGGCATCAAATATTTTCAGGAAAACGTTCAGGCGCATCGATTTTTAAATAGGGATCTGAAGATTCCGATATTGTTTTCAACATATTTAGCTGCTTTAGCTTTTTCAGAAATGGATTGTCCATATTTTCTTATTATTCATTATTTAATTACCTAACAATCTTGTAGCATATTCTATATCTATGTCTGCTTATCGATTTTTTTAGAGAAGACTTACCCGATTTGTTGTGCTACTGGACAAATCTGCTTGATTATCATAGGAATAGAATTTTGTGAGCACTGGATGAAGTGAGAACTCCTTCGAAGTAAAAAGGCCCCAGTATTCGATTTCCCCAGGATCTTTGCCTAAACATTGTTTTTCTGGAAATATTGTGCGTAAATGCCTGACAAAAGTTCAACATTTTCCCATTTCCATTCATTAAGAATTCTTTCGTCCTTTCGATCTACTGGTAATTTTCTTGATCATGTCTAAGTACCTCTTGTCTTGTCCTTATTCTTCCTTAATTATTTTTAGCAAATTAATAGGCTTAAAAGGAGACCTGGAATATCCACCACGATGTTATGTCTCTAGGCTTTTTCCTATGGGGTTATTTACGAGGCATGTTTTTTAAGTACCGTTTTGAAATTAATAAAAAACATGCAGATATTTTAATAATTTTATTTTTACATGAAAGCCTCTTAATCTACTTTTCTACATAATTTCCTTCAATATTGAGGCACTTGTCATAACGTTTGTCCAGTGACCAGTTTTTGAATACCCTTCTCATACAACTCTGCCGCCTGACTTGTTAACTGTTAACCACTCTATCACAACTGTTTTGACTTCGTCATCGTCTTGAAGACGCTTACCGCCCAGATGTGTCTTCATGTGTAGGAACAAAAAGTAGTCACTGGGCGCCATATCAGGGCTGTACGGAGGATGATCTAGAGTTTCCCAGTGAAAATATGTGACCAAAGAGATCTTTGGTCCGATTAGCCACATTCGGATGGGCATTGTCATGCAGCAAAACGAAGCCCTTGCTCAACTTGCCACGTCTTTTGTTCTGGATTGCACGGCGCAGATTCCTTACCATTCCATCACTCATAATGTTTTGTCCGTAAACTGCACAGATCTTACGATGAATATTTTATTCCGTTAGCACTAAGGAATCGTATTGTATTCAGAGGACTAAAAGATTCTATTGTCAATGTATTCAAGATTCTCGATCGGTTAGTCCACGTGGTCGTGTCTCCTCAGTGATATGGTACCTTTGATATGGTCCAACATTGTATTACATACTAGTCCTATCTCAGTTCCTAAAGTCTGAGATATTGAACTATTACCCCTCAGACTGTCTGCCGCTTGGCGAGTCCGATAATGATGATGACCTTTGAACAGCAGGAATTACGATCTGACCTTCCTCCAAATATTAGAAATGGAACACATGAGATTCTACTGTAAAAAGTGGTAACATGTGTGAGGGTAGACGCAAGTCCCTTTCCCTTACAATCCGTAGAAATGTGTGGAAATTTTCATATTCATATTTAAAAATCGACTCGACGTGCCCGAGCGTTTTCCATAAAATATTTTCCTGACTTTTAACGAATTTATTTCATACTTTCGACGCTTACTGTATGCACCTTTTATACCGTGTATTATGTTCCGGCTTGAATGAGTATTGTGCGTGTATTGGTTAATCTAATATTGTGTGCAGATTAATTTATTTATATACGTATGCATGTAAGTATGGGTGTGAGTTTGGTCAGAATTAACAATGTTCCTGATTTGCATGAAATCGACGTTGGCAACACGATAATGGCTGCCACGCATACTTAACCGACGCAACATTACCACACACAAAAAAACAAATAAAAATACGAGTAGTAGAAATTCGTGTTGCAATAGCCAATAGGTGGTACATGGGTCACTAGATAGGATTTTGAAATATATCTGTATGTAACAAAAGACATTTTTTTAATACTTACCTTACTTTCTTCGCTTTAAGTAGCCGTGCCCTTCTTTTAGGGCGTTAACTCAAAAATAGTTTTGCATCAAGTATAAATATACACAGTGTTTCAAAATATTTTTTGATAAAATATAAATATTCGTTATAAAATTTTAAGATATTCGATCTGATGTACTTATTATAGCCAAAATAATTACCCAATCAGAAAATAAGCTGAAGGAAGTTTCAGTTTGTAGTAACTATAAATATTATTTTTATTTATATGTTAGCTATTGCAAATTTTTTTTGTGTTATCCAAAAGTTATTTGACACTTGACTAGAAATGAATTAGCAGTTGACTAATTTTAATATTTTTTGGTTTATACAATTTAAACAATATAATGTTTTTTATATTTTATCACTAAACGGTTTCCACCATTTATAAGTATATAGAAATATATATATATAACAGACGGGCCGAAAAGTTCGTAGGCTGACCCATAGACGGCGCTACTAGTATCAAATTCATATGATTTTTAGTTAGCCTTAACCTTCAAAAGACGCGTGTATAAATTTGACTGCTGTTACACTATTACTTTCTGAGTTATAGCATTTTTAATGAAAGAACTTTTGTTACTTAGAAAAAATGGATGAAAAGGAATAACATGTGTTAATAAAGCATTGCTTTTTAATACTGTTGAAACCAAGGCTTGGCTTGATAAACATTATTCGTACTTTTCACCAGGAAAATCAACCGTAAAAAAGTAGTTTGCTAAATTTAAACGAGGCGAAACTGAAGCCTATTTTGAGGCTAAAGACAAATCGCATTATAAAAATGGTATTGAAAAATTGTATGACCGCTATAATCGGGAACTATATTGAATAATAAAATCAAATTCCTACGAATTTTTCAGCCCGCCTGTTACGTTTGGATTTCAGCCGTACTAATTGAATTAGCATTGTGGTTATTGATTCAACGCTTTACTAATCAATAGTGAATCTTCCACTACTATAAGTACAAGATGTACTTTTTAAAACCATTTACCCAATTTCGTGCCTTTTTTATATTCTGAACAATAACAATTTTAATTTAATTGAGCTATCCTATATTCGGTTTATTTTAGTGTCGATTTTCAGTTAAATATACTTTGCGATATAAAATAGAAATATATGTGGAAATTTCAACTCGATATAAAATACCGTGTTACATTCAATCTACATAACATATATTTAATCTTCTTTACACTGATAGACTGATTACTGCTATACTATGTACCTATAAAGGACTTCCAAAAATTTAAATTTACATTTTTTACGACTACTCAGAGATATGTAATAAAAAGGATGAATTCTACGTTGCCTTTTATCAGTTCCTAACATACAATTCATTTCGAATGGCGGTAATAAAAGAAATCACGATTTTATTTTACTAGGTGTTGGTATACCTCCCATGGAAGAAATTTGATATAAATGTATTCATTTTATGGGTAGAATCACCTACTAGTTATGTATTTTATTATTGCTTCTTTGATGATTCCAGGAAATCTATGTGAGTCACAGATAGTTCGCGATTATTACTATTATTATTATTTAGTTTTCTTTGCCTTTTAAACGGCTCAACTAGTTTTTCATGTCTCAAAACGAGAGTCAAGGCTAACTGGATGTGCTTTCCTGTAAAATCGTGTGGGCATCTTTGTGTCTATGTCGAATAGACGGCTATTATTTATCTATCTTGGCTGGCAATCAAACGTTACTAATGTTTTCGTCTTGTACAAGCTCTTTGTAGAACATTGCTTCACAAGGGTTTATTGATGCTGATAAAAAGCTTCCTTTTTTGTTTAGATTTAACTCGAGGTGGGAAAACCATACATAGGCACCCCCTGAAAGGGGGTAGCGTCAGATTCTTACTGACTAAAAACCCACCTCGAATGGGGATTATCAACCAAAAGGTTTTAACATCCCCGGGGTAGATGTGGAGAAGTTGGGTTAGGGAAGAGAATTGGGGAGAGGGTAGAGTTGTGTGGGGGGAAGGGGCGTGAGTGTTGGGGAGAGGGCGTTCGAAAGACGGTGGCCCATCTCTGATGTGAAGGGTGGGCACTCGCGCTAAAAAGCGAAACTAAAAAGCTTTCAAAATTTTACTAAATACTTAATAAAATAGTTATTATAATAACAACATAGAGTTAATTGTTGCCATCTAGTGAATTTTAGCCGCTACAGAAGATATCAAACTAGAAATCCACTAGATGGCAGCAATTTCCTCTATGTTGTTATGATATTAACTGTTCTTTATGTAATATATGGACTTAGTCAGAAATTTGCCGAGACTGCCTGTGGCACGCTGATGAGCTTCTAACAAGAGCGAAATCGCGATCCGTGTCTGGTGGTTTCGATAAATTTCTGACCAAAAGCATAATAATTGTTATTGTTAAAACGGTTATTATTGAAGTTGGAGGTGAGAATTTGCAAGGGGCAACATACGGGCTTCTCTAACCACTGTATTATTAATAATCATAATTTAGAAGTCAATAATTTCAAAATTTTACTGCTAATAATGATTACTAAATATCACAGTCGTTATTGGTTGTCAAGTTCTTTACAATTTCAGTACATGACCTACCTATGTGACTTTAATACTTAGTATTCCATTGTTTTTGATTTGTAATGATGATCCAGTTTTTCATTATCTGACACTGCATGTATCATTAAGTTAGCTGAATAAAAACGATTTCAAAATTGTCAGTGTGAGTCATTTTTTATTCCTGTATGACAATATTCATGGCCAAATTCTTACGAACAATGTTAAAAACAAAGGTCTTCACCTACACTCCAATACACCCACATAATATTGTTCAATACATTTAGAAGTATGTACGTCAATAATAATAGATATTAACTATAGGGTGTATATAAAAAATAATTATAAAAAGATAAAAGAATTGAACTGTAATTTATTTGAACTAAGTCAACCAGTTTTAAATACAGACTAAACTTTTAAGTAAATACAAATTTAATATAATTTATTTCGAATATATAAGTTTAAAACTTCAAAAGTATACTATAGGCGCACCACTTTTGGTAATCTGTCGCCTTGAAAATGTTACAATACCCGAAGACGGTTATTAGAATTTTGGTGAAATCCACTAAATAGACGTTTAATAAAGTTTCAACTTTGGAAAAACTCATTTCTTGATATATATATTAGTGTAGATATTCATTACCAGATGGCGCCCATGTTAGAATATATTACTATGGCTCATACAATCCAATTAAACAACGTATATCATGGATCAACTAATCAAAAATACTAATACACATTCTTAAGAAAGGATGCAGGAAAGGTTTCCTTTGTTATAAAGTACTACTGATATTTATAAATTGATTCTTTATTAAGAACTGCATAAGTTATTGGTCAGTAATTTATCGAAATTAGCACGTCATAAATCACTGACCAAAAAACCTTTTTGTGTTTCATTCCTACCAGCTATTTCTGTTGGTGGGCGGGCAGTCCCTCCGTCCTACACTGTAGTGCAAAACCGGAGGGTAGGGCGTAAGGCCCTCTTCAGTCTGTTTTCAGGAATCGTGGGAATGGGTGGGTGGTGTGGTTAGGGAGAGAAAGATGAGACGGACGAAATGAAGACAGAAGAGAAGTGAAAGATAATCTGCGAAATAATTAGTGCCGCTGCATTTCCCTAAGTGGTCCAAGGAAACCACAGAAAACTTGAACCAGAGCAGCTGGACCCGGAATCGAACCGGTGACCTCCCGAATGCTAAGCAGTGATCTAGAGCACTAGACCACGCCACTCGGTTCACCGATCAAATCGAAGAAGCTATTTGAAAGCAAATTCTTATAATATCTAGTTATAGATTAATTTCGCCATCTATTCCATATTTGCTGCTAACTAAATAAATGGCGAGATACTACTACAACTAGATATCATAATATTATATAAATTCGATTTTGCTGGTTATTGTGATGACTTATAACGATATATGAAAACCGATGATTCAATTTCTAAGTGGAATTTCTTAATCGAATCGAATTGCCGCACAATAATTGCGGCCCAGCGATAATTGACACCTGGGAGTTCCATTGTGAGCATCGTCTATAGATTTATTTAGCTGCTCATGGGTACTCATACGTATATATGTATGTAGGTGAGTGTATAGAAATTATTTATTGTAAATGGGACATAGAAATTTAATGAATGAATAAGTCGGAATACAAACATGCATATACATACATACATATATATATATATATATATATATGTGTATATAATCGTATGTATATAAGCGTTTGTATGCAATTATAATGTATGCCTTGGAAATTTCTTTGCGTGATATTGCTGATTATACAAACTGTCAGTGGCGTATCACAAATTATTAATAGTACTTGAAAGCTAATTTAAATTATTATGTTATTCGTTAATTCTGTGCACACACCGATGAATCATCTTGCGTGTTAAAAATTTGGCTTGTTTTGGGTATCTAGAATATGGTAATATTATACCATGAGCATTAACTATCGTAAAAAGGGGAAAACCATAAACAGCGACTATTATGTAGCGTTATTAAAGCGTTTAAAAGACGAAATCGCGGAAAAGCGGCCTCATTCACGATTCAATTAAATCGATGGCAAAATTCCGTGAATTGGGCTTCGAATAGCTTCCGCATCCACCGTACTCTCCAGATCTGGCCCCCAGCGACTTTTTTCTGTTCTCAGACCTCAAGAGGATGCTCGCTGGAGAGAAATTTCGCGCCGATGAAGAGGTAATCGCCGAAACTGACGCCTATTTTGAGGCTTAAGACAAATCGTATTATAAAAATGGTATCGAAAAATTGTATGACCGTTATAATAGTTGTATCGCCCTCGAAGGGAACTATATTGAATAATACAATCAAATTCTATCAAAAAAAATAATTTTTTCTATGCTAGTCTACGAACTTTTCAGCCCGCCTGTTATATATACTCAGTATGATACAGTAACTTTGAATTTACATATCTTACTTCAAATTTCGTAATTACACATTAACGATTAACCTGAATTTTTCGTTCCATAAATTTATCGTACAACCTTGTATGTCACGCAATCATTTTCCAATTTCTTTATGCGGTCGAAGTTTACCGTGAATTATTCTAGTAAAAGTTAAAATTTCTGTAATCACCTCAATTTTACGTGTCTAACAATGCAAAACAAGTGTTAAGCTAATTTTTTCTTTAACTGTACAATAGAAAATAATTTTATTTTGATCAACATATCTTAATAAGAGTTGTATTTTGTTAAAAATTGAATATGAACCATCTTGATGAAACTTTTCGCTCTAATTGTTTCAGATACTTTATACAAATGTTTTGCATATAAAATTCGGCTAAATTGTAGGGTATACTTGACAACTTCAATTAAAGTTGATTTTTTTTAATTACTCATTCTTGCATTATTTTTATGGCTAAATAACTCGAAAACGGGGTCAAAAAAGTTGAGAAATCAGGGTAGAGTTTCTAAATGTTTGGAATTATTTTTGGCTTATGACCAAAAGTGTAGAAAAATATCTATGGATTTTGCAGGCCGAAAAATCTACAATAATCAATTTTGTAAACATCATCGGAAAAATAAAACGATGCTTCTGGTATTTTAGTTTTCACTCACAATACAATTACACTTCTTCTTGTAATACAGCAGTTTTAAGAAATTCCATAAGTTAATAAAGACAAAGTAGAGAAATTATCAAAACCAGGCATATATTAACTCAATTGTGGTTGAAATTATTGAAAATAAAAGTTTAAAACTTACACTATTAGGATCTAAAGAAATTAACAAATATAAAAATACAGACATATTACTTAATGACCAAGTAGATATAAACCTCTCACCACTATTAAATATTTTCCCTCACTCTAATGAATATGCACCAACCTATTTATAGACATCTACTCTTAGGTAGTTTTAAGTAGATTTTGTACTTCTAAAGAAGCCACAGTGTTGGCGAAACACGTGTCAAGTTTATTTAATAAATTGTGGAAGTTATCAACTCTGTGTTTATTTCAATCCATAAGTTTTCTTATTCAATATTGATTTTTCTCCAGTATCACAAGGTGGTCAGTCCGAAGAATCCTTTCTACTCTGAGCATTTCCCGAAAACTGGAACATCCCACATCTTTTACTATTTACGAACACTAATCTAATTCCTAACTCCTATTTGTTCTTTTAATGTGTCTTTAATTATCTCGTTATTTCTCAGAAACTTTCCTACCATCCTCCTTTTTAGAAGTTAGTTCAAATTAACCGTTCGCGTGAATATATATATATTTTTTTAAGAATCCTCGACCCTGCTCTATTCTTTGTTTTATATCTCTTCCATTTTTTCCATCTGATTCCTCATAAGTCCTGTATTTGTTAATAAATTTCTATATTGCAAATAATTCTAGAAGTTTTGTCTTCATCCTCACGCCACTGTTTGCGTAAAGGAAAAGGAAAGAAATATGCAAGATAATCTGATTGTGAGATTAAATAGTATCAGTCTGACCTAACCCAGTTAACGCGATTACAACATTGTAGTGTGGTTAGTTTGAAAGAGCGCTAGTGGTGAGAAGGTTTTTCAATAATACCGACCAAATACACTGACACTCGACAGTCGGCCCCAGACCTTAGTAAGTCAGAGTCGACTGTGGAGTTCGCTGACCGCTTCGAAAACGCTTATATAGGTACATTTACCGGTCTTACAGGCTTGCTCGTTATAAATGTATAAAGTATAAACGAAATTCCACATACAACATAGGAATACAACGTTAGGCCTATTAGGTCTTACACACATTTCACTAACCGGAACAACAAATGTTTTTTTTTTCGTCTCATAAACAAAATGTAGCGCGACAACATACATAGGGATATGAACGTATAAAACTTTAGTTAAGTATTGCAAATAATACACTAAACCCCTAAATTCTATATAAAACTTCTAACTGACTGACAGTATCTGATTGAGGATGACACCTTGGGTATCAAAACGCGTTTTTAGGTCACTAAACGTTTCATGTGGAATACCCTAGGATATTAGTGTTTTATTCATTTCAGCTCCATAGAATTGTAGAATTCGAAAGGTTAAAATTACGGTTACAGCAATTACAGTTTGTGTCGTATTTCCTGTCACCAGACAGTCTTTTGTACGTGTATGTCGACACGAATATTGTTTATCAAGATGGAAAAAAAGCGCGACACCAACTATAATGACTTTATTAAATAATAGTTATAGAGTAGATACTAAATATCTAGTCAATGAAAAGTAAAACCGACAGCGACGATAGACAAATTAACAATTCCATAAGTTCTTCTTCTTCCTTGATAACAATTGGTCTTATACTATTTAATATCGACAAATATCTACGTCATGGGTACAAGAGTATCATAGTAGATGCTTCCCAAAACGCACATACTTCGAAGTTATATTTTACAAATGAATATCAAAGTTAAACATTATATTAATAATTAATTTCTTCAATTAAACTAAACAAAAAGTTAGAAATGTTTACATTTCAATTTTGAACAGGAAATGTGTTGTTTTCTTAATCTATCTTGAAAATTGCCTAAACATGTAATATTCCCTTGCGTTACTTTTTGAAAATGATATACAGGGTATTATTATACTAGAATAAAAAGAAAAGGTATCTAACTTTTGTACTTAACACTCTTGCAGTCTAAATGGCAAGACTATTTTACTACTTACGTTATATGTAAATATTTGAATCTGATTTTTTATAACTCGTCTATTAAAATGTCCCTTATCTGTATGGCCCACAAAAAAAAATTGCATTCCTCTTTTTACTAGTCTAATTATCTTTATTTTAATATTTTTTGTGGGATAATTTCTGGAATCAGTGTGATTTATTTCAAAGTTCAAATTTCAAATAGATTTTGAGATAATTAGCTGTTACAGGCAGAAGGATACTTAATTAAGTCCTTGTTACACGGAACCATAAAATCGATTGAGAATAGTTAAATCATTATGGAATTTATTGACAACACCTTCTCAAAATGATATTAGGTAAAGAAATCACTTTTTGAAAACTTTCACTTAATTTTTATTAAAATTCTTAACAAGTTTCGACCTACAATTCCCATCTTCAGAAGAAGGATTAATAACTCAGTAACAACTATTTGGACTTAAATACTAAAAATATTGTTAGGGTGGGGGGTGTAGACACTTTACACACGTTCTAACAATAGGAGAATCGTAAATACTATCTATTTCGTTTGTTACAATTTCATTGTTTGAATTTAAATGCGATCTTATCTCAATTGACTCTAGAAATTTTTAGGCTTGTACTTTCGTCCTTTATATGTAATATTTTTACATTTTCCCTATTTTCAAAAAGTGTTTACTTAATATCATTATGATTAACTTTCATATAGTAGAGACCAACTCTATCAATTCTTTCAAGAATGCCTTCTCAAAATTTTACATCACTATAAAAATTTAGAGTCAACGTTAAACTTGGAGACGAAAAATGTAAGAAAGCGCTAATGATACTACAACACCTTCTGAAACATGAAGGGACAGTTAGAGATATATTATATTTATATTTTGAGCTTTGGCAATACTAAGTGTTTGCAGGCGTCATCTAACGTTTCTAATTGAATGTTTGATATTTTTAACCATAAACTTCTTCAGAACGTTTTGCTATTTGAGCACAACTTGTGTTATTTATAATGACCAGAAAATTTTGTCTCAATGAGAAATGGAATTAACTCGTGAACTCTTCACTTTACGACGTTCGACGTGGATTATCAAGACAGGAGTGCATCGATAAACTTACTTTGACTTACGGCGGTGACCACTAAAAAAAAAACTTTTTTGTGTTTCATACCCACCAGGTACTCGTGCTGGTGGGCGGGCAGTCCCTCCGAGCTACACTTTAGTGCAAAGCCGGAGAGTAGGGCGTAAGGCCCTCATCAGCCTCCTTGCAAGAATCATGGGAATGGATGGATGGTGTGGTTAGGGAGAGAAATATGAGACGGACGATATGAAAACAGAAGAGAAGTGAAAGATTATCTGTGAAATATTACTGCCCCAGCATTTGCCTAAATGATCCAAGCAAACCACAGAAAACTTGAACCAGAGCAGCCGGACCCGGGTATCATGGCCACTATGAATCGCTTGTATAACGAATTTAATCAAATCATTAATTAATACTAGATAGATACTAATAGAAAAACCATCTTCTCCGAGAAATACAAAAAGTATTCAGCAGTATCTATGAATCTGTACAAAATACTGTAACAATTACAAGACAGCTCCTTTGTACATAACTAACTGTTGTTTTATTGCACCAATTTATAATTTTGATTCAGATTTAATTTCTCGAAGATTCGCTTTCAACATGTATATAATAATTAAGACTTTTTCTTGTTGAAACATGTATAATGCAAATACAGGATGTGGCTGTATGCACTATGTACAGTAGTTTTATCACGAGCTGTTGTTAATCGTATACACGTTTCTATTGTTCCATTTTCTATGCGGCAATGAAATTGGATTTTCATCTAATTAAAAGCAACAGCGAATATGCCCAGAAAATGTCAAAAGATCATTTGCAATATTACTTGATACTTACGTAGTTTGATCGAATAGACACAATTAAGTTAATGGTGTTTATTTATTGTAAAGAGAAGCTAATTTAAAATTGACATCGAATCACTAATATTATTGCTATTATAATAATATTAGTTTATCGTGAGAAATACAGACGTTTTTACTTAATATAAAAGTTGTATTATTGTGTATAAAAATATAAATATGGAATCAACAGAAACAACTACTGCGAGGGCTAATACCCCTACTGGCATGTAATTACACTGTTGATTCCGATGGATTCTTAGACGAAGATATAACATATTAAAAAAAAAGAAGGCATTAAAATTGATGAGAAATGTAGGATTTGTAATCTTTTATAGTTAGACGAGTGGGAATTTTAATGCCTTCTTTTTTTGAATACATTATTGTGTAAGAACAAAAATAAGTTCTTGGTCGAGTAATTTATCGAAACTACCAGACGTGGATCGCGATTTCGATCTCATTAGATCTCATCATTACGCCATAACGTAACGTTATGAAATACGGCAATAGTAGCAAAAGAAGGTAGATGGCGACGTACTGCCATATCGTCATATTATTGTATGTTCGGCGCATTCACCACAATTGTCCTCTATAATACCATAAGAATGTAAAGTACACAAATGGCAATTGCCCATATATTTTATATTAATCCTTGTAATTTATGAAATTCTGTAGTTGTCATTAAATATTTATAGAGGACGATGTACTATCAGTTATTATTAATTATATTGTAAGTATGGTTTTATCCATTATAATCTATCGAAATTACCATAGTGTTCTAATGAGAATTAATAAGTTATGAAGAAAATTGGAAACTTTGGCGGCTTTGTAGAACATAGTAAGTAGCTCAAATTTCAACACCAAAATACAACACAAACGTCCGAAGTACTTTTCGATAAGAAGATTACCTTCTTCAGGAACTGAAGAGAACTAAAACCTAAAGGCGATGTAACCAATATAAATACTGACTAATTTTATGGTCTAGTGAACATGGCTCAGTTTAACCATCAACGTTCAGTGGACCTTACAAAACAATAACAAAACAAATTAAAGTCAAACTAAATATCGGAGAACTAGGCATAGGACCTTTTAAAAAAAAAGAAGGTGATACAATCCTTTTTCGTCGAATAATAAAGGATCACAGATCCCACATTTGGAGCGTGTCCTACACGGTAGACACAGCGCACTGAAAGGATATTCCACGACCGGTTTCGACCTATCGGGTTTCATCAGGTGGACGCTGGCAGAAAGGCTTTTACAAGCTATATAATAGATTTAAATATGGAATCAGCAGAAACAACTGCTCCGAGGGCTAATACCCCTGCTGGCATTGAATTGACCTTTGTCACTGTTAGGAGAGCTTAACCTATCTTTATTAATATATATACATTCAAAACTATCAAATAGATAGTTATTTTTAGTTTCCTTGACTAATTTAAGATTATCAATATTGATCCTGTGTTTTTCTGTAAGAATATGTTGGGCAACACTTGATTTTTCTGTTCTACCAGACCTAATATGACCTAAGTATTATTTATATTAGTTACACTTATTTTTTAGTACTATTCGGTACCCGAAGAAGGTAACGTCTTGTTAACGAAAACGTTCAGTGTTGTGTTTTGTTTGAGCCATTTACTGTGTTCTATTAATAAGTTAATAATAAATCGTGATCTAGATATAGAGGTTTCGATAAAATGCTGATGAACAACTATATACTAGTATAAGAAGTTGATAGAACTGATTGATTGTTGTGTCACAGCGATTAGTAAAATTCAAAAATTTCTTGTTGAAGGCATTAACCACATTAACCACGTCTCATCTTGTTGCATCAAATCCTTCATAGAGAAGATGACTTCTACAATATAAAACGTTAATTTCTTACGATTAGATAATTACTTATTTACAAGTACTTTCACTTTGAAGTATTGCATAAATAATAATAGACGCAGTGCTTTCCAATATTAGAATTTATTCTTTCGAATAAAGAATTTCAAAAGTAGAAAGGTGATGTTTATAATGGACAATTTTACTTAAAAATTTTGGGAACATTTAACCGTCTATTAAATAATTTACTAAATTACTAATCAAAACAATTACTTATTTAGAAATCAACAAACTAATGTATGAAATATACTTTTTTACTTTTGGATTAACATATTTAAAATAAGAAGGCATTAAAATCCCTTTTCGTCTAAATTTTAAGGATCACAGATCCCACATTTGGAACGCGTCCTACACAGTATGCACAGCGCACCGAAAGCCATATCCTACGACCGGTTTCGACCTATCTCATCAGGTGAGCGCTGGCTATATTTATTATATAGTCTGTAAAGGCCTTTCTGCCAGCGCCTACCTGATGAGACCCGATGGGTCGAAACCGGTCGTGGGATATGACTTTCGGTGCGCTGTGCCTACTGTGCAGGACGCGTTCCAAATATGGGATCTGTGATCATTTATAATTATACGAAAAAGGATTTTAATACCTTGAATATGTTATATCTTCGTCTAAGAATCCATCGGAATCAACAGCGTAATTCAATGCCGGTAGGGGTATTAGCCCTCCATAATTTCTATTTAAGATCGATATTATTTTATGATCGGCTAGAAGTCAAGTTTTAATTAATTTCAAGTTCAAAAGAAATGAGGAAAAGTTAGTGTGTCGTACATATAATAATTAAAAGTCTGCTAGCTTAGTAATGACTGTGTTTTCAACCCGATACTCAAGTTAATTAGCATTTCCCGGGCAGTTTTTAATTCCCATGACGAGTACTGTTGTTTGTGAAAGACACAGTTTCAATTATTAGCAACTCTTTGTCGAGAAGGCCCTGCTGGCTCTCTCTCTCTCGTTAATTATACTGGAAGAAACAAAAAAAAAAAAAATAAGAAGCCGCGATAAAAGTTGACTGTCACTCTATTGGCGCAGTAATTATTTCTACCCTCTGGAAAAATAACGAATGTCAAACAGCTCACTGTCGCCAAAAATTCAGTGGCAATAATCCCCGAGACAAATTAGTACAAAAGCTTGTAATTTAAAACAGCACCATTTGCATAAATTCTAATTATGCCTCCAATTTACACAAGTTGATGATTTTATTTACAAATTTAAAAAATTAAGGATACCCAATTTGGGTTTCATTTTTTTTTTAAAACTCTAGTTATGTTTTACATTTCCTATAGAACACTCTAATAATAGAACCGTTAGCGAAGTGCTACAATCGTTTAAAGTTTTTTTTTTAATAGAAGGGAGGCAATATGTCTTTTGAATTCGCACATTTTCGGTAATATCTTTAAACAATTAAACACAACCGAAATTACTTTGTTGTTTCACTTTATTTAGTTGCTATCTACGTTACTATAGTTTCGATACAAGAGTATCATTATCAAGCGATTCTTAATTAATGAATACAGGTACCTGTTGAGGGGTTTATATAAATAAATGTACCAAGGATAACTAGTAATATTATAAATAATGTTATAAAATTTTGTGCAGAGGTGTTTGGTATAAATCTATTTGTTCGTTTAAGATGATTTTGTTTGGGTTTCATGTTGATTTATGAATTTCTATTGCTTCCAACATATTTAATTTAAATCCTTTTTCTGTAAGATGTAGAACTTGAAGATTTTCGATGTCTGCGAAGCGGTGTTTACTATTGATGTAGTGGTTAGCGAAATTAGAGTCCGTTTTCTTGTAGTTTAAAGGACCGGAGGTGTTCGTTAAAACGGATTTTAAACTGTCTGCCAGTTTGGCCTATATAGAAGGCATCGCATTCAGGCAATTTTAATTTATAAACTCCACTCTTTTAATTGTTTAAAAATGAATTATCACAAAGTGGAGCTAGAATCTATCAAGTTTTTGAAACAGTATTATTAAGCAGCGTCTTAAAATCAATTATTTGTGAAAGTTTTGTAATTTAATTTCACGTTAATTATCTTTCGTAAAGTAGAGGCCAATTTGACAATTCAAAGTTTTATTTGTTTTAATTCGTATTATTCTTTTGCAGCTCTGGACTTAGACCTGTGTTCCAGCAGTGTTCAAGATGCGTTTGTTATTGCAGTGGAACAGCAGGCCAGGGAGCGTTTGGAGCGGCTCTCTGCCCTCAAACGTATCACTCCCGTCGACATGACAAAATTGTCACAACAGGTAAAACAATCAATTACTTATTAATCTTAATATTTTCTTGACGATCACCGAGCGACGTGGTCTAGTGTAGTAGGAATTAATAAAACACAAAGAACGTTTCACTAAGTTTAACCGAAAACCTCGATAAATTTGTTTCGACTGAAACGAAAGTGTATTGATAGCATAAAAGTCATTGCTGATTTTAGTGAAGTCTTTAAACACCCACTACAAAAAAAGGTGGAATTGTAAGATAATCGAAAACAGACTTTTCAATTTAGAAAGGTTTTTTAAATACCATACAAATTGTCTACAACCTACTATCAAAAAAAAAAAAAAAAATACATTGGTCAATCCGGCAGAGCTATTTCAAAATGCGTTGTTGAGCACGAAGGCGCAATAAAAAACAATAAAATTGATTCAAGTAGTATGGTCGACCATTGTATTACGTTTAACCACTCTTTAGATTCTAATATCAATATTCTATACTGTAATATCCCGAAGAGCAGGACGTTTAAATATTGTTGCTCACAACAATTTTTAACTTATTTTGTCTTACAATTAATAATTAAGTAACTAAACTTGATCATGTAAACAGTGTGTGTCCAAACAAAATAAATTAAAAATTGTTGTGAGCAACAAACTTCGAAAAGTCTTAGTCTGATGATGGTTGAATAAGCCGAAACGATACAAATGAATTAACAACAATGTAATAAAAACACACACACGATATTGTTTTACTCTATTTTATTAGAACTATTCTAACAATTGTTTCGACTGATTAGGTCATCATCTGAGAGTCCGAACTCGGGTCCGGTTGCTCTGGTTCAATTTTTCTGTGGTTTCCTAGGACCACTTAGGCAAATGCTGGAGCAGTAATATTCCACAGATAATCATTCACTTCTCTTCTGTCTTCATTTCGTTCGTCTCATCTTTCTCTCTCTAACTACACCACCCACCTATTCCCACGATTCCTGGAAGGAGGCTGAAGAGGGCTTTATGCCCTACCCTCCGGCTTTGCACCACAGTGTGGGTCGGAGGGACTGCCCGCCCACCAGCACGAGTAGCTGGTGGGAATAAAACACAAAAAGGTAGTAATCTTTGTATTCCTCTAGTAATGACCTCCTAATGACCGTTTCGATCGAGGTTATTGATTAAATTTGGTAAAACGTTCTTTGTGTTTTATTAATTCCTACTTATTTAATATACAGTTTCACAAAAAATGTACCTTTGAAAGTTTAAGTTATATTTAATGTATAGTGATGATGATAGTTATTATTATGTAATTTTGTTTTTCCTTAGATTGTAAAAATGCCGAGTTCGTATTTTTTCTACTATATAACGCATAGTGAAACATTCGGAGGTCTAAACTAAAAGGTTTCAATGTATCTCAGATGTCTGTCTACCTGTCAAATCTGCTTAGTCTCACTAACATCATTTAACACATTGTATCAAATTGCCAAGAAGGCACTTATGACAACCTTCTCAGACATTACTTCCAAGCATTCTCTATTCGTCCTATATACCTGCTTTATTTTTTCTGTCCATGTCTAAGCATTTAAGGACCCACATCCCATTTGTTTCGTAATCAGTCAACTTTGAAGTCCGTAACGTCTGGCGCCTGAAGACGAATCCCAGTTGCCCATTTTGTACAAACAACCCCGCGTAAATAATTTAAAAAGTGTAACACAATACACGAAGAATTACGACTAGAATAATAGAATACGTATATTAACGAGTTACTGTTTGATTTGGATAAATACATTTTCAAATATTTTAAATAAAAACAATTAGATACAAATTGGCCGAAATGTAAATTCTGAATAAGATTCTCTATAAGTAAAACAAACACGTATTGTTACAAAAACAATTATTGAACACAATATATATTTCGGCACCCTGTGCCTCCTTCAGGTGTAGAAGTAATATAAACTAAAACTAGAACATTTTGACTTATATACTAAACTTAATAGTTAAAAAGAGAAGGGTGTTGAAAAATTAAATATTTAATAGTGGGGTATTTACATCTGTTTGATCATTTAGAATAACTCCTAATTTATTAAATTTGTTTATTTCCATAGACTCAGTAAATTTATTTTATTCCTTTCTTTTCTAAGTGTAAAATTTTGAAACTATCACTAAAACTATGTTTATTAACTAACAAATGTTCCGCATACGTAGAATTAGAGTTCTTATTTTCATAACTTATTTTGTGTTCTTTAAGCCTATCACTAAAACATCTCCCTGTCTCACCTATATAAACTTCATTACATGTGCCACAATTTAATTGATAAATTCCTATTTTAACATCTTTCTTAGTTATTTTTGGTAAAACTTCCTAACGTATTATTAGTTTCAAACGACACAAATGTATCTGTAAATTGAGAAATAAATTTACCTATTGTTAATGAAATATTGCCTAGAAATGAAATTGAACAAAATTTCAAGGATTTTCTTCTGTTAAGTGGATATACTTAGTTTAAAGTTTTGTTTTTTGTTTAAGTTTGACGTAATTAAAGAGGGTTTTTGTAACTATACGTGTTTTTGTAACTATACAACCATTAAGTTACTTCTGTATTGGTGTAATAAGTGCTAAAAGCTGCCCTAAGACATTGTTGTCCTCCTTTGCTATCTAACATATCATTCCTACTTAAAATTATTTATAAATCAATTAGAACTATGTGGTGCGTTGTCAGGGTGGTGACCTTACAAACCCTGGAACGGCTTAATGATTAAGTTTTACAGAATTAATGACCAGGTAATAAAACTGCAATTTGCTTAGTTGACAATAACAATGCATTTTCCTTATAAACTGTAACCAAAGGCACAGGTAATAGAACGGAATATTTATTAATTTGAATGGAATTTAAGGTCGGTTCCTTGTGAAACATTTTAATTATTTAAGAAGGTAAATAATGTTTCAAATATATATATTGTAAAATACCTCCACAATTGTTTCGGCATATTATGCCTTTTTTAAGAGTAATCTTACTACTAAAATTAAATTATTTAAACTGTCTATGGTGTAATTATGTTAAAACATTTTTAAATATTTTAATAACACACAGAAAAAGTTTCAACAATAAGTTATTATTATTATTATTGTTGAAACTTTCTTTGTGTTTTATTAAAATATATAAAATTAAATTTATTAAACAGTGTTTATATACCTAGAGTTTAAGGGGGTGGGAGGGATAGAGTCGTATATTATTAAATCTATTAAAGGTGTATTTAAAAGTTTTTGATTATTGTAAGATTGTTCTAGAAAAATGCGTAACTTGCCGAAACAATTGTAGAGGAATATTTATGTTGTATATAGATTGCAAAATTTGTACCTATACCTAAATACCTGTTCGATAATATTATTTACAGGAAGGACTGTTACTATTCAAAATACAATTAAGTAGCTTCGTAAATAAATTGAAATGATGTAAACATCATCTTACATTTGAATTCAAAATGGAAAAAGAAATTCGTCTTTCAAACCACCTATAATCAACTATAACAATTTGTAATTGTTTAAATAGCAGCGAGTAGTTCTTAATTTTAGTAATCATCTGTATTTCTCTTGTAAATGGCCTTATTAGACCTTACTAGTGAAACTTGTCCTTTTATTGTCTTTCTTGTGCTTCGTAAAAATTTAGTTTCACAAAATATGCACCACTTCTACCTTAAATTTCATTAAAAACTAAGGGTGTTTCTGCTTCTTTATTAATTTGTGTGTTTATTGCGATAATTGATAACCACTTTTAATGTAAATTTAATTTTATTCCATAAAATTTTATTTATTTGTCACACAGAAGCAAACTGACTTAAAACTATTGATACTATAACTAATTGACTGATTGACTGACTATTAACTATTCACTATTTGACTGTTACAACCTTATATAATGTTTCTTTTGTTATGCAATAAGAGACCAAAGCTCAGGCAATGGACGCATGATCCGCCCTGTTGCTCATCCCACACTTTGTTTACATTTCACATGAAAATTGGACAACAAATCCTAATAATGCAACAGTTTTTGATTTCAATTGACTTAGCTGAAATAATAATGTTGATAACGATAACAATAAACGAAACCCGAACAAAGAATATATTAAAGAAACATTTTGAATAAGTACCTATATCGAAATAATATATTTAAATTATATAAAAAGATTTATAATTATTACTTATTGATATACAATAAAAGTTTGCTCTTATTGTTGGAGAATACTGGTTGTACCTATATTAATATATATCCTTCGTAATATGTTTAATAGCTTTTGTGAATTTATTATGATATATGATTTTTTCTTTACTTTATTTTTTGTAAGGTGTAATAATTCAGTAGATTTTATTATTTCTCTTTAGTTTACTTGTTTAAAAATAATTTTGTCAATTTCTACCTTATTATAACCGTGTTCTTCAGCTTTAAGATGTGATTATATGCTTTTTTAAGGAATGTTAGCTAATCCATAAACTAAACTACTAAAAGCTGCCAATTTGTGGTTTCTACAAGTAATATTATGAATCGTTTCGTGTGTTGGTTTTCTGAAGATATCGAAAGTTAAAATATTATTTTCTTGGATAATCCTTAGATCTAGAGACGGTAATTAATTTTCTTTTTCTATCTCATCAGTTAAATTTATATTAGTTAGTTATATTAAATCTTAATGAAATAATTGATATTAAAATTAGATTTTACTATGGCAAGTAGCCACAATTTTGAAAACATACTATTCTTCTTTTCTAATTCGATTTCGAACTAACTGAGAAATAAATTTGCTAAAAACGGAGAAAGTTGAATACCAATAGCTGTACCCTCTGTTTGTTTGTTTTTTCTCTGAAACACACGTTGTGACATACATAAGTTAGTTAACTAAATTAATTCATTAATTTCTAAATTTGGTAAGTTTAAGTCTGTTAACCAATTTTTTAAAGAAATGAGAGTTTCTTTTATAGGTATATTTGGATACAAAGCTGTTATATCAAACGATATTAATTTGTCACCTTCATCTAATTTAAAAGATTTTAAAATATTGATCAATTCATAACTCATCTTTATCAAAAGATCAGGTGATTTTTGATAATTCTCAAATATTTGAGTCAGCCATTTGGCTAAATTGTTAGTTGGGGCATTTATATTTGAAACCGTAGGTTTATAACTCTCATTATCTTTTTGTATCATTGATTTAACAATGATAGTATTAATTGTAGTATGTAGGCATTCACGACCGGCGTCAATCGAATTAAGATAATTTACCGGGCTTATGGGCTGTAGTCTATAGACTTTTTGGTTGCCTCACGTTTCAACGACCAAACCACAAACGCTTCTGAAGATGTCAGCCACAGCCGCTAACGAAACATCAGGCAACCAAAAAGCCTATAGACCACGGCCCAAAACTCCGGTAAATTATCTTAATTCGAATAATAATATTCTTATTTGATATTGGTCTTGCTATAAATATTTTTTTTTTTCGTTTTTACAGTTAAATCAGCAGTCGACAACAAGCGACAGTCTCAGTCATCTGCTATACGACAGTCCAATTTACGCGACTTCTTTGACCGCCACCGAAACTTTAAGCAACAACCCCATCGTAAGCAGGCCCGGGGTAGGCGGCGGCGGAGGTGGCGCGAACGGTTCACCCGTCTCCACAACGCTTGTGGTCTCCGCCAAGGAGACGATCACCTCTTCCAAACAGACCGTCAATGGTCATCAGCAGGACCAGCTACGTTCAGCAACCACTGATCTCGTTTTGACGCAAAAAATCACAAGTACCACGACCGCCACCCCCTTATCCGTCACCACTGTCGCCTCCATTAATAGCAGGATTGTTCCTAATGACGTACGTGTCGTCGATAAGGAACCGCCGACGGACGGGGTAAACAGTTGGGACGTGACAGCAGCGTCGCGACGCGATAATCATTTGAACGCAGGACAGGTGGTGCTCGACGTCAGGAAATTAGGGGATCGACGGTCTTCTTCGCCCTTCCAGAATGGAAGGACCGAAGTCCTTTTAGGTGCCGAAGACAATAAATTTAAAACTACCGCCATCGTTGAGAGCAATAACAACAAACTTGGAATTGAAATCGAAAATCGGTAAGTAATTTATATTATCACAAAAAAAATAAAAATAGTAGTACATCCAGCATAAAAGTAAATGGATCTAATGCAGCAGTTTGCGACACTGACGCCGAATCCAGTCTCAGAATTTCCTCAACATGTCAGAATTTTGAGATATATTAACTAAAAATTTTAATACTGCAATTTTTGACCTTACTACGTAAGATTTGATAGTAACATATGTTGTGTATAAGTTGACCTGTATCATGCCTTAAAGTATATATCGGACAGACTGGTAGGAATTTCAATAAATGTTTATCCGAACACAAAAGCAGCTATATAAAGAATAAGACAGACTCCACCTATGCAAACCATATCACAGAAGAAGGTCATATGTTCAACAACTGTATTGAAAATATTCATTTAGAAAATAAGAGCTGTAAGTTAACATTATTGGAGAACCTAGAAATTAATAAATATAAAAAATTAGGAACCCTGCTCAACGACCAGACCGAAGGCAACAACTCCCCACTTTTGAATTTATTGTAAATATTACCCTTATTCTTTGAAAACGGTTCTGTTATAGACTCGCTGGAGTAGGCATCTAATTATTATAAAAGAAATAATTTTAAATTTTTCACCTTTAAATTTAATTATAATTCTTCGTTTCAAATTAAGTGCATTTTTAAGATAAATAAATACAGTTACGTTTTAAATTACCATTAAGGTGGTTTTAGTACACCCCGCTGATATCACTTTGAAAATAAAAACGGTATCAACATCAAAACAAGGGTAGTTATTTCCCATTTATCTTTTATTGCTGAATTAAATTGGAATTGCTCCAGCACATTGTGATTTTGAAACCTATGTTATCGCTGTTTAGTCATTTTTGAGATTAAGATATCTCCAAATTTCAATGTAGTACATCTCTTTCGGAAACTTTATTCAAGTTCGCATTCGAAAAAATTAAAATCGAAAATGATTCCCTTCTTTATTCAACTCCATGGACGTACCCTCCAAAAATAGAAGTCTTTCGATAAAAAGAGCATTATGTTATTATGTCTGTGACAGCAAAATTACAAACTGAGCGGCGTGGTCTAGCGCTCTAGATCGTTGCTTAGGATTCGGGAGGTCACCGGTTTGAACCCGGGTCCGGCTGCTGTGGTGCAAGTTTTCTGTGGTTTCCTTGGATCATTTAGGAAAATGCTGGAGCAGTAATATTTCACTTCTCTTCTATCTTCATTTCGTCCGTTTTATCTTTTACTCCCTAACCACACCTCCCACCCATTCCCACCATTTTTGCAAGGAGGCTGAAGAGGGCCTTACGCCCTACCCCCCGGCTTTGCACTACAGTGTAGGTCGGAGGGACTACCCGCCCAGCCCAGTAACTGGTGGGAATTAAACACAAAAGAGTTTTTTTACAAAGGGAGAAATCATTTTCGATACACTTTTACACATTGAAATGTAGAGATATCCCAGTTTAAAAACTAAATTGTAAATTACTTAAATTTCTACAATAATTGTGCATTCTATATCATAAAAAAATGCAATTAATTAGATATTTTTATTAGGAAGTGTTCTATTTGGAGCTTTTACGAATACTGCGCCAGATGCTAACTACTTGTTTACGAATAAATTGTATTGATTACTTTAACTGAAATTGATAAAAACAGAATTGAAACCTTCACTATTTGACCTTATGAGTTTAGAATTTAATTTTTTGTTGGTGTCACACTCTATATATTGGAAGTATTAATTATATTATCAATAACAAAAGCCACGGCCGGATCCGATTTGCTACAGATTTAACTAATACGTTATAATCTCATTTATTTCCGATTATTCGGTTTTTGCATAGCACTTTTAAATTAGGATAGCTGTTTAAGCATAATTTTGGTTTTACTAATGAAAAAGGTGTGAACAATATTAAGCACAAACGTAAAACAAATCTGGTTAAGAAGATGTAATCCATCTATTATACATATTACGTAGTTGACGTAATACAATTAAAACGAGCAGGAAATACTACGTAAACCTACAATTAAAATCACATCTGGGAACGTTGCTAACAATGAAATTTTGTTTTCCTCCTTTGTTTTTAACACGTTCTTTCAGGTATCATCAGATGTAGTATCTGAATTAAACGAAGGACAAATGATATTTTTAATCAAGATTCCCACGTATAAAAATTTTCAATGAACATCTTTAGTCTAATTTAAAACATATCTGTAAGGGAAACTATTTTATGGCAATTGTTACGGTCATGACATTTAATATAAGTGCTATCGAATGGAAAATATAAAACAATAAAGATGATAAATAGTACTATGGTGTTGGTGTTGGTTTTGATTCAGAATACTTACTATCTACTTTTAATCTTCGGCTTTTGCTTGCACTTTATGGTAAAGTCTATTTAGTTCTAATATTTTTATTATTAACCAGTCAGTAATTGAGGCAACTTTTGGTCTTATTCTAGTATAGTATTCTAGTAGTGATTGAATTTATGATTAGATTGGGCTACTCCAAATATGGTATCGATCTTCTAACATTACCGAAAACAACATTGCTGTCCGATTTAGTTCATCATTATAAACGATGAAACAATTGTTGTTTATAAATTTTATTTCATCAGTAACTATCCCATCTAATAAAATTGAGTGATTACATAACTTAATAATTTGTAGAAGAATGTGCTTCTTATCAATGCATCTACTTCATCGGGTTTATCAAGTTAAGACTCCGAATTACTGTGCATCGATTTTATACTGAGTTCTGGAAAATTTACGGTCTATAATAGGTATATGATCTATCCAAAAAAGAAGGCATTAAAATCTTTGTTCGTCTAAATATTTGAGATAAAAGATCTTTGGATCTTTTTGAATATATTATTTTCCTCTAAGATTAGCCCTCGGAGTATTTTTTCTGTTGATTCCATAGTTATATTTAGGTAAATGATCATTGATCAGAAACACTTTTTCTTCAGCGTAACTTTTGATTCTCACCTACAACAAAATGCTTAGTATATATAATGTTATTCAACGACGACGATGTTACAGGGGACAAGGTAAAAGTTCGTTAAAAATGACATCACCATAAGGTTTTTTTTGTTTTCTTTTTCTTGATGGCGTGCTTGTAGTTGATGTTATTTAATACGGGCCAGTAGATGACCCGTTTTTGCCCATGACCGGCGTATTTGGAACCATAACATTCTGACGATGACCGAATTCGTTTCTGAAAGAAACAATAACGTGAGTTTCACGGCATGCCGCGATGTCACGCCTCTACAATTTTTCTTGTAATAATCCAACTCCGTCAGGTTGCCGGTTACCGTCCGGCCGAAGAAGGTATGCCCTTAAGATTCCTCCGGTTCGTTGGAAGTAAGTTTCGAGCCACGAAAGGGTATTCAAAACACGCAATACAGGACCGGATTTAATCGGAAAAAAATCAGCTTTAAACTATTCTTATTGTTTTAACCAAAATGGTAAATGGTTTTAGTAAATATTTCTTTTTAGTCGCTTTAAAAGATGTCATTCTTCAGTAAATAAAATCACCCAACAGAACTTCTCAAAAACAAATTAAAAAACTCAAAATCAAGAGGCATGAAGTACCAACAAAAGAAATAGCGAAGAAATAAAAAACAAATTCTTTATTGTATGCTGAATTTTAGTTAATTCTAAATGGTATTATGACATTCTTTTGTGCATTGATTGGGAAACAACATGATGTAGATTCACTTAAAGGAGAACACAAGATGGATAGTTTCACCAATTTTATATTCTAATACGACACGGTCCAAAGGGACCATTATCAAGAGCAATTGTGTTAGTAAATTTCTAAATGTTTATCAATTAATGTAGGCGCAGATCCAACGGGGGCGATAAGGGGCTATGCCCCCCTCAAAACTTGACTCCGGAGCAGTGCTCACGAATGCACCACACAAACTCGTACTAAATTTGAAAACACAATAATCTGAAACATTAAACCCAAACGATTTAGACCCTGTAACCGTATAACTTAAGTGTTTTTCAATTGGGTTTTTGAATTTCGCGCTCTTTCTTTCGAGCGATCTATATATACCCCCATTCGAAATTATTATTCTTGGTAACATTCTAGAGTCATTTCAACAGTAATTAGCGATGATATAGAAAACATCCAATTATCCATGTTTAAAAGCAGATACAGTCTAATTAGAAAAACAAACACTTGGTATAGTTGCACAAATTTCATTAAAATCTGACAATATTGTTTCAGCAGTTATCTATGCGATTATCAAAGTGAATAATATTATAAATTTAGGGTGTATTTATGTACGAAAAGTTAGAAAGTAACGTCTACAAATTTGAAATATACACGTACCTATCCACATAAAATAAAATTTACGGGTTTGTCCTAATAGCTAGATTTAATAACAGGAAGGTCCAAAATCAGTTTGGTCATTTGTTACCTGTTGTTGTTGTTGTGTTATTACTTTATTGATTTCTAAAATTTCTAACAAATTTAGGCGTTTCCCTTGATTGCAATTATATAAGAGTTTTTAGTAGAAGTGAAGTGAAACTTTTACATAATTGCAATCAAGGGAAACGCCTAAATTTGTTAGAAATATTAGAAATCAATAAAGTAATAACACAACAACAACAGGTAACAAATGACCGAGCGGCGTGGTCTAGTGCTTTAGATTATTGCTTAGCATTCGGGAGGTCACCGGTTCGACCCGAGTTCGGCTGCTCTGATCCATGTTTTCTGTGGTTTCCTTGGATAATTTAGGGAAATGCTGGGGCAGTAATTTTCCACAGATAAACTTTCACTTCTCTTCTGTCTTCATTTCGTCCGTCTCATCTTTCTCTCCCTAACCACACCACCCACCCATTCCCACGATTCCTGCAAGGAGGCTGAAGAGGGCCTTACGCCCTACCCCTCCGGCTTTGCACTACAGTGTAGGTCGGATGACTACCCGCCCAAGGAGGCTGAAGAGTGCATTACGCCCTACCCTCCGGTTTTGCACCACAGTGTAGGTCAGAGGGACAACCCGCCCACCAGCACGAGTAGCTGGTGGGAATGAAACAGAAAAAAAATTTTTTTAATGGCAACTGCCGAAACAATATTGTCAAATTTTAATAAAATTTGTGCAACTATACCAAGTGTTTGTTTTATCTAATTATTTAACATGTTTCACCAAGAGCCAAGCGAGGATTCAATTTCATTAAGATACCGTCTGGTCTATAAATTAATTTGACAAATCCCATAGTCTCTTATTATCTAATTGATAATTGTTTAATTAAATCTACTTACGCAGGACTAAATAATTACGAAAAGTTTTTCGGAAATCCAATTTTGAAAAGTGGATTACGTATGATTACCTTTTTATTAATATCATCAGACGATGTCTTCTGAATACTGTCCTGTCTTCCTTATTGAAATTGTCTTCTGTCGGGCGTGCTTTCGTACCTACACCCACTTATTTTTCGTACTTGGTATAAGAACGAACATCCACTTTTATTGGTCCCCAGACTTGGCGAAGAAAGTTAGTAATAATAATAATACCAACAACAACAACAAGCCAAGATTCTGGCTCCGTAGATTATACTAAAACCTTGTCGACCGTAAGCCGATTCGGACGTGTATTTGATAGCTCTTACAAATACAGACTCACACACACACACACACAAGTGTAAATAAACAAGTGTACGCGAGACCTAAGCACTCTACCTGTCTTACCTTTTCAGTCGTGCTTTGAAACTCTGACATAGAACAAGTACCAACCAACCATTAACGAAGGAACGAACGACTCGATCTTTCTTTCGGTACTTCATCACAGACAATCCTGGGTATCTACACGTTTATGTTTTAAATACGATCGATCCTTTGCATGTGTGTGAATTTTAATTATTGTTATTGTAGTTCTGAGTTTTCATGGAAAATGTGAAAATCGCCACCGATCGGATAACAACAGAAAGACAGTGAAAGAAGTGTTAGTGCGCGATTATTTTTTGTTTTATAGGTACTACCTATTTAGCGCGTACAGTTAGTTGTTGGTTGTTAGTAGGCTGTGAATCCTGGGCAGGATGAGGATTTTAAAGCATTACTGGTAAGCGAGCTGGTGTAGGAAATCTAATAATATTTCGGGATTTACTCGATTTATTTTGAAAATCCGTATTACCTAATTATTTTATTATTTGATGGTCGTATCTCGTTCGGAAACCTGCCATTAGCGAGTACTTGCTATTAAGTCGGATGGAATGTTCACGCACCACGCAAGCAGGTAGATAATAGTACAATACCTAAGTATGCCTGCCTACCTGGTGTGCGTAAATGTGGAACGCAGGTGAAAATTGTACAGTAACTAACACAAAAAATGTAGATAGAAGAGAATTTAAAAGCGGCAGTAATTGAACCCAGCTTCATGACAATTTTAAGGTTTATTGAATGGGAAATCTTCAATGCGGTCTTACAGATTGTGATTTTCCAGATTTTGAAAAGCTACTCTTTAAAATTATATTATTTATACAAAAGTAAATAAAACAACGTAGGATGTTTCACCGATTTAATATATATCCTAACCAGTTTTGGTCACACGACCATTATCAAAGGTTTAGAGTAAAATATTATACTAAATTTAAAAAGCTAATGCGACAATATATATATACTTAATAAAAAACACAGTCACTTTTGTTTCAACGTATATTTAAGAAAACCCTTACAATTGTTTCAACCAAAAGATTATTATCAAATATTAATATATAATAATAGTATTATTATTTTTTATATTATATATATTTGATAATGACCTGTTGATTGAAACAATTGTAAGAGTTTTCTTAAATATACGTTGAAACAACGGTGGCTTTGTGTTTTTTATTCATTATGTTTCTTCATGATTGTAACAGTGTTATTTATTCTATATATACTTAATCTTAATTGCCTAAAATGAGTGGGGAGTTCACAAAATCTAACTCCGTATGGTTATTGACTAAATTAAGATTTTGGGACAGGGCTTTTTTAATCTCTAGCGCTTCTAAGAGTGACAATTTTTTGATTTTTCTGATACCACTATGGAGTACAGTAATATTTTTTATGTCCAACTGATGATTAGATAAGACAAAAAATATATTATTTAATTTAATTTTGTATTTATATATTTTATTTTGCATTTAAATTGTTTAAGTATTTGAGGTATGGAATCGGAAGACAATTGAAACGGCAGATATCCTAACAGAAAAAGGACCATTACCTTTAAATAATACTTACGATAAAACTTTTTGTACAAAAAATTCGATACCTCAGAAATGTTATTTGATAAGCTTTTGTATTATACCTTAAATTGTCAACTTATCTAACGAAAAAGTATAATTTATTTTGATATTCCTGCATATTAGTTAGTTTATTGACAATATCAAATCTATATGCGATGCTTAAATTTTATTTAATATTTTCATGGTATAACTATAAATTTCGCCTTTATGCTGTACGAAATTGTAATTATGATGAATTGAATCTATTATCTATAATGAAATTGTTACCCTAGTAACAACCTACCTTTTTATTCTTCGAGATTCTTAATTTTATTTGAGTCATTTAGATAGAGAAGACAATTGTAAGCATCTTAGGCACAAAACTGTTTTTCATTTGGGATATAGTATTCCAGGTTTTTAATGAGCTCACCCTGCCAACTCAAATTGGCTAAAATGTTACGTAATGAATTAGTTTGCTTTTAATGATATCCTTTTTTCCATTAGAAAAAGTTATCTCATAAACTAAACAAAATCATTGGGTACCTATAACAATATAAATTGTTGCCTGTGTTTTATGCTTTAAAAACAATAACCTATTAGGTACCCTAATAGTTTAATACAAAATACTTTGTTATCCTAAATATTTTTTTAAAAAATAAAAAAAATGCATGTTAATTTAAAATGTCACAAAATTTCGATTTACTTAATTCCAATGTATAAAAGTGTCTCAGATTTAAACCATGGATAATTACCTGGTTAATTTTTTGCGTTACAACTGTAACGACGAAGGAAATTGAAATACTTGTTTTGTACCATATCTAAAAGCCTTTTTGTGCCACTACGTGTAACTTAACTGAAGCCTTTAGTTTACATGCTTAACCTAAATAAACGAAAACCAAGGCATTTATATGTTGGTATTACATGTTAGCAAGCATTTAACAACTGAGTAGATATTTGCCGCAGCGAAAAAAATTAAACACTGGTTTGGATTTGCGTCGGATCGCGTTAGTTGAAGGCAATTATCATTTTAAAATATTTCATTTTGATATCATTAAATTCCTTTTAACAAATAAAACAGACAAACTAATCATGAGTATATGCAAAATTTTTAGCTCCATTAATAATATTGAAAATAGTAAATGTTACATTGAACATTAGCACATATATCTTCGTGCAATTTTTACTAGAAATATTACGAAGGTTTGCACGGAATCTAATTAGCATTAAGAGGTCGTTATAAGTTGAAGCCAATTACAGAAATGGTTTAAATTTAATGGAGGTGAAGGCAACGAATCTACATACAAATTTTAATTGAATATTTAGAGAACTATACATAAGTTATTGTTAAATTATTTTTGAAAATAATAGATTACAATGCATTTTTGTTATTTTCCTGTAATTAAACCTTTATTTAATCTTATAATTTTAGAGTGATGGTATACTGTCAAAAAAAGAGACTGTATTTTTTTGGTATGTAATACAGGATTTTCAAATTATTTTAACTGAACAAAAATTACACTAGGTACTGCTTTTGTTTAAAAAGAAGTTTATTAAATTTATTACTTCATCACTTCTATAGACTAGTTCTAATTAAGTAGGTATCTGTTAGCGAGTTAATATTTAATGTAAACTATCTTGTTATTGGAAAGTCGTGGCCGATTTAAAAATGTAAATCAGGAAAATAAACCGTGATTAACACAAGTCTGCACTCCCTGCTACTTCCGGTGGGACAGGAAGTGACATTAACTGATTGGCATTCGATTCTGTTTACAGGTACTCCCAAATATTTATTGTTTACTATTCGTGGACATAAGTGTACATGTATATTGAACATGCAAAGATTCATGTAGTAAAACCATTCTTAGCAATCGTCTTATGAATTACAAGTAACATACAATTGTATTACTGACAATATGAGTCATTCTCTTATGACAGTAAAAATACCTTCACGACACCGACAGTTTATTTTCTTTGGTTGGTAAAACGTTGTTAATATGCAATTATAAATATTTAACATTGGTTACCACTTTATCAAATGCCATTGTTATATATATGTAAGTATATACAACACAGCTTCAGTTTCGAATAGATTTGTTAAAGTATCAATATTGTGATAATAGTACGATGATTTCTTTGAATAAAATATAAATGCTGTCATCAATATAAAAGTAATTATTTCATCTATATTTTTAGAGAGTATGCTTATTAATATAATTGAAATG
This sequence comes from Agrilus biguttatus, assembly GCA_963921985.1. Lineage (NCBI taxonomy): Eukaryota > Metazoa > Arthropoda > Insecta > Coleoptera > Buprestidae > Agrilus > Agrilus biguttatus. Next base: position 37,489,337 of record OY998119.1, on the reverse strand, counting down.
CTCGAAATTGATAGACTACATTTCATACCAAAGGATGTAGGTATATAAACCATCATTATAATAAAGTGAAATCTAATAATTATACCTAATTATTCGCTTCATTTAAACTCATCTGAATCCCACCGTGCCAACCAGCAGTATTTTAAATAGAAAAAAAATTAATATATGTTTGTGATCAATGAAAATTTCTACAGATGGCATTCATATTTAAAATAGAACTATTTTAATTAAATATATAGATATTATAGACGTATACAGTGCCCGGCATCTAAGGAGATTGAAAAGCCATAAATCATGGGATGCGCACTAGCAAAGCTTAGTCCCTTTAGGGCGGGGATAATCGACCAGTAGGCAGAATGATAACTGCTCAGTAAGGTTCAGTAGCGTAGTGGCAAATAGTTGCAAATTAACAGAATAGAGAAGGGATTGTTAGGGTAAGTAAATCAGTTGAATGAATTCACTTGTGTTCCGTATTCAGTGCTTTTTCTCTCAGTGATACGCGCCGCTGAACTACAAGTTGACGCTTCGGTCCAGCTATATTCTTATTGGCTCTTTCATTTATTGTTATGCTAAAGTCTCCGCCTACCTACCTGTCAATCTGACCGTCGCTGAATCTCCTTAGGTGCCGACCACTGTACACCTATTTGAATGAAGTATACTGTTTTACAGTCTGTCCCAAACTGATATAATATTTCGTTTGATTGTCTTTTGGTTATAACTTATCATAAGCGCGTTTTTCAAGTATGGGATGGGTATAATTCTAACAAATGTTTACTTTAATCTTCAAACAAAATGGGTCGATTTTTGTCTTTGTAATTTTGAGGTTTGAACAATAGCAAGTCTTTTGTTTACATTATTTTTACCTTATCTTATTTTCTTGTTTGTCAAATCAAAGGTAAACAAGTATGTCCTTAATAACCTCCCATTATTTTATCCCCTCCAAATTGCTTAAATAATTATTTACCAATTCCTTAAATACCTATAGCAGTAAGTAAGAACGTCATTATTATCTTTATTGAACACGTTATCTTTAAATACCTTAATTTACCGTTAGGTAGGTTCTTTTTATAATGAATAATTGTTTGTAAGTATAATTATATGTATGGTGACTAAATGATAAGATAATTATTTTCATACGAATAAGGATTCATCAAATTCAAACAGTGCTAAAGTATTTTAAAACTAAATCAGTGAGAACATTGGAAGGCTCAGAAAACTTTAAAAATGGTTTTTATTTAACGAAATACTATTGAAAACCTTATTTTGTAATATTTATTATATATTATACACTATTTAGGGTAGTAGATGATACGTGTTGAAACTTATTCATAATTTTAATGAAAAATAAAAACAAGAAAGTTTCAAGTAAAGTATATTTTGTACACGATAATACTGTTTCACTACACATATAAGGTAAATATATAGTCAATAACAAATGTAAAACTCCTAAACAGTTTTGTTCAGGAGTTTATTTATTAAAATGTAAAAACTGTCCTAAAGTGTACATAGTACAAACAGATAGGAAGTTCAAGACTAGCATAAATGAGCACTTTAATAAAAGCTACATTAATAAAAAAGTAGACTCTACCTATGCACAACACTTAATAGAAAATAGCCATAATTTCAATTCAGATTAACAAATTTTACATAACCAAATAACAGTTTCAAATTAAATTTAATGGAACAATTAGAAATCAATAGATATTTTAAAAAAAGAATTGTTTTAAACGACCAATTAGAAGGTAATAATTCTCCATTACTCAATATTAAATGTGCATATTTGACTACTAACCCCCAACAAACCTAATCTTGTATAAATAGTCTAATTTAACATATTCAAAAAAGAAGAAATTAAAACCCTTATTCGTCTAAATTTTAAGATCAAAGATCTCACATTTTGAACGCGTCCTAACAAGTAGGCACAACGAACCGAAAGCCACATCCCACGACCGGTTTCGACCTATCGGGTCTCATCAGGTGGGCGCTGGCAGAAAGGCCATTACAGGCTATATTATAAATATAAATATAGAACCAACAGAAACAACTACTCCGAGGGCTAATACTCCTACCGGCATTGAATTACACTGTTGATTCCGATGGACTCCTAGACGAAAATATAACATTAAAAAAAGAAGGAATTAAAATCCTTATTCGTCTAAATTTTAAGATCAAAGATCTCACATTTTGAACGCGTCCTAACAAGTAGGCACAACGAACCGAAAGCCACATCCCACGACCGGTTTCGACCTATCGGGTCTCATCAGGTGGGCGCTGACAGAAAGGCCTTTACAGGATATATTATAAATTATTATTGTGCCTACTTGTTAGGACGTGTTCAAATGTGAGATCTTTGATCTTTAAATCTAGACGAATAAGGATTTTAATTCCTTCTTTTTTGAATATTATATTTTCGTCTAGGAGTCCATCGGAATCAACAGTGTAATTCAATGCCGGTAGGGGTATTAGCCCTTGCAGTAGTTGTTTCTGTTGGTTCCATATTTATATTTACTCTAATTTAAGCCAAACTTGTAGATTCATCACCTGATGATGCCACCGTGTGGTGAAACAGTATTGTCGTGCACAACATAAACATTACTTGAAACTTTTTTGTTTTTATTATTCGTTAAAAATATATTACATATGCAAAATAAAAATTAAAGAAAAAATGTAGAGTAGGTATGTAAATGATTTGACCTATCCATGCCAAAACTGTTTTTGTTACTAATAATATTATATGGTCAGGTACAAGTAATTGAATGGACGTCAGTAATGAATGATCTGTAAGTTCGAAATGGAATTGTCTGTGTCAGTTGTTTCTTAAATAGAGATACTTATAACAACATGTAAAATGGATTAGTGGAAGCATTTTCATTTTATGGTTTCACGTTACACATATGGCACGGCGCCTTTTGCAAATGTTTACTGTTGTTGCTATTTGCTTATCAGCAGTATTAAGTGACTATAAAACACGGGCAACAATGAATGGACGCGCTGGTATTTATTCGATTTCTAGAAATTTACGGGACTAAATACAATCGTACATTTATAGGTAGGTAGTAAGCGATTAAATACTAAAGTTAAAAGATAAATTTTCTAATTATGCTTTACATTTATAATCCCAAAAATTATTATCATAGGTAGGTATTTGAAACCATGGCATGCTTGATGAAATACAAATGGTATTATTATAATCGAGTTTTAATTAAATTTAAAATAAGGAACTTCAGTCTTATGTAGCGAATTGTCATTTTCGACGTAGCTTGTGACTTACTATAGCACAACTGGATTTTGGTATATTTCAACCAAGGGAGTAGCCATTCCAAGGTATCATTATATTCTGGCCTCAGAATTGCACCAGTATATTCAGATTTTCCCATATCTTAATTCAAATTCAAATGAGGCGAATTTAGCCTGTTTGGTTTCAAGACTAGGATTTGTCAAATTAGCAAACTGCTAATTGCTGCTTTTCTGGAACCATATTTGCGTTTGACATGAAAACGATTGTTTTCTTTTTGACTACTAGAATATCAGGTTGGAAATAGAAAACACAACGAAGGTAATTATCTACTTTCGATGCACGAATCTGGCTCCAGAATAGCCCTAAAATATTTAAATTTCAAGATAACCTAGTCTTAAATCCAAACATGGTAAATACCTATCAATATTTGGATTTTATAGTTAAAATATTTCAAAATCTTAATATGCTCTGGAGCAATTATGAGATTGCAATTTAGCGACAAAAGAATCTTGTTTTGTCCTTGTAATCCTTTCAAAAAGGCCTGACGCCCTACCCTCCGGCTTTGCACATCAGTGTAGGTCGGAGGGACTGCCAGCCCACCAGCACGAGTAGCTGGTGGGAATAAGACGCAGTTTTTTTTTAATTTTAAGTATTTGTGGCGGAGTAATTAAACTGTTGTCCTTGGAGTAGTTTTAGTTAAAGGGAAATTCGATCTATCGTTAAATAGAAGCAGACTCAGAAGGAGCGGAGATCATCAAGAAATGTTTGCAATATTTGATATAAGGAACGAATAGAATTTTGTCTTGTGTAAAACACGCTGTTCGGTATGCAAACACCATTTATGGACGAATCGAAAGACTACCAGATCAGTCTAATAACTAACTGTATTTGGAGATGCATGCACCTAGTTATTTTTAATAATTTCCGCTACACAAACAGTTAAGCACTTAGCAATATTGTGGGAAAACGTTACACGCAGGTTTCAACACTATTTTTATCGTAGCTTCTGAACGACTAGAAACAACTGTGCAATCTACATTTTTATTATTGGTGCAAGGATCTTAAATTAATTTAAAATATACTTTTTACCATTTAGTTTACCATAAAAATAAAGGGTATGAGTATTAGTATGAGTTGGTAATGTTTGTATCCAACGATAATGAAGACGCCTAGATAGTAATATAGTAGTAATGAATGTTTTGTTTATATCAAATTAGTTATCCTGAAATCGGGTAAGATTCAATTTCAAATCAGGGCAACCCTGGCTAACCATGATCTAAATTTCAGGAGGCGCGTAACATTAAAAAGAATAAAAAACAGTAAAAATAAATAAATAATTAGATAGAGGTTAATTTAGGTTGCTCTGATTTGTAGTTTGGTGTCCTAGAAACATTTGTAGATAAGATAATATAATGGTAGAACGAAAAAATAAACCTAATTTTAGCCGGGTTAATTTAATATTGCCCAACATTTCAAGTCAAAGTCCGAAATATTTATACGTAAATTAAAAAAACCGAATTTTAGTCATAAAACGGACCTGTTTTGTCTAAGGTTAATAAAATATAAATAAATCACTTTTTTAATTATGAGGTGTGGGGTCAGAAAAATATTATTTTGAGGTCCTGCATAAGAGTTTATGAGTTGGCAAAATCTGAGCCTGTGGAGCCAGATAACCCATTGCTAAAGGAGCTACCCCCTTTATCTAATAAAGTCCGTTAAAACATCAATTTCTGTTCCTACCACTGATTTATTATCTATTAATGTGCACATGTAACTTATATTCCAATAGAGCATTCATATTTTGCCTTATCTCTTCTCTTTAACCACTCTCATATATACACATAATTCCTCACATACTTTGCTCTTCAAAGTCTCTACCGTTAATTCCCACATTTCAATTTCTAACCTGTTGGCTTTCCATTCCAATATAAAACCTTTAACTTCCTCTTTTTGACTTTCCATTGCTACTCCACATCAGAACAACTGAGGTAATGATTCCTCGACTCCTCTACATAATCTATACTCCCAATCTTTAAATCCTTTCTTATACCCTTTTCCTATATTCCTGCATCTAATTCTATCCCATATCATCCTACACTTGTCCGATATTACTAATTTAATAAACATCTCCACGATAGATTTTTCTCATTCTTCTATTAGGTAAAGTATTGTATCAACTATCCCCATTACATCTTTATCAGCACGTTCCCTAACTGTGTCTTCTATATCTTCTACTCATTTTCCAAGTATATTTTGGAGAATTCCTAGCTACTCCCCAAGCCATCTTACAGTATCTTCCTTGTAACGTGCGTATACTGTACATATACTTTATCCCAGTCCCAAATTTACACTCCATACTGTGCTACAGATTTCTCCATGGAGTTCATTTAAAACATACGCTCATCTCAATCTCTACCTACCCTTTCCCTAAAAAACATTTGCCGCCTTTTGCATCTTTCTCACAAGTCTTCCTAATTGCTAATTTAATGGTTACCTGAGTGTCTCAAAAGAAAATTGTTGTGCTGTCTCCATTAACAGAATTTCTTAATTCACCGTATGAGCTCCAAAATTTTGGATTCTATCTTTAACATACATATTCGAAATGCGGGATCTGTGATCCTTGAAAGTTAGACGAAAAAGGATTTTAATCTTCTTTTTCTGAATATGTAATATCTTCGTCTAAGAATTCATCGGAATCAACAGTGTAATTCATTGCCGGTAGGGGTATTAGCCCTCGGAGTAGTTATTTCTGTTGATTCCATATTTATATTTATATTTATATTTAACATACATATTTTCTGTATCTACTAAATCAGGGCTAAAACAGCCCCTGTACAGCCAAATGTTTTTTAAAAGAAGTCCATTCAGCGACGTTTTCTCTCAAACAATACACATCCTGTAAAATATAAATATTCGCAATCGTGGAGCCGACGAGTTGCGAGTTGAATAAAGAGAACTGAGATAGAGTTAGCTGTTTTCTGTTTCCTTTCAGCTGACGCGGACATTACGTACAAATGCGGTATCGTTGCTGGTTGCTGGCAAGGGGCTTAATAGACCCAGTAAGAGCACACTATGTTTACCTTAGTTCGCGTTTTGTTTGCATAAAACGGTTTGAGTCGGGTCATAGAACATCGTGCGAAAGGATAGTTGACGACTACGACTACCTTCATCGAGATTGCAGCGAACTGCGGCCTTTGTCTCTCAACAAAACAGCGCGTTTGTTTTCATTTAATGAACAAAGCAAGCTGATTCCTATTTTTATTGTAATTTAGATCCTGTAAAAATTTAATCAACTTACTACTATTAACTACTACCTTCACGTTTATATTAATGAATTAACATTAACAAATTGTGTTTTGCACTTTAAAACAATCACAAATATAAAATCATAGATGATAACCTAAGATTGTTACAATCGGCACAATTCGTACATATTCGGATGTCATGGGCAGCTTCGAGCAGAATTCCATAATTGCCTGCCACGGTCACGATTCACGGCCAATTGAAAATCTTTTTTCTTTCTTTTACCTGCTTTATGGGTAATATATGCCAGTGATTGTCATATCTACTACAAAACTTTTCTAATGATATACCTACATATATTCCATTCCTCTCCTTTTATGATAAATACAATGATTGCATTTTATTTAAATTTATCTAAAAATAAAACCTAACTGAAAATTGATCTGTTATTGAAGGTACAGCTACTGTAGTTAATTAAAATGGTGTAAAAAAACTATATGGATATTAAAATTGCCTGCTACGCTAATTATACGCATATCGCTAAGAAATACCGTGAAAATTAACAAGTAGTACCTATTTTTTCTTGTCGGAAATAACTTAATTAAGTAGATAGTTGAATGTTCTTAGAACAAATTAACAATTTTTTTTATCTGCGGAGTTCAGAGATAAATAGGGAGACGTCACTGACTTTGTAGGTGCTTAACATGTATAATGTTCTAGATTATTTACCGGTTGTAATATTACTGTTGAAAAGACAGGATACCCTACGTATGTCGTTAAATGATTGGTCTACACTCAATTCTTCAAAACTATTTAGTATTAAAGTTTGATATGTTTTTTCTCCTCCAAAGGTGAGAACTTTTGGTATGATTGCTGTTTAAAATTTGTATCATATTGTTAATAATTGGCCGCTTTTACTGCTCCAACCGATCGCATAATTTGATTGAATTTCATTTAGGACTTGAGAAGAAGTTAGAGGTGGTTATTTTTTGTTCTCCAACTGTGTAAACGAAATTTGTCACGCACAGGTACAAAATGCGTGTGTAGGCATAACATAAACACCTGAGACGTCTTCAATAAATTACTTTATTATCTTTCGACGGTAATCTGAATAAATATGAAGTAACAACCGCTTTATAGTTCCACATTTTTCTACAAATTTGTACGAGGTTGGAATTTTAATAGCTGACAAGCTGACACTACTTGAGAAACATTGACCTTTCTTGCCTATTATGCGTTTAACCATTATGTATAACCTACCTAGGATGTTTATTATCCCTGAAAAATTCCCTTCAGGCAACATACCTAGCTATACCTTTACCTTTAGCTACCTGTGAGCTGATTCTCTGAAATTTTTGGTTTAGAAAATCTAATATTTCCACAGGCAGGTGTTGTAACAACATCAAAGATATTTCTCCTTCCTTAAGTGCTTCAACCATCACTTCGATTATGTTCTTTTGTAAACAGGTAGAGATAAATTCTAAGAATATTTGGCGAATTGAATTGCATTCATACAAGATACAAACCGTAAAATGGAAACCAACCTTCTATGTTTCAGAAATACTTTATTGGTATAACAAGAAAAAACTGCCATAAAATATTTATCAGGTTGGTATTAAATATTATATAATAAATATATATATTTATGAAATAGACTTCAATCTGCCTTCAGAATCATATAACCAGTTCAAGAAACAAAAGTAAAATATATTAAAAAAAGGAGGAATTAAAATCCTTAATCATCTAAATATTAAGATCAAGGATCTTACATTTGGAAGTGTAATATTGAAATTTTTAATTAATAAAACACAGTTTCCACTATAATTAATTAAATAAATAATTTGGAAGTATAATACTAGATATAATAGAAGCGTAAGTTCTCCAATAAAATGTGTTATTATGTACTGATTATAAAGGAAATCCTCACGGTTCATCTCAATCAGATAAACATATCGCTCACAGTTAATCACACTTCTTTTGAAGAATAAATCCTTAAGATGTCCAGTAAAGCCGGTATCACTTTCCGATTAAATAAATAAGAACTGGTTGTTTTTTACTTCTCTACGACTTATGATGAAATCGTTTATAACAACATAGTGGCTATTGCGACGAAAGGCCTAGACAGAAGTAATACTTTTTATAAGTTTATCGTTTATAACAACATCGGATATTACAACGAAACCAGTTTAGTGACCTGTCGGTAACTATGATGAAGTACAAGGGTGGATCAAATTTAAACGAGCCTTTTTAAATTGCGCGCTGGATAATTGTCCAAGGCGCATCCGGGCGTTACTTGAAGTGGGGATATTAGGTGGCACGGAATGGTTAATAGCTATCACAATGAATGAGAAAGAGGTGTATAGCAGCGTTTTGCAACGAATTATTATTAAGTTTCTTACACGTGAAAACGTGAAACCAGCTGAAATTTTTCAAGAACAATTCGGAAATGAATGCCTTCGTGGCCACGTGTAAAACTTTGGTGCAAAGAATTTAACAATGGGCGTAATCGTGATCCTGTCTAAAATGTAAATCATCCTCGTCATTCACGCATGCCACGCTACGCCACGCCACTGTGCTTCAGATATCTGGTGAACTCGGCATCAGCTATGGGAGTGTCCACACAATCGTAACGAAAAACTTGGGATTCCAAAAATTTCAGCTCGTTGGATTCCAAAGTTGCTGAGTGAAGATCAAAAAGCTGCTCGAATTAGAGAGGAAGATGAAATTGTTTTGGACAAAATTGTAACCTACTGTGAGACGTGGCAACACTATTACACTCCAACATCAAAACGAGCAAGCATGCAGTGGTGGCGCAAAGATGAATCAAACCCAGTGAAGCCGAAAACATGGTAGGCCTCATACTGCAGCTTTAACGCATGCCCAAATCGGTGAAATGCACTGGACTCAGCTGGAACATCCTCCATATAGCCCAGACCTATCCCCTTGTGATTTCCACATGTTTGGGCCCCTCAAAGAATCACTAGGAGGCGAGCGATTGCAGACCGATGAACAGATGGAGGGAGGCGTTCGTGCGCAACTGGATAGACAGGGAGGTCCCTGTTTCTTTTTATGAAAACGGGATGAAAAAACTACCATTGCGTTACGAAAAATGTATAGACAAACAAGGGCATATGTCGAAAAACAAAGAAATTTGTGTTTTTGTGAAACTTTTCAAGATAAATGGTTTAAGAACAAGGCTCGTTTATATTTGATCCATCCTCGTATATGAGTAAAATTGCCTTTTATAACGACGAATTCTTTTCATAAGTAGATAGTAAAAAAAAAAAACTTTGGAGAAGTACCTATACCTACACCGAATTAGCTAATAGGGAATTTTCCGAATTACGAAAAAGGGCCACAGCTAAAACGTACTGACTAATTATTTATTTGCTAATGAGTTTAAAATATACGTTGCCATTCCTTACTTTTAGAAATTTGAATCTACTGTGTAATCGAAAATTGTAGAAATATGCCAGAGGAAAAGAGAATTTAAAAGCTATCAAAAATTCCTATTTATTTATGTTAAGCGATTTTTGATGGTTTTGAAAATACAATTTTTTCGGTGAATTAAAATAAAGAAATAAATAATTCTAGGATCTATCATAATTTCTGTCCGACACCCGGTACATATGAGCACAATGAGTAATATTTGCACTAGGATTCAAATATAAACATTAAAATCATATAAATCATTACCTTTGTCTTTGTTCTCGATATCATCTTCTTTTCTACCTAACTAAATAACAAGCTGTAATTGTATTTACAAAGTCACTTTTTAATGGGTAACAAATTCACAAAACACGACTGTACCTATTTATATTAACTAAATCGACTTAAAACCATTCACCTTCTTATTATATTCACTTAAAATACAATAAACCACAGGAGTTCTCGTCATGCTTCACTGAACACGTGTTTTGAGCTAAATCGTTTCGTTTAAACAAACAAAATTCTTTATCGATCATTTCTTGCATTCTTCGTTTACGAAAATACTCGATTTACTTTATTCGAGAAAACACAATAAGATGAGATCATATGACAACGTAAAGCCACGAATAAAAACGAATGCGATACATTGAATGATGTGAATTTGTTAAAAAGAATTTAAATTTTAATGTATCATTATCATATCTATGTTATTGTAATACTTAACGTTTAATATTAAAAACCATTGTATTGAATTAGTGGACACTTGATGGAAGTCTAACATATTGAAATAAACACACAGTTGATAACTTGCACAATTTATTAAATAAACTTGACACGTGTTTCGCCAACACTGTGGATTCTTCAGAAGTACAAAATCTACTTAAAACTACCTGAGAGTAGATGTTTATAAATAGGGTGGTGCATCTTCATTAGAGTGAGGGAAAAGATTTAATAGTGGTGAGAGGTTTTATATATTTGTTAATTTCTTTACATTCTAATAGTGTAAGTTTTATTTTCAATGTGTAAAATTGTTAGATCTAAATTAAATATATGGTTATCTTCTAACACATGTTTGGCATAGTTAGAATCGTTTTTTTTCTTTCTATATGATCTAAAATGTTCGTTCAAACTAATTCTAAAATTTCTTCCCGTCTGACCTATATACATTTTTGAACAAGAACCGCAATTAAGTTGATATATGTCTGGTTTTGATACACATAAAGAATAATAAAGACAAAGTTCTTGTTCAAAAATGTATATAGGTCAGACGGGAAGAAACTTTAGAATTCGTTTGAACGAACATTTTAGATCATACAGAAACAAAAAAAAAACGATTCTAACTATGCCAAACATGTGTTAAAAGATAACCATATATTTAATTTAAAAACCATCTTGTTTGTACATTTGATGCTAGATGTCCCGGAAGAAAATCCGTGGAAATATATTTTAAACGAGACCTTAACATATAATTACTTCTACTGGGATTTAATGACGAAATGTCGCAATAAACCCGATGATTAACTTCCACAGAAAAGCACCCCGCAAATAAATTCGTTGGTATAAAATAAGCCAATGTTGGCATCATAAAATTGGCCATAGAGTTTTATTGTAAAAAAGTAAAATGAACACCAAAAATGAACAAAAGACACATTATTTGTTGATCTTTTTAGGCAAATATATTTCAAATTTTACTGACACCTTTACATCGTATACAACTAATAACTCTTTAGGCAAAATCAAAAACGATACAGACCTTATTACAAAGGATCTAGAACTTAATTGTGGTACATGCAGAAAATCATAAATAAATATATATATATATAGATTAGATTGAAAGAGCAAAAAAGTTAATAAATTATTATAAAATGGTAGTATTTAGCGTATTTCGTTAAATAACAATTTGTGGTGTACATTTGTGAATAATGTAGGCTCCAAATTCAAAAATTAATTGAAATGTTATAAGGTTTTTTTAAAATAATTTTCCGGAGATTTTTCTGTCAAATGGACACTTTTTTGGCGTGAATTTCTTGCATAGCTTTCCGGGGGATTTTTCCGTAAATGGCACATTTGCGTGCTTGTTTAGTTTAAATTTTTTCAGTAAACTGAAAATACAATATTAATTTTTTATTTAACGGCAGGTATACAGGTGGAAGAAAATGAGTAAAGAAATGTTAATTCATTATAAATAAAGAGAAGTTCTATTAGCATTTGATAATAATGGCCTTAGTTTTGAGTATACAGGTACGATTGTAAAACTTTACGTCAAGGTTCTTAAGATCCTGCTGGGAGGACCATCCGTTGACGTAATTTTATTATTAAGTTACAATGACAAGCAAAAATCATTAGTACACGTCGGAATTTAATTGCATTCGGTTATTATTTAAGCAGACAATTTTGTAAAGCTTCCTTGTATAAGACCAGTTTAATTTTATTACTTATTTATCATTAATTGCTGAATAAAAACGTTAGGTAGCCTCTGGCGTCTAACCACCAGGAAGCTGAGAAAGTTTAACTAGTAAGAAATTACAGAGGAAATAAAGACATAGGTACATATATAATATAAAACGAGTCATTAGACTGAGCAAATATAGAGAAACAGGAAAGTGTAGTTTAGTTTTCACAAACCAACAAACTAAATAATTACGCTTTTCTGTGGATTATAATTTTATTAGCGAAAAAAGAAAATTATTTACCAGGACTTTACAGATGGATAGTAACGTTATCTACTATTTATTCAAAGTATATAGTATGTTTAATAAGCTCACTATCTCATGGAAATTTATACGGCCTACAGAGTAAACAGAATTCGCTAGAAATATTAATATACAGCATTTAAACAGCTGACAGATTTCTACCAATTATAAATGGTTAAACCAATGTTTACTTCAAATTAAACGGTAATTAAAATAGCTCACGCGTGTCACTGGCGTCAAAAATAAATTTTAGTGTAGGTAAATATAAAAAATGTTGTGGTAGTTTGAACGAAGTAGTCTACTTTTGACTGAGCTAACTTGTAAAACAATAGTAATGAATAAAAAACACTTTTTGAATTAGAAATACACAAAAACAAATACAACTCAGATATTATTAATAAAGTCAACAATTCTCCATTATTAAGTTTATTTTATTTCCTACCCCCTCCTGGAACGGTTAGAATATAAGCAAAGAATATTTGTAATAGCATAAGTTTAGATATAACTTCCGATGTGTGCCGACAAATTTTAAAATCGTTAAGTGTGCCGCAATAAAGGAAAGGTTGAGAATCACTGACTTAGAAATCAAACATACATATAAAATATACAACACCATATTTCTTATTTATCCGCAAATTTATTAAATACCTTGGTCTTAAATCTTCGACCCTTAGATTTTTTTGTAAAATGGGATATAATAATGTTACCTCATAGAAGTATTTTTACTAAACTATTAATTTTACATCCAAGTTAAGTGCTATATAAAAGTTTAAAGAGGCCTTGACCGTTTATTTTTACAGAATCGATATACCTTTGTAATTAGTAACAGACGTGCATTTTTAAAATTTTTTGTATTCAATGAGGAAAAAATATAAATAGCAATTAAGGCACGTAACTTACTAGCTACTTTCAACATTTCGAAACCTTCTAATAATCACACTAATCAGCAACAGGAGTTTACATTCAATGTAGAATTGTACCAAATTATTGTATCAAACTACGCAGTAATAAATAAAATTAACAGTTTTTGAAAACGTCAGCTTCCTCAGGTATTACACATTGCAGATTTTGATCTATTTTATTTCAATATATCTCCCATAAACGCAGTAACAAAACGTTAACAGAAAACTATGTTAACATGCAGCTACTTGAAAACTAACCAGTATTAAAATTTTGGAGAATTAAATACATACATGCGATATTAATTATTTATTTAATTCGTACTTACTACAGATTACCTCAAATTAATGAGGAAAAAATTGTTACTGCTGTTATGGCCTTGTCGGGACTCTGCTTTTGCCACTAAGCTACGAGAGGTGGCAGCAGTAACAACAACGAAGGACGAATTTTCAATTCTTTCTGAAACTGCATTGTAATAGCTATGATTTGCGGTATAAATGCTGAATATTTATTCAACAATCTATTACATTTTTTTTACGTGATGATATGTTTTGCAACAGTGAAATGCGATATTCGAAGTCAATTATAATATGTAGTTGTGTTGTTTGACCCCACTTTGACCAACAGATCTATCAAACGACACGACAGCCCAAATCTTTACTTTATAAAGTTTGAAAAACAACTAGTAACGCAAAACTCGACATGATTCTTATTATCAACAACAACGATCTAAAACACCAGGCAATGTATTTCTTGATCTTTATTTAGATTATACATAACATATTCTACTCAAGTAGGTTTATGTTAAAATATGCCACGTCAATAGTTGCGAGAAATACGTTATACGTATATAGATTATTATAAACAAATTTGTGAAATTATTTAGAAATTACAAGAATGATTTTCCGGACTTGATGGCCGTGATCTAAAGGTTTGTTTTCTGCTTGACGTTTCGTCAGCGAGTGCGGCTGACATCTTCAGAGGTATTGTATTCTCTTCATAATCCTATTTTTTTGTGATTGTCCTATTAATACATGACTCCTTCCTTGTCGAAGTAATAATCACGTCCATTGTCTCAGCTAATAATCGATCTCGTCGCAGTGACGATCGCTCCTATTTCGTCCCATTCGAGCCGAAAGCTAATGAAGATTGGGGTATTGGCGCAAAGGCAAGTGTTATTACAGTGAGTTATGCAATAATATGCAACAAAACTGGCGTAAACAGATCGCTTCGCATACACAAACGGGAGGGGGATGCGGCGACGGATCGACGTGCTTTTGTTAAATATAAATTCGATGTGGAAATTTCTCAAATTTCGTATAAATGCCGGCTGTTGATTGAGAAGGGGGGCTGATATCCTTCTAGGGGAGCTCAGCCCCCTGGAGCCCCTCGTGGGTACGGCTCTGAACTGAAAGTTGAATAATTCGCTAACATTATGTACACAATACTAGTCCAAATTAAGAAATAAAAAATAATGAAAAAAATTTAATATTGAATTAAATTTTATTTTGTTTTTCAGGCCACGGAGACGTTCGGGGAGCAGCATCGTCGTGTTGGACGGTGAGCTGGATACGGTTAAGAAACCCCCGGACGATTTGGACGTGGACAGTGCGGCCTTGGACTACAACATGGTGATGATGTTGGCGGGAGATAACGGACCCCATCGGGAAATGGCCGTCGACGTACCCGACACTTTCATTGCCAGGAATAAAACCCCACCGCGCTATCCGCCCCCAAAACCAAAAATACAAGTAAGTTATTAATATTTTTTCGTTTGTTTCGAACGGATAACGTTATGTCGTCTTTCAATAATTTCGCAGAAGGTACGTGGGACAGTGCTATATAACATATAAGAGTAACGTAAATGACACTACTTTGGTTCTATGCGTGTTCGACATGATAATAATAAAATTGAGTAAAATAATAAAACAAATATTTATTGGACACTGTTAGAGAGTAAGAGAAGTAAAATAAATGAAGGTTGAATTAAAATTATCCGTAGTTTTGAAAATTGAGACAAATTGGGAATTTTACAAGATACGAAATATTAAGAAATAGAAAGCAGTCCCAAACCACCGAAGAAACCCGTCATTAAATCCTATTAGAATAAAGCAAGAACCATGGAGTCATGGGGTTAGTAGACAGAGTTGAATTGTGAAAAGGGATTATAGGAAAATACTGAAGCAATTAAATTGTCGTTAAGTGAAGAATAGATACAGAACAGGTAACGAGCAACTATAGAAATATAATTTCAAGAAAGGAATATTTACACGAAGACAATACGATACACACACAATAAAAAACAATAAAATTTACAGTGACAACAACAGAAACACACAAATTCAAATAATATTTACGGAAATATAAACACAAATAGAAAACTATTATTATTTTTAAAAATAAAAATATATCAAATCGCCACACTACTACTGCTACAAAGTGCATTTCTTTAAACATCTGTTATGCGTTAACTAACATTCAGACAGAGACCCACTTTTATCTAGGCTTCTAGATTTTCACACAAGTGAAAGAAACTGTCATTTAAAAAATGTAAAAGGGGTTATCCGAATAGCAGGAACCTCCTAGGCAAGTAAGTACCAGTTTTTCTACTTATAGGGAGGTGATGAAGAATACAAACATTAGTCAAAACGTTCTATCATTTTTCGATTTATATTGTATGCAATTTTGACTAGATAATTACCTCATCAGATCAAATTAAATTTCCTAAAAAATATTGCAAGAAACAACAGATACAAAAAAAGTCTAATTGATAAAATGGTTAGAAATAAAGAAAATAAGATTTTAATAGATACTTTTTATAAACCAGGAAATAGCAATGTAAAAAAGAATTTTAATCTAATAAATTATTGTGGAAATACCACTAATAAAATTTGTAATAATTTAGACAAATTAGGAATAAACACTATAGCAGTGAATAAATATAATTTAGGTAGTTTGCTTGTTAATAATAAAGAAAAAATAGAACTGCTACAAAAAGCAGGCATTTACAAATTATCATGTAACAGTTGCAATGCGTCATATATTGGCCAGACTGGCAGGAATCTTGAAATTCGACTAAATGAGCATAAAAAATCCATTTTAAATCAAAAACACAACACGGGTTTAGCGACACATTGCGTAAATAATAACCATTTTATCAATTCGGACACCATCAATATTTTACATAATGATAGAAAAGGGAAAAGATTGGACTTTTTAGAATTTTTTGAAACTAAAAAAGCAATAAAGATGGACGAGAATATAAGAAATGACCAACAAAATTTTTTCAATACGCCTTTATTAGACGCAATATTAGAAGCAAGGGCATCTGGTATTTCTTAACAACAAGTATGTATGTACCTGAAATTTTGAAAACTAATACCACAGAATACCGGCTGTTGAGTGTAAAAATATATATAGACGATAAGTCCTAAAGACTTGAAATTTAGTAAATCTGTTACTCTTGAGGAAGACATTGTTATGTTGAAACAATATTGTAGATTGAGAAAAAATTAAAACACTGAGGGTTTCACTAAAACTTTATTGAATACTCGATACGTATTTCGCCTTATAAGGGCATCTTCAGGAGTAACGAAATTATACTAAGTACCAAACAGAAATACATTAATTTATAGTACATACTAAGAGGGTGGGGGATGAACAGTGTTTGGGTCCAATAAGGGATTGTTACCAAATTCTATTTGGTCGTTAGTAATATTTTTATTTTCTATTTTTGCTTTTTTTATTTCTATGATTTCGTATCTATCTAGTATTGGACCTCCTTTTAAATGGTGTAACAATTCCAAATTATTTATATTTATGCTGTGGTTATTTTCAATAAGATGAGTGGCTAAACCTGAGGCATGATTATTGAATTTTACGTAATTTACGTGTTCATTGTATCTTGTTATAATATCTCTTTTGGTCTTTCCTATGTAAATAGCTGAGCAATCTGAACAATTGATTTTGTATACACCGCTTTTATGGAGGGTGTCGGTTTTTCCAGTCATCTTATTGTTAACCAGAAATTTACCTACAGTAAAGTTATTAAAATAAGCTGCATTAATATTGAACTGCCTGAGTGTCCTACCTAGCTTTTCACTAATAGTACCATAATATGGAATTTTTCGCCATGTGTTATTTTTATTGTCAGACTTTTGCATCGGGAAAATAATATTATTACTAGATCTTTTTAATTTTTTATTTAACATTTTAGAAATACATTAATTTATAGTACATACTAAGAGGGTGGGGGATGAACAATGTTTGGGTCCAATAAGGGATTGTTACCAAGTGATAACGGCAGATACCCTTAAAATATTGTAGTTTACAAAAAAATATTTTGAAACATTTAAAACTGATTTTGATTCCTTTAATTATTAATGTTCCTAATTGAAATTTCATAAAAAATAAGCGTTGCTTCGAGAACAATGGACAATGGACTTTTCAATTTCAACTGAATGGTGCAGTACGGAAGCGATGTTTCTTTGGACACCCTGTATATAGGCTAGTATTGTGTAAATGTTTTCAAGTTTGAAAAGCTAACAGTAACGCAGTTTTATTATTTTATTATTATCAATATGATTATTTGTCAAGTGGCCGGCAACAGAAGAGACAGAGAGAATGTTGGTTCGGTTGGAATGTGAAACCCGTGCATTTCCGGTGCCGTGAAAGGGTGAGCGATTCCAAAAGCGCGGACTTTCTCTTTACCTGCAAACAACAGCAGACAGGAAAGAAATGCGCCCGACTATGACGGGAGATCTTATACTAGTCATGCTGGCCGAGAACAACAAACAAACATGCCATACAAGAAATGAAACAACTCGTAACGGTTGGTCATCACATAGCGATGCATTTCAAGGTTAAATCGTTTCAGGTAAAATCGTTTAAGAAACGACTCACGTCAGAAACGAACCATTGTTGCCAATACTTATAAACTAGAGTAAACGAAAACGTAATCAGTGAGTTTCCTTCCTAAGTCTTTATCGAACAATCTTCTGTAGACCCAAAACTGCTGCATCTTCTAGATTTCTCTGACGGATACAGTTTGTGTTATAAGAACTACTTTATTTCAGAGGGGTTCTGAAGATGTCAGCATTTTCCTAACTTTTGACACGGTTACACCCCCCCCCTCCCAGAAAATCAGCTATTGCGAAAACCATCATTTTAAACATGTCTCTTCATTAAAAAATTCTTTTTGATACTAACTTACATATCTGTACAAAAGAAAATATAGATATTGGTATCCTAAGAGAGCTGATAATCATAGCTTGATCTAAATGTGGAATAGTTTGTTCGACATATTCTTGACGATGATGTTCGCAACAATCTATGTAGTATTCGAGGTCTACATATGTACTTGATCCCGCGTTGACCTAGAGATCTATCAAATGACAATCTAAATCTATGCTTTATGATGAAATTTAATGTAACCAGTAAAGCAAAACTCTACATGATTTTCGTTATCAACGACAACGATCTAGTTTTTGGAATTGAGAAGAGATGTGTCTCAATATCTATATTGAAAGAGTTAATGACTAACAACATAGAGGCAATTGCTGCCATCTAGTGGATTTTAGCCGTTACAAAAGATATCAAACTAGACAACGCCTCACAGAGGTATTTAAACTTGTCCAGCTAAATCAACAACGCAACCTTTATACGTGAATTCACGTAAAGCTTATCAATAACAATTATTATGCTTTTGGTCAGAAATTTATCGAAACTGCCAGACACGGATCGCGATTTCGCTCTTGTTAGAAGCTCATCAGCAGTCATAGGCCATAGGCAGTCTCGATAAATTACTGTTCTTTTTTTTTTTTAGTTTTTATCCTCGAGGAGGGAAAGTCTTCACAGACACTCCCGAAGTTTAAATACCTCTGTGAGGCCTTGTCCAGTTTAATATCTTCTGTTAGCAGCTAAAATCTACTAGATGGCAACAATTGCCTCTATGTTACTATTATATTAACTGTTCTTTAAGGAACATCACAGCTTGGTCAGTAATTTATCGAGACTGCCTATGGCACGCTGAGGAGCTTCAAACAAGAGCGAAATCGCGATCCGTGTCTGGCAGTTTCGATAAATTTCTGACCAAAAGCATAATAATTTTTTAAGTTAATAAGTACTTATCCAATTTTGCCCAAAGGTGTTTTTTTATCAACTGCTTGGATAACTTCATATTGTGTTTATGTAGTCACTTATTTAAAAACAAATCTTGTGTGGATACATTGGGTAAACAATCCGGTCGTGATTTCTGATTTCTTTTTACCCCGCGAGGTGTTAACTTTTTATACACTCGATTTTGAATTAGCCGGAACGAAGATCGTGCCCTCATCGTCATCAGTTACAATTAAAGACCAAGACATTAGAAAATTTTCTTCGTGCATCTTCAGCTTGATCCCAAACCATCAGAGGCATCACTATTCAACATTCTTTATGTTCTAAGGTCTTTTTTTTCTGATGCGTGGTTGCTATTGAAGCTAATGATTAGTGTCTCGAGTTGATAAATTACTAGGTATTGGATGGACTGGAGCTTCAATATTGATAGACGTGGAATTAAGAGATGCGATGTAAATTGAATGTTAGGCTAATATGTAAACGTATTATAAAATCAGTTGATATAGATAATTAAAACATTAGAGAATTTAACTATAAGATTTTTATTTGCTTTATTAATATTTGGTCATTATAATATTACTGAAAAAGGTACTTATTAAATTTTTGCCCATGAGGATTACATTTTTTGTCATGAAACTCCTTTTTCGATTTTGGTTTTAACTGTGTCTCCTCGATCCCTTTCAAAATCCAAATTATTGCAACAGTGAAAATTCTTATGAAGAAAACTGGAAACTTTGGCGGCATTCTAGAACACAGTTATGGACAACACTTGGCGTGAGCCAACTTGGGTAGAGCGTCTGGTTTGTTCAACATATATCTTCTTATTACAGTTTTTGCAACCAATTTTATATATATGAGTAAATTAAACACTTGGAAGAGTTTCACTTTATTTTATTGATTACTCTATGTACATTTCGCCTTGCTAGGGCATCATCAGGAGTATTTACAGTACTAATCAATAAAATAAAGTGAAACTCCTCCAAGTGTTTAATTTACTCATTGTTTGTTTAAATAATGTTTCACCAAGAGTCCAAGGCGAATTACTTCCGTAATTTAAATTTTATATATCCCCGACTTTTCAAGAAAAGGAATTTTATCTTTACGGTTATCAAGAATTGTTTGAAGAGATATAAAAATACATTGAAACGCATTATAACACTACAAACAATGTTTATTGGTACCACTAAATGTATACATTTCTTAGTAAACTAAGATTAAGAAAATATTGTACCTAAATATATTCTAAAGAACTACCTGTAACTTTTTGAAGACTATTGAACAGAGGTTTTTGGTGAACGGCAGGTCAAAATTTATCACAGAATCCCTGAATTTAAGAATGTAAATACATTCGTAAACTTTTAGGTCGATGTAATTGTGACAAGATTTTAATAGTTCGATATTGTGGTCTACAATATGTCCCATGTTTAAGGCATGGTATGCAACTGCTGATTTTTCGGCATTGTTCTTTTTTAGGTGGTACAGATGTTATGGCTAGATTTCTATTAAGGAGTTTTTTGGAAGCTTAAATTTGAAATAGATTCTTTCGTCTTTTGTGTCAACAGTGCAGTTAGTACCTAATGTATACACAGTACGTAAGCTAATTATTTACAATTTTTAATAACTAGTTTTTCAACTACCCACATAAAGAACACTTGCGTGTTTATAAACTTAAACGAAAACAGTATTGGCTCAATGGGTTTAAAGAAACTCGTTGTCGGATTCAGAGAATTTGGTCCCGGTTACACAAAGAAATTTACATACAAACAACTTCTCTCTCGTGTAAGTAGATTACGTCTGTTCGCAACAATGGAATTCCGAAGAGCGCCGTAAATAACAAAAAAAAAAAAGAAGAAGAAGTTATAAACGTATACAGACTCATTGTCATCTGCCCGACCATTCAAAATGATAATTATTTTTGATATGCATACAATGCGATATTTCGATGAGCAATGACAACGTAAAGAGTTTGACGGCACACCTTCAATCTTACGAATGGTAAATAACCAGCTTTTTGCCTGCGGCTTCGCTTGCGTGGACCAGGGTTTTTTTCTACATTATTAAGTAACAAACATTTAGTCATTTCCTAAGGAATTGTAGTCTGCATGTATCCAGTTTGTTGCTTATACGTTAGCCTGTATCTTTACTTTGAAAATCAATCAGATTTTGACCCCAACTTTTGGTTCGACACTAATTCCGATTCTATACTCTCAGTTCCTTATACTTAATTTGTTATTTGCATCATTCAAACTCCGATCAATACTTATTTAGCGGTTCTCTAGTAAGTAACGGGCAGAAATCTCTTTTTATAAAATGATTACAGAGCTTATCATCATCTCTGGTGATAACTAAGTTGAAACCCAGATTACTACCATCTAGAAGAAATACTAAATTAAAATAAGTAAAGGATTTCAGGATTTACGACAACATATCGACAGATAAATGCTGGTGGGCGGGCAGTCCCCCCGACCTTTACTGTAGTCCAAAGCCGAAGGGTAGGGCGTAAGGTCTTCTTCAGCCTCCTTGCAGGAATCGTGGGAATGGGTGGGTGGTGTGGTTAGGGAGAGAAGGATGAGATGGATGAAATGAAGACAGAAGAGAAGTGAAAGATTATCTGTGGAATATTACTGCTCCAGCTTTAGCCTAAATGATCCAAGGAAACCACAGAACTCTAGAGCACTAGACTACGCCACTCGGTGAACTTGGTAGACCCGTAATCGAATCACTAGACCATGCTGCTTCGTTGCAAATTGAGATTCGAAGCTTACTTCTAATCCAGTCTCGTCTACTTTGCTAAACAAATGATGGTGATTTTACACGAAATATACATTTTATTAAGTTACCAATAGTACCTACCTACAATTTTAAACTAGTAGCTGTTTTTTTGAACATCTAAAAGCCGAGGACATCTAAATCAGTAAGTTCACTTCCCGGCTGTGATGAATGATTTTTCAGAAGTCACGCCCGTTCGTTCCACAATTAATAAATCAGAAAAATATCAAGGATGTTTATTGAAAACATTCGTTTAAGCATTCGCATGCACACGCAAAAGAAATGCACGTCTTATTAAACGTGTTTCACAATTTTTATTGTGTTTCAGAAAAGTGGTATGTGAATAAGTGGATTTTACAATAATAGCAAAAGAACAAATTGTCAAGTAAATAACCATTCGATTTTTATTATTTATTACAAGGCAACATTCGAATACATGAAAACAATACACGTTTTAATTCTTATCAGATTTTTGTTAACGCAAATAAGTACACGACTGCAAAACTAAAACTTTGTAAGTGATTATTTGTTAACGTACTAATTTTAATAAATTGTTTTGAAATAGTGTTGTTGTTCTCCATGAATGCTTTATAGCTAGCTAGCTGTATATTCAGGTATATACTCACACAATTTCCTTAATTAATAATCAATAGATTAAGATAAAATAATGCGGAGGATAATTCTAAATTCTAGAAATGTCTGTCAACAACTGACAAATTTCTCCAGTACCCTACGTAAACCAATCTCCATTATCTTGGTAAGAACATTTTAATAGCCCCCGATCACACAAAGACCCTCTTTCTTTCTGACAAAAAAATATAAATAAGATTAAATTGTAATGTAATTGTTACAACGAGCTACAAGTTTATTCTTTTTATATGGTATTAATATGTTAAAGAAAGTTTCAAGGTTTCTTTCAGAGTATTTTTTTAAGAAATTCCAGCAACATTTGCCGTAACAAGCCCCTTGAGAAACTCTTACAACATTCTCTTCAACACTTGTATAACTTCTCATTCTTTCGGACCAAAAATAAACTTTTACGACAGAACCAAAACCTTTCTTTGATAGTTTGCACTAGTAATAATGAAACATTTGCTAGTTTAAAATAATAAAATATTACTCACGATAAAGTATAAATAGGTAGCAAGTAAATAACATGGAATCAGAGTATACTTCATAAAAGATAATAAATAACAAATTTCCTTAAATTAGGTTAACAGGTTAAAATACTAAAACTACCTGTTCAATATATGTAGATTTTATTTCTTATCTATTCTTGTGCGATATGCTGAACCAACAATAAATATTTATAAACTACAAGTGTATATTTATATACAGGGTGAGTCACTAAGCCGAAATCGGCCATTTATACGCGCATAGTTTAAAATAGAGAAAAATATTTCAAATAAAAGTTGTATGGGATTAATTAAGTGTAGAATAACGTAAAAATATTTTCAAATATGGCGGACTTCCGGTTATACCGGAAATGTACCCTAACTTCATTATTTTAAATGGAACACCCTATTTTTTATTATAGTTTTGAATTCCCCATGAAAAAATTATGTCAATTCATTAACATTAAATTGGACCTAGGACGCACCATTTCGGAGTTATTTCAGGTTTCTTGGAAAATTTGACGTTTGCAGTGTTTGGCGCCATTTTAAATATCTCAGAAACGAAAGGACTTAGAGGTTTGCGGTTTTCACGTTCCGTTTCTGGAAGAAATTGCCTATCATTTACAGGTATTAGATATACACATTCATTATCAATAGTATAAAATTTATCCATGCCAATATTCACAAATTCAAACAGGGATAACTATTTTTTTTTTTAATGGAATGCCATATTTTTTCTCGCATAGTATAATGCAAAATTAAATTTCCTTTCGACTGATATAGGGGTGTTGTTATCTGTGACCAGTATTTTTTGAGAAATTTGTATTTTTTTGAAATTTTCAATAAAATCGCGTTATTACGTTGGCCGTTTCAAAGTTTGGCGATTTTGTTTTGTTTTTTCGAAGAAATGTCAGTTTATTAATTATTGAGTTAGGGAGTAGAAGTAGATTCAGAAGTTTTAATGTCAAATAACCAACCTAATTGTGAAAATAGTAATAATACATACCTATACCTAAATAAAACGTAAAAAGTATTTTGGTTGGTATTATGGGTTTGGGCAATTTAGAGGCAAATAAAATGCATACTTCGAGGTTTGAGCTTGAAAGAATTAAACAATTATAAATAAAATTAGATAAAACAGCTTAACAAACATTAAGAATAATGGATAAGAATAGAGACAATAAAAATTAAATGTTCTACAAGCTCAACCCTCGAGGTATGCATTGTATTTGACTCTAAATTGCCCAAACCCAAAGTATAAACCATTTCTATTAATAATAAATTGTTTCGAATACTTTTTACGTTTTATTTAGGTATAGGTATGTATTATTACTATTTTCACAATTAGGTTGGTTATTTGGCATTAAAAATTCTGCATCTACTTCTACTCCCTAACTCAATAATTAATAAACTGACATTTTTTCGAAAAAACAAAGCAAAATCGCCAAACTATGAAACGGCCAACATGATAACGCGATTTTATTGAAAATTTCAAAAAAATACAAATTTCTCAAAAAATACTGGTCACAGATACCAACACCCCTATATCAGTCGAAAGGAAATTTAATTTTGCATTATACTATGCGAGAAAAAATATGGCATTCCATTAAAAAAAAAAAAAATAGTTATCCCTGTTTGAATTTGTGAATATTGGCATGGATAAATTTTATACTATTGATAATGAATGTGTCTATCTAACACCTGCAAATGATAGGCAATTTCTTTCAGAAACGGAACGTGAAAACGGCAACCCTCTAAGTCCTTTCGTTTCTGAGATATTTAAAATGGCGCCAAACACTGCAAACGTCAAATTTTCCAAGAAACCTGAAATAACTCTGAAATGGTGCGTCCTAGGTCCAATTTAATGTTAATGAATTGATATTATTTTTTATGGGGAATTCAAAACTATAATAAAAAATAGGGTGTTCCATTTAAAATAACGAAGTCAGGGTACATTTCCAGTATAACCGGAAGTCTGCCATATTTGAAAATATTTTTCTCTATTTTGAACTATGCGCGTATAAATGGCCGATTTCGGCTTAGTGACTCACCCTGTATATACCTAATAGATATTTATACGTAAAGCTGGAAAGTTTACGAAATCATTATTTTCAAATAAAATCACTGATAAAGCGGCGTCGGCGTAACAGTCCCCGTTTTATTAGCTGTACCTTTATCAAATACGCATTAAATTTCTCCCACATTGAACTGCATACCTAACTGGTTCTTTCTTTGTGTTACACCTTAATTAATTACCCATAATTTATAAGAAAAACCACGACAAAAAATAAACAATTGAAAAGAAAAGAAACGTTTAAAGGTAATAAAAATCTGCTTATGTAATGCATAATTCCTAATAATGCCTGTTTATTTTTATCCAATTTTAATTACAGTGAATGCCGTTTAAAACGTCTCCGTTTATAGCGTCACATCGGTTTCAATATGTCGACGAAACATTATACTTTTTTTTTTTTGTATGTCAATCCCATTGCAGTCTCCATTGAATCCATTGTCGTATTTCTAACAATTGTAGAAATAGGCAGAAAAATGGTTTAGTATGCCATGTAATATTACACAATATTAAAATATTAATGATTGAAATGAATAATTAATCGGATATATTTCACCATTACTTGATGACAATCCATTATTACAATAAAAGCAAGACTTTTAGTCTTGAAAAAATTGATTGAGTGGGCCTCATCTTAATTTTTGGAATAAAACACTTAAAAAACTTTCACTTATTTTTATTTTATTTCTTAATAAATTTGTTTCGACCTACAAGATCATCTTCAGAAGAAGGAATCATGATTGATGATAACCTTGTAGGTCGAAACAAATTTGTTAAGAAATAAAATAAAAATAAGTGGAAGTTCTTTTAGGTTTTATTCCAAAAATCAAGACTTTTAGAATTTCACAAATTTTATTTTTAAACGTGACGATCGTTTCGCCAAACATTGCTTGACATCAGACATTGAGTACCTACTTCCTACGAAGCCTGTTTAGCAATTAAGTTTATTGGATAATATTGAACCGCTGTATTTACAGAAAAGAGAAACTAAACTAAACTTAAACTATAAAGGTTACTCCCCTCAATTTAACATTCACCTTGTAACATTCGAACTTAAAATTACTCTAAACGGTGTCTACAGGTACGTACGCTTCCATATGTTGGTAGTTTAATGTGATCTAGTAGGGACTTCTCCAATGAGTTACAAATAATATGTTTGCAATTGTCATGTTTGAACTGCCATTCAAACAAAAGATTGCAGTAACAAACTATATCTGATTGATGTCAAAGCTGGACATGACCATGACCACCCTACTGAAGCAAGAACATACGAACGAACTGATATCCCACAATGAACACAAATGTTTAAAATTAAAATACAAAAACCCGACATACTTATGTAATTATATAATTATCCAATTTACTGATTCAGGATTTCTTTTTTGGTCGTTTGGGTTGTGAACGAGTCAATTAAATTCATTTGCGTATGTCTGTAAAGCATATTTATCTGCACTACTACACACAGATGAAGTAAAGCAATTGGGAAGAATTAACATAGATAGATAAAATGTAGTGTTAATTAGATGTTAATTATTAAAGACTCTTAGGAAGACCGAGTGTGTCTGAGTGAAATTGAGTGAGAGATTGGGTGAATCCTTTTGGCTTGAAGGATTTTGGCGAAGGTAAATGGGTATGAGCCTGTAGATTCGAATAACACCAACTAAGGGTACAATGTGAAAGGTTCGAAAAAGATTTGTAAACAAGTAAAAAAGAATGAAATTGAAATGAGAAACTATTGTATTAAATATAAAAATATAAATATAAATATGGAATCAATAGAAACAACTACTCCGAGGGCTAATATCCCTACCGGCATTGAATTACACTGTTGAGTCCGATGGATTCTTATAACATATTCAAAAAAGAAGGAATTAAAATTCTTATTCGTATAAATATTAAGATCAAAGATCTCACATTTGGAACGCGTCCTACCAAGTAGGCACAACGAACC
This sequence comes from Agrilus biguttatus, assembly GCA_963921985.1. Classification (NCBI taxonomy): domain Eukaryota; kingdom Metazoa; phylum Arthropoda; class Insecta; order Coleoptera; family Buprestidae; genus Agrilus; species Agrilus biguttatus. The sequence goes on along the minus strand of OY998119.1, from coordinate 37,461,811 downwards.
GAAAGCCATACCCACGACCGGTTTCGGCCTATCGGGTCTCATAAGGATTTTAATTCCTTCTTTTTTGAATATGTTATATCTTTGTCTAAGAATCCATCGGAATCAACAGTGTAATTCAATGCCGGTAGGGATATTAGCCCTCGAAGTAGTTGTTTCTGTTGATTCCATATTTATATTTATAATATAGCCTGTAAAGGCTTTTCTGCCAGCGCCCACCTGATGAGACCCGATAGGTCGAAACCGGTCGTGGGATATGGCTTTCGGTTCGTTGTGCCTACTCGGTAGGACGCGTTTCAAATGTGCGATCTTTGATATTAATATTTAGACGAATAAGGATTTTAATTCCTTCTTTTTTGAATATATTGTATTAAAAGTAAATAAAGGAAAAGTGAAATTTGGAATGTATAGAAATAAAGATTTTTTAATAAGTGTAAAGAAGGGTACAAAAGAGGTAAAAATTAGAAATATAATTAATATTAAATTAATAACATAATATGTAGCCGTTGCAGAGGCGACTGTGGCAATAAACGCCACACGTTAATCAATGGTGCTACTTCTAGAAAGTAGGAAATCTGGATGTTGTTCACTAATTACAATGGACGCTGTACACATATTTTATTCAGACAAATAGGTGCTTATTTTTATAAATAACTATAGCTGTATAAAATCATCGGTTATAGCGTCATCGGTCCCTTCGCCGTTGTTACAACCGTTTTTTATTACTTTCTTATTTTAGAGAGCCAACATTGGTTGCTATTTTTGTTTTAAAATGCACAATAATAACAAGAGTCCTTTATTGTTTCAGACTGGACTTAATGGAAACACAGCGATTCCAGCGACGTCGACGGCGGTGACGCCGGTGGTGTCTTCAACTGCGACGTCGTTATCGGGTTCGAAACCAGTGCCTCCGCCACGTGACCATCTCAAAATCGAGAAAGATGGTCGACTGGTGAACAGAGCGCCCGCCCCCCAACTACCCGCTCGTATCACCAACAATAACAATAACATTATCGGTACGGGAACGCCGACGGCGATACCTGTAGCGCCACCAGTCGTACCACCCCCGACAGTGGCCGCAACGGAACCTACCAGGGAGCAGTTGGATAGTATTCGAAAATATCAGGTCAGTAGTAGGAAATTTTTAGGACTTGCTACTAGTTACTTGGTATTAATTATTTTCCTTTAATTTCCAAACAAATTCAAATTTACCCACTAAGGCCGAACACAAACTCAGCCACTTGCATTAGCCACTGGTGGCGCAAACACGGCGTCATCAATGGCGCATTTGGACCACAAACTACGGTAGTAGTAGTACTCGTTGTAGCTACAGTGCCCGGCACCTAAAGAGACTCAATAATCGGATGCGCACTAGCAAAGCTGGGTCCCTTTAAGGCGGGGATAATCGACCGGTAGGCAGAATGATAACTGCTCAGCAAAGTTCAGTAGCGTAGTGGCAAACAGTTGCAAATTAACAGAGTAGAGAAGTGGTTGTTTGTAAATTGTATATTATATACTTACAACTACTAACCACGATATTCTTCTATCGCCGCCAGCGAACCTGATACCCAGACTAAACAACATTATTCATGATATCTGGTACATGCACAAATCATACTACTATTAACGAAACTACGAAATATATAAATAATAAATGTAAAGATCGATTGTACAAACTAAGTTTTCTAACAAATGCTTTAATAAATAGACCTGGGTAAGATACACTACATAATTCATATTATCAAGTTTTGTTCATTCGACTTGCATACAACTTATTTCTATGCATACCTAATAATCTTTAAATTAGCTATTATTCCTAGATTTATATAATTAGGTACTTATAACGGTGATTTTCTCCTTATGTTCATGATGATAGTGACATTTTAATTGTTCACTTCGCATACATAATTAAAACCCTATTATGGTAAGTAAATCAGTTGAATGAATTCACTTGTGTTCCGTGTTCAGTACTTTTTCTCTCAGTGATATGCGCCGCTGTATTCTTATTGGCTCTTTCATTTATTGCTATGCTAAAAGTCTCCGTCTACCTATCTGTCAATCTGACCGTCCCTGAATCTCCTTAGATGCCGGCCACTTTACCTACTTGAATCTGACGGCAGCCACTCGTGCTCCGGTGTACACCTAATCGCAGTCGTTCGCCACTATATATATATTCCAATATAAGGCTGTCAGCATTAAAATAAAAGATTTTTTCTGACAGATCATTTAACATAAATTGAATATTTCTTATTAATAACAGTGTAGTGAGTGCTTCCATGTCAATGTTTGTAAATTGAACTGGATTAAACAATTGATTAACGGTGGCGTCCACCATGTTTTAAGCCAATAGCGTCTGGTGGCGATCACCTGTGGTGTCAATATAAGTCACTCGTGGTTGCCTCTAGTTTCCAATTTATGGTTACATCCATAGTTTAATCGAAATTAATAAATGTTATAGAATTTACCTTACATAAAAACTTCAGGTAATTATCACTTGAGTGCGGAATTCTACAAGGTAGATTTAAAATTTCACAAAAATTAAAATTATCTTTAAAGCTTCATTTGTGCGATTAATTGGATCAAAATTATATGAATAGTAGGTATCAGTGATAATTCATTTGCAAACACAATTATTGTTCAATTGTTGGTAAAAAACTCAGAGTTTTTTATCTTCTCCAAAATATAGTACGCCAATAACACAATTTGGTTTGGGTATTGTGAATTTATGGTGGAGGTGCTAGGATAAAATATTAATTTTTTGATAAAATGATTTGTAAATTAGTTGTATCCTCTCAAATTTAGATCACGTTTAGAAAAATAATGCAATGCAATACAACGGATCTACGGAATGCCCAATTTCTACTTTCAATAATTGATGTTATACAGGGTGTGTCGTAAATAGTGGAGTTGCGTATAAAGACCTCGAAACTTTTCAAAAATTGAATTTGTGTTTGGTAAAGGTTATCTGAACTTTTTTCAGTTGATACCCTTAGAACCCTTTCACATTCATTATCACTTGTTTACACACCGCTCAGATTATTTTCATGACGTTTCCAACATTTGTTCATCTTTTGTTAAAGTAATTGCGAGTCTAAAATCAGTAGTGACAACAATAATAATAAAGTCGACACCAAACATTCAATTTAACGAGCCTTAGCTGGTCTTAACTCATCCATATCTTTGGCTTAAATTCGATGACGATTATAAAGACCAAATTAAAACAAAGAAAGGAAGACTTAGCAATTAAATGAAAGCTGTTGATATTTATACTTTTGAACGGACGCAAAATCCAACTTCATGAAAACGTAACACAAACTTGATACGAGGCATGTTTTTTAAGTAAGTAACGTTTTGAGATTCTGCCGCCGCGGCACTGCAGTCGGCGTTCCGTGCATGCGCACTGAGTACCTACGCAGTGACGCCATTACAGTCTGATTCGCCCTTGTTTACGTTGTTTACTTAGTGTTTAAGATGCTTTTGATAATCGTGAGTCCCGCCAACTGTGAAGTCCGGGCTGTTATACGATTCCTTAGTGCTAAAGGACTAAAATCGGTTGATATTCATCGTGAGATCTGAGATCTGTGCAGTTTATGGACAAAACATTATGAGTGATGGAGTGGTAAGGAAGTGGGTGAGAGCATTTAAAGATAGCTGCACAAATGTTCATGACAATGCCCATCCGGATGTGGCTAATCGGACCAAAGATCTCATCACATCTTTTCACTGGGAAACTCTAGATCATCCTCTGTACAGCCCTGATCTGGCGCCCAATGACTACCATTTGTTCCTGCACTTGAGGAAACATCTGGGCAGTCAACGTCTTCAAGACGATGACGAAGTCAAAACAGTTGTGATACAGTGGTTAACAATTGACAAGTCAGGCGGCAGAGTTCTATGAGAAGGGTACTCAAAAATTGGCCACTGGTCAAACGTTATGACAAGTGCCTCAGTTTTGAAGGAAATTATGTAAAAATAAAATTATTAAGATATCTTTCCACGTTTTTTATTAATTTCAAAACGGTACTTACTTAAAAAACATGCCTCGTATTTCAGAATCTGACAGGTGAAATCTGATAATGTGAAAGGACTCTTTTTTGGACGTCATGATCACAAATAAAGGATTTTTTAGTTCTTGTTTTTGCATATGTGTTATGCTATTTTAAAATAGGAGTAGCTACTGAGTAGGTATCTAAATGAGGAAAACATTTTAGTTTTAAAGAAAAACAATGTAGGTAGTCACAAATAAGAGTATCAGTAAAAACTCCTTCATGAACGGGACACTCCGTATATATTCCTGGTGCTTTTAATTCACCCGCACGAGTGTACACAAAAACACGGTCGTTAATGCTCTAATAGGCATTAAAACTATAGTAAAAATAAACACACCGGCGACATTATTTGTTTGTATGCTCTGTAAGTTCCATGTGTTAGTTTTATTTTTTATCGTTCGCTACTTCCTATCACTCACGTGGATAAAAAACAGGTGGGGGAGGTGTAATAGTATTATCAATCGAGCTACTCGATGACGTAGCTTCTACATACATTTTTATATATTACAGAAGTATCGGTTTTCTCTCTTCATCATTCATCAGTTCTCATATTTGCACTCTGACATTTAATTATTCAGTTTTGTGTTTGTTGCTTTACCTTTTCCAAAGTTGTTTTGACAGTGTCGCGTTTACACGGAGTACCGCACAAGTTGTTTTTATGTGGCGCGTATTTTACGTAATTGTGAAAATTATTTTGTTTTGTGTTTTCATAAAATGTTATCATGGTTGTTTGATAAAACCGTTATAAAGTGTCCTCGGAACAAAATATGACCACGGGATCAAATGCGTGACTGAAATACCGAGTGTTATTTTTAGTTTTAATTGTATTGCTGTAAAATGGTTTCATCCTCGCCTACACAAAGTGATATAAGTAAAAATAACAATTGTTACTTCCAAACTCAAAAGGTATTTTTTTTAAATATATATCTGCCAACATAATTTGTTAACAAGTATAAATAAATAAATACTGATAAATTCATACTAACTAAAGCAACTAACTAAATTGTTATCTTAGATTTTCGATGGTTAATATTATGAAACTAATAACAGAATATAATTGATTGATTATTCGGAAATGCACAAGTAAAGACGACTCAGTAAAAACTATGATGAAGTATAATTTCATCATATCAAGCAGCATTTTTTTTTAATATTCATGAAAAATTATGGATCAACTACTATATATTGGGTACAATACATTCTGCTGAATTATAATAAAACCAAAAACCACAAGAATTTATAACCTTGCAGTATGTTGTTATAACACTAAAGTAACAATAATAATTTATTGCATTCATATTAATTGGTTGATTAACTAAAAAAGTAAACAATATTTAAAAATACATTTTACCCGTAAAAAAAAGTAGAAATTGTATTAGCAAATTCGTGGGATGGTCGTAGGTTATATTCTCAGTTTATTTTTCAATAATAAGTACTTTTTAGCTCTAGTACCTATTCCAAACAGTAGTAGTGTAAAGTTTACTTTTTGAAATTATATTATATAATGGTAGGTATATAGAAATTTCCATTTTAATGTTGCTGTGATAATAAAAACAACAATTATCTATAAAATATCACCATAAATAGTAAATACCAGTAGACAATTAACTTTAAATTGCTATAATCATTTACATTTTTATGTATTACATCTTCTCTGGGGTATAATAAGGTTGACATTGCTGGTAAACACGATATATAACAAATAACAGTATTTTTGGAGATATCTCTGACACTTTTGTGGCTAATACATTTCAATAACTGCAAACTGAACATGGTAGTAGCTATACCAACTTTCCATGCGTTAGAAACCATGCAGAGGATGGAAAAAAAGCCGGAAGAAATATTAAGGGTAGACCAAATCGGGTTAAAATAAATAGAGGAACGGATGAGGCCATTTTAGAAATGTAGAAAGAGCTTTTGATAATGTTAAATGGGAAAAGATGTACAGAAAAATATAGGGATGAGATATAGAGATACTGGTCCAAGTTTTCTGTGGTTTCCTTGGATCACTTAGGCAAATGCTGGGGCAGTAATGTTCCACAAATAATCTTTTACTTCTCTTCTGTCTTAATTTCCGTCTCATCTTTCTCTCCCTAACCACACCACCCATCCATTCCCACGATTCCTGCAAGGAGACTGAAGAGGGCCTTACGCCCTACCCTCCGGCTTTGCACTACAGTGTAGGTCAGAGGGACTGCTCGCCGACCAGCCCGAGCAGCTGGTGGGAATGAAACACAAAACAGTTTTTAGATAGAGATATAAGAGTAATATAAAGTTTGTATAAAGAATAACAAATAGGTAGTTACCGGATTTAGACAACTTTAGGGTTAGATATAGGTAGAGGGGCAAAATATTAGCATACTTAGATTTGCGGATGATATATAAGTATTAACATCTAGTACAGGAAGAAGTTAGAAATGAGGAAATGAGGAAAAGACATAGATTAGATTAGTGTTCGTAAATAATTGGAACTGTGGGATGTTCCTAGTTGGTTCAAGATATGAAGAAGTTTAAATATTACTGATCTCTTACTATTGGAAAATATGCAAGCAATATGATTAATAGGTACTAAGCCAAATTCTCAAATTTATATATCAAACGGCTGTGATAGACGGACAGACAGACACATGAATATAATCAGTTGGTTGTAAAGTAATAAAGTTTTATTTCTCGGTTTAACAATTAAATTTTCACTAAGTATAGATAGAAAATACAACAAGAACTTTTTGAAGGTCAAATATAAATTGTACCTGAAAGTAATACTGGAAAATCCCAAATAAGAAACAATAAAAAAGATATTTTCTATAAGTTATTACACTTTCCAGTTTAGTGTGTACTTATTACGAATGTAAACGTATCAAATACTGAGAAACACCTACACGTGCTATCTATGTTATATACATATATAGGTACCTATGTAAAATATAATCACTTTGGACGTTCGATTGAATCCACAATTGTGTCATCTTTATTTGCAATAATTGCGAAAATTAGTGAATACACTTCGACCTTGCAAAAGAACTCATGTTTACATTAATTATTAGTAAAACGTTTAGTAAGTTTCTACGAAATAAAAACGTAATCATAAAGTTGAACATTCGCTAATACTCATTTAAACAATTAAGTAAGAAAAGCGCCATATTTATAAAATTGTAACTGTTGATATTATTTCAGCTTAAAGAAATTTTTAGCTTAGGTGGGTGCTTTAAAATGTAATCTGTTTAACAAATTGGGTAATTAATAATTAATTGCTTTATTAATTATCCATATAATTGCATTCCGGACGGGTTACAAATGTGGTATTAAAAAAACGCCTTAAACTAAAGGATAAAATAAACTTTCAATAAACAATTTTGTAGAAACAAAATGGTACATACCCATAAATATATATAAATAAAATTAAATACCCACCAATAAACTTTGTTACCAAATCTTAATATATAAATAAATATTGATAATGGTTATAATTACTTATGTTAAATAATACTTATTGAAATGAATTAGTTAAAAATATTCAAATAAACAATATTTTGTTACCCTTTAGCTTTAAAGAGTAGGTAGATACATATTCGCAATTCAGAACTATTTTCTTTAATATTCGTGAAAAATTGTGATTCAATAAACTTTTTGTAAATACGCTCTTTTTTTAACGAATTTGCAGATATTTATTTATTGATGGCAATGTAGAAAATAGGAGACTTTGGTAAAAGAATAATTAAATAAAGAAAGACCCTAATTACCACTAACTAAATTTGAGCTGACACGTGTTTCGCCCACTTCACACGTGGGCATTATCAACTCGAGACTTCGCCCACGTTTGAAGTGGGCGAAACACGTGCCCACTCATATAAAAATTAGTTAATGGTAATTAGGGTGAGTCTTTCTTTATTTAATTATTCTTTTACCACAGTCTCATATTTTCTACTTTCTATAGAGGTACAATTAAATAAAAAAAGACACCCTAATTACCACTAACTAAATTTTATATGAGCAGACACGTGTTTCGCCCACTTCAAACGTGGGCGAAGTCTCGAGTTGATAATGTCCACGTGTGAAGTGGGCGAAACACGTGTCCGTTCATATAAAATTTAGTTAGTGGTAATTAGGATGAGTCTTTCTCTATTTAATTGATGGCAATGATTATGGTCCTATTGGGCTCCTTTAGTGGTGCCTTTGTCTGTGTCTACTTGACTAATTAAATGTTGTTTATTACAGGAACAAATTCGAAAACGAAAAGAAGAAGAAGAACGAATAGCTGCTCAAAACGAGTTCCTCAATCGATCTCTAAGGGGTTCCCGAAAACTTCAGGCCCTAGAAAGCAAACCTCAAGGTACGGTAAATGATGCTTTTGCCGAAGATGACACAACTCATGATTCAACGAGGTCCACGACACCTGCGGCCAATGGGGAAAAGGAAATTGTACACACTGTTTACCGTAAGTAAATATGTATTATTTTTATTTTATTCTTTCTTTTTGTATAATTGAATTAGTAATTAAATATAAGGGAATTACGCTAGAATTCCGATAGTGTAAGCATTGTCTATTGATCCTTTTGAAGGAATTCCTGATACTAACCAAGACCATATTTTTATTTTTCTTCTCGCCTTCCTATCTATTATTAAAAAGAAACTGGTAACATATTTGAACATTTAATATTTAAAACGCTTCGAAAATTCCATACGCAAACCATTGCAGCTTCTGATCTGTTTCCTTATTTACGATTTATTTAATCAAGTATTGCGATTTCCGCCAGAGACAATAAAAATAACTTCTCAAATTATTAGTCATTGTTTTTTTTTTTAAGTAAATATGCGATACGTACTCGATGGTAAGTATCTCATATTATAGATTTTTGTTATCTTGTTTTGCGGGTGATGTCATCCCGTCAGTATGCACTCAAGTAACGAATAAATTGTTGTGGTATTTTTTTATAAGTCTATAGACAGGCATACGAGTGTTTAAAAAACTGGAAACATAATTTTAATATTGATCAATAAACTACAGACATTAATAAACCTGAATTTTTATTAAACATCAACGAATGAAGAGATAATTTAACAAGTTTCTTATAATAGTTTATGAGTACCTTTGTAATAAGGAAAATTAAGGTTCACGGTAATATTTTTCTAATATTGTTTAAATTGTACTATTAATTAACCATTAACTAGTACCTACAGTCCAATGGCACAGGAAAATATAGCTACAATAATGCGAGTATTGTATGACCATTAAACTAGGTAAATAATAATTGTTCGTCTAAATATTAAGGATCAAAGATCCCACATTTGGAACGCGTCCCACCAAGCAGGCACTACGAGCCGAAAGCCAAATTCCACAACCGGTTTCAATCAATTGACACTCCTCGAGGATAAACTAGAAACAAAAAAAAAAGATGGAATCCATAGTAGAGGGCATCCAGGACGTAACCGTTCATTTAAACCACGGTCCTTTAGCCCGAAGGTAAATTCTACTAAAGGAAGGATACGTTTCCAATCCGTAAACCACTTTCGTGGTATTTAACCATTTCCAGCATTTTACTTTTCGAATGTTCGAGGATCAGACGCCGGATAGAAAGTTTTGCTTCAAAAAACTGTCGATGTAATACAGTACAATGATATTTTTATATTTGTCCTGTTTTCTTTCCAATAACAATAAATAAACCTAATATGAAATTTTAATGTCGAGCACTATCTTTCGTTAGCATAAACACTTAGAAGTGATTTAAGGCCAAGTCCAATAATGCATATGCGTATAGTTTTCCGCAAATGTCTTTTCAATAGCTTTCTACATGCATATTTTGACGATAAACTCAGACCATAACTAATTTATTTTCATTTAATGCCTCCTTAATGGTCCTATCAAATAGCTATCTCTTCCTTTTGTAGATTTATTTAATGGCGAATGCGATAAATGATTTTTATTCCTAATGACTCTTTTCGTAAACGTTATCATAACTATGTTACAATGTAACAAAAGTCATTGACGTACAAAAGGCATCAATTACCTGGGTAATAATTGACCAAAACATAATTGAAATAAAATTATCATTATAAAGTATATGTTACTTTTTTTCTCTAAATTATATTACTATTAGAAACTACAAAACAAAATATGAAGTAGGTACTAATAATTAAAAAGTTTATGTAAAATTTATGAAAACGGTCCCGAGTACTTAAACTATGGTATTAAAACAACTAGATGTTAATAATTAATTAATAATAACAATTGACATTATCTGTTACGCAGTCTCAGAGCTCCCCAGCCGTATTTAAAGTCTTTTACTTGAGAGAAATGACTGTTCAGATCAATTAATTGGAAAAACTATATTTGAGCAAAAACATAAATGTGAAAAGGGGGTCAAGTGCAGTACGAGTTGTCGCAGATAAAAGAATTGAGATCTGAACGGGTGTTAAGTTCTATTGGAACTTACAATAGGAATGTACAACGTTTTTAAATTGGTTTAAAAGAAAATTCGTTACGTTCTTTGGTATTGTTATGATGTTATAACACAAAACATGACAACAATATAGATAGATTACTTCGTATTTTTTTGTTAGTTTTGGTTGCTTTCCACAACACGTCTACAACCCAATTTATAAGTACATAATTGGAAATTTTCTTCCATGTCGGTGTTATGGAAGGGTTTGAACGTCTGTATATTTCTTTGAATGTTTCCCACCAACTCACGTGGTTGCAGTATGATGGACAGTGAGTTTCTTTTGTTCGTAAAATTTAATACGCATTGTGAACACTCTCAGAGTTTCCTGTGGATATTTTAACGGAAATACATTATTATTTAGTTGCATATCACGAAGCGTGGAAGCCTTTCGTTCACTTTTTGAATTGTTATCTTTGGTGCCATTACAAATTTTGTTGTTCACATTACAATAAAATGTATATGTGAGCATATTCCTTATATACCATGACTATTAGAAAAGACAATGAAAAATGTTGTTTGTTACAAATTATTGCAGACTCAAGAAAAACAATTTTTGATAACTAGTCAGTTACGAATATTTGTTGTTAAATCTTACAATTAGAGTAGGATTGAGACCTTCAAAAGTGACCGTCAAATCTATGATAACTAAAAATTTTATTGTTTAAAAAAAATAATAAAAATATAACTTTTGATATATTTTTTTAACTTTCTCGTTATTGTTAACCTATCCCCTATTATGTAGTTATAGCAGTTAGATAAAGGTCTTAGTAAGGGTTCTAGTTGTAATTAATCAGTACAATTTAAGTTGTTCATCGAGACTACCAGACGTGGATCGCTATTTCGATTTTATTAAATCATACCAGTACTACTTAAGAAGTCTCAATAAATTACTGACCAAATAAAAGAAGCTCTTTAAAAGCAAGTTAATATAAAATCTAGTTTTGGAAGTAGGTATCAATACGGGACTTGGTTCCACAATTTTATTTGTCTACAGCCTTTAGTTTTGACCATTTAGATTTAGTTAAATAATACACAAAATAAATAAATTCTACGCAATACCTACATATTTAGGTAGTCGAAACAGGTCGTGGAATATGGTTTTCGGTGCGCTGTACCTACTGTATAGGATGCTTTCCAAATGTGGGATATGTGATCCTTTATAATTAGACAAAAAGGATTTTAATACCTTCTTTTTTGGATTGTTATCTTCGTCTAATAATCGTTCGGAATCAACAATGTAATTGAATTCCCATAGGGGTATTAGCCCTTGGAGTAGTTGTTTCTGTTGATTCCATATTTATATCTAGGACCTAATTAGTTATTTTAATTTTCTTCAATGCTTCAAGCAATTTGCCTGTTCACTAATTTGTGCTGATCAATAATTGCATTTCACTCAAAATCGTTATACACTAAGGACGAATATTGAATTGGATAGGTTGTTTACAGACGACAAAATTGAATTTACCAAATATTTATGTAACGCCTACCAGTTACATGTTGAAATTCCATTTTTATATATTAAGAATAACAAACAAGGTTTCAAAAAAATTTTTTAATTGTCCACTTCTTCGGGTGGAGGGAATAGTCAATATTTCAATATATTGAGTATTGTGGACAATTAATAACTTTTTTGAAAAGTTGTTTCTTATTTTGAATTTACTAAAGCCAAGGTATGCAATGCAATCAAAATTGTACCTATGTAGTTTCACTTTCTACATTCCCGAACATCTCTTTTAAATGCCTAAATGGCCTGTCGATTTCCTAAGCTAAAACATGAATACTAAACAAGCATATCACATTTGTATAGCTCAAAATGAGTACTAAACCTGTACAAGTACCTAAATACGATAGGTATATGAAACTTAAAAAAATTGTCACGTTTTTAGGTATATGTACTTTTTAATGTGTAAGTCACGTTTTAAAGAGGGACATTGTTTCACTGTTATTCTAAAAATAAACATGATACAATACAACCAACTTAGAAAACTTGTATTGTAAATTAAACGATCAATAATCTTATTAATAAGGGGTTGCTTTTTTTAATATAAGGTTTTGAGACCATCTCGATAATCGTAGTATTAAAATTGGCATTTCCTTATCAACAAAATGAATGAATTTAGGAATTAATATAGGCGCGTATATAAAATATAAGTAACAAAGTTAAAAATTGAATACGATACTTAATAAGGAAGATGTATAAAAGAAATAAAATATAATATTCTGATTTTTTTTTTACTTTGGTCCTTCCATCTTTTATGGACTGTATAGATTATAACATGTAGAAGGGAACTTATACTAAGAATGTTTAAAATTAATTTCTATTATTTTCCTCGATAAGAACATAAAAAATCACTTTATAGTTGTAACTACGTAAGGCTATTGCCACAAGGATAAATATTTTTATTTGGCAAATGGAAATATAAACAGCAAATGTCTTACAAAATGTACGCTAATATGCACAGTAAACCTTATAACAACAATTCGATGCGATATTTGCCTTGGCAATTAAATGTGTGAAGTACATAAGTAATTGAAGTTGCTCTTTACCAAGAATAGAACACATTATATATGCGGTAGAAATAATTAACATCGTGAGTGCAAGAGTTCTTTTACCATTACAATAAATATTGTAAAAAAGGGGGAAAATGTTCACTATACAAGGTGCAGTAGGTACAATGAGTACCACCAGAATTCTAATAATTGATTTTTCTAAGCAAATCATGCCATCTCAATGTTCCTTTATTCTTTCGGAAAACGTCATTCCTGTTTGGCCTATGTACACATTTTGGGTACCACAATTCAGCAAATAAACTCCTGAAGCCGATGTCTTATCAATTGGAAGGAAGTTTTCCGAAAGGATAAAGGAACATTCAGATGCCTTTACCAAGAATAAAAATACAATTACGTACGCCAACCACATAATCGAAGAGCAGCACCAACCTAATTTTGAATTTCAAATTTTACAGTAAATAAGGTATACAAATTAAATTTCCTCGAATCCTTTGAAATATAATCATCAAAAACTTATCCTCAACGACCAAATAGATATTAACAATTTACTACTATTGAATATTCCCCCCCCCCCCTACTTAATGATTTGTATATATAGTTGTTACTTATTCTTGTTTTTAACCGAGCGGCGTGGTCTAGTGCTCTAGTGCTCTAGATCATTGCTTAGCATTCGGGAGGTCACCGGTTCGAACTCGCGTCCGACTGCTTTGGTCCAAGTTTTCTGTGGTTTCCTTGGATCATTTAGGCAAATACTGGGGCAGTAATATTCCACAGATAATCTTTTACTTCTTTTCTGTCTTCATTTCGTCCGTCTCATCTTTCTCTCCCTAACCACACCGCCCACCCATTCCCACGATTCCTGCAAGGAGGCTGAAGAGGGCCTTACGCCTTACCCTCCGGCTTTGCACTACAGCGTAGGTCGGAGGGACTATCCGCCTACCAGCACGAGTAGCTGGTGGGAATGAAACACAAAAGTTTTTTTTTCTTATTTTTGTACATTTCATCACCTGATGAAGCCTTAGTAAGGTGAAACGATTCGTCGTGATTTATTAAAAATCTTCTGTTAAACTCTTAAACAGTTGTGTTTTATTTCATACGTAATTTGATATTTAACAAACGATTGTTTTTTGTACCTTGTTTGCTAAATGAATTTAAATTCTTTAGGAATTGTTCATCAGGAATACATCTAGACAAGCAAGTACACATTTGATATTTTATTGTTCAGATTATGGTGACCTAGTGGCAGCTGTACAACGGTTGCAAATACAGTTGAAGAAAGCAGGAACGGGTGGAGGTTTGGGAGGTTTGGAAGGCAGAGTGGCAGCGGTCCAGTCCCTTTTGCTTTCCCCTCAATTTGGACGTGCTTTGGCCATCCATAACAAAGTGCAAGTGGTGCGATCGCGAATCACTTCTCGACCAGTGGCCAATGCTCAAGTTGCGTTAAGAGACTGTCTAGATGCCTTAGGGAATTCCCAAAGCGCTTCCGCCGTGGAACTTGCAACGTTACTCACAGGTAGAATTTTCAACAGCTACGTACTTCTATCCAATTTTCCCAAACGGAAATACGATTGCTTTTCTTTACGGATTCGTGAACTTAAAAAGTTATCAACTACTTTTTCTTCTTTTTTCAAAACAGTAGTTGTACTGTAAATACTTTTTGGTCCTAAGTTCTTTTCCAATCATTGAAGTCTCGATTATTTGTCGGTTTCCATTTGATTCGTAAACTTAAGATGCCATTATTTCTAGCCCTTTTTACCTTTTTTTTATATTGAAAATCAATTAAAAGTCGTTTTGAAAATTGTTATGTTGAAACAGCTGAAGATCTTCCGTGAAGTATTAATTCATTTTAAGAACATTTTAAAACCATTTGTAAATACTGAGATTTTCAGGGTACGAATTAGAAGCTCTTATGGTAGCTCACGACGGCGTCGCTTCAACATTACCTCCCGACTCCGTAACACCAACACCCTCAACCGCAGAGACAATACCACAAACGTTACCTGACCACTACGGAGCGGACAATATCAAAATAATCAAAATCGAAAAGAGCACCGAACCTCTTGGTGCCACAATCAGAAACGAAGGGGACGCTGTAGTTATAGGTAACGAATCATACCATCTGTGGAAGTGGATGACATCAAATGTACTTAAAAAAATATTATTTGTTTCAGGGAGGGTAGTGAGAGGAGGAGCTGCGGAAAAGAGTGGTCTGTTGCACGAAGGCGACGAAATTCTAGAAGTGAACGAAATCGAAATGCGCGGCAAAAGCGTGAACGCTGTCTGTGATATTCTGGCAACTATGGAAGGGACCCTAACGTTCCTCATAGTTCCCGCGTCCCAAGCGAGAAGCCATTCAGGCCGGGACTCCGTGCTACACGTCAAGGCGCATTTCGACTATGACCCCGAAGATGACCTCTACATACCCTGTCGTGAACTTGGCATTAGTTTCCAAAAAGGCGACGTTCTGCATATCATTAGTCAGGAAGACCCCAGTTGGTGGCAAGCCTACAGAGAAGGTAAATATTTGAACATCATTTTTCTTTAGTTGATCTTCTGGATCATTTTTCCAACCTCTTGTCATCCTTCGGTGTTATCTTGACAACTAACAACTTCTAAATCTTCACCTTTCTTTCGTTATTCTTATAGATTATTCTATATTTTTCTATTGTTTTGCATTAGTTATAATCTTATAATAATTAAAGGTGAAGAAGATCAAACACTAGCAGGCTTGGTGCCATCTCAATCATTCCAGCATCAGAGAGAGACAATGAGACTTGCAGCAAGCGAAAGGTATCCAAAGGCTCAGCGAAAAGCCACGACGTTATTGTGTGGGAAAGCCCCTAAACGGAAAAAGAAGAAGGGAGCGTACGCCGAAGGTGGATATCCGATATATGCCAATGCCATCGATGGTATGTATTAGAATGATGGATGTTACTTAACTTACGTATGTAACGTCTGCATTCTTTTCAGAGTATGAACCTGACGAAATTTTAACATACGAAGAAGTAGCCTTATATTATCCTAAAGCCAATCAAAAGAGACCCATTGTCCTCATCGGTCCGCCTAACATTGGAAGGCACGAACTGAGACAAAGGCTTATGGAAGACTCGGAAAGATTTGCCGCAGCCATCCCACGTAAGTACTACACAATGAACGGTCAAAAGAAACCCAAATGAAATTTACTTTTAATGTAATGGTCTTCAATTTTAATAGATACCTCAAGAGCAAGGAAAGACAACGAGGTCGATGGGCAAGACTATCATTTCATAACTAGAGCTCAGTTCGAAGCTGACATCTTATCTCGTAAATTTGTCGAACACGGAGAGTACGAGAAAGCTTATTACGGCACATCACTAGATGCTATTAGATCAGTAGTTAATTCAGGAAAAATATGTGTATTGAATTTGCATCCTCAGAGTCTGAAAATACTGAGGACGTCGGATCTGAAACCCTATGTTGTGTTCGTAGCGCCACCTAGTTTAGAAAAACTACGTCAAAAGAAGATAAGAAGTGGCGAAGCCTTTAAGGTAACAGATGAATACGTCTCTTTATATACAATAATCTAATAATTTTTATTTGTTGGGGTTTAGGATGAGGAATTAAAAGATATAATTGAAAAGGCAAGGGAGATGGAGAGCAAGTACGGTCACTTCTTTGACATGGTAATTATTAACAATGATACGGAAAGGGCGTACCATCAGCTGTTGGCGGAAATCAACAGTCTGGAAAGAGAGCCACAGTGGGTACCAGCAGCCTGGGTGAAAACCCTCTAATCCGATCATTTTCTAACTATATGGTTATTGTTATTAATGATATTGTATACTACTCGTGTTTTTAGTTACAAAAAAATATCGTCGTTATTATCTAGTATTTACGTATCGTTTTTTAAACTGTCAACAGTGGGACAGCAATAACTTTTATATAAAAAAAGCGGAAAAGAAATTGTTGCTGTCTCACTTAGTTTATCAAAGCGACGTTGTATACTGTATAATGGGATCTGTTGGAAAGCAGCGGCAAAATAAAACATGGAAATGTACCAGGGGACAAATTATCAAAAAAAAAATTCAAAATAAAATATGCGGAACCCTTGAGCTTATAGTACCATTAAAATTGATAGTATGACCACCTAAGTAAGAAAAGGAGAGGGTAAAACCAACACAAATGCTATCTCATTCACATTCTGCACTTAATTGGCTGCTATTGATACGCAGACTTCCATTCGTTTTCAGAGTACGAATGAGACAGCAGATATATTGACTTTATTTATACCTTTTTCCATATTTTGTCAACATTTCTTATACATTTACTAACACCACACGATAAAAAAAAGTTTCTTGAAATTATTTCATGTCCCTGGCTACGTTTCTTCTTCTCGTGCAATTGTACAATGAGAGAAAGTGATGTAAAGAGATGCGGCATGTAGCATACTACCCATGGCCTAATCGATAAAAATGGTGCTACGATTTCTCTCTTTCTGATCTATTCTCTGAGGTTATAATAATAAAATTTAGTTTTGTTTTCACTTCGAAATAATAATCCGATGTATGTTGCCAACAAAATCGGTTGGTCGTTGCTGATTTTATAGTAAGAAGGACCAAATTTTACTAATTGTTTGTCTTAACATAAATATATGTATATGCGGACATCACTTAGTGCTGTGATCAGTACTGCGCATGTGGGCAGTATTCAAAGTCGAAAACAGTTTAAGTATTAGAGAAGGCAATAATAATATGAATGTATATAGGAACTAGGATTATTCAGTCTTGTTAAATATATGTATAGAAAGCAACTATAGCTTCACGTGTTGTAAAAAGTGTGTAAGTACTTATGTATACTAATCAGTGTTTTATAGCAATTTTAAGTCCATTTAAGTACTTAATTATTTCATTCACATCTTATCAATTTTATATTACATATTTGTTGGCATTTATCCACAATAATTCATATTATGTATTACTTATCGTTAGTGTTGCGTCTATTTTAAAACGAATTTTATGAAATCAATCAAACTTTTAAAATAATTTCTTATAAAAGCTTCTAAAAACGAAGCAACGCTTCTAATTCAACTCGTCCTTATAGGTACTGGTCATAAAGATTTAATAAAGAATGCATAGAGGCTTTTATAAAAAAAAAAACAAACGTACCGTTTTTACCATTCCACATTTTAATGAGCTTTTTCTGCTTTACAAATATTGAATATATATAATAACACTCGTTTTCTGATAAACAAGCCGAAATACTAAAAAAAAATATTCGATATCAAAATATTTAAATCTAAGCTCACTTCTAAGAATAATTATTATATTTATAATTTCAATTTTACCTAACGTAGTTTTTGAAAATAAATCTCTACAAATGTTATAAGTAAACTGATGATGTTCATAACAATACTTAAATAGGTATTTCTTTACATATCAAATCAAAATAGCTTTTAACATTCCCTGTTTTTGCTACATTCCATCACCAAGGCTTGTTGGTATCCAATACTAAATAATGTGGTACTTTAATAATAAATAGGCAGATAGTTTTTAGCATTTATGGCCATTTTATAATTTGTTGCAATTTTATATTTCTTTTTATAGTAGATCTGAAGTCATATTTATTTATTAATATAGTCTTAACTGTATATAATTAAATACCATCTGTAAATATCACCAGACCCTATGGTGTCTGGGAGTTAAATGTGTGTAAATGACTTTGGGGTTCCTTCATTATTAAATATTTTATTATACATAAATCATTAGAAATGTGAAAATAAACTTTTCTCAGAAACAAACACTTGATCATATGTATTAAATACCTTTCCAAATAATTCCTTAAGTACGTATCAGTTTTAAACATATGATTTTGGAGAAACTCGCCCATCTAATATGATTCGTTGATACGGATCAATTGATTTGAAAGATACCTTTAAAAAATCTTCCAATATTTATACCAAAATTTCTCTTGCTAAATAATCATGTATATAAAGGGACTTACCAATGGGAGAGTTGTTTTCTTGTAAGCATCACACTTCTACAAGGACTGCAGCAAGTAGTAGATACAACAAATTGTTCGCAAAAACACAAACACAGTACACGCCACCACATTAGTATTAAGTTATTTATTATATTACACTGTATAATTAATGCCAACAATTCAGTTAATATAGGTATACCTATAATTAACTTTATGTACAAATGTTACCGGCCAAATCCAATTTCAAGATAAACTAGTTTTTCTTAGACCAAAACAGTATTTACATCTCACATTAGGGAAACCTACACTAACCATAACCCAATTATTTATGTGCTACTGATTTCTTCTTTTTAATGTTATGTACCTTTTGAAGGTTATACTATAATACGTTTATGTTTCCCTGATTTGAAATTTATTTTTTACCCGATTTCTCAATAGACTACTTTGTTCCAGGCAAAAGTATAGTTTAAAACTGTTTATACTCTATAAATGTAGTAAATATGCAAGCATTAAAAGGTATACCTTTAATTTAAATAAAATACTTCGCAAAATTTATGCTAAAAGATAAAAGTAACATGAAATAAGACGGTGTGTATTGTGTATAAAGAACACCTGCATAATTAAATTTAATAGCAATAAGGTATTTTAACATAGGACTCTGGGATATTATAAAAAAAAAACTTTCTAAAAATATTGTATGACTCATGAGGCAATTCTTTGCTTTTTTCAACGCCTGGTACCTGTACGTACTTGCAGATATTTCAGATATCGAATTTGCCAATACTAAAACTGATTTTTTCGTTTATTCAGTCACGAAATTTAGTAGAACATATCCGTCTTACATTTCATTTAAACACGCAATAAGGTCGATGCATGTAACAAAAGGAATTCTTGTCTACAACTATGCCATTTATTCACTTTCATAGCAACCTAAACCATCTGTCTTTTACTATTTAAAAAAAATTATTTGATGCCTAACTGTCTTATTTATTTTATTATTAGTAAAAATGGATGATGTAGAGAGCGTTGAAGGTAAATGCGCTCCAATAGTTAAAAAAATATTTAATATTATAATTTAAAATTAGGAGGGGAATTCCCATATGTGGTCCAGTATGTCGTCCAAAATCCTATCTGCTTTGGTTCTAAAATTCCCCGGGACACAAACCCTATTGGGAAAAATCTTAGCTCGTTTCAAAAGCGCTACGGTAATGCTGAAATACTAACCAAGCTTACCCCGCAAACTTACAACCTGGAACATTTAACATCAGGAGTGTATTTGATCCAGAATAAGGTAAGCATCTATACATTTTTTTAATTTTAAGTTTTTTCTTGTTTTTCACAGGTTAGAAGTAATAGGGGTGTTAGTGGACTTGCTAGTCGAGGACCACGAATGATATATAGACGTAACAGAAACCCATCGCCCACAAGGTATGAGCTATTACAAAAACAAATTTATAGGAAAAACAAGGCACCTTTTAATTCTAATACATTACGAATAACCATAGGAGAAACAGAAGCACCCGGGTATGTATTTTTCATTAAAATTTTCACGATTTTATCAACTTTAAATTTGGAGTCATTCAAGTATTATATAAGAATATTTTTAGTAATTTTAAATTCCCTCACCTCAGTTAGGGTATGTACCTATAAAAGTACTTGTAGGTATATATTAAAATCATATACTAATTGGTTGGATTTTATTTCATTTTGTGTAACTGTTTAGCTACTTGACCGCCTTTGTTAGTGAAAACGGGAAAAAATTTTAAAGCCCTCCCTTGAAGCGCTTATATAAGACTTGAATGACTCAGATTTTCTTATATCTGTTGTAATTATTGGAGGGGGAGGCGAATAATCGTCTTTAGGTCATCTTCCCCTTGAATACAGACCTCATTATAACATGAATATATTAGGCCAGGTACTTATGACCCTGATGCAAAAAAATGTAGAAGAACAGGTTTACAAAGTAACTTTGGAAGACCCACTGTTGAACCAGCGTATGAAGTGAAATGTTTAAATAAACCCCACGACGTCTGCATAAAATGCAATAAATTTTGCGACTATGATTATTGGCATCAAGATTATACAATCTTTCTTTGTCATTTCTGTATGGAAGAAGAAAGACTGGAGAGGGAAGTGTATAAATCGAGTCAACTTAAGAAATTTAAAGTAAGAAAAAATAAAAGATCTAAAAAAAATATCGATATATTGTTAATACTTTTCAGAGGATGCGCACTTGTACCTTTGCACATGATCACCAGGGAACGACTGCGAAAATATTTCAATGGGAGCGAAATAAACTCAACGAAAAATTACGAATTGAAAACTATTTGAAGAAATACATGATTTAATCAACACGTCATAATAGTTTAAAATTACTAATATCAATAAAATAATACGAGCAATTATATTAGTTTTTTTCTTTATTACTACTATACTTTACACAAGTTAAAAACACATTATAACGTTAAAAAACTTATTAAACGTATAAATTAGTACATCGAGGATTTCTAAGAAGAAAAAAAGGGAAAAAACGGCCTTATTGCGTTTTATGAGATAAATAGGTACCCATGTGCCCATTTCAAGTCTGAATGTAGTAATTTCGATGTTAATTATTTATTTAAAGTATTTGCAGTGAAACTTTTGGGACCAGTACTGCTACCAGCTCCATCTGGTGCAGGTCTACTTAAGGAAGGATCACTTACACTAGTTCCCGTAGTTGCACAGGACTGAACACTCTCGTGGATCAAAGAAGCGGAGCTAGAGTCTACAGAAACACTGCATAGCTTCTCAAACATTGTGGTGTCAAACGAAGCATCTACGAAATTGGGTGCTCCTTTTTCTAATGAGAGATCTATTTGATGATCACTAGTTTGGCTAACAGAACAGCCAGAAACGTAACGACTGCTAAAAGGGAAATCAGAGTTTGTTTCGAAACTTTTTGATGTAGTGAAGACGTTGTTTCCAGCTAGCAAGGAGATCTTATGTAGGAGACTATCAACTCGTTCTTTTCCTTGCTGAAGTTGCTGATCTAATGATGCCAAACTCTCTGAGAGGGGTATGGAACCCTTAGAAGCATCGTTTTCGTTAATTTCCTCACCTGTTTGAGCATTTGTATCAACGCCATCGCCACCTGCCGCAATATCAACGAGCAATGGGGAAGAAAGTTGCTGTTTCATTTGCTTGGAAGCAGGTCTAAAATCTACATCACTTCTGTTTGGATCTGTGGCCAACTTGAAGGATGTGAGATGTTTCGCTTCTTCTGGGTTATCTTCAAGTTGAAGTAACATATTGTTAGTCTTATGTTTTTTCAGTTTTTCTAATTTATCAAAGTCAATAGTGTTAAAGTCATCTTCTACGCAAAGCATATTAATATCGGACTCGAATGCTTCAGAGAAATCGTCATTAGAGTCTGAATCTTCTTGGATAACGTTTGCAAGTCGCGATCTCAAACGTTGATTGATTTCTTCCAGTTCTTGAAATTTTCTTTTAAGTGCGTTACTTAACAACTCACCAGGCTCTTGCGGAGGAGGTGGGGTAGGTTTGGGAAGAGTAATTGATTTGGGAACTGCAAGTTTTGAAGAATTTGAAACTTGAGTTCTCGCAAATCGTGTAATTGATTCCAATGGTGTAACGCATATCTAAATTGAGAGAAAAGTAAGATAAAGTTTAGCGAAATAAATAAATCGGGGATCTTACCTTAATTTGTCCATTGCATTTGCCTAAAAAGTCGACAATATTGAACCACCCTTGGACGAAAGGAAAGCCAGCTAAGAGCACCGTTAAATCCACCGCTGCAAACCCAACAACACCATCGGTATGTAAGTTTTGTTGAGCTATTGGAGGACCATTTTGACGCCATACTTTAAAAATTAACCTTTTCTGACTCTAAAAAAATTATTTTTTTAAATATAATTTACCCCAAACAATTTATTGATATAATGTATAATATACATTTGTAAGAAGTTCTGATGGTAAAAAGACTTCACATTTGAAATCCCATCGTGGATTAGTAGTTTTGAATTCTACAGGTGTAATTTTTAATTGGGCATTAGGTTCCACTTCAAAAGTAACATAATGACTTGGAAGAGCAGTTTCGTTATTGGCATTTTTCTTTTTATTCCTTCTCGATCTACATTTCTTCCTCATGGGCAAGTGGAGAGCTTCTTCTACGAGTATACGCGTTTTAAAATAAAATTTATCTTGTACATCTCTCACAGGAATCTCATTATTCAATGGGGTTTGTTCCACTTCAACTTTTAATGCTTCATGTAGAGAATCGAGTAAGTCAGATGTACTTCTCAAGTGTAGATTTGTTGTGTTTTTATAAATACTGCTTAATTTTTCAATTTGGTCAAAATAAGCCGATGTATTAGATACTGGGATTGTTGGATTTATATTATTAGATAAAGGAGCTCTTTGACTGTTATCATGGATACTTTCTCTGGAAATATTATCAGTATTTGTTGCTGTATCTTTAGATACTTTATTCCTTTGTTCCATCAGTTGGTTAAGAAATTCTCCCAGCATTTCGTGGGTCTTATTCACGGGATCACCCTTACTACTGGATTCCATTTTTGTAGGTGCAGAATCAACTTGTATCCCAGCGTCAAACTTTTGAGGATCAGTATTAACACCTATTGTGGAATGATCTTCTTGGAATTGTAGAACTTCTTTTACAGTATTTTTTGTTTTTGTACAACATTCACAATGATTAGGATCTTTTTCAATTTCTTTTTTCACTGTTTTGTACTTTTTAGGTGTGCTGTCTGGTATTATTTCGTAAGTTTCGTTTAATTTACTTCGATGAGATGTTTGAGTACATTTTTCCTCATTAGGTTCAGAGTGTAAGAGGAAGGGAGATTCTCTGTATTTATTATATCTCTGATTTGGAAGATTATAAGTAAAATTAGAGGGTAAGGAACATTCTTTAAGTCCTCTTTCGATTTCTAAATTACAAATTTGCTTTTCGGTTCCTAAAGCTACTAAAGCTTTCACGTGACCTCTAACAACGTTATCTGGGTGTGAATGTATTGGTTCCCACCAGTCAGATGTTATAACGGGATACTAAAAGATTTAATTAACTATCATTTGGAAAGAGATCTTTTGTGATTAAAAAATAAAATAATATACCTGATTATTAGAAAGTTGTTTAATAATATCGGCATGTCTATAACAAATAAAAAGTTGATGAAGAGGAAGTTTTGCGATTCCTATCAAACTATCTTCACCGTTTCTTTGCCAAAATTCTACCAACATAAAATTATTGCGCAGCGATAATAAAAAATCATCTTCAAGCAAAAAAGGAAGTTTCTAAAAAATTATAAAGCTTCATAAAATTAACTCGTTTCACAAAATCAATATCGTAACAGGGATGCGACCACTACCTTATATACTAAAAATATTTTAAAAAAATATTAAAAATGGAAGTCAAAACAAGAGAAGAAGGAAAAAACAGGAATCGTTTTAAAAAAAGAGACTAAAAGGGACGTTCTTAGGTAAAAAAGGAGACAAGTTGCATCCCTGTACATAAAGTATGTTTAATAGATACCTGGTAAAAATTAAAAACAGGATTTAAACTTCTGTAAGCAGTTCTACTAATAATCCGATCTTCTTGGGCAAAAGGATAACAAGCAATATAAGAATTTATCGGATCATTAAGCAAATACTGAACCTCAGATATATAAATAAAACCATGTAAAAGAAGACCCTAGAAAATTAAACATAAACACATAATCTAATTGTTAATAAAAATCAAAAGTATTTTCATACCTGTCCCTTAGAAATAAAACCTTTTGCCGAATTTATTTTTTGTTGTACTATTACGCTTTTATTTGTGCTTGATCTACTGGACACCTTTTTTTCATCCTCTTGACTTTTTTTAATAATTTTTGGTGGCTCTCGAAGTGACTGTACTTTCGTCTGATTTTCTCTAAGAGAGTATTGTTCAGATTCCCTTTCTGTGTTTCTTTTACCTATTACTTTGTTACTAGTATCATTATTAACCTTATTGATAACTTCTTTACTTATAATATTAGACACTGATTTATTTTCTTTGAGTGATTCATCATCTTCACTGGGATAAACAACATGAGTTTCTTTAGCACTATTAATAGTAACAGCATCTATAGAAGATATTATTTTAATATACTTGAATAATGTAATATAAAACTAATAAATTACCTATAAATTCTTTTCCAAAATAGAGTCTACCACAACCAAATTGAATAGATACATTTAAATAACCTACATCAATAGGAATTTCACCCTGAATAAGCAAATCTTGTGTACATGATAAATTTTTAGAAATTTCTAACAAACCCAAATTGAAAGCTGCAGTACCCAAAATGCAGGAAAGTTTTTGTTTAGGTGATCTACTACTTATTTTAAATTTTAAATCAATTTCTTTTAAATTTACTTCAGTAAGATGTATTACATCATGAACATGTGATTGTTTAAAATCGATTCCTAAAAATAATGTAATAAATCAAATCAATAAAATATTCAACAAAAAATATGTGCAATATATTTTCTTACTTTCATCATTCAACTTTTTGGCACAAATTCTAATAATAGATGGGTCAATTCTAGAACCAGTTCTTGATTTTATATGTGTAGAAGACTTTAAAGCATTGGGAATATTATACTCAACAAAATATGTAGTTGAAATACCAGCTGTAACACGGATTTTCGAATTCACTTGACTATTTGTTAGTCTTCGAATACCATCTTGATTTAACACTAAACTATGAACAGTAATTTTTACACAATCTATATATTTTAAATATTTGGAAACGTTATTGCGATAAGTATCTTGAATTTTCTTTGTAATTTCCTTTGCATAAGGATTTTCTGGAGGATCTTTGTGTTTCAGTCTTCTGATAGGTGGCTCCCTTCTGCATTCAGAACCATGTTTTAACTTGAGACATTCCTTGGAATACGTTTCACAAATTTCACAATTACAAAATAAATCGAGGGGGAGACATACGTTGGATGCTTTAGTTCCGTCAGAAGTATTTGTTCTTGAGGTGGAATCAAAAAAATTTATTCCACTGGGAATTGTACTACTTCCACCATGTGAACACTCTACGCGGTGTTCAATGTTTGCGTTGTGCTCAATATTCTCTGTTTTTGATTTCGGACATATAAAGTCAACATCAAAAGGATTGTTGTCTAAAATAGATTCGACAATTTGGTTTCTTAACCTCTGTACCCGTTTTAAAACTTCATTCGTAGTTCTCTCTCTATCTTTACTTTCATAGGAAAAGTCGGACATTATATTTTTGCACAAAAATTGGAAATTTAAGTTTACAGACCATTATACTTTCGTTTTTTGTACGTTACAACTTTTTAACATAAATTTACATACATAAACAAGCTAACCTCTAAAATTTAAATTTATTATTTTTATTTGCTCTGCATAGTGCTGCCACCACATGTAAAAAATCTCAACGAAATTTCCTTCATGTACAGGGTGATCAAAAATACATTCCCGTCATTTTTTTGTGCGATATGCTATAATGCTTATATTTTATAAAAAATAATTGTAATAGACACATTATTATTAGTATACATAATAGAAAAAGTTTTGAATAGTTCTTCTTGGCTTTTAAAAAGAAACTTTTTTGCTTATATTATTAATTAGAATTCATTCTGATAATGCTTAAAGTGTTTCAGATTTGAAGATGTGCTATTTGAAATTTTGACTAAGTTTAGCATGAAAAACTTACTTCTACTTGTAGTAAAGAAATTACGCTCTGATTCTTATTTTATCTATATATTTTTTCGTTATAATTGTTAATCACTTGTTGGATATTAATTATACATATATACATTTATACATATATGGAATAAAAAGATAAGTAGAAGTAACTTCAGAAAAAATGCATTGTTCTTTAAAAAAATTACAAATAAGTGAAATAAATAAATTAAATAAAGAATGTCTGATAAATTTTACTGTATTTTAAACAAGATACTTAAATATACTGTTGTATTATTAACCATACTTGGGTATTGCGAAGAATTTTACCGAGTTAACAAAAATTTCATTCAGAATTTTAAAGACGTATTTTTTTAATTATATTTTTATTAAACTGTATTAGTATGTTCGAATCTGTAAATAGACCGTTCTTCATTACTGTTTCTCATCGTTGCCCTTTTTTATAGCCATGAGAAGGCTTTAGAGAGAGCGTTGACTCGACTTTTTTTAACTATCCCTTCTCTTTTAACAATTATAACTTTAACATTTTGTTCTGCTTTAATTCCTCAGCATACCAGAACAATAATTATAATGTGTGTGAGTACATACATAGATGATCGGAACACTCGCATGATTTCTATTGTGTAAAGCATATACATATAAAGAAGATGATTTAAAATTTTGTATGAGTAGATACACATCTGTATACTTAATCATAGTGTTTGAGGTGTTTTTAAATGGTTCAAACGAGTGCGTAGATTTTAATTTTGGGGTTGTCGCCTCCAGCTCTTACTAGCAGCCGAAGAACTCTTGTTGAGGGGCGTAGCCAATAGCCATTCACAGTTGTTGGTGAAGGGCGGCGAAGGGAGAGCAGGGGTTTAAATACTTTTTGTTTGTTTGTGCCGTTTGGCGTCTATTTTCTCTCTCCAGTTTAAATCCGCAGAAACGTTGTTTGTATCGCTTTGTAGTAAACCAAAAATATTTTCCTGTATAATTTCAACACGATGTTCTTTACATCTCTATCAAGTTTCCAGTGAGTACCTCCTAGTGAGATATCTGTTTTTAGTGTATTGCATTGCGCGAACCATCCTTTGTGTGTGAATCTATCGTAATAAGAAATCAATATGCTCTTCGTCGTAGTTTTACCGGTATATGAGGAAATAATGTAAAATTGTTTGTTAATATAAATCTTAGTTCGGAATATCGAGAAACATCAGAAAAAAGTGCCGGTCTAATTGTTGTTTTATAAAAATTAGCTTATTAGGCCTTTATTAACTAATTATCATGAGTGAAATTGATGAAAAAAGTAAAAGTGATGATAAGAAGGTGATTGAAATGGAGGAGAAGGAAAAAATGTTGAATGAAGAAAACAAAGCCCATGATGTGATAGCCGAAGTGGAACAAAGTGTTGAAAAAGATGGCGAAAAAGAGACGTCCAAAATTATCAAAACGGAAGGAAGGGAAGTTCAGCCCAAAAAGATTCCCATCGGCGGCATTCAAATGCCTGGATTTTTTACCAGAAGCAAATCCAAAGAGAAGTGCAAGGTATATATAAATGTTAAATCCTTTATTTTCTTCATATGTAATAACTGAGTTTGTTTTCATAAATAAGATTGAGGGTGAACTGTGAAACTTAATTTATATTTACAGTCGGAATACCTACTATATTTTAAATTAAGTTCATCTTGTTCTTCTCTTGTTGGACATCCAGATATATTATAATAAATAAATCAATTAATTATTTTTAAAAATCTGTTAAATGATTAACCAAATTGTATGTTAGGATGGTGATGCTGAGATAGAGGGTACAGAATTATTGGACTCTAAGGAAAAAGAAAGTAAGGATGAACAAATTCAACCAACAAGAATTAAACTGCCCAATCCATTCCGGAAATCAAAGGCGCTGAGTGAAGAAGATGGTTTGTACTACATATTTGTTAAAAAAAATAACTTCAAATGAAAAATTATACCATTCAATTCGATGAAAAATTTTTCGAAATAAACCATTGGTATATTATTCCAGAAACTTACACATTTTTCTGTTTAGTTTCTGGTGGAAACGAACCAAAGGAGAAAAAAAGACTGCTACAATCAATTCGCCTACCTCTTGTTTCTGTTTGTCCTCGTAAAAAAAAAGAAGAACAAAAATTGGAAAGCCGATCAGGAAAAGCTGGTCTAGCTTCGGTGGAAACTCTTGATGATACTGATAAGAAAGAAGATGAACTGAAGAGTGTTCCTTTAGACGTGAGTTGTGCTGAAATATTCTTTACGTAGAAATAAAATTTACGAACATAATCAATCTATATTCAGGACAAGAAATACGTAGATAAACAAGAAAACGATCAAACATGGAGACAAAAACTGAAGGCTTACCGAGTTGTTATCAGTAATTAAAAAATTTTTTTTTTGAAATATGACTTTTGATTAATAATATTCATTTTAGGTGCCTTCCTGGTATTTGTATTACTGGTAATAATTATCGTGGCCTTTGCAATACCAGGTAAATCTCGACTTACATCGGTAATTAGAAATGGTAAATACGTCCAAACCATCACCAGTTGTGGCAAGGTTGAAGGGTAATGTCAATTATATCTAAAAAGAGGGCAGCCATATCAATAAATAATACATTGTTGCTTTTATACAGATTATTAGACGATGGTGCTGTCGCTTTTCGAGGAATCCCATATGCCCGTCCACCAGTAAACGATCTTCGATTCAAACCAGCGCAACCTTTGAACGATTTAGCATATTGTTGGAACTTCACTGAACCTCTTCAAGCATATAATTCTACAAACACCTGCCCTCAACTGTATAGCAATGGCACAGCAGTTGGAGAAGAGGATTGTCTAACCCTCGATGTGGTAACCCCAGACGTTCGTTACGACACTCCTCTTCCTGTAATCGTTCTCATTGGGGCAGAAACATTGATGGGCGGAAGTCCTGGAAAAATGAGACCATCGGCAAGATTCGCAAGATCGAAAGATGTGGTTTACGTAAGACCAAATTTTAGACTTGGAGCGTTAGGCTTCCTTGCAGCTAATGTATTAACGAAATCGGTACATCCACCAACTAGTGGTAATTACGGTCTCTCCGATATTGTGGAAGCTTTGAGATGGGTCCAATTAAACATAGAGCATTTTGGAGGAGACAAAAACTCTGTAACGCTTTTCGGTCATCGTGCTGGTGCTACTTTAGTAACTGCCTTGGCAACAACCAAAGATGCCAAGCTTCTTTTTAAACAAGCTTGGGCGTCTTCTGGAGCCACCATATTCCCTACCAAAACGCTATCCGAATCAGAAAGGGGAAGTAACGGTTACCTGGAGGCGATTTCGTGTGATTCCGTAAACTGTTTGATTGAAAAAGAACCCGAAGCATTGACAAATAATATCGAAGACCTTTGGCGGAAACCAATATTTGATTTACCAACATCAACTGAAGATCCTACCAAAAGACACGAATGGCTCGTTATGGATGGAAATATCATAAGAGACAGCCCCAGAGTCCTTTGGGGTAAAGAAGAAGGCCTACCTGTTCAGTTAATCATTGGAACAACAGCCCATGCAGCCTATTCCGAAAAGCTACGTCTAAAATATACCGAGTGGACCGAAGAACTTGTCAAAAAACACGTCAATGAATCAAAAATAGGTCATAGCAATTTAACGGAAGAAGTGTTTAAGTTGTATCCGCCCACATTCAGGGGTCTGGTGACCATGATATCTGATATCCGCATCGTTTGTCCATTGTTTTACATGAGTGAAGAGATGCCCAATACTACCTTTTACGTGGTGTCTCAACCACGAGGCGAATTGGATATTGCAGACGTCGATTCTGACATTGACGCCATATTTGGAAGATATGAACCTAAGACTGTGGCGCAAAGGAGATATGTTTCTTCTATTCAACAACTCTTCTACTATTTTATCACGCATAGGAAAATAGGGTTGGAGAAAACCAAGAGGGTACTTGTGGTTGAACAGGACGCTTTGCCACAAGACACATACAGTCATTGTGACTTTTGGAAAAAATATGATTTTGTTCCCAAGTATTCGCAGCTAGATTAGGTAAGTCCGTGTTGGCGCTTTACTTAAGTGGTTACAACCCCCCACCCCATACAAAATATATTCAGAAAGCTTTAGAAATGCCACTCAAGATACAGTAAGTTATGAACTTATGATTTTCGGTTTATTATTATAGAAATTCCTCATTTATTTATTTATTTATTACTTGTATGAGGACCGTCAAGATAAATGTTGCTATTTTATACTTTTTCAAGTAATAACTGACATACTAAAATATGGTTTAAGAAAGAGGGTAACTTTTTACGTATCATATTCATTTTCCCCTCAATATATCAGTTAATTAGGAAACGAATTAGATACTACTTATTTTGTGGTTTAAAGGGAATTAATATGATTTTTTTTCTTTTAATTTATTAGTAGATAGTTTTGAAGTTCTATATTATGTCACCTATTTTTCGAATGTTTACAGGGTGTTCAGAAATTTTAAGTTTCAACGTAGGATTAATAATATTATTAAGTACATACACATTACTTTTTTAAATTTACGCTTTTTTATTATTTATTTGGTGTTAAATGTTGTATACGTTGCACACCAGGGGTTGTAACATACACAATGTATACAAACACGCCAATAAACATTTAGCTATTATTATTTTATTCATATGAAGTACAATTCTTGCCAAAATGCTGCAAATAACTTTTTTGTTTAAGTGTAACTTATTTTATTGTATAATATAAATGTGAGTACGATAGCCTGCCAAAAAGATAAAGAAAACGATTATTAGCTTATTACCTATTTAAATCAATTTTTGATCTCTTTACATTTAATTAAGTCACTTAATTTTGCTCTGTTGAAAGAAGCAAGTTTACAATAAGTTTTTGGTAACATTCTGTGCCAATATGCAATGTGATGTATGCTAAAATTAAACATAAGAAATATATATCAAGCAAACCACCAAAGTTATTTCATACAACAAATTTTCTTAACTTTTTCGCAAATGAATCTAGATATAATTTTCTAAAGGATAATATACATGAATTTGAAAAGGTATATCGAATCTTAATTTTGGTATCTATATACATTTATGTACTTAAATAAAAAGTAGAATAAAAGTACGACCAGAAATTTGGATAAATATATCAAATACTTACTCTTGTGATGGTAAATTTAAAAATATTTCAACAGAACCAAATTTTGTGGGAGACGTTTTATGATCAGTTTTTTCGAAAAAAGTTTTTAACTCATTTTTATAAAACTATATTTTTCGATACCTTTTTAATTTTTGAAAACTGATCTAAAAATGTATAGGTAGTTTGCAGTATTACTATTAATTATTATTATTATATTATCACGCAATACTCAAATTAGTGTATAGTTTTATATGTAAACTTTGCTATTTGCAAAGGCTTGGATTTTCAGAATTATATACACTAAAAAATGCCCTTTCTAACATTTTTTTTTTAATTTATTTGTACATGTATCTTAACTTTTACAAAATAAACGCTATATGAAAAATGTGTCTTTATTTACATTTAGAAAAATACACTTGATAACGATCAGTAGTGCATATTTAATAAAAGTGAAAAAAAAACATAGCATCAGATGTAACAGAATTAAAAAAAATATATTTATTTTAAAAATTACTTTAATTAGTGGATAAACCGCAATTATAATTTACTTCAAATATTTAACAATGTAAGTGAATTAGTTCATAACAGGAAAAAGGAAATGATTATTCTAATTACGACGAAAACAGAAATAAAAGATCAGCTTATAAAATAATTTTCATTGTCCATTTATTCATGCTTTTATTTTGTTTTGCTATAAAAATGTAAAAATATCTAATTCACGTTTTTCCTTGTCATAAGTCTTTAACATGTTCAATCTATATATAAAAAGGAAAAAACTGTTATGTTGTAATACTCTAACATAAGTACAAAATATATAATTATAGTGCACTCAATGTTTAATGGAATAAATAACTAAATGGTATAAATAAAATACATTTTTGGTTCAGTGCAGTCAGCTTTCCTTAATTTAGACTAATTTCTTTCTTTTAATGGCCCAGGACTTCCTAAATGATTAGTGGATGGACTGAGAAGATTTTCTTTATTTTCTGTGCCACTCTTAATTTTTTTGGGGGTCACTTTACAATTTTTTTCCAAGTCGCGTTTCAGTTTCTCAATCTGTCGAGTTTGAGCTCGAAGTTTCTTCTCCAGTTCACCTTTTTGCTTTATAATAAAGAAAACAACATTTAAATGGAATGTAATAAAAAAATGAAAAATGTTTACTTCTTGAAGTTCGAAGTTTTTCCTTTTGAGTTCAACCATGTACTTGATTTTTTGCTTCTGGTTCTGGTGACCCAACAGTTCGGCATATTTTAAACCCATTTCCTTAGCTTCGTTTTCTATGTTCGATTTTTGACTTACGAGAACTTTGTATTCCATTTCATACGCCTCCAACTGTTCTCTGAAAGGTCCAATTAAAGTTTCTTGATCCAAGACCTGTATAGAGATAACAAAAAAAAAATAATAATAATACTTCGAAAAATCAGCTCTGCGCGAGTAGGTAAGTGATTACCTTTTTCTCCAATTCTTCATTTTTCCTTTCAAGACCGTTTATTTTTCTTAAAAGGTCCTCGAAGCTTCTAGTTTGTTCTAAAAATTCTTCTTTAATCTGTTCAGCTTCTTTAAGTTTAATTTCTTGTCGCAGCATTTTGTCTCTATCACACTCATAGTTTCTAAGAATTTCTTCTTTTTCTTCTTTTAATATGCTGTACTTTTCTTGTAGTTCTTCAAACAACCTCTGGTTCTCTTGGTTTTTGTTTTCAAGTTGCTCATTTTCAGCTATCAGTCTGTTCATTTCTTTGGAAGATGTTTGTATAAGTTCTTGGGCCTTTGTATTGACCTCGTTTTGTTCTTTTAAATGTTTTTTTGCAGCATCAAGTTCATTTTTGTACTGTCCAACCTGTGTTAGTAAAGCCTTTTCTGTGACTTCTGCTGTATTTTTTAGGAGATCGACTTTGTTAAGGAGTTCTTTCTCGAGTATTTTAATTTTATTTTCTGCTATTTTCAAAGTCCTTTCATTGCAAATTTCAACTTCTTCGTAAAGATTCGTTACTAATTGTAGTTCTGAGAGCAACTGGTTGCAACGACCTTCGAATGCTAGTTTTGAAACTTCTGTACTTTCCAATTCTGCTTTTAATTGTTC
Organism: Agrilus biguttatus; assembly: GCA_963921985.1. Taxonomy (NCBI): domain Eukaryota; kingdom Metazoa; phylum Arthropoda; class Insecta; order Coleoptera; family Buprestidae; genus Agrilus; species Agrilus biguttatus. The sequence goes on along the minus strand of OY998119.1, from coordinate 37,427,930 downwards.
AACGTCGTGATCTGAATTCAGTAATCTATTCTTTAATGCTTCTATAGTTGTGTAAGTCTTATTAAGAGCAAGTTCATATGCTTTCTTGTCATTTTCTGCTTGAGTTATACTTTTCTTATGCTCTAAGACTTCTTTTTGTAGTTGTGATCTAATAGTTTCTAATTCTGTAGCGGCATTGTCAAATTTGAGTTTAAGAGTTTTACATTGTTTTGAGAGATCATTGCAAGACTGTTGCAAGTTGTTTTTTTCTACTAGAAGATTGTCGTATTGCGCTGTTTTATTTGCTAGGTCTTTTTTTATCGTACTTTTCTCTATTTCGCATTGAATGATGTTGTATTCGCTGATAGCTTGGCATTCCTTTAAAATCGCGTCAGCTTCTTTTTGTTGCTGTTCGAGTCTCACTTTGAAGTTGAATTCGATTTCTTGACATCTTTCCTTCATTTGGATTTCCGACAGTTTATTTGCGTCTTTGTAATTTTCTTCCATTTGCCTTATTTTTGCGTTACAGTCATGGTTGAATCGAAGTTTCTCTTTCTCGAATTTTTCTTTAAAATGTAGCATCTCTTCGTTTTTGGAGTTTTCTAAAATCTTCATCTTCCGGTCGCTTTCGTCTTGATTTTTTTCCAGTTCCTTTTCAAGGAAAGTTATATTATTTAACATCTTTATCTCAACCATTTGAAGTTCTTCTGCATGCTTTTTGTTGAGGTTTTCTATTTCCTCAGTGTGACGTACTTTAAGGTTTCTTATCTTTTCTTTTAATTGCTCTAATTCTTCTTCTCTTTCTATAAGTTCTTTTTGAAAGTTCTTTGTGGAAGTGTTATAAAGATCTTCAAATTTATTAATGTTACTCAACAATGTTAAAAGTTCTTTTCTGTTTTCCTGCTTAAGTTGTTCATATTTTCTTTTGATTTCTTCTAAATTTGCTTCAGTTGTTGGTATTTTTTCAGCATAATAATCAATTTCTGCTTGATGTTTTTGCTTCAAATCGTTGATGGTTGTTTCATGTTCACTTTGTAAAGTTTTAATTTTCTCTTCACATTCTTCCTTTTCATTGCTATACAATGTAATTGAGGTTTCTAAGCCATTGAGCTGCGATTTCATGTCTTCTATTTGCTCAGTGAGTTCCTGAATTGTTTGATCTTTGTTGTTACATTCTACAATTTTTTCCTTGAGGGCTTCAGTTTCAGTTGAGAATTTGAATAATTCAACTGACTTTGTTTTTATAAATTGATGATTGTTGGATTTGGAAGACTTGGGAGGATTAGGCTATTGGCACAAAAGACATACACATATATTCTATTTATTGCACACAAATTAATTCAAATAGAAGGCATACTTAAGGTAGTTTTTAGAAATGTACTCTGCAAAAACAAATTTGCTTTTAATTTTGATGAATATCAATGTGTGTAGTATTTCTGTATTGCTGTTGTTACTGTATTCTTTAATAAATATAAATTGTTTGTTTCAATATGAAAACTGAACTCTTGTTAAACATTCCAATAAAAACTAATCTGAATATTGAAAAATATTTTTACTCACTGTACGAAAACATGATATACTATTTGAAGATGATGTAATTGATGTGTCTGAATGAGCAGGACTTTTTATATCTACAAAACGCTCTCCCTTTGAAATCATAGCCCCAGTAGCAGTTTTTTTGAGTTCCACATTGTAATCAGCTGGGGATGGAGTGGGATCTGTTCAAGAAACAAAATCAAAATTTCAAGAGGAAAATAATTTATCTAACAACAATTTATTTGTCTTATGTGAAGGAAATGCTTTCAGTAATTTAATATAGTAATTATAAATACTTACTTGTAATGTCGTTAAAACGTTGAATTTTTGCTCGAGGAAAAGACATCTTGATTGGAGATCATCAATTAGGAAACTATAGTTTACAATTAAAAAATGAGCTACTATGTATTATGGCTAAAATCTAGACTATTTGCTACAATTATATGATTAAACTAAATCACAAACAGCTGCACGGTCTCAAACTGATTAAAAGGCGCTCTTGAACAGTAACGGTTATGTTGATCTTGACCAATTGCATTTCAGCTTCTGTTTACGTTGGTTTGTATTGGATAATTTTCATTTTCAACTGAGAATCAAAGTGTGTTGCATAACGTAGTTTTACATTTATCAAGATATTATAATTAAAATGCTATGAAGATATCTAAACTAAAAATCAAAATCATTGATTATTCAATAGGGATGTATTTCATAGCGGTAGATCTTACGTGGAATACTATTTTAAGGTAAAAAATATTTTACTGTAGATAATAGTCCATATAAACGTGTTAAATGAGGTATACATGGTATAAATTAAAAGTAGTTACTACTAAGATAAAAAGTATGTATAATTTATTTAAAGAGGTAAAATGCTAGCTATGTATATATGGCATCATAATTCTTAGCTTTTCTAATTACACTTGAACACCAAATAAGTAATTACATTTTGTAGTAAATAAAAGTAAAGGTTCTATTAGGTACATGTATTTTATTATAGAAAAGCAAATAGAAAAGAAATGTGCCACTAAAAGAATAATGATATCTACGGTTTATTATTTTCTTTGAACGAAATAGATATTTATTAATGTGATACAGAAAGCGTGTTTTACGAACCAACTAGCTTAAAATGTGACATTTATTTTCTGTTTCATCGATATGTTCATTTACATATAGCAACATAACGTAGGTAGTAGCGGTGAAACCGGTCTGAAAAGTGCAGTATTTTATGTTTAAAAGATAATCCGTATTTGTACTATTCGTGGGATGACGTTTTTAAATCAACTGTGTTTTAAATAATAAATTCAACCCGAATCAGTTGATAATTTGAATACCGGACTTGGCGCGGTTACTGATGCGAAACGTTGGGATGAGATACGTATGACACTTTCGATTGGTTTAGTATTTTTAATAGCGTGACACTGACGTGCGTGACATACACGAACGCATAATGTAAGTTCGTTCATACATGTATAAAACGATGTCTAATAAAGTCTGCACGATAACGTAACGTTTATAAAATCGATTCTAACAACATAAGTAACGTAATGTAATGTCCATTTTCTTTCCATTCTCTTAACTGCATCACCTGGAGCGATAACTAAGCGTTATTATTATTGTTGTTATTATTATTCACGCGCAAAGATTCATCAGGATAAGATCAACATCGTGATCGCCTTAAGGCTGGAGAATGGCTTTTAATAAATCCTCTTTAATAACAATAATTATTTTGAGACCGCTCTTAACGATTGTATGGGAATTTCTACGAATTTTACTCATTAAACACTAAAACATTTACTTAACTAAAATAATTATATTATCAAAACCATTACCGAAAGTTCGAAAAAATATTTATAAAATCTAAACGGTCTAATGTACAGATTTGTGGTTTGGAGTGAGTCTTCACTAGATATCATATCTGTCTATAACTCTTAAAAAACACAATACGAAACATTTTCCAGTTCTTAAAATACGCCATTTAAAGATAAGCAAGAAGGTATGAAAAAAGCTTTATCCAAATTAAACATATTGTCTTCGACATGAACGACATTTGTTATAGTTAGTCTAAAAACAACTTTTCAGAAATTGATACGCCGAAATTTCAAACAAATTACAAAATAATTCTTGCTCCATGATTTTACTGAATAGTTGTTTCAAATTTAATTTGCAGTCATAGAATTAAAAGAATGACTAAAAAACTATAGGTCATTTATGTCGGAAACGAGATATTTGACTTATATAGTTTCCCTAGTATATCAAGATTTTTAAATATTTTAGCTCCAAAATCCAAATATTGCAAATTTGGTTTGAAGTATAACACATGGGCTGAAAAGTTCCGGGCCTAACACATAGATGGCGCTAGTTTTATTGCATTCACCTCTTTTTCAGTTAGTACTAACCTTCAAAAGACAGCTCTTAAATTTTCATGATATTCTATTCATTAGATTGTGTGTTATTGTGCTGACGCTAGAGAGTGACGCTACTTTTGTTATTTTCAAAACAATGGATCAAAAACAATTTCGTGTTTTAATTTTACACTGCTTCATGATGGGAAAAAATTCCACTCAAGCGAAGTTATGGAGACTCCGCTCCATCGGAAACAATCGAAACAAAATAAAACGTTGGTTTGCTGACTTCAAACGTGGTCAAATCGTAATTGATGGATCCACCACTTCACTCCGGAATCAAAACGATCGTCATTTGAGTGGACAGCAACTGGTGAACAACAATCGGCTGGAAAGGTTATGGCCAAAATAATAAAATACCGATATTTTGGGATGTGATGTGCATGGTGTAATATTCATCGACTATCTTGAGAAGGGAAATACCATCAACAGTGAAGAGTGAATTATATGGCGTTATTGGAACGATATTGCAGAGAAACGACCGTATATGGCAAAGAAAAAGAAACTTGTTTCATCAAGACAACTCATCGTCACAAGTCAATCAAAACAATGGAAAAACTGGCAAAACATGAATTGAACTTCGAATTGTTCCCACATCCACCGTATTCGCCAGATTTAACTCCCAGCGACTACTGCTGTTCACAGACCTCAAAAAATGCTCGCCGGAAAGAACTTTCGCTTGAAGGCAAAAGATAAATTGTTCTACAAAAGTAGTATTGAAATGTTAGAGCGGCACTGGAATGATTGTGTTGTTCTTCGTGGAAATTACGTTGATGAATAAAGCAAATTTTGAACAAAGAAAAACGTGTTTTTGTGTTATATATCAAAATTTGAATATGATGATTAGGAACTAACATCGTCTACATTGGCCCATGTTATTAATTAAATACATCAAAAGCAACTAATTGCCTTTTTCCCAGTAATTGACGATTACTGATTTTTTGCGTGTCAACCTGTATAGAAGATTCTCATTTTAACTTTAACGATCTTATTACAACTACATAGTAAGCATGTTATACGTTGATTTCAGTTGGGAATTAGAAAGATTTAACAATAAACAATGTAATATAACAGTACTCACAGCAAACTGGCAATTTCAATGCGAATTCTTCTCGAGCCAATAGTTTCTTATCTCCTCTCTACGCCTATTGAGATTGTCTACGTGAAAAAATAACGCGCAACAACAACTTATTTATCTACTTTTAAATGCGGACCCAACGCGTTTCAATGGACGTATAAATCGTCGGTTTCAATTGCGACCGAACTCGCGTAATTCATAACGTTACAAAAATGGCAAAAGACGGTTCGCAGTCGAATACCGCAGTACATCTTTCAATGCAGCCGATTAAAATGTTTAAACAGCTGTATAGATATAATAGAAAACGGCGCCTCATCGGGTGAAACACTTGCATTGTTGTAGAAATAGATTGAGACGTTCATCGTGTAAACGTTCTTATGTTATAATATAACGATCCGCTTCTGTTTAACTAATGAAAACGACAGTTATTTATTTTCAATTGTTCTGTATTATTTTTTACCTCAAAAGTAGAAACAGGACCAGATATTTCCATTAATACATAATAATGTCATACTGTTCCACAAATATTTATATATAAAATGTAGATGTACCCTCGAAATAAACAAGAATTAATTTTGATATTTATAGAAAACCGACCTTTTTTTATACCTCATGCAAATTCCAAACAATCAACAAACATCAAATATAGCACCTTTTATTCCTACTTACATAGACTTCACTCTACTCCCTTAAATGAATAATTTTCAAAAAGAAATCAATTTTTTAAAAATTTTAGCAAAAAATAATAGTTACAACGAAAATATAATAGATTTACTTTTATTGAAAAAACAAAAGAAATTGCTACAAAAAACTCTCTATGCCTCTCCAAATCCAAAGGATGAACAAAAATATCATTACATTAATTATGTTCCACAGTTATCTAATAAAATATGTACTAAATTAAGAAAAATTAATATAAATACCATTGCAGCTAATAAGTTAAATTTAAGTTCACTCCTAGTAAATAACAAAGAAAAGGTCAACATATTACAGAAAAATGGTGTCTACCAAATAAATTGTAAAAATTGTGAGGCCAGACTGGTAGAGTTCTAAAGTATAGGCTAAAAGAACATGAAAGATCAATTTTACTCAAAAATAATTGCACAGGAATTTCTGACCATTGTATATCAAATAACCACCATTTCGATACTGATAATCCCAAAATTTTGCATAATGTTTATAAAGATATAAAACTAGACCTTCTCGAAATATCTTTTGTAATAATGATCAAATTGAATTCAATTTGTCACCCTTCTGATTACCTATTTAATCACAAATTCTATAATATACTTTTAGTATCTATTGTACTGGTATCTTCTGACAATGGCGTAATTGCCGAAACGGTATCGTTAAGTTTTAAGCAATGAATTGTGAAACAAAATGCCAAGTGTGTTTTATTCGAATTATTATTTAAAAATGTTTTACCATGAGACAGGCAACCGCTCAACATCAACAAGAATTTTACTAGTTTCTAATGAAGGATGGTAATATTAATTGAAAGCGGGGAAGTTTCTGATAAAGCTCCCTTCTCAGGTAAACAATGAATTTCTAATATCATCATATAAACATTATTGTAAACACATATATTTTAAATGAGAATAAACATCAAAAAGTATTCTTATAAATGGTGGAGGTTTCGGGCATCTCCTTTTTATAATTGTCTATTCTTCTAGCAAAAAAAAAAACAAAGTATTTATTATACAATCGAATCTACATTTACTTGATGGAAATTCATTATGAATATTAATAAAACACCAATTTTGTTAATTTTCATCTAATTGTATAAGCACAACGTGCTGTTAAATACTACTGGGGTGGGTAGGGATAGGGTAGAAGTTCAGCAATGGTGAAGTACTTAATTCTATTTTTTCATTTATTAAATTATCACAATTTTTATGCTTATTTATTTCTAGTATTTCTAGAAATGACAATTTAAAACTATTATTGTATATGGTATGCAAAATTTCAAAATTATCGTTACAAACATGGTCATGGTCTATTAAATGCTTTGCGCAATTTGAGTCTGTTTTTTTGTGAAGGTAGGATTTTTATGTTATTTTTTCTAATATTGAAATTTCGGGATATTTTTTCTACATAGTAATTGTTACATGAGCTGCATGAAATTTTATAAACACCGGATTTGTTTTTATTATCACTTTTGCCTTTGTTATTCTTGAGTAATTTGCTTAAACTGTTGTTAGTTTTAAAAGCTACATTATAATTGAGCCTTTTTAATAAAGATAAAATACACTTGGTTTGTTTACCTAAATATGTTAACACTCTGTATTTTGTTTATCAATTTTAAGGGGGTAAATCAATTTTATTGCTTTCTTGTGTAGTATTTTGTTTAACATATTGTCTATTAATTGTGTGTTATAATGATTGTGAATTTTTTTAATTATGTAAAGCTCTTTTTTATAATCTTCGGTGATCATAGGGATGTTTACTAATCTGTTGAGTATGCAATGACAGGCAGATAATTTATGTTTTATTGCTGATAACTGTATCTGTGTGTGTTGGTTTATGAAAAATGGAGAAACTATGTGTATTGTTATTGTTATTGTATTTATTGGTCCTTTATTTCATCTGTGTTTACAATATAAAACTGGAAAATATGAATCAAAATTTTTATTGTATACATTCATGCTAGTAAACGTAATTACTAATTAATCAATTCGAGAAACATGTTTTGTTATCTGCGATCGTAAACAGGTCGTGGGTTTCACGTTCTTTAAATAATGTGCTTTGAAAATCTGATAGCACGGTGGGTAATTGTTTTTAGTCGTGAAATTCACCTCATTATTCCTAAGCTTTTACTTCATTTATTTTTTAAAATCTATTTCACGTCAATCCTACATTCTCCATTCTCGAATAAATAATTATTTTAGGTACTATAATAATAAATAACATAATCATAGTTTTGAAGAAAATTATTAAATCCGAACACATCCGACAAGAAATGTACGAACTGTTCAGATTGTAACAATTTTATGTTTGTTATTGTTTTAAAGTGTCAAAAGTTGAGGTTAATTTGTTCGTAATTAAATAAAGCAAATTGTTCGAATTTTGACTACACGCGATACAGTTACAATAATTACTTTTCATTAAAAATTTTGAATCTGTGTATGTTGTGCAACCACTTAAACAAAATGTGTTCACAGCGAATAAATGGACAGAAAATGGTGTAAAAAGTATTATTATTATTTTGTTTCCTGCGGTTGATAGAACATATAAATAAAGGGTTTTCCAATTAGCGCGTCAGAACTTTCAAATGAGACACAATAACAACTGCAAGTGATAATCTTTTAATAACCATATAATTTTGAAGAACAAACAATGGCATTATGTTTTAAAAATAATTTCGTTTAAATGTCCTCCTCGACTTCTTCTAATTGAATTAATTTTGGAGGCCCAATTTGTGACAACTCTTTCACCCATATCGCGTGGTATATTCCTAAGGATGCGTCGAATGTTTCTCTTAAGGTCGGGAATTGCTCGTAGCTTATTTTTGTACACAAGAGCTTTAGCATGACCCCAAAAGAAAAAATCCAAGGGTGTGAGATCACATGATCTTGGTGGCATTACCATTTTTTCAAATAACGCGGTCAGGAAATTGATGTTCCAATAAATCAGGTGTCTGCCGAGTTGTGTGACACGTCGCCCTGTCTTGTTGAAAGAAAACATTGTTTACGTCAGTATTTCTCAGTTCTGGCCAAAGATATTCCGTTAACATATTCCTATACCGCTTACCATTAACAGTAACACGATTTCCATCTTCGTCTTCAAAAAAATAAGGTCCAATGACGCCTCAAACCCAGAAACCGCACCATACAGTAACCTTCTCAGGATAATGAGACGTTTCTTGAATGGACTAAGTATTTGCATCAACCCAAATCCTACAGTTATGTTTGTTTGCAAACCCATTGAGCCAAAAATGTGCTTCATCGGAAAACAGTATCCTTTCTGCAAAATGTGGATCAGCTTCCAACTGCTCAAGGGCCCAGTCTGCAAAATTTCGACGCAAACTATTATCATTTGGCTTCAGTTCTTGAGTGATTTGAACTTTATAAGCCTCGAGTTGGAGATCTTTCTGCAAAATTCTCCACGTAGTCGTCTGAAAGAGGCCGAGTTCTTGAGAGCGACGTGGAATGGAAAGGTTCGGATCATCTCTTACAATTTGGCTTACAGTAGCAATATTAACCTCCGATCGGGCACCCCGATTACGCATAAATGTTGAATTATCTGCAACTGAGCCAGTTTTTAATCAAACGATAAAGATATCATTGTCCGTAGACTTCCCGCAACGCGCGAAATGTTCGGTGAACGGAACACTCATTTTGATGGTAAATACGAATTATTTCTAAGCACTGTTGAATCATTAATCTGTCCATATTAATTGGCCACAATCTACTGAATTCATTTCTTTGCAAAATTTGACATTTGTGTTTCAAAGCCATCTTGTTTTTGGCACCAAAGTTCTGATGCTCTAATTGGAAAACTCTTTATAAATAAAATTTTGTTTTTAGAAGTATTGTTTGATTAAATAATCAATTTTTTCGGTCTCTACTTTATGGAAAAACGTGTTTAACACTGAATAAAGAACTCAATTTGATTTTTCCACTGTTTATCAACTGTTTATAAACAGTGGATTAATTGGGTAATTATTAAAAAATATATTATAATGGGTTATTTTGTTGAACGGAATATCAATTATTTTACCTGTTGGAAGTATCTTCACCGTATGGAGTGGTATTTATTTTCTTTAGGAAAAAATTTATTTCGATTTGGCAACATATCGTTTATATAATCAAAATATGGATCAGGAGTAAAAGCAAAGTGGCTACAGTAACATGTGGATATCATTTAAACTCTCGCCCACCGAGAAATTAGCATTTTTGATCATAGGAGTGTCTGTTATGCTAATAAACGTACGTTGACGATAAATGTGACTTCGCAAACTAATTAGGCTGATTAAATTGATATCTTAGCCTACAAGGTCCACAGTTAAAACAAGACTTTAACAAGAACGAATGTGCCCGGTGCAAAAAGTTGACAGCACTCTTATCTTTGAAATGGATAGAATGATTCTGCTTCATCATTTTTATTTTCTTTTTTTTTTTTGTTTTCGTTCAGCTGACTGAAAGAGAAAGTACGCAGTTTTCGAATATCGCAAAAATGATCTTTGTGTAGGTTTGAGATATTAACGATTGAACCGATAATTGAAATTTATTAGGCTTTGCTGACCCAACGTGAAATCGACAAAATATATAAGAACACCAGTTAAGGTAAAATGTAATTGCGACTGACAGAATGGTTCCATGCGTAGCAGGCATTGGAATCGACGCCATTTTAACGGTCCCATGCGCAGTAGTGTCTCAGCTAAATGCCATCTTTGGGTAGTATGCTCAATAAGCCTTGAAATCGACGCCATATTAAACTAAGGAACTCGTATGTTTCTGAAAACAAAACTCGAGTGGCGATTATATCTTTTATTTCCAACGTGAAGCATTCCGTTACTATCTAATGATCTGAATTTCTGATTTTGATCTGGCCATTGACAGACATAATCTTGATCGTGCTGAGTCAATTTCCATAATGCGACATTTACAAGATTGTTAGTATTCTTAATAACGCCTTTGTTGTTTAACGCTTACACTAATGCCCAAAGCTTTTGCATTTAAGGAGTTAATAAATTCTTCTTGGATTCGCCATAACAACTGTTCGTAGGGGCAAGTCTCCAGAGCGGATTGTAAAGACTTCGTTGAGTAAAGGTAGAGAAATGGGTTATTGAAAATTGCAGAAGCGACATGCTATGTGTTTTCAGCAACCCTGAGCATCTAAAATTCCAATTTGAATTGTCAGAATTTAGTAGGAATTGTAGAAATAGAGATCAGGACTTTTGCATTGTTTAATAGTCAAAATCAGTTTAAATATGTATATCAGAATCGATTTTGGTGAATCACAATCTTATATAATCCTTTTTCGTCTAATTACAAAGGATCACAGATCCCACATTTGGAACGCGTCCTACACAGTAGGCACAGCGCACCGAAAGTCATATCCCACGACCTGTTTCAACCTATCGGGTCTCATCAGGTGGGCGCTGGAAGAAACGCTTTTACAAGATATATAATAAATATAAATATGGAATCAACATAAACAACTACTCCGAGGGCTAATACCCCTACCGGAATTGAATTTCACTGTTGATTCCGAACGATTTTTAGACGAAGATAACAATCCAAAAAAAGGAAGGTAATAAAATCCTTTTGGCTTTCGGTGCGCTGTATCTACTGTGTAGGACGCGTTCCAAATGTGGGAACAATCTTATATCCTTGAAATATTTGAATATCAAAGGAAATATCAATGTGTATCTATCACTAAATTCAGTAACGTTATTAGTAAATTGCCTTCATATCAATGTGGTTAATAATTAATAATATTTTTTTACCATGTTGGGTCGGTTGTATTTGGACGACTAGCTTTCATTATAAACCGCATACCTTGTACAGCCTACATTAGAATGTCCTTAAAAGCTGGTGCAGTTAGTAAGTGCCTGAAATGCTCGTTAGTTTTATTTCTTATTTGCCAAACGCGAGATGTGCCTACCTGCATCCTATATTGGATCGGTGTAGGATGACTTTATGGTGCTTTTAAAATAACGCGACGTTTGTTGGTAAAATTATTAGACACACCCGTAAATTTCAAGCCTCGCATTACCTTATAAGGACTATATAAATTTAAGATTATCAGCTTCTTCTTTTTTCTCGAACGTGTGGCTGATGGCAATCTGTTTGTTTTTCGACGACCAAGAAGGTCAATTCTATTAAGTGAATATTCTTATTACTGATGTCCACACGTTTGTTTAAGGACGTATAACGTAATTATTGTTCATTTTCACTTGACCAATAAGAAACGAATACTAAAAACTACGTAATAGGAGTTATCTAAGTAATTAATTTGCACCATTTAGAAAACTGTTACTCATTTTTCATAAAGAGTATGTAAATATCGAAACAATGGGAACCTGCTTGATGAATAATTTCACTTATTAATCTTTTTATGTACCGTTAATGTACTGTCTAAATTTGCTTCATCACTTCTTCAATGTGGGTGAAGGAAAGCAGGATATCCTGATTCTAAAAATGTACCTAATCATGGCAGAATGTCTACCACTTAAGTAGGTACTTTTTTGGAAGGTTTTACACTGTCTTATGAAGCACCCGTCATTAATTTTGTATTTACATAAGTTTTAAGTCAGTATCTAGTTGGATATTTAATCTATAATTCTGATTTTTGAATAACAATTATCCAGTAATCTCAAAAGTGGTTATAAACTTCTTTTCGGGCTGTTTTCTTGTCCTTTTGTGAAAGTTTCGCTTATTGGTATTTTCAATTATGATTTAGTTGGGACTGAGTAGATGAATCCTGTTAGAACATCCCACAAATAAGTATAGAAGCAACCCATGAACACAGCAATTCCTAAACTAAATGGAATCACCATTACCCAAAATTGGAAAGAAGTTGTATAAAGGGGTATGTACGTGAAGGATTGAAGTCCCTAGAAAAGACCAGAACTTTAATATGTCATCTTGCAGTAGTTTTTATGAAGGTTTTCTATTATTTTTAAATGCCATGTATAAACCTTAATGGGTGGAATTTCAGATACTCAAAGTGATTGAGAAATATACAGCAAATACGTAACAACGAAAAATTTAATAAGTAAAGGAAGAGTTTTGTTTTCTGTAACCTTCTTCAATGCTTTTTGTATTGTATTGAGTGTTAGTATATAGTTCTATTTCCCGCCATACTTTTGATAATTAGTTCTGGTCTATTGGATTAGTAAATTATAATAATCGCTAGTTTGGTGAAAGTTGCTGTTGTACAACCAAATAGGGTGAACAACAATAAAAATCCAACGTGATTACTAACGTCGGACGACAGGGTACCTAACCAAGAAATAAAAAACGTTTAATTTTTAAATTTTTTTATTTTGAATAACGAGAAGTGCTAGTGACCTTCTACCACAGCATGTTGGCAAGCCTTTGCCTTAATATGGTAGCTTTAGCCGCCCCCGTGAACCGCCCCCGGTTCTTTCAGTTCACTCTTCAATCCGTTGATTTACCAAGAGAAACACACACACACACACACACACACACGCATATACGTTTGTACGGCCAAACACAACGATACCTTATTTGCATACATACGTATGTGTGTAAAAGGCAGAACTACAGATGCATATTCATTAGGAGTCAAGTGTGTATATCAATAACCGTTTCATGTGGTATTACCAACAGCACGACAGCAGCCTACTTGGATTTATAGTGTCGCTCGTTGTTGTATGTACCAGCGCGAGATCTTCTTTTAATAAAAATCCAGTTGGCTCTCTACGTAGGCAAAAGCAACGCTATGCAGGAATCATTGAAAAGGATTGCTAATAAATTTTTCGACATCGACAAGTAGTTCACTTGACAAGCAGAGCGTACTTTCATTAAATATATGTACTGCTATTTATTCCAGGACATTACTAAATAATTCAATTTATTTGAATAAATGTTCTATTTTTGAAAATTTTTGGATTAAACGATTTAAAGGAAGAGGACTGTGGACAGTCTAGTTCAAAAATAAGGGGAAATGATCTTGAAAAGGAAGCTATCAAGTTGGACATTTGGAAATCGTTTTAAGAAGTTACCAATCAGAATCTCCAAAACACTAAAACTATAGTAAGGAAAACCAGAAATATAATGGTTCTTATAAATATTCTAGAGTTAACGGAAACCAGTGAAAGAACTATCAATTAACAACGATATAAAATAGTTAAAGGTTACATCCTGGAGGTATAACTTGCATTTGTCCTTGTGTACTACATTCTGCAAGACATAAAAAGGACGTAAGGAGAACCAGAAAGACGTAAACGGAGCTATAATGTTACTTGAAGATGTTACAATATAAAAATACTTTACTAGGAAGTCAATAATAGAAAGTATCCACAAAAGTTGAGAACAACTTTCCCTGCAAGAAATTTTGAAATATCTTGGAAGCTATACTTTGGAGGAGGTGGAAAGGATGCCTCTTTAAATTATAAGAATTTGGAGATGAAACCAAGTATTGTTTGTGGTGGAAGCTCAAATAAAGACAGGTACGATTGTTGGTGTTGTGTTATGACAAGTAGAGATGCAAATCCATTTATTCGTTTGTTTCATGTTGTCTGGGCTTAACAAGTTTATTCAGAGGATCAATGGGAGACGATTGCATCTTGTTATTACTCGTTTCTTTGTTTTGAATCGGCAAAAAAATGAATGAGGGACCACGACAACGTCGTCGGCCGCGGTTGTGCACGTTGCAACCGAGGCCACACATTTCAAGCCGTCACTAATAGTGGCCAATATAAGATGTTCATTTAGCATTCCTGCGAAAGGCGTGAAGATTCCGTCTTAGATAAAAAAGGTAGACACGACAGGTGAGGTGGTGGAGTTTGATGGGAGAAAAAGACAAATCGAAAGAGATAGAGCACTGGTCCACCCACGTGGCCACTTGACGGGTCTACGCAGCGCTCATGTCACCATCCGCATGGAGTTGCTTTGCCATAAGAGGCTTTTATTTCCATCGGCGAACCACCATTCCACCAACTAAACTCATCATAGTATTCTACTTCCTTATACATGAGAAGTGCACCGAACAGATATTTATTGCAGATAAAACAATAAAAATGTTGTTATTACTGACTAACCAGATACATTTAGTAACAACACGAACATATTGGTTAAATGTGGCTGTAAAATCTGCAGCGCAAAGTGAGAAAGTTGAATTCTATCTTATCAAGTGGCTGTTTCTAAGCACCTATAGTAAATGACAGGATAAATCAGTCAACAGACAGATATCTCCCAATGGGTCCTACGCCCAGAATATATGTGCATTGTTATTCATGATCTAGTTATAAATGACATGCATCTAAGATAAGTAGATTATAATTAAACATGACACTGTACTGAGCAGTTGTATAACAGCAATAAGAATTTATCGTATTCCTTTGCTATTTTGAGCCAAGATGATATTCTATGACAAATGGATTTAAGGATAATTACAGTCAGTGAAACAAGCATAGACAGGGCTTTCCATCGTTACCGTAACAAAGTGATGTAAATAAAGTTTATTTTGGCTGTCAGTTTGTTGTTTTGACCCAATTTTCGAACGGTTTTGTTTATGTGAAGGCTCCTTAAGTATTTGCCAAATTGCCGAGGAAAGGTGTAGGAATTATGCTTTTTCGTTCAGTTAACATTTACCTGAAAACGATAAAAATAAAATACAAGTAGGTGTTGTATGTACCTACACTGGCTGTGATTCATTTCGCCTTTTTTCATGGTATACATATTAAGCATATATGTAATTCGTTCTATTTTATTTCATTCTGTGAAAACAAGAAAACAATCTTGAATAATGATTTTGTTTACAATAATTTGTTTAGAACAAACGCCTTAAACTGATTTTGTCTAAACAAAGTTGAAATAACATTTGTAAGTAAATTTAGAAATGCCCACAAGATTTATAGAATGTTGCATTTACCATGTATTTACTTAATGGTGATAATTTCTGGGTTACACTGCACCATATTATATGTTGCCGACGTTTAGTCTTTGATCTTACGGGACATTTTCAGAATTCTTCTATCTCAGTTCCTCTGTTTCAACATCAGAAAAACCCCGAAGATGACCTTTGTAATGATACAAAATTAATTAATAATATTATATTGTCCCAGTTCTACATATTTCTTCAGATATTTGTTGTTATAATCGAAAAATTCGATCGTCCATCGTCTTGTAGTAAGTACTAATACTCGGCAGGCTAGAAAGTAAATATGGAGGATTAAAATGGAAATCAAAGTCAATATGATTTTAATTTTTTCTCATCGTTTATAAAAGAAAAATCTTGATACTTTGAAGCCTTTTACTATATTAAGAAATAGAATAGACGACAAACTCTTAACGTTGTTAAGATTTAAGAATGTTTTGACAAGTGATTTTACCTTCTTCGACAGTTTAAATAGTTAAAATAATGCCTACGAAATCTGTCTGTTTGTCACAGTTCTTACAGCAGTGGCTACCCATGTCATTACGAAAAGGGCTTATCGGGTTGATGGTGCTCTTAACAGAAGTTACCAAGCGGCGAGGCCTAGTACTCTAGATCGTTGCTTAACATTCGGGAGGTCACCGGTTCGTATCCGGGTCCGGCTGCTCTTGTCCAAGTTTTCTGTGGTTTCCTTGGATTATTTAGGCAAATGCTGGGGCAGTAATATTCTACAGATAAACTTTCACTTCTCTTCTGTCTTCATTTCGTCCGTCTCATCTTTCTCTCCCTAACCACACCACCCACTCATTCCCAAGATTCCTGCAAGGAGGCTGAAGAGGGCCTTACGCCCTACCCTCCGGCTTTGCAGTACAGTGTAGGTTGAAGGGACTGTCCGCCCACCAGCACGAGTAGCTGGTGGGAATGAAACAGAAAAAAGTTTTTTTTTTTAACAGAAAGAACTAACATTCAAGTGGTTGCTGTATCGATATTCCTTTAGACTTTTGAAAATTATGTTGGAAACCTCCAGTTTTAAAGTGGATGGAGATTTTAATCCTCCCCCCCCCCGATTTAGCGGCCCCTGCCTCATATTTAAATGAAAAGTTTATAAAGGTTTCTCTGTTTTCATTATAAAAAAATTCTAAAAAGTGGGATCTCATAAAAAGGACGCCTACGCATTTCAGGAGAGTTTTCCTTATAGTAAACCAAACAACTTTTGTTTTGTTATCAAAATTGACATTCTTCCCGTTATCTCCGAAACTTGCAGGGAGAGTTATCGTTCGAACATTCATAATTTAGTTTATTTTAATGAAATTGATAAAAGAAATTAAAAGTTTCCAATATCATTTTATGTGGGATGTTCTGGTCTCTTAATACCTGCACTTTCAAGTCTATCATAATTGTGGGTATCTCAAATATTCATTCAGTTTTACTAGACCGCTATTGGTAGTACAACTGCGCATTTATTAAGTGGTTAATTTGTTTATTATGAATGTAGCGTTTGGTGTAGACCGTGGTGGAAAGACCGGTTTCCCACTTATGCCCGCCCTGAACGAAAACCTACACATTCTCAAAGTATTTACGTGATTAATTCAGTAAATTGAGACTTGCAAAGGAAAAGAGACGTTTTCTTGAAAGCGCACACTTCTAAATTTAATTTTCCGATGCATCATCGACAGCACGTTCGATGCAGCAGCGTTTATCGGTGCATGCGTTCGTATCTGCCGACTAATCGCGAGTGCACAAACAATTGCATGCACGCACCGCCGCTTTTGATAAAATAATTACGTGAAAAAGTATTATTAGGTACCTATACATACGAACAAACGATGATGATGATTGGCCGATGTTCGATGTGACATTTCGCGCGAGTTTTATTCGCGAGTGACTTGGGTTTTTAACAGTTACGACATCGTCACTATGATTTAATACTGTCATTGCTATTTCTAATAATATCATGGACCTTAATCTAAAATACGAGGTATGTAACAGTCATTTGTAATTATTCATTCAATAGGATGTTACGAGAAATTGTATCAAATGTTGTAGAAGTTAATATATTTGTCAGAACTTTTTGAGATGGAATTTTGAAATTTATATATTTATTTCTTTTCGCATTTAAAGTCATAAATAAATTCAAATATGCATTCGTATGGACATATCTTTTATCCTATTTTATAATAATAGAAGTTTAAAAAAATAATAAATAAATGCGATAAAAATCGCATTTTTTAACGATTTGTGTTTAATTAGAATGGAATATAAGTGATTGTATATTTAGTTAAATTTGATGTCGACCAGTTTTAATTTACTTTACTTTTAACCATTAGTATCCTGCTTTTGTTTTATAAATACCATACATATTTATTTGCTAATAAAATTGCGTTAATTTAGATTTCAAAAATTGTAGCAATTTTGAAAATCGCTATTTAATTATTTATAATAGTAGTAAAATATTAATGGAATTTGAAAGTTTGCAAGAAGTGACGAAAAAAACGATTGACGGAAAAAAGTGACGCAGAAAGCATCTTCTTCTACGAAGTACAAGATTTTAGTGCATTAATAAATTAAATTTAAGAAGTTCCAAGAACTTATAACTTTTTATTCTTTCTTTTGTTTTGCACTTTTGCCTGAATTTTCTTAATAGAAATAAGTGTAAGTACATGTGAGTCAAAGCGGAAGTGTCGATAAAATTGGCAAGAATTCTTAGTCGAAGCCCAGAATATTATTTGATCCTTTGATTGATGCACTTAGGAAAGATTCAGGCTGTTAGACAAAGAATTAAACTTAAATAAGTGAATACAGCTGCCTGTTGATTATCAGTTATTTTCGGATGTGTATGGATTTAGAATATAAAGTAAGCTTTATTATACCCACAACTAAGATTAATTGATTGATTGGTCAATGGTCGAAATAAGTTACTTTTGTTTCTTTAATTTTGATCACTTCGGCAAAAGCTCAAAATTAAAATGTAAATCTAAACTATTGTTCAGTTTTAGGATTTACAAGCCTTTCGTTTTATGGTGGAAAAATTATATGTCGGCCTAATTGAAGGATATTAAAATTTGTATAAATGCAGATACGTATAAATAAAGGACTATGTTGGATTTTTTAAGAATTTCCACCAAAAATGTAAATTTAAACATGATAACGTCTTAAATCAAAAGTGGAAAATTGTACCAGTTTCTTGGGATATCTTTTCGTTTCCAAACACAGTTTACTTTTTCCTCTGTAAAACTTATAATACATTGTATTGAATTAGCGGATACTTAATGGAAGTCTAACATATTGAAATAAATACACAGTTGATAACTTCGACAATTTATTAAATAAACTTAGCACGTGTTTTACCAACACTGTGGATTCTTTAGAAGTACAAAATCTACTTAAAACTACCTAAAAGTAGATGTCTATAAATAGGGTGGTGCATCTTCATTAGAGTGAGGGAAAAGATTTAATAGAGGTGAGAGGTTTATATCTACTTGGTCATTAAATAATATGTCTGTATTTCTATTTTTGTTAATTTCTTTAGATAGGTAGTTATAAGTAGATTTTGTACTTCTGACGAAGCCACAGTGTTGGCGAAACACGTGCTAAGTTTATTAAATAAATTGTCGAAGTTATCAACTGTGTATTTATTTACACTTATAATACATCCTTGAGGAATCTTCTGGTTGCGATTCCAAGAAATTTCTTTTATTAACAAAGATCTAAAACTTCAGTAACAACCAGAGACGTGATTATAACTAGACTACGCCTTGCGTTCATAAAGTGATACCATTTGGGTAGGCAACACATTCTGCGAATTAAGGGACAGAAAGAGCGCTTGTAACTTCGCTCAGAAAGTTGAGGCAGTCGAGGTGTTGAGTGCAGTTATTTCAAATAAATGTTGTGCGACGCTATATTTCTTGTACATAGGGTTTTGTGAACACTTTTATGAACTATTTTTTGTTAAAGTAATATAAAACTAGTTTAATAGTAGAACAATATGGTTACATATTGTTGTGCATACTGTTGCCGTGAAAAGAGTTCTAAAGGTTCTTCCATTTTATTTCATGTGTAATTATAATTTAAACATAAGATACACTGATACATTTGTAATTTCTTCGAAGATTCCCTAAAGATCCGGAATTAAATAAAAAATAGTTGAACGCAATAAGGCGTGAAAGTTTTACACCGTCAAAATATTCAGTTGTGTGTTGTTTGCAGCAAACATTTTAAAGAAAATGACTTTTTAATATCCGTGGGAAAAAGAAAATTAAATCAAAATGCTGTATCAAGCGCTATTGATTTTCCTCAGCATTTAATTAAAAAAGTAGTACGTCGACGCAACTAACAAAGTATTTTGTTACAGGAGCAAAAGTAAGCAAGTAATTGAATGAGTAATATTAAGATAAAGAGTTAATTTAATTTTATTCTAAAATAGTACCATAAATACGGAGTTGCCGTCAATCCCGTTAACTTCAAAAGTACATCCTGAAAGATAAATTCTGATTTTGCTAAAAATCAGTAATGCGTTCAATTACCTAATAATTTAGTTTTTAACCGTTATTATTATCGCTTAGGTTTTGATGCAAATACATGTAAATAGTAGTACTCTTAATATACATCATTTTAATCACAGTCATCACAACTTCATACACCAACCATTCACACAACGAGAAATCTACTTGCGTTACTAATTAACTTTATTTTCACTTATAGCACATATATTATTGTAAACAACAGCATTATTCTTTTTTTAAATAAGTTTAATTATGTTTTCAATATATTTGGTTTGTATGTTAAATGCTATCGTAAATAATTTTCAATCTTTAAAGTCCGTAAATTTCCGTTTAGCGCATGGGATACTTAAATACGTGTCCCTGAATGTGCTTTGTTGGTTGCATATCCAAATTACATCATTTTCTAGTACAGAGAACATTGCTTACGCTCGGTCCATATTATAAACACGTCTCTGGTAACAACTTACGATTAACCTATAAGTTGCGTAAAAGATAATAAATTTGGAACGTTGTCAGAAATTCGTCACTGAGTTATCTTGCAATGCGTTTCAATGTAAATAGGTGTTTACAGAGGAAGGAAGTTAGAACCGACCATGGTCACTCTATACATAATGGTAAAGTAGACTTAGCTTCCTGTGTTTAAATATCTTTTTATTTTTCTAACGTTGAAGATGTTAATGCATTTTCTGGGAAAGCTATTATTTCATATAGCTAATTGCTACTTACTCTCCTACAAAAATATTTTCAATTGCAATTTTAATTACATTCTTACTTTATTGGTATGCACCACTTTCATGTATTACTCCGATTTGTTGTAAAACCGTTAAAAGCAGTATTTTATTTACGTGTTTACATAATAGTGATAATAATATTAGCAACTTGAAGCAAAACAATAAATACATTAAAAATTTACTGGCAAGGTGTGGTTTAGAAATGCATTTGAAGCCGTTTATTCTGAAATTTGTTGCCATTAATGTTGCTGCATGCTTTAAATTGCAAATTAATTTATAATAGAGTGTAATAAAATGATTTTGACCTATTAAGCACTGGTTGCAATTAGAGCGTGATGATTTCAAAAGCCTTTTACTAGCGTTTATATCGTAATAAAGAAGTTACCTGAATAAGGAATAAATTTGATTTTTTTTATTCATATTCGGTTTACTGATATAATTAACAATTATAAACAATCAAAAAACGAGCCATTCTTAATAAGATTCATTATGGACTGCTTGCCATCCCCACTTGTCTCTCTCTGACCCGAGCTTGAAACTCTCGACACCCTCGATGATTATAATTATTATACTTCCCAAATTTCCGATCAACTCTTGTACACGTGATCCTACGAGAAGTACCGATAAACGACCTTTCTAGTACGCCTATTATTTGGAAGATAATCCCTTCTATGATATCTCTATCTTTCTTCGGTTACCAATAATTGTATCTCTATATCACCTTCAACAAAATTTTCCCCGTCAAAAATCCCTCCCAAACTCCAAAACTCCAAGCGACGTGGACTAGTGCTCTAGATCATTGCTTAGCATTCGGGAGGTCACCGCTTCAAACACTGGTCCGGCTGCTCTGGTCTAAGTTTTCTGTGATTTCTTTGGATCATTTAGGCAAACATTGGAGCAGTAATATTCCACAGATAATCTTTCACTTCTCTTCTGTCTTCATTTCGTCCGTCTTATCTTCCCATTCCCACGATTCCTGAAAGAAGGATTTGAAGAGAGCCTTACGCTCTACCATCCAGCTTTGCACTGCAGTGTATGCCGGAGAAACTGCCCGTCCACCAGCACGAGTAGCTGGTGGGAATGAAACATAAAAAAGTTTTTTTTTTTTACTAAGATTTGTAAGAATAGTAAAAGTTCTTTGTCCATAACTTATCGAACCTATCAGTTGTTCGCGATTTCGACATTATTAGGTCTAATAAGCAATTTGATTGGTGATTTATGAAGACTGGTTATGGTGTGCTGATGAGATCTATCGAGATCGAAATCGCGATGCACGTCTAGCAGTTCAGATAACTGTTCTTATAGATTAGGAGTTACAATCACTTTTTTGAAGTGAGACCCTGCTGGAAACATATGGTTTCTAAAAGACATAATATTTGATTGCTCTTTTGCATTAAAATAATTTCCTAATTAATTTAGATTTAGGCGTTTTTGTTTTTACTCTGTTTTTGCGTCATATAGGAATATTACCACATTATGACGCTAAATTCACGCTGGTAAATAAATAAATATATATATATATTTCTGTAATTGTAAAAAACGATGTACTTTAAATGATTCGAAACCTAACCTAACCAAGTATATAGTTGTCAATATGTTGATACTCTTGAAGAGAATATTTGCATTCCTAAGGATTTATTGTGCAAAATATCAAATGCTTTTATTATGTTACAAATGAGAGAATTTCTAAATGTAGTTGGCCAAACAATTTTATTGATAAACTAACACTAAACACGATACATTTGTTTATCTTTATACATACAATATAGTGTTCGTATTTGTTTCAGAAGAAACTTTAACATTGTTTGTAACGAAGAAATATATGTTAATTCTGGTTGCAGGTGTACAGAAATCATTTGCAACTTTTAAAAAAGGCAAAGAACGAGTTGTATGAATAAGGAAATAGTAACCCACACAATCCTCTTACATTGCCATCTGTTTTAGACATAAGCAATTATAATTTATTCCGATCTATAAATCGATATTTTGCATAAAAAATGAAGGTTCCCTCTCAAGTTGTAATACTTTTACGTAATTTTTTAAAAATACCTGCATAAGTACTCCTTTGAATATTAAAACTAAAATCAATGTTAATATGATCGATAATTCCTTTGGATTTATAAAATTTCCGCATTAAATTTCAATGTTTGTAATACATTTCTATATTCATTTTGAATTGTACGTTTATAACATTAAATCTTATTCCTTTCCGAATTTTTTATTGGATCCTCTATGAAAACGTTCCATAAATTGTCTAGGCACTTCATAATCGAAATCAAAATAGTTGAAATAATTTTAAGAAATACGCAAATAGATTACTTTTAACCAATGAATGTAATATATTTAATTCCGGCTGTGTTTTGCAGGAGTGAACGAACACTCCCAGATATTTATGGATTACCGTAAAAACACGACTGATGTTCGTAGTAACTTGTTTATATATATATATATATATAAACAAGTTACTATATATATACTATAGTTTTTATATATATATATATAGATATAAATTACCATTAGTTCTCCTCCATGTTTCCATACTCGCGAAATTCTTATAGTTTTAATTAGTTATACAGTTGGATCCAGTTGCGCACAAACGTCTCCAACTGTTCATCGGTATGAAATCGCTAATCGCTCGCCTCCTAGTGACTCTTTAGGGGCCCAAACAAGTCGATATCACAAGGGGATAGGTCTGGACTATATGGAGGGTGTTCCAGCTGAGTCCAGTGCATTTCACCGAGTTGGGCCTGCGTTAAAGCTGCGGTATGAGGCCTAAGCGTTATCGTTCAAGAGTAACAGGTCACGAATGGGGTACGTCCTCCTTTTTCGGCAATAAGCAAGTTTTACCTGACTGAGAAGGTTACAGTAGTGGGCTGCATTAATGGATCCTCGCTCGTGCAAAAAATTGACCAACAGCACCCTCCTTCAGTCCCAAAAAACCGTGGCTGCAGACAGACGTGTTTAGGCTTGACTGGGTTTGATTCATCTTTGCGCCACCACTCCATGCTTGCTCGTTTTGATGTTGGAGTATAATGGTGTACCCACGTCTCATCGTAGGTTACAATTTTGTGCAAAAAAAATTCGCCTTCCTCACTAAATCGAGTGAGAAGTGCCTGAGGGATGCGAATTCGAGCAGCTTTTTGATCTTCACTCAGCAACTTTAAAACCCAACGAGCTGAAATTTTTCGGAATCCCAAGTTTTTCGTTATGATTGTGTGGACACTCCCATAGCTGATTCCGGGTTTATCAGATATATGAAGCACAGTGGCGTGGCGTGACAGTCCCCTTCAATAAGGTTTACAACGTGTGCAACGTTAACCGGCGAAATGCTGGTGCGCGGACGACGAGGATGATTTACATTTTCGACATGATTACGTTAGATTAAATTTATCGTTAAATTCTTTGCACCAAACTTTTACACGTGCCCCGAAAGCGTTTCATTTCCGAATTGTGCTTGCAATCTACGCAAAATTTCAGCTGGTTTCATGTTTTCACGTGTAAGAAACTTAATAATAATTCGTTACGCAACGCTGCAAGAGGTGCACTCTTTCTAACTCATTGTGATAGCTATTAACCAAACGAACGCAGCAATACATAATGTCTACCTAATAGTCCAAAAAGATGGAAGTCACAAGGGGACAAGTGCGGGCTATATGGCAGATGTTCCAGCGTTTTCCAGACTAACGCATCCAATTTTTGCCTTGTGGCATTGGCCGTGTCCATACGGCCTCAGCCTAGCGTTATCATGCAAAAGGTATAAGCATCTTCACATCTACTACTACCAGGTCACTGACCTCTCCGTAATAAAAATAAGTCCCGTTTATATTTGATACACCCTCGTATATACGCTGTGTTGTCTATTCAGTTGAACAAGTATATACCTCTATAACATCCTTTTCTAACACGTGAAATACTTCAGTTCACTAGCGTTATATAATATAAAACGTATATAACGTTGATGGTATTCCTCTAAATTTATAAATCTATTAATAAATAAATTTCGGCGTTAAATATCTATGTTTTGAAAAATGACATTTAATAGTCGTACAATAGATAATAATGTTTCTATACACATGTCAAAATTGGAAGGCTTGTGTAGATTTATTTATTTAATCATCTACAGAAATGGTTCGTAAATTGCCTACTTCGTATTCGAAACTAAACAGATGAAATAATTTTAAAAAAGACGCTTCCAGATTATTTTTAACTTGTAACGTTATATATTTAACTCCGACTAAGTTTTTCAGGAGTGAATGAACATTTTCAGATATGTATAGATTACAGAAAAAGAAGGTTGGACAGTAGACACCCGTAATAATATTCTTTTCCTAACAAAAAAGATGCAGTTCTTTGATTGTAGCATGTAGTTGAATTGTTAAAATATTATTACAGAAGTTTACTTTTACTTCTTTCAAGATATTTTAATGAAGAAGCTTTTAAACATTATCTTATTGTTATAAGTAGAGATATATAAACAGAACGACAAAGATAGAACCCTTTATATAAAAATTGGATAGATTTGATCATTACTTGATGAAAATCTATTGTCACCATAAAATAAGAAGACTTATGATTAGTATGAGTAGTAAGCAACCCAAGTCTGACAAAGCCAATATTTGTAGAAGCAATTGTTACTCTGTTTAATAAAAATTTGTGAAAATATTGTCTTGTTATTTTATGACAACAATTGTATCGACAATGAGCTTCATTTGTTTGAATTCAATTATTGAATCAACTTAATATTTAGTTTATTCATTGATTAATTAACAGATTTTAGACGACCTGAAACAAGTCCTAATTTTGCGTTAACATTAGTGTTTTACCAATTATTTATTATTTCATATACGAAGTTTCCTGTCTTCATAGTTTATATTATAAACATTTGGCTATATAAGTCACTTCTGTTTCTGTTTTTTTTTTATTTCAGTAAAATTTATCGCTTTTTGTACTTAATTGTGTCCAAATCCTTACATATTTTTCAAAAGTTTGGCATCAAAACTACTAACTCTATTTTGAGTCATTTGGACATTTAAAGGTTCCGATAACTAACTTATGCTTATAAAGGCAGTCGTTACTTAAATAACCTAAATATTTTATGTACCTGAAAGGTAAAAACGATAAACGAAGTTCCAAATTTGTAAATAAAATTCTTGCGGAATCTTGTAATTATTTAGATATACCTAATGAAAACTTAAAAGGAGCCAATGATATACAGTCTATACTTCAGTCCTCAAGTGCTGTTTATGATGGCATGTTAAACGGTTCTGTGCTATTATTATTGTTTATTAAAATATATTTTTTGCTAATTTGACGTAAGAGAGAATTCGTGTAGGCTAAAATTGATTGAGAATCTTTAGTAAGTATCTTTGACTATAAATATGATTATTGTTGGTGTTCTATTTATGATTAAAATTGTTGTTTATTAGTTGATCAAATAAGATTATTTCACCGGTGCACAGATGTGCCACTTCTTTTGATTCCTATGGAGGAATCGATGTAATAAACGGACTTTGTGTTTTAAAAGTTTATTACACCCAAACTATTTACAACTATATACACACTATTTTAATTTTATTTACGCCGTGATTGCTACTTATTTTTACGAAAATACTAAATGACTATAGATTATGATTTATTATATGAAACTATATGTTATTAAATACTATATGTTTAGAGAGATCTTGATGTGATTGGTGTGAATATGTTAATGTACTAAAACAATATTTGCTAAAAATGTTTCATGGTTTGAATCTAATATGATTGAATGATGAATTGATTCTGCAATTGAATGTAAAAATACTTATTTTAACATGAATTTAAGAACCGCCCCCCAGAGGAGGGGGTGATTCCGATGCAACGACACTTGAAACTACAAAAAAAAGGAAGGGAAACGTAAACATACCAAAATGCAACATTGCAAGCTATGTGTCTATGCATCATCTACGTCCTGGAAATGGACCGACGGGTCAAAACATTACCCCCAATAAATCTATCGACTAACTTAACTCTAAAAGAACATTTGGAAACAAAGAAAATATAATACAATAGGGCTAAACGGCAATACCAAGAAGAAAAAATATATGACACATACAAAAACCATAAATTGCAAGAGAAAGGAACAGACAGCAAATGCACATGATAATACAAAAATTACAAAAATCCGAGAAGTAAAAAATGCATGACTAATAAGGCTAATATATTGCAAAGACAAAAAAATAAAAAGAAGAACATATGCGAACAATTGTATTAGTTTCATAAAAGGAATTTCCAAAAAACAACATATTTCCAATGGTTTTAGTGATATAGGGTTTTTATAATTTACAACAGAATAGGAAAATCTGCGAGGGTGTTGAACCAAGAACCCTGTCTAAATATGGTACCAAGCAAATTCAAAGCTCATTTTTATTGTGCGGTGATGAAACTTTAAAAAAGTAGAATTTACGCCTTGTAAAATGTATTTTTATTTTGAATGATCGTTGAGGAAGTTGGATGAAATACTTTTTCACAATGTGAAATACTATGTTCGTAAATCGTGATGGGATGATCTAAATAGAACAGCTGCCAACAATTGCAAACACTCAACCTCAAAAATTGACCGACTTTTACATACGTATACATATACAGTTTTATGAAACAATCTGTTTTTTTTTGCGGTATTATACATATTAGAAAGAAATAGTGCGAAAAATAAAAATAAATGGCCGCTTTATTTTTACATACCTAAACACGTCCTAAGAAATTATGACAGTCGTTTGGTATTTTCAGTATTTTGTGGGTTGTTTAGCAGATGTACGCACATTTATCTATTAATATGCCAATCAGTAGCGGATATTACAGAAATTCGATAGATGTCTATAACAATAATACTTATTTATTGTTTTTACAGTAATTTTTAACTAACGAATGACAATTCCGGGTTTTGAAGGTAAAACAGTAAGCGACAGACCTTTAAGATTATTTTTTCTGGCAATGTTTGAAGCAAGCGAGCAACCAACAACGGAAGAAATTCAAACCTTTAAAACATTTGCGCTATCTGCTGGCATCTTAAGTTAAGCCTACTTTGAAATACCGGAGTTTCGAAGTTTTGAAAAGGAGAATGTTGGAAACGATTAGACGTTACGAAGAAGAGTTACGGTTGAAATGTATCCCCTTCTACTTTATCGACATACCAAACTTGTGACATCGTTTCTAATGTGCGTGAATACTTAATATATGGTATGGCAACGTGGCATCGTTTATTGTATCTAGACACAACCAGTTTGTATGCTATACGAACTATTTCGAGATACTTTCAACCCCTCCCATAACTCAAAAACTATTACACCTACAAACTTACAATTTTCCTTTTTTAATATCTAGAAAAATCTGAAAAGTGAAATTATTATCACTCAGTATTCATTTACTATAGCATAGCGCACCAGAGTAAATTGATCAAGACGGCCACCAGTAAACCCTTATAAAAGCCTGCTACAATTGCGGACGAAACGTTGGGAAAAAATTTCAGTGACAACGGCCAACGAACAAGCCCGAAATCATATACTTACTGATTATTTATTGACTTACCCATTAAGAATCTAAACCACATCTAGACGGCATAGAAACTTGAAAGTTAGCATTAAGCTAGAATATTAGCATACCTATAAAAGGAAAAATTTGAAAACTACAAATTATCGTTTTTTGTCAACGTTTATATAACATTAATAGGGCATGTCTTATGGTCTTAATTGACCAATATTTAAGCACAGTTTATTTGAGGCACGTACAAAAGGTATTTTTTTAAATAATTAATGATAATGAACGGGTTCCATGCATTGTGCAATCGAATTACTTTCTTCTTTATAATGAATTTATAATTTGGAATGTTTTAATAATCAACATAGTAATAAAACCTAGCAAGTTATAAATTCAATATCAAAGAAAGTAATTGGATTATATCTTGTGTGGAACTTATTAGCACCCGTCCAGATCTCAACTCTTTTATCGCCGAAGCCGACAACCCCGAACGTCGTTTATACCAAACCTGGCCCCCTTTTTACATTTATGTTTTGTTAAAGAACCCAGTACTATTAGACCGTGCAGCGCGATATAACAGCCTAAATCATAGCTTATCATTTAGGAGGACATTGGTTCGTCTGTTCTGGATCAAGCTCTTCTGTGGTTTTCTTAGATTATTTAGGCAAATGCTGGGGCAGTAATATTCCACAGAATTATTCACTTCTCTCCAGTTTTCATTTCGTCTGTGTCATCTATTCTCCAACAGCCACCCTCTCATTCTCACGATTCCTAAAAGCATACTAAAGGCGCTCTATCTTCCAGCTTTGCACTAGATTATAGGTCGATGGTACTGTCCGCCAACCAATATTAGTAGCTTCTGGGAAAAAACACGCAAAAGCTGTTTTGTGTTATTATACCAAGTTACACCTATATCTTCGGTGACCACAAAGCAGTTATTTCATTTATAATTATGTCCATAATAACAATTAAGTATTAGGTTTATAAAAATTGGATTGATTCAGCCGTTACTTTGTGATAATTCATTTATTATGACTTTTTTATTTACAAATCCTTTTGACTATATTTTCGACAAATAGCTTGTCATAGTCAAACAAAATTTTTTGTCGAAACTATAGTCAGAAGGATTTGTAAATAGAAAAGTGATAATAAACAAAGTAGTGTTCATTCATTTATCGTTAGTACGTTTATTATTATTAAGTATAAAATAATAATATATTAGGTTAGTTTAAGTGAAATAAATTATATAGTAAAGTAAGTGCAGTGTCATCGAAGCAACGAAATTAAAAACCCAATAACATAAGCCACTTAAAGCCCGTAGTACAATACTATTACTCAAGTGTTTTAGATCCATTACTCCTTAATTTAAATCGTAAATACCCCAATAAGTCCATAACCTAAATTATTTAAAACCCATGACCCTACAAGATACGCTTTTTAAACCTCAAAGTCGCGGGTCAGCCAGCCAATGGGCCTGGTACAGACTACAACAGTTTTACAGTGATCTTCATTCGTGTGTCCTACGACACCCACATCCATGTATCATGCTGATTCACCGTTTCTGATAGTCGATTATATATAGTTTTTGTCGTTAGATTCGAATGATTTTATACGTTTTGATGAATCACCTTGTTTCAGTTTTATTTCGTAAATGTCAGGGTACAGTTTTCATTTACCAATTGTTAATAATTTTTAACAACTGTACTACTTTTATCTTTAACATTCTTCGAAAGTAATGATAAGAAGTTTGAGAAGCATGTTTCACGATGAGTTAAGTATGCGTGATAAATTAATAGACCGCGCAATTGGTTTTAATATTTTCTGTTCAGATACGCAAGATGACCAAGTGCATTAGTACAACATCTCACTGCGGCCATTATTTATTATAAAGGAAGGATTAGATGCTGCGTTTTAAATCTCTAAATGGTTATGATCCGGTTCTGGCAACGAGCATGAAATTACCTTGCTAAACACTTAAAGCCGGATATTACTCAGTAATAATTACAATAATTTAAATAGAAACAACCGAGAGCAGGTTCAATGTGCGAATAATTCTGATGCGGTCTCCTTTTCATCCTATGATTCATTCAAACGAGTAAAATAATAAACCAAATAACATCGCACTAAGACAATCAGCTGAATATTAAAAAAGGAACAACGGAGAAGTATCAAACAAAAATAAAATAAAATTCGAGGTTCAATTTTCCACTGATTTATTTAACAACTTAACAATGAATTGTTTCACCCAATATGGGCATCTTCAAAAGACATAATAACAAATTACGTATATATCCTACCTATATATACATGCTACGTTTGAACGGAAGGGGTACATTGTATAATTTTGTTTAAAATGATTGAATCAAAAACATTTTCAATTTCGTTTAAGGAAAAATCATTATTTTGTTTTATCTGTTTTTTAATTTCTAATGATCCTAAGATGTTAAGTTTTTTACCTTTTTCGAAGCAGTGTAAAATTTTTAAATTATCATTTAAATTAAAATCATGTTTTTTATTATGTATATGGTTCATGAAGGTACAATTTCCTGAGTAGTTTTTTACATGCTCTTTTAATCTTTCTTTAAATTTCCTCCCTGTCTAACCAATATATGTAGCTGTACAATTTAATTTGTAAACCCCAGATTTATTCATTTTCTCCGTTTTGTCTTTATGGTTAATTAAATATCTGGATAAATTATTTCCCGTTTCAAAGGAAATTTTAGATTTTCTATTTTTAAGTTTGTTTTTAATTTTATTAGAAACGTGACCAATATATAAAATTGACTTATACTTAATCTTATTAGTAGATGAATTGTTAACATTGTGTGTAAACCGAATATTAGCACATTTTCCCCTTTTGATATTAATTAAATCATCTATAAGTTTTTTAGAGTAGCCATTATTGATAGCGATTTGTTTTATAGTTTTTTCTTGAATATTATAATTGACAGCGGCAAGTTTAGCAATCTATTGATCATACTATGAAACGCTGCTAATTTGTATTGGGTTGGGTGACAAGATGTTTTATGTATTATAGTGTCGGTCCAAGATGATGATCTAAAAAGTTAAGTTTAATGTTGTTTTCCATTTCTAGTGTGAATTTCATTCTACCATGTAATTTGTTAATATACTCTATAAAATTTTTTGTTCCTAAGTCACGTTCCCAAATTACAAAAATGTCGTCAACGCAGCGTTTATAAAATTTTAAATTATTTTTGTATTTATAATTGTGAACTTGTGTTTCTATGTGTCTCTCTAGCGATAGTGTCACTCCCATGGGGAATCCTTCATTTTGTATATACAACCTATTATTAATTTGGAAAGAGTTTTGGTCTAGACATACCTGTAAACAGTCTAAATTTTCTTCTATAATACGAGGCATGTTTTTTAAGATATTACCGTTTTGAAAGCCTGCAGCCGCAGCCGTGCGGTCAGCGTTCCGCGTATGCGCACCGAGTACCTATATCTCTCACCTACGCACTAACGCCATTATAGTGTGGTTCGTGTTTAAGATGCCTCCGATAATCGTGAGTCCCGCCGACTGTGAAGTCCAGGCTATTTTACGATTCCTTAGTGCTAAAGGACTAAAACCGATTGATATTCATCGTGAGATCTGTCCAGTTTACGGACAAAACATTGTGGGTGATGGAATGTTAAGGTGGTAAGGAAGTGGGTGAGAGCATTTAAAGATGGCCGCACAAATGTGCATACCAATGCCCGTCCGCATGTGGCTAATCACTGGGAAACTCTAGTTCATCCTCCGTACAGCCCTAATCTGGCGCTCAGTGACTACCATTTGTTCCTGCACTTGAAAAAATATCTGGGCGGTCAGCGTCTTCAAGATGACGACGAAGTCAAAACAGTTGTGATGCAGTGGTTAACAGTGAACAAGTCAGGCGTCAGAGATCTATAGGAAGGGTATTCAAAAACTGGTCACTGGTCAAACGTTATGACAAGTGCGTGCCTCTGTATTGAAGGAAATTATGTAGAAAAGTAGATTCAGGTACAGGCTTTCATGTAAAAATAGAATTATTAAGATGTCTTTGCACGTTTTTTTATTAATTACAAAACGGTACTTACTTAAAAAACATGCTTCGTAAAAACGCCTTTCTTAATGAGATAGCACCATTCGTGGTGTTATTCTGCATTCCTATAATCCATACATGTATATATGAAATAAACATAGTATAATGTTATTACACCTTCAAAAAATATTGTGATCATAAAGTATAGTTTAGTAGCAGTAAAACCTATTGACAGTCTTATGTCGGTGGATATAATCGTTATAAATTTGATTCGATCATTTTAATTATTTTCCAACCTATTTCCCAACACGTATCTGATGGAATATTTACGAGTATTTATCTGTATGTACCCATGTAATTAGTTTGCGTCATACGGATCTGCCTACATGTTGTAAAAAAGTAGTTTGGCAGCGCAATATTTTTCTATCGTTAATATTTTTTCTTTTTTTTCTTTTTGTAAACATCTCGAGTTGCTGTTGGTCGGTTTGTAGTGAACGAACTGAAATAATTTTTTGCCTTGGCACCAATGCCAAAAACAGTCCAATTTAAAATAATGGAATAACATGATATTTGGAATCTTGAAAATGTGGAAATCAGGTGGATTGGCCATGGATCAAAATGGATCAGACAGATACAAATTTTCATAAACAAAACCTTACAATAAGTTATGAATAATGAGGCGGCTTTAAATCTCGAACTCTTTAATCTGTTGCAGAAAGATTTTCTTACTTCAAACGGTTCTCTTTGAAAAATTATCAAAAATGTCTCAGTGATATATTAATAAAAAAAAAATAATACAATACAAAGAATAAAAACACCAAACATTTGTGTAAAATTTCTAATTTATCATTAAATATATGATTTTATTCTATTATATAATTAGGAAAATTTGAATCTTCAATATATACATTGGGGCAAGACCCACACTTTAACTTGTACTCTGGACTCCAGAGCATTTTTATTATCGACTCTGTCTTTATTGTCTTTTATGAATTTTCCTAATGAGTGATCAGTTTTATACGCAATATTGAGACCATACTTTTGTATGTAATTTGTAAATTGCAAATTGCCTACAACAATCGTTACGACCCTTTAGAGATAGACAAACTAATTTTTAAAAAACAAAAAAAGTTAATTTTACAATCTATAACCCGATTACTCCGATCCAAAACAATATATATATAATACTATAACGTACTTAGGCCCTATTACGAACAAAATCCATTCGTCATTACAAAAGAATGGTCCCAATATTGCCTATAACACTGATCACTCATTAGGAAAATTCATAAAAAACACTAAAGATATAGTCGATAATAAAAAATGCTCTGGAGTTTATAAGTTAAACTGTGCCCCAAAGTATATATTGGACAGACGGAGAGCAATTTTCGAAAACGAGCATTAGAACATAAAAACAGTTTGCTTAAAAATAAAAGATATTCAAATTTTCCTAATTATATAATAGAAGAAAATCATATATTTAATGATAAATTAGAAATTTTACACAAAAGTAATAAAAGTCAAAAATTAAATTTACTGGAAATTTTAGAAAGAAATAAATATAAAAAAAGCTCAATTTAATACTCAACGACCAAATAGATGGTAATCATTCCCCCCTACTATATTTATTTTAAATATATTTCCACCCTCGTTAGTCAACTATTTAAACTGTTATGCGACACTTTAGGTTTACTAGTAAATACTCGCATATCTGATGAAGCCAATGTTTGGCGAAACATGTTACATGTTTTAATAAAATTAGCGAAAATCTACTTGTTTGGTGTTTTTATTCCACGGATTATGGATTTTAATCAAGTGAAGGTAGAAATTATTAAACTATTACGATACTATATCTTCACTAGAAGTTCTAAAAAGGCTAATAACATATCATTAGTTTTAATAGAAAGTTATTTAGGATTAATGCATGAAGTCTGTTTACGGGATTACCAAACAGTTCTGTGCCAAAAAGATTAAAATGGCATTGATTCGAATTTGAAACAAAATTACGATCGATTAGACTTTCACAAATTGGATGTTATTTATCATGAACGTGTTATAAAAAAGAAAAATTTGAACTTATAAGTAATTAACAATTAAAGGAAATTTTAAACAAGAATAAAAAAAGAATGTTTATGAAGAAGTTATTGTGTAGCAAACATATAAATTTTTGTTTTTGAGCCTTTAATAAGAATTTGACGTTATTTTGTTAATAAATAATCAATTAAAGACTTTTTATGTTTTAAGAGTTCGTTGTAAAAGTATTCACAATTTATACAATAAATATAAATTTGGAACCAACAGAAACAACAAATGTGAGATCTGTAATCCTTTCTAATTACACGGAAAAGTATTTTAATACTTTGTTTTTGGATTGTATTTACAATTGTTTCGGTTTATTAAACCTTGCAGTAAACTCTTCAAACATTAAAAAGCAAATTCTTTAATTGATTGTTTATTAATACGAATGTTTCATAATAACGTCACCGGTGATTCCATTTCTAATGTTATTCTGTTGACTCGTCAATTTTTCAAATTTTCTTTAGCAACTTCCACTTAAGAAGTGTACCAATTTAACCGATTACGAATATGCACTATGACAGGACCAATTCATTGTGACAAAGATATATCGATCCATTTAAAGATCTGCAAACGTTTTGGGAGAATTTCGCTATATTTATTTCGTTGCATCATTGACGAGTTTGAAGAAGGTCTTTCGCAACCATTCTAACAAGCTCGAAGGGAAACCGTCGGCGTGTTTTGCTTGTCGAGGGCGTCTGTTATTCGACTGAACCAGTGATTGAACATCTTTTTGATGCCACCGGATGGGAGTTTTCGTAATGTGACTAAATATAACAGGCGGGCTGAAAAGTTCGTAGGCTAGCATAGAAAAAAATATTTTTCTTGAGGGCGATACAATGATTAACGATTATAACGGTCATACAATTTTTAGATACCATTTTTATAATACGATTGGTCTTTAGCCTCAAAATAGGCTTCAGTTTCGGCGATTACGATTACCTCTTCATTGACGCGAAATTTCTGTTCAGCGAGCATCCTCTTGAGGTCTGAGAACAGAAAAAAGTCGCTGGGGGCCAGATCTGGAGAGTACGGTGGATGCAGAAGCATTTCGAAGCCCAATTCATAGGATTTTGCCATCGATTTCATTGATTTGTGACAGGGTGCATTGTCTTGATGAAACAGCACTTTCTTTTTCTTCGACTGAAGCCGCTTTTCCGCGATTTCGTCTTTTAGATGCTCCAATAACGCTACGTAATAATCGCTGTTTATAGTTTTCCCCTTTTTAAGATAGTCCATGAATGAATATTATATCATGAGCATCCCAGAATACTGATACCATAACCTTCCTTGCCAGCCGATTTCTGCGTCTTTTCACGCTTTGGAGTCGGTGCATCATGTGCAGTTCACTCGACTCGACTGACTCCGGTGTGAAATGATGGAGCCATGTTTCATCCATCGTCACGTATCAACGCAAAAATTCGGATTTATTACGATTGAACAGTTCCAAACACTGCTTAGAATCATCGATCTGTTGTTGTTTTTGGTCGATTGTGAGCTCGCGCGGCACCCACTTTGTACAATACAGAGCTTTCGCATATCCAAATATTCATTCCCGATATGACCAACACGTTCCTTTGATATCTTTAGGGTCTCAGCTATCTCACTCAACTTCACTTTACGGTTATCAAAAATTATTTTGTGGACTTTTTTATGTTTTCGTCGGTAACAGCCTCTTTGGGGCGTCCACTGCGTGCATCGTCCTCTGTGCTCATTTCGCCTCATTTAAATTTAGCAAACCATCACCCATTTTTCTACGGTTGATTTTCCTGGTGCAAAGTCCGAATAATGTTTATCAAATCAAGCCTTGGTTTCAACAGTATTTTTTTTCGCCAAAAAGCAATGTTTTATTAACACACTAAATTTCTTTTTATCAATTTTTTCAAAGTAACAAAAGTTCTTTCACTAAAAATGCTATAACTCAGATACTAATGGTGCAACAGCTGTCAAATTTATACACGCGTCTTTTGAAGGTTAGGACTAACTAAAAACACTATGGATTTGATACTAGTAGCGCCATCTATGGGCCAGCCTACGAACTTTTAAGCCCGCCTGTTACAACCTAACTGACTCTGGAGTAGTGCTCTCGAATTCAGCAGATAAGCAACTGGGATCCAATGGGGGACGATAGGGGGTTATCCTCTCTCCCCAAAGACTTAAATGCAGCACCCAAACTCCCACTAAATTCAAAAACCTAAGTGGTTAAAATCCCTGCCACAGCCAATATGATGTGATATTTTGGTTTTCGATTTACATTGCGACGTATAGTAAATTCATTGCTAACATTTCTTTCATGACCAACCAAAAAACATCGTCATCAAGCTTCAGAAGGTTCTAAATTCTAGAAGATGTCCCGTCCGACCGAGGTCGAAACGTAGGTAGTGGACTGTATGACGAGGTACAATCCTACAATTCAAATCTATTAAGTTGGATTTCTTTAAACAGAAGTAGATATACTCATTTACAATGTGCCAACATTTTATGTAAATATATCTTGAAATATACTATTAAGGAAGCCAATGTTTCATCACCGAATTTTTAGAATTCTGAGAATATTCAAGGTATTTGTTTTCAATTTTTGTATATTAATATTTTGTCATTTGAAACCTTGTCGCTTCTTCTCTTGAATAGTACCGCATATTTGGATTCATAATTGAATTTTAAAATCTTTAGTTATTGCTGATATACATTTCATTATTATGCTTCACTCAAAAGAGAAACTTGATACAGAAGAATTATATGTTTGAATGAATACCAGTATTAATAAATTATTTAATACACCAGTGTCACATTTGCGATATGACAGTTTAATTATTTTGGAAATTATTGTCACAAAGGTGAACGTTTCATTTAATAAGAAAAACGAAGGAATCAGGAAATTTCACGTATCAAGGCTACAGTAATAGTTACCAAAACTTTTCTCTACTGTTGCAAATTTCCAGTGGTGCACCGAGAACAAGCTTGTGGGGGGTTTATCTAGGGCTCGTGAGTTTTAAAAGAAATATATTAAAAACGGGTAGATATATATGAATGTCTTGCCAAATTATAAATGACCGAATTTAAATAATAAGTTTGAAGGGTGAAATTAATAGAAAAAATATTAATAACTAGAAACCTTTTATTAAAAAAAAAATACAAATATAAATATAAATATGGAATCAACAGAAACAACTACTCCAAGGGCTAATACCTCTACCTGCATTGAATTACACTGTTGATTCCGATGGACTTCTAGACGAAAATATAACATATTCAAAAAAGAAGGAATTAAAATCCTTATTCGTCTAAATTTTAAGATCAAAGATCTCGCATTTTGGACGCGTCCTACAAAGTAGGCACAACGAACCGAAAGCCACAAATCACGACCGGTTCGTTGTGCCTACATTGTAGGACGCGTCCAAAATGTGAGATCTTTGATCTTAAAATTTAGACGAATAAGGATTTTAATTCCTTCTTTTTTGAATAAAGAAAAATAAATTAATTTATAATACTATAAAGCAATATCCAGCCGACGTGGTTTCAGAACTAATTCATTTAATACTTCCTCTTCTGTTACTGGACAATTAGGGTGTACAAACATTAAGGCTAACCCATTTAGTCGTTCTTCACCGGTGGAATTTCTTAGGTAATTATTAAGAAGTTTATATGAGAACAATTCTTTTATTTATATAACAATTTATTTATATCACTTTTGTCTATCGTTTTATCGTTTTGATTCGCGCACCGACTGTTTACTAAACACTGTCACTGTCTGCCATCCGATGATGATCGCTTTTTATACACCTAACGAACTTTCTAGATAATTACTAGAAGAAATCCTGATTATTCCTGAATTATGAATAATAATTAGAATGTCGTTGAGAATTCACAGAATTGATCGTGTTACTTGTCGCTGGAGAATGATTTCTAGCTTGTAAGTCGATAACGATAAAAGAACCGCGTGCTGTCTGCTGTGGCTGTGCCGTAAACATGTTAGCGATAAGTACATGCACAACTACATCGTCTGTTACAGTATTACAATAAGATGTAATATTCATCAGGCGATTCCCAGAAATATGTTTCTTAAAACTTTTGCAAGTTGCAAAACAGCGGTGATAATGTGATGTACGAGTTATGTTAGTTAGGGGTTTCGCGAGTTGCGAAAGGGTTCTGGTTGTATGGGTGGTCAGAGGGAGCAAATACGGGGTGTTTGCACAATTAAGGAAGAATGGCACGGTTGTCACGGTTCACACTATCGTGAATCCGCGATTGGTCGCGTCTGGAACGGGTTTAAATGGAGTTTAATTTAACAGAAAAATAACACACAATTACCATTTTTATCATCTTGGGAATTAGTTTAAACGGATATAAAATTAAAATATTGGTGAAAGGCTCTAGGGAGGGGTTAACCCCCCAAACCCCCCTCAGTGATCACTGCAAATTTCGAAAGTCTATTGTAGAAGTTATTATTATTATTAATATTAAAGTCTGTTGGAAGTTTTGAAATAAAGATGTGTATCCTGTCTTAAAGCTTATGGTCGCTTATGAACTTGACCCGCAACCCTAAATTAATATTACTGTTAATTAATTTCATTGTAACAAGTGTCGAAAGCGTAAGGCGGTTGAAAAGACCAGAAAGCTTAAATTTGAACAATCAATAACCAGAACCACAAAATTCTATCTACCTACGTATTAAGATTGCAATTATAGCCAATATTAGTTGCCAAAGCACTTCTGGATTGCTGCAAAAATTCAAAAGCCCAGCATTGTCGTACGGACTCACGCATCTGTAAAATTAAATTGTCTTCCTGTGTAAATTTTAAAAAATAAAGATCTGTATGCTGTGTCAAAGCCAAAAGTCAATTATTAGCTTGACGCATAACCATAAACTGTTGATTTTATAACGGTTTATTTGTGGTAAGTTCAGCGACAGTAAGTGAGTTGCTATGAGGGTGAAACATGTACCGGTGAAAGAATCAGGAAGCTTGTGTATCATAATGATATAATGATATGCGGTATAATTTAATAGTTTATTTTATATGGAGTGTGAGATTGGGTCCCGACCCGTTCCAAGAACGTCAAAATGGGCATTAAAAATGACGCGAGTGCATTTGGTGAGTGATAGAAACAAGCGCACGCACAAACAGCTGGCGACCTTCCATAGTCATAAGTGAAAATAAAAATAATTCACTACTTCCCGAACTCAAATAGACGAGAACATAAGAACGTGTTAATAATAACTCCTGGTGCCGTCGTCGAGTTCCAAATAAGGTTCAATCTCGAGTTACAACGACCACCAAATGCAGAATATACGGCGAAGGCAGTGAGCGCCGCGACGCTAGGCTATTTCCGACGCTGCGCGCCTTCAAAGGAAAATCTCGCAGTAGGCGATTTTCTTTGCCAGTAACACTCGTAACGGCTGGAACTGTAACTGTATATTATTTATCGGCACGCGACTTTCGACCACCTGATATCGATTAAATCATTTAATAATAGAGAGCGAGAGAGATAGAGAGAGGTCTTTGATCGATTAAATAATTGATTTGATCGGATGCGGTATGTCATACGAACGCGTCAGCGCCATTATTGACGATCGCGGTAACAATAAATTTAACAAAAAAGTGCTACAATAATAATTGTATGTGATTTGACAACTGTATGTAATGCATTTATTTGTGACAATTGAATATCGTGCGCCGCGTCATAACAATGGACCATTCAAATGTCAATACATTAATAATATCATTATGATTTTTATAACTTTGTGTACTGACTGACATTTAGTGCATAATTATTTACGTATTCGTGTATTGAATATGTGTGTTTCTCGCACGCATAATCCATAATATTTATTGTTTCCTTTTTTAAAACTTATTTACGTTGTTATATTCTTCTGGAATATCCGCTGTTAAAATAACAAAGTCTGTGATACAAATGAATGTACAGAAACAAATGATAAATGCATAACAGTAAGTGGTGTGATTTTTTTAGTAATAATTGTTGCTTGGCATTAATTAAAACAAACAAAATGATAAAATACAAAAAGTTTTAGAAGCAGTTTAATTACCAATGAGTTACACATGTTTAGGTACTTATGCCAAGTGTAGAGGAGTAATTAAAATGTTTTTGACTTGAGGATATTTAAATAATAATAACATGTAGGTAATAAATGCTTTCTATTGATCCTTTCCAGCAGTTTTGTTTTTGTTTTTTACTTTATTTGGCTCTGGTTGTGAAGGTAATTTCAATCTAGAAATTTTCTTCAACTTCTACATGTAACTAAGAGGTATTTAAAATGAAATATTTCTTAAACAACTGGGTATTTATATTGTGGGTTGGTCAAATACCAATCTCTTAGATTGATGGTATGTTTGTTTTAAAATGACAAACTCTAATTAAAATGTGTTCGTGGAATTAAATGTACATTTTTAGAAACTTCATATTTATTTCTTAAAATATATGTAAGATAAAAATTTCCAAATGGTAATTTGTTTTGATAATTAGAAATAGTATTATGGTATTTGATAAGAATGAATTATATTTATTTAAATTAAGGTTCAAAATGTATATCTAATTAGGTACTAAGAAACTCTAATTTATGGGAATACAAGAGTTAGATATCATAGTTAATAACACAATCAATTGTTGGATGCGTTTTGCAATTACTGCGACTAATAATAAATTGTTAGGAATTAGATGATAAATTCTAGAAAAGTTTACGGTTGTTTAACAAAAAATAAATTAAATTAAACATGTTAATCGGGCAACCCCTACCAAGTGTTATGTGTCCATTATGTTTGATCGAAATGAATTGCATCTGGTTTAAAAGAAAACGAATTTTCGTTTTTAAAGATTCTGCTGTTTTTAAATCAAAATTGATTAATTTTGTATTTATTTGTGTATCTGGGCATCCCCATCATCGTTTATTAGTGTTAAACCATAAAGTGGACTGCCGTTTTCGAATGGAGATAGCAATGAAATATTACTAATGTACCATTGAATTCTTATTTTGTATTTAATAAAAATCCAACCATTTCCTTTAATAATTAGGTGCGCGTAAATGTTAAATCGTTTCTGGTCTGTGTGGGGTGTAGAAAATTGCCTACTGTAATTTATCTTTAAATTCCGAGTTTTTGAGCTTCCGGTAAAAGACTTTGTCTTTCCATTAGTTTGATGACTTTCTCATTGGCATGTCCAAAGGGAAAAATTCCCTAGAGTCAAGTACTTCAAGCAGTTTTAGTAAACGGTTATTTATTATTAATTTGGAGTTTAAAATACCCTATCAGTCATAAATATAAAACAAACGTATTTCAGGTCATTTTTCTGATAGTAAAAGAACTCGGTACGCCCACTACTAACATAAATATTTTCTGTATGGTGTTTTATTAATAAAAATAATTTTCATTTATATAAGCAATTAATTTAATTCCGTTAATTTTTGTTATAGAAAATATTAATATGGATTCGGAGTTAGAAGACAGGAAGGATCCGAACTCAGAGATGACAGTGTCTATTTTGAGAAGATCCCCTACCCCCAGTCGTGATTGCCCATCTGTTATGACTCAGTATGTCCTACACTCCTACTTATGTTTAACCATTCCTGCATTTACATACACATGCTGAGTAAATAACACATACGTCTAATTAAATATAACTCTTCCATTTCATTCGAAGTTTCTTTAGAAACTGGATTGTGTTTCTATTACGTGAATTGTAAAAGTAATATGGTATAATAGGTAACGTCATTGCTTCATTTTATTCAAACTAATTATCAAAATTTAAAAATGGCAAATGTTAAACCAAAAAAGGGATTAAGAAGAAGAAAGTCTTGTTTTCTTTTAAGTTATTTTATTT
Source organism: Agrilus biguttatus (assembly GCA_963921985.1). Lineage (NCBI taxonomy): Eukaryota > Metazoa > Arthropoda > Insecta > Coleoptera > Buprestidae > Agrilus > Agrilus biguttatus. Next base: position 37,385,690 of record OY998119.1, on the reverse strand, counting down.
TTATTGTAGAAATAAAATGCATTTTATTTCATTTACAGACAAAGTAATGATTCCAGCCCCTCTACATTAGAAAGGATGAAATTGGAGTCTTACATCGAGAAAATAATCACTGAATCACCTCAGTCGTCTGATTCGACTGAGGATGAGCCTTCATCGGGCCAATCTGTGGACAGAAATCCTTTCGATTTCAGCGAAGCAAAGTCTCCTTTTGTTAGTAACATTCAAGCAGTTGACACCAATGAGTCTATTAAGAATTGGTTACAACGAATAACTAACATGCAAAATGAAATAAATCGAAAACTAACAACTGAAGCAGCTTCTTCGCAGACAACTTCCAATGCCTCCTGTTCTGATTTTATGACCAGGAATATTTCTTCTTCGAGGTCTTCAAATATTCACCAACAGTCGGAGAAAATAGTGAGGTATCAAGACTTACCCTATATGGGTGAAATGACATTGGATAACACGAAACCAAGACGCGGTAGAAAGCCCAAGAAAGCCGATATTTGCCATTTGATTTACAAGAATTATGGGACCATATTTCCGGGAACGCCCGAATCAAAGAACCCAACTGATCGGGAAAACAAAAAGAAAACGACTGATAACAGTAGTAATTTAGACAAAGGCAGCTTTTTGCCCACTTCACTTAGCAAAACAGACGTCCAAAATAAGATAATAAGCAGTTTGTTGGAAAAAAGACTGACACAAGAAACCAAGAGGATTTCCAAGAATGCGCGTAAAACAGCTGAAAGTTTGAGCAAAGCAGAGGACAACACTAACGAACCTCTTAACCTTTGTATACGTGACATGAATCAACTAAAAATAAGATTACAAAAAAGACATTCATCAAGTGTTTCAACGAACGTTCTTCCGGAGTTGAAACACGAACTACTAAGTGATGATGAAAGTGAATCAACTAGTGATACTGTCCCTTTCCCATTTTTTCCTGACTTAGGCAATACGAGATTAAATAATTTATCCGGTTTTAGTGACGCAGATATTAGTAAGGTAACTGAAAACGGAGCACAACCTTCTGGTTATATTTATTGGCCCCATGCCGGAGTGTTCATCCATCCCATGGCACTTCAACAGCATTTACTTTACTGCCAGCGAATGGCAGCTACAAATAACTACACTCTACCAAGCCACAGTCCCAGACCACCACCCGAAGGGTCACCTACCTCAGAAAAGTCATCGTCCAGTCTAAGGAAAATTAGACCGAAAAAACCTGAAGTTGAAGATGACAGTACCGTTGACCAGAAAACAAAAAGAAATCTTCCTTCCGCAGACAAAACACCAACAAAAAGAAAACGATCAGCCATTTTTATCCCCCCGATTCCTCCAGAGAACCAGAACAATCCAGCTACTGAAGTCAGCATTGGAAAATTCAAGTTTACGGGAGGAGCAAAGCCGACACTTCAAGAAAAGAAAATGCTTTCCGTGGACTCAGGGGGCAACTTCCGTTATTATAGTGGCACTGGTGACAAGAGCATGAGGGGCTACGAATTTTTTCCTAGAGAAACATTACAACAACAAATCGTAAATGCTCAGGGATCAAGCACGGGAGCCTTTCTTCATGCCAGTGGCGAGAAGATATATCCAGGGAGTCCCGAATGCTCAGTCAAAAAAGGACCAAGTGATTTTTTAGTCTCTACAGATATTCCATCGTCAGTTCTAAGCCCTTCCAGTGAAGCAGCCCAAAGACAAAAGAAACGAAAATCACGAAAATCTCTTCAACGAGAAAAACTGGAACAAACTTTCAAAGAAAAGGGATTCCTCATACAAACTCAACAGTTGGAGTCAGCTGAAGGGGCAACTTATTGTAAGTTTCGTCAACTGAGAAAGTTCACCAGATACCTCTTCAGGAGTTGGAAGGATTATCTTCCAGGGAATGTCAGGGAACTTCAGGAAGGGGAAGAGGTGGAAGCGATCGACAATGACATGGAAGATTTCTCTAATTTTCAAGATAATGGGCTAGTTGGTACAGACATGAATTCGCCAATTAATTAAAATTAACCAAAGACTCCAGAACCCAGTGATAATAATTTTGTAATTTAATTCGAGAAGCTAATCGCAATGGTGCTAATATTGTTGTGACTTTAGGATTAAGACACGAAGTCTAGTCGTTTTTCTATATAATACCTATGTATAATTACAATTAATTTGGAGAACACTTTTGTTTTAAAATAAGTTACAACTGAGTACTGAAGTATTTACTTCGAACTTATTTTATGATAATAAACTATTTTGTTATTGCCAATGAAATTAAAGCATTTCTTAATGACACGTATCTTTTTTCTCAATTGTTAGCGCGAAGAAAACGTGAAAAATTACAATACAGTTCAATTTCGACCAATATAAATGCTATGAGCAAAATATTTGTTAAATTGGTTGCATATTCGTTTGTTATTTGTTTATTGTTTCATTCTGTTCAAGTCTGACAGATGTCACATTGTGCAGGTTAGCCAACATAACTTAATATAGGATTAAATGACAGTATTCACATCTTAAAGCGTGTTCGTTGCCATTTTAACAGTCGCAGTGGAGCGTGATAATCGTACGTGGTGAGATCGGTAATTGGTAGTTCGGGGCGAGAACAATCGGAAGTGTTCCTATTAAATAAAGTTAGTGTTTGTTAATCATAGTAATTAATTTGTTATAAAGATGTGAAGTGATGGGTTTTTGTTTGTGGGACATTTTCATGGCACCGGTTTAGAAAATCTTTCAGGTGGACGTTAAGAAGGTAAGCCACTATTCATTTACACTTGGTATCTTTCAAAGTGTCCATTTTTATATGGCTATTTAATACTTGATGTAATGTTCAACATTTAATAAAATAATATCGCCGGACCACAGAATAAAAATGGATAATAATTAAAGTACAAAAACAAACACGTATAATAACAAAAACGCGCACAAAAAATGAATCAAATAAAAATTACAAAACGCTCAAACACGGCCATACACGCACGCTACGACTACTGCTCTGGTATCATCTACTCCTTATCGATCAATCGCTTTGATAGTCACACACATGAATCCACAATCCCTTCCTTCTATCTCTTACTTACGCTAACATTGCTATAGGTAATATTTTTAATAGAGGAATTAGATATAAAAAAATATTGTGTGTGAGAATGTTCTTATTTTATTTGGGTCCAGATCCTATTTTTTGTACCTACTATTAGTAAAATTTATTGAGTAAATTCTTCATCTACATTTATATTTAACACCTACTTTACCTTTGTGCAAGCAACTTTTACATTAGTTGTTTCATGCAGTAGAAAACGGTCTTACATCGTTTATGTTAACTTAATTCACGCACAATTCCTAATTACCCCAACAAAAGGGAAATGATAACATTTTTTTAATTTAATTATACAAAGGATTGATGTTGTTATTAGGCTGGTGGTTGTTGAAGTCTACATGCTTTATTAGGTGTCATTATTTGTTCTTTTGGTTTAATTTTCGTTAGGTGTTCCCAATTACCGTATTTTACCTTATCTTATCCTACTATATAAGCATGTCTATTTATTTCTCACTACGTTTAGGGTAAAAAAGACTCATCAATATCATAGTTAAGTAATATTTTTTATTTCAATAATATTATCACTGCAAAGATGAAGTACAAGCTTCAATTCTAGTAAAGTATTGCATCAAAAGGTAAAATTTGAACTACCTACCGATATTCTTATCACTTATGTATTTTGTGAGCATGCTTCTAATCTAGTCGAAATGAAATCATCATTATTTACAATACTTTTAAATTTTTTTAAAGTGAAAATAGACAGTAACAAAAAAGACCAACAATAATAATAATAATCTAATAACATTTTTAAGATTTAAATATTCAACTGTACTTAAACTAATTCACTTTACAAAAATACTGTTTACAGTCATTTAAAAATCACAAATCATTAAAAATAAGCGTAATATTCGTAAATGTATGCATACCGGGACCGGACAAAAATTAAAAAGACAAAGTTCGTGATTTGCTATATTAATTTATACACGATCCCTTAAAGTAGATACAAATGCTGTGAGACAATTTAACAAATCAATAGATGAGATATAATAGATTGAACTACTTGTACAACTTTCGATTATTATTAATTATTTTATAATATTAATAATAGTAATAATAATATAATTTAACAATAAGGAAGTTATATTCGATAGAGGCCACTACGGTATATGATTGGAACCAGAAAAATGTAGGGCACTTAGATAAGAAATTTAATCCTAAAGCTACTTCGTTCTGTTCAAAAAGGCGACAACGTTTTACAAAAGAGGTTCAGGAGGGAAAATCCCGGGAGAATTCAGCCTGTAAGCAAGACGATTTATCACTGACAATTTATTTTAATTCAAGATTAAATGTTTCATCACACTATTGTCAAGTACTGAAGATGTCACAAGTGTGTGATGAAATGTGTATTCTTCAATTAAAACAATTTTCTGGTGGTTTTTATTTTTTGTCAAACAAAGTCGAAATTATAATAATTTCATACAGTATATGAGTTAATTAATTCGTAATCCTGGAATTATTTAATGACAATTGAATTCCCACGAATATGATCTTTACCAATTTTTTCCCAGCTAAACCTTCTCTGATATTAAGTTACTTCTAACAAACAGTATAATTATTTATTTACATATTACTTTTGTGCTGTGTCTGTCAACTATGTGGTTTAAAAAGTATTATTATTTGTGATACACCGTGCGATAACATTTGTGTAACTCTTAAATATCGTTTTATAATGCTATTGTAATTGAGAGAAAAAAAGGACAAAACCTGCATGACAAAAAAATAAACAATGAAAAGATTTGATGCCCATTACGCTGAGGAAGACGAAATACGTACAATAAAGATATGTGACATGACAGATAGATCTAATCCTATATGGGATATAAACTAATAAGCCGAGTATGAAAACTGTGTCGCCTTTGTTCTATGAACTTATGTAAGAGAACATCAAACTCTTATATTGCCTGTGTTTTAGAATTTACACATTTATTAATAATAAGTATATAAGTAATAAAAATAGAAAACAGCAAGAAGTCTAACACATAGTTTTAGAGTTAAAAATTTGGTCCAATGTGAAATTTTGATAATGGTTTTAGTACGTAGTGTATGTGGTAAACCAGTGGCATAACTATTTAACTATTATTAAAAACGTCATTCACAAAATGTGTTTATTTGCCCATGGTCAGAAGAATTTTTCTATAATTTAATCAATATTCCTGTGACATTTTGTAACAAAAATACAGTATGTTAAAAGTTCACCAATTGCTTATTTGAGGATGTTGACACCGTAGAAAAATAACAGAGGGATGAATCATTCACGGTTTTCTTGGAGAATGGTTTAGTCACCTTTTTGTGTTTCATTCCCACCAGCCACTCGTGCTGGTGAGCGGGCAGTCCCTCCGACCTACACTGTAGTACAAATCCGGAGGGTAGGGCGTAAGGCAGGGTCAACCTGCTTAACTTATTCTAGTGTAGTAAAAGGAATACTTTTGTAACCAACATTAGAGTGTTCATTAGGCAGATACCTACGTAATTTTAATTTATATAAAAAGCAAGTTATCAATTAAAAATTGTTTTTGGTTTAGTAAACAGTTAACCCTTCCACACAACACGACCCCCAAATAACGTGGTGCAAAAATTAAGACGGTTTATTCTTAGTTTATTTGGACATTCCTTACACAACATAAAACGCAAATTTTCCTATCGTATAATACGGTTTTCTTTTGTTTCCCTGATCGATGTTAACCACAAATCATAACAGTAATCATCGAAAAAGGGTCCGGATTGATTTTTTTTAGCGAGCTCTCTGGTGACCACGATTATTAACCCTTTCCATATAACTCTTTTGCAAAACGGTTTTGATACAATTCAAAAAGCGCATGCGTTATCCAAAGTCATAACTTCTCATGGTACTGTAAAAAAAAACTTTTTTATGTTTCATTCCCACCAGCTACTCGTGCTGGTGGGCGGGCTGTCCTTCCGACCTACACTATAGTGCAAAGCCGAAGGGTAGGGCGTAAGGCCCTCTTCATCCTCCTTGCAGGAACCGTGAGAATGGGTGGGTGGTGTGGTTAGGGAGAGAAAGATGAGACGGACGAATTGAAGACAGAAGAGAAGTGAAAGACTATCTGTGGAATATTACTACCTCAGCATTTGCCTAAGCGATCCAAGAAAACCACAGAAAACTTGGACCAGAGCAGCCAGACCCGGGTTTGAACCGGTTACCTCCCGAATGCTAAGCAATGATCTAGAGCACTAGACCACGCCGCTCGGTGGTACTGTAAGAGGGTTGATGATGTGTTGTATGTTACATATATGCCACTGGTTAGGGTAACAGTGTTAAACGTTATGATGGATAATTCGGCCAAACAATTGATATTGCAGATCACAGATTAGAGGCACTCCGTGAATATTGTTGAAAGTAGGAAATATAGAACTTCGTTTTTGGACGCACTGTGCTATCTACGAAAAAAGGCTAAACTATAACATAGCTGAAACCTGTAAACCCATCTCTAACAAACAGGTTCAATCAAGTGTGTTTTATTACAAGGTAATATTTCGGATCTGAAACATGAATCTAATCTTAACGTAGATAATAGTGTTTTGTGGATAAAAACGCAATCAATGATCGACTTTGATGTTGTTAAAACGATTCTTGAGTAAAATGTACCAAGTAAAACTTTCTTGGATTTTCTAGTAAAAAGATCTTTACCTATCGCTAGTAAATTTCGAAGTTTTGGTATAGAGATTACAAATTTTTTATATTAGCAAAGCTTCTATAAAATCGCTACTATTCTACATGTAATATTTAGAAGAAAGATTCAATAAAAATTATAACAATAAATGACTCCTTATGAGCCATGTGAAAAGTGTACATTTGTGCCCATTTACCTCGCTAGCTCTTTAAAGAATAACCCAGAATAAATATTCAATATTAATTGTGAAAGGGTGGAATATTATTATAAGTGAAACTAAATCGATTGAGTAGCTATTTCGTTTAAAATTATTCATTGTGATTACTTAGGGTGCCTCGTATGTAGTGGACAATAAGACAATTCAGAAAATCGAATTTTATGTGCAGTCTCACGTTTTTTGAGTAGACTTCTTTAAATTGGCACCCCTGGTCAATCACATGAGCACTACCACCATAAATGAAAGAATTTTTAATTTTGTTTTGCGTAATATTTTTAAATAGTTGTGCTATGTTTAACAATTTTCAAGATAAACCACAGTATTTGATTAAAACAAACATAAACTTTCACAGAAATTTATTAATGTCAACAATTGTTTCGCTAACACAGTAGCTTCTTCAGGATATAAATATCATTAAAAAATTTAATTATTAAATTTCTGTGAAAGTTTGTGTTTGTTTTAATCAATTATGAATAACTTTCACCAAGTAAAAGCCAATTCCATTGTATCTTTAAACCACAGTAGCTGCCCTTAAATAGCAAAGCCCATATGATAGCACAATTGTTTAAGGATATTATGCAAATTAAAAAAATTCTTCATTTGTGGTTCCACCGCTCAAAATACTGACCAGGGATGCCAACTTAAGATGTCTAAAATTACATTTAGGAAACATAAAACCGAATTTAATTAATGTTCTTGGGGTTTTACGCACACGTTTGAAATATTGTCCAATACTTATGGGACATCCTGTATATCGATTAAAATACTACCAAGCTTTTGCAGAAAATGGGAACTAAATTTACACGTGTATGATACATATGTTATCTATGTGTATATATAATATATTTTTGTAGAGGCACTAGCTATATTTTGGTAATATATATATTACGAACTCTCAATACCTATACATATTTATATAATTAATATACATAGGTACAATTGATAATATGTAATTAGAAATATAATAAGTTATAGTGTGCCCTAAATTACCGTGACCAGTTTTAATTGATTCCTGTACAATTAATTTACATGATAATTGTTCTACGCTACCTCAAAAAAATCTAATATTTGATAACTTTAAAAAAAAAACATTGGAAATATAAATATAAACATTAGGGAAGCCAAAATAATCGGCTAGATTCCAAAACAGGCACAACATGTCATATGCCTTTTGATGATGGATCTTTTTTGGCAGTTATTTTGTATTTTTATCAATCAAATAAACCATTTCAATGAAAAATTGGATTCTCTACAAAAAGCTCTGCTTGAATACTTATATATCTGAATGGTTAATTGAACCATTCATTCAATAAAATTCTTTGAACGTAGTAGTTCCTTATTGCAGTTTTATGACATTGTCAATAGCCTATCCTTTTTGTGAAAATTTAGGACATTTTGCAGGGTGGTTCAAATTAATTTCTACATTTACAAATGTATTCATCAAATCCAAATATATTAAATACATATTTTAATTATGCATTTTCTTTTCTGGTACCTTTCTTATTATGACGTTATATCAATAGTTTTTCGGGATTTTTTGATTTAAGGATCTTATTTTGGTACCCATGGTTTACATTCGGACTTTCTGTTTCATGATATTACAAAGAATTTATAAATAATGTTTTATACCAACAAATAATTTTTGAAATCAAATGACCCTTTTTTACTGAAAATTGCAAATAAAACGAAAAGAGCTATTATAATAAAAATAATGAAAAACTAGCAATATTTAAAATTTAATATTAATAAAAGTATTTGTATTTATAATCAACAAAGTAAAGTGACTGTAAAATTAAGTCATAGGTAATTGTTCAACCGGGTGATGCATTATGTATATTTTAACAAATGGTTCTTAATATGTTTATGATACAAGATAAAACGTCCATTTCTTAAATTCCTAAGAGATTTTTCTCTGGCGTGTATGATGGGTTGCTTATTCTTATACACTTTCAATGAACATTACTGTACCTGTCTTTCTTTACATTTCAGCCATAGGATTAATTTTTAAAATATTATTTTACGTTAAAATCCATAAGAGACGTATGGTAAATTGCGAGAAAGGCTTTAGTTAAGTTTTTGTTCAATTCTATTTCCAATATTTTTTTAAATAATTTTAAATAACTTAATATGCTAGTAGTATGTTGAGAAAGACGATAAAACGCATAACATAAGAACGTACATCTAAAAACTAATACAAGCTACAGCTCTTCTTTTTCATATTTATATATACAAATACTGTATAATATTTATTTAGGTGAGATATGTTTAAATATAATATAAGTAGTAAGTACATCAAGATCTTTATTGCTTTTTATAGGTATAGATATAGATTTTATTTATAACATTCGCATATTTCTTATTTACAGTAATATGCAAAGTGTATGGTCTCTTTCGTGGAATGTACACATGTGTTTAGAATTAGTTTTATATAAAATATTATTTGCGTTTTTAAAGAAGTAGCAAATAGCAAAATATACAGGTAATACAAAATTAAGAAATTAGCAAATTTTGACATTACACAGAGCAATTTTTATAGATTATTAGATTGCTTTGTGATTCCAAGTTTTTTGTTGTTATCTTGATACTTATATTCATGAATTCGAATATTTGTTCGTCATATCATTAATTGAAAGACTTGAAATAATTGATTAATAAGTTAATTTGCAGAAATACTTTACTGAAATGGTTAAAAATCGTCCTGTAGATGTATTAAAGATATGAGTAAGTTATAAATGACAACCGTTAAATTCTAACTCTAACATCAACTTCTAAATAATTAAAAAACAAAAATTGATAAAATCTTTGTGTAAGTTTTGCAAACCGTAGTAAAAGATCGATCAGTTATTAAAGAATTATTAAAATAATTTATCTTTAAGCCTTTGAGAAAAATGTTTTATATGTATATATAACACAATATATATTTAATCGGGAGATAAAGATATCTAAACTCGGATTTTTTGTACAATTTCAAATGTGTACCATTTAATGTACCCGTATTACAAACAATTGTTTTATTTTTTTTTCTATATTCTATTTAGACGAAACATATAATGAAATAAATAATTTGTTTGGTAGTTGTATCATTAGGTGGTATCGGTATTTCTTTAATAACATAACTAACATACCTGTAATAAATAATAAGTACTTTGTGATTAACGAAGGTAATTCGTGACGTTTCTTCTCTTTTCATACGTCCTCTTCACATATGCGTAACGAAATTTGGTGTTTTTGTGCTAACGCGTTTAGCACGTATGTTACGGTGTCCAACTTTTTGTCCATATCGCTTAACTAAGGGAAAATAAATGGTTACAATAAAAAAAGTATACCTAATCATTACAATGTTGAAACTTAATACATAATCAATGTAAATAAAAAGAAAGTAAAGTTTCAAGAATACATTAATTGTTCACTACAATTGTTTCACCAAAACGTTGGTTTCTACAGGTGAAGATTAATTGATATATTGTCGAAATTTTGCTTTCTTTTTATTTGCTTTAGTACGGTTTTGATCAGTTTGGAAGATCTTATATTATTATTATTAAACGAAATAAATAATATAGTAATAACTCAAACGTTAACGCCAACACACAACACTAAAAAAGTCATTTTTTTTTACCGAAAAGTGCTTTTCGAACGTTTAGTATCGTTAATTGGTGAAGTGAGTACAAAAACACCTTTTGGGATATTTCACAAAACTTTATTGAACTTTCCTGACGTACGTTTCGGCTATTAGGCCATTATGAAGGATGTTTGTACCGATTTTTACATTTCTCGCTTAACTATTTATACTAGGTTTGTAAATGAGGGAATTCGGACAGTAGTAGGGGTGAATTGTAGATGTTTAATTCTATTTGGTTATTTACTAGATTAACTTTGTTCTTTTGACATTTCTTAATTTCTAATGTTTCGGAAAGGTTTAACATTTTACTTTTTGGAATATGGTGTAGCAGTTTGACCGAATTATATGAGATGTTGTATTTATACTTTAAAAAATGTTGGGATATACCTGCAGATTTTTTATTTTTCTCTATAGTATAAATGTGTTCTTTCACTCTTGTTCTGATCTTTCTCCCTGTTCGACCTATATATATTGCATCAGACATATTACACGTAATTTGGTATACCCCGCTTTTATTCATGCAATTAACCTTAGATTCAGTGTTATCTAATAATTTATGTAGATTTTATTTATTTATTTGTATGCATTGTAATCCTAATTTCGTTAATTAGTGTCGTGTTTTGGTATTGCGGTTTGAGCTATTTATTGTGTTCTACAACACCGCCAAAGTTTCCAATCTTCTTCAAAATAAGAAATAATTCTAATAAAAATAATAAGTTAATAACAGCTTAATAATTACTTTAGAAGTGGCTCAAATGGACCACCCCATTGTGTCAAACAATATCCCAGTCCGTTATAAAACTCTCGACGAGAGCATTGTCAGTTGCTTTGATTGAAGCTAAATGAAAAGTAGGTGTTTCATGCTCTAGCTTAAAGTCAAATAAACTTTTTCCTGTAGTGTATGTTAAATTTTATATTTCAAAATTTACTATACAATAGACAACAATCTATGAACGTTATAAATTTCTATGGAAGTATTCTGAGCTATATGTTTTTTTTACAATTTTATACCTAAAATTAATTTACCAGTCCAATTAATTCACTTCAAATGCCGTCAAGTTTATGCCCTTTGTAAAATGTATTTTATTGTAGAAGGGTATACCTTTGTGAATTTACGTTTAATCGGTTGCTTTTAGTGCCTTTTTTACGAACAATCATAAAATTAGCACCTCTTCTTGTTTAATCTTTTTTTTGTTGAGAAAGTTATTACCCCAATAAATGCAAAAGAAGTGTAGAAGGATAATAAAAATAAACAATTCAAATGCCACAAACATAGAATGGCATTTGTTGTACCATTTTTATTAGTTTTTGTGGCGGAAGCAGTTTATTATTTTGCTACAATTTTTTTAACATTTTATTAAGAAAACGTGCTCTTCATTCATTAATGTTAACTAAATCAACAAAATTAAAGATAAAACAATGATGTAAAATACAAAATCGGACTGGGTGTGTAAATATGTAGGGCTCTTAACAATTGAAAGTTAATTAATTATGAAATGAATTCTAACTATATTATACACTATTTACCTATAACAATTACGATTTACCTGTTGCTCTACTCTGTAGAGTCTTGCTCCAACAGTCATGGGTCTAACATTTCCCACCCTGTCTATCCCCGCTAAATAACTCCCTGGTTTTCCCAATGTTTGATCCAGCCTCCTTTGTAGCTCCTTCAAGAAAAAATTATTCTTAACTATTATTATTCAAAAATGTATGAGTATTTTGTTTGGGTGCCAAAATATGGTAATTTATTCGTACCTTTATTCGCACCATCATATTGAGATGACCTTGACTGTACTGTTCGATGACGTCACGGACGTCGTAGGGTTTTCTGGCTTGTTGGAATTTTCTTCGCGCAACAAAGTATTTTATTTTCCTTATCGCTCGAATGGCATTTTTGTGAGCCTCCGTCAATCTAAATAAAAAAATAATCTGTAAATTTTTTTTTTGATCGATAGGAAGGATATTTCGTTGTGCCTACAAAACATTAGGTTTTACAGTTTTCGTATTTAAATCAAACATCTCGTTGAATTATAGTAAGGAATTACTGATGAGCTCTTAATCCAAATATTAAGGATGATCTTATTGAATTTTAAAGTTTTCTATAAGTGTAATACGGCTCTTACTTTGTTGGATTTGGCCTAAGGAAACAACTCTATAGTTCATTTTATATATAAATAACATTCAAACTATCAATAGTGACCATTTGATGAAACATTTTAATAAATGTAATAAATAAAACACAAGTTTTTAGATGTTCAATATCCAAGTAATTTCCTCCAATAAAAACAACATTATATCATTTATAGTATAAATAACAAACCCAAATTAGACTCACTACAAAAAAGTGGTGTCTATTCGTTAAATTGTGTTGATTGCTATGCGATATACATAGCTCAAAGTGGACGTTCAATTGGTATTAGGCTAAAAGAACATTTATACTCTATAGATAATAAAATGCTAAGCACAGGAATGGCAGAACATTGTGTAGTCAACAACCATAATTTAGATAAAACCAAATTATTACATTCAGCTTCAAAAAGCAAAAAATTAAACCTTTTGGAATCTCTAGAAATTAAGAAAGCTGTAAATTTAAATAAAAACCAAATAGAATTAGGTACTAATAACAATCCGCTACTACTAACAACATTGTAAACAATTTTTCAGATATGTATCCCCACCATTTATATACACATATATATATATATATATATATATATATATATATATATATGTACACACTTTTGCAATTTTAATTTTAGTGATTGTTTACTCTTGATAATGACCACATTTGGGTCGAAACAAAATTGTGGAGTACATTAAATTATTGTTGAAACATCTAAACACTTGTGTTTTATTCATTACATTTATTATAAATAACATTTCTACAAAATGTTTCTAGAGGATACATTATAAACTCTGTAGCATTAGGGATATATGGTTTGTAAATCAATTTTAAATATCAGCATCGGCTAAAATATTAAGTATTATATATACGATGAAACTAAAATATATGAATTGTATAAAACTATATAACAATGTTCTAATATCTGTGGTGGTAGCGTAGATATGTTGGTGAAGCAAATTGGTGAAGCTATCTCGTTCAAAGGTACAACATTCTGCAATTAGCTGACAATTTAAACGCCCAATTAAAGCATGGAACTATATAACGCATCTACTTTCGATATCCAGGATGGTGTCATTTAATCGGATTTTTGGATTTACGATCATGCATTTTTGACTTGTCGAGCGTATTTAAATATCAATAGTCAGTCATAGAGTGTCTGTGGCTAAACTACTGCCTTCAAAATCTTTCCATGGAAAAAAATCAATAACGGTCCTCATTTGGCATATGTGATATTGTGCTAATATACTAATGATGTAAATCGATATGTTTGTAGCTATCTCCTCTAATGATACGACATTGTAGATTTAGCTGACAATTACAACCAGTTGAAAATAATTTAATGTTTTACAAAATTGTCGTTGAAGTTAAACACGTTGTAGTTAAAAAACTATTATTCTTGGTCACTTAATCCTTGTAAATAGTGTCGTATCCTTTACATATTCTAATAAGTAGCATTTCTAATTTATTTTCCCATGTGTTTGCTATCTTAAAATGTTAAAGTGAAACTTTTTCTTTTTATTAATTCAGAGGAAAACGTTAGAAAGGACGATAATTAAAAATCTAAAATTTATGTAACATATAGATTGGCACAGGGCCAGGGTTAATGAATAGGCAGCGCAAAAAGGTTTACAGGGTACCTCGATTTACCTTTGAGTGAATGATTAATGTTAGCAGTAAGTGTAAACAAAAAAACCTTAATGATTCGCGAAAAGCGTCAAAAGCAGTGTTTAAAGCTGTTTTTTAACTATCAGATTTAATCAGTTTAGGACTTTCGAAGGTGAACTCATTGCAAAACATTTTTGTAACCCATAGAATAAATTAAATTTCATTCTTTTTAATGTCAAAAAGTGGATCATTAAAAACTTTATTAAATTAAATTACTTTGCTATGTAAAAACAAGAAAATACACAAAATGTTTAAACGATTTTATTAATCAAAAGCTCGACAATTGTTTCGGCCAGTCGGTCTTTATGAAGAGTATTGTAGTTACTACCTGAGGAATAGTAATTCAAACCTTAACTATAGTTTGTAAATAAAAAAGTGATAATAAACAAAGTAGTGTTTGTTAATTTATTGTTAAGATTAATTATCACAAAGTAACGGCTGAATCAATCCAAGTTTTAAAAATTAAGTAATCTTATAGTCAATAACAAACAAACATTAAGTAAACTTCAAAAAAATGGCATTTATAAATTAAATTGCAACAAATGTGATGCTGTTTATATTGGCCAATGCGGTCTAGCCCTAAAAAATAGAATTTATGAACATGAATTAGCCATAAAAAATAAAAATGCTACTACAGAACTACTACTACTACAAAACTTAACCTTCCAGAAATTTTAGAAATCAAATTAGCAATTTCAAAGAATGATAATATAGTCAATAACCAAACTGAAATATTATCGAAAAATAGTCCACTTCTGTTAACCAATTTACGATGGTTTTTCCCACCTATTTAGGCTTATATACATCTGTAACTTTGTTCTTATTTGTTATCTATTTAAGGTTTGAATTACTTATCCTCAGATAGTAACTACAATACTCTTGATAAAGACCCACTGGTCGAAACAATTGAAGAGTTTTTGACTAATAAAATCGTTGAAATATTTTGTGTATTTTCTTGTTCTTACATAGCTATTCTATAATGTTTCATCAAGAATACACCATTAAGTATTAAATCACATTGTTTGTGAATAATAACGTAGCATACATCTTATTTTATATCAAAAATATCTGCATATTTCTGTAATCAGTCATTAGGTGTTTGTAAGTTTACAATTTTGCTATTTCTGAAAATGAGTTTTGGTTTCGGTTATCAATAAATGGGAACTGGTAAACATTGATTTACGTACTGTGTAACACGTGGTAGTTCTGCATCTAAATCATCAATCTCATCACTGGCTGCTTCCGTCACAGTGCTCGTTTGACTCGTGAAGATGGCCCCTCTGGAGTTCTCTCTATCTCCTGTCCTCATACTTCTATTCGTCGGCGTCCCTATGGAATTGTAAACAAAATATGATGACTTTTGTTCGAGATTTTCTAAAAAAATGTATATAAAATTTAATGATGACTCCTGTACATAAATCATGAAGGATTCTATCTTAATTAAGTTATACACAAATATGAACATATGTTATTATAAATATAAATATGGAATCAACAGGAACAACTACTCCGAGGGCTAATACACCTACCGGCATTGAATTACACTGTTGATTCCGAACGATTATTAGACGAAGATAACAATTCAAAAAAGAAGATATTGAAATCCTTTTTCGTCTAATTTTAAGGATCACAGATAGGTAGAAACCAGTCGTGGGATATGGTCTTTGGTGCGCTGTGCCTATTTGGTAGGACGCGTTCCAAATGTGGGATCTGCGATCCTTAGAATTAGATGAAAAACGATTTTAATACCTTCTTTTTTGAATTGATACTACTATGAGTTTCGTAATGCTTTTCAAATCAATCAGTTTTATAATTAGAAAATTAAAGTATAAAAAATTGATAGAAATTTCAAGATAATTTTCGTATTGATTATTTTTCAATTCCACTTTTGTTTTTTAATAAATTGCTTCTTTATAATTTTTTTATTCGGTCGATTCAAAATTCTTCAATGAGAAATTATGGACCCAATAGATAAATATCGGTTTTGAATTGTAAAGAATAAAAAACAAAAGACAATTTTCATTGCCTTTTTATTTCCCTCAAATGATAAATGAAACATTCCAATTCTCTTCCGTTTCCTTCAACACAAGAATAAAAAAAAAACATTTTCGCCGTAATGTTGTTGACAAAACAGATGTTACTTTATCTTTCATGTTATCTTTGCGTATTGTATTTTCACGTTGTTTGTGTTGAAAATTGATTTTAGATTGAAAGAAGTGATTGTACGCCGTTGTGTTGTGTTCGTTCATTCAGCCAAAATAGATTGAAACTTTTTTTTTGAAGAAAAACAAGAAGACGAAAGAGTTAAATTGCCACCACGATCAAACATTGAACTTTCAGGGGGTTGTGCTTTATTTAGAAAAGTAAACTAAATTGAAAAGATTTTTTTAATAACGGGAGGTCACAAACGAATCAACATTCATAATAAATAATTAATTGTAGTAGGCGTTACTTATTTCACCAATACATTGGCTTCTTCAGGTGAAGATGAGTCTAATAAACAGTTACAAATATCAGCTTACATATAAAAGGTAAAGACTAAATAAAGTGAGAATAAAGTGGGGGCATTAAATTTTTGAAAATAAATTTAACAATGGAGACCTATTGACTTCAATTTGTTCGTTAAGTAAAACATTTAATTTATTATATTTATTAATATACAAACTTTCTGTTAGATTGAGCTTAATACTATTGGGTAATTCTTTTAAAATTTTGAAATTATCATTGAAAAAGTGTTTTTCCATTAACAAATGTTCCGCGTAGGTAGAATCCGTTTTTTGTTTAATAAAGTTTGTATTAAGCCAACTGGGTAACCGTTGTTTACAGCAATGTGAAATATTCTGTTTAATTCAGTATCAAAGTTGTTTTTGTTTAAGAGAAGATAAACTAGTCTATGTAACATTGAATTGAAAGCTGCTATTTTGTGATTAAAAAGGATTTAGCATGTATAACCATATCAGTAAGGGTAGGTTTATGAAATATTGAAAATTCATGTTTGTTGTTGATATTACTTATAGTTAAAACAAGAAAATTAATAGACTTATTTATTTCCAGTTCTTTCGTAAATTTAATAGACGGGTGTAATTTATTTATGAAGTTAAAATGATTATTAAGTTGACGTTCAGAACCATTAAAACAAACAAGTATATCGTCAACATATCGATATCAGTAAATACAATTTTTGAAAAGTTGATTTTTAGATATTTTATTTTCTAGTTCATCCATAAAAAACTCCGCAAGTAAAGGACTTAAGGGGTTACCCATAGCTAGACTTTGTGTTCAATAAATTAAATTTGAAACTTTTCTTCGTTTATTTGCTTCCTGTTGAAATATGAAGTTTCAGCAAGTAACGCCTACTATAATTAATTATGTCACAAATATTTTATTTATATACTGTTGCTTGAAATTTAATTTTTGTGGATTTGTGGGGAAAATTTTATGGTACTAAACCCTTTGCACACGAGTCGAATTTACGTTGGACCTGTTTTTTGCAGAATAATTTTAAGTTTTATTAAATTTCATCTAGACTAGACGACACAGAATAATAGTTTGAGGGGTGCCCTGAATAAAAAATTATAATTTTTATAACCGCTTTGTACCGTTGACACAGGGATATATTTATCTTTCATACGAGAGCTTATAAACTTTTATTAACGCTGTTAATAGCATGCGACGAATTTTGATAAGCGATGTCAGGGTTATAAAATGGCAGGTTTACGATTAGGATGTAAAATTTCTGCGGTCTTGAATTACAGCTTTGGATCCCTATTGTAAACTTTGGAGTTATGGCGTATAAAAGGATTTCTGATGCTAAATCATTCCTTAGATTCCTTTGTGTTCCCGTTTATTTAATCACAGATTACATTTCATCATTCTCTTAGTCTGTTTGTATGGAGGCAGTTAGGCAATAACAGTTTCATTTCAAGTAATTTGTAGAATTCATTTTTACGGAACCGTAGACAGAATTTTATTTAGGGATAATAATAAAGAAACAAACCAAGACAAAAGACCGCATATGCGAAGAAGGATACGTTACAATTACCGAGACAACAAAATTTCCGCGAAAGCTTGGAACAACTCAAATTTTTGATTACTATTTCTCAAGTCTAAGAAGACTCTACGAGTTTGTTATTTTTTTGAAGTGAGTGATAATCAGAAACTTTAAAATTTGAATGAATATGTATCTATAACGTAACAGCTATTCCCTGTAACGAAACGATACTTTTGAATAGGAAATTTGAATAGTAAAAGATTTTTTTTGTTTGGAATGAAAAGTTGCTTATAATCGTTCGAAAGAAAAAGAAGAGAAAGTTACTGTCAGAAGATGATTCGAAATTAACCGAGCATTAAAAATTTCTTTTGTAAAATTCAATCGTTTTGTTCGTGCTCAACAAGACAATGTTGGGTTCCTTGAGTTTGGTTCATGAAAAGTTGCTATGTTATAATCCTTTTAAATATTCATGAGAATATTGAAGATTTTGAAAAAAATAAGTAACATAGTAGGGTATTTTGTAGGAAAAAAAGCAAAAATTAAAAAATATTGAAAAAATAAATCAATAAAAGCGAAAATACAAAGAATTTTGGGCAAATTAATCGATATGGTGGGGAATTTGGCAACTTCTTATTAGTTCTCTTACCGGTATAAATTTGTATAGAAAGACTTTCAATCGGATAAATGTCAGCTTCTAACAATAGTATTTAGTTTATGTGATTAATCCTTTGGATTTGCCATTTCTAAACGATTACCTGTACAAGTAGGTTTAGGGTGAAAGGCTGAGTGTATAACAATAGACGTTAATATGTAAACCAATACAGGTCATAAGCAACATTAGTATATATTCAATTTTATGCTATACCACTATGTTTGCATATCGATGACGTTGTATTACTAAATAAGGGTTGTTTGACTAAGCATATCATTTTCAGGAGTAATGGTAATGATAATTAATAGGTAATAGCGCTTAGTGGTTTTTGGACCACATAATTATGTAAGGGGATGCTTATAAACCTTTACGAATAATTGTTCCCTAATTGGCACTTTAATGTCGTATTTTAGCGGTTCATAAAGCAAAATTATTCAAAAAAAGTTTTTGTACAAATTAGAATGTTATTTCCTTATTACATGGTTACGAAAAGTTCAGTATTAGGGATAAGTTTATAAGGGGAAGAATTTCAGTAGAAGTGTTAAAAGATTCCATAAAAAGACGAAGCTTTAATGACGGTTAGGGTCACCAACAAGTTATTGCCTTTAAATTATTAGTTATAACTATACAGGTTGAAATAAAAACTTAATTGACAATTTAATCTCCATAAAAGTCATAAAATCGCATATTAAACAAAAATTCATGTAACGTCTTTGGTCCGTCAAAAGTTTGGTTGTAGGGATGTTGGTTATCGGAATTTTGTCTGTCGGGGTTCTGGTTGTCAGGATATTGGGAGCAGTCGGAAGGAACAACGTGAAATTAAATATTGCGGATTGATTGGCCAAACAAGGGAGGAATAGAATTAGAACTGACAATAGGTATCTGCAACACAGATAGATGCCTGGCAAATGAGCATACCGGGGTGTGAAGTAATAATACCCAGGGATGTAGAACGGCCAAATTATTCATCAATTAAACGGGGTGGGGGAGAGGGTGAAACAGATAATCGAATTGAGTAAGTAGAACCCAAGAACCGTGGTAATTACAGGTCATGGTACATTGTGGAAACACAAACACATGATGGGACTCGAGAATATCCCTAACCGTAGATTCTGTAAGGAGGAAGATGAAACACATCATCTGTCAATTGAAAGAAGGTGCCGATATCTAGGTGACCCTTTCCCTGTAACCATCAGCTACAAGGTTAAGAGCCTTAAAAGGATCGTACCCTTTTGGGAAGGAACCTGTGAACGACTCGACTCGATTGATATTTTTTATACTTTCTTTTGTATAAATTTTAAAATAATTTACTTGCAGTTCAAACTATCGATGGTGCAGGTATTGTGAAAATACATTTTAAGAAATAATAGAACGTATAATACACCTGGTATATTTTTCACAGGTTTATTGACGGAACTCGACAATTGTTTCGACATGGGTCTGTCATTATCAAGAGTAAGCAGAATTACTAAATATATAAATGTGCGCAAACATATTTACAGTGAATAATAATCATGGGGAATTTTTTTAAATACTTAATTTGAACAACAGTAAAGGGGAGTTGTTTGAATATATTTCTATTTGGGAATTTACAATGTTATGTTTGTTGTACATAGCTTTTTCATTTTTTAAATTTTCAAAATAGTTTAATTTCTTACTTTTTGGTTGAATGAGTAGTATTTGAAAATTTTCATTAATATTGTGTTTATTTGAAATACAATGTGTGGAAATACCTGTACAATTGTTGTTGTTTAAGATACTTTCTAAATGCTCTTTTTTACGAATGTTAATGGATCTGCCTGATTGACCAATGTACACAGTATCACAATCATTGCATTGAATTTTATAAACGCCACTATTATCTAGGGGATCAAATTTTGGTTTATTATTGACAAGTAGTTTTTTAACAGTATTTTTATTGGATACAATGGCTGTGATACCTAATCTTTTGAGATGTGATTTTATAATTTGACTGTTTTTTTAACGTAGTGTATGGAGCTAAATACTTTATTGGAAGCATTATGAATAATTTGAGGGTTATAGAGTAGTAGGCGGGTTTTATTTTTAAGGTTTTGGTTTAAGATACTATCGACGATTTTGGTATCATAGCCATTGTTTACAGCTATTTGTTTTATTGTATCTAGTTCTATTAATTTTTTTTTTATTTAAAGAGATATTTGTTAATCTGAATAATGCACTGTGAGAAGAAAGAATGTTTAATATTATTAGTTTGATTAGAGGAAGAAGGTATTATATTATAGTATCAGTAGTGGCGGGCTTACGAAAGATACTAAATTCTAACTTATGATCTACCCTTTTAACTGTAACATCTAGGAAATTAAGTGAGTTGTTTATCTCTTTTTCTAAAGTGAATTGTATTTTTCTATCTAAGCTATTTAGGAGTTTAAAGAATTTATTTAACAATCTTTCGGAACCAGACCATATACAAAAAATATCATCTACGTATCTGTAATAGGCAAAAAAAAATTTAAGAAGAGGATCTTTGAGTTTAAAAAGGTTTTCTTCGAAATTGTTCATAAAGATTTCCGTAAGTATGGGCGAAATGGGGGAACACATGGGGAGTCCATTACGTTGTTGTATTGAAGAAAAAATAGCTTTGTTTGATGCACACTTCGACTATATTAAAAAGTTCTCTTTGTTCATTAATATTTAAGTTAGAATTAGAAAACTTAGAAATTAAAAAAGCTATGTACAACAAACATAACATTGTAAATTCCCAAATAGAAACATATTCAAACAACTCACCTTTACTTTTATTCAAACTAGGTAATTAAGAAATTTCCCCATCATTATTATTCGTTTGGAAAAAACAAACATCCAAATATTTAATTCATCCATAACGGATTACGAAATACACCGCTACATCAAACTCAAAATCAAAATATGGAAGATAACAGAAGATGCCTCAAGAAAATACAACACCAAAATACGCAAAAATCAACATACAGCCCAAAGAATAAAAAGCCAAGCAGAACGAGCATGGATAAAAGAAGAAATAAACCAACAATTCAAGAAAAAACTACAAACAAACAGAACATTGCTAAATCTTCACCTGAGCATCGTCAACAAATACAATACAGAAACATGGTCAAACAATATTTCAGACACAATATTCACCACACGAAACAGTATAAATACGTCATAACAAACAACCACAAATCACACAGCTTGATAATGCCGAGAGGCGAAACGATCGTAGCTGACAACATTAACGAAATTTACAAAATGGAAAAACAAACCAACAACGAAAAAAATATGTTTGCGCACATTTATATATTTAGTAATTCTGCTTACTCGTGATAATGACAGACCCCTGTCGAAACAATTGTCGAGTTCCGACAATAAACATGTGAAAAATTTATCAAGTGTTTTATTCGTTTTATTGTTTCTTAATAATTTACTTGTTTGCAAAATTTTATCGTATTACCGATGATAATAACGTCGATTACGTTGTGAATTTAATCGGGACAGTTTTACGTTTAAAAATCCACTTCGGCCCAGAGAAGTTTCAACAGGTTACCAATTTATCTTCAACTTCGACATTACTTCTTTGCTATGTAGTTAGTCGTGTATGCTTTAGTCCAGTTTACATTTAGAAAATTATCGATTCGCATAGTTTTATGAACCCTCAAATATTACTTGGTAAAAGATGTTTATTATGAAAGAGCTGTTGCTGAAAATTCGGCTATTGATTTTGTTCGCATTTATTTATCTTTTCATTTTTTGTTTTTGTAATTTATTGGCCTTGTTAGTCACACATTTTTTACGTCTCCTATTTTTTGTATTGTCATGTGCATTTGCTGTCCGTTTCTTTCTTTTGCGATTTATGGTTTTAAAATAGTATGTATCATATTTTTTCCCTTCTTAGTATTGCCGTTTCCTATTGTATTATTTTTTCTTTGTCTTCAAATGTGCTTTTAGAGTTTAAGTTAGTTTATATATTTATTGGGGGTAATTTGTTGACCCATCGGTCCATTTCAAGGACGTAGATGATGATGCACCGACACATAGATTACAATGTTGCATTTTTTGTGTTTACGTTTTCCCTCCTTTTTGTTTGTTGTGTTGTTTCAAGTGTCGGTGCATCGGAACCACCCTTCCTCTGGGGGCGGTTCCTAAATTCATGTCAATATAAGTATTTCTAAAATTCATAATACAGTTAATACAGTTAGTTCAGTTCAATCAATTCATTCAATTTTAACATATTAGATAAAAACATCAAACATTTAGGAGAGATCATTTTTAGTACATTTAACAGATAGCACAAATCAAATCAAGATCTCTATAAACGTATAGTATCAATAAAATATAGTTTCACGTAATCAATCATAATCATTTAATTTTCGTAAATAAGTAGCATTCACGACGTTCAATTAAATTAGTGTATATAGTTGTAAATAGTTGGGTGTAATAAACTTTTAAAACATAAAGTCCGTTTATTGCACCGATTCCCCCATAGGAATCAAAAGAAGTGGCACATCTGTGCACCGGTGAAATAATTCATTTCATCAATTAATAAACAGATTTATTTGACAATGGTCGATCAAAATAAAAAGGGAAAGTTGAGTGACGTACCTGTGTTCTTCGTTTCCTCGACGTAGTAGACTACGTCTGTTTCGGAATCGTATCGGGATGGAGCGTCGCCTTGGGGAGTGTTGGGGGGCATATCCATGCGGTTTTTAGACTTTCGACGTTTCAGCACCGACGCCTTCTTCGCCACCTGAAATATTAGGGACTGACCCAACCCCGTGATGACTTAACACCAACACATCGAACACTGCATCTAAAACTAAAACTAATAACACAAATACAAGGCCCTTTCTGCGCATTTTGTTTCTTTTTTGGCTCTTTTTCTCCGCTTTTATTTACAAAGGCTAGTTGTTAGTTGTTATTGTTGTGGTGATTAGCTTAAAGAAATAACCAGCTATTAGCGAATATACAATTTATTTTTATGGTACATAATTATGAAAGAAATTATATAAATATATCTACAAAATATTTCAGAAGAATCTATTACTCAAATCTTTACAAAATAGTGAGAATTTTTTTGTTTTTTTTGTAAGTAAATTAAAATAAACTTCGTTACTAAAAATATGCACAGAGCCTGCTTTGTGTAAAATATACATTTCAATGAAATTATATCCAATCAAACCAATCATTTTAGTTAAAAAAAAACTGTTGTTGCTTTGATGAGCTATACTGCATGTACTTATAATTAAAAAAATCTTTAATTTTAAATATTATATCTTGCATTTTCATTTTAAGAATCTCTAATAATTTAGTCAAACAAACACTAAAAATATTTCAATGGGAAAATAACTTAGTTTAAGAATTACAACTAATCAAAATAGATAACATGAACATGGTAAAATGGGTTACAAATCAGACTTAAAAGCAATTTGATTCTAATTTAAATTTCTTTTCAATCACTTGACAACTTATTTAATTACAAAACCTGAATATTGAATAGGTATGTTAATGTTATCAAAGATATCTAAAAACAGTTAGAATAATACAAGGTTTAAAGATAATCCATTTTGAGTAAAATGCAATTAAATTTTTCACAAAGTTTTCATTTTCACTACTATAGTTTTGCTACACTGTAGCTTTTTCAAGTGAGTAATACATAGTACTGGTTAAGTTTACACAAAACATCCTATTTATAATCTAACTTAACTTAAGGGGTGGGTTTTTTTTATTTTGAATAAGTTTAATAATGGTGAATTATTTAAATCTATCTGGTCGTTTAGTAATAGGTGCGGATTATAATTTTTTTTTTTTTTACTAAACGACCAGATAGATTTAAATAATTCACCATTATTAATCTTATTGAAAATAAAAAAAACCCACCCCTTAAGTTAAGTTAGATTATAAATAGGATGTTTTGTGTAAACTTAAGCAGTACTATGTATTACTCACTTGAAAAGGCTACAGTGTAGCAAAACTATAGTAGTGAAAATAAAAATTTTGTGAAAAGTTTAATTGTGTTTTACTCAATATGGATTCAAACTTTCACCAAGTAACAGCCAACGCAATCAATCATTTAAAGATAATCACTTGAAAAACTACTAAAATAGATAATTAAAAAAAATAAAAAATGTAGTTACCTAAACCTCATGCTTTAAATTTCAAAAATTTGTAGAAAGCAGAAACATAAGTGCAATAAATTACTGCAGTGCTTGTGTAATAAATCACAAGTTTGCCACTAATTACGTTGTAGAAATACTTTTAAAGAGAGAGAGATAGATACAACTGAAAATGGTAAAATGTTTTCATAACAATCAAAATTCTAACAATAAATTAATGTGCAGTCAATTAAAACACTTGTAGATTGTCAGTATTTGCTACGAAATTATCCATAATATCCATTGAAACAAAACATTCTTTAATTTTTGAACGCCCTGTATATTAATTAGATTTAGCTGTTGTAGGCGATCTATTTTTAAAATAGGGAACAAGTTTTGTTTGAATAATGTTTTAGTTAAGCTAGTTTGGCCACATTGAGTAAATTACGTACTTTTCGGGACACCCTGTGTATACTATGTTTTGACAGATTATTTGTGAGGATTTTAGCCGAAGTACAATAAATTAGTAGAATTCAGATTCAGACTAAATGAACTGTTACTTCGAGGTACAACCTTCACCCACGTTGTCAGTAACACCACTGAAGATGTTGGCTGCAGTTGCCGATAAAACCATTGGACGTAACCGTTAATTTCGACCACGGACCTTTAGCCCGAATCTAAATTCTATTATAGATTCCGGCCGTGTATAATAAATTGATATTATGGAATGGTTGTTGCAGATCACAAACATCTTGCAAAGAGATAAAAATTTTGTTTTATCTACTTTACCTTTATTATTTTTTTTATGTATTTTTGTTTTATCTACTCTATCTTTATTATTTTTTATGTATTTGCAATAAAACCAACAATAAAATGCTTCGAAGTTTACAAACTGACCTGTGGGTCTTGCCCAAAAGTATATATTGGACAAACAGGAAGAAAATTTCAAAAACGTATTTCCGAACATAGTAGAAGAAAATCATAATTTTAACTACAATTTTGAAATATTATATATCTGCAATAAAAACAAAAAATTAAATCTTGTAGAAAATCTAGAAATAAATAAATTTAAAAGCAAAATTAATTTTAAATTACCAGATTGAAAGAAATAATTCCCCTTTCCTTAATCTTTTTTAATATTATATCCATCCCCAAATGCAACCTAGTATTTAAGATGTCATGCGACACTTTAGGTTTAGTAGAAAATATTCACTGTCCGAAGAAGCCAAAAATGTTTGGCGAAACATGTTACATTAAACATTGTTAAATAATTTTTTTTGTGAAAATCTACTTCGTGAAATTTTATTCCTCTATTATGGATTTTCTTCAAATAAAGATCCAAACTATTCAATTATAGGAAGGAGTCTTCGGACTGACGACCTTACAATGATGATGATGAAGGCACGTGTGATTGCTTCAACTCATTTTGATGTATCAAATCTGCAGTTTCCCTAAACTCTATCTTTAATATTGAAATTTTAAATTAATAAAACACAATTTCCACTATAATTTAATTTTTCTCTACATTTGTTTCACCCTACCAAGGCATCTTCGGGAGAAGTATTTACATCGAATATTACAATTTTTGCCTTATATGCATTACTACTATCATAGTCTAAAGGGTGGGGAGAAATTTCTACTATTTTGTCTAAAATTATTGAATTGTGGATATTTTCAATTTCATTAAGAATTCTTGTGTTATTTTAAATCTGTTTTTTAATTTATAAAGTTTCTAAAATGTCTAGTTTTTTACTTTTATTATGTTTGCGTAAAATTTTGAAATTTTGTTCTAAATTAAATTCATGTTTGTTGTCTTCAATGTAGTTCATGAATGTTGATTTTTTATTGTAGTTCTTAATATGCTCTTGAGTTCTTTCTTTGAACGATCTCCCTGTCTGACCAATATATAGCGCATTACAAGTGTTGCAGTTTAACTTGTATATTCCACACGAATTCATTTTTTCTGTCTTTAATAAACTATTTTTCATTATCTATCTATCTATCTTTAATAAACTGCCATATATAAGCTACAGTTTATATTACACACTGCCAGTATCAAATATTAACTGAAGTTATATAAACGCAAATTTCCTTATTTTTACTAGAATCAAGCGCATTAGTTCGCAAGTTGTCATGTAAACATCATGTTTGAATGTACTTAGTATAGCAACTCCTAGTTAGACACAAGTAGTGTATAAACACATATTTATGCG
Source organism: Agrilus biguttatus (assembly GCA_963921985.1). NCBI lineage: Eukaryota > Metazoa > Arthropoda > Insecta > Coleoptera > Buprestidae > Agrilus > Agrilus biguttatus. The sequence continues at coordinate 37,358,399 of OY998119.1, read as the reverse complement.
ATGATATTGACACAAGCAACTTCCGTGTGCCTCTGGCTATGTACATATCTATATCTATATATATATACAACAGTACACACGTAATTAATTACGTTTACTATAGATATCGATTAGTTTGTTACTAACTATATGGCACATTTCGCAAATCAACATTGGATCATTTATTGAATTTGTAATTGCATTATTTTCTACATTTCTACTAAATAAATATACTTAACTTTTGTTCTTGGAATAATAATGGAATACTAGAAAATGAATATTTAAACAAATTAGAGGACTTTTGTTATTGTTCCTTAATCGTCTTGTATACACGAGCCCCACATCAGTGAAGTCAGCCGAATTAACGGAAATATGTTCTATTTTTGAAAAGCCTTCATTTTGATGAAAATTTATAGATTTTTATAATAACATTGAGATTATTTATTACTTTTTAACTTAAAACCAAAAATTTTAGGTTTGGTAAACGTGTTTATGCGGAATTTTGGTGTTTTATTTAGTTTAGCTTACCAAACCTCATTCTTTTTTTGAATTTTTAATTTATAAAACTAAACCCTAATAAAAAGAAGAAATCTTTGCAGAAATATTTAATAAACTAATGTAATTAACAATTTTCAGAGCAGATTTTTTTCTTTTATAATGCAAGTGTCTTTTTATTTTCCCTATTTTGTCAAAAACAGCTTTATAGCTGAGCGAGACATTTGTAACCGCTGACAACAATAAATGATCAAATAATATCTGAAATGCCACTGTCATCCTTAGAGCATAAATACATAGAGGCAGCATATAATACTATAAAACCAATGACGAATTGTCAAAATTTTAGTTATATTTGGTGGTTTAAACTAACGATTTTAATTGGTAGATGGCATATCTATCTACTGTAAGGTAATGTGATTGGAAACGTTTTCAATAACAATTTGCAAGAAAAAATAAACGTTTTATAATGTAATTAAGTAAAAAAAAGAAGAATTTACATGCAAAAATTAACACTACAACTTTTCAATAAAATATTGTGGATAAATTTTACCGTTTTTTTTTTTCTTTAAATGATTTAGTTTATAATAATACAAAATTAATTAGAGACACTTCTCAGTGAATATAGGACAACTAATGAAAATGCCCCTATTAGAAATCTATCATGTTCATTAAAATAAGTTTACGAATTCTGTATTTTGCACAACTAGGCCAATTTGAGACAGGTCTCATGTATTTGAATAATACTTGTTATTTGGGCTTGATGGTCGTGGTCTAGGATTGTTCTTCCTTCGGTGAGAACACCGATGGAATTTGTTTGAAGGTTGTAGACACGTTTGTGTTAAAAATACACGTAGATTGTAGAACTTCCATGAGAATTACAACGTTTCGACTGGTATTATATCTCCAGTCGTCATCAAGTAGTTACCTGGAGATACCATACCAGTCGAAACGTTGTGATTCTCAACAATAAAGACATGCAAGTTCGACAATCTACGTGTATTTTTACCGATGGATTTGTTTATCCAACGTTTCGCCAACTGCTGTGGTTGGCATCCTCAGGAAACGTAGCGAGGGTGTAGATTCCATCGCTGCGGTTGTACTGAGATTGTCTCACTGAAGGAAAAACAATCCAAGAAAACGGCTATCAAGCCCGAATAACAAGTATTATTCAAATAACGCCGGCTGCGGAAGCCTTGTATGTTTTTAGAACCTCTCCCTTTGAAATTATCATACGTACTGTATTGTATTGGAAAGCTTAAAAGCATTTTCGTAGCTTAAAGAGAAGCTCAAAACAAGCGAAAGCTCTAAAGATACGCAAAAATCGTAATAATACACAATAAAAACGAGACCAATGAATGCCTACCTTTGAAAGTGGCATGTTGGACGTTGTGTTTCCAGAAGCTGCATCTTGCCTCCCACTCGCGTTACCGCCGTTGTTTGTGTCTCTCAGATAGATTTGCCATGTTGCAGTCGAATTGAAACTTTTATCAGCAGCATAACATCTCCAGAGACATTGGATTAGCATCGCTGCAGCGGGAATTTGTCTATTGAAATGCTTCTGTCTCTGTTTCTGTTGTACTTTTAGAGCGAAGCCTGAACCCAATATTCCCTGTAATGGAAGAGAGTATTTAGAGTATGATGGCTAAAGCAAAAATTAGATTACCGCACTCCTTTATGTTCGTGTACATTCTGATTGCAAGATTATATAATAAAAATGAGATAGAATCGGCCTTTACTTGGTGAAATTTCAGATATTCATTGTAGAAATTAAAAAAATACAAAAAACTGTCATAAAACTTATTGAACAACAATAATTGTTTCGTTTCAGGTTGATAATGGTAAGTCCAAAGAGAGAGATTTACCATTATCATCAACATGAAAAGGCTACAGTGTTAGCGAAACAAAAACAATTGTTGTTCAATAAACTTTGTGAAAGTTTTTTGTGTTTTTTTTTGTTTTAATTTCTATGATGTACTTAATAATAAAACTACTTACTAGAAATCGATATTTTAGGGAAAATTATTACATATTCAATCCAGGGCTTCCTGTTATTAAGTTTATTAGACCCTCCCTTCTTGAAAAGTTGGCAAAAAATTAATGAATGCTGTAAAAACTATGTAGAAATGTTGTTGGGAGGTGAAAAACTATCACAGAGGAGTTCATTACCGAACAAGGTTTAAAGCAAATATTGGAAAGACTTTTTTCGGTGCACTTTCAAAAGGAATGTTTCAACAAATATATTTCAAAAAGCTCGGATGGTCTTTATCAAGAGTAAACTAATTACTTAGTAATAAACATAGACCGAACATTATTAAAGGAGGTTTACAAGGGTAAATCAAATATAGACAGTAATTTTACTATTTAGCTTAGCACGTAATTCCTATCTAAAGGATTCAATGCTTTAGTGTTAATTGTTTTATGAGGAGGGGGAAACCGGCTTAGGTAGCAGCTGTGCACGGTTCTGTTCGCAGTACAGCCATGACAGAGCGCAAGGTACCTTCGTCTGTTGCACAATCACAATACGCATCATCATAACGTTTTTAACCAATGAAGACGTTAAATCGTCGGAGATTTTCACTCGTTTGAAGGCACAGTTTAGGGATGCTACATGTTACACTGTCTCAAAATCGAGTGTACACGTAGGTCAGAGAACAGAGAATTCAGGGATTGGCAAGAACGTGTCGAGAATGAAAGTCATGATCGACGCCCAAGAACAAATACCAAGTCTCACAAATGACAACATTCGTGCTATTCGAAGGTGATCGCCGGTTATCTATTGAACAAATCTTATCAAAAGTGGGTATCAACTATGGGAATGTTGAATCCATCATCACTGATGAACTTGGCTTTAGAAAAAATAATGTTCGCTGGGTTCCAAAGTTGTTGACCGAAAATCAAAAACACGTCAGGTCGGAGATCAGTGAAAGACTTCTGAATCGATTTCGATAAAAAGGGGAGGTTGAGGCGTTTTTTCTGAGGCATATCGTCACTTGTGATGAGACGTGGAGAATCAAAAATGGCGAGTAAGGAGTGGCGAAGAAAGGATGAAGGCTGCCCTTTTGGCTGTTAAAGCCAAAACCCGTCTCTCAGCCGGAAAAGTGCTTGTGACTGTTTTCTTTGACTCAAGGTTGATGTTAAGTTTTACTCATTGATTTTCTTCTTAAACAACTATCAGTGAATGCGGCTTACTATTTTGAGTTGTTACAGTCGACAAAAATCGTGTATCGAAGTAATCGACGGGATACACTCATTCCAGACGTTATCCTCCTTCATGACAACGCCAGGCCACACACCGCAGTTTTGACAAGGAATAAATTGGAAGAAATGGGCTGGGAAACCCTCGAGCATCCTCCTTATCTATCCTGCCCTGACTTGTCACCCTGTGATTATTTTTTGTTCGCGCCCTTGAAATAATCACTTGGAAGTAAAAGATTTGAAAGCAATGAAGAAGTAGACGAGTGACAACTCCTAATTCGCCTTCAAACTTTTTATGAAGAAGGAATATTCAAGCTTAAAAATCGGTGGCAAAAGTGTGTAGAGCACGGAGGTGACTACATTGAAAAATGTTAAATGTTTAGTTTGTGTGTGTCTACTATTAATCGATAAATTTATTTTACAAAATTACCGTTTATATTTGATTTACCCTCGTATGTATACGTAATGAAGAAGGAAAAGAGAACCAGAGAACAACAAAAGAACATCAGAATTGGCTCCCAATAGAAATTTGATTAGAAGGAGAGAAGTGACCGAGGAGACAAAAATAGACATTTTCAAATCAATTAGTATACTTTTATTTGGACACAATAAGAAACTTGAATGTTAGGCAGGAACTCAGAATGTGTTCACTATAAAATCAGTTTTTACATAAATCTTTATACTAATTATGAATTCCCATCAAGTTATCAAAACATGTATGCCAAACTCCTGTGGCGAATTTGGTGCTAGAACTACTTTTAATTTATTCAGAAGCAATGTTTTGTATAATAATGAAACCTCATCAAAATTTCCTAGCACTACACTATTAAGAAAAAATCGTCCAGACATTTCTACAATTAGGCTGCATGTTGTGGAGAATATTACTTAACCGTAGTCATTTTGAGTTTTTAAATTATTTTGACTTGATCTGAAGATGTGCAAAAGTTATTTTCCATACGATAAAGTACGTCAAACGTTTTCACGATGCTATGTCTATCGTACGTAAAAGACAGGAAATGCTTTGAGAGGTTGAGATCAATTTACTAATGACTTCCTGCATTTACGATCGTTTTTCGTTTTCTTTTTAAAAGCTGTCGCGAGACGCGGAGAGAATCGTTAAAAAATATCTTTTTCGATACACGAATTAGCTTGAAAGAAGAAATTATGTTCCAATTTACTACGAAATCGTCAAAGAACGGGCATGAGTTTTCGAATGGGGGTAATAAATCTTTAACTATGACAGAAACGATTACTTTGCTATCGCCAGAAAAATCTTTAATTTTCTTTCACAGCGTCGTTGGCCCGGCAACGTTTCGTGAAAGATAAAGACCGATGGTGATAATGTTCAAATATTTGCACGAATAAGTAAATGTTGGCTCAGGTTGCTCTTAGAGAATTGGGTTTTTCGAGATTTTTAAGCCAGTACGTGGACGGTATTTTCTTGGCAAATTATGAGTTCGATATAAAGATATAACAAAAGCCAGAGTTTATTTATTTATTGTCGAATCTTTTTCATGGCTTTATCGGTCATTTTTATAAACAGAAATGGTAAATATTAGAATTAGTGTATCACAAATACTTATACAGATATAATATTTATAGAATGTAATAGTCAACATAATTTGGTGGAACCGCCAGGTCAAGTAATGAAATAGTCAACAAATAACAACACACCTACAATCGTTATTCATACATATGTTATATTTGCGATTTATTCAAATAATTTTTCCTGGTGCCTTTGCATATATGCACTTTTACGTACATCGAGAAAAAGGAAATTGTTTAAACAACAAATTTCGGTTTGTTTGTGGTTTAGTTAAGTATTTTTTCAAGCCTCTGATAATGTTTCAGTTGGCATTAAAAATTTTTTATTTTAATATATGCATTAAAATTACGATTTAGCTTTGTAAATGTCAAATAAATGTCAGGATTGTCCATTTAATATTCCTCCTATTCCATTAAAAATTTTATTTCGTGGTTGAAATAACCGATAATCAATTATTATTGGAACCATTCAAACATTTAAATGAACCTGTGTAAAATAATAATTACACCATATCCCTTTGATTTAATTTAACAAATATTCCTAGCAGAATTACCTTTTTTTCTCATTTGTTAATTCAGCAAAATAGGGGACGAAAGGTGTTTTTTATAATTTTTTTGACACGATCCATGATTTTGCTGAAAAGTTTTTGTAAGATTAATTTGGGGTAGTGGAAACGAAAAATGACACAAAAAACTATAGGTGCTGTATGTCGGAAACGAGATATTTGACTATTTTTTGTCGTTATGAATTTTACAGTGGTTCGGAAATATATTCATAAAATGTAAATCATCCAAAATACAGCTTTACAGAAAAAATTGAATATGAGTATTTTGAGTAACAAACACGGGTTACGTTTCACGAAGGAATTTATTTATTCTTCTCTATAATATTGTTTCAACCCTTGCGGGTCATTCTCAAGAGCTGTAGTGTTACTGAAGATAAATAATGTAACAGACTTATATAAACGGATGACAATAAGCAATGGGACAAATTAACTGCAGGTAGTGGTTATCCATTTGAATGGTCCAATAGCAGCGGAGAATCCAAAGTGAACATTTCAAATAGATTATTTACAATATTTTGATTATTATTATTAATGGCTTTCTTAATTTCCAAAGATTCGAGCAAACTCAATTTACGACCTTTTTGTGCAGAATGTAAAAGTTCAATCGAATTAGTGTATAAATTATGTTTGAAATCTGAGCAATGTTAAGCTATTCCTGTATTATTCATTTTATTCCGTATGGAAAGCACATGTTCTTTAAGCCGAGTCTTTATGGCTCTACCTGTCTGTCCTAGGTAAAAGGCTGTGCAATCTTTACAGTACAATTTGTAAACGCCGCTTTTATCTATTGAATTTGTTTTATTTTTGTTGTTAACAAACAGACTTTTTAAATTAATTTTGTTGACATAAATGGGTGTAATATGCAATTTGATTAGAAGGTGTTTAATTTTGTATCCGACTTCTTTTACATAGTTAATAAAGGCATATTTCTTATTTTCAGGAATTAAATCAGGAAGGAGACCGTTATACAGTTTAATTTCAATGAGTTTACGTTGTTTATTTTTTAACATTTTGTCAATTAGGTTGGGATTATATCCGTTATTGATGGAAAACTGTTTTATAATTTTCAATTCGTTTTTGGTTTTAGAAAGGGGTAACATTATTAACCTGTGTAAAAAACTATTAAAAGCTGCCAGTTTGATGTTAAAAGTTAAGTTGGAGTTAAAGGGAATTACCGTATCAGTGGTCGTAGGTTTCCTATAAATTTCAGACATAATTTCTTTGTTATTTTTGATTAAAGTAAGATCCAAAAAGTTTAACTTATTGTTTGTTTCAATTTCCATCGTAAATTGAATGTTCGAGTCTATGGAATTTAATAATTTGGGAAAATTGTCTAATTGTCTTAAAGTTCCCTTCCAAATACAAAAAACGTCATCAACATAACGTCTCCAAAGGGTAACAAGCTTGATAAGTTCTGAGTTAAGTTTAAAAAGTGAATTTTCAAAAGAGGCCATAAAGATTTCTACAAGGAGGGGTGATAAAAAATCAGCTTTACGGCTTTACAGTTTGGAGTGAGTTTGATATGGGTCTATAATTCCTAAAAAGTGCAATATGAAATATTATCTAGGTCTTAAAATGCAGATTCATAAAATAAGCAAAAAACTCTCAAAAAAACCGTTACCAAAGTCAAATATCTCACTTCCAACGAAAAGTTTCTTTTTTATACGTTGAAATTTCAAAATGCACATCAAAAAGAGCTTCATAATCTTTAAATCTCAGGCACAAAACAGGATACATATAGTATACTTTACTGAGCTTTGTATTTAAATTAATTAGGACCCGTGTTAGAAGACCACATAAACATTTTTTACTAGTCCCTTGAGCACATTTGAACTTTGTGTTAGCTATAATCGTGTGAGAGAGAGAGCATTCAAATAAAAAAAGGGCATTCAAATACTTTTATGGTCTAGAATCAATAATGTAAATCCCAAACGTTTCGTAAGAGAAAAGCCAAGTTGGTATACGTATTTTGAAATTTATGTTCTACCCTTTATTGAAAGCGAAAGCCAAAGCCAAAAGCGTATTGTTGTGAAATAAGGTCCATATTACCACTTTTACATTTTATTTCGTCCCAAAAAAACCCAATAAATAATTGATGTATCGCGAAATCGTTACCAGAACCTAAGTCAATTATCTGTTTAATTTGGGGCTATACCTTGAGTAATGTATTCCAGTTGGTTGAATTTAATTTATGTAGAATTTGTTGATAGGCAACACACGGACGTTTCTATACAAATATGCAATAATACCAGAAATTTTTCTCCGAAGAGAGGTGTCTATATGATTAAAGGTTTAAATACACAAAATATAATAAAAAACGCTTTTAGAAAAACTCTACATATGTTTCGGTGGATAACATCTTTATCAAGAGGATATAAAATAATACTAAAATTTAAAACATGTTCAGGTCTTATATATCTACGGTGGGTTGTTAATATGGGAAATACCCAAATACACGTCTAATACAGGAGTGTCTTTAAAATCTAGCTGGTCGTTCGTTATATTTAATTTTTGAACTAAAGCTTTTTTTATTTCCAATTGTTCTAATAATGTCAATCTAGTGCCTTTGTTTTCTGAATGTAATAGTTTTAAATTATGATTGAAGTCTAAACAATGTGCGCTAATTCCTGTGGATCTTTTTAAGTTTTCTACATTTTTTACATGTTCTTTTACTCTAGTCTCTAAATTCTCTAAATTATCACTTGAAGTATATTTGTAACTTCTGAAGTAGCCAGATTTTATGAAAATTACAAGTGCTATATTATTTTCTAATATTTGTATACGTTAAATTAACCTAACGAAGCTGTTTTTTTGTATAATTTATGAACCTGTTAAATTTGATGCTGAAATTTATCATTCTAAAAAGATTAATTTTGAAATTGATTAATGCTCGTGAATCGTTTTTTTTTTCGGATTAGAATAGCGAAAACAATAGAGGAAATGTTTTGTCTGTCAGAAATCAATTTTATTCATAAGATTTGTTTTTAGAATATTTCGTGAAAATGTTTGTTCTAATAGCGTATATTAGTTTTTGCCACTATGCTCAATATATGCCATTAATTTACTATGAGATGCAACTGCAGACTATTACTGTTTTATAAAAGCACAGTATTGACTGGCTACGTCAGCAAACAGTTTCAGTTCTGCAATGTATGCTATTGTTACTGCAAGGTAAATTGAAAAGTAAAACATTTATTTCATTCATTAGCAACTCGGCGACAGTAAAACAGCAAGTTAGATAAAGTTTATGTCCATTTTCATGACAGAAGACTAACATTAGCCGTAGTACCTACATTCTACATAGTTAAAAAAATATTCCCTTGTGGGGGCTAACAAAGTAAACAAAGACAGTACCTGTTACTCTCCATTTAATTAATATAATATTCCGTATGTAATCATTTCGAATAAAATTGTAGAATGAAAAGAGGATTTTACTAATAATTGCATTTTTTTTCATGAAAAACTTGCAATTTTCGTAGGTTTTTAGTCCAACTATAAGCTAACGAACTTAAACTTACTGTAAATACATAAATAATTTCTTTTTCATAGAAAAGTCACAAAATAAATTAATTTCAGTAGTTTTGCCAAAGTTACTGAACGTTCGTTTTGCTACATTGTAGCTTCTTCAGAAAGTTACAGTTTACTAGCAAGTAGAATGATGATTCGGGCTTGTAGGCCGTGGTCTATGTGAACGGTTTCGTCCAAACGTTTCGTCGGCAACTGTGGCTGACATCTTCAGTGGGTGCTGTGTTGACTCGGCAGCGACTGACAGTCCCGAATCATCATAATACTATGAATTCCGGCCGTGAACTCTTATGTTCTTATATTACTAGCAAGTGTTTTTATTCATAATTTCAATGAATTTTCACCAAATAAAAGTAGAATCAATCGGTCATATAGTTATAAATCCTTAAAAAATAATTGAGGAGCCTGAATCGAAAATATACTTATTTTTTTTTAACTTAATTTGAGAGGCAATTTTAATTAGTATTATAGTCTTTCTCCCATACAAGAAAAATAAAACCGAATAAGCTTTTAAATCTTTTAATTCCAATATGATGAGAACCAACACAACGTTTAAATTATTATATCTTCTATTAGTAACACAGATCAACGCAATCAGGGATTGAAAAGAAAAGGGGCATTATTTACAATAAATTTTGCGACGCTAAGTCTAAATTTAGCATCAGAATTGCATTAGTACGGAAGTATTTCAAAGGATACTAATCGCAAAATAAAAATATGTTGTTGTTGCCTCTGACATGAAATAAAATGACAAAATAACAAAGGCAGTAGTAATTTTTGAGGCTAAAATAGAATTTGATCTGGTAGTTGCCCCAGGACATCAAGATTGTGAAAAAACTCCAAAAAAGTTGATTATTTCCCTTTATGGATTTAAGTGCAATTCTGAAGCCAGACTTGAGTTTGCCTTTTTCATTTCAAGGAGAATGATTAGTCTCTTTTGTTTTCAACCCTCCATAGTAGTGGAATCTATTTCGAGGACACACTATGGAGGGAGTCAATTTCGATGTACTCTTAGATAGCAATTTATAGTTACGAGAAAACCTAGTCACGAAACCCAACAAATCAAATTAGATTCGGAATCAGCATCGCAAAGTATGTCGGAAATAATATCACTGGTCTCAGCTTCCTAATCTGATCTACGTTGATCTGTATAATTATTTCAGCACACAGGCTTCCACTTGAAGAAGTTATTGTATCAAAATGTATCAATTGAACTTTTTCAAATTATTTAAAACTGATAAGAACGTTAACTTACGGCTGGAAGAGCGAAGAAAGAGATAGCAAATACGCTGAAACAAGAAGCTACAATTTTCCCCATCCATGTCCTGGGAACGGTGTCTCCATATCCTATGGTAGTGACAGTAATGACTCCCCACCAAAGAGCATCGGCGTAGCTGGAAAAATCACCGGTGTTCTTTCCATCCGTCCCAACGGCGTCTTTTTCCGCTAAATAAACGAAGTAGCTGCTAAAGATTAGGCCCAAGAAGCCAATGTACAGGGTTGTTATAAGTTCCTGTAAGAAAAAAAAAATAATTAGAACAAGCTACAACAATTTTTGGATGTCTCAACTAGTTAATAGTGATGCATATCAATTTTCTTCCTATTTTCGTACGAAAATGTTTCGTTTGAAGTTAAGTTCATTGTTGCGGTTTTGGAATGTTTCTCTTATCAGTTCAAGTTGAGACAAAGGAGGGCAAATTCAACTATGTCATAACAAAAGCTGCTCGCTACCGGTTACTGTGCTTGCGGCTGTAAGTCCAAAGTTAGCGGTGTAAGGAATGCCATAGCCCAACGTCGTTCAGAAATATCTCATACTTTTAGATAAGAAAACATCTTCATCGTTTATTATGGTTTTATTGGACCAACTAACAAAGCATTGGATGGATTTTCTCTTGGAAATTTTTTAATAAACTATATACACGTAGATTGTAAAAACATTTTACAATTTGTTAGAGTGCTTCAGCATGCATAGGATGAATATAACTGTCTATGATAATATTAGGTAAAGAAAATACTTTTTGAAAACTTTCACCTAGTTTTTATTAAAATTCTTAACAAGTTTCGACCTACAAGGCCATCTTCAGAAGATGGATTAATAACTAAGTAACAACTATTTGGTCGTAAATACTAAAAATATTGTTATGGTGGGGGATGTGTATAAACTTTACACACGTTCTAAAACCAGGGGAATCGTAAATATTCTCTATTTCGTTTGTTAAGAACTGTAAACAATTTATTTAAATTTATTAACAATAGAAAAGACAACACAGAATTATTTCTAAAAAGTGGGGTTTATAAATTATCTTGCAATACATGTAATGTAATTCTATCTACATAGGCCAAACTGGGATAACGTTCAAGCATTGAATCAATGAACATTGTAAAAATTATTATCATAAGTCTAGTTTTATAAATCATATTGAACAAACTGGAAACACCTTTGAGAATAGGAAAAATGTAAAAATATTTCATATATAGGACAAAAGGACAAGCCTAACAATCTTAGAGTCAATTGAGATATGATCGCATTTAAATTCAAACATTGAAATTGTAACAAACGAAATAGAGAATATTTACGATTCCCCTATTGCTTTAACGTGTGTAAAGTATATACACTCCCACCCTAAGAATAGTTTTAGTTTTTAAGGCCAAATAATTGTCACTTAGTTATTAATCTTTCTTCTGAAGATGGCCTTGTAGGTCGAAACTTAAGAATTTAAGAATTTTAATAAAAATTAAGTGAAAAAGTTTTTTCTTTACCTAATATCATTATGATTAACTTTCATATAGTAGAGGCCAACTCTATCAATTTTTTCAAGAATGGTTGTCTGTATGAACTAGTGACAAAGCAGAAAAATAGAAATAGGAATTAAATACAAATTGTGTTTACCTTTGTCGATAGTTTTTTGCTATTATTCATGGCCTTTGTTGGATTTTAGTCAAATTAGTGAGACCGTAGACAAAGACTATATAATAAGTCTTAATAAATCGCATCCGTGAGTAGTCTTAGAAATTGCAGGAGTTTATATAGAATACACTTTGAATGTAAAGCTATTGTCTTTAATGCCGTTTAAGTATGTACCTATGTACCTGTAATCTTTTAGACCAATTAGCCATTCTCTTATTGTTGGAAACTAGGAAAAATGGTGGAATGCCATTCACCTTGTTAAGGGTTTCTATTTTATATGTATGGTAGCAGCGAAAGAGATGAATAAAGAGCTTTTTAATGACTTCACTGAAGAGGTATAAAAATGAAGAAGAAGAAGCGAAAGTACTTGAATGTCAATGAGTCGTTGAGCTTTATAATTTGATTGGATAAGTAATTAGCAAGAATTTAATTATCTTTTGTAATTACGATATTTGGGACAGTCAACGCTAAAGGGCACAATCAGGATTTCAATGAAACATTATCTTTAAAGAAATTTGCGCAACAAAAAAGTAAAGGAATAGAAAAGCAAGAAAAAGTACAATTTGGAAATTGTCAAAGGACACATTAATGCTGATTTTTATAATTCTAACATATTGTTATAATGAAAATATGCTCCTAATCTATTGTAAACGTTTCATGTTTCTTTGTTGACATACCAAAAATACGTATTCAAATTTCTATTAAATCTTCTCATTAAAGCAAAAGGCAGAAAGAAATTTAATGGTGATCTTTTTTTCTAATTCTTATTCAGAATCGAAACAAAACAGTAATCAACAAAACTGAGACCACCGAAGCATTTACCGTGTTTCAATGTTTCTTCGGTTCATCAATGAAGCTAATAAATCATCTACTTTCTGAAGTCTGACGTGATAAAGTAGATTCCATCTTTTTATCTGTTAGATATATGTGTCTTAGATTCTTTGTTAGAAAAAGGATCTTTTGAATCCTCTTGACTTTCACCTTCTATGCCGTTAAGGGGGGATTTTGAAATTTATCGATGGCTCTTATTTGGAGCACTTGCAACAGGCTGCTTCACCGTTACCTTCACGAAATGTACCATTCTAGACTTGATTTATAACCTAATGGAGGCCTTTTTCGCTCCAGGATCATTATCACATAATTGCATTATAAGTTTCTTTATGGTTTTAGGTAACATAAATTACCATTTACGTATTCTGCTTATGCTTTATTATCTGATTATTTAAATTTCAGTTGAGGAAGAAAAATAATACACAAAATAGAAGAGACATACTTTTTGGTAGATAATTTTGTTAAAGACAAAACACAAAACAATGTTTCTGTAAGTAATATATTTACAATATTCGACAATTGTTTCAACCTAGTTGGTCATTCTCACAAGTACAGAAAATGTCATTAAGATTAAAAAAAAAAACTTTTTTGTGTTTCATTCCAGCTACTTGTGTAGGTGCTGGTGGGTGGGCAGTCGGGTGTGGTTAGGGAGAGAATGATGAGATGGATGAAATGAAGAAAAATGAGAAGTGAAAGATTATCTGTGGAAAATTGCTGCCCCAGCATTTGCTTAAGTGATCCAAAGAAACCACAAAAGTTTTGGACTAGAGCAGCAGGACTAGGATTCAAACCGGTGACCTTCCAAATGCTAATCAATGATCTACAGCACTAAAGAACGTCGCTCGATTAAATTACAAATACGTTGCTTTTATACTAAGGTAGGGGAGAGGGGACTACTAATGATGCTATTTTAAAATTTAGAAATAAGCAGAGGAGTGTTGTAAGTCTTAATTTCTTTTTGGTTATTAATTAAATTCTTACCTGCTTGAAGAGCATTTTTTATTTCCAAATTTTCTAAAGGAGTGAGTTTTTACATTTTTATCAACTGCGAAGCAATTTTATATTGTTAACATCTATGTTAGTAATGCAGTGTTCCGCTAATCCTGTTGACAACTTTTGTTTTTAATACTATCTACATGTTCTTTTAAATGTATTTTTAATGAACGTTCGCTTTGACCAATGTATATGGCATGACATTGATGGCAATTTACTTGGTAGACCAACTAGGTCGGAACAATTGTGGAGTGTTGTAAATATATTATTACCTCTAAAAACACTGTTCTTGTGTTTTTCCTTTACTAAGATGTTTCTCCGATAATACCCCTATGAATGTTTAAGGATAATTTCGTTTTTTAAGAAAGAACTGAGCAAATAATGGTAATAATAGCAAATTTTGAGAAACAAATACAACTTAAATTAGATTAGTTGAGAAGTTTCACCGTAAAAGCAAGTTAATGTAATGTCAAGTTATAGTATAATAGTATATCGTCATTTACTGCTAATCATGGTATTTTATGTTTTACAAGGGCTTTACGAAGGTTTCTACTTGTCAAGTTGAATCTACGACGCAACTTAAATATGCGATTGGGACGTAAACACATTTAATAAAGAACATTAAGTTCCTGATCAGAAATTTATCAAAACCACCAGATGCGGATACTACAATACAATCGATACAGCTTTCTGAAACCTTAGATAATATTCCGTTAAATTAATCTGAGAAAGTAATAGTGAACATGGAGGTAGTAACTTACTGAATAAAATAATATGATATATATATATATATATATAAGTTAGATAAGCGAGTAAACCTAGGTTTACCCGGGTGAACTGCGTAATACCCAAGACTCTTCGGTAAAGTCCAAAATATATTTGGAATTTCGTTGTTGGTTTGTTTTTCCATTTTGTGAATTTCGTTAATGTCAGCGACGATCGTTTCGCCTCTCGCCATTATCAAGCTGTGTGATTTGTGGTTGTTTGTTGTGGCGTATTTATCCTGTTTCGTGTGGTGAGTTTGAGTGAGGTGAATATTGTGTCTCATGTATTGTTTATTTGTATGTTGATTATGTTGTTGTTTATTTTTTGTTTGTATGTTTCCATGTTTTCTAGGATGTTGAGTTTTTTGCTTTTTGGCGCATAGTGTAATATTTGTAGTGTTTCTTCTATGGGTCCTGGGCTGTGTTAGTTTTGGTGCGAATGTGTTGCGTAATTAGAATCGTTTTTCCATTCTCTGTATGATTTTAAGTGTTTTTTGTATCTCTGGGACATTTTTCTGCCAGTTTGTCCTATGTAGTTTTTGTCACAGGTATTACACTTGAGTTTATAGACTCATGATTTGTTGTATTTATCTTCTGTTTCTATCTTGTTTTTTATTTTCTTCTTTATTGTATTGTTTGTTTTGTATGCTATTTTGGCATATTTTTTTAAGTATTTTATTATTCGGTATGTATGGGATCCGAAGTATGTGAATGTGGCCCATGTTGCTTTTTCTTTTTCTTCTGTTTTCTTTTTTGTTGATGTTTTTTTGAAAAACACATTTTACAAATAAAAATTAGAATTCTAAAACTGTATTCTCTTAAAGGAAATCTACTCAAGAGTACTTATTTATTCAAACAAGACAAGCTGCTGTGACATTTCGAGTTACAAAAATTTCCAATAGCTTTACCTAACCTAACCTAACCTAACCACAAGTCCTTTCTTTACAGATTTCAGTTTTTTTAACACCCTTCACACAAGCGCAGATATAGCTTAATAAAATCTTGAGTTATATGAGTCATTTATGGTTCATCGAACTTTAACCAAGCGAAAGCAGATAAAACACGGTTTACCCGGGTAAAGCCCGAATCGTGTACAATTCCAAATATATTTTGGACTTTACTCAAGAGTCTTGGGTATTACGCAGTTTACCCGGGTAAACCTAGGTTTACTCGCTTATCTAACTTTACCCGTATCATATATATCATGAAAGCGGATGCTCGTTGGAGAGTATGTTTATTCAACAGACTAAATAAAATTTAATCGTTAATGATTATTGAATTGAATGTATGGCAATGTAGCGATTTTTCTGGTTACTTGTATTTATTTAAAAAATCTTGAACAATAACTCATTTATTTAACACTTAATACATTATATACACTTATTTATATTACAACTATGATTATTTCTTTAACTGTCTTTATATTACATATTTATACCACTGGGTTTACTCCTATTTATGAACGAGCTATTTATATTATCGTGGAACGTTCTAGTGCTTTTCTAGAAGCAACCACACAGTTTTCCAATATTATCGTACTTTCATTGTTCTGTATCATGTCATTTGACATGTACTGAAAGATTTACGACGCTCATTACAAAGCCTTTAAGGCTGCCAACTACTGTCATTAACATCTAACTCTCGCTTGCAACAGTATCTTTGATAGAAAATACTTGTGAAAGTATAGAATTAATATTCTATTTAATTTAAAGACTACCGTAATGGGTAACAGTGTAATATGAACTATAAAAGCGTTTAGTAGTTATTGAATAATAATTTCTATGTAAGTGTTAGTAGTGGTGTGTAATACAAAGAAAATTTAAATTGTTCCAAGGTAAAATTATTTTGCACGACTTTTATTATGTATATTTCACTTTAACTCTCTCTTGTCTACTTATGCGGCTAAATAATAAAATTTTAAACGAAGTCGTTGAGACACAACCGTTAGTAATAGCCCGCTCGCGCGTTCTGAACCCGCGCGACAAGCAGCCTTTGTGATATTAAGTGGCGGAAGGCGCTTTTACAATTTTTGTCTGTCTGTCTGTTTGTTCCGGTTAATCTTCGAAACGGTTAGACTTTCACTGGCAGATAACTAATGTAATAAGGAGTAACTTAGGCTACTTTTATTTTAGAAATTAATAACTATTTATTAATAATAATAATTAATTGCTAAAATAAAAGTAGCCTAAGTTACTCCATATTACATTAAATATCTGTTAGTGAACAAACAGACACACAAACAGACAAAAATTTAAAAATATGTTATTTTGGTGTATGTACCGTGTATAATTCCATATGCATTTAGTAAACAGTGGTTATTTTAATATTACAAACAGACACTTCATTTTTATTTATATTTATAGATTATTAAATAATTATTAGATTATATTATAAGTACCACTCGGGTCCTTGAATTAAAAGGAAAAGATTTTCTTAATTCTGTTCTTGTCTTTGGCAAGAGTTTTGTGTTTAAGTGCCGAGAACAAGTTAACTACAAAACGGGAAATGGGGCAAAAACTTAATTAAAACTCTGGTTGTTGCAGTGGGGGAGTTTTTGTTTGTGACCATTCCGTCTTATTTCCTGTTTTCAACTCTCATTTTACATTGGCGCGTGGTGTCGGAGTAGAGTGTGAATACGTTTCAACAAACAAAGTGAAATTTCAACTGACATCCATTCAATGGTGACGTAAACGGAATAAGTAAATACAGTAAAAGCTTCAAATGCTACACCTCAGTTGTCGTCCCGACCGACGGGACGTCCCAGGAGGAAAGAGAGGAAACTTTCTTATGTACTTCTACCATCATATAGTACGACAGAACACGGAAGAATAGGAACGTTAAACGGGAAAGTTCATTTTGATTGTCATATTTGCCCTGAGGGACCGCATTCACTTAGCCTAATTTTCACTAGGAAATGAACTTATGATAACCGACCTTATTTTACTACGATATTATACGGTATGAAAGCTGACATTTATGGAACACATTTTAATTTACTCCGATTCCAATTACGTAAGAATGATGAAGGACCAATCAATTTTTTATTTGTAAGAGGGCATAAACATAACATACTGTAACGGTCGGGGGTTCAACAATTAAAACTCGAAGACTTTTAAACAGGAACAACAATTTATTTATACTAGTATTAATTAACTTTACTACCAATTACACTATTTATTTATGTACAATTACTGTCTGTATAACACATCTGACTTTTCTATTTATTTACTACGCGTCTCGATTTATTTCTCACGTTATTTTCACGACCGTCAATTTATATCTGAACTCTTCACGACCATCAATTTATATCTCTACTCTTCACGACCGTCAATTTATATCTGCACTCTTAACTGTCCTCGGCGATCGTCTTTCCGCTTATATACTGTTCCGTTAAATTTCCGGAACACTCCCGAGAAACATAGAAAAGTCGGGACCATTTTATTTTTCGCCGAAATATCGAACAAGTTTTCGCGAAACTCAAATACACTAACATGTCCTCATTTATTACGCACACACTTGCAGTTACGATATACACGTCGCGACTCGGCCGCAACCAGCTCGCTCACATATATGGGTACTCGAACGCACACAAGCAAACACGCACTCGTTACAATACATTAGCTTCTGATATGAATTACCATAGCCAGCCTAGTAAATACCACCTGTGGAGATTTGCTATTAACTGTGGTTAATTAATATTTAATAATGCTGGTTTTAATTTAATATCAACTGAACTTATTATTGTCTTCATCAATAATGTACTGTCTGCAGTTATTCAATTATCTCGTTATTGACTAACAGTAGCTTTGTTGATCGCAATTTTGACCAAGCGAGGTGCTCTAGCCTGCTCTGTCTAAGTTCTTCTGTGATTTCCTTAGATCATTTAGACAAACGCTGGAAGAGTAATATTCCACAGAATACACTGGTGAACAAAATTAAAATAATTTTGTGTGACACGGACAAAACAAAGTGTTTATTATGTAAAAGTACCCAAAGAGCCCGAGATAGCATTCGCTTTTTTTCTATCACCCACAGTTTTCTTGTAATAAGGCATTATTTGCTAGTTATACTCCTAAAATATAAGGATATGTGTGTAAGTGTACTAATAAACATTAATCTGAAAATGTTGTTGTCGATGTTTTACGGCGATATGTTGCTCTTGAAGTATCTCTTAACAATGTCCAGCAATAATCAGCAAGCAAATTGACACTCCCTTTGCCTTTATACCGTTTTTCTATGGCAGAAATGTCTTGGTGGAACCGTTCACAATGTTCATCACTTACAGCACCTAAATTTGCCGGAAAAAAATCAAAATGAGAATCCAAAAAGTGAATTTTTAAAGACATGTTACATCCCATTGCTTTGTAAGTATCAATTAGTTCGGTCACAATATCTTTATAATTGTGCGCCTTCACATTGACTAAAAATTTTTCAACAACTGATTTAAAAGCATTCCAAGCTTGTAATTGAATTTCATTTAGAGCACTGTCAAAGACATCATCCTTCATAAGTTTCCTTATTTGTGAATCGACAAATATGCCCTCTTTAATTTTTGCCACACTAAGTCTCGGAAATGTTTGTTTTAAATGCAGAAATCCTCTTCCATTTCGATCCATAGTTTTCACAAAATTCATCATCAGTCCCAACTTAATATGTAATGTAATTGGCCACTATTAATCCATTAATAAACGGAATATGCTCTCTAAACATAGAGCTCGCTCTAATAATTAGGAATAGACAGGTCTTAACATGATATATGTGCGTCATCGCATAAACGCCAAGAAATGCAACAATTTGAGATGTTACATATTGTAATTTATAAAATTAAATGTCACCGAATATCTGTGGGTGATAGAAAAATTCTGTTTTTAAATTTGATTTTAGGGTCTCAAAATACATAAGATACTTCCAAAATTTGTGATGTCACAAATACTGTGTTTTTCAGTGTAATTATTCAATTCCCTTTTGTTTTCATTTCGTCGGTCTCATCTGTCTCAACAATGAGTTACAAAACCACCACTGTTTTGTCGCGGAACTGCGTCCAAAAATTATTAGTAGGATAAAAATGACAAAGAAAGATTGTTCGATAAACTAAAAAATGGTAAGGTCACGTGTTATTACGTCTTTCCACCACTGGAACCCGACACATTAGCCTAGGAAAATCCTTCAACAATACCTTAAATTCCCATAAACTCAACAACTACCGACCCATTACCACGATTCCTGCAAGGAGGCTGAAGAGGGCCTTACGCCCTACCCTTCGGTTTTGCACTACAGTGTAGATCGGAGGGACTGCCCGCCCACCAGCACGAGTAACTGGTGGGAATGAAACACACAAAAGTTCATTTTTTAAACAGTTTTCAGAGTTCTATTGGAAAAAATAAGTTCAAAATGGCGATCCACATCTGACAGATATATCTTTCTGATTTCGTCTTATTAAAACACCTTTATGTTCTTGGTTAGTAATTTATCCACGAGAGTGGATTACGATATTGAATTTGTTAGTTCTATGGCAGTGTGTGATATACTGACTACTACTAAGTTCGTAATCACGGTCCATGTCTGATTATTTCCATAAATCACTAACTAAGAATTTAATTTTGTTTACGTGTTAATCACGTATAGAAGTACCTACATTACCTTTTAGCAGCAAACATCAATGTGTGCCGATATACTAGACACTGTCTGATATAAGAATATCTATACAAAAGTAAATAAAACAACGTAGAATGTTTCACCTATTTAATATATATCCTAACTAGTTTCGGTCGCACGACCATTATCAAAGGATTAGAGTAAAATCTTATACTAGATTTTAAAAGGTAGTTCGACAATATATAAACTTAATCTTAATTGCCTAAAATGAGTGGGGAATTTACAAAATCTAACTCCGTATGATTATTGACTAAATTAAGATTTCGGGACAGGGTTTTGGTGTGGTTCTTGAATGTATTGACCTTAAGTTGCACTTGTTATTTTCGACAAGTGATAAATTCCATTTGTTAAATACATTTTTAAACTTAAAGTTAATGTTATTAATAATAATAATACCACACCAAAACCAAATGTATTGGATAAAAGTGGCATTTATAAAATACATTGTAACAATTGCGATGCTTGCTATATTGGACAAAGTGGTAGGGCAATCAACGTTAGAATATCTGAGCATGTAAAAAGTATAGACAAAAAAGGACGCCAAAACGGGCTTTTCAGAACATTGTGTCTTATCTAACAACCACTTGGATATAAAAAATGATACTGTACTCCATAGTGGTATCAGAAAAATCAAAAAATTGTCACTCTTAGAAGCGCTAGAGATTAAAAAAGCCCTGTCCCGAAATCTTAATTTAGTCAATAACCATACGGAGTTAGATTTTGTAAACACCCCACTCATTTTAGGCAATTAAGATTAAGTATATATATTGTGGAACTAGCTTTTAAAATCTAGTATAATATTTTACTCTAGTCCTTTGATAATGGTCGTGTGAGCGAAACTAGTTAGGATATATATTAAATAGGTGAAACATTCTACGTTGTTTTATTTACTTTTGTATATTTAAACATGTTTCACAATAGTTGCACCCCCCACAATGTTAAGTTTAAGAATATCTTGTTTGGTTAATGATTGTATTTTCAAAGGTTGTGAATTTCTTACTTGTCTATGAATGAATACGACAGATCCTAGCAATCTCCACGTCCCTCCTTGTCTATCCACATGTAGCATACGTAAGATTTGAAGAAAACGAATTCCTCGGATAGCCGAAGTTGCAAAAACTTGTCCATTAGAACCGACTGTTAAAACTACCACAGAAGCTACTACCACTATAAGATCTGTAAAAGAAAAAAATAGCGGATGAAGCGTTCATGTACTGTAGAAACTAATTGTAATAGTTTATAACGTTTTTGTGACACTTGTTCTTGAATATATTTAATTTTTGGTTACGAAAGGTGAGTGACTTACCAATTATACATATGGGCTTTCGTATAAAACGCATTCGACCCCAAAACCCCATATATTTTGATCTGCAACCAGCTGACCACAGCCTTACTATATATTCAGCCCCAAAAAATACAACAAGACATATTTCCTGAAACAAAAACATAACTGTTAGTCTTTATTATAAGAATACATTCGCATGTGGTTTATTTTATAAAGAAAGGTTTATAATAAATTAGAATTGAACCTAGTGATGTTTTACTTAATAGATTCGAAATTATTGTGGATTTTGTTTAAAGATATTTCTCCAAATCCAAAAAATACTATATTGGGTATTTGAAGTAACAATTATAAATTAATACTTCGATATTAGTGATTAATATTGATTAACGTAGTATTTGTATTGTTATAACAGTTAAAAACTATCTAGTTGCCTTTTTGATGAGTATAATTAAGGAATGAATGAAAAATCTAATAGCTGTTCTTTGATTTTTGTAGGAATCCGAAACTGAAAAACTAAAACAGTAACTGTGGCGAGTTCTTTGATTTCCGATTATGGTAAGTACCTAACGATTATAAATTTTATTGTGATTGTTAAATTGGTCGGTCGCGATTTGCGAAATTCATTAGTGTTAGAGTACGAGTGAGGTACCAGAGCTTGATTTTAAAATTCGTGGTGAGTCAGTTTTTTCTTATTTAAGATAACGTTTTTTGTGACTTTCTACCCTATTTCTCAGGCTTAAGATTTGTTTTACTCAATTCTTACGGCTATAACAGATTAAGTGAAGCCAATTGGATAAAACTAATGATTTCAGACAAAAATAAAATAAAATTCGAGGTTAAAATTTTCCACTGATTTATTTAACAACCTCACGATTAATTGTTTCACCCAACATGGGCATCTTTAGAAGACATAATAACAAATTACGTATGTTATCCTACCTGTATATACATGCTACGTTTTATTAGGGGGTTGTGGAAGGGGTACATTGTATAATTTTGTTTAAAATTATTGAATAAAAAGCATTTTCAATTTCGTTTAAGGAAGAATCGTTATTTTGTTTTATCTGTTTTTTAATTTCTAATGATTATAATATGTTAAGTTTTTTACCTTTTTCCAAGCAGTGTAAAATTTTTAAATTATCGTTTGAATTAAAATCATGTTTCTTATTATGTACCTATATAGTTCATGAAGGTAGAATTTCCTGAGTAGTTTTTAACATGTTTTTTTAATCTTTCTTTAAATTTCCTGACCAATATATGTAGCTGTACAAGAGTTACAATTTAATTTGTAAACCTCTCATTTATTCATTTTCTTTGTTTTGTCTTTATGGTTGATTAAATATCTGGATAAATTATTTCCTGTTTTAAAGGAATAAGTCACTATTGTGTTTCTAAATTGTACATAAGGATATCAGCTAATAACGGTGATAATGCTATTCCCATGGGAAGTCCCTCATTTTGTATATACAACTTATTACTAAATTGGAAATAGTTTTGGTCTAAACATGCCTGTAAGCAGTCTAAAACTTCTTCTATAGTATATGGGTTAACCTTGTTTTCGGTTAACATTTGTCTAATCATTCAACCTCGAATTTTATTTTATATTTGTTTGAATCATGATTTTCCATAATGTAATGGCTGAATCAATTAATTGAATGATTTCAGTTTAATTTATTTGACTGTTAACAATTTTGAGAACTACTACCAGTACTTAATGGGGTATTACAATTTTCTACAACAGTAAATTAAAATTGCATGAATGATAAAATGGAATTGATTTTTTTATCATTTTCTGATAAAGGGAAAATAGAATAAACGTACATCCTTATTTAAATATTTCTTATGCTGTGTGCTATTCAACCGTTGGGTTATCGTTTATTGTTTCGTTTTTAGTAAAAGAAGATTGATAATAAAAACATCTCCTACCAAATACTAAAGTTCATGGTTTCTTAAGGTTAAAATAATTTAAAAATAGAAATAACATAAAATGCTTTGTTAAATTAAATATTGATATAATTTTCTTTGGAACCACATAATATTTTGAAGATTTTGGCTTTTACTTTTTATATGGCATTATAATTTGAAATTTTGATTTTTTTTCGGTTGAACAAACGATTGTTGCTGTTACATTTAAGCATTTTTAGACCAAATCGTTTAGAACAACATACCGGTTGTATTGACCCGGCTGGTGCTATATGACAGCACTTCTTATTACGACGTACCTCATTAAGCAACTACATTTGACTGATATCTTCGAAGAATTATATCTGTTAAAACGATCATGTGTATTGTAAACAATTTGATTAGGTAATAGTATCCACCTCTAGCACAGCCTAATGGTCAATTGCTATTAAGATCGGTACAGTAAACAAAAACGTGTGGAGTTTAGGGTCTTTTGTAATTCTCAGAAATAAAATCCACGTAGATGGAGTGTAATCAAAGTCCGCTTTATCATATCTCTTCAGTCAGGTTGTTACTTATCTGTACACAAGCCGCACCAAAATATTTATTAATATCGAAGAAAATCGCGTATTATATCAAAGTAGCGAGTTTGCCGAAGTCTGTTTGTGTATATTATAAATAAAAACATGTTTGGATCGATGCGAGTTCGAACGTGAATTTCTTTACAGTAACAATGATACAATTCTGAATTATATTTAGTCGGGGATTCCCAATAAGACAATTTCGTTCATTAAATTATTATTCTGTGTGTAACAATCGAGTTTTGCGGGTGTGCCGTTGTTACATTTTTAATGTTTAAGTCAGTTATTCCAAATATATGAAATTATTGGATTCAGGTGAGTTGTTCACTGAGTACTTCAAGCATTTTCATTTTTAATAACTATTTAATTGATTGATTTGTGAAATGATGCTAATTGATAATTTATATTGATTCAAAGGTAATTAACGAAAATATATACAGGGACGCTACCTAGTTTGTTAGCTGCGGTGACACAGTCATTATTAATATTAGGGACTGAGGTTTTAGGGCGCTGCGGTGCAATGAGGACTGTAGGTTGCGGTTGTACAGTTATCTAACTCATTAATGACTTCAGTCCAGTTTTTGGGCAGAGAAATCGGACTTGCAGAGGTAGTGCGGGAGCGGAGTGCTTGCCCTTTCCTAAGAGTAGGATTACAGCATGATAAATGTAAAGTAGATGATTACGGTAATGATTGGCTGCGGTCAATGTATTTCTTTCATACTTATTTATATTGCAATAAGGCCTTATTTAGAGTTCGATGCATAATAAAAGCTAAGTAAAGGTATACTTGAGTGCTCACACATATTTCTTTTTATATTTGATAAAGGTGCTGAAAAATAAAAGAGATATCTAGCGAGTGATCATCATAGTGATTGACTTTTATTGATTGAGTAAGTGAACTTTTGTTATTTATATATTCAAGTGAGTGTTACATTGTTCAATTTATGTTTGTTGGATTGATATCAACTTATACTATTGTTTCGCCCGGTTTTTCAAATACTAACAGGTGTATCACACTTGACAATTGCAACCATTTAAAAAGAAAGAGACAAAATACAAACAGTTTTTGAGAGCAATTTTTTGAAAATGAAACGAGGAAGAACAAGCATACCAAGATTGTTGTTACGACTATCGGTTTTTGCGACCAAATATGAGTAGCCATTTCGATGTCGTGTCGTTATAATAGATTGCTACTGTATTTGTATTTATTTGAAATAAAAGAATAAAATAAAAATGATGTTAACATCATCACCTGATGAAGCCGATGTTAGGCGAAACAATTGTAGTGTAATTAAACCATTTTTTGAAACCAGTTTTTTATTTTATTTTTCGATTATGTCGTTTCAACAAGTACCAGCTTCAACCATCAAATATTTATTTGAAATTTTATTTCAAGGCATACAATTATGTAGATAAAATATGTGTTCAGGATTTTATCATTATCAAACGTTCAAGCAAAAGCTTAACTTGCTTGGGTACTTTACAAACGTAGATACGAAAAGTATAAAACAAAACGAACTTTTCATTTAATCGTATTTGTAGTTACATTCACAAGTCGAAAACTCCATTTAGAAAGTTAGTTGCCTGGCAGGTATCTATAGAGAGACCAGACTGGAATATAAAACAATACAAGGACACCTTTTTGATGAATAGGTACATCAAGTTGCTTCATGTAATACTTTTGTTCAGAAAAAGCAGCGTTTAGACCAAGTGAACAATAACAATAACATTGAACACGAGCGATAAATATCGGTTCGTGTTTGTTCACTATGACAGACAATCGAATTAACTGATTTAAAAAAAGGAGTTAAAATCCTTATTCGTCCAATTATAAAGGATCACAGATCTCACATTTGGAACGCGTTCTACACAGTAGACACACAGCACCGAAAGCCATATCCCACGACCGGTTTCGACCTATAGGGTCTCATCAGGTGGGCGTTTACAGCCTTTACAGGCTACATATAAATATCATATTTATGATGATCTTTAATCTTAATATTTAGACAAATAAGGATTCTGATTCCTTCTTTTCTTGAATATGTTATATCTTCTAAGAATCCATCGGAATCAACGGTGTAATTCAATGCCGGTAGGGGTATTAGCCCTCGGAGTAGTTGTTTATATTTGTATTTATCATATAGCCTGTAAAGGCCTTTCTGCCAGCGCCCACCTGATGAGACCCGATAGGTCGAAACCGGTCGTGGGATATGGCTTTCGGTTCGTTGTGCCTACTTGGTAGGACGCGTTCCAAATGTGAGATCTTTGATCTTAATATTTAGACGAATAAGGATTTTAATTCCTTCCTTTTTTTGAATATGTTATATATTCGTCTAAAAATTCATCGGAATCAACGGTGTAATTCAATGCCGGTAAGGGAATTATTTGAATTTACCTCAGGTAAAGCGAACAAGTACAGTAAAATTATTGAAAGAAAAACGATGGCGATGGTGAAATAGCAATTACATATTAAACGTGGTGTTTCTAAATATCAGAACATAATGATTCTGTCAGCGGGCATTTATTCACAACCAGTATCACCTCCTATCTATGACCCTACGGTGACGTAATCAGACCAACAATTGATATTTAAACACGCTCAACTCGTCAAAAGATTGGTAATTTTCAATTAAAAATCCTTGATATCGAAATTAGGCTTAAGGTACAGTTATATCGTTTAGTTAGACGTTGTAATAGTCAGGTAAAACCATAATGTTGTATCGTGAAAGGGTACGCTACCACCATAGATTGTAGAATTTCGACGGATGCATTCTGTTATCGATAATGCATAGCATTTACACTTTAATAATTAAAAAAAGCGCACCAAAAGAAATATTTAGGTTTTTACGGCAGTTTGTTTAGTTGAAAATGTAGTTTTACTACAGAAGAAAATTCCCTTCTGCTATTTTTAGTGAGTTGCGTATATCCCAATTTCTTTAAGTATCTCTAAAACCTCTAGCTTTTTTCCCAATTTGTTTATTGTTGTTTTAATTCGATGACTAAAGCAGATATTAGACACACACAAGTAATTCTTAAATCTTACGACACAGCAGTAAAATATTGTAATAGTAATACCTATAGGTATCTATGCATATAAGAATATTACATTTTTGACATTTTCAATATGGGTCGTAGTTGTCTCATACTTCACGAAGTAAATTGAAAATATCTCTAGCAGTATGACGACAGTCAACTGACGTTAGAATTTTTGACCTATGAACTTCTGTATATACATTGAGCTGTAGCTTTGTGGCATTGTCTTTTAAAAAGTAGCATCGGTGACAGTAGCAGTTTTATTTGTCAATTTTTGAATATTACGCTACATTTTGAGGGAGCTTATATTTACTTTATAAATCTGTATACTTATTTTTGTGATAGCAGGGTGAATTTAGAATTGAGTTCAAAGGAGCAGCATTAATTATAAATAGGTAATTTTGTAGTGGTGTGCAAAGTACCACATTTCTCTACTAGACATTTAAGCTCTTGAATAGGACATTTTGTAAATGAAATCATAATTTATCCAAAAAAGAAGGAATTAAAATCCTTATTCGTCTAAATTATAAGATCAATGATCTGAAATTTTGAACGCCTCCTACCAAGTAGGCACAACGAACCGACGCCATATCCCACGACCGGTTTAGACGAATAAGGATTTTAATTCCTTCTCTTTGGATATGTTATATCTTCGTCTAATAATACATCGGAATCAACATGTAATTCAATGCCGGTAGGGGTATTAGCCCTCGGAGTAGTTGTTTTTGTTGAATCCATATTTATATTTATATTCTTATATTTATGAAATGATAATTATGTTAAAAATATATGACTGGCTATTTTTGCCGCAAGATCAAACATTCTCTTTTCTAACCCGCGGTTTATGTAATTCTTTTAATTTGCTATTTGTCTATTATTATTATTATTATTATTATTATTCAACCTAGTGTGGTTACAAAAGTGAAAACATAAAATATGCTTACAATTTCCGAAAATTTGAATAATGCACATTTCATTCAATATTAACTTAAAACAATTTAATTAAAAATCAATAGAACAGTGTTTGACGCAATAAAATGATATCAAATAAATAAATATAGAGCTTGAAATCTGCTGGAAAGGCTTTGAAATGATCAAAACCTGATAAAACTTTTACCTAAAAGCACTAAAGCTGTACTATGGGCACGGAAACCATCAATTTGGCTGTTTTATTTTTCTCTCGAAACCTTTTCTAATAATTTAAAAATTCAGTAAGCAGCGATCAAACTTCCTCCCTTAAGATCTCTGTCGGTTAAAGGCTAACTTATTCAATACCCTTTGCTTGCTTGTAATAAACAAAAGAAGAAAGTAAAGGATACACAATTTATGTAAAGGGGTTGCAAATGCGAGTTAAAATTTAATTAACAGAAAAAAAAAACGGAAAAAATGATAACCGTGGTATTTTGCAATATTATACCTACACAGATGGACTTGTAGGGTAAATATCTTCATAATATTCAATTTAAATACAGGGTCATTCAAACTGTGTGGTACATTAGACGTTTTAGGGAAACTAAGCATGTTATGGTTTTGAAAATTTGGGAGTTGGGAGTTGGGGTTATCAAGGATGATCTATTTAACTTAAATAATTACAGCTATCGGGTTTTATGAAACATAAAATTTTAAGGTGACTTTCATAACCAACCAACTTGTATCCCTACGATGAATATTTTCTGAGATAATTTAATTTATTGGAAAAAAGATTGCACCGCATCCCAAACTATAAAAAATCATAACTTCCATAAAAAATGTTGAAAGTTTTACTAGTTGTAGCAAAGTCATAAGGCTAATTATTTACTCTTTAAAATGACAGACTGTCGAAACAATTATCGAGTTCGATCGATAAATTAGTCAATGTTTACCAAGTGTGTTTTCTTCTAATAAAATTTGAATTATTTCATTTGTGTTTTTCAGTTAAAATTACTTTTTCAGGTATTCCCAAAAATAATCTTCTTTGACCTTGTATATCAAAATATTGTTTCAACCAAAATAGTTATTTTTTATTTTTGACTTCATTATTCAGGTTCAGTTATTCTAATGACAATGAAAGTACATAAGTGAAGCCAACCACTCAAACTGTGTTGTTATTTACCTCTGATAAGTACATAAACGACGAACAGTTTCGGTGGGCATTAATAGAGGAAGTGTTTTCTAATGTAACCACTTCGTACATAAAAAATTTACACAAAGTCTTACCTCCTATTACATGTAAGTACCTACTGCTGTAAGACAAATCTTGTTAGAGTTAATGTATTCAGTGAATATAGGGAATCCTATTATGCAAACTATTGCGTCGATTAGGAAACTAAAACTTGCCAGTTTTCTACAACATTGTTTAAGTACCAATGTTCTTTACCAAACAATATTATATTCAAGAAAAGAAGGCACTAAAATCCTTTTTAGTTTAAATTTTAAGGATCACAAATCCCACATTTCGAACGCGTCCTACACAGTAGGCATAGCGTACGGAAAGCCATACCCATGACCGGTTTCGACCTATCGGGTCTCATCAGGGGGACGCTGGCAGAAACGCCTTTACAGGCTATATGATAAATATAAATATCAACATCGAATCAACAGAAACAACTGTTTCTGTTTCTGTTGATTCTATATTTTTATTTATATTTAAACAATATTATGTTAAAAATATTAACCGATATTTAAACACAGGTAGATCGCAACCAATCGTTCAGAACTAAAAAGTAATTACTTGGATAGAATCTGCGGTGGGTTCGTTGTGAAACATTGTAATAATTTAAAAAGATAATAAAAATCACAATATTTCACACAAAATTTTATTATTAGAAACTCTAACATGTGCGTTTCGACCTCTCGGTTATTATCAAAAGGATTACAAGAAAACTAGTTTATGAAGTAATGAAACAAACAATTTATACGTAGACAAAGTTTTAGCTAGTAGAATTACCGACATTATAATCCTTCAAATTACTTAAGTTAATAACTTTTCAATTTTTCTAAAAAGTTAATTTCTTACCATTATTTTGGACATAATATAGAAAGGTTATTTTTACTATCCAAGCAATGTTGGGAAAAATGCGTGCAGTTTTTTCTATTTATTACTGATCTTTCATGTTCGTGAAATCTAATGTCGAAACTTCGTGCTGTTTGACCAACATAAACGTTATTACAACTGTCACATTTAATTTTAAAAACTAGTATCAATAACATATAGTTTCACGTCATCAATCATAGTTATTTAATTTTCGTAAATAAGTAGCATTCACGACGTTCGATAAAATTAGTGTATATAGTTGTAAATAGTTGGGTGTAATAAACTTTTAAAACATAAAGTTCGTTTATTGCACCGGTTCCCCCATAGGAATCAAAAGAAGTGGCACATCTGTGCACCGGTGAAATAATTCATTTCATCAACTAATAAACAGAAATATTCTGATTCTTAGTATCTTTTCATATTATTAAAAAGTAATTATTGTTGCAGCAAAGAAATGTTAGAAAAAGTTATAGAAAGAAAAATTCTATCTGAAAAATTGTAAGTAAAAATGTAATTTGTAGCCGTTTTCTGTACAGTGAAAACATTTTTCAAAGATATAAATATGGAATCAACAGAAACAACTACTCCGAGGGCTAATAGCTTGTAAAAGACTTTTTGCCAGCGCCCATCTGATGAGACCCGATAGGTCGAAACTGGTCGTAGGACATGGCTTTCGGTACGCTGTGCCTACTTTGTAGGATGCGTTCCAAATGCAGTATCTGTGATGATATAGAAGACGTGTGTTTCCGGGCCAGTTCATTCTATAAAATTCTAGCTGAGGACAATCCTTGAGACATTCGAGAACGTTCTAATGGATAACAATCCTAGATACATTCGAGAAAATTCTATTACATTCTCATTTATTGTAAATGGGTGTTCTACCGTTGTAATTTTTTATCACTTACTCGAACGGGTGTACTGATGTATCACAACTCGAAGGACCAATAAGGAATCGTGTAATTTCTAAAGTTTACTTTAACCTAACAATTACACTAATTAGAATGTTATTTGTATGGTAAAATTTCCCAGCTAGTCTAAAGAAAAAGTCTTTATAATATGTAAAGTGTAATTTGAATGGGAATGTTTACCCATTAAGTCTACATACAGAACTGAACTTATTTGGAGCATTTTTAGTTTGTTTTTGTTTTCGGTGAAGGAGGAAAAATCTTCGATCTTACATGGTACAAAATAATAAAATGTTCATCTATAATCAACCTGTACAGTTGGTGTTAAGTAAGGACACCACAAAGGGAACATTTCTACCTAATCTGCTAAACAGTACCCGATTATGTCAATTTTGAAATATAACGAAATTCTTAAAACTAAACAAATAAACTGTGAACTATCATAAAGTCAAAATATAAAGTGTTTTTGGTACCGAATAGGTGTTTGGTGGCCTATGGTCCAAATTATTTGTGGTTTTACCGTATGTGCCTACATTATGTGTCTAACATAACTACGTGCTGCTACTGGATACATAAGAAACGTGTTATTATTGGTACTGTAAAGTAATTTCCTTTTTTAAATTGATCACCTATTTGACATTTTAAACCCGCGTAAATTGTTAGTCGATAAACAATTTATCTACGTGCTTGATATTTTTCAACGAGCTAGCTTTGTAAATAACGTTTGGAGTAAGTACCAATTGAGTGAATAATACATGATCTTGTGCATAGTCTACTTGTATAAAGTGTGGTAAACTGTTTATCGAATCGCTTTTGTTTGACCTTCTTTTAGACCCTTTTAATGTGATCCTTCACCTTAACAGTCGCATATAAGGACGGATATAGTAACCTTGTCGTTCGCCAATGCTTTTAATCACTTCGTGTCTATAATATTTCAGTCAGAAAGGCGTGACTGCAACAACCAATGTTTTTGTTTCATTACCAATATTATTTAGAAAAAAAAAGGGAAAAAGACAATGCTATAAAGTTCAATCAATAACAGCCAATCACGCACATTACAATTTTATTACCAACAAATACCTTTACGTAAATAACATTACTTTCATAGCCTTATTTGTGACATAACTGTAAGCCGGCCTTTGAAGCTTGTTTTGCACATATAGCCATTCCACATTGCTGGTTTGATGCATTTTTAAGTCAGCTGGAAAACGGGCTACTCCGAAAATCAATATCGCAGTATTTTTGCGTAATTTTTTATTGTTTTATTGCATAAATGGATATTTCACAGAATGTGTTTTTCTCCCTTTATAAGGGAAATTAAAAGCTGAGGTAGTTCGACCCTATAGTAAATATTATGTTTTCATTTAATGTTTGATTAAGTTCAGTTTGGCCGAGTCGGTTTTTAGCTGGAATTCATTATTATCAGCGCGCTTGTTGGTTGCAGTTTGATGCCTGGAGCAGAATTGTGTTCGTCGAAAAACAAAATCTTTGTGCTGGCTAAATGACTGCAAATAATCTGCTAACGGCTTCTAATAAATTACTACAAAACCGAGGAAAAACCGCACAGAAGAGAAAGAGCTTTTGCCGTAACCAAAAGCAAACTCAATTAAATAGTCATTTATAAAAATTATCTGGCAAAGGCTGTTTGCTAAAAGTCGGAAATGGATTTTGCTGAATGCACAATTAAAAAGGTACAATGACTATTGATCTTCCTTTATTAGAAACAAAAGAGACAAATCATAATTTGTAAGGAAAACGGGACATTCTTGAAATTGAAAATCATTATTCTTTTATGAATATATATTTCGTTACATTTATTCCAGTAGCTCCTATTCAGGTGAAGTGGCCTCTTCACCTGTTTTCTGTATAGTATCGATATTTATTTTTCACACAAGATAATTATAATTTCCGTTATAATTATTTTGTGTTTCACAATAAATGAAGCTAGAAATTTTGTATAAAAAGTATATAAAATTAGTTTGCTTTCTAATACCTAAGTGAAGAGCTAAGAGCTTGGTCGTCGCACCTCTGCCATTGCGAACGGATCATAGCAATAATGATATCAGTGATAAATTTTCAGGCCTAGTGCTTGCTTACTTCGATATATTGATATTCCTTGTGATATATTCTGAGGAATATTTGAAGGTATACTGTATATAATTCTAAGTTTAGCTTTTCTTTTATTCTTTCTGCAACTCTTTTCCTATTTATGTAGTCACGAACCGGCACTCATTTATTCACCCTTTTTTATACAAAATTAAATAATCCATTTGTTGAATACTCATTAATTACTTAAACGTATTTAGAGTTTAATTAATAGACTCAATTTGGTAGTTGTTTTCTCTACATTAATTTATTATTGTTTTCATCTATTTTCCTTTTGATTAAATCACAACATTTACTTAATCGTCAAACCCGTACCTGCTGCCTTAAAAATTAAATATTCAGGGCAATTAAAAAAACTTATAAACCCTTTTCCACTAAAAAACAGCAAAATATGAATAATAATAATCAGGCTCGTTAAGTAGGAAACACAGGTACGAAGAAAAATTTAAACAGAACAGTTGAAATAATTTACATGTTCATAGCAATAAATACTTTTCTTATTTATGACATTTACAACGACTTGGCGTGCGATACTTTTCGTTGATTTATGTTGAAGAAATCTAATAAGGTAAGCATATTTTGTTTAATTCTATCGCAATAGTCAAGAATATATCGATCTTGTCTTCCCTTGTCTTGAAAACAAAAACTTATCCTCTATGAAGATCGCTTGCTCAAATTTAACGTTTAACGAGTAAATACTTTCTGTAAAGAAATGCAGTTAAACGAACCCATAATCAGTGTCAAATTTCCACAGATGGTATTTTCTGCACTGTCTGTTGTTTTTTATTAACCTTGCCGTTAACTAGTTGCGACTTCGGACTAATTTTAGCTTTCTGGTGAGAATCAACAAATTCGTCACGTCTGACAGTATTATAGAATACTGACCAGGAAGTCTACAATTTCCTTGTGTTACTTTTATTTCTTTTATTGTTACGAACATTGCCTCTTTATTCCATCAATAAATTTTCAGTTAATTATTTTTCTAAAAACAGAACAAAAAGTTCTTGGTGGTGGACGTGGAACGCGATTTCGAACCCTTCGGTTCACATCAGCACGGCTTACAAAGAACACCAAACAGAACCTTACTACCGTCCAATGAATAAATTCATACAGCTTAGTAGAAGTTTCCTGAAAATATTGACCACATTTACTTTTTCTAGAAATATATTATTACCTACTCTGTTTGTATGTAAAATTAATTCTTTAGTTATTAAGAATTTTCTTTATTTCCACCGTGTTTTTTTTGTACGATTATAACGGAATTGTATGTGATTTCAATCAATTTTGGTAGAACTTCTCCTTTATGCAATTAAATCTTTCATTAGATCAGTACGGTTCGCCGGTTCGAAATTTTTCGCGTTTCTCAGAAATATTGCCCTAATTAACTGTTCCACTAACGTCGTTTGCGTGATCGCCATATTGATCTTATGTCTTGATAAAATTCTGCACCAGATATTGTTTGATTAAGGAACGTTATAATTTTATGTTAAATTCCGCTAGGTCAATAACTGGGCTCGTTCCAACAAAAGAACAAAATTTTCTAACGTTCAGGAGTCTCTTATTAATCAAAGGAAGCCAACAACTTTATAATATACGAAAAGAAATAGTTAATTGTGATACTGTATTATTTTAATTTTAATTTACCTTTAAAATATTAGAGAAACAAAACGTCCGTAATATCTATTCATTCTTCTTGTTTATAAACGATACCATTATTTACTTAACAATATTCATTATAATAGAAGATTGTATACACATGTCTTTAGTACATAACGTCATCAGTGGTCCCGGTAATCGCTGCCAAGACTTCAAGATATAACCATAGCCTACGTTGTCAACGAAATACCACTGATGATGTCAGCCACAGTTGCCCACGAAACGTCTGTACTTAACCTTTCATTTAGACTACGGCCTATTAGTCGGAATCTTAGTTCTACTATGGATTCCAATCATGAAAGCCACATGTTTTAATCCGAATAATACATTTTTGTAATATAATGTTAGTTTAGAAAGTTACATTGTTGAGAAAACCTTTTAACTAAGAAGCAGCTGTCGATACTAAATTTTAGAGTACACTCAAAATAAGTTTAAATGAAAGTACCTACTTAATTGGCTTTGTAATAATTCCAAACAATTAAATTGTTAAATATGGGGATCGTACATAATAGTTTATTGTGTAATCCCTACGTTACTGAAACGAACAATGGAATAAATTTTGCTGGTGGTGATTGCAAATTTAGATGAATATTTTCTAAATTAAAAGGTAATTGTTTTCTACCAGCGAGCTTTCCGTCCTAAATCTACTTCGGTCTTTATAATTAAACCAAATCGCCTTCAGATATAATTCGTTTTAAGAACCACTTCATCCAACCTCTTACCAGCATGATTTGGCGCAACATTAATCTTACATCTTATCGTTGCTTCTTTCAGTTCTGCGGTTGAGGTAATTTAAAAATAAATTGTCCTACAATTTGTTATTTATTTCAATTCTTAATTACTGAGAAATGAAAATAATAGTATAACGTAAGCAATTTATCAAAAATGAATGTTGAAAGCTGTTGTTGGTATAAGAAGTCGCCCAAAATACTGTAATATCTTTTTGAAATATGCATTCATTGAATCCTTTATTGACATTAAGACCGTTAGAGCAAAGGTCAAAGGAGATAGCGAGTAGAAGAGTAAGAGTGAGATGGAAAGTGCAAACGGGAAGGGTTGCCAATTCATGTCTGTAGTACCGCGCGATAGACGGATGCAAACCACCCCTGTAGCCGAGTAGAGGTTGAGAGCGTGCATAGACGTGTAGACATTCTTTTGTGTTTCAATTCACTTCTTATATACGAGGCATGTTTTTTAAGTATGTACTGCTTTGAAATTCTGCCGCCGCAGCGCTGCGGTCAGCGTTTCGCGCATGCGCACTGAGTACCTACATCTCACCTAGTCACTGACCCCATTACAGTCTGATTCGCCTTTGTTTACGTTGTGTACTGAGTGTTTAAGATGCCTCCGATAATCGTGAGTACCGGCGACTGTGAAGTCCGAGCTGTTATACGATTCCTTAGTGTTAAAGGACTAAAACCGATTGATATTCATCGTGAGATCTAAGATCTGTGCAGTTTACGGACAAAACATTATAAGTGATGGAATAGTAAGGAAGTGGGTGAGAGCATTTAAAGATGCGGCTAATCGGACTAAACATCTCATCACATCTTTTCACTGGGAAACTCTAGATCATCCTCCGTACAGTCCTGATCTGACGCCCAGTGACTCCATTTGTTCCTGCACTTGAAGAAACATCTGGGAGGTCAGCGTCTTAAAGACAATGACGAAGTCAAAACAGTTGTGATGTAATGGTTAACAAGTCAGGCGGCACAGTTCTATTCAAAACTGGTGAAACCTTATGTAAAAATAAAGTTATTAAGATATCTTTGCACGTTTTTTATTAATTTCAAAACGGTACTTACTTAAAAAACATGCCTCGTACATTCTTTGTCTTTGTTTGTTAATTATATACTGCTTTTATTTAATTGTCAATTAAATTTTATATCAAACCAAATGATTTTTGTATGTGTTATCTATTAATATTTTGTTATATTTTGATAAAAATACGATCAATGCTGAACTTACCATCCAAAAAAGCGTTTCATTTGCGAAATCAGAGTAGGCTTCTATCGTTGAAAGAACACTGAATATGAGGCACACGAGAACTAGCATAAACCTGTAAAAAAATATTTATTATTAAGTAAATACCACCACCATCGTCTGTATAGTATTATTTATAAGCTTTGTAAATCAATTTTAATTTATTAACCTAATTCAAACCTACTGTTACAATGTACCTAATTATTCGTAAAAATAGTATAATAAACAGAAACTTATTGAACTGTACCTTTGGATTCGTATCTAATATATCTTTTCAATATTTATACTCTTATACACACATTTTTAGTATTTTTAGTATATATAACAAAATTTTCTATTCTATAACTGTAATTGTTTACGTATGAAAGAAAACAGTGTTTTATTATTGTTGGTGCTACACCCACTCATTTCTGGGTAATTGATTTTCAATGTAAATGTCTTTCGGTTGCCAAACTTATTAGGTGCTGGGGAGAATGTAGAATAATTACGATCGTCGGTTGGTAACTGTCTGTAGAAATCTATCACTATAAAAAAAAAGGAAAGGAAAAGAAAAATACTGCTTTTTTGTTTCACAATTGTTTCGGCTGCTGAAGCCTTTATCAAGAGAGTAAGATATTACACTAAAGTTACAATCTATAATATTGCCTTAAATACTAGTTCAAGGTAGGGGGGGGGGGTGGAAACCTAAGTACTTATCTATAATTAAATTATTTTGAACGTCTAGTTGATCGTTAGTGATATGATCTTTTCTTAAAAAGGCTTTTTTAATTTCCATCTGTTTCAAAAGATTAAGTCTTTTTCTTTTGTTTTCAAAGTGTAACAAAGTAATGTTATTAATATCTACAGAATAATTGAGGTCGATACAATGCGTACTTAATCCTGTGTTACAAATGTTTTTTAAAATAGCCTTTTTGTGTTCGTCACATCTGGTTCTTAGGTTTCTACCCGTTTGGCCTATATAATATGCGTCACAATTATCACATTTCAATTTATAAACTCCATTTTTTTCTAGTATGTCAATTTTGGTTTTGTTGTTTACTAACATTTTCCTTAGATTATTTTTATTTACATGAATTGTTTTAATTCCTAATTTGCTAAGTTGATTACAAATCCTACTGCTTATATTGAGCATATAATTGATGAATTTAAAATTTGTTTCGTTACTTAAATTTGATCCTGCATATAATTGTTTTTTAATTTTTCTATTGTTTTTTGTTCTTATTAGGTCATCTATTATGTTTGTTTTGTAACCATTGTTTGTGGCTATTAGTTTAATGATCGAAAGTTCCTTATTGTAATTATCCTGATTCAAAGGGAATTCTAAGAGGCGGTGTAACATGCTATGGAAGGCCGAAAGTTTAATTTGTTTTGATTGTCTTGCTTGGTTATGTATAATAGTGTCAGTAAAAGTTGGTTTCCTGTAAATATCGTAAATTAATTTTTGATTGTTTATTTGAATATTTACATCTAAAAAGTTAAGGCCTTTTTCATTACCTGTTTCTATGGTGAACTGTATTTTTTTATTTACTTTGTTAAGAAAATTAAGGAACTGTTCTAACTGTCTTGAGGTGCCCAACCGGCGGTGCTAACGTATATGTAGATTTATAAAAAAAATTGTACAACTAATTCCTCTCGTGATAATTTCACTCGTTTGAAGGCACAGTTTGGGGATGCTACACTGTCTTAGAATCGAGTGTATAGGTGGGTCAGAGAATTCAGGGATTCACGAGAACGTGTCGAAAATGAAAGTCATGATCGACAAGTCGACCCATGAGCAAGTCTCACAAATGACAGCATCCATGCTGTTCGAGAGCTTGTTGAAGGTGATTGCCGGTTAACTATTGAACTATTGAGAGTGTTCGAGTGTTTAATCCATCATCACTGATAAACTTGGCTTTATAAAAATTAGTGCTCGCTGGGTTGGCTCGCCAAGGTTGTTAACCGAAAATCAAAAACAGGCCATGTCGGAGATCAGTGAAAGACTTCTGAATCGATTTCGACAAGAAGGGAGTTTTTTGAGGCGTATCGTCACTTGTGGTGAGACGTGGGTCCAGCACTACACTTCCGAATCAAAAATGGCGAGTAGAGTGGTGAAGAAAGGATGAAGGTTGCCCTGTCAAAGCCAAAACTAAAACACTCTACAATCCTCCTTACAGCCCTGACTTGTCACCCTGTGATAAGTATTTTTTGTTCGCGCCCTTGAATGAATGAATCACTTGGAGGCAAAAGATTTGAAAGCAACGAAGAAGCAGAGGAGTATGTGCGTAATTGGCTGTCAACTTGCCCTAAAACTTTTTATGAAGAAGGAATATTCAAGCTTCCAAATCGGTGGCAAAAGTGTGTAGAGCACGGAGGTGACTACATTGAAAAATGTTAAATGTTTAGTTTGTGTGTACCCTTAATCAATAAATTTATTTTACAAAATTACTGTTTATATTTGATTTACCCTTGTATATTTGCAGTTGGTTTATTTCAAGCTACAGGTAACGGGGATCTATTTAACGTAAGTATGTGAATAATTAATTTGTAATGCAGAGGAAAATCGATGAAGGAAATATTCCGCGTTTGATGTTGTTATAAATGGAATATATTATAACATAACAAAGCTGATGTCGGACAAAGATGTGAATCTCCCTCGGGAGTTATGTATCCGTTAGTTTCCAGCAGGATATCTACTGAATCATTATTGTCTCCCATGAAGCGTGTTTAACAATTAAATTAGACGGAAAATGTAGCATTAAATCCTTATTTGTCTGTAATTTGTAATTCAGTTCATTAATACGTACATACCACTTGGTGTCTGCTTTAACGTCCAATGTTCGATAATAAACCTAGTTTCGCTACTTCCGAAAAGCACACTTCATGTGTATAAGAATAGGTATATGAACAATATTGTAAGTTTGAAACTGAGTTTATATCATGACAGTTGATACTTCGTAGTAAAAGTAAGTGATATTTAAAAATTTTTATTTCGATGTACCTAATCCATTTGTGTCCCTCAGACAAAGAGTCGGGTCAACCAAGCATCCTTTTCCAAAATATTGGGATATCACTAACGATTATGCCGACTTAAGTTAAGTTTTACCCACGACATCGTCGTCGTAAAACTATTGCTAATTGTTTATAATAAATAGAACTTTTGTAATCAACAAACCAAAAGCTAGCTTAAATCACTCCTGGAAATCCTTTATTTAATCGAGATACTGCGGTTGTTGGCCACTTGGTGAAACATTTTCAAAATAAAATAGTACGGTAAAAAAAACACGCGGTAGTTTCAAACCCCACTCTTTTTTTACCAAATATCTTGTAAAAATTTCCCAGCTATTTATATAGAACAAATTGGTAGAGCTTTAAGGAGTTAGGATGAAAGAACATCTTAAATCAATTTCACAAAAAAATCTTTGTAGCGGCTTCGCAGAACATTGTGTTGTAAATAATCAGACGTTAGACCAAGATAATATTAAATTAATTCACAACACACATAAGGGCAGATTCTTAAATTTACTAGAAATGGTCGAAATTAATAAAGCACAGTTTAATAACAAATTAGTAACAAATAACCAAACAGAATTAGTAATTAATGGTTAGTATACATTGGTACTCTTTTGAGAATAGTGTAACAACCGAAACGACTGTCGTCAAGGACTCAATTTGAATAAATATTGTGAAACTACCGAGTGTTTTGTTTACCTTACTATTTTAATCCTTTATTTGAGTCTATCCCATCGAAATCGGTTCAACCGTTTCGAAAATTAGTATGTATAAACAAACAAACAGACAAAAGGTCTTTTAAGTCTCTTAGATCATACAGACAATCATATGACCTTAAAAAAGGCAGTTATTTCGATATCATCAACAGACTGACACGTCGTTAATTAAATTCAGTTTTTACTACTGAGGAAAGAAACCCCAAATGATTCGTTTTTGGAAAACTCTTTAATTAGCTCATCTCTGTTTTGCAAAAATCAAGTCACATTAAGGGTTAAAAAGGCACTACATCACAGAAGATAGTCTAAAGTCACCATATGTTGCACAAGATGTTAACGACCCTAACAGCATTCAGGGCTTGCTGTAATCAAAGCAGCAAATACCTTTCTTTTAAGAAAATATGTTATATGAATAGTAAGAAAGTTAAGTAAAAGCTTTTAATTTTGTTTACATTAAAGAGATAAATGTATGGCATTTTCTGTAACGGTAATATTCCTAATCGATAGCAGGTAATTACTCTGCATATAGATTATGGAGTAAGTAGTACGGTTTTAATGTTTAAACTTCCAGGAGGTCAGCGGGTACTTTAATCATATCTGTTCCTCATTTAATAATGCATTACACTATTGCTTATTTTGCTAATTTATCATCTCCTAACCCTTTGTTACTCTTAACTAGCATATTATCAGAAACGAGTGGACTTTGTGCGTACAGTCTTCAATTAATTAATATTCATAGCAAACCGTTCACCTTTTACATACTTTATTTCACGCTGTGGGGGGTGCAACTATTGTGAAACATGATTACCTCAGTTCCAGTTACTAATTTAATGAAAATCTTAAAGACAAAACTTAATAATAACGTCAATTTCACCAAATCCCAATGATGTGATCTCTTATCTTTAGTGGAATTATGTATTAACAACAATAAGTACTATAAACAGAATAATGGACTCCCTATGGGGTCACCGTTGTCTCCCGTTCTTGCAGAAATTTATCTAGCGAATTTCGAAGAATCTCTATTTGGATCTGATAATTACCTAGTTAATAACATAAAACAATTGTCAAGTGAATAATAAAAAATCTTGTTGAAACATCTACTGTTATTTTTGATTTCTCAAATATTAAACTTGTTTCATCACAACACCACCATAGTTAGTTTTAATAACATCTTCATTTGGAAACGTTATGTTGACGATATATTTGCTGTTTGGAAAGGTACACAAAGACTATTAGACAAATTTTTAATATTCCTAAGTACCATCGATAACGATATTTAATTTACCATCGAAAAAGAGGTCAACAAAAGTATTAACTTCCTTGATTTAACAATCACCAATGATAAAACCCTGTCTTAATATCTGGAAGAAAAGAAGAACACCTCCCTATTGTAACCCCTTGAATAACTTACATGCAGTCGTTATAAAGTTATTAAATGTTTATTTGAATGGGACAATATATACAAATATGTGGTAAAAAATTGTTTAATTATACCTATTCTTGTGGGGTACCGTTGAAAAGAGCTTTGCAAGCAGAGCAGAAGTATTTTTCTTTTAGTATTTTTTCAGGTGAAGTTAAGACGTTGGGAGACCTACAAAATTATTGTTTTTAAACATATTGTTATATTAAAAAATTTCATTTAAAAATTCCATCTGTTTAATTGGTTGCTTATTGGAGGCAAGAATAAACTTTTTTATAACAACCAATGCGAGACAACGTGGCGGGACAAGTCTTGTCATTTCTCGAATCGTTCGCAGTTATCACAGTGACGTGAGACGTCAACGTTTGTTCCATTACAAAGCGCCTTCCTGTGTTACAAACAAAAACACAATCCCACAAACACATACTCGCAGAGCATATACATACATATACGTATTACTCGCCCACCTACACAACCAGAGAGATGGAATTCATTTGAAATGCACGACTTTAGTATTTTCAAGTTTTCGCTCAATTCGTATCATGAAAGGAATAACAAGTGCATGGAGAAAAACAGCGCTTTTATCGAAAATCAGATTCAAAATTGCTTGATCATGCATATCTGGAATGAAATACTGAACTTATTATATGTATTCATACGTTTAAACGATAAAGGCCATAAAATCAGAATTTTATAAAATGTCTAAGAGTCATTTTCACTACTACTTATAAATGGTACGGGGAGAATACGATTAAAAAGCTTAAAAGGTATAGTTTGCAATCCAAAGTAGTCAGAATATGTGCAGAGGTCTAATCTAGATCTAATAACTATACAGTAATGTCGAATTTTGTATAATGTTTTTGTTCAATTATATAGTTATAGTATATCTACAGGGTGTACGTTTTCAACCTTACCCGTAGACTATCTTCGGACTGAATTGGAATATCATTTTGAAATTTTGGTTGAATGAGTTTTCACAGAAGGCCTACTATTTTAAAATATTTTCGAATTTCTATCACTTACGGTTATATTGGAAGTTTACTTCAACTTTGTTATTTTAAATGGACCCCCTATTTTTTTACATTTCTGGACTCCCCATCAGAAATAAGGGTACATTTGATAATACAACCCTACCTTTATTCTAAACGGTTTTTGAGTTATTCCATTTTTTTTTAATTATTCCATTTGCCGCATTTACTTTTATCGCGGTTATCTTCAAAAGTAATTGATGGTATGTATTGATTTGTCGACATGTTCTTAAT
Source organism: Agrilus biguttatus (assembly GCA_963921985.1). Lineage (NCBI taxonomy): Eukaryota > Metazoa > Arthropoda > Insecta > Coleoptera > Buprestidae > Agrilus > Agrilus biguttatus. Next base: position 37,315,087 of record OY998119.1, on the reverse strand, counting down.
GTTTTAGTAAGGTATTAATTCGTCCAAAAATTTAAAAATATAATCAAAAATGGAATCAAAACATGTGTTGAATATCATAAACTAGAAATAAAACAAACTTTTTTTTTTTTAAATAGCAGCCCATATTTTTTATACAGTTACATCAACCGCTTCCTCTAAACATTTTAGATTTTTTTCTTTGAGGTAGTTTAAAAGCCGCAGTTTATGAAACGCCAGTAGAAAGTATTGAACATTTGCAAGAACGAATCATTACAGCAATGGGAGAGATTAATCCTGAACAAATCCTTAATGCTGTCCTGGCTCTAGAAAAATGAGTTTTAAAATGTTCAGAAGTTAATGGACAACAATTCGAACAATTGTTGTAGAATAATTTTGTCATTGGTTAAATAAACTTATTTGTAAAATACTCCATACAGATAAATAAAATTGGAGTATCTGTTTGTAATATTAAAATAACCACTTTTTACTAAATGCAAGTGCATGTGTACACAGTACAATATACCAAAATAACATTTTCTAAATTTTTTGTCTGTCTGTCTGTTTGTTCCGGCTAATCCTTGAAACGGCTATACCGATTTTGACGGGACTTAACTGGCAGATAGCTAATGTAATAAGGAGTAACTTAGGCTACATTTATTTTAGAAATTAATTACCACTATTATTATTATTCACTCTTTTGTACATGTTTGTACACCCCTGACCGACAGTTCCATCAAAACTACGCAATTACCTTATTTAAAAATTATGAAAATATAGGTTACGAATGGTATTATAATTTTATAGGCAACGATATCATTTACTTTGTCGGAAAGAGACGAACATTCAAATTCGTAACTATTTTTTCTAACATGTAATCAAATACAAATGTACGGGTATAGCCCAACTAGCCCAACACTGTATAGATCTTAATCATTCTTTAGATACAGAAAATGTAAAATTATTTTATTAATGTAGTAAAGGTAAACGTCTTAATACGCTCGAAATATTTGAAATAAACAAAGCCAACTCATTAGGTCTTCCCATCGTTAATGACCAATTAGATTTCGACGTATTTCCCTTATTAAATGTAAACATTCAGGTAGACAGATAACCCTATTATTTAAGAAACAAATTTATGTTATATTATTTAGTAATTTAATACTCTTTGAAAATCGTGTTGTAACCGAAACGATCGTTAGAGAAATAATAAAATCTGTGTTCTATTTGAAATATTTTTCAAAGTTTTTATGTAATCCTTTCAAGCATTTTACTTCTCGAATGGTGAGGCTAGGAAATTTTATTTAAAAATCAAAACATTTCTACCAACCGTTGCTGTTACAACAAACATTAGAAACACCATTGTCTCGCACCAATTTAAAATATGTCATACATACTTGATCGATCCTTGGATTTCATTGGGGCAGTGTGTCAGTAATAAATCTTTTTGAAATTATTCACTCCCTGTGGCGTGCAAACTATAAAAACCATCGATCGATAAAATAAACAGCAAAGTCAGCGATTTTACGAACTTCTAATGCCTTTGCCATGTAATTCTATTTAATGCGGGTTGATAAAGTGTTATGTTAGCAATCGCGTTATAAGAATCAACTAGCTAACATATATAAGAACGGTAACCACCAATGGGTATATTTTACAGCGACATTAGTCGTTATCCTTATCACCAAACCGTTCCTTCTTTTTTTGCCCCCGGATTCATTTCGCGCGAATCTAAAAATAAGTCTTATTTCATCAAGACCAATCGTAAAACATATCCAAAGGGGTCGTTTTTAATTTTTATGGTCGACGTTTTCTACTTATATATATATATATACATGTATACTTACCTAAAGTTCGGAATAAACTTTTAATCAACAACTTCTTCAAATAATAGTTACATACTGTAGTGCTGTAGATACCTTTATAAAGATTTAACAAATTTAAATTTAATTGCATTCAATAAGCTAAATAACGTATCCAAGTTTTTTACAGTTTTTGGCTTATTAAATACAGTAAAATTTAATTTTCCTTCAATTATTTATTGTAAAGTACAAAAGTGTAACTAACTAAACTAAAATTTCGTCACCTTTCACCCCTATATTTTCTAACAGAAATGCTTAGATCATATTATTCTAATTGAGGAAAATCAAATTTGGTTTGGTTTTAACTGTTTTTTTTTTTTTTTGGTTAATCGGTTAACCAGTTTTAGGCTTTAACAAACCGAAATGCATTTATTCGGTTAACCGGTTTTTTCTCAATAATAATTTCACCTCTTGGCCTTACAAAATATTGTAAAGAGAAACCTTAGGCAAAAATTGTTGGGTTGTTATCGAGTTTGAGTTTTATTTTACATTTATCTTTTAAGAGTTTTAAGTTTTTTTTGTATTACGTTTTAGTTTGAGTTTGCTTTTTTTGTTAAGTAATAATAATTGTGTTATTATTCCGTTTTTTCATAAATTTCAGTTAAAATTTGTCAATCTCAATATTCTCAGTAAGCATTTAGTATTCGTAGTTCAGCAAAAACCAGAAAAAATCGAAAACAAGTAATGTGTTTCTAATTAAACTGGTTTATAGCTAAACTCGGTTAATCTACTGATAATCAGTTTCTGGTTTAGGTTAACCGATTTCTGAAAACCGAATAACCGGTATTAGTTCTGGATCAAAACCGCCATTAATCGAAAATCGGTTAACTGATTTTGATTGCCAGCAATAGTTCCTCACCCAGGAAAATATGCTCTTAACAATTTTTGTTTAAAACTGTGGGGATGGAAGAGTGACTAGACATGAGTCATTTTACCACCTGAAGAAACTGCAGTGTGGCGAACTAACTAAAGCTTGGTTTCTATCAATATTTGTTTTGTAACTTACTGATGTCACCGCTCGTAGCCTATTGGCAAAAGTATTGGCGCGTAAAGACAAAGATCCCGGGTTCGTGTATATTTGAATTTGTCTCTGCTAAAAGGTTCTTCAAGATATTTCATTATTACGATGTTTTAGAACAATCGTTACAATTTATGTACTTGACTCAGTTGAATATTAGGACACTTAGATTCATCAAAAAATCCTTAATTTATTAGTAATCTACTCTTGATAATGACCGCCTGGTCGAAACATATGTCGAGTTTTTCGAAATAGATTCGTTGAAACATTCTTTTGTCTTTTATTCTTATCTTTAAAAAATCCTTCCTTCATTCGAACATTTATAAAACCGCAAATTCTTGGATACCTACATTCATCTTTTTTGTTTCTTAGTGTTCATTTACAAAAATTAAAGTATTTTTTGTACGGTTTCCAAGGTATATAAATATTTGAGTTTAATTTTCCGTTAGCGTAGTACGAAGAAGAAAAAATTGGCAACTCTTCCTACATACGGCCAATTTACCGAGTTTGCTGGCAGAACTTACAACTTAACATTAATATTGAATGTATGCGTGTCCATCTTTTGTGGTACAATCAGCAATCTCTCGCTTTTTTATTTCACTTTCTGCCGTTTCAGGAATAAAAAATTAATAACACGTCTCACACAGCTGTTCCGCAAATAAAAAAGAAATTTGTTCGTGGTATGTAATATACATGTAAATCGTACGTAAGGGAAGTCGAAAAAATTACCCTTCGAATCTCAAAAGAGGTAAAGTTACTGTTTTACTGTCCTGTAGACAAGAAGATATATGTATTTAAAAAATATTGTTTAGTTATTAGAAACGATAGATGAAACTAAATAAGATAAAACCGGCCAAGTGAGTCGGTTTTGCGCACGAACGAAGGGTTTCGTACCATTATCTATATATATATATATATATAACGGCAAAAAAATCATGTCTGTTATATGGGAGCCCCTTTAAACACTTATTTTATTCTGTTTTTAGTATTTATTGTTATAGAGACAATAGAATACACTTTCTGTAAATATTTCAACTTTCTAACTATCACGGTTCATGAGATACAGCCTAGTGACAGACGGACAGCGGAGTCTTAGTAATAGGGTCCCTTTGGGTACGGAACCCTAAAAATGGATGCAAATAGCAGTGTTCTTCAAACATCCTGAAATCCTAAAGTTACATTGGCATCGTCTGCAAGAATGAATCGAAAATGTAATGGAAATACCGCATTAAATCAGTTGTAATACAGGAAATACGTTACAAGTTATAGCAATAGGTGCGATTATCCCCCCTTTCCTGACCTACGAACAAGGCACTTTTTTTTATCAATTTCAAAATTTTGAAGTAGCCATAAAGATATCACAAGTTTAATAATTCTGAACCATATTATGTGCTTATTTAGTTCAAATTAATTTAAAAAAGTCCGAAGACTGGTAGGACAAATACCTGCACTCCTTTCTGTTAATCAATTAATCAAACGTCGTATTTCCCGAAAACATCCTACATCCTTAACTACACTATTTATGCCAAAGTGTTTTTATTTCAAACTTGTTTAAAATAATGATAATAGAATCAAACCTCGGTTTTTTATGAAACATTTTATAAAATAACAAATTGCTCATAATAACGGGTATAAAATTAATTTGGTGGAGAGACCTATTAAAAATAAAAAACAAAAATTGATGAGTAAAAACAGAAATTGGTAAAAATTATAAATTCATTAATTATGTCCCAAAATTGTCTGATAAAATTTGCAATGAATTGAAAAAATTAGATATAAAAACAATGTCAGTTAACAAAATCAATACAGGTAAAATGTTAATTAATATCAAACAAAAAAGTAGTCATTTAAAAAAGAGTGGTGTGTATAAACTGTTATGTAAAAATTGTGATGCCTTTTACTTAGGGCAAACAGGAAGAAATTTGGAATGCAGAATAAGAGAACATGTAAAATATATTAATAATAAAAAACCTCTAACAGGAATGAACAACCATTGTATAAAAAACAACCAGTTTTTAGACGAACACAGTATACAATTATTACATGCAGAAAACAAAGGAAAAAGGTTAAACTTACTTGAACAATTGTAAATTAAAAAATCCATAAAACTTAAACAAAATATTACAAATGACCAACTGGAATTTAAGAAATACCCTGTTATCGATTATTACTTGGTTGAACACCCCTGTTCCAGGTAAAAATATTTTGTACTGTAACATTAATATTTAGTATTGCATTTGTATACTCGTGAACAAGGCTTAATAAGCCGAAACATTTGTAGAGTTTCTAATATAAACTGTTTGAGACATTTATTTGCAATTTCATTTGTTTATTATTATTGTTTAATATATACCAACAAAACATTATTTCAATTCAAGTATTACATGGATAATAAAGTAAAATTTTATAATTTTTTTGTTTATAACCAATTTTCTGGATGAAAAATTGATTTCTATTTAAACGAAATTCTGTATCTGCCCCTAGTTATGCCTGAGTGTTGTAGTTTATACACCGTTTTATGTTCTGTTCTGTTCTGTAAGGTACGGATGTACCATTGCCAATTTCTAGTTTCGTAAAACAGCTGAAATAATATATTTGTAGCTTTTGTAACAAATAATTATGATTTATAATTATTTATCTTATTAATCAGTTGATATTCATATTGTTTCAATAAAGGTACGAAACTGTGGCAGTTTTACCGCAAATTTTCTTTTTCTACTTTTCAAGTAAATCCAAAAAAGCTGCAAAAAGGAAGGAATCGATAGATTGGTACTAAAAAAGTAACATTTTAGTTCAATAAATAATATATAATATTAGGTATGTACTTAATTGTATTTCAAAACCGAACAGATTTTGTAGATACTGTCACAATAAGTTTACTTTATAAATTAAATGAATGTGTTGCAAGCCATTGTTGATATTGAAAAGCATGTGATAGGTCAAGGTTAGAATGTGAATTGATTTTCCAATTACAAATATTCCATAACTACAGGTGTTTTCTCGGAGGTTTCCCCAGCATAGTTTTTCTACCTTTTCTTAATTCGTCATCGGTTAATAAGATAAGACGTCTCACAAGATTCCCAATTATGAATGCAGACCACATAATTATCAAGCAATTAAAAGTACTGACATGGTAATCAATAAAATCTGTAGACAATAGAAACAACTAAAGGATGAAATATGAATAAACTGGACAATGTGGCGGCTAGCGTCTGCCATTTTAAGTTATTGCATGACGACATCTCACCCACCTTAGGCATAGTGTTAATGCACATTTTTCAAATAAACTAACTGAAAGCTGATAGTATCGATCAGTTCCTAAAATTCCATCAACTAATAACAGGAAGCCGCAATTCATAACGCCTTTATACGAGGGTTGCTATTTATATTTTGAGCCTTGACAATACTAAGCGTTTACAGGCGCCATGTGACGTTTCTAATTGAGAGTTCAACCTTTTTAACCGTAACTTTCTTCAGAACGTTTTGTCATTGGAGCACAACTTGTGTTGTTTACAGTGACTTGGAATTAACTCGTAAAAATTTTCGTGCGTTGATTTTTTACGATTTCGACGTGGATTATCAAGACAGGAGTGCATCGATCATCTGACTTCGATGTAATGACGTAGGCTTTCAGTTGCTACTGAGACTTCGAGGTACAATCTTAGACCTAGGAATCAAGCTGCCCACTAAAGATGACTGTCGAAGTTGCAGTCGAAACGTTTGTATCTACATGTTCCTTTCAACCACGGCCCATCAGCACGGATCAACATCTTTGTTCATTCAACTTACTTCGACTTTCAACGAAGAAGCCCCATTCTTGGCCACTGTGAAACGCTGGTATAACGAAGTCAATCGTGACCGCAGTTCGCTCATGGACGAAAGTCGTGAAGGTCGTCCAACATCAGTTGTTGTTCCAGAAAGCACTGATGCTGTGCGCGAACTGATATTGCAAGATCAGAGACGCAATTATAATGTGGACCGAGCGTATGCAATATTCTCTGTACTAGAAAATAATGTACTTTGTTTTTTTTTCACGGATATTAATAAGTCATTTTCTTCAAAATGTTTGCTGCAAACAACTGAATATTTTGACGGTGCAAAACTTTCACGCCTTATCGCGTTCAACCACATTTTCTTTAATTCAGGTTCCTAAGGGAACCTTCGAAGAAATTACAAATGTATTAGTGTCTCTTATGTTTAAATTGTATTTACACGTGAAATGAAATGGAAGAACCTTTAGAACTCTTTTAACGGCAACCGTATGCACAACAATATGTAACCAGATTGTTATAATATTAAACTAGTTTTATATTGCTTTAACAAAAAATAGTTCATAAAAGTGTTCACAAAACCCTATGTACAAGAAAAATAGTGTCGCACAACATTTATTTGAAATAACTACACTTAACACTTCAACTGCCTCAAACTTTCTGAGTGCTGTTACGAGCGTTCTTAATAATTCTCGCGTTTCTGTCCCATAAGTCGCAAAATGTGTTGCCTACCCAAATGGTATCACTTTATAAACGCAAGCCGCAGTCTAGTTATAATCACGTCTCTGTGCAAGATCATCCTTGGACATTAGTATGACGAGCATCAGATAGTCGTTTCAATGGTGCACAAAAATGCTGAAGAAATACAATGGCGATCCATCAAAAGCCGTGTAAAACATTTACACGGCTGACGAATCTTGGATTTATGCATACGATCCCGAAACAAAACAGCAATCCACCGTGTGGGTCTCCCAAGATGAGGCAAATCCAACAAAGTAATTCGTGCCTAAAGCAGCCGTTGATGTATTCAAAAACCATGTTTTGGAAGTATCTCAGTCGGAGTGGAAAAAGTGTTACGAAAATTGGTTCGAGCACATGCAAAAGTGGAGAATATTCGGAAAAACAATAAAGCCATTTTCCTTAATAAATTACTGTCTTTCCATTATTAGGTTCAAAATATAATTAAAAACTCTCGTAGGAGATCGATAATGCTTGCATTTTGCGTCGTTTTCTGAATAAATTTTACGTTTACTGTTACATGATATACATGTATTTTAGTAGATATAACGTCAAAATTACTGTCATTATTTTATGAAAAGGTATACGTCACAGACATAATTTTTGGTTTTAAAAGCCGTTAATTAATAGTAACATTATAGTTCGTGTGTTAAATGTAGAACGTGTTAATAACATAACCGGCATAATGAATGCCTACCACATTAATCTAATGGACAAACCCCATAATGGTACCTATACAGATATACAATATTATGTAGGGCCTGTCAAATTTTACAGCCGCCATTTGCAAAATCAGCGTAGCGAATTAGGAATAATGTTCACGTTAGCAAACTTATTAAATAATCAAACAAAAAGCTTCAGGTATAAAAGCCACCGTCCATTTTCATAGGTAAACGTGACTCGTTCCAAATGGTAATTCACTTCATTAAGAACTTTAACCGCTGGCGACCTACATATATATATATATATATAATTCCACTTTGGTACGTAGGGCATTGTATGTGGATATATGTACATTGCTAATGCAAATTTTGACACAAATTTTGTAAATCAATATCCCATAAATAAGAACTGTAAGCGCTCACTGCGGTCCTACAACCCGAATCTTTATTCTACTATGGATTCCGGCCGTGAAAGCCTTTGTTCATATATTACAGGAAGTTGATTTAATATGTTTATAATTGCAACACGCTACAGGGACATCATCTATCAACAACAGACGATGTGGTAATAGTTAAAAATTTAATGGCAATCGCTATTTTTACTTTAATTAGACAGTGGAATGATTAATGCAGGCAGCAAATAAAAAATCATTTGCGGGATTGTAGAAGGAAAATTCAAATGTGTATTATCATCGATAATTGATTAGAAAAACGTAATTAAATTGCAGGTGCTTTGTGTAAAGGAAAAATTGTACCTTTGTTTCCCTGATTCCTGTAATCAAAACCGCGTTCTTAAACACTATGATATACTACAATAAGCAGGAATTACCCATAGATAGCAATATACTGCCAGGTACTTGATGATATTGCTTCAATTTAGTTGGTGGTTCAATAAAATAGCTCAAAGTAGATTAGGATTCTATCAGAGATTTCATTTTCAACGTACTTTACTCTATGACCCTATTATTTAAGCTTTTTAAATCTCATAACCCGGAGAGCAACTACCCAACATGCTATTGTAATTTGTGTCGCCTTGGTAATTTATTAACATAACAGGCGGGCTGAAAAGTTACTAGTATCAAATCCATATGATTTTTAGTTAGTCCTAACCTTCAAAAGACGGGTGTATAAATTTGACAGCTGTTGCATTATTAGTATCTGAGTTATAGCATTTTTAGTGAAAGAACTTTTATTACTTGGATAAAAAGGAATTTCGTGTATTAATAAAGCATTGCTTTTTGGCGAAAAAACAATACTGTTGAAACCTAGGCTTGGCTTGATAAACATTATTTGGACTTTGCACCAGGAAAATCAACCGTAAAAAAGTGGTTTGTTTGCTAAATTTAAACGAGGCGAAATGAGTACCGAGGACGATACACATAGTGGACGCCGCAAAGAGGCTGTTACCGATGAAAACATGCTAGCCTACGAACTTTTCAGCCAACATCATAAGTTCATACGATTTAAAAAGTTTAAGTTACGGGATTAGGTGATACGGTTAAGGGGTTTGAATCGCTTGGATTTAATATTTTGGGCTATTGTGTTTTTATACCATCTGTTAACCAACGCTCCTCCTAAAGAAGACTTTTGTATCCATTCGTATTCTTTCTAAACATTAAAAGACAATGCGTGTTCTTGAGACCTCATCGCTTTAATTGCTACTGATAAGTCTTAAGTCGTAACAATTAAGAAGGAAACAATTACTTTTATAATAGAAACTGTTAATCTGATACCGTACAAATGACGCTTTATGGTCTCGTTAAAACTTTCGTTTATAATTAACTGAAAAAAGCTATTTTTTGTGTCAGGTAAATGGTACGATGAAACATGATAGGAATTCTATACATATACAGTATTTTATAGCTGTGTGGATAATAGAGATAGCAATTCAAGGAACTGTCTGTTGTACCGTACCTCCTAGTAGAAGTTTTCATGGTCAAGGTCACTTTTAAATTATTAACTTGAATTTGCTGCGCCAGTGGTGGCAATTAAGTTAATGAAACATGAAAAACAGAATTTTGGCGTGACCTTTTCTTTTGATGCGCATCAAAAACGCAGAACCGAAGGTACAACTTTGCGAAGTTTCGTGACTGTAACAATGCCGCTAATATTCATTACTGTAACTCAACTTTCAGGTTGAAAGACGCCGAATGAAGAAGTACGATAAGGGTTCGGGGGGGGGGGAACAATTGTTCTGCATTGTGCGAAATAAATCATTGATAGCAAGTCGTGGTGGAATATTTAGCTATCATGGAATAACACAAAACAATATCTTATTTCGAACGCCTTAAGAACGATTCGAATGTTTATTTCATTTAGACACGACACGTGTATGTTACAACACGAACACCCTCAATTTATTATGAAGTAGCTATTACCTCTCATGTGAACGGTAAAGCTCCTGAAGACATACAAATATTCAAATATTACAAATTCGATATTGTAGATTTTAAACATTGCAGAACTGTAAAGTCGGGCTACATTACCCCATGTCTGATTATTTTGCACCAAACGTATAAAAGTATATTATTTACGTATAACGCAGGGAAAGACATGCATATTTCATTCACGTTTAATTTTTCTTTTTCGGCATAAAACACCAAACAATTGTTTATTGTACTCGACAATATCGTTTCGATCTACGTGATCATTATCAAGAGTATTACTAATTACGTAAATCGAAACGATATTATCGAGTACAATAAATAATTGGTGAAACTTTTTCCATTCTTTTATTTATTTTCTCTTTTGAAGTCATAAATGTTTCACAGTAAGTGCACCCTGGAAAGTTTAAATTTTAACCAAAATAGTTGTCGAGCATAATAAGAGTTTTAAAATTTATGTCATTCATCCCGTGACTATTTTTACAAAAAGGAAGTTCTTAGTCAGGTGATGGGTAGGGGTTTGTCTTCACGTGTTATCATTGTTTCATCATCTATAAATTTGGAATGTCCGTTAATATCGCAAGCGGTAAATTTTTATGATGAGTAGCAGATGAGCACATATTGAGTACCTACAAGTTGACAATGTGAAATTTAATTTAATTTTCAAATATAGGAAACTAAATATTTAAAAAGACAGTAGGTTTGCTTACATTTAGTGAAATTGTTTTTTATTTACTGAAACTTTATTGCGAATTTCTGAAAATTGACAATTCGAATTACTTACACAGTAAAGTGATAAATGAAGCACAACCATCCTATTGGATGTTCGAGGAACACGTACGTCCGTTCCTGGAACGTTTTCCCTTTTTTATGATGAAAGACATATTTCGTTTTGAACGCCTGGTCGATCGGGAGATATATGGGATAATAAGGATCTGGGACGCCTTGTGGCGCGTCTGACGTTTCCGCCAAATCGCCCTCGTCGATCACATCGTCCGCCTCGACTACATCTTTGGACTTATTGTTTTTAAACCGCTGTTTTTTCTTAAGCGGGGTAGGAATTCTCTTGTGGTTGCTCTCCACTATCCGAGTGGTCCTATGACCACGGAGTCGATGGAGGAAGGGAATCCTCTCTGTTGTTTCAGATTCCGTAAGTTCATCTTCACTTCCACCAGCTTTGAACCTGAAAAGGATCGAAACGAGAATTTTAACAATATGGTCTTCATAAATTTAAGTTTTTATTGGTATCAATCTAATTAAATTCCTAAGAATTAAATTTCAACCAATACTTTTATCCTCGCTCATCAAGGAAAATTGAAAAGGTAATTCCTGGTGAGAAAACAATTAATCAATTTTTCGAGCTCGACCTAGACATTGATGACTGCAACTGATATGCATTCATTATGTTGATAGTACTGCACTAACTTTGCGTGTTGAAAAAAAATGTACTAAAAGAAAATAATACATACGCTACCCTTGTTTGGCACTGGGGTGGTATTAATTAGTAAACAGTTTTAAAATTATTACTATTGCAAGGTTAATTACGTATTATTGATCGAATTTATGTGTAGACATATAGTCCATTGAATTCTATTAAATTCTAAACTGAAATTTCATTTGACGCGAGCTAAATAAAATTTCACGATACGTTTTCAAAGATTTCATAAAAAAGAAAGAATGAGGGACTCAGATATATGCATTTAAAAATTATTATTGTTAAATATCTGGGTTATTTATCTAAACAACGAACTTTTACCAATGTTAAGACCTTAATCCACAATACAATTATTTATTTTTTGTAAGAATAACCGAAGATAGTTTAAAAGAATAACGTTGTTAAATTTAGCCTCAGGAATATTTCTACAAAACTGTTTCATTAATCAACTTTACTAATTCTTAAGTTATGGAGTCATAAGTTTCGGGACATAAACTTCGAAAATTAGAATATTACAGAAATCATCAATTTATCTAAAATGATCTTTTCAAGACTACCATAAAACTCTGAACTTCAAATACAATTATTTTTCGAGGTTTCTTTTTGAAAATTACATAGAAACTTTTATATGTCACTCTGTAGTGTAGTGTATATAAATCTTTTAAAATGTGCTCAAAATTCCACTTATTAAGTGAATATGAATTGATTTAATTGACAAAATATTTACCTTCCATCTTCATCGGCGGTATCGGTCCCGGGATCGTCTTCCGACAGCGGTGACGGTTCTGTGTTTCTGTTTTCATTTCTCCGTGGATCGATATGATTGATGGGACTCTTGAGAACGCTGAGTACCAGACTCTCTTCATCTCCTCCACCGCCGTCGGCCCGTTTTCTCGAAGATCCTTCACCACCAGGATCGATTCCACTACCGCAACCGTTATCACTTCGCGTGGCCGGTACCAGGCTTAGCCTCCTGGACGTACGGTAGAGGTTCTCTTGCTCGGAACGATTCATATCTCGTAACATCACAAATGACAGCATTGGACGCGCCGGTGCAGGATAAAGATGGTAACGGTGCAACGTTGGCAACGTGAGATTGGTGGTTTATTAACGGAGCCATTCACATCACTCGTGTTATCATCACTGTGTGTGATGCAAATTAACGTGACACTTAGGTTATGTTGCATTTGGAGGAGGAATTTGGTACCGGTTTGATGACAACGGCTTCCGATATTGTATTCATGATTCTATTATTCTAATAAAATTAGATCTGGAGGTGAATGCTGTTTATGAGTAGACGGAATTGGACCACATAAAAATCTATAATGACATTATAAAAGCTTGCTTACATGAAACACCACAATTTCGCTTATAATCATATCTAGGAGGGAGGAGTAATTTGTGAGTTATATACATTAATTGTCTCCTACTCTTTAGCAAGTGTTAAATTTAGATTAATCCTAAAGACGTAATGGTTTTAGGACGAGCTATAGGTGAGGTAATACGAGCTCAAGTATTTGATTTAGGTTACATCGATATCTATTATGACGTCACGGTCCTAAAGGCGACCATCAATAATCAACTACAACATTTCTACCTGCACTTTAGCAAATATGCACCTATACTAAATGGATATGTTTTTAGAGCGAACTTATGCGAGCCTAAAGCACGACTAATGTAGTTTGTGACGGCTACGAATCTAAGTCTAAAATGATCATTGTATATTACTGTGTTCTGGTCTTATCTAAAAGAAACGAAAGTCGATGCATATCGTTCTAAAAACGTTAGCTTGGAACGTCGTCTAATGAGTTTGAAACAAACAATGAATAAAATCCTTAAATACGTAGATGTTAGGCAGAGGCGGTTCACAACCTTTATGAAATAATCTTTTATATAAAACTTAAACAACAGGATTGTGTTAGAAGTTTTGTAATATTCGATTTAGTTACCCACCCGCTCAAACGTTTGGAAAAGCACAATTCCATGAAACACTGTATAATTGTAAAATCAAATATACACTTTATTTGTTCTTGATGTATCATATCCTAAATGCTTTTGGATGTCTTTGGATGACCCAAAAGTACAAGAAAATTAAATGGAATTCCATGAAACTGAATTAGATAAAATATTTATTTCTAAAATTCCACATTATTATTCTGATATCATTCACACTTATGGCGGAAAATATTTTTCACAGTCTTATACTATTATAAGTAGTATTAATAGTGTTAATGTTAATTAATAAAAACTTAAATCACCCCATTCAACAAAAATTAGCAGCGTTGCATTGCATAACACATAGATTATTAAACTTACCCTTGAATAATGAAGATTTTAATACAGAGAAAACCACTATCAAACAGATAGCACTAAATAACGGATAATCCTCAAAATTAATAGAAGATCTTATTAATAAAAACAAAAAGTAAAAACTCATCAATCGGCGTATATAAAAAACCAAAACATTCCAAAATCCAAGAATTATAAATCCATTTTATACATAGGAAACACATCAAATGTAGTTGCTAAAAAAATAAAACAACAATCTACAAATTTCATTCAAAACTGCATACAATTTATCCAAATATTAGTAAATAGTACTGATAAAAACGAAAAAATTAATTCAAATGGAGTATCTAAATTAAATTGCAATAATTGCAATGCAATATATATATGTATAGGCCAAACAGGAAGATATTTCAAAGAACGAATATAAGAACACATTAGAAATTATAACGGCACTTCACCGTTTGCTAACCATATAAAAAGCAACAAACACCCATTCAGTTTAGGAGAAAACCTTAATATTTTACATGTTGAGAAAAAAGTTAGACATGTTGGAGACTTTAGAAATTAAAGTACATGTGAAAAATAATAATATATATATATGAAATAAAAAATATATGTAATTCAATAATTATAGATAAAGTAGTAGACGCATCCCCACTTAGAATGTAATAATGTTTAAGAAAATCTGTATCAATACTTCTTCTGAAAATGCCCTAGTAGGGTGAAGCTATTTAGTGGAAATTAAAGTGTGTTTATTTATTTATATTCATCAATACGATTCCCAATTTTCATAAAGCAAAGGCGCAAATAATAAGTGCTAATGAGAGGTTCAGTGATGTTGAATATGGATTCTAAGGTTAGAACGTTTGATTAGGTTAAAATAGATCTACTTAGTGTCCTCGTTTCTTTTTTGATTATTATTTGCACCACGTCGAAGAAACCACCTGGCTTATTTATGGAACAAGGGAAGATTGAACGGAAAACTGGGATTTGGAAGGTGAATTATAGGAAGCTTTGACACTATAAATCGCGGAAGGGTTTTGGTTAAAGACTACGACACTGTTACACAGCCACTACCATATTTTACGGCGAGAGAAGACATGGGCAAATTGGCGTCAGGATTTAGAGCTGGTAAAATAATCAAACAAAATAAGTAAATAATGAATGAAAAGATTGGCCTCGAACAAAATGATACGAATATACAGATAGTCTACCTCGCTAGATTTACGAAAAGGTTTTACCCACATCATGATTTGGCATATATGTATCTAAATCTAAAAAACAGTTATTGAGTTGTGTATTCTGTTTTGAATTTAGGACAAAAACCATCCTTTTAGACATGAACAAAGACACTTCACCTTTGAAGAAGTGTTAATTTTGTATACAGTTCAATTAATAAAACACAGAGTTTAAATGTTCACTAATTTATTTAAAATTCTAAACAATGTTAAAATCTAACACTCTAATATTGCTAAAAGTAAAAAATTAACGATGTTAGAAAATTTAGAAATAAGGAAATGTCTTCACAATAAACAGAACATTGTAAATAACCAACTAGAACTGGGACAAACCCCATCCCCTCTTTTACTTTGTGAACTGTAAATGTATATAAGCTGATTCGTCATACACACGTCAACTTTAGTAATTATACTCTTGATAATGGGCTATGCCCGAAACAATTGTCGAGGAATTTTAAATAAATTAGTGAACATTTGAACTGTGTGTTTTATTAATTATTACATAATGTTTCACAATAAATGCACCTTAGAAATTTTAAATTCGTATACAGTTTAGTTTAGGAATTTGATTATATACTTACCCTGAAATAAACAAATAATAATGCATATAAATTTCAACAGGTTTATTTAACTTGACAATTGTTTCGCCAAAACCTTGTTTTACATGAAACTTAAAAACTATTGCATACAGGTTGACTTACATAGTACTAATTTTTAGTGGAGGGGATGGGGAATATGTTTAGTAATGGTGATTGACTAAGGTCGATTTGTTCGTTCATTAATAGCTAGTTTCTTTTAAGTTTATTGATTTCTAGGGTTTCTAGGAGCGATAATCTATAGTTATTATGTTAAATGCAACATTATTAATTCGTCGTTAAATTCATAGTTTTGGGAAAGTAGATGGTTGGCATAATTAGACTCCAATTTTTTGTATCGATAATAAATTCATTAAAAATAATAAGAGCAAAATATATAAAAATTACAAATCAGGTATTTATAAATTGGAATGTAAATCATGTGATATGTTTTATATTGGAAAAACTAGTAGAAATTTTAAGACCCGAATATCTGAACACAAAAGGTCATATCGATACAAGAAATTAGAGTCTAGTTATGCCAACAATCTACCTTCCCAAAACCATGAATTTAACAACGAATTTAAAATGTTGCATTTAGAAAATAATAACTATGGATTATCGGTCCTAAAAACGCTACAAATCAATAAATTTAAAAGAAATCAGTTACTAATGAACGAACAAATCGACCTATGTCAATCACCATTACTAAACATATTCCCCATTCCCTCCACTACAAATTAGTATTATGTAAGTCAACCTGTATGCAATAGTTTTTAAGTTTCATGTAAAACTTCTGATGAAGTCAATGTTTTGGCGAAACAATTGTCAAGTTAAATAAACCTATTGAAATTTACATGTGTTATTATTTGTTTATAATGAACTTCAACTAAGCATCAGTAGACTCTACTAAGTTTACTCTAAAATAATGGGAATAAATGGAAACTAACTTGTGCTTTATTGTTTTCAATTCTTTTGCGTCAGACTTGATATAGTAATTTGATGATACCGATCGCGTGATGGAAACTAAAACGTTGAAGTAATTAATGAGTTTGTTTTTGAAGTTTACCTTCTCTGGATATGTTAATCATATTTTGTCAAAAATGTTTTATTATGTATCAAAGTTCATCTACGTGAAAAATTGCGTAAATGTTTTCGTTAAAACGCCGCATATTTTATCATTTGTTTTAGTTAACGGAAATGACACAAAATCGATGTCTTTCTAAAATGTGGCCATCAATTTGAGTCTATCAGCAACATGATAAAATACCCAACGAAATCAACTTAAATCCCGAGTTTCTAATACTCCTGTATTAACATAATATCATTTACAAATATTATTTGGTGAAAAAAAACAATTAGTATTGGTTACATATTTATGTCACTTCAAACACATTCAAGTAAGTCCTTTATGAAATCAATCAGCATCATAACCATATCAAAAAATAAAAATAAAGACAGAAGAATTGAATAAAACCAACATCACGTAATTTGAGAAAATTGATTTATCCAAAAAAGAAGGTAATAAAATCCTTATTCGTCTACTTATAAAGGATCACAGATCCCACATTTGGAACGTGTCCTACAGAGTAGGCACAGCGCATCGAAAGCATATCCCACGACCGGTTTCGACCTGATATCATGTGGCCTGTAAAGACCTTTGTGCCAGCGCCCACCTGATTATATCCGATAGGTCGAAACAGGTCGTGGGATATGGCTTTCGGTGCGCTGTGCCTACTGTGTAAGACGTGTTACAAATGTGGGATCTGTGATCCTTTATAAGTAGACGAATAAGGATTTTATTACCTTCTTTTTTGGATTGTTATCTTCGTCTAATAATCGTTCGGAATCAACAGTGTAATTCAATGCCAGTAGGGATACTAGCCCTCGGAGTAGTTGTTTCTGTTGATTCCATATTTATATTTAAAATTGATTTATATAACTCAGGTAGAGTAATGTAGTAATAGAAGAAACTGCATTTGTTGCGAAACACAAAACGATTCCATGCTGAAACATTAATTTTCAAGAACAGTACTCTTACAAGTTCTTCGATATTTCATCCAACCCAACAGACATGCAGCGCGATCTCGATCTAATTAGATCTGAACAACACTGTTTAGACAGTCTCGATAAATCACCAAATCGAAGAATCTCTTTAAAGGTATGTTCGCTCAATTTCACCAGTTTCTTTCAAATAATAACTTGAACAATTATCAGTAATCGAAGTAGTAAGTATATATTTAATACAAGCTGAAATACCCGGAATTGCATGGGTACGAACAAATTACCTTGAGGAAATTTTCCGAAAATATGAAAATATTATTTTTCGTCAGATGGGATAATCCTAACACTATAGATAAATTATTACACAAAAAATTAAAAAGAAATAGTATCAACCTAATTTTCTCTATGCAAAAACCAGGTAAGAAAAACAACATCTGGCGAAAAATCCCATACTATGGAAATATAAGTGAGATATTAGCCTTAAACAATTTAACACCAATGCAGCATATTTCAACCAATTTACATTAGGTATAGAATAAGATGACTGATAAACTCGACATTCTTAGAAAAAGCGGTGTATACGAAATTACCTGTTCGGATTGTCCGGCCGTATACATTGGTAAATCCAAAAGAAAAGTGTTGACCAGATTCAATGAACATGTGAATTATTTTAAATTAAATAAACATGTTTCGGGATTAGCCAGCCATCTTATTGATAACAACCACAGTATAAAAAAAAGCAATAAATCAAATAAAATTATTACAAATGACCAAATAGATTTTGGAAATAACCCCTTGTTAGAACCTGATATTGTAACCCCTCCCTAAAATCATTCACTATAAACAGAAATGTACATTAGAATATTATTTAGTATAATTGATACTCCTGACGATGCCCTTATAAGGCGAAATACGTATAGAGTTTAGTTAATAAATTACAGTGAAAGTTTTCGAAGTTGTTTTATTTCAAAAGAATGCATTACTGAATTATTCAAGAACATTCTGAAACTTTCCAAAATTTTGGCATAATTATCTTACTATCAATGGGTTACCAAGGGCTATCTATTACCATAGCTGCGAGTGCAACAATTGTGGAAAAAACGTATATGAACACACATCGCTTTTATATACATATATTGATTTTAATCCGATTTCAAAACCGTTTCAATTAATTATTTAGGCAGCTAAAACAGTTGTCATCGATAACTGTAAATGTATTTGTATATGTATATTCCTTACGAACTATTGATTGACTAAACTTGTTTAAATGAACAGTTACCTAAAGAAAAAGCTTCTATTCTTGTTAATATCAAGACCCAATGAATCGTCTCTAATGTAAATGATTCACGATTAGGTAGTCATAAACAGATGTGGTAATTCATTTTTGTTCTCTTCAAATTTTCTTCGAAACCTTTACAAACGGATGTGGTTAATTGATTGAATAACATCGCATCAAAGATTGGTCAATATTAGTTAACCATTAGCAGTCTATCTAAATTGAGTTTCTGAAATTAAATTCGTTTACATATTTACCAACCCTTCGTCGCAGAGTTAAACGGAGTGTGTGACGAATTGCTGGTCAACAAGCATAAAATATTACCTAATCGTATTATGTCGTAAATGTTTTTCTAATTGACTTCAATTAGCAAGAACGAAGGAATTGAAAGATTTATACTTCAGTATTATTTATTAAATTTAAACAAAACGTTGCCGTATTTAAATTTTATCGTCTAGGTTTTTTTTAAATCAATTGTAAAGGTCTGCTTTCTTCACTACACAATAATGTGCTAACATCTATGGTGCAAACGTAGATAAGTTTGTAAAGCAAATCGGTGAAGCTATCTCATCCAGTATTCTGCAATTAGCTTACCATTTAAACGTCTAATTGAAAGTTGAAACTATGTTTTCGTTTTAATTAAAAATCGTGAATTTTTGACGTATCGGACGTGTTTAAATGTCAATATGCGCTTATAGCGGTCATAGATATACTATCTCGTCATGATTAGATTGTGAGTAAAATGTGCCGTAGATAACTGTACCAATCCGCCCAAATTTGGACTGGTTCAGCTAGTTAATTAGTTCAACACCTAGAAATGCGATTCAGGCTTTTTGCAATGTTTATACGATAAACTATGAATGGCCACACAACTTTTCAAAGCTTTATTTTCATCGACCAATAATTTACACCAATTAAAGATGATTTATCATGTTTTGGCGGGAGATTCACCATTTATTAGAAAAACATTATAAAATGAAACTTTGGACAAGGAACAAAAAAAAGACAATCGCGGTAATCATAAATTTTTTAAATAGAGTATGAGGCTTGTGAGCCTATAATAAGCTGCACGTTTTTAACACTTGTATGCGGCTCGGTTAATTATAGCTCGCTCACCTATTTCTCATCCTAAAAACATTGTTCTTTTTCTGCACCTTACTGGAACAACGTAACTTCGTATTTTATACAGTAAGCGGTAAAATCGTTATAATATTCTTTTTTTTTTTTGACGAATTTGAAACAAAATATCATAATTATTGTATCAGTTTCTCAAAATATTTTAATTAGTTTTCATTCTTGCATTATTAACTATTAGGTATTAAAAATTGACATTTTCATTGTAAAATGTTATATTGCGATGGATTTGTTACTGTTATTTTTAACAACACACCATATTTTACAATATTTAAAAAATTGTTGATTTTGAAATTTATGATTGGTTTACAAACATAAAGAAACACACCATTTTTGTAGATCACAGTCATACAGTAAGTTACTCATATGTCATTCTCAAATTAATAACAAACTAAACAACAAGAATAGTTCAATAATTAAATATTCGTTGTTTAAAAATTAGAAAGGCTATAAAAAATTGTAAACTTAAAATTAAAATTAATTTAGTATTATTTTTTTTTAGTTTACCTAAATAATTTTACCACCAAAAGCCATTGTCATCAATATAACATAATCGATAATATAACAGATTGTTGATTTTGTTGTTTGCTGGCGTTTTAAAACATTTTAATTATTCGAAACTTGGCAAATATTACAGTTAGTGTAATTAATCACGTAAAAAAACTTAACCTGTAACACACGTTAATAATTACATTTTTATTATATAGTGTTGAGTATTTTGTTTTTAATTCGCGTACGGAGGTTGAGTCGCGTGTTATTCGGATGGGACCTAGGGAGACGACGGAGAAGAGGTCCAAACGACGACGCTTACCGAGACCGTGAACCAACTGTTGGTTGGATGCGCAGAGCAATGGCCATCACGACGCTAAGCGTCGGCATCGATTTGACCCCACTGCCGCCGACACCGTCTCGCGCTTCCAAATACAAACACAACAAAAAACCAAACACGAAGACGACTCACTAGGTAGATACCCTTCATCAAGTTCGTCTCTATAAATGGGTTAACCAAATTTTTGTTAGTCCTTTTGTCAACAGATATGACGGTCAGAATGTAAACGATTTTGTTGTTAAAAAATTGTGGAAATTCAAAAGATTAATCAATTGTGCGAAAGTTCAAGGGTCAGACAATGGGAAATAAAGACAGAAGCAGTTGAGGTTTATTGGTCAAGCGTTTGACTGACAATCACGCCATGCATCGCCACTTCACGATAATTGTTTTACATATTATATAAATCTTCTAGAGGTTACTCAAGTTTGGTGGCCTTTTAAATGTTTTAGAAAAAGGAAGAAGCTCGCTTCCTTGTGTGGCCTGCTTAAATAACACGTGATAGCGAATGATAATATTTTGATAATGTTTTAAGATTATCCTAATTCTGTTTTATAACAGTTCGTAGGCTAGCATAGAAAAAACTATTTCTTTTTGATAGAATTTAATTTTATTATTCAATATAGTTCCCTTCGAGGGCGATACAACGATTATACCGGTCATACAATTTTTCGATACCATTTTTATAATACGATTTGTCTTTAGCCTCAAAATAGGCTTCAGTTTCGGCGATTACGATTACCTCTTCATCGGCGCGAAATTTCTGTCCAGCGAGCAGCGAGCATCATCTTGAGGTCTGAGAACAGAAAAAGGTTGCTGGGGGCCAGATCTGGAGAGTGCGGTGGATGTGGAAGCAATTCGAACCCCAATTCATGGAATTTTGCCATCGATTCATTGATTTGTGCATTGTCTTGATGAAACAGCACTTTTTTTTCTTCAAATGAGGCCGCTTTTCCGCGATTTCGTCTTTTAAACGCTCCAATAACGCTACGTAATAGTCGCTGTTTATGGTTTTCCCCTTTTTAAGATAGTCGATAGTCAATGAATATTATACCAGAGCATCCCAGAATACTGACGTCATAACCTTGCCAGCCGACATTTGCGTCTTTTCACGCTTTGGAGCGACTCCGGTGTGAAATGATGGAACCGTGTTTCATCCATCGTCACATATTGACGCAAAAATTCGGATTTATTACGATTGAACAGCTCCAAACATTGCTTAGAATCATCGATTCGATTCGTTGTTGTTTTTTGGTCGATTGTGAGCTCGCGCGGCATCTACTTTGTATAGAGTTTTCGCATATCCAAATATTCATTAACGATATGACCAACACGTTCCTTTGATATCTTTAGAGTCGGGTATCTCAATCAACTTCACTTTACGTGTATCAAAAATTATTTTGTGGACTTTTTTGATGTATTCGTCGGTAACAGCCTCTTTGGAGCGTCCGCTGCGCTGCGTGCATCGTCCTCAGTGCTCATTTCGCCTCGTTTAAATTTAGCAAACCACGTTTCTACGGTTGATTTTCCTGGTGCAATGTCCGAAGTCCAAATAATGTTTATCAAGCCAAGCTTTGGTTTCAACAGTATTTGTTTTGCCAAAAAGCAATGCTTTATTAACACACGAAATTCCTTTTTATCCATTTTTTCAAAGTAACAAAAGTTCTTTCACTAAAAATGCTATAACTCAGATACTAATAATGCAACAGCTGTCAAACTTATACACGCGTCTTTTGAAGGTTAGGGCTAACTAAAAGTCATATGGATTTGATACTAGTAGCACCATCTATGGGTCAGACTATGCACTTTTCAGCCCGCCTGTTAAATTGCACGGGCAAGTATGTGTTAATCTAAAACCAGACGTAGTCTATTCCAACAATCATTTTCTTATTTAAGATAGTAAGTATTGATTTCATTTTAAGTGTGTTTTTGAAGTAAATTTTCTTATGCTGCAACTGATCGTCGGCCATTCGAGGAGATTGGAATTTACTTCCATTTAGCGATTTACTCAGCCTGTAAGGTCATCACTAAGATTGAATCAAAGTCGTTTGAATTGAAGGATTGAAGACTAGCAAGAAGCCAAATTAATAGAGGCGACCTCACGAGCAGCGTCGCGTTTGAAAGTTGATAGGCATTATGATTATGTCCATTAAAAATACAGGTAAAAAAAACACGGATTAAAAATTAAATAACAGGGCAGTCTTTTACAAAGAAATTTTCGACGCTAATAACCTAGATATAACCTAATCCTAAGAGTAAAAAAAAGGAATACAATTTTTAGCCTTTTTGAGAGGATTACAACATGAGATAAAAAGACAAAACAACCAAGCAAGAGAGTTGCCATTTCTGAGGTATCCTTTGTCGCTAAGTTAGAATCTGGCCTCACATCATCAAGATTTTGAAACATTTTAACTCCAATATCCAAATATTGCTCATTTGGCGTTTTTGGATTGGAAATTAGGGTATCCTGAAATTTTAATATTTTAGGGCAATTCTGTATTCTGTATTCCAAGTGCCCTCACTTTTTCGAAGACATATCCATAGAATTGTTTAAATACAATGTGTGTTAATGGTTTCAGTACTATTAAATAAGAATCGCAATGGAAAGTAGTCATTTTTGATGTCTCAAATGATGGGTTCAACTGTGACCACACAAAACCTTTAACATTTTGTAGTTTGAAGAAATCCTAGTCTTAAAACCAAACAAGCCAAATTAGCATAATTCGAAGTTTAAAATTGAGATGTTCAAAATACGAATATGGCGGAGCAATTCTGAAGTCGGATTCAAATTCAACGACAAAAGATATCTCGAAAAATGACTAATCTTTAGATAGTTTTGTCACAAAAAGGTTAGAATAACTTAAGGGCTTCTGCCGTTATCATTTGGTGAAACATGGTCCAAAATTAAAAATTAAAATTAAAATCAAGCAAACTTGGGAATTTCACTTAAAAACTTTATTAAAAACTCGATACGTATTTCACCTTATAAACCAAACAGCAAATAAATTAATTTATAGTACATCCTAAGATGGTGGAGGTTGAAGAATGTTTGGGTCCAATAGGGGATTGTTGCTAAAATCTAGTTGCTCGTTGGTGATATTTTTATTTTCTTTTTTAGCTTTATCTATTTCTAAAATTTCGTACCTTTCTAGTATTGGGCCTCCTTTTAAATGATGTAATAATTTTATATTTCTTTTATTTATGCTATGGTTATTTTCAATTAGATGAGTGGCTAAACTCGAGGCATGTTTATTGAATTTGACATAATTTACGCGTTCGTTGTATCTGGTTAGAATATCTCTTTTTGTTTTGCCAATGTGAATAGCCGGGCAGTCTGAACAATTGATTTCATATACACCGCTTTTATGAAAGGTGTCAGATTTTCCAGTCATCTTATTGTTAACCAGAAACTTGCCTACACTGAAGTTATTAAAATAAGCCGCATTAATATTAAACTGCCTAAGTGTCTTACCTACCTTTTTGCTAATGATACTATAATATGGAATTTTTGCTCAGGTATTATTCTCTATCTGACTTTTATAATGGAAAAATATTATTACTAAATAGTTTTAATTTTTGATTTAACATTTTGTCTATGATTATTGAATCATAACCATTATTTCTTGCGATGGTTTTAATAGTATGTAGTTCTTGACTGAAAGCTTCCTGTTTTAAGGAAAATAGGTAAGAAATTTTAAAAATCTAAAAAGCTAAAAATATCAGCAACGAGCAACTAAATTTCGGCAACAATCCCCTATTGGACCCAAACTGGAACCAAACATTGTTCAACCCCCACCCTCTTAGGATGTACTATAAATTAATTTATTTGTTGTTTGTTACTTAGTATATTTTTGTTACCCTTGAAGATGCCCTTATATGGCGAAATACGTATCGAGTTTTTTAATAAAGTTTTAAGTGAAATTCCCAAATTTGTTTGATTTAAATTTTAATTTTTAATTTTGACAAAAAGGTCGCTAAAAGTTTTTATGAAGTTGTGGTTGGGATATTCCAAAATCCACATATAATGTGGCAATTTTGAGGTAAGATTCAAAATCAACAGCAAAGTACGTCGGAAATAACATCTCTGGCTTAAGCTTCCTGATCTAAGAGGACTTCTGTAATTAAATACTACATTCGGGAACAGTTTTACTACTTAACTACATTAAGCTATATTACCCTAATAAGAGGGAATAAAACACGTATCCGCGAATTAAAGTTGGCTTAGCATGACAATTTAAACAAATACTATAAAATAATAAATACGTAACTGTAATTGTATCACCATTTATTGGTAACTGTAGTTGTAATTCTTGTAGCTCATCAAGAGGTCAGAAATACATTTGTATATGTACCACTTATTTATAAGAAGTCGTATTCCTTTTTTTATTTAGAAAATTAAGTCCGATCACACTCTATCGCTATCATCATTTATCGCTTCATTTCAATTGAGATTATGTAAAATAAAAATCTTTTGAGACGCTTCATTTATTTTTTGTATTTATTACGAAACTCATGGATCAACGTTATTCAACATTGTATTTACCAAAAAAGTTATTAGAACTGGAACAATATTAAACAAAGTAATTTAGGACTTTTTTAACTTCTTCAAAGAATTTACATATTATTGACTCATTTACTTCGTATTTTCTGAATGTTGTATGGCTTTAGAGACTGCATCAACACGTTTTCCGCTAAAGTCTGAACAAGAGCCAAATTACCATACTGAATATTCTTAAAGATTACGCTACGAAACCTTATTAAAGTTAAGTTTCTGGATAAATTATCACCTTTATCGTCGTGAAGTGCAATGAGTAACAGCTACGAATCGATAATTGATAATGATAACAATAGATACTTCGAAATATATAAGGTGTCTGACAGACCAAATCATACTTAAAATGAAGAATAAAATAATTGACTAAATGAATACCAAGACACGATCACATTCAAACGTTCACTTTAATAGCATTTTACTCTACAATTTTTTCGACCATGTGACATAAGAAACTAATGAACATTCGACTTCCCCAAACAGAACGATTTACTTTATTTCAATCCCAAGAAATCATACGAAGCGAGACTGAATAACCTGAAAAAATGAAAACCGAAATTGAAAAGAACTACGTATTGAAATATTTACAAAATAATAAAAGAATAATATTTGAAAAGACAAACACAATAAAACTACAATTAGAAAAATCAAGCAAAAGATTATGGCAAGTAAAGTCGCCACAATATATTAAGAACAGAAACAGGAGTAAAGAAAGTCTAGATAAGTGTCACATAGTGCTTATAATTTAGAAAATTATATTTTTTATTTTCATTTATTCAAAAATAGATTCGGGTTAATTTACGAAACACGGAAGCGTTATTTAAAACTTCATTATATTTATTTTTATACATTCAGTAATGGCCAAGTTCTAGTTGTTGAAAATGCAAATAATCACTAGGTGGGGTCCTATAAAGAGTCAGGGTAAATCTTTATCGAAGAAATTAAGTAAATCGGTGAAGCCAATGAAGATGTTTGCTTAGTAGAGTACGCCCAGGGGTCCATCGAGTTTAGGGAAACGTCGTATGCGAGGAGTACTGGCGTTGGGTGTGACCCTATCCCGAATTTCTGGGTAGGATTTAATCTCCCAGTTTGACCCCTGGCTCTTCACTTCTAATATTTCATTTAGTTTTACTGGTTTATTTAGTTAATTAGTTTTTTACAAATATACGTTACAAAAACGGAAAATAGTTGAACAGTTTGTGGGGTGCAACTGTTATGAAACATACTTAATGAAGTAAAAAAAAACAAACAAAAGGAAAGTTTCACCAAATTTTATTAGAAAAATCCTAACAAGTTTCGGTTAACGCAACCATTTCGCAAGCCAAGCGACTCCCAATCTAGGATACCTTCAGAAGGCATCTTCGATACATTAGAAATGGTTAGAAATGTGGGAAACTCTAGTCTTCGAACTAATGACCTTGTAATAATGATCATTGTCAATCACCCTGTATACCTAGATAAATTTTCGTTGCATTAGCTCCATGTGCCCGCTTCCTCCATGAAGAGACTTTCCGATTAATTATTAATAGGATTACGCAACCTAGTTTCTTTGCAAAATCTTCAACTAAACATAATAAACGACTTCTAGCTCAGGTGTAAATTATTAATTAGACTCGAGTGCTTTTTGTTGTAAATTACGTTCAGTGGTGGTTTAATTCACCAAATTACCGCACAGAACTGAACTCGGTTAGATGGACGTCCCGCCAGGACATTGTATTGTCCCAGTCGTTCCCATTATTACGCTGCAGGAACGACAATTTCTCACACTATCAATTTAAATGGTTATATTATACTATCACAGCTATGTGTTGATTCAACTAAAATTTTTGATAGGAACTAGCTTTGTTAGAACTGTGTCTTTCGACAGGTAACATGTAAGGACTTAGGTTTTATAAATTTTGCATGGCCAAATACGTTCACAACCCCTGATGGTTATTTTTTACGAAACACTTTTGGAAATTAAAACAAATACCCCTATTCATGGAACGCTATAATAAAATTGATGGTTTCCACTAATGCATTGGTTGGTAAATTATGTTACTTTTTCTTAATATTAAAATAATTAACAACTTTGCCTTATTAATGTTTCAATATATTGGAGTATAACTCTACAATTATTTCAACTTTTAAGCGTTTGTCAAGAGTAATAAGTTACTAAAATTATTCTACGTTTGTGTTTCATTCCCACCAGCTGCTCGTGCTGGTGGGCGGGCAGTTCCTCCGACCTACACTGTAGTGCAAAGCCGGGGGGTAGGGCGTAATGCCCTCTTCAGCCGTCTTTCAGGAATCGTGGGAATGTGTGGTTAGTGTGGTTAGGGAGAGAAAGGTCAGATGGACGAAATGAAGACAGGTGTTAAATAAATAAGTAGTTTAAGTTTGTTAGTAGTGTTTAAATGATTATATAAATAGCTGTAAATATATAGTTGTTAAATAAATAAGTGAACTAGAAAATTCGTTACAGTAGAAATGTCATCTACAATTGTCTTAGTCGATCAAGCCTTTCTCATGAGCATCAAGGTACTCATATCGTATTATACTGTGATTATTAATTATATTTGATGGTAATTACTGAAATTACTGAAAATGTAGTGGGTTTTGTAATAACAGGTTATTTTCGGCAAATGTCTGGTCATACAAATAGGTACATTAGACACATGAAAATGTATGATAGAATCGGCGACAATTTATGCTAATATCAGAACCATTATTTGTAAGTTCAAAGTTGCATGTTATATGGCCATCACCATTAACTTTATAGATGATCTAACTAATGATTGACTTAATGGCTACTTGACCTTATATCAAAATTATGATTTGTAATAATGGAAAATGGTGCGAGAATAATATCGCAGTTTTTTTTTTTAATATCAAATTGTTAATACACTAGCAACATAATTTTGGTTATTTAATTTATAGTGAAAATACCAGGCAATATAACAAGTTTCGTAGGTTAGAATGTTTATAAATTATAGGAATGACAGAATAAATAAAAAATATTGGTGAACCCATCAAAGGATACTTTAAGAATTGATTTAATATTTTCATGAAATAAATTGGCTGGCGTTTTCGCGAAATAGTTCAAATTTTAAGGACTTTTTGAATCTTTGGCAATTCTTAATTGAACAAATACACATTATAAACTGAAAACCCACTATAATTTTTCTACTTTCAAGATACATTTAGATGCTTTTGGTCACATTGGCACCTATTCAATGTATCCCAACAAAAACATTTTCAATGATTTAAAATTCTTAATTAATCGTTGTAGATTCTACTTGGTTAAAATTCAAATCCATAATACAAAGAATAAAGTTTCAAAATATTAATTTATTGTCCAAAACTAATGTTTCACCGAAACATTGGCTTCATTAGGTCAAGATACATCTAATTAAAATTGTTAGAAGGATTGCTTAAATACTAACAATAACTAATTGTAAAGGGTGAGAAAAGGATGGGGGTAAAAGGAAAATAAGCTTAATAATGGAGAACTATTTAATTCAAGTTGGTCTTTAAGCAAAATTTTTAATTTATTATATTTCTATTGAATTTAATTTCCGACTTTTAGGTAATTCTTTAAGAATACAGAAATTGTCACTAAAGATGTGTTTTTCTTTTAGTAAGTGATCTGTGTAAGTATATTCGCCTTTTCCATTTTATGTTTACTAATCCTTTGTTTGAAGGATCTATCAGTTTGTCCAACATACACCTGATTACAATCCCCGCATTCTAGTAAATAAACTCCAGATTTTGATTTATTATTACTTTATTTTAGTTTATGTTTATATTTTGAATTTTCATTCTTTTTATCTATATTACATTTTTATTTCTTGATACGAAGGTCCCTAAAATGGTTATAACGTCACAATTCTAAATCTACTTACGCTTGAACTATTTAATAGTCCAAAGGCACTTAACTGTTACAGCATGCTTTATTGATTATATCATGTCATTGTGCATAGGTCATTGATAAAGTTGTTGCGTCAGAGAATTAGGAACAATAGAGGAAAGTAACAAAGCAAATTTATTAATTTATTCTAACAAAAGAGGGTGGTACTGATGGTCATACCTGTATTATTAAGGATCAAATATCCCACATTTGGAATGCGACTCACCAAGCAAGCACTACGAACCGAAAGCCAAATCCCACAACCGGTTTCGACCTATAAGGTCTCATCAGGTGATATATAGACGAAGAAGGATTTTAATGCCTTCTTTTTTGGATATGTTACCTTCGTCTAAGGATCTTTCGGAATCAACAGTGTAATTCAATGCCGGTAGGGATATTAGCTCTCGGAGTAGTTGCTTCTGTTGATTCCATATTTATGTCTATATTAAATTTTTGTTATTATTACCTAACTAACAACTATTTTTTGTTTAAATTCTTTTTAACCGTCAGCCATAGAGAGGCTTCATTGGTCGCATTGACGGTAATTTAAATCATTTAAACTTTATGACCGGTTATTCGTCTATCTTCGAATGACTACTTTATCACTTTTTGAACATGCCCTGTATACTCAAAGGCATTCCATTTATCTGTTGTGTAGTTACGTTCTTTTTATAGCTTCGTTTATTTCATATTTTCACCCATTCTATATATGAATAGTCTCTTTAAATCGCATAAAAAATTCGTAACCTCTTGACATACCTATAAGGGATACATATACAAAGATATATTCGTAGATACATTTTTAAGAGGCACGTTCAAGTTAAAATCTGAGATAGAGGCAGCGCCGTTCGGAAAGCTTTTCAAACAACGTAAAGCACGTATATAAGTATAAATATCTGATATACATACATACATATATTAGTAAGATATACGTAAGTTATGTACCGTAAAATTCTATCCGTCTCATAAAACAACCGTTTGTTCCATGTCGAACATCTAATAAGCGATCGGATAATGGAAAGTTTCAAAAGTTTCCGCAACATTGACGAATGAATCGCAGCAGATTTAGAGAACTTTCTTAATCGAAATGGTTAGACTTACTTAATTTAAAAGTGATAAACGGCTTCAGAATGATTTATATCAACGCCAATCCCGTTTTTAAATCGTACTTCTGTAGGCTTTCGCAGGAGGTATAAACAGCCCTGTAATTTACTCTATAAATTCATAGTGCAAAGGTATATAACACCGAGCGGTGTGGTCTAGTGGTCTAGAACATTGCTTGGCATTCGGGAGGTCACCGGTTCAGATCCGAGTCCGGCTGCTCTGGTCTAAGTTTTCTGTGGTTTCCTTGGACCATTTATGCAAATTCTGGGGCAGTAATATTCCACAGATAATGTTTCACTTCTCTTCTGTCTTCATTTCGACCGTCTCATCTTTCTCTCCCTAACCACACCACCCACCCATTCCCACGATTCCTGAAAGGAGGCTAAAGAGGGCCTTACGCCCTACCCTCCGGCTTTGAACTACTGTGTAGGTCGGAGGGACTGCCCGCCCACCAGCACGAGTAGCTGGTGGGAATGAAACACAAAACATATAAAGGTATATAACTGTTAGTCTAAAGGTTGGGCACACCAAACGGCATGGTCTAGTGGTTTAGATCATACCTTAACATTCGGGAGGACACCGTTCAATTCCGGATCCGTATCCTATTGTGTTTTTTAATTACATCATCATAAACACAAAGTAAACATCGGTAAACTTAATTGATTTTCCGAAGGTAGTACACGTATGTTGAAACAAAAGGGGTAGCGGAAGGCATGATGTAGACAAAAATGATTATCAAACAACTTCATTTGGATTGATATGAGAGTTTATTATTGTATCTTATACGTAAGCTGCATATTTGTAAATTAGTGTTTATTCATGTATTTCTATGTTAGTGTACTTCGCGTATTTGTATTGTAGTGTTATAAAAACCAATTTAATTTAGGATTTGAGTAGTATTTACCAGAACTCGGCAGGAAAACCACCACCTTCTGAACGAGCTAACTAGATTAATTAATTTTCTTAAGAAACTCAGTGTCTTCTATTGAATTGTTGCATTTAAATGACAACAATGATCACAATTTATTATTACTCCTCGTAAGTAGTTTAGTAAATAGTATAATTGGCGGACATATTCCGAATAGATTCTTTGAAACAGTTTTTGTCTACTTCACCCCTATCCATTACCTCTTTGTCTCCAGAAATTCAATTGGGTACACTGATGATAAGTATAATAATCGTGTATTTGGGTTTTAAACGTTTCATTTAGGAATCTGGGGTTTTAGTTTTAGTTAGTTCAGTTTCACAAAACTCCATTTCATTTTCTTGTAATATAAAATTGGGAGTTTTCCTAACATGCGTTTTTCTGGAAGTAAAATTCTAGCTGACTAATTTTCTTCATAATCAGCATACATGAACTAAAATTGGGTTTTCAGTTAAAAGACTAGATTTGCCTATCCTAGGTGTGATTATTCTCCACGGTCTCGCTTGCCCATATACAGCTGCTTTGATTCAAGAAAAACTAGAAACAATCTATTAAGAAACACTTCAACATCCGCCCTATAGTTCAGATTTGTCACCATGTGACTATCACATGTTAATGAGAAACATAATTTAATGATGACTAAGACCTGGAAGCATTTATGCACAGTTGGTTAGAGACTCGTCCACATTAATTTTTCGATAACAGCATTACTTATGTAACATATTGAACACTAGTTTAAAAAATAACAGGGCACCTTTACCCTCTGTATCTACCCCCTGTTTTTAGTGAGTCGTCCGTCTAATTAGAGACATAACACCCTCTCTTATCCGAACGTGTTACCATAAAATTTGTCCATTGAAATCCAACCATGTAGGTGTATCATCATTCGCACATGGTTGACCGTTTGAAAATTGACAAATTGCATAAAATTGATATCTAGACACATCGTTGTTTTATAATTTAACATTTAAAAAAAGTTTGGCTGGGGTTTAGCTTACGACAAGTGATGAGATAGTTAACGAGCAAAAATGGAAATTGAACTGTTGTTAAATAAAATTGTCAGTTGTAGATAAACACAATAATTCCAACATTTTTCCAACCAGTTGCGGAATATCGGGAAACAAACGGGTGATTAAAATTGTCAAAATGTCCACAAGGAATGGACATCAAAATTCCTAACAATTCCCTATTATTATTTTAAAGCGCCTAATTTTTTTGTGTATAGAATATACAGAAAAATTTTTACCCTGTTAAAACAAAACAAAAAATTTTGTTCGCATGCTTCTAATATTAAATGGAACCATATAAGATATAAGATAGAATTCAAAAAATGTCTTACCCCAATTTACCACAACATTTTAACAAAAATGCGGACAGGTGTTCAGTGAAACATAAACTAAGTAAATTTCACCAAGTCGCTCGTAACCTTCTTCTGAAACACTTTCCAAATAAACGTTAATAAAATAAAATGAAAACAAAACAGAAATAATCAACTTTAAATACTGTATTTGAGGTGATAAATTCGTAAAACATCTTTTAATATTAGTTTAAATAAATAAAATATAAACTGTTTAAATTATTTTACTGATAAAGTAATTGTTCCTTACAATTGTTTCGATCTCTCGACCTTTCTCAAATAGTTCTCACTGGAAACTAAACTTAAGACTATTAAATACCTATTTATAGACTCCAAGGGTAGGTATATAAATTATTTAATGACTGCCATATATAAAGCGCTTTTATGGCATTCTGTTTGTTCATTTATAATAGTTTTGTTATTATTTACAGCTTTTTCAATTTCTAATTTTTCGAAGAAATTTAACTTTTTACTTTTTTGGGCTCTATGTAATATGAAATTTAAGGTAGAAGTGGTGCATATTTTGTGAAACTGCATTTTTACGAAGCACAAAAAGAAAATAAAAGTTTCACTAGTTTATTTATCAAGTTATATATATATATATATATATATATATATATATATATATATATATATGTAGAAGTATGAAATTATTTACATCTAGAGAATGACCTAACTCAATACAACATTCAGCTATCCCACTGGAATTACATTTTTTGTTTCTTATAGCCGCATCATGTTCTGAAATGCGTTTACCGATAGCCCTGCCTGATTGTCCAATGTATGTAGCGTCACAAATGTTAAGAAAAAATTAATCAATAAGAACTAACCACCTATAACTCCCCCTTCTACTTTTCAATTTATAATTACTTAAATAGCAGCGAGTAGTTCTTAATTTTAGTAATTAATTTAGTAAAAATCGATTTTAATAAACCATAAAAAATTCAATAGAATGTCAACAAACTCTATAAACAACGATCATTGCTTATATAGATTCACATTAAGCATTTACTTTTAATTTATAAACAAAGTATAAACAAATTAAGAACATATTTAGTTCTTGGTCAGAAATTTATCTAAACTACCAGATGTAAATCGTGATTTCGAACTTTTTAGCTACTCTCAACACATGAGATACTACAGTTAGCTACAAATATTAATAGATGGCGATATAGATACTGGCTATAAGTTGAAGTATAAACATTCAAAACAATGTTGTAGAGTTAATAATTAATTAATTAAAAATGTTTCACCAAGTTTATTTTTAATTTAAATTAAATTAATAAATTTGTTTTTAATAAGTTGAGTGTCCCGGTTATAATAATTTTATCCACTGGGTTTTGTTTGCGTGTTTATTAACATATACTTGACATTATTCGAGAAAGTTATAAAGCCAAAATGAATCAATACACTCAATATTTTACGTAGAAATATTGCTATCATTTTATTCTCCTGCCAACCTCTAAATGGCGGTAATAAAACAGTAGGTCTTCCTTTTCCCACGCTTAATATTTATGAACAGTGCACTGTCAAGGTTGCGTAAATCATAAGGGAGATTGGCTAAATGAAAAATGAATTACAATAAGTAACGAAGAACTTCAATATAGAAAAAAAAAAGTTAAAATAACTTTATTGCAAACCATTCCTATCAACTGATTATCTTGAAAATTATTTCTAAAGATTGACTGAATCTGAAGGTGATTTTGATGTTGGATTTGTTTCCAATCCGTCTGATCTTTTCTGAAATTCCTTTGACATATGTAATGATCAGAGGAACACTTGTAATCTCTATTCGACTTCCTGTTGTTAGACGACTTATGTGATCATTTACTATTTTTGAAATCAATCCTTTAGGGTAGTTATTCTGGAACAGATCTTTCCTAATATACGAGGATGGATCAAATATAAACAAGCCTTTGTTCATAAAACATTTATTTTGAAAAGTTTCATAAAAACGCAAATTTCTCTATTTTTCGATATAATTCCCTTGATTCTCTATATATTTTTCCCAACATATTAGTAGTTTTTTCGTCCCGTTTTCATAAAAAGAAGCAGGGCGAATGTCTATCCAGTTGTGCACAAACGCCTCCATCTGTTCATCAGTCTGAAATAGCTCGCCTCCTCGTGATTCTTTGAGAGACCCAAACATGAAAATCACAAGGGGATAGCTCTGGACTATATGGAGGGTATTTCAGCTGAATCCAGTGCATTTCATCGATTTGGACCTGCGTTAAAACTGCGGTATGTGGTCTAGTGTTATTGTGCAACACGTCACGGCGTCCTCCGTTTTCAACGATAAGCAACTTTTAGCTGTCTGAGAAGTCATTAGTACAGACAGTAGTAGGCTGCAGCAC
Organism: Agrilus biguttatus; assembly: GCA_963921985.1. NCBI lineage: Eukaryota > Metazoa > Arthropoda > Insecta > Coleoptera > Buprestidae > Agrilus > Agrilus biguttatus. The sequence continues at coordinate 37,279,722 of OY998119.1, read as the reverse complement.
CCCCTGAGTCCCAAAAAACCGTGGCTAAAACTTTGCCTGCAAACAGATGTATTTTCGGCTTCACTGGGTTTGATTCATCTTTCCATGCTTGCTCATTTTGATGTTCGAGTGAGAAGCGCCTGAGAGATGCAAACTCCAGCAGCTTTTTGATCCTCACCCAGCAACTTTGGAACCCAACGGGCTAAAATTGTTCGAAATCCCAAGTTTTTCGTTACGTAGCTGATGCCGAGTTCACCAGATATCTTAAACACAGTGGCGTGGCGATCCCCTTCAATAAGGTTTCTAACGCGTGCAATGTTAATCGGCGAAATGCTGGTGCGCGGACGACGAGGATGATTTACATTTTCGACACGATTACGATTACACGCATCGTTAAATTCTTTACACCAAAATTTTAAAAAGAGTGTCAAAAGCGTTTCATTTCCGAATTTTGCTTGCAATCTGCGCAAAATTTCAGCTGGTTTCACATTTTCACGTGTAAGAAACTTAATGATAATTCGTTGCGCAACGTTGCAAGAGGTGCCCTCTTTCTCACTTATTGTGATAGCTATTAACCAAGCGTCGTTTACGTGCCACCTAATATCCCCACTTCAAGTTCCTAACGCCCGGATGCGCTTTGAACAACTATCCGGCGCGCAATTTAAAAGGACTAGTTTATATTTGATCCACCCTCGTAGTCAATTTCGGATGAGACCATCGTTGTCGTTACATCACAACACAACATTCTCTGAGGTAAACCTAAAATTATCCATAAAATTCACAGAAACAGTTTTGTGGTAAAATATAATCACATATTCTAATGTTGACTTCCTACAGTATCGGCAAAGAAATGCGAACATATCGCATAAACACTTGGTTGCATCACCTTAGCTAACTAACTACCAGAAAAAGGATATCGTCATTTGTATTTGAGATCGGCTGGAGATAAGACCAACTGAAACGTTGTATATTTAAAAACATAAATATATAAGTGGAGTCCTTCATACGGCTTTGAACATTGTCTAAACCAGAACTTCAAAAATACTTCCACTAATTACCTTTCCGTAAAATCTACGTGTAGTCTATTGAAATCCGCATGTTATCCGTGAAATCCGCGTGTAATCCATATGATCTTTTGAAATACGATGCAACCCTGGTGAAATTCGTAAGAAATTCTATGCAACCGACATGAAATACAATAAAGTCTATACGTAATTCGATGAAATCGAAATTAATAAATACGGGTGGATGAGTAATTGAACTTGCAGAGAGGGGAAACTTTTGGAAAATTATCGTCTACACATTTGATTATTTACAATAAATAAGTGAATTACGAGGCATGTTTTTTAAGTGTTTAAGTACTGTTTAGAAATTAATAAAAATCGTTCAAAGATATCTTAATAATTTTATTTTTACATGAAAGCTTTTGTACCTTAACCTATTTTTCTACATAACTTCCTTCAATATTGAGGCACTTGTCATAACGTTTGACCAGTGACCAGTTTTTGAATACCCTTCTCAGAGAACTCTGCCGCGTGACTTGTTAACTGTTAACCACTGCATCACAACTGTTTTGACTTCGTCATCGTCTTGAAGACACTGACCACCTAGATGTTTCTTTAAGTGCAGGAACAAATGGTAGTTACTGGGCGCCAGATCAGGGCTGTACGGAGGTTGATCTAGAGTTTCCCAGTGAAAAGGTATGACCAAATAGATCTTTGGTCCGTTTAGCCACGTGCGCGCGGGCATTGTCATGCACATTTGTGCGACCATCTTTAAATGCTCTCACCCACTTCCTTACCACCTTACCATTTCATCACTCATAATGTTTTGTCCGTAAACTGCACAGATCTCACGATGAATATCAATCGGTTTTAGTCACTCTGGATTATTGGAGACATCTTAAACACTCAGTAAACAAGGGCGAATCAGACTGTAATGGCGTCAGTGCGTAGATGAGTGCAGCACTGCGGCGGCAGAATTTCAAAACAGTACTTGCTTAAAACACATGCCACATACATAACTCACGTGAAATTTGCATGAGATCCAATGAAATCTGCACGAAATTCACAGAAATCTAATGAAAACAAGGTAAAATGTACTAATTTTTTTTTATAATAATCATCCCCACTTGCTACCATATGTTCTTCAGTTTTTCATATGAAATAAGCGTTTGGATAAAACACAGAATAAGAAATATTTATACTTTCAATAACGTCAATAAATTTTTGGTCATAGGCTTTAGAAATTAAGTGCATATTTTTTTGTTATCTACAACTGCACTATGTTGTTAGTAGCGTTTGTAGTTGTCCTATTTTAATGAAACAAATAATGAGAATGTAAAACTGGAGGAAGATATTATGGTGGAGGCGCTAGACACATAACGTGAATACATTATTAGTGTGAAAAATATATTACAAATTTCTTACTTCTTATTTTTAAACCATTTTCAGTTTTCTGCTGCTTCTTAAATAAACCTGTGTTATAATAGCATTCTCATCATAGATTTAGTTAGTACATCAAAATTTTTATTATACCACAATAATTTATGTTTTAATAACTATCTATAGCACATCGTTTATTTAGTGGAATCTATTTTTACTAATCTTATTTTAGGTTCTAAAAGAATTTTTTATTTAAATGTTGCGCTAATTTCCAACAAATAAAATTATATAAGTAACATTACCCAATAAGGCTATTAAAAATTGAGAGTATTAAGACTAGGCCCTGTTTTGGGCCGAAGATTCTACTTAATAAAAATGGGAAAATTTGTTTCTGTGTAGTATTAAATAAAACAAAATGAAACTCGTCGATAATGATATCTTAATTTAATAACCACAACACCTTCATCAGGGTAAAGTTGTTTTGGGGCCATGAACTAATTAAAATGGGTATATCACATTATGGGAAAAATGGTTTTACTGGATATAGATCAATTGACAGGTAATTTATCGGCGATCAATACTAAAATATGCAACCCAACATACACCCGCAGTATCCATAATACATATATCAGTTGATTAAGACTCAACCTAATATTCAATTTAAAATAACCACTTGGTAAGGAAGAAGTCAACAGATTCATGGGTCGTTTCAAGCATTGCACCCATATTAAACTCATTCGTATGATTAGCCAATATATATATATAGTTCTATGGTGAAAGAAATCGCTGTGAACACTTTTTGTTTAATTGGTTGCATAACATTCACAGATTCGAGGCGATTAAGGAGAATTGTTAAGAGATTATAATAAGCTTTTACAGTAGTATGGAGTAGGCACATTCTGTCTATTGTTAAAAATAATTAAGTAAATGAATTGTTTTATTTCCTAATATTGTATGTGTGTTCTACGAATTGTACAGGGGAAATACCGTTGTCTACAGCAACTTTAAAGGTTTAATGTTATATTACATAATAAAGAGATTTTAGATTTTGTACTTACACAGTCATGTGATAGACAAAACATTTCCAATTATCAGGACGTTCGAGGAAATTATATACTTGTCCTTGGAATGTAGCTCGGCCAGCGATTTTTCTGTGCTGTTTGGAAGCATATCGGGCAGCTTCGCCCCACTTTGGGGGACTTTCCAACAAGAGAGATGCCGCCTTCAACCCCTGACAGCAAACGCTGGTTTCTGGAACTGAACAAAATAATTTATTAGTTAGAGTTATCATAAACCATCACTCAAAATATCACTTTTAATACTGAAAATATAATAGGTATTATATTTTTGTGTGCAATGAAAACAAAAAGTACAATTCCCATAATTTCTTAATGAATTGAATGTGAATCCGTAATGAGCAGAAAAACCAATCTGGAGTTGTTTCTGTTCAAAAACTCATCCATCAATTGGAGTGTCTGTTTGTAATATTAAAATAACCACTTTTTACTAAATGCAAATGGATGTATACACAGTACATATGCCAAAATAACATTTTTGTCTGTCTGTCTGTTTGTTCCGGCTAATCTCTGAAACGGTTGGACCGATTTTGACGGGACTTTCACTATCAGATACCTAATGTAATAAGGAGTAACTTAGGCTACTTTTATTAAGAAATAGTTATTAATTTCTAAAATAAAAGTAGCCTAAGTTACTCCTTATTACATTAACTATCTGCCAGTGAACATCCCGTCAAAATCGGTCCTGCCGCTCCAGAGATTAGCCGGGACAAACAAACTGACAGACAGACAGAGAGATAAAAATTTTAAAAGCGCCTCCCACCACTTAATATCACAAAGGCGAGAACGCGAGAGTGGGCTATTGCTAACGGTTGTGTCTCAACGACATCGTTTAAAATTTTCAAAAATAACTTTTTTGTTAAATTCCACGGGAAGGAATTGTTTCCCTCAAGACGGAAAACTGACACAAATACTTCACTGCTAAAACCTTTTTAAATGAAGGTTACATTCGTATTTGTCAGAATCACAAAACTTTTTTTTTTTTAATGATTAGATGAAGTAGCCTATGTACCATTCCTTGAAAAATCCATTAACGAAATTTTGAGTAATAGTTAACATAACCATAGAAGGTGATACATTCCAGATCGTAACTAGTTCTCACAAATTTTCAACCCGTTTTGTAATATATTTCACCCTTGTCATTCGCAGCCCAATTTTATTGCTTAACAATCTGTTAAATTGTTGGTCTCTCGTCGCTCAAATTGTAGACAAGTAATTAAAAAATTTTAATTTTTTAATGTCAATTTATTCCCATTATTCATCAATTTCCAGTGCTTTTTTTCGCGATCATTTACCAATCCACGATAATTGTTTGTAACTTCTCGTCAAACAGTAAACTGAAAAGTTATTAATCTGCTGCCTGTTTCGTACAAAGTTCCTGTCAAACACAAGCCACATTAACGTGAATAATAATTAATTTCACAGTTATTATTAAAAAAAAGAGTTTACATTTGCATAAACTAACAATACCGCAATTAACATAAACACAATTGCATTTCATAAACGTTTGTGTCACGTTTATTTGATGGAATATCAAAACGTTGGCTGTCATTCGTAGTGCTTGATATTTAGTTTTAGCAAGCAAATAACATAATAGTTTGCATAACATTCCTCAAACAAACATCATTTATGTAAAACATACACCTACTAGCAAACATAAAAACCACTAGCAGTAGATCGTGATATCGATCACTTTGGTTTTCTCAACGCGCCGCAGACAGTTCCGATTTACGAGGGTAAATCAAATATAAACGGTAATTTTACTATTTAGCTTAGTACGTAATTCCGATCTAGACGATTCGATGCTCGAGTGTTGTTTGGTTTATGAGGAGGAAGGGGAAACCGGTTTAGGTAGCAGCTGCGCTCGGTTCTGTCCGCAGTACAGCCATGACTGAGCGCAAGATATCTTCGTCTGTTGCACAACGCAACGCAACATAATAAACCAATGAAGGCGTTAGACCATCGGAAATTTTAACTCGTTTGAAGACACAGTTTGGGGACGCTACATGCTACACTGTCTCAGAATCGAGTGTATACGTGGGTCGTGGGTCAGAGAATTCAGGGATGGCCGAGAACGTGTCGAAAATGGAAGTTATGATCGACGCTCAAGAACAAGTCTCACAAATGACAACATCCGCGCTGTTCGAGAGCTTGTTGAAGGTGATCACCATCATTTTGTTCGCGCCCTTGAAAGAATCACTTGGAGGCAAAAGATTTGAAAGTAATGAAGAAGTAGAGGAGTATGTGCACAATTGGCTAACAACTGGCCCTCAAACTCTTTATGAAGCAGGAATATTGAAGGATCCAAATCGGTGGCAAAAGTGTGTGGAGTACGGAGGTGACTACATTGAAAAATGTTAAATTGTTTAGTTTGTGTGTACCATTAATCCGTTAGCCGTTTATATTTGATTTACCCTCGTAAATACACCAAGTAACTCAGTTGATGGTGACATTCACTAGATTTCACCATTCACATATTTCATATTATCATGTAGAGTAAGAAAAGGAACTAAGAGAAAAACGTCAATACCACCAATAGTTCTACTAAGATTGATTCATTTTTGCAAGGAAAACTCTTATTTCGTAAAACAACTGTGTGGTATATATGTATAGTATGTAGATAATTAAAGTAATTTAAACTGTTTTCTAACCTGTTGCAAGAGGACCAGACAATAAGTGTTGTGTGCTTTTGTCTGATATGGGACTTATTTGAGGTGTTGGTCCAGCTTCCACAATTGTTACAGATAGCTGAGATCTTGTTCCTGAAAGAAAGAAAAAATTTACGTCAACTTTCTACAGTTTAGGCTTTACGATCTTTCATATTGCTTGTTGATCTACATTCTTTTTAATTCGTACTATTCATAATTAGATTGAATAAAGTAGAATAAAATTGTTATAAAATCTATTTACTCCCAACAGAACATCGGTAATAAATCTGGAACCATTTTAACACCTATATACGTCAAAGGAACATATAGACAACGAACACTTAGTTCTAGTTCTAATAAAAAATTTATTGATGTGTATCACGATATAGACATTAGTTCTCATCAGCATAGCATAGGTAACATCTATAAATTACTGACCAAAACGAAGTTGTTCCATAAAAGGAAGTTGATTTAATATCGTATTACAAACAATACGTCGCCATCTATACCAATAACTTGGTTTGAATGCCTATCACGTAATATGAGCTGTGTCGTAGATTCAGTTTGTCAAGTAGATACCTTCGTAAGACCTTGTCAAACATATAAAATCCCACAGTTAGCAGCAAACAATACGATATTAAACATATAGACAGTCGGAAAAAATAAGAATACTTTCAAAACAGATAAAATGTAGTGGTCCAGTGCTCTAGATCATTACTTAGCATTCGGGAGGTCACCGGTTTGAACCCGGTTCCGACTGCTCTGGTCCAAGTTTTCTGTGGTTTTCTTGAATCACTTAGGCAAATGCTAGGGCAGTAATATTCTACAGATTATCTTTCACTTCTCTTCTGTCTTTATTTCGTCCGTCTCATCTTTCTCTCCCTAACGACACCACCCACCCATCCCTACGATTTCTGCAAGGAGGCTGAAGAGGGCCTTACGCCCTACCTTCCGGCTTTGCACTACAGTGTAGGTTGGAGGGACTGCCCGCTACCAGCACGAGTAGCTGGTGGGAATGAAACACAAAAAAGTTTTTTTTTATTATATCCGTCAAAATTAGTAAACCCAATTCTGTTGTTACACAAAGGACAATTGTTGAAGGATTAATGCAAAAAATTGCGACTAAATAAAATAAGTAAAGATAATCGCAATAAATTTTTTAACTTTTATTAACTTCAAAACTAAAATCGTGGAAAAAGTGGTATTGTAATTTAAATATTGGTAAATTTAATAATCATGATAACGGTACATTTATTTGTTGTTTTTCTTTCATTAGTTGTTCTAGCAGTTGACTCTGTCTAACATAAATTTATTTTCTCTCAGTTCTTTCACCTTATAGGTACATAAAATCAATAGAAGGAATAGTATCTCTTTCTCAGTCTTTTCGGGCGAAGTCGTTGTAACGATAAATTCTAATTACTAGAAATAGTAAAGTTTTGCTGCTCATTTTCCGATTTAATGCCGAAACATATTTGCGGACAGAAAGTAAAGAGGAAAGGTGGTGTTGTGGAACAGCTTTCACACTTTACGTGGAATCAACTTAATGAATGCAGAAATATTCAACAGGAACGACAACATTTCGATTATAAATATGAAAATGCTATTATTTCATTACAGTTTTAATTGTAGGCACTGGCACTCTCAAGAAATCTAAAAGTTGCATTTTGTAGTATTGGGATTTTGATATCAAAATTCTGACATTTTGAGACTATATTTTATTAACAATTGAAGGAATGAAAATCGCTTTTAAATTATTCACAATATTTTATTGTAAAGTCTACAGTATTGTTTCGACATAACAATGTCATTCTCAAGAGTAACAGATTTACTAAATTTCGGGTCATACTTAAAAAAAATTTAAACTTTTTGTGTTTCATTCCCACCAGCTACTCGTGCTGGTGGGCGAGCTGTCCCTCCAACCTACACTATAGTGCAAAGCCGGAGGGTAGGGCGTAAGGCCCTCTTCAGCCTCTTTGCAGGAATCGTGGGAATGGTTGGGTGGTGTGGTTAGGGAAAAAAAGATGAGACGGACGAAATGAAGACAGAAGAGAAGTGAAAGATTATCTGTGGAACATTACTGCTCCAGCATTTGCCTAAGTGATCCAAGGAAACCACAGAAAACTTGGACCAGAGCAGCCGCACCCGGGTGAGAACCGGTGACCTCCCGAATACTAAGCAATGATTAGAACACTAGACCACGCCGCTCGGTGGTCATACTTATCCTCTATATATGTTTTTATGGTCAACAGCCGGTATTCTATAATTTCAAAATTTCAGGTACATACTCGTTGTTAACAAATACCAGATGATCCTGCTTCTAATCTTGCATCTAATAAAGGGGTATTGAAAAAATTTTGTTGGTCATTTGTTATATTCTCGTTCATCTTTATTGCTTTTTTAATTTCAAAAATTCTAAAAAGTCCAATCTTTTACCTTTTCTTTCATTATTTAATAATTTTAAGGATATCCGAATTGATAAATTGGTTACTATTTATGAATTTGTCGCTAAACCCGTGTTGTGTTTTTGATTTAAAATGGATTTTTTATGCTCATTTAGTCGAATTCCAAGATTCCTGTCAGTCTGGCCAATAAATGACGCATTGCAACTGATAATTTGTAAATGCCTGCTTCTTGTAACAATTCAATTTTTTTTTGTTATTAACAAGCAAACTACCTAAATTACATTTATTCACTGCTATAGTGTTTGTTCTTAATTTGTCTAAATTATTACAACTTCTATTAGTAGTGTTTCCACAATAATTTATTAGATTAAAATTCTTTTTTACATTGCTATTTCCTGGTTTATAAAAAGCACCTATTATTAATATCTTATTTTCATTAGTTCTAATCATTTTATCAATTGGACTTTCTTTGTATCCGTTGTTTCTTGCAATATGTTTTGTGGTACTTACTTCTTTCTTAAAATTAATTTCATGGTATCATGAAAAGTCTGTGAATTAGGCTATTAAATTAGTAGATCAAAAAAGATGAATGAGAATATAACAAATGACCAACAAAATTTTTTCAATACCCCTTTATTAGATGCAAGATTAGAAGCAAGGGAATCTGGTATTTTTTAGCAACAGGTATGTACCTGAAATTTTAAAATTATACCGGCTGTTGACTGTAAATATATATATAGATGATAAGTATAACCTGAAATTTAGTAAATCTGTTACTCTTGAGAAAAACATTGTTATATCGAAACAATATTGTAGAGTTTACAATAAAATATTTTAAAACATTTAAAAGTGATTTTCATTCCTTCAATTATTAAAATTATGTTTCACAAGGATCCGACCAGTTCAACAATTGATTATATATTTATTTTGTTGGCCTCTATAATCTATCTAGTATTCATAAGTCTATTAGATTTCAATTTAACTCAATTGATATTAATCCCCCATTTCTAGATTTAATATCAATCTTACTACTATAGATTTAATCTCATTCTTGTTTTTGGATCTGCATTATAATTTCTCTGTTAGTAGCTTTTCTCTTAGATTTTGATACACAGAATGCCATCTAGGACCTAATTTTGATCTGAGCTTAACTTAACCATAGTGTTACAATCAAACGTAACGATTACGCTTGTTCTGCGGTCTGCTCGCATAGATATAAACTATGAATTCATCTTATCCTTCATGATATCTATCCTGTAATTATTAGGACAGGCTTGATCTTAGTTTTCAAGTTAGTCTTATATTTAAAACCAGTATTGATCAGAATAGGTCTTTAACTTACACACATGTTTGCTGTATACTTAATGTTAAACTTGGTCTCGCAGGTTTATAGATGTTCTGGGTCTTGCAACTCAAGATATAGCCTTTGTGTTATGTTTATAGATTACTTTTCGTTTTTCTGCTTGAAATTTTGGTATACTTTTGCTCTTGTTCATATACAATTGTCACAGCTTTGGACTTCTTAAAGATTTAGTCATCTTATGCACACTACTTATGATTATGATTAGACTAGTCTTGGTTTTGCAGAATCCAGAACAAATTTTGCTCATAACTACTTTTATTAAATTGAAAATTCGTCGTTTATATTTCATAATTTTGCCAAATGATCTCCTGATGTATTATTTTGAAGTCACAATCTACCGACATGTTAATGTCATTTTTGTTATTTTATTCGTTTATTTATTAATATACTGAACGTTATTGTAGCATTAGTTAATCGTTCAGTACCTCTACTAGAATATATAATACATGAAATGCGCATTGTCTGAAAAATAATTTATTATGCATTACCTAGATTAAAATCGATCGTATTGTAGTTGAATTACTATCTGTTAAATGTGCATTTTGTCTTCAATTATGGATTACTTACTAGTGTTCAATAATGTCTGTTGTTGTTCGTCTAAAGCCATTACGAATGCTTCCGGAAACGGAGTTTTTATGTGAGGCATAACCTTATTTGGTCTTTTTTACCTTCATCCTTCTTCTGTATTGCCTGAAACCAATAAAATAATTATTGGAGGTACCTATTATTTACATTTCTGAAATTAACAGACAGCTCACTATTTTAAAGTTCATTCGTAGGTATTTAATGCAAAGCCGGAGGGTAAGACGGAAGGCCCTCTACAGTCTCCTTTTAAGAACCGTAGGAAATGCTGGGGTAGTTTGTGAGAGAATAATGATACGGACTAAACGAATATTGAAGATAATTGAATGATTATCTATGGAATATTGCTGCCCCAGCATTTACCTAAATGTCCCACAAAAACAGAACCAGAATTGAAGCGATGTACTCCCACATGTTAAGCTATGATATACATCGCTAGTTAAATAACTGTGGACAAAACTCTACTATAATCATGTCGTTAACATAAATTCAAATAGGTTGCGACATGCCACCTGACGGTTTCGTTACCAGGTACTAATGTAAAATTGATGGAACTTTACATTACCTACAAGGCGAGTTATAATTATAAGTACTACAGCTTCTACTATGGGAGTCTGTTAGCAACTACAGAATAGGAAGTATCTTTATTTATGTCTGAAGGATCTAACAAATATTTTACAAAAATTATATGTTTAATGCTCCTGATAACTTTGCTTACAACGAGACATCAAAAATATGAAGGGAGTAAATAATAATTAATTCTAAGGGATAATTATATTGACGTAGTTAGTGAAAAACAGACATTAATAAAAAAGTTATGTCTTGATTATAAAGCTAGCGCTACCATTTAATTACTATGGAAAAAGCCCATTTTTGTACTGGCCAATCTTTCTCGATTTCCCTTACCGATATAAATTTAGAATTAGTGTCTCTGAAAAACAATTACTAAAACCAATGCAATCAACATAATTCTTTAACAATTAAATTGTAGACGATGAAATGTTGTAAAAACAATTGTCGATCCAAACCATTAAATTACCTAGAATATACATTTTACATTACTATTTTGTACAAAATCTGTTTCACTAAAAAACACTCCATGTAAAACTTCAATTCAGCATAAGATTCTGCAGAAGATTTTTTTATGGCTCATTAAAGAAATTTTGCTGGTTCAAACTGATTTATAAATTGAATGTTCCATTGAGTGCTTTGCTGTATAAAACTAAGTGCATCTAAATGTAAATTTCATTTTAATATTATTTCTGTATTTACTAAAGAAAAATGCCTGAGGGTTGTTCTTATTGAATCTACGAAGCATGTTTTTTTAAGTAAGTACCGTTTTGAAATTAATAAAAAACGTGCAAAGATATCTTAATAATTTTATTTTTACATGAAAGCCTGTACCTTAATCTACTTTTCTACATAATTTCCTTCAATATTGAGGCACTTGTCATAACGTTTGACCAGTGACCAGTTTTTGAATACTCTTCTCATAGAGTATTGAAGTTGGTATAGCAGGACAAGAGGAAATTGGAAATCTCCTTTTGAAGTTAGGTACAAATTTTGGTTAACATAAAATTTTTAAACTCAATAATAATGGCCGAAACAATATTGTTGAAAGAATATTTAAAAAAAACTTTATAATTTTTTTATTAAAAATGTTTCAAAATTGTTGCACCGTTGAGAGTGTGAATTATATTAAAACAATACCTTGTGAAATCAACCTATTTTGTCGATTTAGGGAAGAGAATGTAAGCCCTGGATAAATAAACCTTGCAGAGCGCATTAGTAGGACCCACTAAACACACATCACTGATAAACTTTATTATTTTATCCTTTTGATATCCCTTAATCGGGATACCTGTTAGTATCTTAATGATACTGACTGTTCCAAGAAATAGTGTCAGGCACAAAAAAAGAACGAAAAGTATCTCAAAGGATATTTTATATTTTTTATGGTCTTGAAATTATAACTTTTTCTTGAGAATTGAATAATAATATTTTCTAAAGCTACTAAAAATCGCTTAAGGCATTTAAGGGATATTTTCAACGACCTAATAAATTACATATAGCTTCCTGTTTCCATCTATCATTTCTTGGAAAAATTGTATAAACACGTATATGTAACATCCCACCAATCTCCCGCTCTTTTTCATAACATAATCCACCCTCTACACCTTTCTGCTCTAAATTAATACAATACACAATACACAAAATTGATTGAATTAAATTAAATTGTCTTTTCAAACTTATAATACACCAACAGGATTAAATTACCTAATTAGAGAGTTTGGTTTACATATAATACATTACTTGTAAATATTCCTATATAACAATCACACAAAAACATTTGCACCTATTCACTGGTTTATTTATGCTTATTTTTACTGAAAAAGGGGATAAGAATAATAATACATACGACAACATATGACAGATAAGATAACTTGTATTTAGGACAAAAACCGAGTGTACTAAAAATAAAATGTTTGCTTCGATAACATAAATCTTTGGATCACTATTTATTATATTCTATGTACTTTTGTAATATATCCACAAAAAAAAAACAATTAATTGTACCAGTTTAGTGACCGATAATGTTTGTATATTGTTTTGAAAATTTTCGTTGCAACGTTTTTAATAATTATCGGGAAATATTCAGCTCTTTTACTAGTAAATAATTGAGGTACAAACGACCTAAAGAATTTTACCAAAACCAAAGTACACAATTCGAATATTAGGCCTGATTTCTAAATAATTTTCTTTTTCAGATGCTGTTTGAGTAATATCAATTTGTTACTTCTGCTTTTCAAAAGGAATAAACCAATGTGGTGAGTCATGAGTCAATATATTTATAAAATTTATATTTATATTTATGACACTATTTAAGGGTCAACATAGATTGTTGTTATTATAACGCCAAAACATTGTTTGCATCGTGGGAAACAATTTTTCCTTTTTAATTAGTTTAAATCAAATGGTTTTATATCCTAGTTAGTTATATCCTTAAACCCTAGATAACGAAAAAATAATAGAAGTTATAAACGGATAAATACAAAGCACCTGGTTTTGTTCACAAACATACGATATTAAAATTCCTCTGATATATGTTTTTAGAACTGGTATAACAAACCGAAACATATGTCAGACGAATTTTAATATATATGTTAAATTAAACAAAGTGTTTTTTAAATATAAATATAAATATGAAATCAACATAAATAACTACTCCGAGGGCTAATACCCCTACCGGCATTGAATTACACTGTTGATTCCGAACGATCATTAGAAGACGATAACAATCCAAAAAATGAAGGTATTAAAATCCTTTTTCATATAAATATTAAGGATCACTGGTCCCACATTTGGAACGCGTCCTATAGAGTAGGCACAACAAACCGAAAGCCATATCCCACGACCGGTTTCGACCTATCGGGTCTCGTCAGGTGGGGTATTAGCCCTCGGAGTAGTTGTTTCTGTTGATTCCATATTTATATTTATATTCATAATATAGCCTGTAAAGGCTTTCTGCCAGCGCCCACCTGATGAGACCGGTCGTAGGATATGGCTTTCGGTTCGTTGTGCCTACTTGGTAGGACGCGTTCCAAATGTGAAATCTTTGATCTTAATATTTAGACGAATTAGGATTTTAATTCCTTCTTTTTTGGATAAAGTGTTTTTTATTTATTCGTTTATGCAAAATGTTTCCCAAGTGCTTTGCAAACTTTCAATTAATACTAGAAGCTATACCCTTTAGTTTCACTTACTCGAACTATAATGAAGTAAAAGAAAATTTAACACGTTCGAATTTGTTATCGTTTTCTGTTTCTACGCGACATACGCGGTGTGTTTTATCTTGATTGAATAAATGAAAAATAAAAAAACATTACTGTCATTTGATGCCAGATAAGGTTGTCACACCTACCGCCCCTGTGCATCAATTTATGGCAGCATTCCAATTAAAACGAGCATTTTTAATCGATATTCGATACCATTTGCTGGCGTGAATATGCGAGGAATTCAAAAACACGGTCAGGAAATTAGGTATAAACTTTGTGAAAGAGTTTTCCTTCACTCAATTTTCCTTATAATGGCCTTTTACAGAAACTTCATTTAAATATAAGTATTAAGTACAAAAGTACAAATAGCGACAGCTTCTGACTAACACGTTTTAATACAGTTTTCGAATAAAAAGAGTACTAGGTATAATGTACAATTATTATATGTTGAAAATTTATTACCATCTTAAGATAAAAAACATACACTTTGGGTTAAGTTTCAAAGGAATTTATTTACAATCACTACATTTGGTTCGCCATACATAAAAGTTTATAATCTCTGATCCACAACGATTCAATTCGTTTTTAAATACAATGTAAATTTCCTATAACGAAACTCCGTATTAAAAAACTTCCTATAACGTCGACATTACTTGGGATTGGTTGCTTCGGTTTGCTTTAGAAAGTGATTGATGTCGACCGACGTTTCGAACTCAGCCTTCATCAGAATTTTATTTCAACGTCATACCTTCAAATTTCGTTTGTTAACTGTGTCTGTTAGTGACGTTCGAAGTTGAAACGATAAAACAAGTTGTCGAAAATCTCAAAAATCTTCAGGTAAACTTAGGTTACGTGAAGAAATTGGAATAAATCCAAAGCAAAATGTTCTAATTTTGGGATTTTCTAGATTTTCTAACGTATTTTGCCCACTTCATACTAACTTGTTTTCTTATTTCTTACATAATATATTATTTTCTTTCTAATAGATTATATACAGATACATACAACGAAAACTCTCTCCCTTTGGTTATAATTTTAAAATAAGATCGAATAAAACTGTAGACGAATTAGTAACTAGCTGCAGATATAAGTCTACACCAGAGAGGGTAGTAAAGAACACACAAAAAACTTCAACGGATATATTAAAAATACTCGACAATTGTTTCAGCTTAATCGGTCATTTTCAAGAGTACAACTATACTAAATTATAACATGGTAATAACAGCTTATATATACTTATATAATTCATTAAATTACATAAAAAAAGTCAAGTTACAAAATTAAAAACATTTTGGCTAAATTCAATATAGGCACAGTACTAGTTAACAATAAAAGAAAAATAGACAAGAAACAAAAAAGTGGCGTGTATCAAATTAATTGTCAAGACTGCGATGCTATTTATATTGGACAAACGGGGCGTTCACTAGAAACACGTTTTAAAGAACATTTAGCAAGCATAAAAAACAAAAAACTTACTACAGGTTTAACTGAACATTGCGCGTCAAAGAAAACCATATGATTAATATCAACGAATTAAAATTATTACATTTCCAGCCTAAAAGTAAGAAATTAACTTTACTAGAATTTCTAGAAATTAAAAAAGCCACTCACTCAAAGAAAAATATTATTAATAACCAAAAAGAATTATGTTTTGTCAATACCCCACTCCTAATAAATTTGTAACCCTCTAGGGGATCTTCGCAAGTATATATAAGCTGTTATTACCATGTTATAATTTAGTATAGTTGTACTCTTGAAAATAGCCGATTAGGCTGAAACAGTTGTCGAGTATTTTTAATATATCCGTTGAAGTTTTATGTGTGTTCTTTATTACCATCTCTGGTGTAAATCATGCTTCATCAACCGTGCACCGTCGAAAGTTAAACTTTATATAAGTCTATCATTTTCAGAACAATCGACCTTACGTGACCGCTTTGAACGTAGTAACATTGCCGCTCGAAATCTGCTGACGTTAAAGGCTTAATATTCATGTGTGTTTTTCTCTGAGGACTCCCCGAATGGGTGACCCTTCGTGCCTATAACGATATATCAAAGGCTCATAGAGAAAAATATGGGAACCTTTTCAGTACCACTGTGTGTAGTTCATATCTCAGGTGCGGATACTTTAAGCATATTTAGATAAGTACCAAATTTTCATAAAATAAATTCTTTCTCTAGAATTAGGCGCATGACCCTCTGAACTAAAGCATCAGCCGTCGCTAGTACAAAATCGTGGTTAATTTATTATCGAAATTTACGAAGATTTTTAAATTTAGGTAATTGAAAATGGATATTACTCTCTGTTGATAAATAATTGCCGAACATTTGTTTATTGAAGTGGTATTTGTCAATAAAACACAATGATACAATTTTGCAAATGTCTAATAATATCTAATTTATTTTTTGACTCCTGTTCATGTCAGTAATACCAAATATCGAAAATAACTAAAGAAAAAGTGATGAGACTTGATTAGGGTATGTCGGTAGTTTTTCGTTTTGTTTCGTTTTTTCTCGGAAAAAAACTAATGAATTTTACAATACGTTTTATATAAAATTCTCCTATTCAAGCAGTGTATGAATTACAGCTATAGTTGCAAGAGTTCGGTAGTTATTTTAGGAGAAATTATAAACAAAACTGACCAAAATAGCCTAATATTACCGTTAATTTGTGTAAACATCGTTGAATAGTGTAACATTTTTTTATGTGCTGGGTTTTTTCAATAATGACAAAATGATTGGGAAGTTTATTTCTCTGTATCTACGATGAATAACTGGATTTTTTATTCGGAATAATAAAACATCAACTCAATCAAACGTAGAATATCCAATTTTACTTTGAAAAGGCAATTTTATTCTGTAACTTAACATATCAATAATTGAATCTTTTTGTATTTACGAATTTATTTGCGTGAGTTTATTTACGATTTATACGAATTTGTACTTTGTTAGTGGGGGTAATTATTAAATGCCAATTTTCTTCATAAATTATGATAATTTTTTCAGGAGTAAAATTTTAGCAGGGAATGGAAGATTTTCAGGCCTAGTTAATAAAAATTCGACATTGTGTTCTGTTTTAAATCCTCTATTTTGAGTAATAATGGTACCTACTAATTACTAATTAAGCTCTTTACATCCTATTTTAAACGATATCTCAATTAACTTGAAAAACAAAAGAACAGCAACCTAAACGTGTAATTCAGGGTATATTTTTCATAAATAATTTGTTTTTCCGGAATGATGCTTTTCCCTTTTCCTGTGTTCCTGTGTACCTACAATTCTCATAGGCATAACACAAACTTTTCTGACACTGCTTCATCCCTATTTTGTTTTGAAAATTTTCCACCGTTTTAACTGCTTACAAAGCATCCCGTTTTAATTAGTGTTTTTTGTAACCATTTTTACATTTATGGAGCACACAACCAACCTATAAAAATGGCATAAAAAGAAAAACTAACCAACACCGTAGCTTTGTATTATTCGTCGAAAAACGATTCCTTTGTTTTGTTCAAACGAATTAATTTATTTAATATTGAATGGCTTTTTTAAAACGGTTCTTTATAAATTAGATAAAAATATGATGGATCACAACTAAATAAAGTAATTATTTAGTCGATTTTATAAATATTGTAGGCAGATCCAGACAAATGGACATGGTAATGTGCGATTGGTACAGTGAAATCCCAAGACATCTGTTTAAGGATAGCATTACACGCTGGTTGCCTAAAATATAGTTTTAATGACGTGATGAATATATAGCAACCCTTTATATATAATAAGCAATCACTCTTGAAAATTATCAAATAAAAGATTACTTGATTGTTGTAACAATCTATTCCCTGTTGAAGTGAAATATTTCTTTGATGTATAATGTGTTGCTTACTCCGTCAATTTTCAAAGAGCATAGCTGTACATTTGTTTGTATGGCCCATTGAGATTGTCTACTGTCTAGCCGTATAATATTCGTTTACACGAGTACATTTGAAGGGTAGTATCAAACGTAAACATGAAATTTCCATTAGTACTTCATTTCCGTTAACTGTGAGCGGAAAAGCATATAATTTCACGCACAATGAATGTAATCCTAGGGAAAATAAGAGAGAAACAATAAACATCAATTGGAGACGCAGTCGCCTCGAAGTTAGAACAGAGCTTTAGGTTGTCGTGTCGGTTCTATAATTAAATAGACAAGAAACAAGGAGCGCCCTTAAGTAGATCCTTATGTCCTACTTTAAAATTCAATTAGGGCTTTTCCGACACTCTGAAATTATTTATAGGGTTTGTTAATTTGGTAAATAATGTGACTATTTTTAAGAAACGTCTCCTTTTGTTCACTCACAGTCAACAAAGTAAAGTTTATCGTATAATAGTTTACCTTGCTCAAGTTTCGACCCATATGGGTCCTGACTACGGCCCTGATTCTGGCTCTTTTCCCTTATAATTCGTTAAGTCGTTCTTGAGTTGAACTCAAAATATTGTCCAAAAAAAGAAGGTATTAAAAGCCTTTTTCGTCTAATTACAAAGGATCACGTAATTCAATGCCGGTAGGGGCATTAGTCCTCGGAGTATTTGTTTCTGTTGATTCCATATTTATATTTATCATATAGCTTATAAAAGCCTTTCTGCCAGCGCCCACCTGATGAGACCCGATAGGTCGAAATCGGTCGTACCTTTCGGTGCGCTGTACCTACGGTGTAGGACGCGTTCCAAATGTGGGATTTGTGATCCTTTGTAATTAGACGAAAAAGGATTTTAATACCTTCCTTTTTTTGGATTGTTATCTTCATCTAATAATCGTTCGGAATCAACAATATAATTCAATGCCGGTAGGGATATTAGCTCTCGAAGTAGTTGTTTCTGTTGATTCCATATTTATATTCAAAATATTGTTTTGGGAAACAAATATCACCCTGATAATAATAATAAATATTTAAAAATTAACAAATATTTGAATGTGAATAATAAAAACTAACTTAATTTTACGACTAGTGACAATTTGATTTTTTTTTCGGTAGACATCTGAGAAAGATAACGTTAATTTTCATTATAAACAAAAATTTCAACCAAACAGCCTAATGTAAAGCATTACGAGCCTTTGATTTTTCATTTTTCTTCTCAACGATAAGCAAGTAAATAGAAGCAAACATTCCCCATCCCTTTATATTATATATATCTAGAGAGAGTTCTACATCAGCAAATTGTATAAACCAAATCATTTCTTAAACTACATTAACCAACTTTTATTACATTTCGTATTAAGTAACATTTTTAAAATCCTGTATTGTTCTTTTGGTAAACTTCAATCGCCTGGTTTTAGTTAATATTCAAATTATCGATAATTTGATATTGCCAGACAAGCATTACTACACCACAGACTGTAAATAACGGCACCAGCTTAACTGTAATCAATCATAAAATAATTAACTGTCTTATGGGATAATGAAGTTGCAATATTGGAGCGACAAATTATATTCAAATTTGAGTCCTGATGATGAGTTACGTAATTACCTATAAAACTTAATATTACGTCTTCATGTATTATTTTTCTTTGATCCTTTTCTTTAAAGATTAAGTGTAAACTAGGCGGCTTATGACACTTTTCCTATAATATCATTAAAAAAAATGCCTCCTCAACATGAGTTCTTTTATTTGAAGCACTACGTGTTGAAACATATTATATACAACAGTACAAAGAAAGCTTTTTATATAATTGATTGAATTTACATTTACTTGGTGGAACTGCATATTAAATATAAATAAAAAACTATGGTAGTTCCCACAATTTTTATTGTCACTTGATTCTATTTTGTAGCTTCTTCGGAGGTTATAAGTAACTGTGAACTAATATTTACAATTTTTTATATATTTATAGGTACACATGTTTATATCTATATGTTAGTAGGTGGTGGTATAACAAGATTTAGAAAGGGGGAATTATTAAGGTCGAATTGATCGTTTAATAATAGATCTTTATTTTTGAATTTATTTATTTCCATAGATTCAAGAAGGTTAAGTTTAAGACTTATTTCTGTATGTAAAATTTCATATCAAGTTAAAGTTAACTTGTGGAACGTGTGAGAAACTTTACATTGGACAAACTGGCAGGTCTTTTGGAAAACGTATAAAAGAACATTTCTTGAAAAATCTCAAAACCGATTCAAACTACGCAAATCATTTGATTCTTGAAAAACATAATTTAAATTCAAAATATAAAGTTTTACATACAGAAAATAAAAGTCTTAAACTTAACTTTCTTGAATCTATAGAAATGAATAAATTCAAAAATAAAGATCTATAATTAAACGACCAATTAGACCTTAATAATTCCCCTCTTCTAAATCTTGTTATACCACCACCTACTAATAAATAGATTTAAACATAAATATGTAAAAATTAAAAGTGACAATAAAAATTGTGTAAACTACTATAGTTTTTTATTTATATTTAGAAAGCTTTTTATTTGGCATAATCCAGAAAGTTCATTCGAGTACCATTATTAAATAAAATTTGTCAGTTCTTTTATAATTAGCAAGTATTACAATTAATAATTATTTTTATAATAACAAACAAATTTTCAAATTTATATTACCTTTGTACCCCTTAAGAGAGGTCGCTGATGCGTGTTGAGCAGTACATGAAAGGAAACATGCAAAAAGGATTTTATGTTTAGTAAATAATTGTAAGTCAAATTTAGAATTTACGCTTTATGCTATATCTTATTTAAATGGTTTAAAAGGTTTCTCCATTCATATAAACAGCTATATAGCATTCTTATTGAAATAAACTTAACAGCTATTGTGTAAAGATATTCTTTGTAGTTTTATATAAAAAGGAAAGATATCGATTAATATAATTTAATTATTATATATTCCTGTCCTTCTAAATAGTTTACTTTGTATAGAAATGAAAATTAATT
Organism: Agrilus biguttatus; assembly: GCA_963921985.1. Lineage (NCBI taxonomy): Eukaryota > Metazoa > Arthropoda > Insecta > Coleoptera > Buprestidae > Agrilus > Agrilus biguttatus. Next base: position 37,258,599 of record OY998119.1, on the reverse strand, counting down.
TGCTTATTAAAAATTTAATCACTAACATCTATCACTAAGAAACTTTATGAAAATTTTGCTTTTATTACGTATAATAGTTAAAGTTTGCAAATAGTTATGAGTATTATTTGGATGCAATATAAGCGTATAGATATTTTCAAAAGAAATAAGTTGATTGTTCAGTTTTCTAGAAATCGTTTTTATTTTAGTTAAATGAAATCACATAATATTTGATCATTATGACTTGCTAACAACTGCAATATTAATTTAATATTAAAACTTTTCATTTGTAATTTCTAAAAATAAAAGCTAGTTAGTTAACAATGTAATTGAATCGATACTAGTTTCATTAACTGCGAGATATTTCAAACCTTTCGTTACAATAAATACTGAAAGTTAATTAAACGGCCTTATCAGTTCCAACGTAGTGTGGTAAAGTTGAATTAAATTTTACTATAATTAATATACGGGCAACTAAATTATTACAGTATAGGGAGATTTTGACATACACTTTGGCCTAAAATAAAAATATTTGTGATTGTGAAATATACAATATTATTTAATCTTTTTATTTTCGGTTTATCTACATACGTAAATGTATACTGGATGCTTTTCATTATATGTCTGGTAGGACGAGCCAATTAGTTATGTACTTACTTCCGTTAATTAACAATACTACGTAAAATAAATTGTGAATAAGAAAAATTGAATATTTAATGCTATATAAAGAAATGTATATCTAATTTAAAAAAATAATGAATTATTCTGTAATTTATTAATTATTGAAACTCAATTTTATTTATTGAATTAAATTAAAAAAATAATAATAAGGTCTTTTTAATCATGCCTGCTTGTTATTGTTTAGTAACTAAATTAAATAAATAAATTTTAGGTAGTTTTACAAAACCAGAAACTTAGTTTATTTTAAAAATTATTAAGAACGCAATTAAACTCAACAAAGTCAAAGCAAAAATATGAGTAATTAAAATTTTATTATTGTATTTTTTTTACTAATGTTAGAGCGGATCCCTAAATATAATAAAATATATTGTTATTTACTTATAAGTGTTTCAACTGAAAGACTTCGTTTCGATTAAATTAACAAATCGGTAATTATAGACGTAAAATAGTTTTATTCCGTAACTTTCTTACTTTGCAAATTCTTTTTTTGAACACGTGATCTCCTAGTTAGCAACAAAACCACCCTCTCCCTATTCTTTTTTCTTCTACACATAGAAGAACTAGAACAAATAAAAACATATGAGCACCTACCGGTTCATGGTATCCTTTTCATATTCTTTTCAACTGTGCTTCGGGGGTTTTTGAACTTTGAACTGTTGATGTGTACTAAGGGTAAGTGCGTACTAAAATATGTTCAGATCTTTTTAGGCACTGGTCGGTGCCTTTCACAAGGTTACAAAAGTGGCCACATGTTCCGTTTAATTCACCGGGAAAACAAACGGGAAAATGCCACCTTTATTTTGAAACACACAACCATACAATCGAGCTTAATCGATACCCCTGGGGCCGAACCAACTGCGCCAACACACGTATAACCACCAATACATATATTTCCGTAAGTAAAATCTTTCGACGCGACCGACGACGACAACGCTCGCTGGATATTTTTGCACGTGGCCGTCGGAGTTTCCGGGAAGTCCATGCGCCGCCGCGACCCTAAGTTATTTTGCGAGCGCTCAACGTAAAGTCGGCGTAAACGGTACAATGCGCATTCAGAGTTAAATTCAAAATGGTGTTTTATTTAAGTTGTATTACAACCGCCATTATGAAATTCGCCTTTTCTTAAATATTTTGCGAAAAGCTTGTGAACTTTTTGATTGATTGTGGAAGGTGAAGTACCCACCCAAAATGTTTACTAATATTCAATGCATTTTAACTTCAAAAGAAGTAACTTTAGAGAAAATTGATATAATATCCTGTTATGGCGATATATCTACTACTACTACTACTTCATGACTGTTTATTATATCAACTTCTTTTAAAGAGCTCCTTGATTTTGTTTGTTTTTTTTTTAAGACCGTCCATGGAGTACTAGTGATATCTAGTAAGATCTAAATAATGTTTTACTCCTAGTAGTTTCGTTAAATTAGTGACCAAAAACTTTTACGGTATTTATTAAGCTGATTTACGTGCATATCACGTATATAAACAGCATAGTCAATTCAGTTGGAGAAGTAGATACTTAAGATTTAGAGAAAACGTTTAATATATAAACGAAAAATTGAGTTCTTTTTCAAAAAGATCAAAATATTGTCATCTTAGGAAAATCCATTCCCCAAATATTTAACAAAGCTCGAATTAATCTTAGGATATTTGTTTTCAAAGTGATGCTTTGGTTTTAATTTGTTTTATATGAGTTTTCAGAAGAATTGTTAGGAATTTTTACCCCCCAGTAGTTACTCTAACTTAATTCTAACAATGTAGCAGTAGATTTATGTCAGAGCGCTTGATCCATTATCCATTGTTTCTGATATTTAAAACACATTCTTTTTGAACTCGAATAATTTGAACAAATTATATTTAAAGATTCTTCTACAATCGATTAGTTCACTCTGTCAATTGTGAAATAGGTGATACACCAGTCCAGAGATAGCGCTGTAGTAGTACGCAACATGGACAAGGTTTTCGTAATGAGGGTTGTCTAGTAAGTAGGAAACATTTTAGAAACAAAAATAAACCTCTCTAATCTGTGGCTTTATTAAAATGTCGTTTATTCCGCTGAATATTTAATTATCCTCCTTACATTTAACATTATATCGAATTAATAAGAAAAACTACAAGTCATTTTAGAGAAAAGTGGTAGAATTATTTGTATTATATATGTCTACAGTACAAAACACATAACAAAATGCATATTAAACAGGTATGTCGATTTGTAGTACTTGTAGACATTATGCTAAATTTCAGCAATACTTGCTCGTTGCAGATTATCATACAAGGTTTTAAAAGCTATCGGGATCAAACAGTAGTGGAGCCTTTCGACAAACGACATAATGTCGTTATGGACGTCATGGCTCAGGAAAAAGTAACTTCTTTTACGGTTAGCATTCATTTTCAACTCAATGTATATATTTGTTTATGAAATGATTAATGAACCATACATTTCATTTTACAATTATTTGGTCCATAAATATTTATTTTTGCAGCAATACAATTTGTACTCAGTGATGAATTTTTTCATTTGCGACCATAACAAAGGCAAGCTTTGCTCCATGAATGCACTAGACCTCGTGTTGTTTCAGCTTGTGTGGAAATCATTTTTGATAATTCAGATGGTCGTGTTTTAGTATGTACAAAAACATAAAAGTATACAAAAAGTGAAACATTGAGTTTGTGCCAAAAAAGATCAGTACTTTTTAAACAAAAAAATTGTACCTCGTAGTGAAGTGATGAATATCTTAGAGTCATCAGGGTTTTCTAATTTTAACCCAAACAAGGAAAAGTATAAATTCTTATTAATGATGCTACTGCTATATACTAAAATTATTGCTTTGCTTTCTAGATTAATCAAATGGCAACTGCTCCAGATGCTCATAGATTAAAATTACTACGAGAAGTAGCAGGTACAAGGGTCTATGATGAACGTCGTGATGAGTCCTTAGCCATATTAAGAGAAACTGAAGGAAACCAACACTAAATGGATGTGATAGCCAAGTATCGAAATATTTTTCAGAAGTTTTCAAAACACTTGTCCCTGCTGGCCGTGGTAAACCCGTTATGAATGTAGCTGATAGAGTGCCGTGCAATACGTCCTGAAAACACTAACTCTGATAATTTCACCGGCGTTGGCGTTCGTGTCTCTTTCATCGAAACAGACGCTGAAATGCGTGAAATGAACCAACTCTCCGGAGGGCAGAAATCGCTAGTAGCTTTGGCGCTCTTCTTTGCCATTCAGAAGTGTAACCCAGCGCCATATTACTTATTTGACGAGATTGATCAGGCATTGGACGCCGAACATTGAAAGGCAGTAGCAGACATGATTCACGAGTTGTTGAGCGAAGCACAATTCATCACGGCCACCTTCAGACCAGAACTATTGAATAAATTTTATGGTGTAAAGTTTAGAAATAAGGTAAGTCATATTGAATGTGTTGGTAGGGAGGTGGCACGCGATTTTGTAGAGGATGATCAGACACATGGTTAGTGTTCTTGACAAAAAAAGAAAGCTTATCTATATAAAACAGCAGTAAGAGAAGTCATTGATGTATTTTTTCTAATGTTATTAAATTATTTTGATTATTGATTAATTTAATAATATAATAATTGGAACATGTAAATGTAAATTAGCCAAAAAAAAAAACTTAAAGAATACTGTAAGTTCTTTTATCTATGAAATGCATATTTCCTTTAAGCATTTGAAAAATAAATTTGTTACGGATGTGACATCAATTCCATAGTTGCTACGAAAATTTATAAATCATTTAGAAACTTTCTTTTGTCATAGATTATTTCAAAAAGTACCTTGCAAGTTAAGTTAGTTGAATTAAGGTCTCCCAATATATCATTTTTGTTAATGAAATAATGTTCTTATGTTCTTCAAATTGTATTCATTAAAATACAATTTTTATGTATGTAACGTAGGTATTTTATAAAATACATTCGTTCTTTGTATTAAATTTTACTATACATCTTTTTCTCTTCTCCACAAATATTTATTCACCTACGTTTTTGAAAATTAATTCAATCCTAGGATCCTTAATAGAAATAAATCTGTCTGAAACTCATCCCAACTCCGTCCATGCTTTGGAGCCATTCATTTATTACTATGTCTATCATTTAGTACAAACCTTTAAACGACACAAACTGAGTTTGTTTTTCTTTTAGTTAACGTGAAAAAATTGACGTTTTCATGCAAACGTTATTACATCAGTATTTTCAAAGATATGATCCTTCAAATATAAAAAGGTCAAAATTTGCACTTCGTTGAATTGATTTTTAGGAATTTTGCAAATTTATTTTCAGTTTTACGTATTAAAGTTTGCTTCTAATAAAGAGGGATAATTTTTAAGCAAAAATTATCAACAATCTAAAAATTACAATGTTATGGTCAACTTGCCACGTCGCAAACGAAGTTTGTTTTCCATTTAATTAACATGGAAAATTGACATTTTTACCCAAAAATAAAAAGCTTGTAAAAAATATTATTATTAATTAAATGGAAAACAAATTCTGTTTGCGTCGTTTACAGGTTTAATCTATAAAGCTGAAGTTTTAGGGAGAATATTTTTAAGATACGATGCTAAATTGGCTAATGGGACCGAAAAAATGGACACTAATTCTGCATATATAAGTGCAAAATATTTTATATTAACATAACTTTTATTTTCAACATAACTGAACGTATTTCTTAATTTTTACGTTAAATTTATCTCGTATTAAACAACGCTAATATTCCTACAGAGAAATATTTCTTATCGCGTCTGTTTTTGCTCAAGAACACATTCGACCATGATATATCTCGGTCAATACTACGTCTGAAGGTTAAATGAACTGTTACAATAGAATATTTTAAAATCGAGCTAATTTATATAAGTATGGAAAGTTTTGAATTTATTGGATAGTTTCTTTTGAGACTAATTACTTAATAGGACAACTTAAAATTAAATGTTGCTTATTTAAGTACATTTACTTTTTTTCTTATCGTTACTGATCCAAGATACACATATGAGAATATTATTGATTTTTTGTTAATTTTTAGTATTCTGGAAAAGGTTTCTAATTGTTTAATTGCATCTTAAATTGTGAAAATAAATAATAATATATTTTGAGGTGTCAAATTAAAGACAAAATCGTTAGGTACTTTATTTTCACCATGAAGTTGTATATACGTATATATGGGGTCCCATCGCAACATATCCATGTTACAGTAGGAGCTACAAACTTAACCCTGCACACCTAATCGTTTAGGTTCTCAAATCGTAACATTTTTAACAATTTGTCCAGACGTGAAACATTGTCAAATGTTTAAAATTATTTAAATTTTAGGTCGATTATGTAATCAAATGATCATGGTTATTTACTACGCAATTTACAATTACTTACTATCAGTGAATATTTAAAATAGGTCAGTCAATTAATACCTAGGCTAATATTTTAGGTACGGGATGTACTAGTCAGTATAAAAATAAAACTCCTTTTTTTTCGGTCGCATACTACTTACGTTTAGCTGCCTTCGTGAAGAAAGAGTTCTAATTTGTTTTTTAAGTCTACGGAACCGCAAGTCCGACAAAAATCTATACAGCCCTTTTTTGTAGCCACATAAATAATCTATAACGTTCATTCTAATACATAAGACTTTTATTGTTGATGCTACGTGAAACTGTATTAATGAAACTCGAAGTTGTTTAATTAGCTGCAATTATTGTTTTTTAGGGCTTAGAGTTACGGCAATATTTCTAAATGCCCAATTAGATACACCCCTTTTTCAAGATAAATAAATGGGCGGGAAGTCAAGTCTTTTAAAAAGTTATTATTGTTGTTCTTGTACTGTTATAAACATCGTAATAGATAAAATAAAATCCTTCTATTCGTGGTCAGTAAAATAATAAATATATAAATCACGTTGTAAATCGGTGATTTGATGATTTTTGATTTTTACTAAAAAACACGTGCAAGATACCTCTGAAAATTAAACGCTTGCATTTAAAAACTTTAAACTATAATTTATTATTCAGTTTATTAAAATAATCCTTCAAAATCCTTTTTTAGTATGCCATTTCTACAAAAATTTAAGTAAAAATCTAAATACAAAATGGTTTTAAGAATAATTTAATTTATACGTATTTCTTAAATTTATTTAAAGTAGAAATTGTTTCGTGTTGTATAACAGTAAATTCATATAGAGGAATCTCTTATCGCATCAGCATTAACGGTCACAAAAAACTCGCTTATTCTTGTAACATCCAACATTCTTGAAGTCAAATAAAAGTACAGCAGAGATACACGATACACAAGATACAATAAGATTATCAAATCGAGCGATCTTCTTTATGGAAAATATTAAAATATTCTCAACTATTAAAAACTAGTGACATAATACAGTTAGGCCATTTCTGTGAAAGTAAACCAATTTTTTTATGACGTCCAAACTGCATAAATACTTCTCTTGATTATGGAATGATATTTATGCGTTTATGTGTCGTAAAATATAATAATTTACACTCCTATATTATCGAACATTTTAAATTATTTCTTGTTACTATAAATAGTAATAAAAATTGAATATTGTCTATTACTTCAATGGTTTTATTGATCACTGTTAACAATTTTTTTAATACCCTATTCACTGAATAATAGAATCGTCGAGTAGATGTAGTAAGTAATCTTATTTGTTTTATTGCTTACCAAGGATGCCTTGAACTTGAAAGGTAACATTAAACTTATAACATATAACATTTAATTTTTAATAATATTCAATTCTTATTCTAAGCAGAGCGCGATGACAAGGACACAAAACTGAAAAATACCCGCACAAAATAACTTAAACGTTAATATTTCGGGAATTTACCTAATTTATTGCGGACTTCCACAACCTGTCGCAAGTGACACGGATACTTGTACAGTCACGAAAAAAAGTACACGGAAAGTAGCAACTAAAGGATCGTCAATATATAGAGCAAAACGTTATAGATAATTATAAGTAGTATTTACAATTAAAAAATGAAATATTGGTTAAAAGCTGAAAGTTGCCATTAAGGAATGCGAATGGGGTTAATTTAAATTTTACTGTTAGGATTTTCGTTCATACGTTTACGTCTATTTGTCTACATCCCTTGCATACACTTAAAGGTTGTACACACCCACTAGCCAAGGAATTTGTATTATATACAAAGTTCAACACGACACGGTGGTCCTGTATCAGGAACATATTGTATTCGTATATACCTAAAAACTTACAACTAATTTATTTTGACATATTTGTAGTACAGGGCATTTTTAAACTAGTTTGCATAGTTTTTGAAGGATTACCTATTCTTTATCGACTATTGAAACAAGCTATATCGAAAGATAATAAATGTGTTTATGGTAATTTTTAATGATTTTATTTATTACAATGTCGTTTTAGATATTTTTTTGGGACAGTGATTACCTACATAATTTTTTTTATTTTGACTGCTATACGTATGCACGTTAAAATAAGAAAAAAGGGTGGAAATATAAAATCAAAGAATGTTTGTTATATATGCATTGTCATCACGATCGCAGTTAACCGTCCCGAAATTGTGTCGATTTATTCCGTTTCAACGTTACGACGAACGACGATTCTTCTCTCGTCGCAAATAAAACTATTACAGATTTGCGGTGGGCCTCTGTCATTTGAATCCAATTGAATAATAGTTAATAAATAATTTAAATTTTTTGGAAATGTTTTCACTAATGAACGTTAACTGACTTCCTCCGTCGAGTACCATGCGTATGAATATTTCATTTCGTTTATGAATAAATGCACACGCCGTTTGCAGTAATACATCTCGTTATAACAACCGATTGCTATTAACGTTGCCGATTGTTTATTATTTTTTGTATCGTTTGCATCACGGAAGGTGAAAACCGCAACCCTCTAAGTCCTTTCGTTTCTGAGATATTTAAAATGTCGCCAAAGACTTCAAACGTCAAATTTTCCAATAAACCTGAAATAACTCCAAAATGGTGCGTACCAGGTCCAATTTAATGTTAAAAAATTGACATTACTTTTTTATGGGGAATTCAAAAGTATAATAAAAAATAGGGTGTTCGATTTAAAATAACGAAGTTAGGGTGCAGTTCCGGTATAACCGGAAGTCCGCCATATTTGAAAATATTTTTACGTTATTCTACACTTAACCCCATACAACTTTTATTTGAAATATTTTTCTCTATTTTGAACTCTGCGCGTATAAATGGCCGATTTCGGCTTAGTGACTCACCCTGTATATATATATATAGGTAGATAATTGAAAACAATTAGGGTGATAGTTTTTATTTCATCATTTAAAAACACGCCTTTGTCGCATTCTTAAATAATTTATAGTTTAGAATGTAGATGAAATTAGAAAACAAAAATGTATTCTCTTCTTCGTCTCTAATGCTCTCTCTTTATGTTGTAACTATCTCTCTCGCTCATGTATTCATTAATTTTTGGAGTTGTGATCAGGCGATGGAACTTGCACGAAGCAAAACATATATGATTTCAACGTTATAAAAACGAGACTGAAACCAGCCACGCGATTGGTTGAATTACGAAACATCTGTCGCGAACCGTCTACGTAGCGTTTTATACGCCATCGCTGCTTCGTGCAGTAGCTATCGCAAATCCATGCAAGCATGAACTATGTTCATGTTCATTACCACCAGTCTATTGCGGTGCGTAGTTGAAAGAAGTCTTGTTCGCATCGTTTGTATTCAACTTACGAAGTTCATCTGTTCGTATAATTAGCTTGGTTTTATTACAAATTACTAGCTTGCGTTTGCATTTGTACATTTTAGGTGAGTTAAATTCATGCGGATTAGGTTTTGAATAAATTATCCAAAAATTTCTACTAATTATGTATTTGAGGACAATTCGTTTTCTTTTTTTTGTTGGCCACTACAGTCAATTTACCAATGTGTATACAAAATGTAACAATTAAAAATAATAGTTTTTAGTATTTTATTTATAAAAAAAGTATTTCTACATATAATTTAATATCCTGACTTATTTATTTAGATGTGGTTAATAGGTTTTTCTTGTCCATTTCTACAGATTGGCAGATGAACGATAATCCATCGAAGTTAATTTCGTTTGTACTGAAACAACAAGTTGTCTATTCTTCACTTTGAAACATTATTCAGTTAATTTGGGACCAATTGGCAAGAACAACTTGAAGTTCATGTGGGTTTTATTGAAATAACAAATTGTCTGCAACAGTGTCGTTCTTTCTAGACTTCGCCTGCCTTCAGTATGTATCTTCAGTTAATTTTGGATCAACGCGTGATGGCACACTGAAGATTACTTGGATCCATTGGAACAACACTCTGGTATCTTCCTTCCTGCACTGTATTAGCTTATTATTTTGTTGTCGACTTCATCATCCTTGGAACATACATTCTGCAGTTACTTACGGTGAGAATAAATTAAATTTAATTAAAAAATGCTCGTTATTAATCTGTTACCACCCTATCTGTTTCAGGTCGCCGGTGGAGAAGACAAAGAAGTCCCCGTAGTTAGAATGCTTTATTATTTTATTTAAAAGTTAATGCATGCTTTTTTATTTAAATTAATTGTTTAATTTGCACGCTTTTTTAAATTTTATATCGTTTGAATTAATATTTTATTTTGCATGTCTTTTTATTTGGATTATTTTTTTATTTTGCATATTTCTTGCTTACCTCTACGCTTTGCTTACTGCACATTCTTACTATCTTGCTTCGCCTTTACACTACGACGTCCACATGATTCAACGTTTCGTTATCGTGTTCAATTCTCTTCTCAGCTTTGTGGGCCGAGGGAGGGCCTCCCCGAACGAATCCCCTTAGCCTTAGCTTTTTAGTTGTTCTTTGAAAGTATCTTAGGTACTTTCCCGCGGTCTACTCTAACTTCATTTCATTTCAGACAGGGTACAGCGGAGTTATCTGGAATAGAAGGAATAGCCGACTGCCTGGCTTGCCTTGACGAAATCTGTCCGATCTTTTCTACCAATCTATTAGTTTTTGTCGTTAGTCCTGTTTAATGCTCTATTCGCTTTCAGATAATATGGTATTTCCAAAGAAGACTGAAGACATCGTATTTCTTTCTTTTTATTGTACTTTATTTGAAATTTCCTTTGTTTCTGGTATTTCTCTTACAGGAATTTTGTTTTTTTTACTTTATAAATTGTTATATTATTATAATCGTAATTTAATCTGATAATTAGCTTTTCTAAATTCAGTTTTTGCCATAATTGTTCAAACCAAATTCAATTTTATTAGTAATTTTAATCATTAGAAGCAATTTGGGTGGATAGAGTGGCTATAAGGGGAGATGCGGAGGCCACAGAGTGTTAGGGGGCCTTTTTGTCCCAAAAATAGTATTCAAATATTAATATAACAGCTTATCAACAATATATTGTACATAATATTGTCTTTCTCTTACAGGTATTTTATTCTTTTTACTTTATTAATTGTTATATTAATATAATCCTAATTTAATCTGATAATTAGCTTTTCCAAATTTAGTTTTTCCATAATTGTTCAAACCAAATACAATTTTGTTAGTACTTTTAATCATTAGAAGTAATTTGGGTGGATAGGGTGGCTATAAGGGGAGATGCGGAGGCCACAGGGTGTCGGGGGGCCTTTTTGTCCCAAAAATAGTATTCAAATATTAGTATAACAGTTTATAAAGTATAAAATGTAAGTAGTTGTTGCATTTAATTGTAGAAAACTTGTCAATTTGTATTAATAATGTATTTGAAGTTAATTATACTATCCGTGTATTGTTTGTAAATTAAGCTGTATAGTATCCAGTATATTTTGTATTAAATAAAACAATTAATCTATTAATAGTTTTATGTAAGTATAAACATGATTAAATAATTGTATTGTACTTTCTTGAGTTATTTTTAATAAATGTGTTAAGGATTAGAATTATTTTATTTTCTCATTAACCAACACTACAAATTCAATAAAGTATTCAAAAAAGAAGGCATTAAGTGAAATATATTGATTAAATTGCTGACTTATTTATGCTAGTTCGAAATTTTCGACAGAACGATATATAAGATGTTCAATTTAAATTCGATAAATTAATCCTAAGGAGCTTATGCTCTCCTGATACAAATGTCGAAAATTTTCCAAAATTTTGAAATTCTGTTAACATACGAGGTCTGGCCAACAAATAGCTTGACAAACAAAATTCGATTTTCCAGTTATTTGTCTAACTATTTGTTGACCAGACCTCGTATGTGATTAACTGAAAATTTTTCAACATTTGTATCAGGAGAGCATAAGTCCAAAGAGTTTTTTTTTTCGAAAAATAATTTATAGGTCGGATCACTAGTATTCAAAAGAAAAAATAACTGACTTTATATTATACTACTCTTACCATGTAAAAAAACAATAATTTTGATTTATTTATTAACTAGATCAGTAATGGACATGGAGTAGAACAAATATAAGCCATTATTTTGATTTATTTATTAATTAGATCAGTAAATTACATAAAGTAAAACAAATATATGTATTTTAAATAACTTTACAATACATATTCACAAAACAGCTTCTAATTACTATGCAAAATCACATACATTTATCTTTTGATACACCTATTTATTCAGAACAAATTATTTATTTACATTATTTAATCATATACATGTTATCATAGTGTTATAAATCAAGAATAAAAGATTGATTCAAATAAAAAACACCCAAAACAAAATATGGATTCAAACGAAATAAAAAAAAAACAACGAAACGTGTAAAATTATTTAAAATAAAATGAATAAAATAGCATGCAATGTAAAAATAATGGAGCATTCTAACTACGGTCTTCTTTGTCTTCTCCAGCGGCGACCTGAAACAGATAGGGTGGTAACAGATTAGTAACGTGAAAATTTAAATTAACTTTTAATTTATTCTCACCTTAGTTAAGTGCAGAATCTACTGTTCCAAAGGCGAGGAAGTTAATAGTAAAATAACCAGCTAACCGAGTGCCGGAAGAAACGTACCACACTAGTAGGCCATTTATAATTCAGTCAACTGTAGCTTAAGAGTACTCGGTCAATCACTAGAACTTCTCACTGGAAATCGTCGTCAAACCCACTGTTGCCTTTATCGTCATCAAAGTGGAAGATGTAGCTGAGAAGGGCGAAAAATCCCACGAAGATAAAACTACATTTAAGAACAGCTTGTCAGAAATACTCATAGCAGGTTTGAACACGTACAATACACAAAAACCGAGGTGTAAGAATAAAATGTAAACGTAACTAGTAAAATAATTAAAATAAAATATTTATGTATTTTTAATCGACTTTTGATTGGATTGTTCAATGAAATTAAGAAAACGTCAAAGCAGAACGTTGACGCAAGATAACATAAAAAAATAAACGAATTTTCTCTAGGCTTGTTTAAGAAATAAGAACTGACTGGTGTTTATTAACTAGTAAATTTAAACTAACATAAAATAATTATTCCATACAAATATATTTCAATATTATTATATTAAGAACGAATTATCACCGTTTGTAACAAATTCTAAGTTGAAAAACAATAATAATATGCACTATAAAGTATTAATAAATTAACAACAATAAAATAGCCTGAGAAGCAGCGCCACATTTATCGTGCTATTGAACAAAACTAAACACTAAAAAGAAATCAGTTATAATAATGAATTCCTCAAATAATCCCTTGAAATAATAACAAAAGTTTTTATCTATCAAGAGAATTTAATAATAAATAAACTTAAATACAATCCATTAAAGAAAATTAAAACTTGTGACTAATAATATTCCTTTCAACTTTACCTTCAATAATTGTAATAATTATTTTACAAATCGAGTAAGAGAGTTTCTTTTCTAAACTGGTCAGTTATTTTCCAAAAGACAAATATTTAAAAACTAAAACTTATAATCGTTTGGGATCGCTTAACTAACAAACTCCAGTACTAAAAATATTCATAAACAATTTTTTTACCTTCTGCACCTACAAGTCCTGGGGTTTCTTGTGGTAACCAATTCCAATTCCAATTCAGCAACAGACTGGACATTGTGATCCTTATATCCAGGGGAGAAAAAGGCATTTCCAACACCCTTCATTGAAGCTAAACGGACAATAAATTAAGAACATTATTTTTATTTAGAACAAAGATAGGCAATTATGAAATCAGTTATAAAACTGGCTGACATTGTGGAATTCAATAATTAATAATGTCGCAGGAAATATTTTATTTCTCATTTTAGATTTACACTACATATATAGGACCCCTAAATTAATATGCCCTTAAGTGATGATGACATTGTAGAAAGAAAACCGAATGCACAAAGTGTCGAGAGTATTTGATATCAAATAAACTTTAATACAAACGATTAATGATATTTGAATCTTGCAAGTAATAATTATCCTTTCAACTTTACCTTTAATAAATGTACTACAAGATTATTTTCTAAACAATTCAGCTATATTGAAGAACACAAATATATATTAAAACTAAAACTATTAATCGTTTGGGATCGTTTAACGAACAAACTCAAGTACCAAAAATTTTCATAAGTGATCTTTCTTACCTTCTGGTATTACAAGCTGCTGGGGTTTTTATGTGGTAGCCAATTCCACATAACAAACAATTCCTTTTCAGCAACAGACTAAACGTTGTGATCTTTCCATCAGGGGAGAAGAGGGCATTTTCAAGACCCTTCTTTGAAACTGAATGGATAATAAAATAAGAACATTATTTTGATTTAAGAACAAAAATAGACAATGACATCAGTTATAAAACTGGCTATGACATTGTGCAATTGAAGAATTATTAATGTTGCAGGCAATTTTTTATTTCTCATATTAGATTTACATTACATATATAGGACACCTAAATTAATATGCACATTATATATTCGATGACATTGTAGAAAGAAAACTGAGTGTAAAAAGTGGAATTCCTGAAAGTATCGAGAGTATTTGATAACAAATAAACTTTAATACAAACGATTAATGAAATTTAAGACTTGCGAGTAATAATTATCCTCTCAACTTTACCTTTAATAAATGTACTATAATAATTATTTTACAAATCAATTAAAGAAGATTAATTTAAGAACAATGATAGGCAATTATGACATCAATTATAAAACTGGCTGTTTGCTATTAACATGTGCTAAAAATTGATCTAACTGTCTTTGTATTCCTAACCATATAAAAAAGATATCGTCTACGTATCTCAGCCATGAGAGAAATTTGTCTTTGTATATGTTTGTTTGGTTAAATATTTTTTCTTCAAAACTAGACATGAGATGTCTGCTAACAGACGTGAAATGGGAGAACCCATTGGCAATATGTCCAGTTGTTTATAAAAATTATTATTAAAACTAAATCAATAATACTATTATTAAAGATTGCTTAATTTTAAGCTGAAGCCTAGAAACTTTTAAAGTTCATTCTTACCTTCTTCTTTATTGTCGAAGTTATCAGTATATCACATCGTAGTGCACCTTTTCACAAAATAAAGAAGGCAAAGGATGTCCAGGTTTTGTTGTCAATATCCCAAATAGCGTGTCCAAAGGAAAACTCTTAACTTCAGTATTTTTGTATAGATCATTTCCATACCCCTTGGTATTGTGAAGTCTGTAGAAAAACAAAAAATATTTTAAATAGTTTATAACAACGGTGTACTTGTTTCATTTAAATAAACTTTCCTTATATTTAAAGCAATAACGAATATTTCATTTCAACGTTACAAAACCGTTTAAGAAGTTGATCAGGATGTTTCAAACAAATAACACAACATATCTATGCACTCATAATTCTGCTATCGACGTGCCTGCAGACATTAAGGTTTTGGGATAATTTAATGAAAATTTCACAATCACAATCTTTATTGATATTGTTACTTACCAATTCTTAATCAAGAAACTGATAACAAATATTGTGTCCAAAGGAAATGTCTTCATAATATTAGTACTTTTATTTAGACCAGTTCCGTACCTCTTGATATTGTGAAGTCTGTGGAAAAACAAAAAATATTTAAAGCAATAACGAATATTTCATTAAAACTTTACACACCGCTTAAGAAGTTGATCAGGATGTTCCATAAAAAAAACCATTCCTATGTAGGTATTTAGTTTCAAAGTCATCTTACCTTGCGACAATAAGGTCTTTTAAGACTTAGGAAGGAAATACACTGTCTGTGTAAGTCAAACTAAAGGAGAATTCGGGTGACAAGGGTCAGAAATAATGCATTCCGAAATGTATCTGTGAAAAGAAAAGAACAAATGAAAGCCAAAAATACTAATAAATTAAAACAGTAATTATTTAGTTACCAAAATAAAATAGTGAAATATTTCATTCAATCAATTTGTTTAGATAGAACTGATGACTATTATTTTTCATAAAATCGATCAATATATGAAAATAAGTTTTAAGCTTTTCCTAGAACATTATATATGGCGTAGTGAACCAGGAACTGCTCGTTTACTTAATTATAGTTAATCGTACAAATAAAACTATACCCGAATAAAAAAATACATACCACATATATAACTGTAATTTCGGAATTTATCGTGATACAAATTTTATATGTACTATTAGTTTTTTTCCCAAAAAATTTAATAAAAAACGCCGACAAAATAACAGACTAACCACAAACAAAACAGTAGATACAATACACGAACTAAGCAGCGAGCAAGAAGGAAGTACGTCATACACGACGTTAATAAACATAATGTCTAACAGGTTTTTTTGCTAAATCGTCGTTGGTTCCAACAAATAATGATTTAAAAAAATACGTCGATAAAATTTAAATACATCCACTATAACTAATTATTACAATAATTAGATAAAGCAAGACATTTTTGTATCTTAATAATCACGTAACGAAACTATCCGAACGTTACCGAAGTTGACGGAAGGGAGCGCGTTTCTAGACTGCCGCGAAATATTCAATAGAAATTACAATTTACAGGACCGTAGCTCCTTATTTTAAAGTTAGAATTAAAATCTGGTTAAACCAGTGCAAAGCAAAGAGCGGACCTTATTGCAGATAACCACCTATTCAAATTTTCACAATACCTAACAATGCCAAAACGCCGCACGAAAATTTGAATTTTGTTCGATTTTCGAATAACGGATGACAATTTTCAGACCCGTAACACCTTAATTTAAAGTTAGAATTAAAATCTGATTAAACCAGCGCAAAGAGCAGACATTGCTGCAGATAACGACCTATTCGAATTTCCAGAATAAAATTCCTAACCATGCCAAAACGCCGCAAGAAGATTTGAGTTTTGTTCGATTTTCAAATAACGGATGATAATTATCAGAGCCGTAACTCCTTAATTTAAAGATAGTATTAAAATCTGATTAAACAAGCGCAAAGAGCAGACTTTGGTACATCTAACGACCTATTCGAATTTCCAGAATAAACTTCTTAACTATTCCAAAAAGCCGCGCCTAAATTTGAATATTGTTCGATTTTCGAAAAACGGATGACAATTTGTAGGACCGCAGTTCCTTAATTTAAGGTCGGAATTAAAATATGATTAAACCAGCGCAAAGAGCAGACTTTGGTACATCTAGCGACCTATTCGAATTTCCAGAATAAAATTCCTAACCATCCTAAAAAGCTGGGCCAAAATTTGAATTTTGTTCGATTTTCGAAAAACGGATTACAATTTGTAGGACCGTAGCTCCTTAATTTAAGGTCAGAATTAAATATGATTAAACCAGCGCAAAGAGCAGACTTTGGTACATATGACGACCTATTTGAATTTCCAAAATAAAATTATTAACTATTCCAAAAAGCCGCGCCAAAATTTGAATATTGTTCGATTTTCGAATAACGGATAATGAATAAAACGGATGATAATTTGTAGGACCGTAGCTCCTTAATATAAGGTCGGAATTAAAATCTGATTAAACCAGCGCAGAGCATCTAACGACCTTGTCGAATATTCAGAACAAAATTCCTAATCATGTCAAAAAGCCGCGCCAAAATTTGAATTTTGTTCGATTTTTGAATAACGGATGAGAATTTTCAGGCCCGTAACTCCTTAATTTAAAGTTAGAATTAAACTCTGATTAAACTAGCGCAAAGAGCCGACATTGCTGCAGATAACGACTTATTCGACTTTCCAGAACAAAATTCCTAACCATGGCAAAACGCCGCACGAAGATTTGAATTTTGTTCGATATTCGAATAACGGATGACAATTTTCAGGCCCGTAACTCCTTAATTTAAATTTAGAATTAAAATCTTCTTAAACAATCGCAAAGGGCAGACTTTGGTACATCTAGCAAGCTATTCGAATTTTCAGAATACAATTCCTAACCATGCCAAAAAGCCAGGCCAAAATTTGAATTTTGTTCGATTTTCGAAAAACGGATGATAATTTGTAGGACCGTAGCTCCTTAATTTAAGGTCGGAATTAAAATATGATTAAACCAGCGCAAAGAGCAGACTTTGGTACATCTAACGACCTATTCGAATTTCCAGAATAAAATTCCTAACCATCCTAAAAAGCTGGGCCAAAATTTGAATTTTGTTCGATTTTCGAAAAATGGATGACAATTTGTAGGACCGTAGCTCCTTAATTTAAGGTTAAAATATGACTAAACCAACGGAAAGAGCAGACTTTGGTACATATGACGACTTATTTGGATTTCCAGAATAGAATTTCTAACTAGATCTAAAAGGCGCGCAAGATTTTAAATTTTGTTCGACTATGTACAGACGGATGACAATTTGGAGGACCGTAGTTCCGTAATTGAAAGTCTGAATTACAATCTGATCAAGCCAGCGCAAAGAGCAGACTTTGGTACCTATAACAACCTATTCGAATTTTCAGAATAAAATTTCAATCTATGCCAAAAAGCCGATCGAAAATTTGAATTTTGTTTGATACTGCAAAAACAAGTGACTCCGCAGACCTGCAGTTCGTAACTTTAAAGTTCTAATTAGAAATGTGTGTTAAAAACATCGCGAACATGAGCGCGGTTAATTAATATCGAAGTTTTAGGAAAATGAAAAAAAGTTTGATTTGAAGATAGGTTTTTAATTGAAATTGCTTATAGGAACTAATTAGAAATGTTCGATAACAAATAATAAAAAAATTATGTACACTCGTTTCTAACAGTTAAGAACATTTAAAATTCTCCATAAAGAAATTCCTTCGATTTTATAATATTATTGTGTATTGTGTTTCTCCGCTGTACCTTTATTTGACCTCCAGAATGTTGGCAGTTACAAAAACAGACCGAGATTTTTTGTAACCGTTAAAGCTGATACGATAAGAGATTTCTCTATCTGAATTTACTGTTGTATAACACGAAACAATTTCTACTTTAAATAAATTTAAGAAATAGGTATAAATTAAATTATTCTAAAAACCATTTTGCATTTACATTTTTACTTAGATTTTTATGGAAGTGGTATACTAAAAAAGGATTTTGAAAGATCATTTTAATGAATAATTAACTAAACTTTGACAATTTACAGGACCGTAGCTCCGTAATTTAAAGTTAGAATTAAAATCTGATTAAAGCAACGCAAAGAGCAGACATTGCTGCAGATAACGACCTATTCGAATTTCCAGAATAAAACTCTTAACCATGCCAAAACGCCCCACGAAGATTTGAATTTTGTTCGATTTTCGAATTACGGATGACAATTTTCAAGGCCGTAACTCCTTAATTTAATGTTAGAATTAAAATCTGACGAAACAAGCGCAAAGATCAGACTTTGACACATCGAACGACCTATTCAAATTTTCAGAATAAAATTCCTAGCCATGCCAAAAAGCCGGGCCAAAATTTGAATTCTGTTCGATTTTCGAAAAACGCATGATAATTTTCAGGACAAAGAGCAGATTTTGGTACATCGAACGACCTATTCGAATTTTCAGAATAAAATTCCTAACCATGCCAAAAAGCCGGTCAAAAATTTGAATTTTGTTCGATTTTCGAAAAACGGATGACAATTTGTAGGACCGTAGCTCCTTAATTTAAAGTCGGAATTAAAATATGATTAAACCAGCGCAAAGAGCAGACTTTGGTACATATAACGACCTATTTGAATTGCCAGAATAGAATTTCTAACTAGATCAAAAAGGCGAGCAAGGTTTCAAATTTTGTTCGATTATGTACAGACGGATGACAATTTGGAGGATCGTAGTTCCTTAATTGAAAGTCCGAATTAAGATCTGATTAAACCAGTGCAAGGAGCAGACTTTGGTACATATAACGATCTATTCGAATTTTCAGAATAAAATTTCAAACCATGCCAAAAAGCCGATCGAAAATTTGAATTTTCATTTGATCCTGCAAAAACAAGTGAGTCCGCAGACCTGCAGTTCCTAAACTTAAAGTTATAATTAGAAATATGTGTTAAAAACATCGCGAACATGAGAGCGGTAAATTAATATCGAAGTTTTAGGAAAATGAAAAAAAAGTTTGATTTGAAGATAGGTTTTTAATTGAAACTGCTTATAGGAACTAATTAGAAATGTTCGATAACAAATAATAAAAAAATTATGTACACTCGTTTCTAACAGTTAAGAACATTTAAAATTCTCCATAAAGAAATTCCTTCGATTTTGTAATATTATTGTATTTGTGTATTGTGTATCTCCGCTGTACCTTTATTTGACCTCCAGAATGTTGGCAGTTACAAAAACAGACCGAGATTTTTTGTAATCGTTAAAGCTGATACGATAAAAGATTTCTCTATCTGAATTTACTGTTGTATAACACGAAACAATTTCTACTTTAAATAAATTTAAGAAATAGGTATAAATTAAATTATTCTAAAAACCATTTTGCATTTACATTTTTACTTAGATTTTTGTGGAAGTGGTATACTAAAAAAGGATTTTGAAAGATTATTTTAATGAATAATTAACTAAACTTTTGCAATTAAAAAAATTAAATGCAAGCGTTTTATTTTCAGAGACAATTTTCCACGTGTTTTGTTTTAGTAAATATTCAAAATTATCAAAACAACGCTTTACAGCGTGATTTACGCACACATGCATTCACCTTTTTATTATTTTACTGACCACAAATAGTAGGATTATATTTTATTTGTTACGATGTTTATAGCAATTGTTGTAAGAATAGCATTATGCTTGTGATGGGTGTACACCGCTGAACGGTTCCAGTCTAAACAATAAACAACAGGTTCCATAAATAATGATAGTGTTAATTAAAATTTTTGCCAAAACGTTCAGTCGGAGAGACTGTAGCAGACTGTAACAAGATTGAATAAGATTGTAACAGATTGTAATCAACATCCAACCAACAGTCTCATTCGACATCTATGTAAATTACTGCCTAATTATTGTTACTATTATATATTTTGCGCAAGAAATATACTTAGTGTTGAGAAGTTCTACGATTTGGATTATTATTTATCAATTCTGCTATCAAGCGGGGTTGCAGCAGTATCTTACATTAATAACGATAAGAGAAAATGTAACTTTACTTAAATAAGGAACATTTAATGTTCGTAATTAAAGTCTCAAAAGAAACTGTCCAATAAATTCAAAACTTTCCATATTTACACAAATTAGCTCTATTTTAAAATATTCTATTTTAATTTCATTTAACTTTCAGACGTGGTATTGATGGAGATATATCATGATCGAATGTGTTCTTGAATAAAAACAGGCTCGATAAGAAATATTTCTCTGTAGGAATATTAGCGTTGTTTAATGCGAGGTAAATTTAATGTAAAAATTAAGAAATAAGTTCAGTTATGTTAAAAATAAAAGTTGTTGTTTTTAAAAATATTTTACATTTAGATATAAACCGAAACAATTGTAGAGATTTTACAATAAATTCCTTTGAAACATTTAAAAGCAAACCTTCGTTTAATTTACTTATTTCAAAATGTTTCACAACAATATCACCAGTGAATCCATTCTTATTAGTTAAATTGTGTTATGCAGCCCATTTTACAGACGATTACATGCTGTTGTATATAACCAAAAGCTTGGATAAGGAGTTCTTCCGTGGTCATTTACATAACCTTTAATTTGTGATTCCAACTTTTGTTGTTTACCTCAATACAATAAACAAGCGGTAAGTAATTTTAAGTTAAGTCATATTAATTCATGTGGCACATACATAATCTTTTTGTTAATAACTTTATTGTCGACGACACATAGTTTACACATATATTAAAGTGTTACAATGCAAAGAAGAATCACTTCGTTAGTTATTCAGTGAATTTCAAGGGCTATCGTGAAAATTTTAATTTCCAAATACAATGAGGGTTGTAGCATTAATAAGTGGTGGCAAAGACAGTTGTTTTAATATGCTGCAATGTATAGGGGCAGGTCACGAGATAGTGGCCCTAGCGAATTTATGTCCCAAGAGAAAGACAGAAATGGATAGTTATATGTTTCAAAGTGTTGGTTTTGAAGCTATTGAATTAATGGCAAAGGCCATGGAACTACCCCTTTTTCGTATAGAAAGTGAATGTAGATCCTTAGCAAGAGAAATTGATTATGAATATACAAGCGATGATGAAGTAGAAGATATGTTTAAACTTTTAGAGCAGGTTAAAAAAGAGATTGTTATTAATGCTGTATCAGTTGGGGCCATACTTTCTGATTATCAAAGAATTCGTGTTGAAAATGTGTAAGTCTTCTGGCATTCTTTTAAATAGATAAATAAGTCTTATAAATGTATAAAAACGGTATTTTTCCACAGTTTGTAATCTTTTATTTCTTTAAAAATGTAATGGATTAGAACATCTTATCATTTTACTTGTTATAGTCATGTCATAAACTTTTAGTTAGTTTAAATTAACATAAATATTTATTTAAACTGAGAAATTTTAAGTACATATAAAATAGAATTATGTTGCTTATTTTATCATCATTTGATAGCAAATTCAGCTGTTTATTTGAATAATTTAGAATTGATATTAGCATGTGTTTTAAAAGATGATGACGTTTTTGGCACATGATTATTTAAAAATAGAAACAATAGTAGAATTTGAACCAATTGCCAAACATTTGAAGTAACTCTTTATTTATTTGTATATTTGAAATTTATTGCTAGTTTATTTTCTAACAATTTTTTTAAGATTTATTCTACTTTCCGCAACTTTTTTTACAGTTTCTTAAATATACAATACCTATTTGAAAGAAAATAACATGTAACAGGATAACATTTTTTCAAATCATCTAAGCTTTTTTGATTTGATGTTTTAATTTCCTAATATTTTTTATGTATATTACAATAATATTTTAGTTTGTGCATATTATGCAATAAGATAATCGTTAAAGGTTTTTATGAGAAAATCCGATAGCTATTCATATATTGTTTTTAAACAAACTTTGCTTTTTCTGACTGATTTCTCAGTTGTTCAAGACTGGGATTGGTACCTTTAGCTTTCTTATGGCAGCGAAATCAAAACGAATTGTTAACAGAAATAATAAAATGTGAAATCGACGCTATAATAATAAAAGTAGCCGCATTGGGATTGGAGCCTTCTCGGCATCTTGCGCGCCCATTGCGTTTAGTAGAGCCTCACTTGCAAGCCATGAACGAAAAATATGGTCTTAACGTGTGCGGAGAAGGTGGAGAATATGAAACGCTGGTTTTGGATTGTCCACTGTTCAGTAGCCGCATAATTATGTAAGACCTGCTATTTACACTCATGTTAAAATAATTCTGAAAATGAAATGTGTAATATTTCTTTGGATACTTAAATTGTAGAGATGAGTCCGAAACAGTGTTGCATTCAAACGACCCCATAGCTCCCGTCGGTTATTTAAGGTTGAAAAAATTAAGACTTGAAACTAAACTTCCCGTACTAGACTTAAAAGAAAGACTTAAGGGGATTCCTGTAAAAGATAGCGACGGATATATTACAGATTATGGGGAAGAAGCTGTAGAAATAGTTTTAAATGGTACTTACCTAGCAATAATATAATCGTTTTCATTTTATTTACTGTTACGATATTATTTATTGATAGATAGTCAACAAAACGAAAGCGAAGATAAAGAGCATGACACTGTCGATTGTAATGAAGTATATTATGCTCCAATTTCGAATTATTCTACTGTTAAAAGCGCCGATGGCTATATGTGGATAAATAATTTAACAGGAAACTCAGATGAGCCTGTGGAAGCTCTCTCGGAGGCTCTTGAAAAATTGAAGTGTAGGTAGGAGTCGAAATTGGCAAATTAGTTTGCATTGTCTGATAAATACTAAAAGAATTTTACTTTGTGCATTTTTCCTGCTTTCTTATGAGAACTGATTTTTTTTAATTCGCGACTTGTAGCTTGCCTTGAAGAAGTAGGAATGAGTTTGAATGATATTTGTTCTGTGACCATGTGCATAAGCGATATGAGCCTGTTTGCAGACCTTAATAAGGTGTATTTGAATAAATTAAACTTTATCAATCCACCATGTCGCGCTTGTGTTCAAGTGCCTTTTCCCACACCCAGCATGCTTATTTTGGACGTTATGGCGTGGAAAGTTCCCAATAATTTCAGCGGTGAAAATCCAACTCAACGGTAAGTGCCCACAAATGGTACCTATTGAGTCATTCCATATTAAACCCTGATAAAAATTAAGTGGTTTAGAAGTCTCTTTGAATATTAAAACTCAATTTTATGTTTATTTTTTAGTCGTACTATGCATGTTCAAAGTGTGTCACATTGGGCCCCAGCAAACATTGGTCCTTATAGTCAAGCAGTTAGGGTAGGCGATGTAACGTATGTAGCTGGTCAAATAGGTCTAGTACCTGGTAGCATGCAACTTGTTAAGGGCGGTCTAAAGGCCCAATGCAAGCTATCCCTTCGACACGTCCATAGGATACTTACGGCAGTCGATGCAAGTGTCACATTGAGGGATGTAGTTCAGGTTAGTGCTGGTCTGGTCTGAGTTAAGGTTTAGAATATTTTAATACGGGTGTTGGCATTACAGGGCGTTTGTTATGTTACTGATTTGAAACATGTGGAGACTGCTAGGTCATTTTGGGAAGAGAAAACCGAGAATGCAATTGTTGACTATGTTGTTGTGCCAGTCTTGCCAAGAAACGCTCTGATTGAGTGGCATGTATGGGCCCATAAACATAATAATAATTTTGATTGTAAGTAACTTGTTTTTTTTTTTTGTAAATAAACTTCTTCATTGATTTCGTTCACAGATGAAGAAACTGGAAAGTGCGTCGAAAATTGGTCAATTTCAATATTTCGTCGTTGGACGATTGAAAGTAACATTGCAGCGATAATTTGTAAAGTGCATACGAACAATCATGAGGAGGCAGTCGGTCCTTCTGTAGATATTTTGCTCGAGGCTCTTCAATATACTGTACAGAAACTTCAACAGAATCACGAATCGGAAACAGAACCAGTTTTTGTCTTAAAAATATTTTATTCAGTGAGAAAGCATATTGCAATTGATAAACTGATAGAATATATGAATGAATTGAAGAATTCACTTCCTCTGGCATACACTGTTGTACCTGTAACCGATTTAAGTTCTCAATGTACATACCTATCCATTAGTGGAATTAGAAATTTGTAAGTAGTAATTTGAGCAATACCTGTCCCTATATTTCTAAAGGAAAAGGAAAAGTTCTGATATGAAATGGTAAACTTTTCTAGAATTGTATCGTAACACATACTAGTGTTCTAAATTGTTTTTTCATACAAATTAAAAATATTTTTGATGATATTTTATTAATATGTAAATGTTTTTATTTTTTATTGTGTATGTAAATACTGCGAGAGGTGAATTAATTGATATTTAAAAATACAGTTTATTGTGATAATATCTGCCTGTGCATCATTATCAATAATGAAATATTTTATTTAAGACAAGTAGTTGATACTTAGTTTTCTTAAAAACCTTATAATGGTAACAAAGTGAATTGTTCGTTTATAGTCACACCATGTATTTAATCGGGTCGGCTTTCGAATATTTATATGTCGTTTTTATTGCTTATGATTTTTCTATATTGCAATATATATTTCAGTTTGCCTTTCTTTATGCACTAATTATAATTTTAAAAAAATGAGGTAAATAACGTACAACATGCTAGTGAGAGTTTATGTTATGATTGTGTAAGCTTTTTTGAGCTAGGAAATTGACGACTTCAATGAATCAAGAATGGACTATATAAGTAAATGTTTAAGGACACTGATTATTTATTAGTTATTAGTGGTTAAGAAATAAAACCAAAAAAATGCAAGACATAATCAAATGTTTATTTTTTTAACAATTTTTCAAGACCAAGCAGAAAAACGTACATTCATTATGTGAATGGGCAGAGAATAATATAAACCGAAAATTGTTGTTTAAGGTGACATATAAGTTAGGTAGTTTTAACGTTATATATAAAACCATTAATAAGCCTTAACCTACGATCACAATTTCTCTAAAGTAAGTTTTCTGTGTGCAGCACAATTTTTAACGATCAGTAACAAATATTTTTAAAGTTACAAACGCTGTTTATAAATGATTGAAAGGAATGGCGAAAAAAAAATATTTAAATATTACTAGTTTTCTGTAACAAAGAGCACTGTTGTTTCTCACTAATTTTATGAATTAAATTTTTTGATAATATCGCTATTGCAAAGCAATTTATTAAAAGAAAGATTTGATAATAATTACTATTAGGAAAACATTTTTTTACTCATTTCTTGCGTCATTGTTAATAATAAAGAGTCAAAGAGACAATATTTTGGTTTTTTACTTTTCCTAATAGTAATTTCAATGACTAAAATGTGCAGAAAATTAAGTGACAAAGTCTAATCTACAATCACAATGGTAAATAAGTTTAGCATATTAATATAATAAAAAGTAAATTATAACTGAAGGCTGAAATGGCTTCAATTATGTTGAAATATTATCTAAATGGATGGAGTAAGATGATAATTACATTAACATTGATAAAAATATCCTTTTATGTATGATATATAAATTAATCTTTAATATCGATTTGTAAAAATGAGTAATCGATTTTATTTTTAATTCATTTTTACAATTATTTAAAATCAGTAAGTAGTAAATGTTAATCATATTTAGAAAACAGGAATTATAAAATGTGGTTACGACTTAAAAAATCATGTTTAAATCAATTAATCCAACCGTTTCTTCATTACCATTTAAAGATACTTCATTATCTTTGGTATTATTGTTTATTCGTAGGAAACAGACTCATTCAATTCTCATGCCTTTACTTAATTTTCTATAATTTTCAAAAAGAAGTAATATATGAAATAGATTCTTCTCGTTTATTTACATAGGACAGGGATTAAATTTAATAATTCCTACAAATTTAAATTATTTCATCTTAACTATGTAGCTAACTAACTATTAGAAATTTTTCTGAAAGTTCTTATCTACTTCAATACTATATAAGTAATAACGAAGGAAAATTTCGATAAAATCAACAAAAACATAAACAACCAATAATATTATTAAAAATATTCAAACTGTGTCGTATCTACAATTTTCGTAAATTAATTAAAATATTTACTTTAACAATCAGAAAAAGTTTTTAAAAATGAACAACAAAAAGAAAAGGATCCAAATCACGTCTTGTCCTGTACATTTTGTTGCATGAAAATATTTTTCATTAATCAGTCTCTTTGTTAGTGTTTCTTTACGCATTGTTTATGTCAATTTTTCCCTTCTAACTATACTTTACAGGGTGATCTAAAGCAATCGATATATTATTCCTAAAGAGGATATTAATTTTGGCACTACTTATGAACATAAAACATTAATAATCAATTTACAAAAGTGCATATTAAAGAAAAAAATGAAATTAAATTTTGAATTAAATAAATCTATACCTCCATGTAATTACAATATGGAATTTATTAATATAATAACATGACCTCAAATCACCCTGTAAATAAGTACATCTATTATGTATATATATAATATATATAAATATGTATAAACTTCGAAGCGGTTCTTTTCTACTGTACCTACAAGGCTAGAGAGGTTGTTGACCTAAGAAATATTTCTGTTGTAACAGCAAAAGGTACACCGGAAGCAGCATTGCTATCTGTTTCCGTCACACTGAGAACATTCCGGACTTATAAATGCTAACAACTTCGTATACTTCTCGTCCATTTCCGTAGCTTTACTTTCAGCCAATAACAGGGCATGACGCATGCTTTCATACTCTTCTTTGTACTTACGCAAATCCATATTTTCCTTTGATACTTGCTCGAACGTTTCCATATGGCGTCTCAAGTCCTTGTTTTCTAATTGTAATTCCTGCACGATCGATCGAAGAGATTCAACTTCATTATCTAATTAGAGAAACATACATTTGTTATTGGAATTAGTAATATACAAACACAGTTTCTAAAAAGACAATTAGGTATGTAGGCATGAAGGGGCTCCTTAGTGTAAATATAAATTGTCAAAATTGGTATCTTTTCCTATTTCATTTATAATTATGTAAAAAATCTTAATATAATGTCTAACTTACTTAATGGAGAATTTTCGTTTCCTTTGTTAATTTTTACTGGTTCGATGTGGAACACTCCATCTTCGTTTCTTTTTATAAACAATTCAGTTATATTTAGGTCAATAGGAATAGGTCCGGGCGAAGTTATATTAGTTGGAGGCCTATCTTCGTTTAAATGTAAAGCTATATTTTTTAAAGAAACCTACAAAATTTAATAGTTGCACTAAACGTTTTTTTGAATTAAGTATTATTAAATATTATTATACTATATTCGAGTCGAAACGATGTACTTACCACCATCGGTAGTGGAATGGGGTAAATTTCGTCTTCGAAAAAGTCAGCCAATCCAGTGACCACACTCATACACAGGTTCAGATTCAGACCATTCGCCTGAACGTTTAGAAAGTCATCGAACAATTTGCGTTGAATATCTTTATCAGAAAAGTCAAGCTTTGCTATTTCCACAGGGTCAGGATCGATTTTTAAAGTGTGATCCAACCTAAGCTTTATTCTGGCCAAGCCAGGACGATTTGAAAATAACTCAGACCATACTTTCGTTCTCGAGTTAAATTTTGTCTAAAAAAGCATGTCTTTTTCATTCAGTCTCTTATGTAGTTTAAACGTTTGAAAACTACTACTAGTTACTAAATGCTCATAATATTGTAATTTACGTTACATGCGTGGCTGACTTACGTATATGTACTTATAAAGCATAACACTTTAAATAGATAATGATTCAATGAAAAATTTTTCACACTAATTTTTTAATAAGAAATAAATTATTTAAACAAAGTTAGCGCTTACTCATGTCGCAGAATAATTATATTTAAAATAAAATTATCTAATAATCAGGTTTTAATTAAATACAAAAAAAGAAAAGATTATACAATTATTTTGCCACTGATATGTGCATTTTTACGATCGCTTATAACTTTACAAGAGCGTTAAAATGACCAACTTCAATGGGGTATTTTCACTTTTGGAAGTTATGTATATAGTGCCTAAAATGATAATCCTTTAGTTTTTAAATGTCATAGTCGGGCAAGCATGGACAGTTCGTCGCAGTTTGCTTATTTAGCTACTGCCCTTCAATTTATAAAAGCTATAAATGTAAACGAGGATATTTATTTATATATATATAGCGACGATTAGAAAATATGCGTCCATTTTTTTCTAACATAAATAACTATTACTGTCTCATATAACTTTCCATTTTCATGCACAATTCTAAAAATCTATTCTACGATTCGTGCCCAAACTACAGGAGATGAAAACCTGCCAATACCTTTCCGTTGCCCTGCGCCACATAAAACATTCAGATGCATGCACAAATACAGAGAAAAAGTTGTGTAAGTTGTTTGCAAGTTACGTAGTAATGGTGATAAAATGTAACGATAACTAAATTAACTTTCAATAAATATTTAAAAATTCAATTATTGCACTGCTGCGATAGATTAATTATTTACATTCAAGAAATAAAAACCATAAAACATGAAATATAATAAAGTCAATTATATAATAATTTATAAAATTTTAAGATCTCCATTGAAAGCTTACCTGAAACTCGTCCCAGGGTATCGATGAACACTCATCACTAGACATGTTTCCTACTTGTACTTTGATACTGGATGAAAAACCGTTTGATTGCTGGATAAATTCAACCTTATTTAACTTGAAAGTTGCTACCGAAACCTTATAGAACCATACAAAAATTTTTTAATATATTTTCATAATAAAAAAGTAACATTTTACTTACCAAATCCCTTCTCCTGTAGCTACTGGTATAAGATCGTTCACTAATTGTTGTTAAACTGTCTTCTTCAACTTCACTAGCCACTTCAATCTGTTTATTCTCTTCAAAACGATCGACATAGAACATTGCATCTTCAATTTCTAATTCCCTTCCGACAACACTAATTACCTCCAAATTATCTGAATCACTCGATACATCGCTCTTGATCGACATTGTCTCACTTGCATCATCCATACTTGGCTTCATTGTGCTTTCTATCATGTTTTTTAAACTTTTTTTCATTGATGAAAACCCTAATGGACCGACTACTGCAATAAAACAATACTGATAAAAAGACCTTCTCCATTCTTACACAAACCTGGTTTGCATATTTATCACAGCGTAAAAATAAAAACAGTTTTTTAATTGAAAACCTAGATTTAATTAAATTAATTAAACTCCGAAAAATAGTGACATTGATAGGTACATATTCCTAATATTCCTAAGTGATTTCAAGTCTGTATAGTTTTAAAAAAAGCTGTCTTCACCAAGAATATAATCTACGATTTTAACTAAAATCCTAACAATTTAGGAACGTTATTGAATAAAAGTATTACCAACCCGCATTAAAATTTTCTGCTATCTTTGTACTGCTATTGGTTGATACTTGATAACGAGTTGTGGTAGGGGTTGTTACAGGATTAACGTAGTTAGTAGTGTCCATTTTACTTTCTGCCATTTCACTCTTGGAATTATTGAAATATTCAGGACGAATTCCTTTCATATTCATATTAATTTTCATTTTCCCAATACTTCTGCTACCAACGCCGTTTGGAACTCGCTCCTTATACTCATTTTCCATGATCATAAGGTCTCTATGTGGGAAAATTGTCGCAGAAGAACCTTTAAAGACGATGATATATTTTTAAGAATGCACAACTACAGCACTAACAACACTCCAGAAACGTAAAAGTGTTAAATGAAGATACCTTGAAATAGCATATCATCAGGAATACTAGACGAATCAGGAACAAACGATTCAACATCACCACCTGACGACTCTTTCCCTGGACATTGTGAAGGCATCACAAAGGTCACTTCCACTTGTGGAATAACAGCCCCAATGATCAAAGAGCTCATACTATCAGTCTACAAGCAATTGCTCGATTGGTCTAGATATTCTTATCGTTAGATATCTTAATATTGTATATAATTACCTTCAGGATCTTATTAGAATCGAGGGATAAAAATGTCGTCATTTCTGCAACTTCCTCGGCCAGTCTCAAGAGAAAAAGATATTGATAATGATTAAGTTGAACACTAACAAGTGTTGATATGTAAGTCAAGGCATGAATGTCAGCATGTTTTGCACCATTGTTATCTTCGGGCTTTACAGTCGAATTTGGATCCATACAAGTATGAAGCCAAATGGTAACAGGAACGGTGTCTAAAAATGGCACCGGTTTATTACTGCCTACTGCTTTTGCGCCCAAAAAATCGCCCCAAACGGGCTCCAAATGAATGTTCCATACATCTTTTGCATCGCGCCAGAATAATTCCCTCGACAAAAGCTCCATCTTAATTAAAAAAATGAACTGAATGATCTAAATGAAACAAAACTATGTTTTGTAATTCTTACCAGGGCATTAATTGAAGAAAACGTCATTTCTTCAGGCGTACCTCTTACGTTATCGTTTGTAGTAATATGATCAAGAAATTTCTGAGTTACCAAATAGAAGTCGCCAGACTTGGAAGGAAAATCAGATCCAAAAAATAAGGACCCCGAATGAAAAGATTCTACACATTTAGCCAAATCGGCTCTGGATGACTGTTGTAAATTGCGAACGTTAGTAATTGTCGCCCTTGTTACGTTAAAATGTAACGCTTTAGGTCTGTCTCTCTGATTAGGGTATTCAGCTGCACTTTCAAAAATTATCTAAAAAACGTACTTGTGCCTGGTGCTTAAAACCTTAAAAAACAATATGACTTACTTTAGGCAAAATCGCTTCAATTTTGACATCAACGTATGTTATATCCGAACTCGAAACCTGTTGTTTTGAAGAGAGCAAAGATTGATAGAGAGTAAGACCAAAAGAATTCAGCCATAAGCACGTATCCACATCGAAATAAACTTGAATGGGATTGACATGAACGTAAAATTTAGGTGGAGGAACTAAAATATTTATATAATTAAATTAGAAAAATTTTAGAGGTATTTAATCAAAAAACTTACGAGGAAAAGCAGTATCGCTAGGATAGTAGAAGTAAATAAATTCGGCATGAAGTATATTAGAGTTGTCAGGTAAAGATATCCTGTCTTTGTCACCTAACAAGGATAAACAGGTAAACAATATAATTAATAATTAGGTGCATAAATAAATTTCTTATTTGAGAAACAATAAAAACGTTAAAGGTCCTAAGACGATCAATATGGCAAATAGGCCTTTTATGGCCTTTCAAATTCTATAAAATACCTGCATTTTTTTCCTTCCTTTTAGACTGGACTGCATTAAAAAAATGAAGCATATATACATATATGAGTAACTATGATACAAAGTGTATTAAAACATTGTAGTTCAATGTTTACCTGAGATGAATACTTTCAGTTCAGGCCTTTTTGTGGGTGTGGTAACTTTATAAATGGTGAAATCGTCCACTCTAACGATCATACACGAGGTCATGAGCTTGCTGAGTTCAATTAATAAGTGGTCTCTTAGTTGATTTGCTTTGGGCTCAGAAAGCACGACGGTCCAACCTTCTGGGTCTGGGTCATTTTGCTAATAATTTAGAAAGCAATTTAAATTTTGAATTATATGAGTAGGTAATTGAGTTGGCGTTTACTTGGTGAAATGTTTTTTTATCGAAGATGAATAAATAACCTGTACCTACCACTATCACTTGAAAAGGCTACTGTGTAGTGAAACTATTTGTGAAAAGTTTCGTGTATTTATTTACTCAACTTTGATAAAAAATTATATGATAATAAATATCAGTGTTTACTATGTGTAACCTAGATACTGGCATCGATTAACAAGAATTTGAGAAGTTTCTTAGACCCTATTAGCTATTCTATCGGTAAAAGCTAAATTTTAATTATGCATACCTTAGCAGATCTACTCAGAGGGGTGTGTTGTGCCTTATTTCGTCCTACGAGATCAAGTAATTGCGTTCGAAATTTCGACATAGCCTCAATGAACCACTGTACGTGAGGGGTAGTTTCTTCCCTATAACCAGGCCAGTTTTTGCGATCACTCTTTGCTAAATGGTAAGGATAATAATCGACTTTAAACTTGTTAATGCTTATTTGTAAAGCACCCCCCTCTTTAAAATGTGGATGACAAGAACGGCCATCTAAAAACAGCATCAATAAGAAAAAAGGAAGAAAAATAAAAAGACTGCATCTTAATTTTCTTACCCCCCGCATCGTCACACAGATGCAAAACGATGTGCTGAGTAACAAAATGATAAGAAGTTTCAACTACGTCAAATTTTGAGAAGACTTTTGCTGCGTTTGAGTGGCCAACATGGGACTTGAATTGCTGTGCAACTTGAGCCTGATATTCTGGGAGTTCCTGAGTGAAAATAAAAACAAAAATAATTAGCTGGCACTTCGCTTGCTAGGGCTTAACAATTTTACATTGCTTTTGATAAAAAATTAACAGAACAAGGAGTACATAAAGTAACAACCTCTAGTTTACGAGCTGCCTTAGTTTTCCTTGCTAAAAGTGTAGATTTCTGAACTAATCCAGCTAAAGAATCGACGAATCTCAAAGCAGCTTTTAGCTGTGAGTCAGTTAAAACCCATAACAGGTCATCTAATATCACAACCATGCGAGAACCAATAATAAAACAATCTGAAAAACATTGTGTAAATTTCCAGTTATGGTTTATTATAAATAAGTTTTTACCTGCCAGTCTTTTTTTAATGGTAATTCTACACCACGCCTGATTAGTGAGCAATCTAATAGGAGTTAAATTACTATCTTTTGTAGATTTAGCTTCAATTCTAACAGTTTGCCATGTCAATTCTTTGAAGATAAGGAGCTGACCTTTATCAGGTTCTTTTAGACGAGACATCCTCAAATCACATTTGCGCCATTTAGGATCCCTTGACTCTAGGAGTATTCTTGAAACCTATTAATTATAACACTCAGACAATCAGTGATTAATTAAATTTTTAAAATTTACAAATGAAGTCTTTTATTTCTTATCCTTGAACTACAATGATTTATTGTCATCAAGTCTATTTATTTTAAATCAACTGTAAATACCTGTACAGTAGCAGTAAATGCCGGACTGTTGAACACAATATTTACTGTATTAACAGTTACTGTGATGCCATCAATTACTTTATGAATAAAACTATATTTGCCTGGAACTGCTGCATATGAAGATAATCCTGCTTGAGGTGACATAGGCCTTAATTCCTCACATGTCTCTACAGTTATATTTACTTCATCTAAGCTCTAAAAAATTTGTTTTAGTCAATGCAGCAATAGCTAGTTCCAACTTTTTAAAGAAATAGTCTAGTTTCATAATTCAATTTTATAATTTACTTACCAGAACTATTGGAACGCTTTTTAACTTAGTCCATTGAACTCTGAAAGAAACTTTATTTGATAAAGCTTTTGTAAGTCTTAGCCATGAAGGAAGCTCAAGTAAATCTGTAAGTACTTCTTCATTTAATTCCAAATTTTTTAATTCACCTTCCCCTTTAAACGTGCTTAGATTTATTTTATCGGCAGATAAATTTTTCGTAAATCTAGTAAAGCAATTAAAATAAAACACAGTAAATTACTTAATTCTAAAAACATTTTTTTGTTACCTTGATAAATGTTTCAACAGTTGGTTTTTTATTATGGAAACCATTTTTAATAAAACTACACTAATCCTACTGACACTATAAATAGACTATATTATTACATGACTAGATAAATAACAATCATTGTTTATTTAAAAACAAAATATTTTTTAATTAAAATACTTTGTAGATGTGTCCAACTTGCCTGACTCTGACAACCAGCTGACAACTGACAAACGTCAACTTATTGCATTACACTTTAATCTAAAGCATTTCACCCACGAATTTCCGCAATGAAACCAAATTAAACCTTGAATATTTGGTGTTGGACTGCGTAGTTCTTTCTCATTGATTTTATTTTACCTATTTGTTACATAAGATATAACTAAAAGGGTTCATTATTATATTAACATTAATCAAGGGGTAACGATCTACTAGAATATCTGGTCACCACCGACCTTAACATTCTAAATGTGGGAAATTCCCCCATTTTTAGTAATTCCATAAAAGAGTAGGCAATCAATACATTTTCTATCAGGAGTATTACTAGCAAGATTGACGACTCATCGTTATCTGATCATGCCCAGATAACCTTTGAGTAGAGAGAACCAATCCTCAATGAACAATTTTATAACCCTCAGGCATGGACCATATACTCACGAGATTTGAAAATCTTAATGTCGGGACTCACTCCCTGTATCAGGGACGTTCCCATCCAGGAGAACGCCAGTCATCAATTTAGCGCAATGATTAGTGCGTGCGTGCGGCAACTTTCACCTGGTGTTTAGTGGTTGATGAAGGAAGCTATACCGGAAAATAGCTTCAAGGCGATAGACTACACGGTTAACATCCTCGATATCACCCAGGGAAATTTCCCTTGTTAAAAATTGCTGTGCTAACTTCAGAGTCACAGAGAAAGTTTAGATTTTCTGTCAATCCGAGGAAGATGGAAGTCATTTTACACACAAGGAAATACAAGTGTCTCTTTCGGATTGGAAGACAGAAACTCCAAATACGGAGTAATTATAAACATCTAGCAAGCCATCCTTAAAGGAACACCTGGATTTTATGTGGAAAAGCGTCACGGCCACCTTTAGCATACTAGAAGGGTTGTTGGAAAAGACTGGGGCTTACACCAGCTACCATGAGGTGGACTTTTGAGGCGGTAGTGAAACCCAGACTGGTCTACGCTGTGTTAGGTTGGATTGAGCCACAACTAAGGGACTTGAGGCTGAAATGTAACACTGGGGAGGTGAGAGGTCTACTCAAAGTAATCTTTACAACGACCACAACAAAGGTTCCTTATAAGATTACGAAGAGATTCTCTTCGACAAAAAATACAGGATCAGCCTTAACCCTGAAGAGGAATAAGTCTCAAAATACGGAGAGGAGTAGAATTGACATTTATAAGTGACAACATTCACTAACACCTTTGGATCAGTTTACCACTTCCTTTCAAGCGGCAGTAATATAATCTTTACTCGTTGTCCCTAGGAGGTACTAGCTACCAACATCACCGGGCGGATATACATATGTTCTGATTGCAAAAGTACTTTGGATGCTCTTAGTGGGTGATCATCCATGTTTTCAAAGGCGGCACTATCTATATATATACCTGGATCGGTGAGGTGCTTCTATATGTCAAAGACTAGTAGAAGGAGATGAAATATGTGGTCCAAGAACACAATCACTTCTCTAGACAAGCCTGTTTGCATGGCATAACTAATATCAAATAAGCAAATATCAGACATATAGACAACGCTTTGACCATATATTTCACTTCTTTCTGCTACTTTTTGACATAATAGAAGCACAACACCGATTCATGAATATACATATGGATGGTCTGAATAAGATGAATATCACAAGTAATCTAGTCGGTGTGGTCCAACCTTTAGTAAAATAATACGTTAAACATGGGATTCTTCACGAATCCTTGCATCGGCTGTAGACGGTCATTTTCGTTTTAAAGGTTTGTCGTGTCGGACGGCTTGCGTGGCTGGTGAAAAATTTCATAAACAAAAATGTCGTAAGTAGAATCTAATTATATTTAACTAATCCTTACAAATATATATTAATTTATATTCATATTAGTAATAATTTTACTTTTCTTATTTATTTCTTACTTTATTTTTTTTATGTGAAGGTCAAAGGTGTCGCGTGATACATTGTACGAATGCGTGAATGGAGTGATAGCAGGTTCTGCTGAAAATAAGAGACACTTTTTGGAAACCGTAGAATTACAAATTGGTTTGAAGAATTATGACCCACAAAAGGACAAACGTTTCAGTGGCACCGTCAAGTATGTAGACCTACATCAAGGTGTTTTTAGGTTATGTCATATTGTTAGATGCTGATAAAAAGCAATCTAAAGGCGCCTTGAATGTTAGGAAGCTGATTGTTTAAACAGCGGACCTGCACCCAGGGTCTTAAAATAACTGGGGAGATATTTATTATCGAATATTTCTAAATTTATTCATGGTAATTTGAGGGGTAAGTCTCAAGTAGTGGTAGACAAAAAGAGAAAATCACAAGTAATCTATTTATTATGCTGTGTATTATGGTTAAATACCTTGTTATTTTTTTGTAAAGGTTGAAGCACATTCCTCGCCCTAAGATGCAGGTGTGTGTTCTTGGTGATCAACAGCATTGTGATGAGGCAAAGGCTAACAATGTCCCATACATGGATGTTGAAGCTTTGAAAAAGCTGAACAAAAACAAGAAGTTGGTTAAAAAGCTTGCTAAGAAGTTTGATGCATTCTTGGCATCAGAAGCTTTAATTAAACAAATTCCTAGACTGTTAGGCCCTGGACTTAACAAGGCAGGAAAGTTTCCTGGTCTTCTTTCCCACCAAGAGTCTATGATACAGAAAATTGATGAAGTTAAGGCTACCATTAAATTCCAAATGAAAAAGGTAACTATGTTAAAGAGTATGTAATATTAGTTGAAGGGTCCTACAGAGAATGTTAAATATCATTAGATCATGATAAATTTTTGAAAATAATCTTTCAAAATATTTTACTTAAAAAATGTTGGATATAATGTTTAGATAGTGTAATTTATGGGGCAGAAGCGAATTGTACATTTACTCTGATTTTACTTTTTGGGCACCATAAGCCATCAAATTAATGGATTCGTAATTAATTTGTTTGGAATCATGGTGCAAAATAATTTGCAGATTCTTTGAAAACTTAGCAAATTTACTTTTTTGTTATGTATAAAAGATCTGCTTACATTTTTCAGTAGTAATTTTATATTTTATGTCTTATATGTTCTGATTCTTAAAAAGGTATTTTTTTTAGGTACTTTGTTTGTCAGTGGCTGTGGGACATGTTGGAATGACCCCAGATGAGTTGGTGCAAAATGTCCATCTTGCTATTAACTTCTTGGTCTCCCTGTTGAAGAAGCATTGGCAAAATGTTAGGTCTTTGCATATAAAATCATCAATGGGACAACCACAAAGATTGTATTAATTTTTTTATTGTTTTACATAATTGACTTATGTAAATTTAAATGCTGTCTTAATAAAATGACCAAAAATGTTATAATTTTTTTTTCTTAACTATCAAGTATTTGAATATGTATTGAAATAAATATTGGTAGAAAAGATACTAAAGAAACAAGTGTCAATTAGTTTCTAAAGATGATTTATTTAAATCTAAAGTTAATTAAATTAAATTTATATTCAGATGAAAATACTTAATGTATTCTATATTATCTTGCATGTTTCATAGAATTTATTTAAAAAGGCATAATTTGCATTAATTCAAATTAACGAATATGAGAAAATACTATTAGTTTAGTGTTCTATATAGAAATAGACTGTTTTATGGTCAAACCGCCACTGATTTAAAAGTATTAATTTATTTTAAATGCAATTAGCATTTTAAAGATCAAAAAATACTATAGTACGATTTTCAAGGGGTTATAGAACAAT
Source organism: Agrilus biguttatus (assembly GCA_963921985.1). Classification (NCBI taxonomy): domain Eukaryota; kingdom Metazoa; phylum Arthropoda; class Insecta; order Coleoptera; family Buprestidae; genus Agrilus; species Agrilus biguttatus. The sequence continues at coordinate 37,220,035 of OY998119.1, read as the reverse complement.
GTTTTGTATATTTTAGATCCATCTTCAGACATTTCTTTTATAACTTTACTTATTTATTTTGACAAAAAATTAAAGGGGCTATTACAGTATTAAAATAACCCCCATAACGGCGAGTTTAATAAGTTTTCTAAAAGAAGTACATATTTATTTATAGTTCCTTATACTTATTCTAATAATTCGTAACATTCAGGATCACTCCAATTGGTAAACACAATTATTTTGGTGGACAAATTTGGTCATTTTTGTATTTTACCATTATTAACGGTATATTTCATGTTGAACGAGAGGTACCAAATTTTACAATATAGATGACACCTTTTCGCTCAATTTGAAATTAGTACGGCCCATGTCTAATATATGAAATACTTCAGTTATCAACGGGCATCAGTAGATGGCGATACACTGTCATAACTAGAAATATATCGATAGTACGGGAAAAATAAAAAATTGACATAAATGCCAAAAATGGTCAATGATAATAAATTATTAAAAAATAATTGTGTTTGGCTATAGGAGTGATCCTAAATATTATGAGAATAAATATATTATAATCGGGTTTACGCTTATTCAGACCTAGAAAGCGTGGGTGATCCCTTGGCTTTTGCTTTTAGTTACCTTTTATGCTTACAATTCAAATGAAGCTTTCTAAAATTTTTAGGTAAAATAAAATAAAATAGATTGATTATAGTTATCTCAGAAAAAAAAACTAGATAATACTTTCAAATGTACGATAACTTTCAATTTTTGATATGGATCACTAATATTTTCAAAAGGAGTACAAATATTTACGGATAAGAGAATGATAATAGTTTGTGAGGTACTACTGATCGATATCTAACATAAAAGTGAATATTATGCTATATAATATGTACGTATATCTTAATTGTCACGTACAGTGGTGACCATAAATGGTAACGGTTGAAAACGTGTCAAACATTTGGTAGAAGATTGTTTAATACAGCTAAATATTCGTAGAAAGAACGATAAAATATTTCCAATAAATCTATGTACTTATGTATAAATAACTTCTTCGAAATTTTTATTCATGTTGTATATTTACAAACGAACGCTCTGTATTCCGTACTAGGGCACTGAACATTTTATGTGTTTATCCAATCGGGAAACAATAAAACATGTTTTTTCACCAATAATCTTGTTATCAGAAACAAAATCCAAGCGAACAAGTCTTTATTGGGATGAGTAATAGGTATCAAGTTTTTTATAGTTGATAAGATACGTTATCGCTCGCCCTTCCATAACAGATAATGGAAGACTTTAAATGTTAATGTTAAGTGTGATCTTTATTTGACCAGTTATTAATAAAGTATACGTTGTGGGGATACAATTGCGCAAAACGTGCACGTTTTTATCTGTCAACTCTACATTAAAGCACACGTTGCGATATCACAATTCAGATCGTTAAAAAAAATGACCAGTAAAGTATCCTGGTGGAACAGTCGCTCACACTGGCAGCGATAATGGGGTCGGTTGTTCTAATTGGTTCGTGGCCCCATCAAACATAACGCGATAAATTATTGAAAATCGCACTGCTTTAGTTCGTGTAGTTAGTTCTGTACCTACCAAGTAGACCCATATTTGAAACAGAACTAGTGTTCGAAACTTGAATAATAAACATTTGTTAAAAATAAGATGAGTGAGAACATTCTCGGGATACGCCGCACAGTTGTTTCAAAGTGACGGGACTTCTTTTACTTTTATCTTAAAAAGAAAATAAAAAACATTTGTGGGTTCAGTTAGTGTTTGTTTAATATTATCCATGTAATTGTACATAATATTGTCGACACATAGTCTGTTAATTGTGACTTCTGTTACTTATATTGATAAGTATATCCTGTTTTATATCGTAATCGACTATAGTGTTAACTAAAACATCCTTCCTTTTGGCTGGTATCACGCAAGTGACTTATTTTTGCTCGTTAAATATTAATTATAATGAAGAATTCTGTACAATTTTTTGTGCTGGTAATAAGTGGTGTTTCAATTGTCTTTATATCCGGAGATTTGACCACAATAACTACCGACACTATTTCAGACGATGACTACAATTGCAGTATAGGTAAGAGAAATTGAAGAGAAAGATGAAATTACCAAATTGATGATTACATTGATTAAATCAGTGACTAATGCGTGTAAATAATCCTGATAACAACCTATATCTCTTACGTAAAGTCAATTATGTACTATTTGGAAATAAACACAAAAGGGAATATTTTACATTACCTATTGAATTATCATATACTTAGTAGCTATCAATGTGACCTGTTCTTCACGATTCATTTTCACTTTTTAATTGTACAGTAAAGAAGTATTTTAAAAAGGAAGAAACTGGATACTTTTTCTAACTGTGTTGTTTTCTTTATCCGAAATTTAATTTATTTAAGGTTATTAGTACAATTTTAAACATTCATTTTTGGATATTGGGTATATATAAATGTACTTTTGAAAGTTTAAAGAACCTGTGATATTAATAGTGGGGCCTTGCATTAATAAAATTAGGAAAAATAGATTAACCACAAACAAATTGAATGATAACAGTCCAGACTATGGGAAGTAAAATACAAATAAATTAAAGTAACAACACAAAATACAAGTACTTTAAAAATAAACAAAAAAAAATTGTACTGTTACAATTTTTAAAACCCTTTTTCATGAAAATAATTTACAATAATATTTTCACAAATATATAAACCTGCTATGAATGTAAATTTGTCATTTGAAGTTGTCAGCTGATCATATCTTCTATCGACAAGGCTTTCAGTTTTTGACTTGATCCGATAAAAAATTGCGCGTTTTACTCATTTATATCTAATACATACCATATTAACTATGATTTATTTAATTCCCAGAGTTGTCGACTTATTAAACTGCAAACTTCAATAAATTCTACTTTTGATATATTTAAAAGTGGTTTAATATTCAGGACAATATCACTAATTAGCAATATACACTACAACGTTTCACGAAGAACTTGTCATAACATATTTTGTTAATTAAAAATAGTGACCCTTTTATACTGAAATGAATGATTTTTTTAATTAACTAATTGTAACAAAAACAGTTTCTATTCGTTTCGGTTGCATATAATCTCGAAATGAAACGCATTAATTACCTTATTAGTTATTATTTGAATAACTTTATATTGTTTCTTCGTTGTTTAAAAATCAAATTTTGTGATCGATTCTTAGTTACCTGGTTGAGGTTTGATAACTATAAAAAATTGATACTAAAATAAAAAAATAAGATTCAATAAAAAACCTAATATGACAATTTTGCACTAAAGCGTATATTTAAAACAATTTTGATATCAAATTTTGGAGCGTTCTGTACAAGTACTGACTAAAATGCGAATAGATTTTCTGGCTTTCAGATTATATCAAAGAGTTTTAATTAATTACCTACCTACACTAGAATAAAATTTGAAGCAGCGTCCCTAATATTTTTTGTCTAATATTTCCAATTAATAACTCAATAATTAGATAAAAATTATTTTATACTATTTACCGCAATATTAAATAATTTGCTTAAAAATATTTTTTTACTCGCGTTTTTTAATTTTTTCATATAGGTATAAAATTTACTCCTTGCATTATATTTTACAGTATCATCATTTTATTATTTACTTACTTACCTTATTTTTTTATTTAATTTATTTTTCTTTATCTCGTAAATAATTACAGAAACAATGTTACTGTTTTTGTCCTATGGGAGTAATTACCACTATGTATTGTCGTGTTTCAAATACAAACACAGCACAGTTTGTAATATTAGAAGATGCCATTTCACATGAAATGCAGGAAATGTGATAAAACATATCTCAGTGGATATAATTAAAACTTTACATTACATTATATGAAATTAAAATACAAAAGTATCCAGTTTTTCATTTTGAAAGGTTAATGTGGATCAGGAAGCTGAGACCTGAGATATAGGTCCAAATATAGTAACAGAATCGCTTCAGTACGTTAGAACTTTATGATAAAACTAAAAGACTGTAATTTTTGGCCTTTTAAAACAACCGATTCAATAGTGGTACCTTTTGTCGTTGAAATAGAATTTGGTCTCTTAATTGTTCTAGCATATTCACATTTTAATATTCTTAATTTAAAAATTTGGCTTGTTTGGTTTAGAGGCTACGATTTTTTGAAATTGCAAAGTATTTTTTTTTCTGATTCTTTTTCCAAACCTCATGGTGGTTTGAATTGAATCATTTTCGATACATATTTCAAAAAATATATTAGAAATGGCTACTCCCTTAGTTGTTTTGTCCTTTTATTTCACAAAAAGTCCACAAATTGCATTTTTTGAATTTTGGGGTTGGGATATCTTAAAAGCCTGACGTGCTTAAGCAATTCTGAGATAATACATTGACAAATTATGTCACAAATAATTGCACTTTTGTTTCTTTTTTTAGATTCTTTTGTTTCGTTAACCTGTATAGTTTTTAGTGTAAAAAAATTACTAATGTTGAGTGGCCGCTAGAGTAATTAGTTAACCTCATTAAATAAAATTTAATTAGATTGTTGTCGGGTGTTGCAATGAAATTAAAAATTTAGGAGGTGTAGGTATTACACTCATGAAAAATTGTAAGTTATTTATTTGTGGCAACACAATTCTATTTTTTACTCACTGTTTTATAATGTTTAAAACAATACGTCTCAATTTGAAAAATTAAGTAACTTGAAGGTAAAATTAAATTATTGAACACTGTTGAAATTAACAGTTTTATTGCATCGTACGGGAAAAATCAATTAACTTAACGATTTGGTCGACATATAGGAATTTATTTCAATTTGTGAATACAAATGCTTCATTGCTTATTGTTTAATATATAGTTGTGTTTTAGATATAAGTTTATGTAACTGTTGTGTGTTTATTTTCGCTAGATGTATTGTTTAGAAGCAATAATTTTACTTATTATACCTATCGGCTAAACTTTAAGAATTTTTTTTGCTTTTATGTCACAATATGCACAGGTTGTTGTCACATTTTGTTACTACATGTGGCACCTACTGTTTTTATGTGCATGTTTAAAATACTATTTTACTTTCAGTTAAAGAAGTCATTGTGCACGAAACAGCTAAATTGTTTTACAAAACAGTTAAAATTTAAGTTATTATAAAAACTGATTTAAAAAAGTCTTTTGTTTTCAATGAAACGCCATAGGGTTTTCAGTCCCATGTGTTTTCTTCTTTTTTTCCTCTTCCAGTTATGTTTGTGATCCTTTTCTATACACTCGGTTGATTTTGGAATATTCTTCATCAGTTCAAGTCGAAAAGGTATTTTTTACTTGAACAAACTCATAAATTTTTATCGATTAGCCGATTATTAATCTGATTTTTCGTATTTAAAAATTAAATATGATTAATAAAGTTTTACTAGAACTTTAAGAATTAAATTACGTTATGCTGTGTGTTTTTTCATAATAATAAAAACAGAAATTAATAAGTAGGTTAGTTAAATTCCTAGAACGGAAATGTCATGTCTCGGCCGTATCGGTAGCTCTCACACAAAAGTTATTAGCTTTTTTAAGATAAGAAGCCACGAATTGTAAACACGTAAAGTAAAATTAAACAATCAAAAAGAATGGCATCATTGTAGGAGAGTAGTTTTCATGAAAAGTTTCAGTTTTATGTTAATATATTAATAAATAAAGGAAAGGTAAAAGTGTTTCCTTAATACGAGACATGTTTTTTAAGTAAGTACCGTTTCGAAATTCTGCCGCTGCAGCCCTGCGGTCAGCGTTCCGCGCATGCGCACTGGATACCTACATCTCTCACCTACGCACTGACACCGTCACAGTCTGATTCGCCCTTGTTTACGTTGTTTACTAAGTGTTTAAGATGCCTCTGATAATCGTGAGTCCCGCCGACTGTGAAGTCCCGGCTGTTATACGATTCCTTAGTGTTAAAGGACTAAAACTGATTGATATTCATCGTGAGATCTGTACAGTTTACGGACGAAACAATGTGAGTGATGGAATGGTAAGGAAGTGGGTGAGAGCATTTGATGATGGCCGAACAAATGTGCATGACAATTCCCATCCGCATGTGGCTTATCGGACCAAAGATCTCATCACTTCTTTTCACTGGGAAACTCTAGATCATCCTCCGTACAGCCCCGATCTGGCGCTCAGTGACTACCATTTGTTCCTGCACTTGAAGAAACGTCTGGGCGGTCAGTGTCTTCAAGACGATGATGAAGCCAAAATAGTTGTGATGCAGTGGTTAACAGTTAACAAGTCAGGCAAGAATTCTATGAGAAGGGTATTCAAAAACGGGTCATTGGTCAAACGTTATGACAAGTGCCTCAATATTGAAGGAAATTATGTAGAAAAGTACAATAAGGTACAGGCTTTCATGTAAAAATAAAATTATTATCATATCGTTCAAAACGATACTTAAAAAACGTGCCTCGTATCTTCGGACTGCTTACACTTTTCTTTAAATGACATGTCGACCTTCAAATTTTGAAAATAATGATGTTTAGGTCTACTTTTGGCAGTGATATTGCTTTAATTCCAAAAAGTCAAATTTTCAACTTCCGAAAAACTTTTCTAAAAAGTTAGTAGACCACCAAGTCGGAGGTCTGAATATTTACATATGTACTTGATGCTTTCCTTAAAGTTATTATATTTCAATGGAAATATACACACTGAGATGTTTTTTTATATATTATAACAGAATTTGTCACAAATGTGAATAGCTCGCTGAAATTGTTTTTCGAAATCTTATGGCAGAGTTTTATAGAAAATTAAATTTCCTGTAAAAAATATCCTCGTTACTATAATAATATTAATATGAATGTTAAATTTGTTTTTAAGTATACGAATACTCATTTATTTCATGTTTTCACTTTTTCGTTCACAGATTTTATCTATGAAACTGAAAATTTAGAAGGATTTTACAAAAAAAATCCCTAATATGCACACTATAATAATAAGTTTCCTAAATTTTCTTTTATATTTATTGGAAAGCTCACATGTGAGAATAAATATAATTTTCAGTGTCCCCACTGGTTAATTTATCGGTAAATTCATCAGTCAATAAAATTGATATGTCATGGGAAAAAGGCAATGACAGTCCTTTATGTCAGATGAATTACGATATAAATGTAATACAGTTATCAGGATCGCAAATTATTCCGTACTTTCGACATGAAAATCGAACTTTTCACACAATAACAGACTTAGAAAGTTGCTCCAAATATTTCGTATCTATCATGCCAACATCTTTCGTTGATTTTGATGACAGATCTTTTATTGAAAAATTTGAAATTACAACATGTAAGTTAGAGGGTAATTTGGTGAACGAACTATCAAGGATAATAACAATATAATTACAATAAGCCTCTTTCCATATCAGTTAACTCACATAATAAACCCTTGGATTTGTCTACATATATGTGAAGTTTTTGGTTGTGGTATTTTATATATTTTTTTGAAGTATCAAAAGACAATAAATGCTGACTTTTTCTTTAAGTTCTAAATTAAATAAGAGGGCATATCTCATAATATACAATACAAACCATCGAATATACTGTTTATTTTTTAAAGTTGGTAGCAAAAACTCAATATTCTCCAAACAAAGCATCAGTTTTAACAACCTAATAGAAAAATCCAATAACTGAAGAAAAAACCTCAATAAATATAGTATTTATTTACACCAGATTTTTGCCAAGGTTCGGTTTATACTATGACCCGTAGAATTTATGAAACGTCAGTAGAAAATATTGAACATTTGCAAGAACGACTCACTACAGCAATATAAGAGATTCCTGAACAAATCCTTAATGCTGTCCTGGCTGTTGAAAAAAGAGTTTTAAAATGTTTAGAAGTTAATGGACATGAATTGAGGATGATATAACTGTATAGAAAAATATGGGTTGCTATTAAAAATAAAAAAAAATATATTTCTAGTTTATGATATTCAAGACATGTTTTGACTCCATTTTTGATTCTTTTTTTCAAAAATTTTTGGAAGAATGAATACCTTACTAAAACATTAAATACTGTCAATTACTTTTGAACTCAAAAACCGTTTAGAATAAAGGTAGGGTTGTATTATCAAACGTACCCTTATTATTGATGGGGAATCCGGAAATATAAAAAATAGGGGGTTCCACTTAAAATAACAAAGTTGAGTTAACTTCCGGTATAACCGGAAGTGATAGAAATTCGAAAATATTTTAAAATTTCTGTGAAAACTCATTCAACCAAAATTTCAAAAGGATATTCTAATAAATTTTTTACATTTATTCTGATTGTTATTATTTTGTTAGTTGTCGATTTTATTCGCTTTAAGGATATTTATTTAGTGACGAGATGATAACGATGGTAAAAATTGTTTTAAATTCATGTTTAGAAGTATTATTTGTATCTTTGTTCCCTGAATACCAATTTCTGAAAAATTCTATAGTTGGACCACTGAAATGGGAAACATATGTTTTTAGCTGCTTTTGTAACTTTTTCGAAAACAATCACATTGATTTATGGAAACAGGTGGTTTAGTTTAGGGAAGAATATTATTGACTTAGTTTTTGGTATTTTTTAAGTTACTTAGTCATCTAATTAACTTTGTGAAATTATAACACGTTTGTAGTATTGCATTAATTTATGTTATTAAAATATTAATAGACTAGTATAACCCGTTTAAATTTGAACGGATGGTTACCGCTGTTGATGGTGCATGGCACATACATTCAAACCACAATGGCGTTGCTCTATATCGATCGTAACCTAAAGATCCGTAAAAATCAATATAGAAGTTATTTCATTTACAAATATAAAACTCTTTTGTTTCATTTTGAAATTCTTGGGTCAGTATTTTAATAACAAGTAACCAACAAATTTATTTCTTGTTTTCTGAAGCACTGCATCATATTGCTTGATGTACTTTTCTATCACGGTACATTTTATTTTGTTTAACAACATTTAAATGTTTTTTAATTTAAATTCTAGTCACGTGCTAAAGTTATTATTATAAGTATTATTTCGAAGCAGGAACAAATTAAATTAAGTCTTAACACGTATAAATATGACATAAACATTAAACATTCCAAACAAAAATGGTTCATTATTATATCGTGTTTTGTTGTTATCTTTGTAGACGAAAATGTTTTAGGATGACGAATAGTTTATTTTTTTCTTTAATGAATTGATAACGTTGTTAATTATAAGGACCTCAGTGGGCAATACAATTATAAGATAGTTTTTTTTTAGTATTGCAATTCTAAATTTGTGAAGATTGTGTACTTTAAATAAGATACCAACGAACAATGACGTAAACAATTCTTTACACTCCTATGTGTATATCTATAAACGAATATTAATAAATAGGTTTCTACTTTTACAGTACAATTTCTTAAAAATACTGATAAGATAAGTACAATAAATTGTATATTATTGATTTGTTCAAAAGAGTATAAGAGCGATAAAAATATTAGTCATAAAATGAATAGTTTTTTGACTTTTGACGCTTTTCAATTGGCACTTAAACATAAATGTAAACTCTCTACAAAGGGACCGAGGCTTTTACTTATTGTGGTTTTTATACAGAAAATGTTTAAGAAAAACAGCTGACATTTTATTTATTAATGAGCCCCTTCATTAACCAACTTCGTAGAGTTAACAAATGTATCTAAAACTTGTTATTGTTAACGATTACCTATAATTTCATTTCATGCGTGGGTGGGAAGTTTTGGACTGAAGGCCACCTTCAGTTTCTTTTTAGAAATCGTTTGAATAGGTGGACGACCAGATTATCTGTGAAATATTGCTGTCCCGCTCATTTGCCTAAATGATCCAAGAAACCATAGAGAGCATGAACCAGAGTAGCCGGCTTCGGAATTGACCCGGTGACCTCCTAAATGCTAAGAAATGATCCCTTCAAAAAAAACTTTTTTGTGTTTCATTCCCACCTATTATTCGTGCTGGTGGGCGAGTAGTCCCTCCGACCTACACTGCAGTGCAAAGCCGGAGGGTAGGGCGTAAGACCCTCTTCGGCTTCCTTTCAGGAATCGTGGGAATGGATGGGTGGTGTGGTTAGGGAGAGAAAGATAAAACGGATGAAATGAAGACAGAAGAGAAGCGAAAGAACGCTTGTGGAATATTACTACCCCAGCATTTGCCTAAGTGATCCAAGGAAACCACAGAAAACTTGGACCAGGGCAGCCGAACCCGAATTCGAACCAGTGACCTCCTGAATGCTAAGCTATGATCTGAACCCTTAGACCACCCTGCTCGATGAAGCATACATCTAAAAATGATCTTTCGCATTCTCCCCCATTTATACCTGCGTTCCCATTCATGCCTAATTGATAATGTTTCAACCAACCAAGTTGTAATATACTTTTAATTGTTAAAATTCACATACTAGTCAAATTCAAATATTCCTAACGATTAGTATCCAAATGTCTTTAAAAAATTACGTACACTAATTGGCATTGTTTGTTTTCTATATAAGGCAAACTACCCATGCTTAAATAATGTCCACCCTATAGAGAGGTTTTCGAAGTTAGTACGGAAGTTTGAGAGTTTAAAGTTACTTATTCAATAACAAATAACAATATCCTTGATAGTTCTGATAATTCGTCCACCACAAGGCGAGTTCATTATTTATTAAGGGCATAAAATTTCAGTACCAGAAAAAGTACAAAATTTGAGTCTTCGCTTCCAGAATGACATGAATAAGACGTACATAGAATGGGTACCACCAAATAACAAACAGTGTATTATAGAATACATTATTACATGGAATACAAATAATGTTATTACAACGTCTAACACTGCGGTTAGTTTAGAAGGATTACACTTTTGTGTGAATTTTACCGTCCGAGCAAAGACAGAGCAGGACTCTGTTGGAGAATTGGAACATTTAATAAGTACTTTTTTATTTCTATGCATGCTGTAATAGACTCACTGTAGATATTTGTCAAATTTGCATGAACTATTATTTATTGTTAGATAATTGTTAATTGAGGGCATAGAAAATTATTTCCTAGAAAGCATGAGTATGCTATAAGCTTTCAAAAACATTTCACACGTTCAGACTGAATAAATTAATAATTGAAACGAGAATGACGAGGTTTTTACAATTATAATCTCCTCTATAGTTTGGACTTTACTTCTAGTGATTCAAATTTTATCAATGAATTATAAAAATGAATGAATTTAATCTAAAACAATAAAAGCGTATAACAAATATTTAAAAACTAATTTCAATTTTGAAGAGCAGCAATTAGAAAAAAACAAAGATAAAAGGAAACGAGAATTGTCAAACCAATAAATAATTTTATTGGGCAAGAACTTATTATAAGTAGTACCGATAGATGTTGCCACCTTTAGTTTGTTCTTCTATAATATTTGTATCCCTTCATTCAATGATAGCATCGGAAAACATTTGAAACAATTCTATTTTTATTGTTTATTTAAACTTACTGTTAATCATGCAACTCATGTCAATGTTCTGTTTAAATTTCCTTCCACATAAGGAACTAGGTATTACAATTATTACTACCTGGTGGTCGATACCAATTATTATTGTATGATTGTTTATATATACATATAATAGATAGATACCAAATTATAGTCCATAAGAATTTATTTTTTAGCAGCACAAATTACGTTACAGTCCAAAGGTTCTTTTAACATACTTATTTACAATGCATTAATATGACTAATTGGAAATTATTGTAGAAATAATCTAAATATTAAATCACAAAATACAATCAGTCACTGCGTATTTCGTATTTATCATTAACGTTCAAACAATAGTTGCTGAAATATTAAAATTTGTTAAAACATATAAAAATATAAAATAAGATTCTAATAACCAATTTGATAAGTTATGGTGGAGGCGCTGGGTATTAAAAATCTTCCGTTTTTTTCAAAGAATTTTCATTTTGAGTTGTCCTTTTCTTTGTTTAAGGCGCCGTATCGTTATCAAAAACACTTATGTACCAACCACTTTTTCAACTTTTTTTTATCATTTGCCCCTTTTTGATTACGCATTTTAACTTTATCTATTGTAGATAAATCTATTAAGATATAATCAGGATTTAGACATATTTATGAAGTTTACATTTATGAGTATCAGAAAATTACCTGTACATTAAAAAAAAGAAACTAGTAACAAACATTGACATATCAGTACATAATCAGATTGATTCATTATTAAATTTACATCTAGAAAGGAAAAATTAAAAACAAGTCATAAAAATTCTATCGATTAAACCGATTATTTTATTACAAACAACATGAACATTGTATAACGGAAATCCCGCATAATGTGAACAGCATATTAATTATGATAGGCCCCCGTTTACCGTGAACAAACTAAAAGAATGCTCGTTGGTCTTAAAAATCGAACTAATAATTGTTGAGGCACTTAATTTTTGAAATTCCATATTAATAGTAATTATGGCTTTCCGGTTTGGTAATTTTTAAAAGTTATTTTGTCATTTCGCCTGATGAAGTTACTGTGTAACGAAACATTTATAGCGAAAGAAAAATAAATCTTTTAAAAATTACCAAACCGGAAGGTCATTATTACTATTAAAAATTGAAATTTCACTACTCCTGTTGAGCTATAGCTGTAAATCCCTGATACATTCGGTACTTCCACAGTCGTATTAGCTTGAGATATGTTGTTTCATTCGTATCTTAACTTTAGATAGTTTTGCCTAGGATAAACTAGTATAGCCTAGTCCAAACTAATTTGTCCTAAGCCCGATGTCCAAACTGATTTGTCCTGATATAAATACGCACACTCTAGGATAAACTGGTGTGGCCTAGTGTAAACATTATAGTATATATATATATATATAAACTGAATAAAATACTCCGCAATTGGAAGTTATGGATAATTGGTAATACAAACAATCACACTTTAACAAATAATAAGTGTTTTCTTAATAGAATAATCAATTATTAAAATTGTTATTTATTTTTACGTGGAGTGCTTTGGTGGCACTTAGAATTGCCTTCTTGTACTGGCATCTGGTTGTGGAACAGTTTTTTTGCAGCTGCATCTCACAAAACAATCATAACCTAACCTATTTATATCAGGACAAATCAGTTTGAACTAGCCTAAACTGGTTTATCCTATCGGGCTTAGGACAAATTAGTTTGCACTAGCCTAAACTGGTTTATCCTATCGGGCTTACGACAGATTAGTTTGGACTAGCCTAAACTGGTTTATCCTATCGGGTTTACGACAGATTAGTTTGGACTAGCCTAAACTGGTTTATCCTATCGGGTTTACGACAGATTAGTTTGGACTAGCCTAAACTGGTTTATTCTATCGGGCTTAGGACAAATTAGTTTGGACTAGGCTATACTAGTTAATCCTATCGCGTATAGGAAGAATTAGTTTAACCTAGGCAAAACTAGTTTGTCCTGAAATCGGGTTTGGCCGGTAACATATATACATAGTTCGTTCTGCATATATATCGTCGCAACTAAATAATGCGGGTTTCTTTCTGAAAATGTTTACTCGTCTATTTTTTGAAAATTAATTCAATCGCGGCATACCGTAGATGTTGAAATAGACATTCAATTTCATCTAATTGTATCTGTATTGACAGCTCGTAATCTCCACTCGAGATGATTTATTTTTAAAATCAATAGTAGATATAATAGGCACGTGGAGTCATTATCACCTGTAAAATGTTACGTCTCAAATGGAAACGAAAATATTACGTCTGTATCGCACAGAGCGGAACTTAAATGCTTGTCTGCATCAATTGCAGCTCAATTACCAGTGTAAATTCGTTGTTAGCAAATGTTGGTGCCGAGGGAAGCAGGTACGTCTTTATAGGTTCACGGAGCCACCCTGCTGACGACACGTGCTCGACCAAAGTCTCAGAAGACTAATTTGGGCCAACAAAAAACAACATTAGCTTCAGACGTGATGTAGATATATTGAAATATTATATTAGTAAATTTTAATAATTACGTCGTAAAAATACAATTCCTTGACACATCTTGTCATGGTATCTAATATTTTTAGCGGTTCTGCAGCTCTGTAGCACATATACACCAGCCGCCCCCAAGACTAAGTAATTTTTATACATATTAATTTTACTTTTCTATCAAATGTATTTATTGCTGTCTTTTAATGAGTACGTGAAATACACATACTACTACTACATGACTATACAAATAAATTCTAGTTTTTGATCACATCTGGTATAAGTGTAGTAGGTGCAATTAAAGAAATTTATGTTTCGGTGTAGCATAATGTGTGCTTTACCGTTTTACTATTGTCCATGTTTCATTTTAAATACAGGGTGTTCCAGTAATACTATAAATAGGAAAAATAAATTAATTAATTGAAGGAATTAAAATCACTTTTAAATGTTTCAAAATATTTTATTGTAAAATCTACAATATTGTTTCGACATAACAGTCTTTCTCAAGAGTAACAGATTTAGTAAATTTAAGGTCACACTTATCGTCTGTATATATTTTTACAGTCAACAACCGGTATTCTGTGGGTATAATTTTCAAAATTTAAGCTACATACTCGTTGTTAAGAAATACCAGATGCCCTTGCTTCTAATCTTGCATCTAATAAAGGCGTATTGAAAAAATTTTGTTGATCATTTGTTATATTCTCGTTCATCTTTATTGCTTTTTTAATTTCAAAAAATTCTAAAAAGTTCAATCTTTTCCCTTTTCTTTTATTATGTAAAATTTTGATGGTGTCCGAATTGATAAAATGGTTATTATTTATGCAATGTGTCGCTAATCACGTGTTGTGTTTTTGATTTAAAATGGATTTTTTATGTTCATTTAGTCGAATTCCAAGATTCCTGCCAGGTCAAATCGAGAATATAATAAATGACCAACAAAATTTTTTCAATACGCCTTTATGAGATGTAAGATTAGAAGCAAAGTCATCTGGTATTTCTTAACAACGAATAATAAATCCGTTACTCTTGAGAAAGACATTGTTATGTCAAAACAATACTGTAGAGTTTACAATAAAATATTTTGAAACATTTAAAAGTGATTTTAATTCCTTCAATTGTTAAAGTTTCACAAGGATCCAACCAATTCAACAATTGATTATATAAATCAAATGTTTTTGGGAAACTCAAACAACAGGAAGTTATTTTTGTTTAATTCGCAATTAATTCATTAAAATCAAATGTTTATTTTACATATCCTTGAAGCATCGAAAGGGTTCTTGAAAAGTGCTTTTAATTGATTATCTTGCATGGTGTATAATTTTCCTCCATTTTCGAAACACTATACACGCATGTAAGAGTAAAGGCTTTCATGGCTTGAGTTTATATGATGAGAATTTTTCGGACTGACGAGTGCTTGACGCTAAGTAACCTTCGAACTTTCAACTCTTCATTGAAAATATTTGGCGCAGTTTCAATCCTGTGGAAGAAATGACAATCCCGTTAGCCCGGAAACTTCTCAACATTCTAGACACGCATGCTTGATACAGCTTTGCGCTTTTTCTTTTTAATGGTTTTAGAAGTATATATGGCAGTTAATAATGCTTCATGTCATTGTTGTTTTCCATTTAAAAAATCCAATTGTAGTTCCTGGACCTGTGCTCAATCTAACAGCAACAATAAATTCTTCGTCAGCACGTCTGTCATGGAACCCTCCAGAAAATTCGGACTGTGTTGAACAATACGTTATAGAATTGAACGATCAATTTGTTGAAGTTACTTCACACACTTACTATAGTTTTACAAATTTAACGTTTTGTAAAAATTACACGTTTACCGTTATCGCAGAAACTACAGGAGGGTTTAGTAGGGGAGTGCCAAGTACGTTAGAAGAAGAATTATACCCCGAAGGTACTCATGCTACTACATGCAAATTAAGTTTACCCATACCTATATTCACTTTTATCACGCATAATACTGATATATTCATTAAGTAGTATTAATAACACAGGTCAACCAAGACCAGAGACCTCATTTCCTAGATATTTTTGCGGCGAGTCAGAATTTGGCTTCAAAATTGCCACACCACGTCATGGTATTGGCATACCCTAACCAAAAAACTCGAAAAATGTAATTTTTGTCTTTTTTGTGAGCATTGTTACATGTAGTAAAAGTCAGAACCATTAACAGGGTGGCCATTTTCGAAGTACCTTTTATCGCTGTCCTCGCACATCAAATTTTTGAAACACATTGTTGATTGTGGAACCCTTAACTTGTTGAAACTTGTTCATAATTTTAAAAACTGAAAACACAAGAAGTTTGAAACTTTATATTTGTATTCACTACAATTGAAGAAGCTTAAGTTAAGCGAAATAATTGTAGTGAATACAAATATAAAGCTTGAAACTTTTTGTGTTTTTAAATTTTGAAATACATTAATCCCAAAATCCAAATGGTGCAAATTTTGCTTCTTCGAAAAATACATTAGAAATGATTATATTTTTCTTGAACCTTTTTTTCAATTCCCTGTAATAGTGCTTTCGAAAAAGATTGTACTTTAAAATAATGGGAGCCTTGCTATGGCGCATTGAAAATAAAAAATACAAAGGGGAGAATTAATTTTGATATATACATATTGGCAATATCTAGATTTTGGGGTAAATAAATTTTAAAGTCGTGATTAGCAAGGGCAATTCTGAGGCTTGATTCTAATTTAGCGATAAAAGATAGATCGGAAATGAGCACTTTGTTGTTTTGATCTGTTAGTTCATGTAGGAATGCTCACGAAAAAGAAAACAATTGCATTTTTTGATTTTTGAGATTAGGATATTTCAAAATACTGACGCACTGAGGCAATTTCGAAACCAGATTCGGATTCAAGTTATGATTACCCTTTTGTTTTTGTTTTCGTCTTAACCGCTGCTTTTGTTTACCTGTGTATTAGGTACAAATCATAAATTGAGAACAAAACTACAAAGTTGTAACTTCCACAATTTATTTAAATTATAAGAAAATAAGCTTTCACGGCCGGAATTCATAGTAGAATGATGGTTCGGGCTTTTAGGCCGTGGTCGATGTGAACGGTTTCGTCCAGACGTTTCGTCGGCAACTGCGGCTCACATCTTCAGTGGATGCTGTGTTGACTACGTGGGCGAAGATTATACCTTGAAGTCTCACGTAGTCAACACAGCACCCACTGAAGATGTCAGCCACAGTTGCCGACGAAACGTCTGGACGAAACCGTTCACATCGACCACGGCCTACAAGCCCGAACCATCATTCTAATATTATTTAAATTACTTAACACGTTTTAACCACACTGTGACTTCTTCGGAAGTACAATTTATATTTTAAAACACCTATTTAATTTTTTTTTGTTTTCGGAGGGAGGGGAAATCTTCGAAAGGCACTGGGTAGTGTTGGATTTTCGAGGAAGGTGTTCTCGCATCTACTGACTAAAACCCCTCCCCCTTAGGTCGTTATAGTTCTTTTTCAGCTCTCTTCAGATACATGATGTTGGTGATGGTAGTTGTTTAGTTATTTAGAAGCGACAGTAGTGTTGGGCATTTCCCAAAAGTTAAGCTAGAATTTCGCAAGGTGTGTTAGCACTTTTTATTTGGTTTGCGAGGTATATCGAGTTTTCCAAAGATTGTCGTGGTTCCTTCCGCTGTTGGGTCTTCTTTTTTGCGTCGATGCTGCCTTTGCGTACAAGATGCCGTGACGGGTTGGGTTTCATCGCGGCATCATCCTACAGTTTCTCGGCACGTGAACGATCCGTTGACATCTGTCGCACTGGCCCACGTCGTTAACTATATTGTTATATTCTGATCTGGAGTAGGCAGCAAGTTTTAATATTCCTGATGGCTACTTCTTTTTATTTTGGTGCTATTAAGAGGACCAGGATATTTCCTTAGATTGGTTTTTCATTCGATGAATTTTTATGTCGGTTTGACCATTTCTTGACAGGTCTTCGGAGACGCTATCGCCAGTTAGTCTGTAGAGATGCCCTTCATTACGTATTTAACGGGACGTTTATCGGCACTCGAAAACGTAATAAAGGGTTTTCCACTTTGATGCCAAAAATAAGATGGCTTTGGAACGCAAAGATATTGTTTTCCGATGAAGCCCATTTCTGGCTAAATGGGTTTGTAAACAATCATAACTGTAGGATTTGGACTGATGCAAATCAGGCCATTCAAGAAATATCTCATTATCCTGAGAAGATTACTGTTTGGGGCGGTTTTTGGGCTCGAGGCGTGATTGGACCTTATTTTTTTGAAGACGAAGATGAAAATCTTGTTACTGTTAATGGTAAGCGATACAGGAATATGCTAATGGAATATCTATGCCCAGAACTGAGAAATACTAACGTAAACAATGTTTTCTTTCAACAAGACGGGGCGACGTGTCACACATCTCAACATACACTTGATTTATTGGAACATCCATTTCCTGGCCGCGTTATTTCAATAAATCATAATGTCAATTGGCCACCAAGATCATGTAATCTCACAACTTTGGGGTCATGTTAAAGCTCTCGTGTACAAAAACAAGCCACGAACAATTCCCGACCTTAAGAGAAACATTCGAACCATCATTAGGAATATACTACGGGATATGTTTGAAAGAATTGTCACAAATTGGGCCTCCAGCATTAATTCAGTCAGAAGAAGTCGAGGAGGACATTTAAACAAAATTATTTTTAAAACATAATACCATTGTTTGTTCTTCAAAATTATATGGTTTTAAAATATTATCACTTGCAGTTGTTATTGTGTCTCATTTGAAATTTCTGACGCGCTAATTGGAAAACCCTTTAGTACGTTTTTGATTTGTCCAATACGGTGATCAGCCTTTTGTAGTTATCGAAGGTTTGTGGGTAAATCCGAGCCCCGTTCTTGGTGTTGCTGGCTTATATATAGAATAGGATATTGTTTTGCTTCAAGGATCTGCATGTGTCTTTTCAGTTTTCGTGGTAATAAATTGTAAAAGGTGGCACAGTAGGTGTTAGAAATAAATACCTGAGATTAGTTGACCAACAATAGTTTACTTAAGGTGGTGAATGGGGGTTGGAAAGGGAAAAGGTTTAATAACGGCGAGTGATTTACATCTAATTGGTCATTTAGTAATTCTTTTTCCTCTCCTCAGTCCCCGTTCACCACCTTAAGAAGGCTATTTATAGTCAATTAATCTTAAATGATTTTAAGTATATAAAGAAACACATTTTAGGTAATTTAATTAAATTGTGGAAGTTACAACATTGTATTTATGTTCTCAATATCTTAGACTTCCATCAAGTATCCGCTAATTCAATACAAGTAAGAAATGATAGACTAGTAGAAAAATGTGTAACTTTTTAGTGTTAGGTCCAGTGCAATCCGTTGTGATATCTGATACTGCTGATTCTGGTGAAATAATGAAAATATCTTGGTCCATGCCACATTTAGCACATTTTTGCACAATAACTTACGCAATTGTGGTAACAAACAATAACATTTTCGAAGCGAATACAACAGATACATATTATGAATTTGATACAAGTAATTTTACTCCATGTTCAGAAACTAAAGTATCCATAACGCCAATTTTGAGGGATGTCGTGGGAGAAAAAGAAAATGTTTCAATTCAGGTTGATCCAAGAGGTTAGTTTTTAACAATGGAATATAGTTAGTTAAACCATTAATACTTTCTTTTGTTATTAACAATTTTAATAATTAACATAATTAATTTTAACGTTGCAAATATACTGATGTTGTCCTTCTTCGGGTGTACAGGCCGTCGTCGGTTGGAATTGCTTCCTAACGTTTCGCTAGCACGAGTGGCGAGCTTCTTCAGAGGTCTATCCATTTTCGCTGTTGGTTGTAGACAGTCTACCTCTGAAGAAGCTCGCCACTCGTGCTAGCGAAACGTTAGGAAGCAATTCCAACCGACGACGGCCTGTACACCCGAAGAAGGACAACATCAGTTCATCAACTGGCCGCGAAAGCCTTAATCAATTTGTTGTAGATATACATTTTCTATTTGAATTAGAAGAAATATATATGTATATCTTTTAATTGTTTCCAAAATTCAAACATTCACTTTCGTTTTATGTTTTTCACGAATAACATACTGACCAATTTTTAATAATAGAATAATTTTAAAGTAGAAATTAAGCGACAATTACACTTTCACAAAAAATTTAATAAAACACAAATGTTTCGCTAGCACAGTAGCTTCGTCCGGTAAATACTTTTTTTTGTTTTTCTGGAAGAGAGGAAATCTTCTAGACACCCAGCCGCCCGTACGACTGGGTAGTGTTGGATTCACTCAGAAGGAGCACCTACCAACTAAAACCCCTCTCCCTCAGGTCGTTTTAGGATCATTTTATTAGGTCCACTGTAGCTGAGTGTGGTTATGAACGTTTAGGTGATTATTAATAAAAATAATATGAAAAGTTTCAACAATGTATTTAAAGAAAACCTCTTACAATTGTTTCGACGAGACCGTCATTATTAAAGAGTAGGTAAACTTTTAATATTATTTTTATTATTTATCATGTTTCATCAAATATGCACCAAAACTAGTTTAATAAATGTTTAGGTGATTGTTGTTTTGTGCGGGTTTGTGTGTGTGTGTGTTGTGTGTGATGGTGTTGTGTTATCTGATGCGGGGTGGTAGGTTGTTTATGTATTCTATTTATTCGTCGTGGAGATTGGGGATTGTTGCCAATATCTTGGCAGGGGGGAAGGGTATTTTGTTTTTAAGTTTGCGTTTTAGTCTGTGTGGTTGATGTTTTATGGTTTTGGTTTATATGGGGTTGTTGTTGTCAATGGCTGTTGTAGCAAATCTGGTTTGTAGGTAGTTTATACGGTTGGGAATTTGTGGGATGTCGATTTTGTTGTAAAGTGTTTCCGAAGGTGAGAATCGATTTAGTCGCGAGATTTTGCGTAGGATACACCTTTATGTGGCGAGGATTGTTTGTATTTGATCGTCTGTGGCTGTGGTTAGTCTAGCAGCCCGGTAGTACCTAGTGGTCTAACGAATGTTTTGTATTTACAGCTACCTGTTCTTTTTTTGTTTTCGTGGAGGAGGGGAAATCTTCCAGACACCCGACCGCCTGAGTGGTCGGGTAGTGTCGGATTCCCGAGGAAGATGTCCTCAGACCTACCAACTAAAACCTTTCCCCCTTAGGCCGTTTTTTTCAGCCCAGCTACCTGAGGGTGGTTGGGTTTATATATTAACATAAAACAACAGTACAGACAACCACCCTCAGATAGTTGTACTATATACCTGACGAAGCTAGTAATTGTTGAAGTCGTCACATGTTGAAACTTATTCATAATGAAATATAACACTAATTTTTTCACTACAATATTGTTTCGCTATAACTGTAGCTTCTTCAGGTGAAGGTAATACAATAATAAAAAGTAATGGTTTTAAGAAAATGATTAAAATTGATTTTAAATGTTTAAAGTGTATATTTACAATACCTCTACAGTTGTTTCAGCATGCTATGCTCAATAATAAGATCACCTTTTTAAAAGGCATAGCTATGACAAGGAAAATGCGTTATTTATATCACTCGGTATATCGTAGTTCTGTATTTATATTACCATTCGGAAGCTAATTGTAAACTTCTCAACTATAAACTGTAAACTGTTCCTGACCGTCGACAACATAGTATTTATAGAGATATTGAAAGTTGTGGCGTAATCAGGAACGATCTTCTGGTATTTTCTCGAACTCCTGTTATGTTGTTGTTTATTTATTGCTATCAAAGCGCCGACCGACGACCGTATTCGAGGAGCCCGTCTTATCTGTTTCCGGAACTCGCCGCCGCTGTTGTACACGTATAAGCTGGTTACAATACAAATAAATTGTTTTTAATAAGAGAAACAGTTTGGTCGGTGACTGAATTATGAAACATTATGAAATAAACAAAATATAATAAAAAACGTTTTTAAATATTTCAAATGTATATTAGAAAAACTCCTGTTATAATATCATTTATTTTAATAATAGGAACGTATAATTATTGAACAACATAAGAAAGAGTGAACAGCCGCCTTATCGTCAACCTAGACATAACATTCCAGTCGGCTTATGTGATGCTAACAATAAGAAATACAACAATATTTAAATTATGATTGAAGTCTAAACAATGTGCGCTAATGCCTGTGGATCTTTTTAAGTTTTCTATACTTTTTACACGTTCTTTTGCTCTTGTGTTTAAGTTCCTTCCCCGCAATCTTTACAATTTATTTTGTAAACTCCACTCTTTTTATACAGACCTGAACATGTTTTAAATTTTAGTAATATCTTATATACTCTTAATAAAGGTGTTATCCACCGAAACATATGTAGAGTTTTTCTAATATACATTTGAAACATTTAAAAGCGTTTTTTATTATATTTTGTTTAAACTGTTTTTCTTGAAACTTTACAAAGATTACTGTTTTATTGCATTAATTATTGGTGCGTTTTATTAAATATTTTGTGAATGTGTAATTGTTGTTTAATTTCTACTATGATTCTTTTACATCAATGATTTTAAAAATGAGTTCTGCTTTCGAGTACAGATTTTCAGATCAGTTTTAACTTAATTACAGAACCGTATTCACCCCTTCTTACAAACTACACAACAGGCACTACATGGATTAATTTCAATTGGAATGTCGATGTCGGAACATCTAATTGTTCAACTAATTCAATAAATGTTACGTGTATTTGGGAAGAAGGATCATTTTCTCACACAGAAAATATCACGGAAGATAATATTTCAATTAATAAAACTAATCTTGAACCCTTTACCAGTTACCTATGTTGGGCATATACGGAAAACCTTGCCGGATTATCCAATAACAGCAAAATAATAAATATTACAACGAGTCAAGCACGTACGTCTGGTATTGTTAATTAATCTAATTACCATCCTGTCAGTTCGTACTTAGGAAGAAAAATACGATTTTTTTTCTAAAATTTTAGTACCATCAAGTCCTACAAATCTCAGAGTTGAATCTTTATCAAGCACATCGTTTTCCATTGCATGGGAACACCCTGTAGATATACCCGGTATACAGGATGATTATAGATTAGAAATTGATTCTGGAGGTCCTCTCCATTATATTCCAGAAGTTTGCAACATTTCTGGAGAATACAATATATTTTATCATGTTGATTGTTTTACTAAAGAATATTATTTTTCGGAAGCAGAACCAAATTTCTGGTACACAATTCGATTGGCAGCATCTACAGGGGCGGGTTTTGGTAATTTTTCACAAATATCATTTGTGACACCATCAGCCGGTACGTTTCACCAAGATATATTAAAATAAACAAAAACCTCCCAATAAAGTAGAAAATGGTAGATCCATTCAGAAATAAAATTAGATCGGTTTTTAATTAATTGTTTGGACGTTTTAGGGCCCGATGCTGTTAGAGATTTGGAATATACGATCACGTACTATAAAAGGGAACAATATCACGCGGAAATAAATATTTCCTTTAGCCCCCCTTGTAATACAAATGGAAATCTAAGTAGTTATAATATAATATTATCAGGATCACGCCCTAATTATAAGTCGTACATTTATGAAAAACAACTGCAGGAATTGCAACCGGTACTTCGAAATTTGTCAGCAGGATACAAGTATGTTCTGGAGGTTTCTGCTGCATCAACAGCAGGCACAGGAACGTCTGTCACAGAGGAATTTATTGCACCAGATGGAGGTAGTGTAAAACGAACTTATATAGTTTTATAGTAATAGTATTTTTTAATACGAGGTATGCTTTTTAAGTAAGTACCGTTTTGAAATTCTGCCGCCGGAGCACTGCGGTCAGCGTTCCGCGCAAGCGCACTGCGTGCCTTTATCTCTCACCTACGCACTGACGCCATTACACTCTGATTCGCCCTTGTTTACCTTATTTACTGAGTGTTTAAGATACCTCCGATAATCGTGAGTCCCGTCTAATGTGAAGTCCGGAGTCCGGGCTGTTATACGATTCCTAAGTGTTAAAGGACTAAAACCGATTGATATTCATCGTGAGATCTGAGGTCTGTGCAGTTTACGGAAAAAAACATTATGAGTGATGAAATGGTAAGGAAGTGGGTGAGAATATTTTAAGATGGCCGCACAAATGTGCATGACAATGCCCGTCCGCAATTGGTTAATCGAACCAAAGATATCATCACGTCTTTTCACTGTTCACTGGGAAACTCTAGATCATCCTCCGTACAGTCCTGATCTGGCGCTCAGTGGCTACCATTTGTTCCTGCACTTGAAGAAACATCTGGACGGTCAGCGTTTTCAAGACGATGACGAAGCCAAAACAGTTGCGATGCAGTGGTGGTGATAGTCAGGCGGTAGAGTTCTATGAGAAGGGTTCTCAAAAACTGGTTAAACGTTATGATAAGTGCCTCAATATTAAAGGAAATTATGCAGAAATGTAGATTAAGGTACAGGCTTTCATTTAAAAATAAAATTATTGAGAAATCAGTGCATTTTTCTTATTAATTTCAAAACGGTACTTACTTAAAAATATACAATTCGGAGAATATGTTTGATAAGCAAAAAGAAAATGATTCATCAACTTTGCTTGTATTTTAAAAGGGTCAGGAGAGTTATTAAAGTATTTAGTTCAATTGGGTGGTGAAATAAGTGCGAAAGGAGGGACCTCACCAGCCATTTAAAATCCGTCTCTACGAAATATAAAAATAATTACAAATTTTAGCAATTATTCGATAAATAATAAATAATACAAAACCACGTGAGAACTTAGTTCATTTCGATTTTTGGCAAATGCGTATGGTCTATCCAATAAACACGCGAACTTTTTTTTAAGAAAATTGAAGGTATACCATTATAATCGCCTTCAAAATACACTCCATTTGTGGTAATGCATTTATCCCATCTCCGTTTCGCTTGTTCGGAAAGCCTGACTTCAGCCACTCCATTCTTTCACCTTTCATTGTCTCCACATCCCCCAGTTCCCCCTCACACGAATATTTTGCGTTTAGGGATCAAAAATAAATCGACATAGAAGGTCGGATGACATCCTGGCCTTTCGTCATCTTCGTAATTTTCACTGTCCTTACTGATAATTGTTAATCCACTCGAAAAGGGCTCTTTCTATTGGTAGGGTATTTCCATAAACTGCCCTCAATGTTTCATCAATTTCCTCAGAGCTTTTTTCCAAGTTTCACCAAAAAGTTGATGTTGAGTCACTAATTGACAAGATTAAAAATGGCATATATTAACACAAATTATTGTCTTATTATTTTCTTATCGGATGGTTCATTATTGCCGGATTAGGAATTTTTTAATTTTTACCACACAAGAGACGGATCTTCAATGGCTACTAAAACCCCTTCTTTTCCTAATAATAATGATAATCTAACCATCTAATCTAGGAATTACGTCCTAACAGTTTGGTATACTTATTCAAATTTGTTTGACTTCTTTCATTCTTTTTCTATTTGTTTAGTACCTACTTTTTGTCCGGATGTATAAATATGAACTGATATAATTATAATTTTGTTGTGAGAGGTATTTGTGTAGCGTTATCTTTTGTGTCCTGTAGTACCACCTGAAGTATCTGACTCCTTGCAAGAACCAGAACAAATCGATTCGGAAACAGCGAGATTCGTGTTTTCTAATCGTTTATTTCAAGATGAATATGGTGATATAATTTATTATGCAATAATCTTAGCGGACTCAGATTTTAATAAATCAAGTTATGGGTTTTGGAATGATTCTCAAAATGATTGGCCATTTGTCGGTTTATGGAACGATGAAGAGGAAACCGTTCTACCCTATCAGATCACCCCCGATTACTGGAACCCGTTTGAAGGTAAACTATACCATAAAATTGAAATATTGTGTACTTGACTTTTGAGCTGAAATTAAAGCGATGGGACCGTTTCGACTAATTTCAGGATGTTTCTGATTCGTTTCTAGATTTCTGAAATTTTTGATAATAGAACAAACCTCTTTAAAGATTTATCTGTACTTATGTTAAATTAGGTATGAAAACTAAGCTACGGGGCGATACGCAGTTTTAACACTGTGGGGGTGCAACTATTGTGAAACATGTTTAAATATACAAAAGTAAATAAAACAACGTAGAATGTTTCACCGATATAATAATATTTATAATAACAATGGATTCAATCCAAGGATAATAGATAACCTACTTAGTAAAAAACAGAAGAAAATACAGTATGTCGTCTTCAATTGTAAATAACAAAATATACGCGTCTATCAATTTTATTAATAACATTAACTTTATGTTTAAAAATGTATTTAACAAATGGAATGTAACACTTGTCGAAAATAACAAGTGCAACTTAAGGTTAATACTTTCAAGAATCACACTAAAACCAAATGTATTGGATAAAAGTGGCATTTATAAAATACATTGTAACAGTTGCGATGGTTGCTATATCGGATAAAGTGGTAGGGCAATCAACGTTAGAATATCTGAACATGTAAAAAGGATGGACAAAAAGGATACCAAAACGGGCTTTTCAGAACATTGTGGCTTATCTCACTACCACTTGGACATAAAAAATGTTACTGTACTCCATAGTGGTATCAGAAAAATCAAAAAATTGTCACTCTTAGAAGCGCTAGAGATTAAAAAAGCCCTATCCCGAAATCTTAATTTAGTCAATAACCATACGGAGTTAGATTTTGTAAACTCCCCACTCATTTTAGGCAATTAAGATTAAGTGTATATATTGTCACACTATCTTTTAAAATTTAGTATAAGATTTTACTCTAATCCTTTGATAATTGTCGTGTGACCAAAACTAGTTAGGATATATATTAAATCGGTGAAACATTCTATGTTGTTTTATTTACTTTTGTATAGATACACAGGGTGTTACAAAATTAATTTACCAAAAGACTTTGTTAACTTCTGAGATATTTTTCCTTTGTGGTTTTCGATTTGATGGATAATTACGGGACAATTAATAAATTAAAATAATCATCAAATCAGAAATTAGAAGTTAGTTAGTTATTATAATTCAGTTGGTTAGTTTTGATTTGTCTATAAGGAATCCATCTGGTGGAAACCGCAAATTTAATTGCGAACCATAATGTCAGGTTTGGTTTTATTAGTTCACCGTTTTAATTTCCGTTATAAGTAAATATTAGGGTAGATAAAAAATTAATAAAAAGTATATCAATTTTTTAATTGTTTAGAATGCTCTAATAGAGTTTGTAATCACACCTTTGTATTGGGCGATTCAGAATGTACACCAAACACTACTTGCAATGGTTCCTTAAGGAAAGATAGGGAATATTCCTTAATTGTTAGAGCTTTTACCCGTCATGGCTACCGTGATAGTCCTGCAGTATACTTCGTCATTTATGGTAAGTTTTATACAGGGTGACCCACCATAATTATATAACACAAAACATATATGCATTGAATACATACAAATGATACCATAATTAATTAGAAGTAATTACTAACAGTAGAACATGCGGTTGGAAAATTTTGAAACATCTTTTAAATATGATTAATCACAAAAAACGCTTTTAAATGTTTCAATTATTTTATTTAAACACTCGACATATGTTTCGACTTATTAAGACGTTTTCAAGAGTAATTTGCTTACTAAGTAAAAAGTCTTGAAAAAGACCGAATAAGTCGAAACGTATGTCGAGTGTTTAAATAAAATAATTGAAACATTTAAAAGCGTTTTTTTTGTGATTAATCATAGAAGTAATTATTTTAATATTTATTTTTACATATGGGTGAAACTGGTTTTGTAGGAAATATGTTTAAAGGAAATTGATTTATATGGTGATAAAATTTTTATTATATGTATAGTAAGGGGTCTCTAAAAATGTTTAAATAGTTTCTAGTCTTTTTTAAACACTTTAGTGATAAACAAATAGATGTTAATGAAAACGAGCAAAGCTATACTTATATAAAAAATACGGTATCAGAATAATTGTTTTTTTATTAGATAATGATTCACCAGTATTCGAATTGGATGTTGCAACATTCATTGGTGCAATAGTTGGCTGCGTTGCTGCAATAACATTGTTCGGATTTACATACATGATTTGGAGAAAACAGCAGAATAGGTAATTTATATTGGATACATAACATTCAATAAAATACATATCAAGAACACAAAAAAAATATATAAACTGAATGAGGCTTTCCCGGCCGGTGTCCATTATAACGTTGATTTTCGGGCTTATTGGCCGTCGTCTCGAAGTTTTTATTCTTGACGTTTCACTAGTACGAGTGGTTAGCATCTTCAGGAGATCTGTTCTGAATTGTGATTCAGCGCAGACTGGCTAGAGGTAAAAAAAAACTGTTATGTGTTTTACTTCCACCAGCTACTCGTGCTGGTGGGCGGGCAGTCCCTCCGACCTACACTGCAGTGCAAAGCCGGAGAGTAAGGCGTAAGACCCTCTTCAGCCTCCTTGCAGGAATCGTGGGAATGAGTGGGTGGTGTGGTTAGGGAGAGAAAGATGAGACGGACGAAATGAAGACAAAAGAGAAGTGAAAGATTATCTGTGGAATATTACTGCCACTCGCATTTGCCTAAGTGATCCAAGGAAACCACAGAAAAATTGGACGAGAGCTGGGGCAGTAATATTCGATAGATAATCTTTCACTTCTCTTCCGGCTTCATTTCGTCCGTCTCATCTTTCTCTTCCTAGCCACACCATCCACCAATTCCCACGATTCCTGCAAGGAGGCTGAAGAGGGTCTTACGCCTTACTCTCCGGCTTTGCACTGCAGTGTAGGTCGGAGGGACTGACCGCCCACCAGCACGAGTAGCTGGTGGGAATGAAACACAAAAAAGTTTTTTTTACCTCTAGTCAGTCTGCGCTGAATCACACTTCAGAACAAATCTCCTGAAGATGTCAACCACTCGTATTGGCGAAACGTCGAGAATAAAAACTTCAAGACGACGGCCAATAAGCTTGAAAATCAACGTAATAATAATAAAAAATATTGTCTTTTTGGGCCAGGTCTGCAAAACCCATAAATGCGGCACCAAAATTGAGTGAAATGGATAATTTGCAGCCCATACCGGTTCCGGTACCAATTAATAAGTTTCCAGATGTATACCGAGATTTAAAAGTAAACGGTCAAAAACTTAAGCAACAGTACGCTTTGATCAACACGAAAAGTTCGGAAGAAATGTTACCTTATTATACCGCCTTACTACCGAACAATCGAAAGAAAAATAGGTACACAAATATTTTACCTTGTAAGTATATTAAATTTTTATCGGTAGTGTTTATTAGACTAGTTATAATTCGAGCCCATACTATTAATATTTATCCCTCATTCTATTATTATCCATTTAATTAACATGACAAGCTTTTTTATCTGTAAATTGAATTTTGTAGCTCAGTAACTAGGTAATAATAAAAAAATACATTAAATGATATTAATTTTGAATTACCTTAAATTAAAGAAAAAAAATTGTTACTGCTGTCACACCTTCGGCGAGAATCGAACCCGGGACCCTTGGCATTAAGCTGCATCTTTTTGTACTGAATTTGATGCTGTACACAAAAAGTTTCTTGTAATTATTTGATAATTATACTCTTTCAAAAGTTATTCAAGGTTAAAATTGAAATCATGTAAAAATTCAGTTCTTCTAGCAAATAATAATTTTTCTTACGTTGTAAAGTAAATCAGTGACATGATCTTATTTTATTTCAACTTTAACCTTCAATAACTTGAGTTGAGTTATCAAAGAACTATAGGACGCTTTTTTTGTGAAGTTACTGAGTTACAAAATTTATAAATAACAAAAAAAATCATTAATTAAATGTAAAACTGAAAGTTGCGTTCAGAAACAGAAGGGTTCAATTTTTTTTAATCGCAAACAGAAATAAGTACCTACAATTTGCCAATAATTTCAAATATGTACCTACCTATTTCTACGTATATATACAAATAATTCTCGTTAATGCAACTATTTATATTCAAAATATTGTTTTGGAGATTATTGGAAAAATTGTATTTTGATTATACTTCCTATTTTTGTTCTTTTCGCACGTATTTGTCACCAGGTAATTGTTTCAGTTGACGAAACCAGAGTGAAATTGGTAAACGAAAAGGAACCCCGAAACGATTACATAAATGCATCATTTATAAAGGTAATGGTTTGTTCATAATCAACATTAAAAATCCATTCTAAACTCAACAGTTGTAGGGTTATTCGGGTAAGATTGAGTACATAGCAACACAAGGGCCCTTAGCTTACACGTGCGCCGATTTTTGGAATATGATAATCCAAGAAAATGTCACCGTTATTGCAATGGTAGCGCACTTTGTTGAGATGAATCAGCCCAAATGTTATAAATATTTTCCAAATAAACATGAAAATATGGAAGTCGGAGAAGGCATTGAAGTTCGTTGTGCAACAGAACTTAACTTTGGAATGTACTGCTTAAGAACATTACTCATTCAAAAGGTAGTTTTGTATTTATATTAAATACACTGGTGAATGGTCACAGGGACACGAATATTCACTCCTATGTTTTATAAAAGGGAAAGGCATTAATTGTTTTATATTAATTTCGTAACATACACACGTTCGAATTTCCTAAAAGGCCTTTCAGACTATTATTTGGTTTGAAAATTCTAGTAAGGTTAAATTCTTTTTTTTTTTTTTAAAGGCTACATCCTTAATTTAACATTAACCATTTTCAACGGTTTAGGAAACACAAAAGATAAATTAGAAAACGATAACAAGTCAGGAATTTATGAAATAAACTGTGAAGATTGTGAACTTAAATATGTTGGACAAACAAATCGTGCTATTTTAACAAGATGTAAAGAACATATCGCTCATTTTAGGCTAAATCGGATTGATAAGTCAAGTGTTACCCAGTATATTTTTAAAACAAACCACCCTGTAGGCCCTAAATGTTTAAAATTAATCAAAGAAGTCTCTTGCAAATCTGAACTTGACGCTTGGGAAAATTTATATATTCAAAAGAATAAAAATAATCTTATGAATTCAGATCTTGGCCCAATTCCTAATTCCGTCTTGTTTCAACTATTGCAATAGGTTTAATTGATTATGTACTGTTTAACTTATTAATATTAAGCTGTTTTACATCCTTTTCTTTACATTTTTCGATTCGTGAAGCATGCGCATTTAATATTGGCCCATTAGGCCTTCCTAACTGCGGTTACTGAACACGCTTGTTAATTGTTTTTCCTTTTTCCCTGATTAGGCATGATGTAGTGAAGCATGCGTTATTTACATAACATAGTCTCATAAAGGCTGTCTGGATGTATTAACTGTTATTGAACACACACATTCCTTCAATCTATTTCCCTACTTGTTTGTCGAAGCATACATTTGTAAAGTTGTCTTTTCCATAGGCCTACAACATTGTTTATTTTTAAACACTTTACAAATGGCATTGAACGTATTTAAGTTTTCCTCCCAACCCTTCTTCTACTTTCCACTATCTTTTCAAATTTTAGAACCAGTGTCGCGTTGATAATACCCACGTGTGATGTGGGCGAAACACGTGTCGCTCATATAAAATTTAGTTAGTGGTAATTAGGATGAGTCTTTATTTATTTAATTATTCTTTTACCACAGTCTCCTATTTTCTACTTTACGTGTTCGTAGATACGACAAAATATTTTATTTTGTGGGTCTTTGGAGAACCCCTGGAGAAAAGCACACATAAAAATAACGGACGTTAAAGTCGATATGTAAAATTCGTTCAAGTAAAATATATTAGCCTCATGATGGTAGAAAACACTGCTCTAATTAATCACGATAAATAATAAAAAAATGTTGAAGCTATATAGGTTTTTTTAAAAATTATTTTAAGGATTTGAAGCAGTGGACCATTACACATCTGCAGTTTCTAGACTGGCCAGATCATGGTTGTCCTACAGGAACTGAAGTCATGATACACTTTTGTTATGTCATGAGACAACATATCGCAAAATTGCCTGGTCCCGTTGCGGTACATTGTAGGTTAGTTATTTTTCTTTTATATCAAAAAATTATTATTTTTTAATTAATTCATACCGTTCTTTTATAATAATAATGTACATTATATAGACATCTGCTGATATTTACTGCTAACTGTAGTAAAGAAACTTGGGTTTGGTGCTGATGAAAACTAATAAGTTCGAAATCGCGATCCACAACTGGTGGTTTTGATAAATTACTGACCCAAAACTTAATGTTCATTGTTTTTAATTTTATGTAACTCTATTGGTTAATATGTTTTCCAGAATCTGATTGTATTTTGACAAGCACAAAACAAAAATCTTACTGGAGCTTTTAGATTCAACCCCCTTCCCCCAAAAAGACATTTAATTCTGTTAAGCAACAGTTTTCAGTAATAATTTGATTTTGTTTGAAACAAAAAGAAACATATTCATGGTAAAAAATCACACTTTATTCAGTTTGTAAAAACATATCAAAAATATGGCAACAGCCTAATAGCATAATTAAAACCATTTAATCCTAAAATAATTATCAGACTTTAAACAGAGAGAATATTGACTGAATGTTACATTTTTTTTTTCACAGCGCAGGAGTTGGAAGAACAGGCACGTTAATAGCAGTGGACATGCTGCTACAGGCTGTTAAGGATAAGAAAGATATCGACATATTTGGTACAGTTCTAAACTTAAGAAGGCAGAGAGCAAAAATGGTACAGACTGAGGTAATTACTTTAAGAAGCTAACAAAAAATTGTCATACATACATAGTTGAAAAATAATTAAAATATTAATGATGATTAATGTTATTTTACAAATGTTGCATTATTTAAACTTAACAGAAGTACTGCAGTTCACAAAAAAAATATGATGGAATATGCACGGAATTCAAAAGAACATATCGTTTGATGTTATGCAACATTTGATTTTAAAAACCAGAATAATTAAATTTGGCTTATAATCTTCAAAAACAAAAAATATAATAATTGCCCTTGTGCGTGTATAGAACTATAATTAACAATAGATTGTATTATTTTTGATTTATTTGGTTTAACTTTTTTGGATATTATTTTTTCAGAAACAGTTTTGGTACATTCACAGTTGTATTTTTGACGTAATAGACAACCCTAAGCTTTTAAACTGGGGTAAGTTTTTTCGTATATTATGGCACAAAACCCCAATTCGGTCGAATTAAAAAAATCTCACTTTTTTTTATTATAGAGCAAGCACAAAATGAAAGCGAGCCTATTTACGAAAACTTAGAGGAAGTTAAAATAAATAGTAAAGAGAGCCAATTGTGACATCGCTCCGGCAAGGGTAATTTTAATTATTATTCGTTGCACTCATTTGTACATAATGTTTATTACTTTGTCTAGTGCGACAGACTGGGTAATGTACATAATTATGCTGTGAAAGAGTTACGTATTACTTATATATTTGTATTATTCTTTTTTTGTAAATATTTTATCAGTATTAAAACGATATTCGTTATTACCTTGCAACAATAATTTATCTTACCCTGTCCAGGAAAACTTAACATCTTACATTTAAGTTTAATAATACTGCTTGTAAAAATATCGTTTTTTATCTAACGGTAGTTATATACCTAACTAATTACTTAATATATACCTACACTGGTAATTTAAAGAGTTTTAAAGTCAAATGTAACCATTTCATTCATTAAAAGGCTAATAAACTACAGGAAATCAGTTGATGTATCAGAATTAAAAATTTCGTTATTTAAATTTCAAAATTATTGCTTTCGTTTAAAAAATTGTTTGGGCAATCCTATCTTTTATAAAGTTTTATGTGAGACCAACTGTACGTTATTTGTAAAAATATTCGTGAAGTTAAATTAAAAAATACTATTAGTTTTCATAGTAATAAGAATAAAAATATATGTTAAAAATATTAGAACAAACAGACCTAAATTTGGCTACGATAATCTGTACCAATTAAATTGGATGGAGTAAAAATCGTGAAATGTTTCCCTCAGAAGTAAAATAGTTTTTTTTCAAACTTTATTGCTCCATAACTGTAGAACCCCAACTGGTAACGCCTTGTTTTATATAATTCTCATTAGAATTGGGTAGAATTAAATTATGATGGGGAACTATAGGTGTTAGGTCTCGTCTGTGAGTTAACATCATTGGCATACCATGGGGTGCAGGTGTAGTTGGAGGTGGAGGGCCCATAAATCCAGTAGATGGTGTCATATATAGTGAAGCCATTAAATTGCAATTATTCTGTTGATGGTCCAAGTATCCTGAATTGACAGGGAAATGCTGCACGTTGACAATTTCTTGTTTATGATCAACAACACTAGAATTGTTGTTATTATTGTTTAATTTGGTAACACTATTATTATTTCTTAATTTAGAAGAATCACTTTGTGATTTGGTTTCTTTTTTTAATTGTGGTTTCTCTGTTAGAACTGCCTTATTGCCATTCTTTTCATAATAAAACCCCATATCAAACATAAGTCTCCTCAGTGTCATTAATGAAAAATTAGGTAAATGAGCATCTCCATTTACCTTTTTCAAAATTGTACTTAACGAAGGCACTACATTTTGATGTTTTAAATCGTAAATGATATTACGAATAGATTGGCGAATTTGGTCACCGTATTTTATATCACGACTGTTTATATTTATATTTTTTCGTGTTTTCGTTTTTGAAGGTTCTTTAAATCCCCTAGGACTTGCTTCCTCTTTACGAAATTGAAATATACTTTTTTCACTGCACCCTGTTGCTTTAGCTGTTCGTCTAACTACTTCAGTAACACATAAATCAGGGTAATTCAGTCGGAAATATTTAAATACGTTCATTATTATTGTTTTTTCCTTTGAAGAATACGACATACCCTGTTTCATTTTCACTACCTCTGACATTTTAAGTGTTTTGTAATTAACTGCATCACAAAACATAATCTCTGAATTAAGTCACAATGATTAATTTTTAAGAATATGATTGGAAATCCATTTTAAAGTTGTAATTAATGTGATCTTGTTTACAATCACATAACCTTACTTAGTAAACTTCATATTATTATTCTTTGAATTACGGCTACGTTGAGTAAGTACTCATTCAGCCTTAATATTTTCTAGTTAAGTCGCCATCTTTGATTCTTATACTACAAAATAATACTTTGATGTTTAAAAATACATTTAATAAAGAAGAAATAAAAAAAATACAGTAAACGGAAACAACATTCTGTTGGTAATACTGTAAAGATTAAGTACATTACATTTTATTAAGTACAAAACATAAACTATTGCAGATTTATAGAAATATAACAAATAGGTAAACAATACTTATCATGTTTAGTATCAAATATAGTATTCAGATTAAATTATTATAAATAATATTAAAGAGACTTTTGTTATTTACAAAGGAATCTTAATCAAGTTTTTGCCATTTTCGTTATTCACGACTTTATGTTGCAAATATACACGGTGTTCCATTTTTTTTACAAATAGTAAATACTAACGTTTATGAAAAGTAAAAAGACTATAATTAACATTTCACTTATAATTTTCAAAAATATCAGTTTAAAATATCTGAAAAGGAATTATAAGGTAAAAAGTTATAAAATATAAATATATATATACCTATAATATGGAATCATTAAAGATGGAATACCCTGTACATTTATAATGGCGTAAAAGAGAATATTTAGGTAGTAATATGAAAAAATGGGGAAGTTGAATAATTGGTTACATTGATAGGATGAAGTATCTGAGTTTACACCTTTTAGATTACATTGAGCGAAAATAGAATAAAAGAAACATCGATAATGATATAATGTTCTGAATTAAATTTAAAACGTTAACAACCAACGTTTAGAAACAGTAACAATTACTTTTATGTGCCCCATTTATCACAGAAATAAGCAGTAACATTATAAATCTTTTTCACGATTATTTATCATTATTATTATTGTCTCCAATGTGATTTGTTGTAACTTTCTCTGAACATGATGTGATACCCGATGATATAAAGCAACTTTGAACAATTTAAGTCAATTTTAAATTATTTTTTAATTATTAATTTGTTGGCAATTATTCGCATTTTTAGGCCACCCTTTAGACTAACCTTTCCGACACTAAAATAAATAAACGTTTGTCCTAAGATGGGTTTTTGGGACAAGAAAATATTGGTGAAGCTCTTTTTTTCAGTGTTTAATTTTATTTTAATATAACTAAATACCTAATTTAAAGTCTAATTAAATATATTACTCCTACTTTCCTTTGACATCTTCCTTTATTGAATTTTAGTATTTAGTTACCTTTTACAGTTGCCTTTTTATTATTACTTTTTTTTTCATGGAATCTGTATCACAGAATGAACTGAGAATTAATTTCAAAAATTAGTTCATTTTATTTTCTATCTTTAGACGAAGGCCATGTATCACACAAATGGAATTTGTTGATAAGAATAGTTGATATGAAACGATCTCTGTCTTAGCAATTATTTTTAACATGTAATATAACTTTTCTTTAATATTAGACACCTTACATTAGAGAAAAGGAAAGAAACAATCACTTTATTAGTTAAAGAAAATGTTGATTTAAACATTCTTGATTTGTTCTTAATCTATTAAATTAATTAGTTATTCAAACAGTAGTAGGCACCAAAGAAAACGCAAACCAGACCCAACCTAGGGTTATCCAGGAGAAATAACATTAAGTCCAATATACGTATGCGTCTACCTTTATTAATTTCAACAAACGTTTAATTAATTCTATTCCATTTCTTTCGGCCATTTTGTTTGTTATACAAGTATAAAATGCTACTGTTTACAATAGTTTTATTATTTTACTTAGGTAGGTACGTATTAAAAATAAAGGGGGATTTTTTCGATTCTATAACAAATACCTTTTATGAGTGTTAGCGACGTAGTGAGGGGTGGGTTGTGGGTTTTGTTCTACTTTCTTAGAGGGTGCCACATCGCGACGGGTTTTCTGAGGGTTGCAAGCATTTGTGTCCAATGAGTTAGGGGTCTACCACTAGCTTGTGCCCCGACGATAACATGGCCCACCGCTGATTGTGAATTGTTATTCTCATTTGATATTGCTTCTGATACTGTTAAACGTAATTGGATTGTCTGCAAAGTACAATAACATCGGATACAGAGGGTATCTAATAAAATTATCATAATTTACAAAAGAAAAAATGTGTTCTTTTTAAAAGAAAAACTAAACTCGATGCAATCTTGAAGAAACATAATGATTAAATAAACTAATAATAAAAACAGCACTTTTTGTTTCAACATATATTTGAAGATTTCTCTTACGATTGTTTCGACTTAAGGGTCATTATCAAAGAGTATGTACAATCCCTAAATAGCTTAAAACAACAGAGGGGTGGGGTTTGAACATACGTCTTTTTGGTTGTTGACCAAAATTTTGTTTTTGTCTTTTAGAGCTTTTTTAATTTTAAGGTTTCCTAGAAGTAATGAAACATTATTTTTGTTTTCAAAATGAAGAATTTTAATGTTATCTAAATCTAGTGCCTATTTGTTATCAATGCAATGTTCTGCCAAATCCGTTGATTTAAGTTGTTTCTCAATGCTTTGTTCGTGTTCACTGATGCGAGTTCCTATGGCTCTGACAGATTTTCCTATATTCGAAGCAGAGTAATCCTTACAGAGCAATTTATGTTTGTTATTGACTATAAGTGACCCTAAATTACATTTGTTGATTTATATGGCATTTATATTATGTTTACACAACTTATTTTTTATTTTAGTACTAACATTTTTAACATAATTAATAGCACAATAAGAAGTAGTTTTTATATTTACGTTTTGTAAGCCTGCAAACAACATGTGCCTAAATTTTCATTTTGATTTTTTGAAAAGTATATGATGTATAATATCTGTGTAATAATCATTATTAACAGCTATTTACTTAATTATTTTTAATTCAGTATTAAAATCTGCTTTTGATAGAGGAATGTTCAACAATCTATGAATGAGGCTTTGGAAAATAGAGATTTTAATTTTAAAGGATTGATTGGCATCCGCTGGTATTATAACATCAGTAGTGGTTGGTTTCCTATATTATATATGTTTTTCTTATTAGTTTATTTGTTCTTTTTATTTCTGTAGGTATTAACGAAAAAAATTGAATTTTGAGGCGTATGTTAGTATAATACTATATAAAGGAAGGTGTTTCATTTTCAATGCTTTGATAAAATTAAAATGTTCTTGCTACGAAATAGAGGGAGAAAGTAAACAATGAATACTTTACCTGGAGTACGTGAGCAGGTACGTTAAATATTATCGATTCATTAAATATAGGGCATCTCTCGCATTTCTTCGTAGACGTTTTCTTTCTACCAACTTTTTTACCGTTTTGTAAAAGGTACACCTGGAAAATGTTTAAAATTGTTAATAGCACGACATCCTTTAACTCACTGTTATAAAACGTACTTTTACAAAAGGATCTCCTCCATCTCTTTCATTCTGAAACTTTAAATGTCTTGCTTTTACCACAACTACAGTTAACCTTTCTGCAGTTGGTAAGTAACTAAGTGAGAAAAAGATTTCACCAAATTCCGATGTTCTCTGTAAAACAAAATTTGAATCCGGTAAATAAATCTTTGGAAAGGGAGGGATGAGGGATCTTGGATCGTGAAAGGTAAATTTTCATTCAAGATCATGATAATATGATGTAAAATGTAATTTGAACCAAAAGTAATGATAATGAATATTGATCGCCGCAACGGTTATGAATATTAAAATTATTTTAAAATTAACTAATTAATTTTAAAATCCTTATTCGTCTAAATATTAAGATCAAAGATCTCACATTTAGGACGCGTCCTACCAAGTAGGCACAACGAACCGAAGGCCATATCCCACAACCGGTTTTGACCTATCGGGTTTCATGAGGAGGGCGCTGGCAGAAATGCCTTTACAGGCTATATTATAAACATAGATATAAATATAAATATGGAATCAACAGAAACAACTACTCCGAGGGCTAATACCCCTACTGGCATTGAATTACACTGTTGATTCCGATGGATTCATAGACGAAAATATAACATATTCAAAAAAGAAGGAATTAAAATCCTTATTCGTCTAAATATTAAGATCAAAGATCTCACATATTAAGATCAAAGATCTCACATTTAGAACGAATAAGGATTTTAATTCCTTCTTTTTTGGATATGTGTTATTTTCGTCTAAGAATCCATCGGAATCAACAGTGTAATTCAATGCCGGTAGGAGTATTAGCCCTCGGAGTAGTTGTTTCTGTTGATTCCATATTTATATTCATATTATTTTTATTTTTCTATGAAGTCACCTAACAAAAAAAAACCTAAAAAGAGTCTTTGTCTTGACTCAAAAAATTGATCTACAGTGGAGATCACCTTGCTATTTTCGTTAGATTTCCTGGCCAGAGTCGAGGAATGTAGTAAATGTTACTATGTCTTGAAAATTGGATGGATACTCAAATAGTTCGAAACTTGCAGTCACCGCAACTTGGGATTTGTGAACCAGTGGTCATGCTTGCAGTTTTCTCTAATAGCCTTCCGCAATATGTGTAGTATGAGCCTGTAACACGGCTTCTTTTCCAAATTTCCACCATAACTATTCCCTCAACATTCCAAGAAACGGATGCCATAAGCTTTCCCATCGAGCTTGACACTTTAAATTTCATTGCCGTAGTGTCGATGAAGATTTTTTTTCATATCCGTTGACTGTTGTTCAGTTTTGGGATCAATGTGATGGATTTGGGTTTCGTCGATAAACGTTCTTGGTATTCAACACGCGGAGAACTTTTTCTTATGGAGTTTGTTGGAAAAAAATCTTTAAGTGCCGAGATGAGATTCTTGTGATTTCAGCTATATGTCTGATGGTCACTTTTTGGTCTGCCAAAACAATATCTTGTACCATTTCAATGTTATATTCGGTGAGGGACGTGGATGGATGTCTTTCGCGATGTTCATCTTTGGTGGATGTTCTGCCCAACCTAAACTTTTTGCATCAGCATGCAACTGTAGAATATGGAGGAGCAGAGTCTTTCAGTGTTTCAACCATATGGGCTTTGGTACACTTTTTTTACAAGCAAAGGTATTTGATAAGAACTCTCATTTCGGTTTTCTTCGATTTCTCGTAAATATAGTAAGTGAGAGTACCAGGAAGCAAAACTAGTTTTTCTGTTAAACTATTATAAACTATAAACGGTACTGATAGACAGTTAGCAACTGTTTTATCGTTGATAATGTTTTATTTAAATTTTTACCAACGGGGTGTACTATGTACCACATGAAATAAAACCACGTAAATTTATCGTAATTTAAAATTCCGATAACTGTATTTAATATAAAGTTAATTAAATGCAAACTTATAACTGTAACTAATATTAATTAAAAAAGATAATTAATGATTGATTTGTAAAATATAGATAAAAATTGCTTAATAATGAGTGTTATGGAATAGATCTAGATTCCAGCGAGTCTATATGAGAACTGTCTAAATTTTACATAAAATTAGATATATACAAAACTTAGTAGTCACTATGATAGTTAGTCAGCCACGTCGCAATCCTTAGGTATAGGGTCATTGTACCCACAAGGGATGCTGCTGATGGAAATTTTGGTTAGTAACTAGCAATAAATGGTACGTGACAAACAGCAGATATTTTGGAAGATTATAATATTTATGATTTGTCTATTTCTCACGAGCTTTTAATTAAAGGCGGCAAAATCAACTGTCTACCGTACAGCAACTTTCCATAACCTTTTGAACAGCTTACACAAAAACATCAATTTCACTATAAAATTAGAAACAAACAAGTCCCTAAATTTCTTAGACCTAACAATCTCACGTGACAATTCGCAACATAAATTTAATATCTTTCATAAACCTACACACACATAGACACCATTATTCATGCACAATCCTTTCATCCAATTTCCCATAAATTAGTAACCTTCAATTATTTTATTTATCGTCTAATCAATGTACCTTTGTCTATAGATCACTACCAAATAGAATTAAACAGAATATACAC
This sequence comes from Agrilus biguttatus, assembly GCA_963921985.1. Classification (NCBI taxonomy): domain Eukaryota; kingdom Metazoa; phylum Arthropoda; class Insecta; order Coleoptera; family Buprestidae; genus Agrilus; species Agrilus biguttatus. The sequence goes on along the minus strand of OY998119.1, from coordinate 37,179,123 downwards.
TATTGCAGTTAATAACGGCTACAAAATTTCATTAGTAGACCAATTACTTAATAAAAACCGCAAATCAATAACTCTAAATAATATCTACCCAATGGTAAAAACCAAGTCAACTATATTCGATTGTTTTTCTAATTATGGTGAGATTTCGTTACAAGTCAATAATTTTGTAAAAAACATACTTTTATTAGCTTTAGGACCAACAAAAAATTAGGTAAATATATAATCAATAACAAATGTAAAACTCCTAAACAGTTATGTTCAGGAGTTTATTTATTAAAATGTAAAGACTGTCCTAAAGTGTACATAGGAGAAACAGGTATAAAGTTCGAGACTCGCATAAATGAGCATTTTAAAAGCTACACTAATAAAAAAGTAGACTCTACCTATGAACAACACCTAATAGAAAATAGCCATAATTTCAATTCAGATTATCATATTTTACATAAACAAAATAAGAGTTTCAAATTAAATTTAATGGAACAATTAGAGATCAATAGATATTAAAAAAAATATATATTTTAAACGACCAATTAGAAGGTAATAATTCTCCATTACTTTATAGTAAATGTACATATTTGAATGCCAACTCCCACCAACCTCATCTTGTATAAATAGTCTAAGTTAAGCTAAATTTGTAGATTCATCACCTGATGATGCCACCGTGTGGTGAAACAGTGTTTTTGTCGTGTACAAAATATACTTTACTTGAAACGTTGTTGTTTTTATTTTTGGTTAAAATTTTTATGAAGATTACAAATATCGATTATCATTACTTTTGGGTTACACAATGTATACTTGATAAAATTGAAAGCATCTAATTTTAATAGTAATAGTAAAAAGTTGCAGAATTGTAAATAACAAAATAATGTACCTGACCGGTGTCAGTAAGAGTGACCCAGGTGGTGACAGGTTGTCGCAAACTTGCGTCGTTCAGTTTAAATTCACCCTCGCCTATTAGGGTGTGCGACAGGTTGCTCATGGAATAGACTTGAAAACATAAGGACTTTTGGCATTGCTCTCTAGGGTGCAGTTCGAAGAGAAACCTCTCCTTATAGCTTGGATTACGAGAGTCTTTGTAGATTCTTGTTTGTGCGTTTGATATTTTATCAGGCAATAGAAATACCCTCACATAAGTGTCCAATAGGATGTCTTCTTTGTTTGAACCTAGTAGTTCTTTTGCTTCCAAAATACTTACGAAAAGAAAGGAGTTTTCACTATAAAAATAAAGAACAAAATAAACTGTCTCTGGTTAAAGATGATTTTAGTAGATTTAATAATTAAGATAAGTAAATATCATAAAATTCAAATTGCGAACTGCTATCCTAATTTGGACCACTGGCCTTTCAAATTGGACTAAAAATGTATAACTCATTGGCGCATTCAGTCGCTCAAACCATAAATACCCCTTATAAGGGAAATAATACATTTCCCAATCCTTATTTCAAACAACAATTTCTTAAATTTTTCTTTTCATACGAACAATTTCTCCAAAAGTAGATTTCAAATTTCCTAATTAATTTTAGAGGTTACAGGAAATGTATTTAGTAATTATACAAAATCTTCATTTAAAATCGGTTAAGATAATTTTATACTTCAATTGAATCTAACGTAAAATAAGAAGAAATATATGAATTTTTTTTTATATGCGAATATAATTTTGTTTAGGTTGATTCGTTTACATTGGATTTTGGTTTGGCTACAAAATGGAATGTGAGATATAACGACGAATATGTGAAAAAATAGAAATACTTGGATAACTCAATTTTAACCCTCGAAACGGATTCAGGCTACCCTAATATAAGTAATCCTTTCAAAATGAAACATTCTAAAATGCCTATGGGCTAAATGTAATAAAACAACTGAGTTTCGCTATATTTGAAATATCTGCGTTATTAACTCCCGAAAACACTTTATTTCTCACATTTTGGAATGTGATTCTGTATCCAGAATAATTAGATAATCGTTCTATCATAGGTAGGTATGTAATATCCCTACTAACTAACAAATTTTCATTGTTCTAAATCGTACCTATCGTATTCAAGTCCGAGGCAAAGATACCCTGTAATTGTTGGTTCCTCTAAGTCAGTTAGTTTAACGGAAGTGTCTGAGTTAACACTCTCAAAAGAAGTAGCTCTCTGAAGGGCAGCTGCTATGCACTGTTCCATTTCATCGGATGGCGTGATAGCAGCGGCGGTAGCAGCAGTCGTGTTATTAGGGGTGAACTGATGCGGCTTCAATGAAGTGGAATAAGGAGTTAGGGGTGTGGGAGGTGGTGTAAGGCAAACGGGAAATGATGATTTTGATGCTAGCTCGGCTACACTAATAGAGGATTTTGGTCGTGGTATTGCTATGGTCAGAGTCGATTCCGTTCTCTCCCTGTAACAAACAAATAACAAATGCAGTAAAACTCGATCCCATAACATGCTGAAGGAGACTGGGAAAATTTGGTTTAGAAACGATAAAGTACAGTGGCCGGCACCTAAGGAGATTCAGCGATGGTCAGATTGACAGGTAGCTAGGCGGAAACTTTCGGTTATACCGTAAGTTGATGTCAACTTTCCTATTTTAAACGGAATGGTGTATTTTTTACGATGAATTCGTATGAAACAAAAAAATTTAAGGTGACTTTGATAACCAACTTGTATGCCTATATGCCTACGATGAACAGTTTCTGAGATAATTTAATTTATTGGAAAAAAGATTGCACTGCAACCCAAACTATAAAAAAATCATAACATCCATAAAAAATGACTTAGAATGTTGAAATGTTTACTAGTTATAGCCATGTCATAAGGCTAATGTCATGCCAAAACTAAGCTTTAAAATTTGTACAGGGCATTCATAAAAAAACCAAAGTTTAAAAACTTCAAAAACGAATAATTCATTTTTTCAAATGGCACCTAGCATATTTTATTTTGTCATTCTATTCCATTTTTTATCCTCTTTCGATCCATTTGGATATTTCCTACTGTTTTATTTGAAAAATTTTTGAATAATTTTTTATTGTTTTTTAAGTAAAGCTTGGAAAACATACATTGTATCGTAATGTAGATTTAGGAACATAAACGTTTTAGCATGACATAGAAATTTAGTCAGATGTTCTCTGGTTCACTGCAAGGTTGTATCTTTTAAATATTTTTGGAAATTGTTTCTATCAAAAATTAAATCTGATGTCTTCGTGCACAACTCTTTCCTATAAAAACAAATCTTACAGAATAGTGTATTATGTCGATATGTGCAGAAAAACTCTAGAACTTAGTGTATGATGCTAATGAAAGAACACAACCTATTTCTGAGATTAAACTATTTAAAATATAAAAAAAGAAATATTGGTACTCGGTTCTCAGAACACGTTAGAAATGTAAAATATAACAACTACAACACAGGTTTAGCCACTCGGGCGTAGCTGAAGGTGTCACCAAATTATACCTGACCAAAAAAGGTACAACCGATCTTGCCACTGAACAAAAAGAGTTTTTGAAATGGTACAACCGATTGTGCCACTAACATCTAATAGGCAGAAATTATTCTAATGAGAAAGGAAAATACTTATTGATATTTTATGGCATTTATTTAACAGTAATTAATAAGGCATTATAAATACATACTTATACATATATCAGTCAACAATTTTTTTAACGTAAATATGATACACATTTTATATAGTCGATGTTCGATATTGTTTTGTTTTCATATTATTCACACAATTCCATGATAGTTTTCACTTTACTTCTTACAAAGTCTACAAAAACTTCATTTGGGTAGAAGTTTAAATTAAAATCCTTTAAAATTTTGAATTTTAACAGATTAAATACTTTTTCGTATGTTGGTGATTGTTTATTTCTCAAAAACAATATATGTAAGGCACATAGTGGCCATTTTCATATCCATAACCTGCTTTTAAGTTACTTAATCCTTACTTATGAAATAAATGTAAATAATTACTCATATCAATATTATCACCGGATAATTATAATTACCTTATCAGGTAGGTGAGCACCCTTTTCTCTGGTGGCAAGATTGCTTGTTTACTTTTAAAACCCCAATTTTGTAGCAGGTAGATCTTTATTTTTACTAATCTTTTATTAAGTCCCACCGAGCCACTCGCTTCATTAATAATAACCATTTTTTCAACCAAACGAACTTAAAAATATTGGAAAAACAAAAAGGCAGTAAAATTTTAGACAATTACGAGATTTTAGAAATTAAAAAAAGCTATTCTTAACAAAAAACATATTAACCAATGACCAACTAGAGTTCGGAAACAACTCCCCCTGAACCCCAATCTGTTAGATTAAGCCAATATATATATTTATATGTAATGCCTTTAACATTGTATATTTAGTAATAGTTTACTCCTCACGATGCCTTAATAGGGCGAAATTTACATTGAGTATTATCAATAAATTAATAGTGAAACGTCTCCAAGTGTTTTTTTCGAATTTTAATTTTTTTGAATCAAAATATTTCATCCTTTTTTATTAAGTAATGTAAAAAAAGTGTAACCTGAATTCAATATGTGTAAATAAAAATAATCTAAAGTCCTTTTAGATAAACAATAAATAAAAAACAAGATGTTCAGTTAAACCTGTAGTAAGTTTTTTAACTGAACATTGCGTCAAAGAAAACCATATGATTAATATCATTGAATTAAAATGATTACATTGCCAGCCTAAAAGTAAGAAAATAACTTTACTAGAATTTCTAGAAATTAAAAAAGCCACTCACTCAAAGAAAAATATTATTAATAACCAAAAAGAATTATGTTTTGTCAATACCCCACTCCTAATAAATTTGTAACCCTCTAGGGGATCCTCGCAAGTATATATAAGCTGTTATTACCATGTTATAATTTAGTATAGTTGTACTCTTGAAAATGGCCGGTTAGGCTGAAACAATTGTCGAGTATTTATATATATTCCGATTTGGATAAGGACGACTGACGACCCATAAATGATAACATTTTGAATGATCACAATCTGCAGGGCACAGTCTACCTTTCAGTACGTATATTTGTTAAATTTTCCGAATGATTTAGATGTGCTGTGTTTATCCCGTTTAATAATCCCAGGGTGGGAAAATTTATGTAATATGTACGTAGGAATCCTGTACTTTGGTTTGGAGAAATTTAAATAAGTTTTAGAGTAAAAGAGGTGATGCTTATTCAGGAATGTTTTTAATAAACTGCGTCATTAAAATTCATGCCTGAATTCGACTAAAAGCGGTGCTATTTTAGTTCATTTAACCGCAGTAAATTTTGAAAAGCTCGATTCAGAAAATTTTTCGTTTTGAAGTGGTCGACCCTTTTCGATCTGAATATTTACTTAATAGAAGATAGCAAGGTGATGTAATAATTATCTCTATCTCTTACATTCCCAAAAAGTAATAGTATTTGTAAACTTGCTAGTAGGAAATGAAAAATATTTCAAATTGGTTCCAATCAGTAGCTCCAAAAAATTAATCTAAAGTTTTTATACTGGGTCATTCAAACTGAATGGTACATTAGACGTTTTAGAGAAACTAAGCATGTTACAGATTTCAAAATTTGGGAGTTGGGAGTTATCAAGGATGATCTATTTAACCAAAATAATTTCAACTGTCGGGCACTTTAGGTTATACAAAATAAAATATGCTAGGTGCCATTTACAAAAATGAAGTTATTCGTGTTTAAAGCTTTTACACTTTTTTTTCTTATGAATGCCCTGTACAAATTATAAAGCTTACTTTTGGTATGACGTTATCCTTACGAATTGGCTATTACTAGTAAAAATTTCAACATTCTGTCATTTTTTATGGAAGTTATGATTTTTTTAGTTTGGGTTGTGATACAGTCTTTTTTCAAATAAATTAAATTATTTCAGAAACTATTTATCGTAGACATGCAAATTGGTTATAGTAATCAAAGTCACCTTAACATTTTATGTTTCATACGAATTCATCCTAAAAAATACACCATTCCCTTTAAAATAAGAAGGTTGACATCAACTTCCGATATGACCGGAAGTGTCCGATAGTTGAAATTATTTTAGTTAAATAGATCATCATTGATAACCCCTACTCGCAAATTTTCTAATCTGTAACATGCTTAGTTTCCCTAAAACGTCTAATGTACCACTCAGTTTGAATGACCCTGCATAAGACTCTTTATCTATTCAAAAGGTTTAATAAATTAGTTGTCCTTATATACGATTTGAATGAAACTTGGTATTTTATTAGAGCTCTATTAATGGCAATTAATCATCCTATTATGGAAAATCCAGATTTGAATTCAAGTATCAGTTTTATATAATAGAAATTCAGATTTACTTTAAAAATTATCTTGTTAACCTTGAGTAATCGCAGATTACAGCTATGAAGAAAATTTTATAAAACCAAAGCTATTCAAGAATGCAATGAAACTTGCAAAAACTAATACATTAATTAGTTAATTTTTGTAGCTATATTTTAGACGGTTTACATTCTATTATCAATTAAAAAAAAGCAAAATCAAAATTTCTATCACAAATAACTAACATTTGAATTCAAGTCTGTATCTCCATATCAGAAATTTTATAGTTAATATGAATTTGAAAAAAAAATCCAATTCAATTAGATTTATTTCCAAAACACGGCAGAGGTTTTAAGTTTCATTATATTTGATGATCCAGGCAAAATTCCTTTCAACTTTCAGATTGTAAATTACCATTAATGGAGTTTTAATAAACGATCAAGTTTCATTCAAATTTGATAAAGTTTTTTCAATATACTTGGTGCAAAAGTACAAGAAATGTGATATAGCTACTGTGGTAATTAATGTAATAATTTACCAATTGATTTTTGAATGTTAAGAATTCATTATTACGTTAAGTATAAGTAGTAGGTGATAGTAGTAGTAAAATAAATTATGATGATTTTCCCGGACTTGACGTTTCGTCAGGAAACAATCAGCCTTTAGACCACGGCCCTCAAGCTTGGAAAATCATCATAATTTATAAGACGCTGGCCGTGAAAGCCCACATACTACAATTAGTAAAATAATTTTTCCAACGTAGTTCGCTATGCAGCAAATATGTACATAACTTGTCTATTACCGAGACCCTTTCTTACATATTATGTAGTTATATTCCTGACGTCAATATTTCGATTGATTGTTTTTGTTTGTTTTTTAATACACGTGGTGTATTTTCAAGTAGCATTTTTATTAAATAAAATTTTAAAATGGCCAGGTTATCATACCCAATATTTTCTTCTGAGTCATCTAGGGTATCGCGAAAAAAGCTTAGTTAATAAAAGCTCAATGATATACATATATGAATATGTATATATGTTACGGGTAAAGTTAGATAAGCGAGTTAACCTAGGTTCACCCTAAACCAAGACTCTTGTGTAAAGTCCAAAATATATTTGGAATTGTACACGTTTCGGGCTTTACTCGGGTAAACCGCGTTTTATCCGCTTTCGCTTGGTTAAAATTAGATGTACCATAAATGACTCATATAACTCAAGATGTTATTAAGCTATACCTGCGTTTGTGTGAAGGGTGTCAAAAAAACTGAAATCTGTCAAAAAAGGACTTGCGGTTAGGTTAGGTTAGGATAGATAAAGCTATTGGAAATCTTTGCAACTCGAAATGTCATAGCAGCTTGTCTTATTTGAACACATACGTACTCGTGGGTAGATTACCTTTAAGAAAACGTGTTTTTCAAACATTAATGGCCTTGTCATTTATGGTACATCCAACTTTAACCAAGCGAAAGCGGATAAACCGCGGTTTTCCCGGCTAAAGCCCGAAACGTACAATTCCAAATATATTTTAGACTTTAGCCAAGAGTCTTGGGTATTACGCAGTTTATCTGGGTAAACCTGGGATAACTCGCTCATCTAACTTTTCCCGTAACATATATATTTTTTAGTTAATACGTTGTTTATTTTCGACAAAGTATGCAAAAAAAATTAGAAAACCACCTTTTTAATAATGATTATGCATATTTATACTATCAATACTAATTATCCTCCCTTGAAACAATTACTTGAATTATATTAAGCGCAACATATGTTAAGTAAGCAATGAACCATCGTTTATTATTTTTATCAAGTAAACCAAGCTGCGATTATTGTGTAAACTAAAGTAATAAGTTTGGCCTTGAATTTATTTCTTATTTCAGCAAAAGTGTAGTCGTTGAAAGCAATGATGTTATTAAAACAAGAAATCAACAGCAGAGTGTTCAAATGTTCAGTTCACGAATTTATTTTTACAAATTGTATTACATACTAGAGCCTGGTGTGTGTTTATCGCGTAATATCGAAATACTTGGTTGATATAAAATCATTAGAGTAAAATACGTAACTCTGTCTCTCTCATTTCTATAGACCACGTGTATTTGATATCACTCTCTTGGTCGTGAAAGATCGAGGTCGATATTAAGGATCGAATAAGAGAAAGGTTAGGACGAACGTAGCGTGGAGACAGTTCTTTACGAGGAGTTGTGCGGTTCATAGGCCATCGTGGAAAACACGTGATTAATCCAGTTTGATCCTGTTTAATTACTGCATAAACCGGATGTTTTATCGAATAAATCTGATGTTCGTAGACTATTAAGTTTGTGTCAATAATAGGAAAGTCAGAACTACATACGATGCGTGAATTATTAGGAAACTGTAAGATGAAAATTCAAGGAAGATCTACATTGCGGCTTGGTGAGCGAAAAATATTTAATTACATCTTCCATTTGATCCATCCATAGACATCGTAAGGAACAACGCGGTTTTGATTCATTATATTGAGGCATATGGAGCAATGACATAGAAACCTTGTTTATGAATAGGTTTACCTTGAGTTTTATATTTAATGTTTAGTTTAATTAAACAGTCTATTAACAACAATTCAGAAAATTCGTTATATAACATTCTTCAAGGAATCTTCATGAAGACATTTGGTTGTCATGTTGGATTATCTCGATAACTATGAAAGCATTGACTTATTGTTCACCAAAGTTCTGAAACGTTATTGACTGAATCTATTCCAGTTGAGAAAAATTTAAAAATATTTTATTTTCTTTAAAAAAAGGATACAAATTGGGGTGTCTCGAAATTTAAAAAATAGATGTTGGTAAGGTCTAATGAGGTATTATAGGAGAAAAGAGAAGAAAGCATTAATATTTTTTGTTTTTATTTACGAAAGATTTTGGCCAAACTAAATATGTATAAATTATTACATTTACTTTTAAATTTATTTGATGTTGACTTCTATTTATAGTCGTCTCATCAAATTATGAATTTCAATAAAGAAAAAGATAACTTCTCTAATTATGCATAATTGAGTCTTCAGATAAAATCACTCCAAAAAACTTTTTATCTGTGATATCGTATATTAGAAGGAAATTGAATAAACGACGTACATCCTGAAATAAACTATATAATCGAAAAAAGTATGCCTCCCCCTCTTAAAAGAACCTACTATTGGATTAATTTATTAACTCTAACAAAATCATCTTAACTGTTTCAACAATATATTGCAAACTCTTTAATAGTTTGTTTACTGATTAGATAATTTGCAATAAATTGTTGAAATAGTTAAGAAGTTCCTCATTTTCTCATCCTTTTTCAAGTTATTAAAAAATGTTTCGTCACGAATGCACAATCATCATCATCATCATAGAGTCATCAGTCCGAAGACTTCTTGATATCTTAAGCATTTCTCTAACATGAGAACAATTTCCAACTTGTAGTAAACTCCGAACTTGGTCAGGTAATTAAAAATATATTAATTAAACAATTCTCTTTAACGTTGCGCCCTTTATTGAGAGCTTCCTCAGTTTAATTGTTTTTGCCAAAGGAAAAAATCCAACATCAATCTAATTAAGACGTGTAACGAGGATGGATCAAATATATACGAGCCTTTGTTCATAAAACATTTATTTTGAAAAGTTACACAAAAAAAATATATTTTTCGACATACCCCCCTTGTTTGTTTATACATTTTCCCCAACGCATTGGTAGTTTTCTCATACCGTTTTCATAAAAAGAAGCGCCCCGTCTATCCAGTTGCGCACAAACGCCTACACCTGTTCATCGGTCTGAAATCGCTAATCGCTCGTCTCCTAGTGATTCTTTGAGGGGTCCAAACATGTGAAAATCACAAGGGGATAGGTCTGGGCCATATGAAGGGTGTTCCAGCTGCGTTTCACCGATTTAGGCCTGCATTATCGTGCAAGAATAATACTTCACGAATGGGGTGCGTGCTACTTTTTCGGCGATAAAGCCTAGTTTTACGTGACTGAGAAGGTTACAGTAATAGACTGTATTAATGGTTCTTCGCTCGTGCAAAAAATCGACCAACAGCACCCTTCTCCAGTCCCAAAAAATCGTGGCTAAAATGGTGTACCCACGTCACATCGCAGGTTACAATTTTATGCAAAAAAGTTTCACCTTCCTCGTTATGATTGTGTGGACACTCCTATAGCTGATGCCGAGTTCACCAGATATCTGAAGCACAGTGGCGTGGCGGTCCCCTTCAATAATGTTTCTAACGCGTGCAATGTTAACCAGCGAAATGCTGATGCGCGGACGACGAGGCTGATTTACATTTTCGACGTGGCGACGAAAGCGTTTCATTTCCGAATTGTGTTTGCAATGTGCGCAAAATTTCAGCTGGTTCTACCACCACCTTATCTCTCATTTTCCTTATTGACTTCTATAGCGCCCTTTTTGTTCTCCTATTCTTTCGAATACCGAAAAGGTAATTTTAAAAAATTGAAAAACACAAAAAGTTTCAAGCTTTATATTTGTATTCACTACAATTGTTTCGCTCAACTTAAGCTTCTTCAGGTGAAGGTAAACAAAACTTGAAATTAGAGGGTAAATCCAATGCATTCATTGCTAAAGAGATATTAATATTACTTGAATGCTGCCTGAGTTAAAATTATTTACTTTTCGAAGAACAATATTATAGACAATCGGAAGGTTTCGCTATGGGTAAACCACTGAGCCCGTTATTAGCGGAGATATTTATGTCCCATTAGGAAAAACAAATAGCTAAACATAATCTATTCAAACACTGTTTATATTGGTTCAGGTATGTAGATGATATACTTGATTGTTTTACAGGATTTGATAGGTTACATACAAAAATTCATAATTTTATCTATAGTTTATATGAAAAAATAAAGCTCACTTTAGAAATTGAAACCGAGAAATCTATCTAATTTTCTAGATCTTAATATTAAAAGAATACAATCAAAACATGAATTTGCCATCTTCCATAAACCTTCTCACATGGACACTATTATTGATGCTAATTCGTTTCATTCGGTATTCCACAAATTGCGTCTGTTATCTGTTAAAATAAAAATCATTTACAAAAAACAAACAATAGTTTTATATTATTTAAAGCAGATAACTCTTTAGGCAAATTTATTTTAAATAAAACTCAAAATCAGGTGTTTATTTACTTAGTTGTTCCAACTGTGAGAAAGTCTATATAGGTCAAACTGGTCGTTCTTTTGATATTCGTATTCGCGAACATTATAAGAGTTTTATAAATGAAAAAACCGACTCGTCTTACGCAGATCATTTAATTACTAATGGCCATAATTTCAATATACAATTTAAAATTTTACATATTAATAATAAAGGTAAAAAATTGGATTTACTTGAGGGTTTAGAAATTAATCGATATAATAATATTTTGAACGACCAATTAGATGTAAAAAGTTCTCCTTCACTAAATGTCAAAATCTAATTCTCCCACTGTAATAGTTAGTAGGTATATATAGGTAATCACATGTTTTGTTATATATTGACCTGAAGAAACTTAAGTTAAGCGAAACAATTGTAGTGAATACAAATATAAAGCTTGAAACTTTTTGTGGTTTTCAATTTTTTAAAATTATGAACCAGTTTCAACAATTTAAGGCTTCCATAATCAACAACCTAAACGGTATTTTCCATTTTCGTAGCCTTATTATTTACTAACAATATATATTGTATTAAATGGGTAAAATGTAATTTAGAATCAATCTATTACTTTCACTGTTTAACAACTACGTGGGAGAATTATATAATGGTGGTTCAAAATCAGAAGGGAGTATATCCTGTTTATGATGAAATGATTAATTGAAATGTGGCCATTATGGTTTTATATTTTACAAATGTATATAATAGGCAGTTAATAAATGAACAGCAAGTTTGGACGAGTTTGAAAATAAAGGCTCTTGATTTTAATAATTTTCGGTGGATGCACTGGGATTATAATTAAATTTGGTAGTAAACGTTTTTACCAAAAGGCATTGTAGAGTTCGTTATTAGAAACGAATCCATACAAATTTCAAATGGAAATGGTAATCCAACGCGTCCATTTATCATAAACCAAAATCACTTTTTCTTACTAACGAATTTACACCGATATTTGTTAATTAATTACTTTAGTATTCTTTTGTTTTCATTACGGAACAGAATGGATATTTAAAGATAGCGATCTAGACACATTTCCTTTGAAATATGTAATTTGATTTTAGTCTGTAGTTTGTTTCAAAATATTTGATATTGCAGTAAAAATATGTTCAACTGTTTGGAGATCACAATTGTCCTTTTTCTTTATGTTATTTACAATTAAGGACAGCCTTTAAAGATCTTACAACTACTTCACTTGATTTTACGTCTAATTCTTTATAAACTAGTAGAAATAGGTTCGCGTAACTGTTTGGTCCTGAGGGGGGGGGGATTAAAACTATTTGTATTGTGGCCTGGTTAAGAGGATAATCTTAAAGAACTAATAGAATGAATGCTTTTGTATATAATCAATTGTTGAACTGGTCGGATCCTTGTGAAACATTATTTTAATAATTGAAGGAATTAAAATCACTTTTAAACGTTTCAAAATATTTTATTGTAAACTGTACAATATTGTTTCGACATAACAATGTCTTTCTCAAGAGTAACAGATTTACTAAATTTCAGGTCAAACTTATCGTCCATATATATTTTTACAGTCAACAGTTGGTATTCTGTTGGTATAATTTCAAAATTTCTGGTACATACTCTTAACGACTAGTTTAAAAGTGATTTTAATTCCTCCAATTATTAAAGCTTTTGTACGAAACAATTGTCGAGTTATTTCTGATAATAAACAGTGAAACTTACCGCCAGGGTTGGCATGTTTAAAACGTCTACAAAATTTCATTAGTAGACCAATTAAATAATAAAAAACGCAAATCAATAACCCTAAATAATATCTACCCAATAGTAAAAACCAAGCCAACTAGATTCGATTGTTTTTCTTATTATAGAGAGATTTTGTTAAAAGTTAGTAATTTTGTAAAAAACATTAACAATAGTTTTATTAGCTTTAGGACCAACAAAAAATTAGGTAAATATATAACCAATAACGAATGTAAAACTCGTAAACAGTTATGTTCAGGAGTTTATTTATTAAAATGTAAAGACTGTCCTAAAGTGTACATAGGACAAACAGGTATAAAGTTCGAGACTCGCATAAATGAGCATTTTAAAAGCTACACTAATAAAAAAGTAGACTCTACCTATGCACAACACCTAATAGAAAATAGCCATAATTTCAATTCTGATTATCATATTTTACATAAACAAAATAAGAGTTTCAAATTAAATTTAATGGAACAATTAGAGATCAATAGATATTAAAAAAAATATATATTTTAAACGACCAATTAGAAGGTAATAATTCTCCATTACTTTATAGTAAATGTACATATTTGAATGCCAACTCCCACCAACCTCATCTTGTATAAATAGTCTAAGTTAAGCTAAATTTGTAGATTCATCACCTGATGATGCCACCGTGTGGTGAAACAGTGTTTTTGTCGTGTACAAAATATACTTTACTTGAAACGTTGTTGTTTTTATTTTTCGTTAAAATTACTTCCAATGTTTTCTGTTTGATGGTTTGTATCCTGGATGAAGCATTTCTTCAAATTTTAAAAATTTACATGAGTGAGGGGTGTGTTTGTGGCATATATAAAACGTGATAATTGCAGATCCATTTTCTTGTTGTCCTCTAATGTAGTATTTATTGCAAAATTTCTCGTTGCAAAAATAATTAGTTGTCACTCATAAAAAATAATCCTGTTTAAACAAGTTTAAAACGGTTAAAACGTTTAAATCATGTGTTCAAAATAAACAAAAACAAAAAAAATTACAAATTACATTCAAAAGGTAATTTTAACCACGCGACATACAGTCAAAAAAAATTAATAAAAATCTGTTTTTTCCCAATCCTGCTTACTGTTAGCCAAGCGTTATTGTATTGTGTTTTATTAATTACGAAAATGTTTCACAATTGATTTACGATTCTGAGCTTTAAAGAACGTTTTAAATATTGTAAAACCATTTTGCTTTTTCCTTAGATATCAATATTTGTCATGCATTCTTCTTCTTCATTTTTGGGAATAAAAATCTTATTTCTTTTGTTATTTCTTGTTACTTCAGTGGAGCTTTAAGAAATTGTTTTGGTTTATTTTTCAGTTATCTAATGTTTAAGAACTATTGTATTTTATATTTTCCTCTTTAAACGTATTGTCACGTTTCGCTAATATTAAAGACTGTTTTATTTAGTGACGTAACCCAATTACGATCCGCATTTGACCCTTTGTATTTGTGCAGAGAGTTTAGAATCTGAGATATTTTATCGATATCAAGAGTTAAGCTGCTTGGTGAAAATCCTCGGGGAAAAGGATCGAAATTGAGTCGCCTTCCAGCATTTACGTTGTATCGAAATTATAAGAGGCACGTGTAGTTGGTACAAAGGTTACATTCAAAAGGTAATTATAACCACGCGACATACAGTCAAATGCATGAACCTGTATGCCTTTACGAATGCTATTATAATGTTATAAATTAATTGGAGTTGTGACTTGTTTCCTTTACTTTTGTCAAAAACCCTCTATTTTACGAAAAAATATCTTATCGATACAATAAATATTTATTGCTTTTTTGTCAATTACTTCTGAAATGTTTTTTGCGTAGCCTATAAACTTACAGCGATGAAAATTGAAATTTTATTAATTTTGTAGTCACATCTCTCAGATCAGTTTGTAAACTCAATAAGCAACATTGCATTTTTTTTTTGTTTTCTGTATGTAAACCAATAAGTTATTTTGGTTAATTTTCAAACTAATTTGCATTTTCTAGTAAAATAATCATAATTTTGCGATTGTGACATACAGAAAGACGGTGTATTGGCGGACAAACTCACTAAAGCTATAATTTTATTTTAACGAAAGAAATTAAAGGTTTGAAGGTCCGTAGTTTTTATAATGTGACCAATAACTAAGGAGACATTTTGAAAAATAATATTTGCCTGTAGAGTGTAGAAAGATGGTATGGTAATAAAAATTGTTTGTCTCTTGATTGAATTGCGATTTACATCAATTTTTGTTTCAAAATTACTACGAAAAGTTTGTATCAGAAACTAGAATATCAAGTTTCACGATTTTTTAGAATCACAGTTTCAAAGATGACGAAGGGATTTATAAAAATTTCTTGTGTAAATACTGCTGCAATTGAAAATATTGTAGTTGAAAAAATAATTACTTAAGTACCTCTTTAAAAATTTTAGAAATTATTGTCAACAAAGAAACACAAGAATATTTCCACACATATTTTATTGTTTCGATAATATTGTTTCGGCAGATACGGCCATTTTCAAGAGTATAATTTGGGTTATTAAAATTTAAAATATGGAACTAACTTTTTATACTAGATGGGTGGGGGTGTATAGATGTATAATATTAGAGTATAAATAATATTGTCGAGATAATAAAATATCTGTGTAAATATTCCTGTGTTCCCTTGCTGACAACAATTTTTTTTAAATATGTTTCACAATTGCTGCACCGTCGAAAGTTTGAATTAACAGGCGGGCTGAAAAGTTCGTAGGCTAGCATAGAAAAAAATATTTTTTTTGGATAGAATTTGATATTATTATTCAATATAGTTCCCTTCGAGGGCGATACAACGATTATAGCGGTCATACAATTTTTCCATACCATTTTTATAGTGCGATTTGTCGTTAGCCTCAAAATAGGCTTCAGTTTCGGCGATTACCCGTTCAGCGAGCATCCCCTTGAGGTCTGAGAACAGAAAAAAGTCGCTGGGAGCCAGATCTGGAGATGCGGAGGCAATTCGAAGCCCATTGTCTTCCTGCATTAACAACAGCACTTTCTTTTTCTTCAAATGAAGCCGCTTTGCCGCGATTACTCTTTTAAACGCCCCAATAACGCTATGTAATAGTCGCTGTTCATGGTTTTCCTTTTTTAAGATAGTCGATAGTCAATGAATATTATACCATGAGCATCCCAGAATACTGATGCCATAACCTTGCCAGCCGACTTTTGCGTCTTTCCACACTTTGGAGTCGGTTCATCACGTGCAGTCCACTCGACTCGACTGACTGTCGATTGGACTCCGGTGTGAAATGATGGAACCATGTTTCATCTATCGTCACATATCGACGCAAAGATTTGGATTTATTACGATTGAACAGCTCCAAACACTGTTTAGAATCATCGATCCGTTGTTGTTTTTGGTCGATAGTGTTTTATTTCTTGAAGGGTGGAAAGGAAATTACTTTTCAAGCAAATTTTATACCCACTTTTTTTTCACAATCGTAACAATTAACATTGACATACTTCGTTGAAAATAAAAGGCCACGTGTTTCATAATAATTACAAATTCAAAATCCACGCGAATGAACTTCTCTTGAGATTTCGTAATTAAAAACAAATTAAAATCTCCGTTGTATTTGTGATCTTATTACTGGGTGACCGTCAAGTTTAAATGAATTTAATTTTTTTATTTTTGTTTTCTTCGCATAAACAATTTGGAGTTTTTGTAGTTTTGGAATAATTATTAAATATATACAAGTCCCTTGTAGACCATCTTGTTTTTGTAGATACAAATTAGAACATTGGCCGAATATATGTTACAAAAAAATGACTATATTGACACTAAATTAGAAAACGAACATGCCATTTCAAGATTCTATTAAACCAATTTCCTTTTACACGAAAAGACGTTTTTCAAGTTTTCAAGTTTTTCAATGCTTATCGACATATAAATTTGTTGATAACAATTTTCCCGTCTTTGGCTTCCGAAAAATTCGGGTTAGAGTATACAGAGAAATATTTTACTTTTCAAACGGTTTAAAAATTTCTTTCATCCCTTTGAGTCCCTTTACAATGAGAATGCTTATTGACACGTTAATTTTATAATAAAATTGTTTCTAACTTTTGCTTTTACGCCGAGACAAAAAAATGTTAAGTTAACCAAAAATCAGTTAATTCAACGTTTTAAATAAAATTACTTTAACGAAAACAGGAAACATTCGTAGAAACAACACACCCTTAACAATAAACTACATACTATATATAACAGGCGGACTGAAAAGTTCGTAGGCTGACCCATAGATGGCGCTACTAGTATCAAATCCATATGATTTTTAGTTAGCCCTAACCTTCAAAAGACGGGTGTATAAATTTGACAACTGTTGCACTATTAGTATCTGGGTTATAGCATTTTTAGTGAAAGAACTTTTGTTACTTTGAAAAAATGGATAAAAAGGAATTTCGTGTGTTAATAAAGCATTGCTTTTTGGCGAAAAAAATACTATTGAAACCAAGGCTAAAGACAAATCGTATTATAAAAATGGTATCGAAAAATTGTTTGACCGGTATAATCGTTGTATCGACCTCGAAGGGAACTATATTGAATAATAAAATCAAATTCTATCAAAAAAAAATTCTATGTTAGCCTACGAACTTTTCAGCCCGCCTGTTATAATTTAATAATAAAAGCAAACTGTTGATTCAAAATGCGTTTTGTTTGTGTTAACAGAAAATTAGCCAGTTGTTAAAATACGGCATTCCAAAAATAAGTAAAAAAAAGCTCAAAAAACCTTTACTCATTTTGTGAATGCCGTATTTTAAAATCCAGTAAAGCATTCCTATTTCGTATCCTAGGAGTGGTACCTTATAAAGGCTCACTCCAAAAGGCAAAGCGGTATTATGGACGGTTTACATTTTATGAATATATTTCCGAACCTAACGATAATAATTGATAATAGTAAAAAAAAATTAAGTCAAACATCTTGCTTCAATTTTCTGATCCTAATAATATTTAAATAAAGGAAACTAAAGGAAAGTTTCAAAAATATTTTTAATTATTCACAACAATTGTTTCAGCAAAATATTGGCTTCTTTAGGTGAAGATGGTCTGAATAAAGTCTTTACAAAATAGGCTTAAACTCTACATGCTAAATTTAATGGGGTGGGTAACATCGAAAGGAGGGGTGGGTTAAACCTTAAGTTTTTGAAGAAAGATTTAAATTTAATAACGAAGAATTATTTACATCAAGTAAAATTCTTAATTTATTGTATTTATTAATGTAGAAACTTTCAGTTAAATTTAGTTTATGACTTTTTGGCAATTGTTTTAAAATCTTAAAATTATCATTAAAAGTGTGTTTTTCGCTTATTACATTCCCATTGGTTTAACCCACCCCCTCTTTCCGATGTTACCCAGCCCATTAAATTTAGCATCTAGGATTTAAGCTTATTTTGTAAAGACTTTATTTAGAACATCTTCACCTGAAGAAGCCAATGTTTTGCTGAAACAATTAAAAATATTTTTGAAACTTTCCTCTCGTTTTATTTATTTGACATGGAGTTTCAACAAGTAAAGCCGACTACGATTATTTAACTAATAATATTTCCAATAGTATCTTTACGCACACTACGAAGCTGCTAGTTTGGGACACACCTTGAAAAAGCTTATCATCTATGAGCTGGCTATAAGTTTTTGAAACTGTTTCAAATAGACATGGACAATAATTCTACCATTTGACTAATTAGATCACATTTTCTTTGCTGCATGTGTAGTATCAGTAAAACCATAAACTTCTGTGCTCGGTAAATAAAGCGTGCCTTAATTACTTATGTAACTATCTTGATGATGAAATAGATATGTGTAACTTCGCGTTCTAGCATAATAATTGTTTTAATCTAATAAATTTTTGCCGCATTCCCATATGTCATCCCCATTGCAGGTCAATCTTCCACAAAAAGGTATAAATGTTCAATATTATGACGGACGTGGCATTTTGGGTGGAATTGACCCGTGCCGATTGTAAAAATAGAGTGGAGTTTGCCCACGCTGTGTTCTAGAAAACTCGAGACAACTACTAGATCATTCGATTTGGTTCGAGACTAACCTAGCACCGTCCATCAAAATATATAAGCGACAGTGATAAACAATTTAGGACAGTTGATGGAGAATAGTTGACAGTTGATGGAAAATAGTTGACAGTTAACGGAGAATAGTTGACAACTGACGTAAAATAGGAGTTCACAGAAAGAGAAGTTATCGACGAAAACTGTTTACGAGAGTTGTAGAACCGAAATTATGTTAAATAGTTAAGTTTTCTTGAGAGAGTTAAATAAACAAGTTTAGAGCAAACGTAACAAAATTAATGTAAAAGTTCTCTAAAATCCAATTATTTTCATTCAACATGTGACATAAAGTTTATGATTAATTGAAAACGATAAATAGGAAGGAGCCCGCTTATATAATAACAAAAATTTTACCCCGTGGAAGTCTTCAGGGTGGGAATCGAATCATTCGATAGCGTGTTTGATGTAGCACTTGGTTGTAGGTTGAAGGGTGGTGCCATAGGGTTAGTTTCATCCCCTCCTTTCCATTTCTCTGACAGGCTCGTAGTAACGAGTGTTTCCTTAAAATCTCTGTCAACGGAATCGAACCTCTTAAAGCTGCCACTCGCGAACAACTTTAAATCCGAACTAGACTGCACCTTAAAAAAAAGCAAGGAGTGAAAGAATGAACGTTTCGGGACAATTCCTTTTAAAAAATTTGAATTCAATTTTTTTTGAAAATTAAATAAATGCAGAATGTAGCTCGTTCATGTTCAAGTACATGCACAAAATTTCTCATAGCAGGATTTAAAAACATTTTGAATAAATAAATAAATAAATAGGGCTATCCTCTTCTGGTATTTGGAAGACAGTATTTTCCTTTATAATTTTTAACAAAACAGACTTTATATAAAATCTTGTATATAATGGTCTATATAACAACACTGAACAATGTAATTTCTGCCAAAATTTTGAACATTCCTTATTATGAATTTTGGGCACGTGCCTTTTATAATAAGTTTGTAGGTTTTCATTAATAAACACTGTTATTTCATTAATATTTATAAATATTTATTAATATCCTTAAAATGTATCTTCATCATCCGCTCTGTTTACACATAAGTAATCCTGTTTTTTGTATTGTAGTAAGTCTTTATATTTATTCCTTTTTCTTAGAAAGAAAACATTTGCCTAGGGTCCAATAAAATGAAGGTCAGACGAAATTTTAATACGTTTAATAATAAACTTAATACCACCATTGTTTTAATTAATATGTATATACACCTAATCATTGGTACAAGTCACTTTCTTGACCACACTTTTTATGCCTTTTCTTTATTCGTCATTTTGATGGAAAAGTTGGCAACACGTCTTTCTTTTATAGTCAACGCTTCGCGTCTTTAGTTTACATCTTTCTCGTCTTTTTTAACAATACTAATAATTATTCTCTTTCGAGTTGTGCCTTTTTCTGCTTTCGTCGTTTTGCGACAGAATAATTAAAACCCCAGCGGCCCGCGCAACGCTGTCCCGCCCATCGGTAAAGTCCCTATAAGTCTCGCCACTTGGCAAACTGAGACAGGAGAATCTCATTAGTAATCATAATAATACTATTAGCAAGGTTACAAGGTTAGTGAAAAAAGAAAACAATGTCAATCCCACATGTATATAAGTTCTTTCAAAAGCAATGAATAAATAAAAATAAATCTGTGTAGGTATATAATTTCAAATGAAAATTATTTTCGTTGGCGTTTTTTTTTTAGGAATTGCTTGCTTATTTTTAACGAACGCTTTTAAAGAATATCTCAAAGTCAAAGTTTTTGCTTGTTATCTGCCTGTTCTCTTTTTATATATATGGCAGAACATTCATTTTTTGTTAAGAAAATAATTGGCCCCTTGTATAACGTTCTTTGTCAATTTAAAGCACGTTGTTTTTTAAGTATATAAGTATATATGTAAGTAGTGTTCTTAAATCGTGCCACGTGCTCGAAATAATAGCCACTAGCAACAGAGTGCCTATTTTGGCCATTTTATCATTTCCTTCTCTTTATTTTTCTCTTTTATTGCTTCTCTGATTGTCCGATAGACGTAAGTTTATGGTGAAATTTTTAGATACGAGGCATGTTTTTTAAGTAAGTCAGCGTTTCGCGCATGCGCACTGAGTACCTACAGCTCTTATCTACGCACTGACGCCATTACAGTCTGATTCGCTTTTGTTTACGTTGTTTACTGAGTGTTTAAGGTATCTCCGATAATCGTGAGTCCCGAAAACTGTGAAGTCCGGGCTGTTATACGATTCTTTAGTGCTAAAAGACTAAAACCGATTGATATTCATCGCGAGATCTGTGTAGTCTACGGACAAAACATTATGGGTGATGGAATGGTAAGGTGGTAAGGAAGTGGGTGAGAGCATTTAAAGATGGCCGCACAAATGTGCATGTCAATGCCCGTCCGCATGTGGCTAATCGGACCAAACATCTCATCACATCTTTTCACTGGGAAACTCTAAATCATCCACCATACAACCTTGATCTGTATATAAAATTGCAATGTGTTTGTAGGTATAAATTATTGACATAGTGAGGGGGTAAATATTAATTATGTATAATTATTTGAGGAGAAATAGGTAAAAAGATATATGATTATCTTGCAGACGATTTATGA
The DNA here is from genome assembly GCA_963921985.1 of Agrilus biguttatus. Taxonomy (NCBI): domain Eukaryota; kingdom Metazoa; phylum Arthropoda; class Insecta; order Coleoptera; family Buprestidae; genus Agrilus; species Agrilus biguttatus. Next base: position 37,157,302 of record OY998119.1, on the reverse strand, counting down.
AACATTTATGTGTATTCGTAAATATCTCTATTACTATTTTGTAATTGTACCTACAGTTTTACAGTTGAACAACGTATTGCTAAGAGCAAAACATTATTTACCAAATATCCATTTGCGTTGTACAGTCCTTTCAATTTTGTCAGTCCAATTTTCTCTTCGGTGTTGGAGAAAATCCATGCCGTCAGTCTAGGCCATATATCAAGCGAATGACAGAGCATCAGGATCACTACCAGGATAATTGCTACCATGAATAAGGCGGCTACGATTTGCAGTTCTCCCATCTGGAAATGCAAAGTGTTTGTGTTATACAGTAACCAACAGTTTATATAAATTGAATAGCATTTGAGTAAATATTGAACAGTTTACAACAGCAACCCTCTTATAGATAAACTAAAATATGCAGTATAAAATCATAAACAGACGCTCCTTGAAATAGTTATTTTCTTATCTGTCTTAAATGGTTATTACCGGGATATTATAAATAATTTATTAAGTAGAACAGTAAATCAATCCTGTCTCTACATGACAGCAAGTAACTAACGTGCTAAGCTTATATCAGAAGACGCCACAAAATACAACGGACAAAGTGATCGAGCTTCAAATGGAAAAGTAAAAGAACATGAATAGATGTAATAAACCTGAATGTACTGAAATTTTTGAACATTACATTAAATTTAATAATTATTTATATATAGAAAATGTCCAGCTTTTTAAATCCTGCAACAACTGTTGATCAAAAGGTATTGAGGTAGATTTCTTTTTACCCAAACATAGCTACTATAAATAAACATTATATGTGTCGAAAGTGACTTTTTAATTTTGAGAGGTTTCTGGTTCCTAAGACTTCCTTTCATAAGTCACCTTCAGGAACTTACGGCTTAAATAATTCATTAATTATAAATAAAAGTTAAAACACTTGGTTTCCTTACTGTCTCAAACGGTAATTATAGATACAAGTATTGGTTAATATTGTATGAAAGATACAAATATAGTAGGATACTGTAAAACATTTTAGTTACTCTTTGAAAATTTGATCCCATCTGTAATTACTGAATAATTAACATGTAGAAAGAAAATAAAAGTTAATTAGCTATAAAGAAACATAGTGGAAGAAATTGGTGAAATAATTAGATAGTTGTCAGTAAACAATTAAAACACAAAATATGGTAATATTGAGGGAGAGGGATATGGTTGAAATTTGATATTATGAAAGAAAACACTAGGGTAGTGGAATCATAATTTATTTAAACCCAAACCATCACTTAACGTCGATCGATACTGGCCTGTAAAAGATTTGAGTTGAATGAACAAACGCTTATTTTGAAGGTCTTGAGAAATCTTATTATATAGAAGGAGTAAAGTAATTAGAAACACGGACTAAATGTATCGAAAAAACTGATGTTTTCCTTTAAATGTCACGAACTCATCAAACCACCCTCATAATATATACAAATAAGCAAGAACTTAGTGTTAGAAGCATAAATTTAAATCCTTCAAAACTACCAGTTAGATTAGGTACTCCTGAAAATAGATATCTGAGACTATTGATCCTAGATCGAAGTTCATTATGACAGCTCCAGTTGTTGGGTGTTACATTTAGTTCAGTTCCTTTAATTAATTCAATTAGTTTGAGTTCAGAAATATTGTGTTGAAACTATTTTATTATCTCCTTTCCTCATTATAAAAAATAAGTTTTAGAACATATAACAGTTTGGATACTACAAATGCAAAATGAATTTTCGTTTCATTTCTATAGTGGTAAGTAGTCATTACTTGTATCTGAAACATGATAAACATCATAAATTGTTAGATACGTGGACTGCATTTCTATACACAGTATCTAAACTAAACAATGTTGGTGTTTCATGTGACATTATCAATCCATCTTTTGTTCTGATCAGACCAAAGCGTCAGTGGTGACATTTCGCATTCGAACACAGTTGAATTTTGTTGTCTTTCCATACAATATTCGCCCGATTGAAATTCCGTCAGTCGTGGTTATTTGAATATCTCTGACTAGTAGGAAATTAGTTTCTGTGGCTGGGTTGTGTTGCAAAGGCATTCGAGTGATAGTTCTGTCTCGTTTTTAAAGCTATCACTAACGGGCTGGATGTTAGTAAGTAGCTTCGTTTCGATGACTCTTCTAATATATCTCTCTGTCAAACTTCTTGATAGAGGAACGCAAGATGTGGCACAACCACTAAACTTGTTGACCTGGCGTTTTTTCTTAAATTATAGCTAACAGTGTGTTTTTAATTTGAATTGGGAGATATAAAAAATACCCCATGAGATAATACGAGGATGGATCAAATATTAACGAGCCTTTGTTCATAAAACATTTATTTTGAAGAGTTTCACGAAAACAAAAATTTCTCTATTTTTCGACATATCCCCCTTGTTTGTCTATACTTTTCTCCTAACGCATTGGTAGTTTTTTCATCCCGTTTTCATAAAAATAAGCAGCGCGGGTGTCTACCCAGTTGCGCACAAATGTCTCTACCTGTTAATCGGTCTGAAATCGCTCGCCTCCTAGTGATTCTTTGAGGGGTCCAAACATGTGGAAATCACAAGGGGATAGGTCTGGGCTATATGGAGTGTATATGGTGTCCCAGCTGAGTCCAGTGCATTTCACCGATTTCAGCCTGCGTTAAAACTATGGTATGAGGCCTAGCGTTATCGTGCAATGGTAACACGTCACGAATGGGGTGCGTCCTTCTTTTTAGACGATACAGTAGTACAGACAGTAGTAGGCTGCATTAAAGGTTCTTCGCTCGTGAAAAAAATCGACCAACGGCATCCCTCTCCAGTCCTAAAAAAACCGTGGCTAAATCGTTTCCTGCAGACAGACGTGTTTTAGGCTTCGCTGGGTTTGATTCATCTTTGCGCCGCCACTCCATGCTTGTAACTGATTTTACAGGACGGTATACGAGGATTGCTGTTATTAAATTTGACCACAACTAAATACATTTGTACTATAATGACTGGGCTAAGAAACTGATTGTGATTAACTATTAGTTTATTCTCCAATAAAGCAATGCAGTGTCAAATGCATAACAGATTCGACATTTATTTAGGGAAAATTCATGATCACATTGTATAAATAAAACACAAAATGGTAGAATTTTTTACAAATTGTATTTATTTCCACGACAATTGTTTCGGCACCTAGCATATTTTATTTTGTCATTCGATTCCTTTTTTTATCCTTTTTCGATCCTGGATTGTTTCCATTCTTTATTAAAAAAAAACAAAATTATTCAAAAATTTTTTATATAAAACAGTAATAAACATCCAAATGGATCGAAAGAGGATAAAAAAAGAATCGAATGACAAAATAAAATATGCTAGGTGGCATTTGAAAAAATCAAGTTATTCGTGTTTGAAATTTTTAAACTTTGTTGTTTTTTTTGAACGCTCTGTACAAATTGTAAAGCTTAGTTTTGGCATGACATTAACGAAAGCCTTATACTTGGCTATAACTAGTAAAAATGTCAACATTCTAAGTCATTTAATTTTTTATGGAAGTTATGATTTTTTATAGTTTGGGTTGCGGTGCAATCTTTTTTCCAATAAATTAAATTATCTCAGAAATTATTCATCGCGTTATAGGCATACAAGTTGGTTATCAAAGTCACCTTAATGTTTTATGTTTCATACGAATTCATCGTAAAAATTATACCATTCCAGAAATTATAAATAAAACTCAACGTTTAAAGTCACAAATATCTTCGTCGATTCAATTTTTTATACAATTCCATTTAAAATAAGAAAGTTGACATCAACTTCCGGTATAATCGGAAGTACCTGATAGTTGAAATTATTTTATTAAAGATAATCCCTACTCCCAAAATTTCAAATCTGTAACATGCTTAGTTTCCCTAAAACGTCTAATGTGCCACTCAGTTTGAATGACCCTGAATATACACTCAGTGAAAGCGGGGCATACTTTAAAATAGTTTTAATAGTGGTGAAGCATTAAGTTCTAATTAATGATTTAATAATAATTCTGAATTTTTGTTTTTGATTTTCATTGATTTTTTACGACTCTAAAGTGTTTAGGTCCTTTCCTTTCTTATAAGTATCTAAAAGTTTTTGTAATCGTTGTCGAACTTGAGATTTTTCTATAGTAAATAATTTATATAATTAGAATTTTGTTTGTTATATTCATAAATTTTTAAATATTCTCTAATTCTAGTTTTAAATGATCTATCTGTTTGATCTATATAGCATTTTTCGTAGGAACCACATGTTAATATATGCCTAATGAATTAGCATTTTTTATGTTATTTTTTATAAATTTACTTAATTAGACTTTTCAGTCCGTTAGTGATGGCTCAAAAAAAGAGGCTCTTCACCTAGAACTATGATGGTTGTTTTATGATAAACCCTTAACATTAGACGCGGCCTTTAGATTTAGTCGAAATTTTCTGTACTTCTTTCTCAATTAACTCACAAATATCAATTTAGCAGGACTATTTGATCTTTTAAATCAAGTTTGTTTATTTCAGAAAGTAATTTATTTGAGTCGCGTCAACGTTAATTGTTAAAATGTTTCGTATTTACTTAACTTTTGTGTACTGTTCGAGGCGGACTTATTGGTTTATTGATTCCTAGAAATGAAAGTAACGAATTATAATAAAACGGGCAGTTTTTATTTTTCTAAAAATGTGAAATGTAGCTGCCGTTAAGGGTGAATTTTAAAAATCGATAAAAATATGTTCGACTTTTTGTGTTGTGTAGGATTTTGAGTTACCTTTTCTCTATATTGGAACATACACATACGGTTTTATCCTCTTAGGGGTTTAGCTTCAAAGCAAGCTATCTTAATATTCTTTTACGTCATAAATGAAACGCACTACTAATTTAATGTTTTCAGCTTCAGTTATTTCCATTTCCACTAAGAATTGATTATTCCGTTAATCTAAATATATTTCTTTATGTATAAATTTTATTTATTTTTTCTTGACATAAACGTTGATATTCTATTTCATCCTTTGGAGTCGGTTTTTTAAAAATATATTAATATATTCCTGGGCATGCGCGTTGCAGTAGCCTTTGCTTGGATAGTAATTTTAATCAATATTTACTAATCAGTATAAAATAATGTTCCACCTATCTACGGTGCTAGCGTATAGATCGGTTTGTAAGGTAATTCTTGCGGAGTTAGCTCCTCAAATGATACAAAATTATAAAATTACTTGACCGCTAAAACGTTTAACTAAAGGATGTAACTATTTCATGCGCCTACCTTCGATATACAGGATGTTGTCGTCTAAATTCGTCGGAATTTTCAATTAAAAATCACCAAAGTTTGGATGTGTTGAGCGTGTTTAAATGTCAATATTCATAGGTATGATGTGGTTGTGGCTGTGGCTAAGTGCCGGCCAACGGTATAGAAGAATGCCAGAATTGATTAAAAAGTACGTTAAATAAAACACACAGTATAAAATGATCACGAATTTATTCTAAAATAGTCATTAAGCAGACGTGTGACAATCACGGGTATATATTCACAATTAAAGTGGGGATGAAGTCTCTTTAAATTCCAGTGTTCAATTTACTGTGAATACCTTTATAATAAATATAAATATGGAATCAACAGAAACAACTACTCCGAGAGCTAATACCCCTACCGGCATTGATTCCGAACGATTATTAGACGAATATAACAATCCAAAAAAAGAATATTTATTATATAGCTTGTAAAAGCCTTTCTGTCAGTTCCCACCTGATGAGAGACCCGATAGGTCGAAACCGGTCGTGGGAAATGGCTTTCGGTACGCTGTGCGTACTGTGTAGGACGCGTTCCAAATGTGGGATCTGTGATCTTTTATAAGTAGACGAAAAATGATTTCAATGCCTTTTTTTTAAATTGTGAATACCTTTATTGATTTCTATTTTTTTGAACAAATTGTTTTCTTTTAATAAAATTAAAGTGCAAGATTTTTACATTTCTAGTGTCGATATGTGATTAAATAGAGTACAAGGTTAGGATATCCCTGTTTGTAAGTTATTTGTATTTATACTATATAAGGGTTCTTTAATTCTTGTTGAAATAACTCTGCTCTATCCCTATTGGCCAATTTAAAATGAAACGCATGAGTTACAAGATAACTGGTAAACACAACTTTTGTTCAATGGGCTTGTTTTCTTTTCATTATTTACTATTTTAATAATTATGGGAAATTCTTTTTGAAATTACAAGGCGTAGTTAATGACTTTACATTAAATTGTGATCACCCTGTTTATAGGATCTAAGTGCAGGATTAGGGATTCCCAAGCAATTATTTTCAGTTGATGAAAGCAATTAGTTTGTAAAGGCCCTTTCTTACTTTCCCATTTTATTCTGGTTCTGATGAGAAATGAAGAAAAGTTGTTGGGGTTTAAATTGTTACTTTTAATGAAACGGATTGTATTTAACTGTAGAATTATTGGCTTCTGCTATTACAGCGATTGAAAATTTAAAAAATCCTGCGTAATCCTAACAATATTTTTATTATTGAATGTTTAATTAAAGCCTAGTTAGAAAGATCCATTCTGGGATCCGTTTTTATTTTCTGGGCGTTCACAAATTGGAAGCTCTACAACTCTTATTAGATTACTTTTTAAACTTATTTATCTCAGTTGAGTCTCGCAAAATTAATAAAGTTTGTTATACGCTGGGGAGTAGATAGACTTAAACGTTTGTAGGTGTAGCTAGCAATAAAATAGAATAATTTAGTGTATCACATTTCATTCTGTTTAGCAAAAACAAACTAGGCTTAATTATCCTTATAATATTAAAGTTCAATTGACGGAAAGGCCACTACCAGACCCCTACATGTAGTGATGGATTAAATTACAAACTATCAATAGTGGCCATTTGATGAAACATATTTTAATAAATGTAATAAATAAAACACAAGTTTTTGGATGTTTCAACAATAATTTAATGTACTCGACAATATTGTTTCGCCCCACATGTGGTCATTATTAAGAGTAAACAATCACTAAAATTTCTTTCGTCTATTCTAGCAGAATTATACATGGCCTTTTTTGAAAAGAAACTTTTTAGTACTCCCAACCCCCTAATCAATCATATTCACTATTGGTGTAGATATGTGGATGACGTGTTTTGTATTTGCATAGGTACGTCCAGAAAATTAGTTAATTTTTTGAACCTTTTAAACAATTTTAACAAAAACATACAATTTACGAAAGAAATACACTCAGATTTAACTGTCTCACATTATGATAGAAAATTACAATATAACATATAGGAAACGCACCACGAAGGATACTGTTATACCAGCTAATTCGAATCATCCTTAGAAGTCTAAGCTTGTAGTGTTTCACAGCCTTCTTCACAGATTAATAAACATACCTCTCAAAATTGATGATTTCGAAAAAGAATTGAATGTAATAAACCACATATCTTTAAATAACGGTTATAAAACTTCACTAATATCTACTTTACTTAAAAAACAAAATTCACAATCAATCCAGATCTTTACTACATCTTATTGTTCTTTTAACTTCATTAATAGTAAAATTAACCACAAAATAGATTCTTTTTTCAAAAAATTCAGTATCCAAGTAGTTTCCTCCAATCAAAACAACATTAAATCCTTTATAGTAAATAACAAACCCAAATTAGACTCACTACAAAAAAGTGGTGTTTATTCGTTAAATTGTGTTGATTGCAATGCGATATACATAGGTCAAAGTGGACGTTCGATTGATATTAGGCTAAAATATATATTATACTCAATAAAGAATAAAATACTAAGCACAGGAATGGCAGAACATTGTGTAGTCAACAACCATAAATTAGATATAGCCAAATTATTACATTCAGCTTCAAAAAGCAAAAAATTAAACCTTTTGGAATCTCTAGAAATTAAGAGAGCTGTAAATTTAAATAAGAACAAAATAAATTACCAAATAGAATTAGCTACTAGTAACACCCCACTAGTACTAACAACTTTGTAAACAATTTTTCAGGTGTGTATCCCCACCATTTATGTACATATTTATACACACTTTTGCAATTTTACTTTCAGTGATTGTTTATTCTTGATAATGATTACATGTGGGTCGAAACAATATTGTCGAGTACATTAAATTATTGTTGAAACATCCAAAAACTTGTGTTTTATTTATTGCATTGGTTAAATTACATTCAACAAGAACTTATACATTGATGGTTTCCTTAATCGAAACAAGTTGAAGATAAGTTATAATATTAAAACTACTTACGGTTTTGGATAACTCATTATGTTTTGAGTTTTTAAAAGACAAAGTAATCGGCGGGGAAATGCTAGGCTATAGTGCTGTGAGTGGGATGCTTCTACCCTTACAGATGCGACCACTTTACAGTAGCATCTCATGTGTTCCAATTTGAATGTAATTTATAAGGCAGTCAAAACAAAGGCAAAACTGGATTATCGGTATTATCAGTAATGATGCTCAATGTAATTGGTACTGATATGTAAATAATTTAAGTGTTATTGGGGAGAGAGTGTCCTTAAATGTTTGACCTTGACCTCTGTATTTTTGCTGGGCTTTATAAATAATGATCAATATTAATAAACCATTCTACGTGAATCTTCTAATCATGTGACGTATGTATTATTACATTATATTATATATGAAACACAGCGTTTTAGTGATTTTTGTTAAAAATAGTTTGTCATGGGAAAATAAAATGAAAATGTCAAATAATGTTTTTAAATTTGTATTGGAACGACTTTGAAGTTTTATAAATATAAATAAATGAGAATGATAAAATTGTTCGATTGTGAATTGTGAAACATTTTTTTAGATGACATAAGAATTACTCTGTAAAAGAATTTTTCTCTTGAGAATGATCTGAAAGGGTTGAAAAAATACTGTAGAGAACAATAGATATTTAATGAAATAATCCAAGTGTTTTCTATCACTCATCGATTTTTGGTAATGGTTTTATACAGTAATTATTTATTTATGGTGTGCTCCTCCGGTTATAGTCCACATTACCCTAGTATTCGAATAAATGCTGCCTTCACCATCTCAATTGCAATCAATACATAGAGTGCTTCTTCCTCTTTTATTCGATGTAAAATATGCAATCATTTTACTTTTTTGTTATCCGATTTTCTTTTTAATGAGACCTCCAGTTTACTTTTTACAAAAGTGCCTGCTTGTGTTAAAATTACTATACTATTTACATATCAGACAGAGGGGCTCTTGCACTGATTAAAAATTGAAAATTAATTAATTTACTAAAACCTACATACCTTCGAATTCTTGTATAATGGTAGATAATTTATTATTAATGTATTATCTTTCGGTACCATTTGAAGAAATTCCTTCATGCATTACTATCTATTTTTTGAACATCTAATTTAAACTTACATTTGTTGAGTAGTTTTCTGCTCTTATTCTGAATAAAATATGGTTTGCGTCAATCCATAATAACGTAAAGGATTAATTTGTACTTAGGGATGATGCAGGAACTATAGTTGTTTGGTTTCGAGTGTCATTTTGAACGCAAATGGTCGAGTTTGAGAGTAAAGCACAATCGAATAGAGTTCAGAACGCGTAACGTGCAGGAATGAACTGAAAAAGCACGAGGAATTGTTTTCCCGATCTCTAGCAGCCACCCCTTGCAAGCATGCGTCCTGCGTGTAGGATGCATGACAGGGTTGAACTTGCCCCAAAAAGATCGTAATTTTCAATACTTAGGTACCACAATATCATAGTTGTTACGTTCAATTGCAGAATAACCTTATTAGCAGGGTGTTTACAGGATATGTTAAGTCATCTGTAAACGAGGGATGTTCGGAAACCAAAAGAACATTATAATTTAGTAGATAAATCTATAAAAAAAATGACTGTCTCTGAAAGTGCCAAAGAATTGGAATACATGTTTAAGACTTTAGAAAAATACGTCGATAAAAATATGTTAAGTGTGAACGCGAAAAAGACTAAAGTGATAGTATTTAGGAACGGGGGAAAAGAAATAAATATGAATGTTGGAAATTTAAGGGCCAATAGGTTGAGATCGTCAATGAGTTTAAATATCTTGGGTACTGGTTTTCAGCGAAAAATAGTACAGAAGGTCATGTCAGGAGACTGGTGGGAAAGGCGCAAAAGGCAGCAAATGCTACATGGGGGGTTATTAAAAGAGCAGGTAGGGATTCGTGAGATTATCGGGTTTATCTAATGAACTCATTAGTAAGATCTATGGCATTATATGGAGTAGAAATTTGGGGATGGATTAGGCTAAGTAACGTAAGCAGGATTCTAGGAAGATTCTGTAAGATGGCTTTGGGAGTGTCCATAAATACTCCAAAATACATATGGAGGATCGAATTAGGGGTAGAAGATATATAATATACAATTAGAGAACGCGTGTGTAGGTATATAAAAGAAGTAGTAGAGATGAGCGACGAGATATGGCCCAAGATTTGTTTACTACAGGAAATGAGGGGTATACTAAATAAAAACCCTTCAAAATGGGCAAAAGCTGCGTAGTAAATGTTTGGTGAAATGGAGAGAAGGAGCAGAGAGGAAATTTACAATAGTTGTAAAGAGGGCTTGAATGTGTGGTGGAGTAAAAAACTAGAGACAGAGTGGATCGCAATATTAGATTCTTCTTAGAATAGAATATACAAGGAAATTATCCCAGGTTCTAATGGCGCAGAGTACTTAAATAAAAGATGTAATAAGAAAGAGAATAAGGAAATATGGGCTAGAATCAGATGTGGTAATATTGGGAGAGGGTATAAGAAAGGATTTAGAGATTGGAAATGTAGACTATGTGGAGGGATTGAGGAAACATTAGCTCACCTTTTCTGTTGTAGGACAGCCATGCAAAGCCAGGCAAATAAAGTAAAGAAATTTGTGATGGAATGGAAGGGTGACAGGCTGGAGAATGACATGGATGGGTTGATTATACAGACATTAATAGGGGAGGTATGCGAGGAATTATGTGAATATATAAGAGTAACTGAGACAAAAATTAGAGAGAATAAAGGTTATTGTTAATATAGAATATATTAGAAATTAAGATAAGTGCAATAAATGTAAATTGGGAGCAAAATGTAAATACTCTTAAATATTATTATTATTATTATTATTATTATTATTATCATTTAAAAAAGGAAACTCATTTAGGGGTAAAAACGGAAAAACACTGGAAAAGTTTCATCAAATTTATTTAACACTTGACACGACCATTCTCAAGAGAATATGCGGTCTATTACAGGTATATATACAATGTGCTACAGCGATATATGTAAGGGATGTAAGTGGGTGTTAAAATTTATGAAGTATAAGTGAGGAGATATAATTACAAACATTTAACTGTTTACTGAAATTGTTGCTGCACATGATTTTTACTCTTTGTGCGTTCGAACTGACAACAAATCAATTCAAAAATTCGTCAGCATTAATTTCACCAACAATTTCAGTTATAAATGTAAATATCACTTATAACAATCCTTAGATTGCCGTATGGTAATAACAAATAAACAATCATTCTTTAGACTTAACTAAAACAAAAATTAAAAAGTAGACAGTTTTCATTTTTACAAAATATAAATATTTTTCATTGTTTTTTGCCTTTCATTGTGAAGTACCTTATTTACTTGAAAGAAAGCTTAATTGAATGTAAAACATTGTGTTGGTAATGAATAAAAACCTTGAGAAATTATCGTCAATTTTTTACTGTGAGAATATTCAGTGATTATGACAATTAAAAAACCAGATTAATTTAGCGGGTAGTCTAGAAGTATATAATTAGATGTGGGGGCGGTAAAGATATGATCCTGGAGCGCTTAACAGTAGTTTTCGCATCCTTATGTTCTTTCCCAAAGGTATCACATAAAAGTCTTATAGAGTTACATTTTAGCACGCAACCAACCAAAAGGTTAAGCTTACTAGTACGTTAAATCAATAATGCATTACGCCTACACAACTACAAAAAATCAAATGGAAGGGAAAGTCCTGAATACAAGAAAGCAAAGGCGTCGTCTCTCTTTTCAATATTACATTGTTGACGTGTTTTCAGTCGTTACAGTATCATTAATAAATAAAACCAATTATCACAAGCGCAACACACAATTTCAGTTTCATTCATTTCAACTGTGGGCTTGAGACTGAAAAGACAGACGTTCTCTTTGCTATTTTTAGTATTCGTTTTCATAGTATTCCATTTTATAATATTAATAAAAGTCTTTTAAATTTTAAATTGTTGGGTAAAAATTATAAATTACATTTAATCGCCTTAATGTGTGCAAATTAGATTTTTAAACTGATGGGATCATGCCGTATTGTTTTTTTTTTTTAAATTAAAAACTAGTTCTAATTATACTTATATTATGATTCTAATCAGACCTTACAGTATAAAAATATGCAGATAACATATAATACTTTAGACTCTTTGTTTATATGTTATAGGCGACGAAGAAAATAAAATAGCACTGAACCAAAAATAAATATATAATTGACTAATAAATTTAAATGTAGACTAGGAGTAACAATGAATATAAAATTGAATAATGTAAAGAATTTAAGTTGTTACCAGGAAGATCGAATGAGAACTGTATATCGTTTTTAAAATAATTTTGTAGAGAGATAGATAAGAGGGGAGTTGCAAGTTTATTAGTCATAGTAGGGATGAATTTGAAAAGGTCGATAACATAAAATACTGAAAACCAAAAGTGCCGAAGAAACCCATTGTAAAATTGTTATTAGGAAAAGTAAGAATTATAGACGGCATGCTGTTAGTATACAGAGTTGAATTGTTATGAGGGATTATATAAAAGTACTGAAACAATTAAGTTGTCGTTAAGCGTAGAATAGATACAGAGCAGGTAAAGAGCAAATATAGAAATAGAATTGTAAGAAAAGAATATTTACATGATAACAATATGATACACTATACAATAAAATTTGAATATACCATAACTACATTACATCTTAACACACTTGAAATAAATTGCAATATAAACAGACTTAAAATTGTTGGCTGCGGCAAAGATAAAATAAATAGAAATAAACGTAAATTAAATATCGCCACAATACTATAGCAGTGATGCTGATATAGGAAATATTTGTGGTTCGCCTTTCTAGCTCTAACGCGGAATGATTGGCTGCCTATTCCCCGTCGATATCTCCTCTACTAATCAGGCCGCATTAGAGCGAGAAAGGTGAACCGCAATTATTTCCTATTTCAAGAGCACTGCTGAAGTATTAAATCTGTTTTTATGCTCTAAAGATAAGACTAATAAAACTCACATATACGAGAGTAAATCAAATATAGACGGTAATATTGGTAATAATGGTACACACAAACTAAACATTTAACATTTCTTAATGTAGTCATCTCCGTGCTTTACACATTTTTGCCATCGATTTGGAAGATTGAATATTCCTTCTTCATAAAAAGTTTGAGGGCGAGTTGTCCACCAATTGCTCACATACTCCTCTACTTCTTTATTGCTTTCAAGTCATTTGGCTCTAAGTGATTCTTTCAAGGGCGCGAACAAAAAATCACACTTATCACAGGGTGACAAGTCAGGGCTATAAGGGGGATTGTAGAGGCTCGCGGGTTTTCCATCCCATTTCTTCCAATTCATTCCTTGTCAAAACTGGGGTGTGTGGCCTGACGTCTGGCGTTGTCATGAAAGAGGATGACATCTCGAATGGGCATACCCCGTCGTTTAAGAATAGTAAGCCGTATTCACTGTTCATTGATAGTGAAGAAAATCAACGAGTAAAACTCCCCTTGAGTCAAAGAAAACAGTCGCAAGCAGTCTCAGTTTCCGGCTGAGAGACGGGTATTGACTTTAACAGTCTTCTTTAGCAGCCTTCATCCTTGTTTCACCTCTCCTTACTCGCCATTTTTGATTCAGGAGTGTAGTGGTGGACCCACGTCTCATCATAAATGACGCTACGCCTAAAGAAAACCTCCCCTTCTCGCAATCGATTCAGAAGTCTCTCAATGATCTCCGATCTGACCTGACCTGTTTTTGATTTTCGGTCGACAACCGTAGAACCCAGCGAGCACTAATTTTGTGATGATGGATCGAACACTCCCATTGCTGATACCCACTTCTGATGAGATTTGTTCAATAGGTAACCGGTTGATGGTGATCACCTTCAGCAAGCTCTCGAACAGCACGGATGTTGTCTGTTGTCATTTGTGAAACTTGTTCTTGGGCGTCGATCATGACTTTCATTTTCGATACGTTTTCGCCCATTCCTGAATTCTCTGTTCTCTGATCCAAGTATACACTCGATTCTGAGACAGTGTAGCATCCCCAAACTGTGCAAACTATGCCTTCAAACGAGTAAAAAAATCCGATGGTTTAACGCCTTCATTGGTTAAGACTTTATGATGATGCGTTGTGGAACAGACGAAGGTATCTTGCGCTCAGTCATGGCTGTACTGCGGACAGAATCGAGCGCAGCTGCTACCTAAGCCGGTTTCCCCCTCCTCATAAACTAAACAACACTCGAGCATCGAATCCTCTAGATCGGAATTACGTGCTAAGCTAAATAGTAAAATTACCGTTTATATTTTATTTACTCTCGTACATTCATGGGGACATCAAGGCTCTCAAAAAACTGATTGTATGTTTAGTTGAAGACGATTTGAGAATTTTTAAGTTACAGACTATACGGCCATAAATGTAGACGTTATTTAATGTAATGAAATGGAAAATAAACATCTTTTTTAAATTATCATATTTATTTGTTGCATTAAAACGCAGTTTTCTCGTGTTCCATGCTTTATTCCTGACTCTGTATTTAAGCAGTTATATTATCAGTAAGATTCTGTACGCAGAGTTTATTTAGTTTACTGATATCAAGATTAAATTTTTAACATACCTTATTAAATGTTACTATAAAGGAAGCGGTTCATGAACTCCACGGAATTAAGATGTTGCAAGCTCTTTATTTTCAAGTGGTTTAAGAGATTAAAGATGGAAGAGAATCAATAAAGCAACGGAAGAATAAGGGATATTTGAGGACGTTATAAAATGATCTTGAAAATTGTATTTAAAATTAAATGAATAATATGTTACGAATAAAGAGAAACGAAGTAATGTCACCAATTTATTTATTTGAAACTCGACAATTGTTTCGGGCTTTGCCCGTTATCAAGAGTAACACAATACCAGTAATACAATACAATATTGGTTTATTCAACAATTTTTCGTAAAAAGTGCACCGTAGATAGTTTGAATTTGAAAAATATGTTTCTGGTAAAAGGTCGTGTCTCAATTTTGTTCTTCAAAGAAATCCAAATATTTGAGAAATATTAACCTTTACTTTTACTGAAAGTATCAACAAAATCAACAGCGGTTATTAATGAAATTATATTTATTATGCTTTGGCAAAGTTTCTATTTCTCTGAATTCATTTAATGTTCTGATATTAAGTTAATATTGACCTACTTCGAAGAAATATTCTGATCTTTGACACGTTTATAATTAGTTAACGCTATAATTAATTGGTTATTCATTCTATACTAAGTAATATTTGAAGTTTTGGAAATCGTTTTATATTCATTACTTGATTCAATTTTCTCCTTTTTTATCGTTGTAAGTTAAATTGTCTGTAATATTGTAAACTTTGTACTTTTCTGTACTGATCTTCTTATTATTTATATTTAATTCCTTTTTAATTTTAAAATCGTGCACTTGCGTCATATCGTTTTTAATTATCGCTGGCGAATTTGGATCATTATCTTTTTTCTTCGATTTGTTTTTCGATGTAGGTGTCAATGTATATTGAGTTGTATCTTCAACGATTTTGAAGTCATCTTGGACACTAGTATAACTTTTAAAATTTTCTAATTGTTCTTGATTGCCACTAATAACTGGTTCAATATTATCGTCATCAAGATCTTCTTGCATCAAGGTTGATTCATAGTAATTATTGTAGGTGTGTGAGTAAATTTCATTTTCAAAATTGATTATTTCATCGGCATCTTCATCTACTTTTATTGCCATTGCTGGTCCATTTAAGTCTTCGTTTATCTTATTAACTTTGTTCCTGTTTAGATGGAAGTCTCCCAATTGCTTTACTTGGAACATTGGAAATGATTTGGTATTCCGATCCAAAATATAGTTTTCTTTTAATTGTGCTTTATTCACATAGCTTTCGTTTCTAAATTTGTATGCTGAAATAACAACTTCATCTCCTGTTTTATCTTTCTCCAAACCTTCGACGTATATTTTTGGCTGAACCGGTTTCTGACTGTAATTTTTACAGAATTCTTCACAGCTTATCGAAATATCTTTACTCAGACCATAAGTGATGTACACTGCAACAAGGGAAATTACAAACGGCAATGTCACAATAAAAACTAAGCTTAACGCCGTTGCAAACGGAGTATTAAGATTTAATGAAAGTATTCTCATTTCGTTTTTAATTAATTGTTATATTTATATTAATCACAAAATGACGTATGTATTTGCATATGTCAATGATCACTCATTTTTTTTCAAACTTTTTCCATAGCTATTGATTATGTTCGAAATGGAACTAATACGTTCAAGACTTCTTACTAGATCAGTTGTTAATTTACTTAATACCAGCAAATTCATATCAATCTTTTAATATCAAACTTTCCACTTTTCACAGCATGTTACATAGATTAGTAAACATTCCACTCGAAGAACGAGACTATCTTTCAGAACTAAATATAATAAAACACATCGCTGTAAATAATGGTTATCGCCAAAACACAGTTGAAAAATTGCTGTCTAGTAAAATACGCAAACAAATACAAAATATGCTTTATAAAACCGATAAAAAGACTGCCAATTCAGATATATTTTGCTCCATAAAGTATATCAAAAATTCCAGCTACAAAGTCAAAAACCGTCTGAGCAAATTCAACATAACTACAACAGAAATCAATAAATTCAATTTAGGCTCCTTCTTAATCAGAAACAAAAGAAAATTAGATAACAAACAGAAGAGCGGTGTTTACCAACTAAAATGCTAAGATTGCGATGCATTATACATTGGACAAACTGGTCGGTCTTTAGAAGTTCGTTTTATAGAACAGCTAGCGAGTATCAAGAATAAAAAACTTGTAACGGGTCTGACAGAACACTGTCTACAAAATAACCATCAATTAAACATCGACAATTTGAAATTGCTCCATTGTCAATTTAGAAGTAGGAAATTAACCTTATTGGAGTTTTTAGAAATTAAAAAGGCTTTGACAAATAACAAGAATTTTGTAAATAATCAAAAAGAATTGTTCATTCTAACCATTCCACTCCTTCTTAACCTACAATGTACCTATATAAGCTGTAATTTTCACATTTTAAAATTAGTATAGTTTATTAATCTACATAATGGCTATTTAGCCGAAACAATAGTTGAGGATTATTGAAATATACCTGTTGAAATTCGTTTGTGCTTTGATTTAATTAAATTATTAAACATGCTTCATCATCCATGCACCGTCCTAAGTTTTAATTTATTTAATTGATTCTATCGATACTTGGTTGAAATTCATATTAACAATGACGAATAAAAACACAAGTTTAAAATTTCAACAAATTTAATACATAAACTTTAAGTATAATAATAATACGCACTGTTTTTGAGTTTCAAAATTTACATTTATAGTTCCACAACTATAGTTTCACCATACTGTGTCTTCATCAGGTGGATGAAGAAATGATACAATTAAATTACAATATCGTCTTAAATACTATGTGTTAGAAAGAGAAGTAGTGGGGAAGTTTAGGTTTAATAAAGGTGAATAGTTCACTTCTATTTGATCTTTTAATAGAATTTTTAATTTATTATGTTTATTTATTTCTAATGATTGTAGCTAATTTAGATTTTTTCTTTTGTTGATAACATGCATTATGTGGTACTATGGATTAATCTTATCTTTGTAATCTATCAGATGTTCTGCATAACTGGAGTCTGTTTTTCTCGGATTCGTAACTGTCTATATGTTCCTATATGCGTTGTTTGAATGTTCTCCCAATCTGCCCAATATATACTTTGTTGCACATTTTAAAGGACTTTTTGTAGAGAATCCATTATTGCATTTCTTTTTAAGTACAGAAAATTTTTTAGAGAAACAATCAAAAAGAAAAAATAAAACCTTTTTACTCTTTGCATATATGTATAACTATTTTTCGAGCGGAGTTATGTATAGATGAATTTGATTTAAAATGCTGTGTTGGAAAAATTGTTTGGATAAAAATTGATCGAGATACAGCCGTTCAAAGTTAGATACTTTCTTTTGGATTTTTACTACGTTTACCCCGAAATTGTTTTAATTATTATTTGTTTTATAATATAATTGATTTTCATTCAATAAATAAACTGTTGTATGTTAACAATCGCACATAGAGTAATATTTATACTATCTCTGCTTAAAGAAGCTATATTTAAAAAAGTAAAGGGATTAATTTTTGTTTTTCTTTAGTATTATTGTTTGGGATAAATAAATAAAACAATTTATCTTAAAATGGCCTTAATGGAAAATTGGATTATTTGCAAAAAAGTTCTAAGTGACAATATCACATTTTTGCTTCGTATTCAAGTTGTATTTAAAAAACTAAAAGGGGTGCATTTTTACCCTATAATTTAATAACACCCCGCGGTTTTACCAACTTTAATGACCAATTCAAATATTTGTCCAATTTAAACCCTTGAACGTAGTACTTCATTTTTAAGTTATATAATCAATAGGTAGCATACTGGTGGAATTCACTTCAATCAAACTAAAAATTCAAGCAATGCGAAAATCTCTTAAATGACGGGATTGTGTTTCCTAAATTTAAAACACAATTATTCATGTGAAGTTTAGGTAATGTTCAATTAAATGAAGTCTGTTTTATTTCTCTGTTATTATATTTGCTGTAGCTGGATTTTGCCAAAGAGATTGCAAAGTCTCTAATTCCAATTTTCTAATTAAAGCAGTTCTCATGCTAATGGCATTCATGCTTTGGCAATAAGTAAAGCTTTTGCTTATAAAATAAGTTCTTGATGTTTCCATTTACATTTTTAATTGTAATTCCTGACGTAGCTAGGTTAAATGGAAGTTGGTAGAAAAAGCATTTTCCACTTAAGATTCCTCCTATCAACGAAACATTTTTAACGGTTAGAGTAAACTATAATAAAAAACAATCGGCAAGTTTCACAGTTTAATGTTATACGTTCCTGAATTACAATTCTAAAGAAACGTACAAAATATCTGCGCACCGTTGTTGATGGTGCATTGCACTAATATTTTAACTACGGCGTTCCTCTATACGATAACCTAATGCTTCCCGTCGGTGGGCATTTAGCTACAACCACTATCAAATCCTATTTATGACTCTGATCGAATATCGCATTTAGGCTGGCCTAACACGTCAAAAAATTGGCGATTTTTAATTCAAAATTACGATTAAACAACAACATACTGGATATCAAAAGTAGACGCGTTAGCTAGTTTCATCCTTAGATATTGTTAGATTAGGTTAGGTTAGGTTATGTTAGGTTATGTTAGGTTAGGTTAGGTTAGGTTAGGTAATGATTTTGTATCAATAGAGGAGATAGCTTTTCAAAATTACCTTACGAACAACTTATCATTTTTATGAAGTACCAGTGAATATTAAACAACAATTTCAAATGCTTCACAAAATTAACATATTTTGATAAACTTGTAAGTTTAAGAAAACCTTAGTAATTGAGGAATCTTTGTTATGGAAAATTGTAAACGTAACTTAACGTAAAATATGTTAGTTAACAATAAAAAAGTAGTAGACCTGATTCTAAAAAGTGGTGTGTATCAAATTTTTAGGAACAATATAACACCACTTCCATTGGTCAGTGGCAGAGCAAAAAAAAACTGATTAAAAGAACATGTCTTTAGTATCAATAAAAAATTAAAGAAATTAGCATATCGGATCATTGCACCTCCTTCAATCACTATAAACGTAGATAATGTTAACATATAACATAGTAATGTAAACAAAAGCAGAAAACTAACTATCCTAGAGAATTTTGAAATTAAGAAGGCAATAGTTGAATTTAGTTGAGTTAGGGTAAACATCATCCCCTCTACTATTTACCTGAATATTGTAACTGTTTAGGTACATATACATTACCATTGATGATAATAGGCTATGCCTGAAACATAGGTCGAGTACATATTAAATTTATGAAACATTTGAAATTGTCATTTTATTTTCATTGATATTAATAACCATAAACATGGAATCAACAGAAACAATTACTCCGAGGGCTAATACCCCTACCGGCATTGAATTAGACTGTTGATTCCGATGGACGTAGTTAACATATCCAAAAAAGAAGGCATTAAAATCCTTGTTCGTCTAAAGTATTAAAGATCCCATACTTGGAACGCGTCTCACCAAGCAAGCACTGCGAATAATAATAATATAATAATTACATTTATCATATAGTCTATAAAGGTCTTTCTGCCAGCACCCACCTGATGAGACCCATTAGGTCGAAACCGGTTGTAGGATTTGGCTTGCGGTTCATATTGCCTGCTTGGTGTGATGCGTTCCAAATGTGGGATCTTTAATCCTTAATATTTAGACGAACGAGGATTTTAATGCCTTCCTTTTTGGATATCAAAAACCATGTTTCACAAAAAATTTACCCAAGACAGTTTAAATATTTTTAATTCAGTGATGATGACATACAAATTGGGAAATATTTGAGAATGCATCATAAGAACTGTAATTATTATTATATTAATATTTTGTTTTATCAAAATAATGTATGAAGGTTGTATAATAGTCTCTAATCAGGCTATCATGGTTTTGCTACTTCTTGTCCTGTTTTCTTTTCTGTAGTCCAAATAACGAACGACATTTCTATTGTCTCTCCAATTACGGGATTTACTAAATCGTTAATTTCAATTTTCTTCAGACTCGTAGATCCAATTGGTTTAATGAAATTCGAAAATAGTGGAAACAATTGTCGTTCTAAATGTGGTAGAATCCAACTAATGTGTTCACGTGCATTGTAATAAATATGTGACCGACTGTCAGTATATATTAGGTTTCCGATTTAAATTCAATTTGTGTAAATTAGAAATTAAATTTAGATTAATAATAATAAATAAAATTGGCGAAGGCGCCAAAATAAGTATTTTCTAGTATTTGTACTAAAAATAATCCAAAGAAACATTTAACAAGAATTATATTGGAGAATTAAATAAAGAAAGACTTACCCTAATTACCACTAACTAAATTTTATATGAGCGGACACGTGTTTCGCCCATTCACAGTTTAAACTGTGAAGATTGTGAACTTAAATATATTGCACAAACGAAACGTGCTATTTCAACAAGATATAAAGAACATATCGCTCATTTTAGACTAAATCGAATTGATAAGTCAAGTATAGCCCAGAATATTTTTAAAACAAACCATCCTATATGCCCTAAATGTTTAAAACTAATCAAAGAAGTCTCTTGCAAATCTGAACTTGACGCTTGGGAAAGTTTATTTATTCAAAAGAATAAAAACATTCTTATGAATTCAGATCTTGACCCAATCCCCAATTCCGTCTTGTTTCAACTATTGCAATAGGTTTAATTGATTATGTACTCTTTAACTGATTAATATTAAGCTGTTTTACATCCTTTTCTTTACATTTTTCGATTCGTGAAGCATGCGCATTTAATATTGGCCCATTAGGCCTTCCTAACTGCGGTTACTGAACACGCTCGTTAATTGTTTTTCCTTTTTCTTTTTTCCCTGATTAGGCATGATGTAGTGAAGCATACATTATTTACATAATATGATATCATAAAGGCTGTCTGGATGTATTAACCGTTATTGAACACACACATTCCTTCAATCTATGTTTGTCGAAGCAACATCTGTAAAGTTATCTTTTCCATAGGCCTACAACATTGGTTTTTCAAACATTTTACAAATGGCATTGAACGTATTCAAGTTTTCCTCCCAACCCTTCTTCTACTTTCCACTATCTTTCCGGTCCTCAACCACCGCCCCTATAAATATACATAATTTTAAATTTTAGAACCAGTCTCGCGTTGATAATGCCCACGTGTGAAGTAGGCGAAACA
Organism: Agrilus biguttatus; assembly: GCA_963921985.1. NCBI lineage: Eukaryota > Metazoa > Arthropoda > Insecta > Coleoptera > Buprestidae > Agrilus > Agrilus biguttatus. The sequence continues at coordinate 37,135,233 of OY998119.1, read as the reverse complement.
CGTGTCCGCTCATATTAAATTTAGCTAGTGGTAATTAGGTTGAGTCTTTATTTATTTAATTATTCTTTTACCACAGTCCCACAGTCTCCTATTTTCTACTTTGGATAATGGAGAAGTTTTTACATAGTTCATGAGTGATATAGGGATTATACTTAGATTTAGTTTCATTAACAATTGTGGAAAATCGAGGCTGTGGTAAAAGAATAAATAGTTTAAAAGGGGAATAACTTCAATTAATTATCACTACTATTATTTCGCCCAATTCAATTGTGGGCATTATCAAAGTGAAACTGTTCGAATCTGCCCTGGGCAGCTTCGGACAGAAACCGATGCTCTCCTGTCACGCGGGCGACCCGCGTTCGTTTCAAGGCCGATGCAATACCTTTTCTGACCTTTTCACCTTACTTAACACTCACACATTATTTTAATTTTCTGAACATACAAATGCATATAAGGTGAAGTAAAGAGAACTACAGAATATTTGTTAGTCATACTTTATAAATTATTCACTAATGAAAATATAGAATCATGAACAGGCATTTTAGACATATAGTTAGAAAAAAATAAATCTTTTATAACCACTGTGTAGCAGTGGCGGCTCGTAATGAATATTTTTTAGAAATTAATTATGTCCACACAGGGTACCGAAATTGAAATAAATACAATTATTTATTTTTTAATTCCTAACTACATTTGTATCTTAATTAATATCCACTCGAGATGAATAAAATTAATAATATGACATGCGTGCACTTATTGCACGTGAAGTCACTAATTAACACGTGATAAATTACGACTCGCATGCATTATGCTTGTCTGTGAAGCCTGTATCGATTGCAGCTCAATTACTCGCATAAATTTGCTATTTTATGCTAGCAAATGTAGTTGCTGAGGGGAGCGGGCACGGCTCCAGTGGTGCACAGAACCACTCTGCTGGCCCAGTGAAATAATAAAGACCTGGAAAGTTCATCTGGTCTACTTCTCCAGATAGGATGAACGGCAAGAGTCGACATTCAACAAGCACATCAGCGTTAGATATGATGTAGATACACTAAATTATTATATTATTAAATTTTAATAATTTAATCGTATAAATACTTATGTTGAATGTCTGATTTGTTTGGCAGTTGTGTAGCTCTTCAGTACATATTTATCAGCCGCCATTTCTGTGTAGACAAATTTATTGTTGTCGTTTTTTTTTTCCGTGTACTTACTAGGCGTATGTACATGAAAATCGTGTTGTAAAAGCAAAGTGTCAGGCGTCGCTTTTCGACGCCTCGCGACGGTTTCTCCTATCTGCTACGACGCGACGCCTGATAATCTCTGTTTTCAGTTTGGTTTCAGTGCGTTTCGCGGTCTCTTACTAGACGCGTTGTTTTATCCACTTGTCGCTCTTCATTGCAAACTTGCTACCACTTTCGTCCAAGTTTTGTCGACAGCTGTTTGAATATTGTGCCCGTTTATATTCAATTTGTCATCCAGTAACGACAAAGAGCCACGTAAGTGTTTGTAAAGCATCAGAAATTTAATTTTTTGTCGACCAAAATTGATTTCAATAATTTAGTAGGAACTTGGAAACATTTTTTGTGCCGATCTTCCTGTGTATATCAGATGTTAATTTATTACCTTTCTTCTTTCAGTAGAATCTACCGAACTCTCATAAAATTAAATTCATCTTTTAATACTTTTTTTAATATTCAGGTGCTATTAGATTTATTTAAAACAATCGAAATTATTTATAAGATTTTGAAACTCACTTTCTTTCTGGATTTAAAAAGTTTTAGGAAATTTTATTTACAGTTACACGTATTTTGTATACTTTGATTTCTGTTTACTGATCTGACTTTTGAAGTTAATAGATATATTTTCATTTAATTATTTTGATAATTAAAGACAAAATGCAAAGTATGTATGCCTTAACATATTAGTTTTGCAAATTATTATTTTTCTTTGAAGAACGCTAATATTTTTCATATCAATTAGTTTCAGTAGAATCTAGCGAACTCTTATAAAATTAAATTCTTCTTTTAATACTTTTTTTAATATTCAGGTGCTGTTAGATTTATTTAAAACAGTCGAAATTATTTATAAGATTTTGAAACTCACTTTCTTTCTGGATTTAAAAAGTTTTAGGAAATTTTATTTACAGTTACACGTATTTTGTATACTTTGATTTCTGTTTGCTGATCTGACTTTTGAAGTTAATAGGTATCTTTTCATTTAATTATTTTGATAATTAAAGACAAAATGCAAAGTATGTATGCCTTAACATATTAGTTTTGCAAATTATTATTTTTTTTTGAAGAACGCTAATATTTTTCATATCAATTAGTTTATTCAATAGTTTGACAAAAATCAAATGTTAAACATTTATGTTCATTAATTAATATTTCAAAAGCAGATATATTATTTAACAAATATTTAGATAAATGGTAAAGGTAAGATAAGATTTTGCAAAATATCGATTTTGATGTAAGGTTCATACACACAGGGTAAACTAATTTTTTTAATATTATTTCTAATAAAAAGAGCCTACCAATGTCTGATGTAGTTTTTTCATGATAGTTTTCGTTTTTTTTTGTTTATTACTATAATTTCACTTACTGAAATTTTCATAGAATACTTACCAGGTAAAACTTGTGCTTTTTGATTCGTGAATAGAATGAAATCAATAGTCGATACTTGTTCAAAATGGCAAAATTTATATTCTAGTCAATGTTGAAGATCAAAAAGGTTATTTTTTGCGACATATATATGAACTTGAAACTGAGTGGTTTTGAAATATTTTGGGATTAGTTATCACTATTTGAAAATGGAAGAAGTCAGAAACAATCTTTTATGTTCAAAGATTAATAAGTGCTTGCTTTTCTGTAAGTGTAAGCTATTCCTTTATTAAATAAATTTTGTACAGGAAATTGTACGGTTGATGATTACTTAATGGAACATGTTAATAATACAATTAAGAAAAATAAAACACTTGGTATTGATTTCACAATTTTATTTGGATCTTGACGATACCGTTTCGGTTATTATACCATTATCAAAAGGAGTATTGTAAACTATATTTGTAAAGATGTTATAAGTGCTTAAGTACTAATTGTTCTTACTTCTCTAGAGGGTGTATTTTAGGAGAGGGGTTAAGAAGTAATCAATTTGATCATTTAATTAAGTTAGTGCTTTTGTTATTTCTAAACTTTCGAGAATGTTTAATTTTTTCCCTTACTAATAGTATGCAGGATTTTGAAATTAGTAGTGTCTAGATTATAATTATATATTGTTTAATGACCAGCGAAGCCTGTACTGGTGTCCTATTGTAAAATGGATCTTTATTTTCCTTCATCCCACATTCAAGTGCTCTACCCGTTTGGCCAAAATAAATGGCATCACAATTTGCACAGTTTATTATATTGCGTACTACGCTTTTTTGAGATATGTCTATTTTTTCCTTTATTATTGACTAGTAGTGTATTTAAATTTAACTGTTTTGAATTTAAAAATAACCGTCAACAAATTAAATTCTCAAAAGTTTAGAAATAACAAAAGTACTAAAGGAAAACTTTAATATAAATTAAATGATCAAATCGATTAGAGAAGTAATACCAATTACTACTTAAGCACTTGTAACATCTTTATAAATTTAGTTTACAATACTCCTTTTGCTAATGGTGTAATACCCGGAACGGTATCGTCAAGATCCAAATAAAATTGTGAAATCAATACCAAGTGTTTTTTCTCTTAATTGTAGCATAAATTTTGTAATTGAATTAGTGGAGTACACTATGTGTATAGCGAGCTGTAATAGAATATTTGGGATGGGTAATTTACGTAACCTAATAACCTAACCTTACAAGATTTGTATTATAAAAATATTTGCCTGCAAAATGGAAGGTGCTTTATTTACTGAATTTGAAAAATATTTAGTTGATTATCATCTATTGCACTCAATTTTGTAAATAATTGGATTTTGCTAGCGATTTCTTATGCGCAGGTCAATGAAATACGTGCAGGTTCACTAAAACCATTGAATTTGCATATCTCCTGATTCAGTGGTGCGATTGAGATAAAATAAAAACTAAACATTACACCAAGTTAAGCCCTAAGGCTGGCTAGTAGCTCCACCCGAACTAGGTCAGCAGTTTCCACGTAATGGGTGCACAAACAAACATATATACACTCTCGTGTCCTTTATCTCTCCAATAATTCTTTTTGCAAATATTTTCAACGTAATTGTACAGCTTTATTATATGTATAGATAAGATAGTATCTAACAGGCTTTATTTATACCAAGCTTCAGTTTTAGCTGACTTAAATTTAGAGCTAAATGCAAATTATTGTTTCGTTTTAAGATAATTGAAGTGACCAAAACTTGTAATACAAACTATTAAAGTTTCGGTAAGATATCGACGTTAACAGCAATTTAGTTAGTACATAGTTACAGTAATAAACAAGAGAGCAATAAGTAGCCATGTGAAGTTATCAAGTTTTAGCGAGTTTACTCATTTACTATGCCCTTTCGGAGTGATTAGTTTCTTGGTAAATAATTAAAACGTCGAAGTGTAATGAGAATTGGGAGCCACGTGGGATCATTACTTCTAGAACCGCTTGAAACCGAAGGAAAGTAAAACCAAAAATTAACTGAGACCGTTAATTTTCGGTAGCTTTCTTAAGATTTTAAAACTTTTAATAGGCTTATGCTCTTAAGTACAGAAAACACATTTTATAGCGTTAGTCATAAAATATTTGAATTTTAGCTTCCTCATCTATAATAGTATAATAAATAGATATATAGCTTGAATAGTATACGCAGTTGTTTTTTTTGAAACATTTTATAAATAAAGAAACGAAATAAATAATACTGCTTTTTTTTTCACACTTGAAATTTTATTAAATCTCGACAATTGTTTCGGCTGATTTAACATCTGAGTCTAACATCTTACTCTCTTGAGAAAGGCTTAAATCAGCCGAAACAATTGTCCAGATTTAATAAAATTTCAAATGTGAAACCAAAAAGCAGTATTATTTATTTTATTTTCTTTATAAATAAATATATATTTTTAGCACCTCTGAAGATGACCTATAGACTGTGTCTGTCTGCGAAACAGATGATCAATTTGCCTAACATACTATCAATAAGATACAAAATTCAGAATGTTGTTTAATGGAATGTTTCATTAAAATCGTAAATTATTGACGTATATAAATGTAAATATTTAGTCATAACGGCAATAGATACGCTGTGACAGTGGCTGTGGCTAACGGCACATGTCCGTTCAAATTTGAGCCGGTTCAATTTGTTTCTTAAAAATTTTTAAAGACGTTAATGCGATATTAATTATTGAATTAATTTGTACCCACTACAGATTACCTAATACATTGAGGGAATTTTCTTTTTTTTGCTGCTGTTACGCCCTCGCCGGAACTCGAACCCAGGATCTTTGGCTTTACGAGAGGTGACAGCATTTTGTTTTAATTTACCCCTACTAAAAATTCTTCAAATATTTCATTATTAATTTTTAAAGAAATATAAAATGCTTTTTAAATTCAAATGAAGTGTTTCTTCCGGGTTTATGGGCCGTGGTCTGTAAGCTTGTTGACTGCCTGACGTTTCATCAGCGACTGCGGCTGACACCTTCAGAGGCTCAGAAGCTGAGGTCTGCGGAGTAGTAGTTCTCGTCGTGGACGGCTGCTGTCGAATGTGTCGACTACTACTCCGCAGACCTCAGTTTCTGAACCTCTGAAGATGTCAGCCGCAGTCGCTGACGAAACGTCAGGCAGTCAACAAGCCTACAGACCACGGCCCATAAGCCCGAAAGAAACACTTTATTTGCATTACAACGCCGGACGTGAAAGCCTACACAGCTTTTTAAATTGTTTGATAACGTTAAACAAAATAACGTTTAAGAAGGGTGGCACTTATAAAAGGCCAGGTTGACAACTTTAATTTTATTTCGTGAAATTCGGTAGTGAAATGCAACTGACTTGAATATATTACAGCACGTAGGGTTCTATTTGCGAATAGTAGACAATAATTCTATTTTAACGTTCCATCCGTCCGATGTTATTTTTATTTCCAGCATGACGTTTTACATTTCTCAACTTCTTATTGTGAGAGTTACCGAAAGTAAAATAAGTCTAGAATTTACAATTTACTTGAACACTAAACATATAACATAGTTTATTATACCGTGGAAAAAAAGTAAGGAGTAATTTCAAAAATTCCTGAAAACATCCGATTATAATAAAGAATTGAGATCATCATTGAACACTGATGATGATAAAAAAATTTTGCCATAAACATTTTAGGGTCGTTTATAGCAAGGGAAGTTCAACTTCTTTAAAATTTTACACAAACAAGTCCTCATTTGGTAAAATATATTTTCATTAGTCCCTTCATCCACAATTTCCCGAATTACGAGGCATGTTTTTTAAGTAAGTACCGTTTTGGAACCAATAAAAAACGTGGAAAGATATCTTAATAATTTTATTTTTACATGAAAGCCTGTACCTTAATCTACTTTTACATAATTTCCTTCAATATTGAAGCACTTGTCATAACGTTTGACCAGTGTCCTGTTTTTGAATACCCTTCTCGTAAAACTCTGCATCACAACTGTTTTGTCTTCGCCACTGGGCGCCAAATCAGGGCTGTACCGAGGATGATCTAGAGTTTTCCAGTGAAAAGATGTGCTGAGATGTTTGGTCCGATTAGCCACATGCGGACAGGCATTGTCATGCATATTTGTGCAGCCATCTTTAAATGCTCTTATCCACTTCCTTACCATTCCGTCACTCATAATGTTTTGTCCGTAAACTGCACAGATCTCACGATGAATATCAATCGGTTTTAGTCCTTTAGCACTAAGGAATCGTATAACAGCCTGAACTTCACAGTCGGCGAGACTCACGATTATCGGAGGCATCTTAAACATTCAATAAACAACGTTTATAAGAACGAATCAGATTGTAATGGCGTTAGTGGGTAAATGAGAGATGTAGGTACTCAGTGCGCATTCGCGGAACGCTGACTGCAGCGCTGCGGTGGCAGAATTTCAAAACGGTGCTTATTTAAAAAACATTCCTCGTATATTTATTAAATTAAATAAAGAAACAGATCCCTAGAGAACATAAAAAAATCCTGAAGGCGTATTTTTTCTTTATGAATGCTAAAAAAATATAATCACGAAAATATGAACAGATAACCGAGTAGCTACGACAAAGAAATATGAAGAGCTTAATATAATACCCACTTAAATAGAAATTTTTCAGATAATTTTTTATCATCTACTACTTTAGAGGCAAACATAACGATTGTTTCTAGAGATATTTAAAAAAAAAACTCCTTTGGCTATTTTGTTACTTCAAAAAATTTGAAACTTAATATTTAAAGCCAAAGTTTTACTTTCAAAATTAGGTTGTATTATATAATGTCAAAGAAGAATTATTGTTACTTATTTAGATTGTATGGCTAGGACGTTTTTTATTAAAGAACTTTATTGAGGCCTACCTACAGCCCGGTCTCTTTTTCACGGAACAAAGTTTTTAATGATTAAAAGAATATAAAATTCTTGAAGTAATGTAGAACTATTATACGTTAATATTACGATGAAACAATAATCACATTACACAAAAATTGGAGAGATATGTCCTCTCAGTATAACAAGAATAAAAACACTTGTTTAGAATTATAAAAATTTAATAAGAAAATTCTTACATCGTTTCAGATTATTAGACCATTATTAAAGAGTTAAATCGAAACTAAACTAAAAATCAGAAACATGACAATTTATACAATATGAGTAGGTGGGGGAATTACAATTTTACAATTTTTGAAGTGTGGCGAGAAAGATGGGACTTTTATGCCCTTCACACTGTTCATTGGTAACATTTTTATTCTGAAAAAATGCCTTTTGAATTTCAAATTTTTCTGATAAATTTAATCTTTTGCTTTTATTAATACAATGTAAAATTTTTATATTATTTTCGTTAAAATTATGTTTATTTGCAATACAGTGTTGAGAAAATCCTGTGATACCTTTTTTACCAATTATAGATGTTTATGTTCGTTACATCCAATTTTAAAGGACCTACCTCTCTGTCCTATATAAATAGCGCTACAATCCTCACAATTAAGTTCATAAACTCCAGATTTACAAAGTTTATTCTTGTTCGATATTTTATTATTAACTAATTAAATTTTGCTTAAATTATTGTTATTGGAACATATATTACTAATGCCAACTTTAGAGAGTCTTTTACAGATGGCTGAGCTAATATTATCATAAAAATTAATGAAGGTCCAATTATCTTTTTAGCTTCTAAACATTTACCAAGATATATATCTCAGTATATAAAATTATGAAATTATGGAATTATCTGACTATTAAAACGTCCCATTAAAATTTGGAATTAATTAACGAACTCACTTTCGAAATCCAGGATGTTGTAGTTTAATCGGAATTTCCAATTAAATTAGTCATTTTTAATTTTAACATATTGAGCGTATTTAAATGTGGTCATAAATGGGATATAGCAGAGGCTGTGAATAAATTCCCGGCGGAGTAATCTCCCTATGATTAAAATTTAAGTTTGGGTAAATCACTGAATATTTTATTATAATCTATGTATACATTTCGCCTTTTGACTCAATGATAAACAGATTACTACAAGTGCCTTTAAACAAAGTAAATTTTGAAACTGAACTAATATTATTAAAAACATAGCGAAAAATAATGGGTATGACACAAATATTATAGATAGATTACTTAAAAATAAAAGATAGATAAAATTTATTAAAACTAATATATCATGCAAGTACCGTCAATCTACCTGAGAATAATTGAAGCATAATCCCGTATTTAGGTACAATAAGTGAACAAGTAGGTAAATCCCTACGTAAACATAATATAAATGCTGTATATTTCAATAATAATACTCACCGAGCGGCGTGGTCTAGTGCTCTAGATTATTGCGTAGCATTCGGGAGGTCACCGGTTCGAACCCGAGTCCGGCTACTCTGGTTCAAGTTTTCTGTGGCTTTCTTGGATCATTTAGGCAAATGCTGGGGCAATAATATTCCACAGATAACCTTTCATTTCTCTTCTGTCTTCATTTCGTCCGTCTCATTTTTCTCTCCCTAACTACACCACCCACCCATTCCCAAGATTCCTGCAAGGAGGCTGAAGAGAGCCTTATGCCCTACCCACCGGCTTTGCACTACAGTGTAGGTTGGAGGGACTGTCCGCCCACCAGCATAAGTAGCTGGTGGGAATGAAACACAAAAAAGTTTTTTAGTGTTCTGTCGGAGCTGTCCATAATATTATGATGAGAACAATCAATTCGAAATCGTGATTCACGTCTGTCAATTTCGACAGAATACTGACTGAGAACATATTTTTCTTTTTGTAGTTATTTTATATTCAAGGAAGTAGTCAGATGAATTTTAAACGCACGGGAATTAAAAGCAAACTACCAAATCTGCTACAAATGTTACATATTAGTAAAGCACAAGTCTAATTTAGAGTTGTTTCTTGGTACGTCGTGCGGAATTGAAAAAACAAGGGGTCTGAAAAAATGGGCCATCCTAAACTCCTAAAACTGTGTTCTGGAACTCTTCATCCAGGGCGTTGCTTCAAACATCGAGCCAATATATCTTTAAATTCTGCTTATTTGTTTAACGTGGAGATTTGATATTGAGGAAATTTAATTACTATCGCTCTGTCGACAGTTGTTGCAAACGATTTAAACTTTTTTAAAATCAATTTTCTTTAATTTTCCCCGTGGAAAAAAAATATTGTCGTGAGGAATTAATGACAATGTACATTTCTGTTTGGAACTTTATGAGAAAAAGAGACGTACTTATAAAAACGATTATTTTGTTAATCAGTTGAATAAAATTTTGGATGATTGAAAAGGTCACAAGCTGCTAAAATTCGTTGAACGTTTTTGAGGAAGGTTTTCGTCGCGTTTCGCGCCTTGTCGATTATTATGCCGTTGTGTGAGATGTATAATTTATGAGTGAAAAACTAAAAGATATGAACAATATTGGAATTGAGCGCTGCGGATACGAAAACAAATTTTCTTATTCTTTTAATGTAGATTCCGATTGGTGTTATGGAAATTACTTGATGCAGTCATGGAGGATATGTGACAGACAACTGAAAACTGACAAAAAGTTCAGCGCGAATTATCTTTGAAAATCTGAATAAATACATATATTCAACATATTTCGTTTTTTATCTACACCGACAAACCTTTACGACATGGGAACACCTGAATATTAAACATAGATATTTTGCAAAGTGCCACGAAAAGAATAACAGTTTACCTCAAATTAATGAGGAAAATTTCAAAAACTAACATCAAATTAATGTGTTTAAATTTGCCTCTACTAAAAAAATCTCCAAAACATTTCATTTTTAATGCTTAAGTTAAAAAGCTAATTAAAAGTACATTCACGCTTTACAAGGTCATTTTCGATTAAGGATAAAGCTGTGCAACCTTTTTAAAACGAATAAGCACTGGAAATTGTAGTTTTATATTATATTTAACTATCTACACATTTATTTGCACTATATACATACAGCGTCTTAGATCTATTGAGTCTGAAATCTATAAGATGAGTAATGGTAGATGTTATGGGCTTCAACGATCGATAGTGATACTGGTTTTTGAAATGTATTGTAAATTGGTAGTACCAAATTACAAGGGAAGACCAAATTGGCCAATTTTGGACAAACAAAAACCGTAGGGGTTCTTTCAGAATAGACATTATATACTTGGAAACTTATAGAAGTACAAATCTAATAAAACAATAACCCAAACTCGTAGAATGAAATATAATAATGAACTATAATAACGAATGGAATAAGCAGATAACAATTTCGAACGATTGCGATTTGAACCTCAATAAAAGTTAGAAGCAAATGCGCTAAAAGAAAAATATGATAAATATAGATTTATTTTGCCATATAGAACAAAGTCTGTTACCCATATTATCAGATGTCAACTTATCAAACTGAAATCTCGTCGGGGGCGTAGCAGTCTACGTGATAGGAACGTGTGCCTAACAGAACATTAGTTCTTGGTGAGTGAGCTGTTGAGGCCCTCAAACGTTTATCGCGATTTCGAAATCTTTGATTCTCATCAGCAGGCCGTAAGTAAATGACTCATTTTTCTTGTAATATACACCGGTATGATTAACTCATAAGAACAAAGGGATTGTAAAGTGGTAAATATAATTAATCTAGATAAGCATTCCATCAAACGTTCCCATATGAACAAACAAACGCTGTGTTAAATATGATGGTATGTGGTAAATACAAATCTTGGAAAGGTTTATATTCCGGCGGGAAGGTCTGGTTTATGTAGATCATTCGGGGAGACCAATTAAAAAACGCATCCATCAACTTTACGTTTAACTAAATTCGAGGTAGGTACATGCCCTAAATAAAGGTACTAATTTGAATTTATTGTAAAATGTTCATATACATAAATCAATATAAACTCTAAACAAATATTTCATTTTAACAATCAATTAAAGATACGTATATAAAATAATTCATAAATTTCTCATCCGTCTTATATACATTTGCTTTTGTCTGATACTTCATTATTTATTATTTTCAAACGTGAAACTATACGATGCAGTGTGTCGAAGCTTTTCCAGTATTCTTGCAACAAAATTCTTCCCACACCTGATGGATACCAAATGTACTTTTTGTAAATAGTGTTAATAGACGTTACAAGTAAATCATTTGTGTATTAATCAAAAATTTAATACCTGCCACTGCACCCTTAAATTCACTTGAGATTGATCGAGTACATAATACAGTGATTATATAAGTAGAGAGAATACTTAAACTATCATAAGTGTATTCTTGGAGAAATATTTTAATATACCTTCATAAGGAAACACACAAAATGTTTCTGCAGGTAATTTATTAGTGGATAATTGTTTCGAACCTAAACTGTCATTTTCAAGAGTATAACAGGTTACTAAGATTAAAATTGGAATTACAATGGTTTTTATACGTAAATATAGGGGTGGGGATTACAAATAGTGAATACATAAAATGTAGCGATGACTATTGGAGTGTTATAAGTGTTAGAATTTCTTTCTGATTAGTAACTAGGTTTTTTCCCGCTTGAAGAGTATTTTTTATTTCCAAGTTTTCTAAAAGAGTAAGTTTTTTGCTTTTTGGTTGTGTGTGCAATAACTTAACGTTGTCTATGTCCACATTATGGTTATTGGCAACACAATGATCGGTTAAGCCTGCAGAAACTTTGTGTTTTTTAATGTTATCTACATGTTCTTTTACACGTACATTCGATGAACGTCCACTTTGACCAATGTATAGAGCGTCGCATTGCAGGTAATTTAATTGATAGGCACCACTTCTTTCCTGTTTATCAATTTAGTAGTTTTCTCAGATTAATATTGTTTACCTCAATCAATTGTATTGAAATTATCAAAACCAGGCATATATCAACTCAATTGCGGTTCTTGTTCAAAAATTTATATAGGTCAGACGGGAAGAAATTTTAGAATTCGTTTGAACAAACATTTTAGATCACATAGAAACAAGAAAACCGATTCTAACTATGCCAAACATGTGTTAGAAGATAACCATATATTTAATTTAGATCTAAAAATTTTGCACATTGAAAATAAAAGTTTAAAACTTACACGATTAGAATCTAAAGAAATTAACAAATATAAAAATATAGACATATGTTATTACTTAATGACCAAGTAGATATAAACCTCTCACCACTATTAAATCTTTTCCCTCACTCTAATGAAGATGCACCACCCTATTTATAGACATCTACTCTTAGGTAGTTTTAAGTAGATTTTGTACTTCTGATGAAGCCACAGTGTTGGAGAAATACGTGTTAAGTTTATTTAATAAATTGTGGAAGTTATCAAATGAGTATTTATTTCAATTTACCTCAGTCGTTTGGAAATTCAAAGTTTTTAATTTATTTTTAATTGTGCTGCTTGTATTTTTTAATGTATTTTATAGTGCAAAAACTAGTAGTAGTAGAGAGAAAGATGTTTCGCATGCAGAATTTATATAAGTTAAAGCATAAAAAATGGAGACATCGTACAATCCTCTAACAGGGTGCTTGAAATAAGAATATGTGTATCTGGACGTCTTTTCTCTCTCTAACGCGGCCTGACTGGTAGACAGATAGAGAGATACGGTTAGGGAAGAAAGAACTGAAATAAACATTTAAACGTTTTCCTTAGAATGAAGCCCATTTAGTCATTAAGTAGAGTAATAAACATTTTATTATGGACTATAAATAAGAAAAGTGGTCAAGTTTGCTTTCTCTAGAAGTTTCGGTAGGTACTTACCTAAGTAGGTTACACCCCTGTAGGAATGCCACGTCAGATAAATGGAAGTCTGGTCTTTCACCTATTAAAATTCTACGCGTGTGATCTTTGCTTTTCATCAGGTTAGATGTTTGTGTATTTACGTGCTTGTTCCTTGTTGTTCGAATAAAGCAGCACGGCACCTAAGGAGATTCAAAAGCCATAAATCATCGGATGTGCACTAGTAAAACTTAGCCCCTTTAGGGCGGGTATAATCGGCCGGTAGGCAGAATGATAACTGCTCAGCAAGGTTCAGTAGCGTAGTAGCAAATAGTTGCAAAATAACAGAGTAGAGAAGGGATTATTAGGGTAAGTAAATCAGTTGAATGAATTCACTTGGGTTCCGTGTTCATTACTTTTTCTCTCAGTGATACGCGCCGCTGAAGTTGACTCTTCGATCCAGCTATATTCTTATTGGCTCTTTCATTTATTGCAACGTTAAAAGACTCCGCCTAGCTACCTGTCAAGCTGACCATCGGTGAATCTCCTTAGGTGCCGGCCACTGTAGTCGCGTAAGCGAGAAACATGAGAATTTTCCTTTGAAATGAGCTGAAATGACAAATGATACTTCCCTGTTTTACATTTGACGACGTAAATAAATAACCATGAAAATTGTTCACATTCGAAGCGAATTGTGACATGGGTTATAAACAACAATCAATGAATTTGTATGCACGAATTCGCTTATAAAGTTCTTAGTTGTGGAGTGTGGTCTAAAAGGTTAACTTAAATTATTTTCACCATTGTATAAGTAGAGGTTTAAACCACTTTAGAAGTATCAAAAACACAAGTTGTCAAATGGCAATTTGAATTTTTTTTTCTGGGATATCGGTCTTAAACAATGGTGGAAATTGCATTGAAATCCACTTCCTACTTCTCGAATACAGAAATGTTTTACAATTTAATTTAAGGATATGGGTAACTAAATTTGGAAAAGCCAGAAAGGGATACAAAAATATAAGGATGGCCGTTATCATCGGATTTATTTGAAGTCAATTTAGGAAGGGAAAATTTGCGATAAGGTATTTAACTAGAAGGGTATTTTATTATCGTGCTACATCATCCAATATTAAATAACTCGCATATAAATTTGAAACACATACTGATGTAAGAATAAATTCTGTTCTGGCCACTTACGTAATTAATATGAATTGAATAATAACAGTAATTTATTGTTACGGACCCTCACTTCCTAAACTGACCCAATTATAAATTGTTTACCCTTACTTCTGCTTTATTTAACAACTATATATTTATCATATAATCGTTCGCAGAGGGAAAATTTTCATATTGAGGTATATAAAAGACATAGGTATTGTTTTAAAATTTTGTGATTTTATTATTTCACTTAATGAGAATTAGCAGTACTAAGAATTGTGGTAGTCTTTTAGTTGTTTTCTGATCAAGTTAGTTCAGTTTTGTTGTAAAGTGATTTGAGTAAATTGAATATTTCAATGTTCAATTTCTTCAATTCCTGTCACTGGAAAATTAATGACACCATTACTATTGAAGTATCAATCTATTTTTCAAGCATAAATGCTTAAATATTTTCTATAGTGAGTAGCTTACCACAATTTTACGTAGAGGACATCAACCCCTCGTTCATTTTTTCGTTGAAAAGAACTTCTATACCAATAAGTAATGAGTAACAAACAAACACTGAGTTATGTTTCACGAAAAATTTATTTATTCTTCTCTACAATATTGTTTCAACCCTTGCGGGGGGTCATTATCAAGAGCTATGGTGTTACAGTAATATTTGATAATGACCCGCAAGGGTTGAAACAATATTGTAGAGAAGAATAAATAAGTTTTTCGTGAAACGTAACCCACTTTAACTTTTATACCTTCAGAAAAGAAACATAGAATTTGTATATAATAAGCAACGTTTGTCTAAGTATGAATAATAATATTAGAAACTAACTATCTGTGTCCACTTCGCCAGGAGCGGGTCGGGATATATTTTTAAATGTAATTATTAATGATTAGTTGGTCGAGGAATCTAATTAGTATACCACATCAAGATATCTCTGTCTAGTCTGTATTTTCATGTATATCCAACCATTTGGTAGGCCAAGTCAGCCTTAATTATACTAGAAGTGCAATTTTAGGGCTAATAATAGATGGTAGGACACCATTTGAAGCAGAAACAGGAGTAAAAAGAGGTAGACCTTTATTAATTTACTGTGTCCAGCCAATCTTTGGACTGACACCTCTACGATGATGCCTAAAGGATAGTGTAGCTTGTTGTTAGTCAAATATTCTTTTAGAATCGGTTTAGCAGTTCCAGATATTACAAATAAAACTTCCATTTCTGAGTGTCAATTTCATATCATTTTCCTTCCATTATCATTTTTACTGTGGTATTAGGTAAAGAAAACACTTTTTGAAAACGTTCACTTAATTTTTATTAAAATTCTTAACAAGAAGGATTAATAACTAAATAACAACTATTTGGTCTTAAATATTAAAAATATTGTTAGGGTATGGGGTGTGGATACTTTACACACGTTCTAACAATAGGGGAATCGTAAATATTCTCTATTTCGTTTGTTACAATTTCACTGTTTGGATTTAAATGCGATCTTATCTCAATTGACTCTAAGATTGTTAGGCTTGTACTTTTGTCCTTTATATGAAATATTTTTACATTTTCCCTATTGTCAAACGTGTGTGCAGTTTGGTCTGTATGATTCATAAAACTAGACTTATGATTATAATTTTTACAATGTTCATTGATTCGATCCTTAAAAGTTCTCCCAGTTTGGCCTATGTAGATAGGATTACATTACATGTATTGCAAGATAATTTATATACTCCACTTTTTAGAAATAATTCTGTTTTGTCTTTTCTATTGTTAATAAATTTAAATAAATTGTTTACAGTTCTATAAGCTATCATGACATTTTCTGTTTTCGTTTCATTAGATACTTTAATGGTAGAAGATATAAATACGTTAAATGTATATGTAATTCTATCTACATAGGCCAAACTGGGAGAACGCTTATGGATCGAATCAATGAACACTAAAAATTATAATCATAAGTCTAGTTTTATGAATCATATAGAACAAACTGGACACACGTTTGACAATAGGGTAAATGTAAAAATATTACATATAAAGTACAAAAGAGGCCAACTCTATCGATTTTTTTCAAAAAATTTGAAACTATACTGTAAGGTAATTTAATGCGATACTTGTATCCTTCTGAAAATGGTACAAATAAAGAAAGTTACGGAGAAATATTAACCTAAAATATCAATTTATAGATTGCTTTTTGTCGTTGATTATCTAGCGGATCGGTCTGGTCAAGTGGAATAAATCAATTTCGGAAGGTCACCGGTTCGATCACGGATGCATCTGCTTTGTTCCAAGTTTTTCTTTGGTTTACTTAGATGGTTTAGACAAATGTTGGGGCTGCTCACTGCTCTTCTGTTATTATTTCGTCCGTTTCGTTTCTAACCACTATCCACCAATTCCTATGGTTCCTAGAAGGATGTTGAACAGGGTGTTCTGCTCTTACCTTCCGGGAGGGAGGGACTGCCTGACTGCCAGTATTAATAGCTGGCATAAATGAAACACCCAAATGTTTATTTCTCAACAATCCGTCATTTGAAGAGCAAATCACAATAAAAGAGTAATATTCTAGGGAAAGCAAAAAGCTATATAGTTAAAAAAAACTATATTATTGATTTTACTGATGATAGGGCAAATAATTTAAATGCTTGTGTTATGACTGGGCACAAGATTGGAATCTGTAAAGTCTTTTTATCTCGATTTTATGATTTTCACGACTTTTTGCTCTTTTAACAATTAAATCTCTTTAGATACCCTCATACTACCCGAGGCTTAGAAAGTGACTCCAATCGCAAGCAAATGAAGTGTTAGATTGCTTTCGGTCACTTGACTTAACGCATTTACATTATCCTTGACCCATATTTTCCGTTGGAAATTCACATCATCAATTTGGTTTCTACGTCTCTTAAAACGAGTTTAAAAATATACAATCCATAACGCAGTTGGCGAAACAGGGAAACTTTCTTTCTTAATTAATCTTAAGAAAAAGCTAAATGATTGAACAAGTTTAATTAGAATTTTTTAATGAATCAGTATTGGCAAAAAGTTGTTTTTAAACATTTCATATAAATTTCAATTTTGGAATAGTAGATCAATGGTTTCTTTAGAAATCTTTTTGAATTGTATGTGTTTTAAAAATAATTTCATTTACTTATATTGCTTCTCATACACAATTCTTTTCAAGTTTTATGTTAATTTTAAATTTAGAAATGAAACAACCAGTAAAACTTATTTAAACACAAGTTAACAAAAGACTTATGTAGTTACATAATTTCCTTTCTATCCACTTTCTTTTTCTTTACTTTTTTTTTTCTGGGAACCGGATAAGTAGTTTTCGGTTTATTTATGACACGTGTAAAGAATCGCGACCATTTTCTCGTGAAGTCTAATCGATAAAGCCTAATTCTATCAAAGCATCGCCTACTCTAAGTCGCTACTCTGAAAGATAAGCCCTTCCAATACACAAAACGCTTGAGGTATATATATATATATGTTTTCAATGTAATAGTCGATAAATACGAAGGTACGTAGGGTATTGCACATATGGCGTCTGAAAATGGATAGACACTAAGCAATATTTTAAACACAATTGCCACTTGACAGTTTTGCTTTTAAGGATTTATAATATTATTTTAATGTTATTTATTGTGAATTCGCTTGGATGTATTCGTAGATTTTGTAGTTCCTATTATTATACCTGTTGACATTAGATGTCTATGGTGTTATTGTTAGGCGTTGAGTATTTATATTATTGAAAGTCCTAGTTTATTTTATCATGTGTATGCGAAGGTTGCTATTTACATTTTGAGCCTAATCATGAGTAGACAGTAATTTATTACCGAACTTTATTGTTTTTCGAAGTATCCTTCATGATGATCAACGTGCAAAGATATCTAAATAATTTTATTTTTACATGAAAGCCTGTACCATAATCTACTTTTCTACATAATTTCAATACATTCAATATTGAAGCACTTGTCATAACGTTTGACCAGTTTTTGATTACCCTTCTCATAGAACTTTGCCTCTGCCGCCTGACTTGTTAACTGTTAACCACTGCATCACAACTGTTTTGACTTCGTCATCGTCTTGGAGATACTGACCGCCCAGATGTTTCTTCAAGTGCAGGAACAAATGGTAGTCACTGCGCGCCAGATCGGGGCTGTACGAAGGATGATATAGAGTTTTCCAGTGAAAAGATGTGAATAAAGAGATCTCTCTCGGCACCTAAGGAGATTCAAAAGCCATAAATCATCGGATGCGCACTGTTAAAGTTTAGCCCCTTTAGGGCGGGGTTAATCAATCGGTAGGCAGAGTGATAACTGCTTAGCAAAATTAATTAGCTTATTGGCAAACAGTTGAAAATTAACATAATAGAGAAGTGGTTGTTTGTAAATTGTGTTCGAAATGAGTAATCTTGGGAAGAGTGAAGATTGTCACTTCGCATACATCATTAAAACCTTATTAGGGTGTAAAGCAGTTGAATGAATTCACTTGTGTTCCGTGTTCAGTACTTTTTCTCTCAGTGATACGCGCCGCTGAACTGTAGGCTGACGTTTCGGTCCAGCTATATTCTTATTGGCTCTTTCATTTATTGCTATGCCAAAAGTCTCCGCCTACCCACCTGTCAATCTGACCGTCGCTGAATCTCCTTAGGTGCCGGCCACTGTATGTAGTTGTTATAATCTATATATCTATATAAGAGTCTATACAGCTAAACCACGCTGCTTGGTACAAAAATCACGCAGTCCGAAGCTTCTGATAACTAACTAGGCTAATAAATAACAGTAGAAGGTTTGTGGTAACTTTACTTAGCATTTTGTTGAAACTATCGGACATGCATCACCATTTTGAACTTGGTAATTCTTATCAGCATCAGCACGTAGGTACACCATAAGAAATGCCCTAATTTGAAGCTGTTCGTTGCTAAATATAAACATAAATAAAAATATGGAATCAACAGAAACAACTACTCCGAGGGCTAATACTTCTACCGGCATTGAATTACACTGTTGGTTCCGACGGATTCTTAGACGAAGATATAACATATTCGAAAAAAGGATGTCGAAACCGGTCGTGGGATATGGCTTTCGGTACGCTGTGCCTACTGTGTAGGACGCGTTCGAAATGTGTGATCTGTGATCCTTAAAATTTAGACGAAAAAGGATTTTAATGCCTGCTTTTTTCGAATATGTTATATCTTCGTCTAAGAATCCATCGGAATCAACAGTGTAATTCAATGCCGGTAGGGGTATTAGCCCTCGGAGTAGTTGTTTCTGTTGATTCCATATTTTCACTTATATTTATCAAATAGTAAAGGCCTTTCTGCCAGCGCCCACTTGAAGAGACCCGATAGGTCGAAACCGGTCGTGGGATATGGCTTTCGGTACGCTGGGCCTACTGTGTAGGACGCGTTCGAAATGTGGGATCTGTGATGCTTAAAATTTAGACGAAAAAGGATTTTAATACCTCCTTTTTCTGAATATAATAAATATACATGGCGATTTACTCCTTAATAAATCTATAGTTGTTTATTAACTCGTTTGATTAAGATTAGCTTCGGTTTCTTTGAAATTTTGGCGGGAGAGCCTACGGCTTGTAGATGAGAATTAACGACTTTGGAATCGCAATCCACATACGGTAGTTTATCACAAAGAACGTTTTGTTTTACTTAGTTCGATTTTCGTGCCATAATACTAGTTGATTATTAAGTTAGTGGGTCCAATGATCTGTCGGAAGTGTCAGACGTGGGTCGCTATTTCGAACTCTTTGGTTCTCAGCAGCATGCCGTAGATAGTTCAGATAGAGAGCCGACCAACATTCATTCTTCTGTTTTATAGTGTTTAATAGTTAACTATAGATGGCGTCGTGATGGCTGCCTGTATATATTTGCCACAAGCGGTAAGTCGATGTCCATAAATTGAACAGGACCTAATCGAAAATTAAATAACTAAAACTTAGTGACGAATCTCCTTAAATGGCGTTCACTAAATCGCCTGTAGTAATTTATAACACTAGTTGCTGCGACATAGGTGTGGTGTTGGAAATAATGGACACAACTTTTTGTGTTTTTGTAGACTTAAGTCATAAATTTAGGGATTAGGGTA
The DNA here is from genome assembly GCA_963921985.1 of Agrilus biguttatus. Lineage (NCBI taxonomy): Eukaryota > Metazoa > Arthropoda > Insecta > Coleoptera > Buprestidae > Agrilus > Agrilus biguttatus. The sequence goes on along the minus strand of OY998119.1, from coordinate 37,114,670 downwards.
GTTAGATTTAAGTTTCCAATTTTAACTCGAGCGTGTCAAGTGCTGTTTGTGAGAATGATGATTAGCAGATGTCGTAGAATGTAAGAGCTGTGTTGAAGTATGAGCGAGGAAGTGAGATGGATGCATGAAAAAAGCCGTAGGTTAGGGACGCAGGAGTGCGAGGTGGTGAAGGTAGTCTATCCCCCCTGTGGCTAGTTTTAAGTTAAGAATAGGAGAGTTTCTGTAGAGAGGGGTTGTCACAATTTTTATTTTGTTTGTTCACTTTTTCTTTTTTTTTTTGATAAAGTTAATTAAAGTTTTATTCCTGTGGTCTCCTGAATGCTGTAAACCCAGCTAAGTAGGAATTAAATAAAAATATTCACTACATAGATTCAGTTTAATAATTAATTATTATGTTACTTAATCCCTTTCTGTTATTAGTTATTATTTAAGCTTGGAGGCTAGCGGCCATTATTTCTAAGTTTATTGAACCATTGTTTGTCGGATTTGATTTAATGATGGGACTCTTCTCCCAATTTCACAGTAATTTTACTCAGAAATTGTGGGTAAAAATAACTTTGTTTACTTAGTTATTTCAGAAACAAATTTTGAAAAAGTTTCGTATTTTTAATTCATCAATCTTCTTGAATCTCACTCCTAAACAAGATGGGCTGCAAATTAACCAACTTTGTGAAAGAAATTCTTCTGAGGTTTTCTCAAAAGCAATTATTTATCATGTTTATTTCTAGATGAAACGTTTTTCAGATTCTGCATTTTTGTGATTATTTATTATTTTTTACTCTTAAAAACAAATAGTTTTCTATTAATTATTTATTCGAAATTAATAATAAAATCAAAAGAGATCAAACCATTTTGAAAACTAATAACGTCAACGATGAACACAAAAAAACTACTTTGTTTATTATCACTTTTATTTACAATAATTGTAACTATAGTTTCGACAGATTATACTATCATTTTCAAACGAGCGATTCAAATTGAATGAATATAGAACAGAAGGTACACAGGTATATAAGATAACAATTTTTTGATTGCCTTCTGTTCTATATTAATTCAATTTGAATCGCTCGTTTGAAAATGATAGTATAATCTGTCGAAACTATAGTTACAACTATTGTAAATAAAAGTGATAATACACAAAGTAGTTTTTTTGTGTTTATCGTTAAGATGAATTATCACAAAGTAACGACCGAAACAATTCAATATAATAACTTCAAACTTACCAATTACATAACTTTTGGTGTACTATGTAATTTTTATATCAAGTTACTAAATAGTACTCGTTTTAATCTAAATTTGAATGTTTTTTTTTAACTTTTGGATTCAACAAGGAGAGCCATTCACTGTCTTCCTGTGGGACAGCTCTTTTATACACTTAAGTTTTAATGTTCTTTTGTATGTTATAATGCTCGTGGTTCTTTCTTTTTCCAATAATTGTCGAGCAATTACTTTGCTTACTGTTAGATAAGAAAAGGGGAAATGAAGAAGCGGCTACGAAACCTTGAAAATGTCGGAGACAGAAATTGTTAAACAGTGGAAGTCAACTGGAAACTTTTAATGCTGTATTTTCCTGATGATTGCGTGCATCACCAGAAGTTTCTGGAAAACTACAACCCACGTCGTGTTCGCGTAGTTAAAATTTCCGTTTCTTGTTTTTAAATGCAATTTTAATCTCTCGATTAAACACGACACTTCTTGCTGTATTCCAAGCACAATTTTCCTTTACATTGGAAAACTGGTTCGTAAGGATCTTGAAGTAGATGAAGGCTTCATTAGCAATGTTTGTTCAGATGCATAACGCAACATTTAAGGTTTTCATCATTTTTATTATTTTATTTATTGTAAATTAAACTAGAAAAGTCTTTATTAAATATTTATTAGATACCTGTAGCATATGTTTCGACCTTTCGGTCATTTTCAAATAGTACTACACGAGCATTAAAATTACAAGCAAAAATAAATTAAAATAAAATTTTTTTAAGGAAATGAATTGAGATTTCGTAATGCTTCGTTTGTATAGTTCATGATTACTTACCAGAATTTTTTATATATTCTTCTTTCTTCCCTACATTACAAAATGAGACATGTATTTTCTAAACTACCTGAACCTGATTTTTTTCCAGCTGACACAACAGAAGCGCTTGGAGCATTTTCTTATTTATTTATCACCTCGAATTTTCGTGAAAATAAGTATGTTTCAATCTTTTTTTTATCGTTTCCTTTCAACAATTTGGAAAATCAACTGCTGCTATTTCTGATGTAGATTTGTAGGCAGGTAGGCAGGTTGTTCTATTTTTATTTTATTTCCAAAGAGAATGTAAACTAATTATATCGAAACTCGTTATAATAAAAAAAACCTGTGTATATGCTTTCAAATCAGTTTTATTAATGTCAAGAAAGGTTATTCAAAGCATTACATGTGGACTTGTTATCAGATATTACGAGCAAAAACGACTAACCTTCTAGTGTTCTATGAAGGTTGTTTAACATATTTCTTGCTCATCTGTTGCATTTGGCAATCAATCGGAAAGAAATATGTGAAAAAAATTGGATTGATTCAGCCCTTACTTTGTGATAATTCATCTTAACGATAAATGAATAAACACTACTTTGTTTATTATCACTTTTTTATTTATAAATCCTTTTGTCTATAGTTTCGACAAATAGCTTGTCATTGTCAAACAAATGATTCAAATTGAATGCATATCAACAGATTTGTCAAAACAAATGATTACAAATTGAATAAATATAAACAGATGTACATGTAACAAACTGAGGAAAGTTGATAATTTTATGTTATAATCTTGGTTTGATTCATAGGGGATGATGGCATCTGAAAAAATCTCTTTTCTAAAAATGTCGTACTCTAGTAAATTATTAACAACTCTTATTTTTAAGTCTAGGAAGTTTAAGGTACCGTTAGATTCTAATTCCATAGTAAATTGGACTTTCTTATTATATTAATTTAATAATTGTAGTAAATTCCCTAACTTAATATTAGTTGAAGTGAATCAATATGACGTATTTATACTGTGAACATGGCTACTAAAAGCAAAAATTTGTGTGTGTATGAAAAGGAATAGAGAAAATAATGCCTGAAGAGAAGATATTTGGAGTTTAGCATATCATCATGATTTTGTTTCAGTTAAAGATTTCGTTCTTTGTTAGGAAGGGATCTGTGTTTTACTTATTTTATTGTAGACATTGTTGAATTATATTTGTCTAATAGGTAATATGTAATTGTGCAAGTATTATATTGTAGTAACACAATATGTTCTTATTTTACTTTTCTAATTAGGACAAATATATTAACCCGCCTTGTTCAGACTATTATCGTAAATGGTCGCCTATCACGCGAACATTCTTCCAAGTTCAGTACTCTAAAAATAATTATGCTTTTTAATTTGTTAGTAGAATACACTGCTGCCCGTTATTTGACCAGTAGGTTTCCTTCTCAAGATGTTTCAACAATAAATATATAAATACAAATAATATTACATGTACAACACTAATATTTAGATGACAAGTACAGTAAATATGCTAACTTTTAGCTTATAAAGTTGAAATACGTATTTGAAAAGCTGAGAATTTGTTACAAACTTTGGTGTTGACCAATGAATACATGTTGTCGATAAAATATTTATTGTAAAGTTATTGAGAAGCTAGCGACACGTGTCCGCTTCGCCAGACATTTGATTTACAAATATTGAACATTCGAATTGAAAACTTTTTTCAATCAAAATAAATATACCGTAAATTACATGAAAATAGTCTAGCTTTCTATTAGTGGAGGAGTTTTTGAAAAAGGTTAAGTAGTTTTTAAGGCCACCCTCTACATACAAACAAAGGTTACGTTATGAAGGTATAAAAAGTGTGGGTTATGGATTTACGGGGGTATTTATGGCTTAAAACATTTAAATTGTAGGGTTTAATGTTTGAGATCATTAGTTTTGAATTTCGTGGGAAGTTGGTTTTACGAGAGCACTGTTGGGAAGTCAAGTGGTTGGAGTGGGGGGAGAGGCGATCGCTCCCACTGTCCCATCTCCTTGGATCCTCTCCGGGTTGTAATATTTGACATCAGACTGATGAGTATAATTCAGAAAACTCATTTGGAAATACGCCAAGATCAATAAACTGTTGTATTAATCGTTATCACGTTTTATTAAAAAAATAATTAAATATCTAAATGTCTAAAAACAAATTTTGAATAACTTTTATATTTTTAAGGGAATATTAATTTGTTATTATTGAGCGATTTCTAAATGTTAAGGTTTCATTTTTCTTCCCTTCTGGTTTAGATGATAATAAATAACAACAAATTCAACTGGAAAATGTAAACTGTAGACAATCCATCATTCTTAATGTAATGTAAATAATTAAGGAAAAATCTTGTTGTTTTATATTTTTATATACTATGTATGAAATCCTTGAGAGACCTTTTTCATGAAGTAAATATTTGGGGAAGTTTCTGAGTACTTCAAAAGCAAACAAATATTCACGTGGAATCAAAAATTGTAAAACGAAATTCACAAAACCTTTTTCGTTCGTTTCTGCGTATACATCTATTGCATGATGGAATTTTACCTCTGTCTAAGAAATTTAAGGAGCTAATGAAAGGCAACATTCACGAAAAATACATTTCGCCTTTCAGATTCAAATTTAATTCATGAGCATTTGACTATAACCGTAAATTACAACGTCGAGGGGATAACCGTGTTAGTGTCTACGAAAGTTATTATGCTAATTTTAGGCGCTCCGTCCCGACAGCGACATATTCTTTTAATTTGTGTCACTATTCGCTATTTTCATTTTGCAATGTGTAAATTACGTGTTGGCTCTATGTGGAATTTGAAAAGGGGGTATGGAGTGCAGTAAAAGTTATTGGTATGCGCAACTTAGTGTATTATATTAATTTAATTTAGGACAAGATGATTCTAGAAAGGGTTAAAATAAACTCTTTGGTATCAATAAAGATAACTGACAAAAAATTGGTAGACACATAAAACAAAGAGTACCGTAGACTCGGGTTGCTCTTAATACGAGGGTGGATTAAATGTAAACCACCCTTTTTAAATTGCGCGCCGGATAGTTGTTCAAGGCGTATCCGGGCGTTAGGAACTTGAAGTGGGGATATTATTTGTCACGGAAACGACGCGTCATATTGCTGCGTTCGCTTGGTTAATAGCTATCACAATGAGTGAGAAAGAGGTGCATAGCACAGCAGCGTTGCGCAACGAATTATTATTCGTATTAAGTTTCTTACACGTGAAAACGTGAAACCAGCTGAAATTTTGCACAGATTGCAAGCACAATTCGGAAATGAAACGCTTTCATGGCCACGTGTAAAAGTTTGGTGCAAAGAATTTAACGATGGGCTTACGCCCATTACTTGTGTCGAAAATGTAAATCGTCCGAGCAACAGCATTAAAAACCATATAGAAGGGGACATCCACGCCACGCCACGCCACTGTGCTTCAGATATCTGGTGAACTCGGCATCAGCTATACGAGTGTCCACACAATCATAACGAAAAAATTCGGATTGTGATAAATTTCAGCTCGTTGGAACCCAACCCAAGTTGCAGAGTGAAGATAAAAAAGCTGCTCGAGATCTTTCAGGCGCTTCTCACTCGATTTAGAGGGAAAGATGATTTTTTTTACACAAAATTGTAACCTCGATGAGACGTGGGTACACCATTACCCTCCAACATCAAAACGAGCAAGCATGGAGTGGCGTCGCAATGGTAAATCAAACCCAGTTAAGCCGAAAACACGTCTGTTTGCAGGCAAAGTTTTAGCCACGATTTTTGGGATTGGAGAGGGGTGCTGTTGGTCGATTTTTTCTACGAGCGAAGAACCATTAATGCAGCCTACTGTGTAACCTTCTCAGTCAGGTAAAACTTGCTTATCGTCAAAAAAGGAGGACGCACCCCATTTGTGACGTGTTACCCTTGCACGATAACGCAGGCCCAAATCGGTGAAATGCACTGGATTCAGCTGGAACACCATATACACTTCATATAGTCCAGACCTTATGATTTCCACATGTTTGGGTCCCTCAAAGGATTACTAAGAGGCGAGCGATTTTACACCGATCAGCAGGTGGAAGCGTTAGTGCCCATGCGTTGGGAAAACTGTATAGACAAACAAGGAGGATATGTCGATATGTCAAATAGAGAAAAGTGTGTTATTGTGAAACGTTTGAAAATAAACGTTTTATGAACAAAGGCTCGTTTATATTTGATCCACCCTCGTAAAAATAAATGTTAAACTTGGAAGATGGGAAAAGAAAAGGTTAGAAGTGTTTGAGATGTGGTGTTATGGGTGGGTGGACAATGAAAATACTGTAGATAGATAGGGTTACAAATGAGAAGATAAAGAAAGGGTTGGACAAAAAGGTCTATGGATGTCAATGAGGAAAATAAGAGAGAGATAGAATGGTAGGAAACCTACTTAGAGATGAAAAACTTGTTAGAGACATAGAAGAAGAATGAATAAGATTAAAGATGTACAGAGTAGGACTTAGACTAAATAGCTAGAGACGTGGGATGTTCTAATCTTTTAAAGTTTGGAAATTATATATGTACTATATAATTTACGAGTTAGATAAGTAAAAAAACTCTAATCGGTATAAAAATCAAGAACTTCTGACGATATTTACTAGCAAAAGTTGCATGTTTTTCTCTATGAGTTTGTTACAATCTTATTGTTGTAAACTCCTTTGTAGTTTTTTTTTTGTTTTCTAACAAATCTAACCACTTATTTATCTACACTCACATTTAGTGTAGTTGGTCTTTTTTATTAATCTACCTTAAAGTTTGTAACGCAAAATAAATAAATAATGGACGGTGTCAGTGCCAGCTGCGTATTTGTATAATAACATATGTATGCGTTGAGCTTCGTAGCTCATAGACCCCGACTTCATATCAGCCCTTTTTTTAATTTTATTGAAGTCGAGATTTTAATGAACCTGTCTCTTTCACTCAAGCGAGATTCAGTTGTGGTGGAAAGCAACGAAGCAGAAGGCGACAAGGTATAAGTAATCTATAATGGAGCCGGAAGGAACATTCGAAGCAGTTGAACTTTGGTATTCAATGCACTATTTTCACTCATTTTGTCCCAACGGGTATAAATTATTACTTTAAAAAATATATACCTACACATTCAGCAGAATTTATACTTAACCTTATATCATCATAAAGTTGTTAGTCCGAAGACGCGACCACAATTTATTTGAGGCATAGCCTGAGAATACATCAGAACTTCTTTAGGCGTTAGTAAGGCATGCCACTAAAGCCTTTTCAGAAACAAGTCAAGTGCAGAGTAGGATAACCTAATCTTATACGTAAAAATACCTTTATGTGTTTTTCCTGCGCAGGTGTATAATTTTCAACATGTAACAACTTTCACAATTGAAACAATAATATAAAGACTTTTTCGAAAAATTCAGTTATGAGTTTCTAAAAACAATTTAATTTAGGGCGTTCAAGTACCCCACCATACTAGTGTTGTCGCCCAAGTTGAGACGACTTCTTATAACTAAGGGTCCTTATTTGTTTTATAATTTGTATGTTTCTTGGGATTATTGATAACAACTTTTAATATAAATTTAACTTTATTCCATAAATTAATTGATTGATATTTTTTTGTTAGACAGAGGCACAATCGACTTAAAACTACTGGTGCTATAACTAATTAACTGATTGACTGCTACAACCTTATATAATATTTGTTTTATTATGCAATAAGAGACCAAAGCTCAGGCAATGGACGCGTGATCCGCCCTGTTGCTCATTCCACACTTTGTTTACCTTTCACATGAGAACTGGACAACAAATCCTGATAATGCAACAGTTTCCGGTTTCAATTGATTTATCTGAAGTAATAATATTGATAATGATAACAATAAACGAAACCCGAACAAAGAATTTATTAAAGGAATTTTTTAAATAAGTATACCGAAATAATATTTTTTTCAAATCATATAAAAAGATTTATAATTATTTGTTATTGGTCTACAACAGTAGTAACGTTTCGGTTAATATGTAAAAGCACAGTAACCTTTCGATTAAATGATTTGCGAGTTTGTCCAATGTACAAACTCAAATTGAAATTAATAAAAATCATTTTCTGATGGTATGACAGTTATTGATTTACTTTTTACTTTAAAAGAGTGAATTATAAAGTTTACAAACCGTTTTGTGTTCGTTAAAGTTGATAGGTTGACATCCTAAAAACATATTTACTGTTCTCACAGTGAATTTTTTATAACCACTCTTAATTATTTATCAGAAAAATACGAGTGAAAGAAAAAAAAATTATTGGAAAAGAAATGTTTAAGATTACTTTTACGATTTCATTTTGTGTGTCACGGTGGCCTACTTTTTTAGCTTATATTTGATTAAAGGTCACACTTAGTACCTCTGGCTTCAGAAAATTGCGTTTTCTTTACTAACAGCTTTCAAAGGTGTTGATTTAACGGTTTAGTATACCAACTATAACTGGAGAAGAAAAATAAAAGAAAAAATATTTCTTTTGTTTATCAAACAAAAACAAAATCAATAATTTACTTTCGACATGTGTGAAAATTGTATTCAAAGGTGTTCAGATAAATATGGGATTTGGGAATTTTATTTATCGGTCTTGCATTGTTAAATAATTACAAGCACATTAAGCCAGCAAGTCTTATTTTTAAACATCTTAAACTTTCTAAAAACAAAATTTAAGTTTACTAAAAAAACAGATAAAATAACTAGCTTAACCTGGATTTAACAACAGTCTCACTAAAAGATAATTTAATAAATTTGAAATAATGAAGCCTACATCCACCGATTTCACTATGTTGTTTTCTTCTTATCACTCTAATTAAATTAAATTATAAAAAATAAAATTTCAAAAGAACTGCTTTTGCTCTTTTTATTTCTAGGTGTTTCAGAAAATTTAAACTTCTCCCTTTGTTCTCATGATGTAATAATTCTGTTTTCTCTGTATCTATATTATGTTAATTGTCGATGCAATGAGTGCTCATATCTGTGCACTTTTTACCGTCTTTTATGTTTTTTTTATGCTCTTTTTCCCTGATGCCTAAATTCCTCCCCGTCTGTCCTATGTAGAATGCATCGCATTCTTTACAACTAATTTTGTAAATTCCATTTTTCTTAGAATTAGAAATTTTATCCTTATTATTAACTAACAATTTACCATGATTACATTTATTGACTGAAACAGTTTTAATATCTAATTTATTTAGAGACGTACATATTTTGTGACTTAATTTACCACAGTGATTAATTAAGGTATAATAACCAGTGTTTTTTGAATGGCCGGCGTAAAGCTGTTTCTTGGTTAAATTATTTTTCATCTTTTTCAAAATATTATCGACAATTGAAGGGTTAAAACCATTGTTTTTTGCTATTAATTTAATAACGGTAAGTTCTTTTTCATAATCTGCTTTATTCAGGGGAAATCTTAACAATCTGTATATATAACTACGAAATGCTGCCGTTTTTATACAATCAAACTTTGAAACATTTAAAAGCAGTTGTTTTGTATTTTTACTAGCTTACCAGTTAACAAGTATCTACCTTTTTAGGAAAAGAGAATTCGAATATTAAACTTACTATTATTTAAACGATGACTACCAACAACGGATATTCATATAAAATTGTAAATAAAATTCTGAAGCAAAATATTATACAACATAAGAAAGACAAAAACTTGTTTGCATCGATAGATACTAAAAAGCAAAAGATTAATTATAACTTCTTTTCCCTAAATTTAATTAGCAATATTAGTCAAGAAATGTCCAAATTAAGTTTAAAAGCCTTTGAAAGTAATTAAACCTTTTATGTTCCCTACCAATTAATGACAAAAAATGTGACAAATTAGATAAAAGTGGAATTTATCAATTAGAGTGTAAAGGTAATAAACAGGATAAAGGAATATAGAAGAAACGTCAAACAATAAATAGAATGCACGATGGTTTTCAGAACATTTTATTTCAGAATTATCCCAAGACAATATCAAAGATTGACATATTTCTGAAAAAAAAAAAATAGAGTGCTATTGTATTTGGAAAACCTCTAAAGAAAAGAAGCTTTAATACTCAACACAAATATTACTAATCCAAAAAAGAAGGCATTAAGATCCTTGTTCATCTAAATTTTAAGGATCAAAGATCCGATACTTAGAACGCGTCCTACACAGTAGGCACATCGCACCGAAAGCCATATCCCACTACTGGTTTCGACCTATCGGGTCTCATTAGGTGGGAGATGGCAGAAAGGCCTTTACAAGCTATATGATAAATATAGTGCCTGCTTGGTAGAACGTATTCCAAATGTGGGATCTTTGATCCTTAAAATTTAGACGAACAAGGATTTAAATTTCTTCTTTTTTGGATATGTTGTCTTCGTCTAAGAATCGTTCGGAATCAACAGTGCAATTCAATGCCGGTAAGGGTGTTAGCTTCGGAGTAATTGTTTCTGTTGATTCCATATTTAAAAATCTTACTGATAATCAATTGCAGTTATATTCACAGGTACACCTTCGTTAGTGTCTACCCTATAACTGATAGGTTTTCCAAATAACTAAAAACAGATGTCTGCTTGTTATATGTAGGTTTATAAGTAACTATTTTTTAGTTAGATACATTTCTGTATTCTCTTTGACAGTGACGATTTTTGTCAGATACAAGAAAGATTTTCTGTCTAAACCGTTAGATGTGGATCGTGATGTTTAGTCCTCATCAGCACGACGTACACAGTTCTGACAAAACTAATTCGTTGAATGCTGCTTCAAGACAAAGGAAATTGGTTGCAGTCCGAAATCGTGATTCATATCTGATCGTATCGATAGATCAGTGCTCACCCTTGCAGTTTTTATAAAAGTATTAATGACATTCCTCGTAATTCATCTAAGAATTAAAATGATGTAAAAACGAATGAGAAATTAAATAGGAGGTAAACAACCCTTTACTTTATAGACTACCAATTTAGTTCTTTTACGACTTAGGTCATAAAAGGACTACGTTGTATATAAACTTTTTTATTTAAGTCATGAGGCGACTTAAACATGTTTTGATGAAGAAAATGCATAAATTTGCATAATAGAGATATTAAACTTGCTTTCATAATTATCTACAGTGCATAAAACGAACTGTTATAAGGGCGAACGTAATCCAATGTTAAGTTACAATTTCTGTAGCTTTCAGAATAATCTTACAAATAGCTAATTGACTGTCTAACTAATGGAGATTTTAACGAAAATAACTTCTGTGCTAATATTAAATTATTTGAGTAAATGAAAATACAAAAAGGATATCAAAACTCCCAAGAGACAGAAATAAGCGTCAAGGAATAAAATAAAGTACTAGGGCGCTACTTTGTTAAAAGACAATGAATTGAAACTTAGGAAAATTTAATTTTATAAACAAAATGATCACGGGGAAGGACAGTCGGTGCTTGTAGAATTACCTGACTTGAAGAGGGCGACAAGTCTCTAGAAACAACAAATACGAGGTATGTTTTTTAAGTAAGCACCTTTTTTTTGAAATTAATAAAAAACGTGCAATGATATCTCAATAATTTTATTTTTACATGAAAGCTGGTACCTTAATCTACTTTTCTACATAATTTCCTTCAATATTGAGTCACTTATCATAACGTTTGACCAGTTTTTGAATAACTTTCTCATAGAACTCTGCCTTTGCCGCCTGACTTGTTAATTGTTAACCACAGCATCACAACTATTTTGACTTCGTCATCGTCTTGAAGACACTGACCGCCCAGATGTTTCTTCAAGTGCAGAAACAAATGGTAGTCACTGGGCGCCAAATCAGGGATGTACGGAGGATGATCTAGAGTTTCTCAATGAAAAGATGTGATGAGATCTTTGGTCTGTTGTCATGCAGCAAAACGATCCTCTTGCTCAACTTGCCACGTCTTTTGTTCTGGATTGCATGGCGCAGATCCCTTACCATTCCATCACTCATAATGTTTTGTTCGTAAACTGCACAGATCTCACGATGAATATCAATCGGTTTTAGTTCTTTAGCACTAAGGAATGGTATAACAGCCCGGACTTTACAGTCGGCGGGACTCACGATTATCGGAGGCATTTTAAACAGTAGGTAAACAACGTAAAAAAGGGCAAATCAGACTGTAATGGCGTCAGTGCGTAGGTGAGAGATGTAGGTAGTCAGTGCGCATCCGCGGAATGCCGACCGCAGCGTTGCGGTTACCAGATATTAAAATTTGAAGATACAATGTCAGTAGTTGTAAAATTTATTGCAAATTATGTTAGTTGAAATTTCTAAACATTTCATTCGATACAATGGACAGACCGGTGCCTAATTTTGAAATCGTTTTAACAATTGAAGATTATCGTTACTGATATTCTGTTTTTAAGTTTTATTTAATTAGCTAAGATGGTAAATTTATTCATCAACTACCTCAACAGATTTTTTTTTATAGCGTACAACAATTTCAATTAAAATTTGTAAATAAAGATTCATTTATCTTTCAAAACTTAGCGTGAAAAAATAAAGAGAAAGTGAATAATTTGACACTTTCAAATTTTGTCGCGCTTCCCGTCTCGCAACGTTGACTACGCATGAAGATTTTATAATTTTCGTGCTGTCGTGGTAAAGTAGATTTTTATGTACTTTCGATTTTTTTAAATTTCCGTTGATGAATACAAAAGCTACTTTGAGATTAGTTTCACAAATTTATTCAAAATTTCTTTATAAATTTTTTAAAATAGTTAAGTAAACAACTTTTATTTTTACAGTTATCGTGTTCTTTTGAAACACATTTCTAATGAAATTTTGAATAATTTTGTGAAACTAAACTAAAAGTGGTTTTTCTATTTATCATGATTCACAATGAGTACGACACACAATCGATTAACTTTCTTGAAGACTATATGTTCAAATATTTAGTAAATCCTCATTGTTAAATCCATTTGAATCTTTATGTATATTTACTCCTCGAAATTGATACACTTTTCATATGGATACACCTTAATTAAATTATTCACCTAAATATCTCCAAATTTAAACAAGATAAACTCTTATGGTTATAGCCATTCCCGGAGCCTTTATAATGTTACTCAACTATTTTCATCATTCCCTAAAGGAGCCACGAGTTGGATGTTTCTTCGCATAAATACATTAGAGGCTGTTTTTATATCGAGCGGCTGTAATGACGAATGACTATTAAGAAATAATGTAATCTTTACTATTTATTTTAATTACTAATTACACTATACTTATAATGAAATTGAAAGGATAATATTTATCCAGCGAGTCTAAATGAGAACTATTTTATAAAAGATATTATGAGTATGGTCCGGCTGCTCTGGTCCAAGCTTTCTGTGGTTTCCTTGGATCATTTAAACAGGGGCAGTAATATTCCACAGATAATCTTTCACTTCTCTTCTGTCTTTATTTCGTCCGTCTCATCTTTCTCTCCCTAACTACACCACCCACCCATTCCCGCGATTCCTGAAGAGGGCCCTACGCCCTACCCTACGGCTTTGTACACCAGTGTAGGTTGGAGGGACTGCCCTCCCACCAGCACGAGTAGCTGGTGGGAATGAAACAAAACAAAGTTAGTTGATGAGTATGGAATAGATAATAATGTTTATCCAGCAAGCCTATAACAACAACTGACTAACTGACTGTAGAAATGTACATTTATTTTGAAAATCCTATAAGTTTCAATGATTAAAACTTGTTTTCACCCAAATGGGCATATACAGCAACAAAGTAGGTACACGCAGGTATACTAATAAAATGTACAACTTATTTCCAATAATAACTAATTTGAAATCCCAATGTTTACTCTACGTGACATACAACAATAGAATGCATTTAACAGCTTTAATGGTAAGGTAGAATAATACCGGACCAGATCAAATTAATGTTTACATGCTACAAGATACCAAAATATTAAACTAGACAAAAATAACATTTATACAATAAAGCAACTAACTAAATAATGGAAATGTCTTTAGTACCGAACATAGATTAAACATTGACTTCATATTCATATTTTAGTGTAGAGAATCTGGATTAATTACGGTGTTTTATGATACAGGAATGACGACCGTTAAAGTTCTCAATTATATTATTTTCCTTAGCACTAGCTGAGGACAATTTTTTATTATTTTCAATTTTCATACTTTAATGTTAGATACGAGTCATATTTCGTATAGATTTGTTTATCGGAGGATATATTCGTAATTGTATTCATAGCCCGCAGCTAACAAATCTACAGTACAGTACAGGTCCTTCATATTAAACCTTAATAGATTTCAGAATGAGACAAGGAAGATTTTCAGCAAATGATCTTGGAGAAGTAAGTAAATCTACATGGGTTAGGAGTAAGGAGTGAAACTTAATTATTTTCTAAGCACCAGCTCATTCTAATTAAGGGTTGTGAATAATTTACATGGGTTACATTCATTAATTTAAATATACGTACATCCCCTGAAAACTTGCTACAATCAATGATTATTTTGAACAGCTCATAATATTGGGTGTTTTGTTTATTATATTATTAAAATAAAAACACTATATGGGATCACCTATATCACCGTCATTTCCAGAAATGTTTATGAATAACTTTGAAATTAATTAATTTTCTTTAAGTAACCCATTGTTAAATAAACAAACACACAAGGTTCAGATATGTCGACGACATATTTTGCATTTGGGTAGGAACTAATAGATAATTACAACAATTTTTAACTTCACTTAACTTAATAAATAAAAACGTCCAATTTACCTTAGAAGTGGAAAACGATGGCAATTTAAATTTCCTAGATCATGATCTACAAATTATTAATTATAAACTTGAATATAATAATCAAAATTCTTTAATTAAATTATCAACATTCCACAGACTAGTTAATTGCACCCTTAGTAAAAATAATTTTAATAAAGACTTAATAATAATAAAAACCATAGCTTACAATAATGGATATAACCCTAAATTAGTTGACACGTTATTAAACAAAAAATAAAGAAAATCAGCTTTAAAGCTAATATTTCACGGCCAGAACAACAAAAAAGATAGGTGGTATAGCATAAACCATTATAGAAATCTCAGTGATAAATTATATAACACATTACGCAGAAATCTAAATATCAACGTAGTTAGTTCAAACAAAACCAATTTAAAAAATATTTTCGTTAACAATAAAATAGAACAAATACACAATTTAAAAAATTCAGGCGTATATAGAATAAAATGTAATGATTGTGATGTAATCTATATTGGAAAAACCGGTCGTAACTTTGACATTAGATACAAAGAACATGACAAATCAATTAAAGAAAGCAATAATTCCACAGGATTGTCACAACATTGTAACAAGAATGGACATTTGATAAATAAAGACAATCTATCAATTTTACATGTTAGATAATATTAAAAAATTAGACCTTTTAGAAAGACTCGAAATTCAATTTGTGTATGTACTAATGTATATATATATATATAATTAAATCCAGTGTTTTTATTTACATCTATTATAATGTTTTTTCACAATCATCCCACTGCATTATCTATAAATTTTATCAAAAACATTTTCTTTGTTATTGAAGAATTTGTCTCAGCAGATATAGATACTCCACTGTGTTTTTTTGAAGAGACAGTAATACGGTTCTTTTTATTACTTTTTCTCACCGTAACTTGATTGACAGAAATGTAATTGTCGAGGGTCCTACTTTATCCTGAAAACCAAGAACACTGTCATATTCTTTGCCTTTTTATCTGTTGAAAATAAACGAGGGTTCCTAGAGAAAACGGGAGAAGCGGCAGAGTTCATGTAATAATTACGTTTGTGAGTTACACCTTTTTCTTTTTTAGTTCGATAAACTAACCAAACAATTACTTACCAGAAATTGGCCTGAGACACGAAACAATGTTATCATTTAATCAGATAAAACAAAATTCAACTAACTTATCGTTTTAATACTCGGTTGAGTTCTAGGTATTTTTTAGGCGATTAAAATTACGTAAATAAAGCAGAAAAAAGAGGGATTTAACGCGCCAATCTCTGTCGAATAAAATCAATGATCGTTTTTATAAAAGAAGCAAAAGGGACTAGAAAGCCTTCGGCTGATGGAAGGTGTAAGTAAATAATGTTGAACTTTCTAACATACATTTACTTAGGATTCTAGAAAGGACCGAAGACCTCCTTAAACGTTGAAAGATCAGTCGATGGTCCACGTGAATACGTAATAGAAAAACGGGAGTGTTTCGCTCTTGGTTACCTTTGTCATTTCTTTTTTGTTTTTGTAATACAACGCAAATAAAAGGTATAAAACGTTTCGTTTTTCTAGCAATATCCAAACGCTACAGAAGGTCGAGATTTTAGTACATTTATACTGCGAATTTGGAATACTTATACAAAAGACCTTCAGAACTTTCTAAAACAAATACATTATGAATCTTAAACTAATACATTATGAATCTTAAACTAATCGGAGCATATATAAATATAAATATGGAATCAACAGAAACAACTACTTCCAGGGCTAATACCCCTACCGGCATTGAATTACACTGTTGATTCCGATGGATTGTTAGACGAAGATATAACATATTCAAAAAAGAAGGAATTAAAATCCTTATTCGTTTAAATATTAAGATCAAAGATCTCACATTGGGAACGCGACCTACCAAGTAGGCACAACGAACCGAAAAGCTTTCTGCCAGCGCCCACCTGATGAGACCCGATAGGTCGAAACCGGTCGTGGGATATAGCCTTCGGTTCGTTTTACCTACTTGGTAGGACGCGTTCCAAATGTGAGACCTTTGATCTTAATATTTAGACGAATAAGGATTTTAATTCGTTTTTTTTGAATATCTTTAATCGGAGCAATATTCTTCGTAGAGTCTATAGGTTATCATAGAAATTCTTCAAAAAAATTACTGACAAATACACCTTCAGTACTTTGGCACGTTTATACTTTATCGTTAGGTTGAAGCTTTTATATCCTTTTGGATCTCCTTACGTTCGAAACTTTCCCATGAGAAATGTTTTAATGAAACATAAGTCTTTTACTATCTGCTGCAGAATGTTCTTTTAAAACTCCAGTTATATTTTTCTATAATTCACACGTAAGCAATTGTTAAGATGTGATTTATAATTTAAGGCACTATAGTTCTTATTAACTTTAACTTTAACAGTTTAACGATATAATAAAGACAGTACAATTTTGTTGTCCAATAGATGAAAAAACACGTAATATTATGACTTCAATGTTATAGTAAATTTATGTTTTTAATAATGTTAAGCATATGACAGTTGAATACTATTGTTACGTTTTCTTTAAACTAGTTTAATAAATTCTCTCAACAAAACTTAACTATTTAACACAACTTCGGTTTTACAACTCTCGTAAATACTTTTCGTCGATAACTTTTCTTTCTGTCAACTGCCTGTTCTCTGTCACGTGTCAACTATTCTCCGTCAACTGTTCTAAATCGTTTTTTCTTTTTTTTATATTCTCGAGGAGGGAAAATCTTCAAAAGACACCCTCGAGAGGGTAGGTTGGATTCACTGTAGTGCCACCTTTCCTCAAGATGGGAGTTCAACCCGAAGGTTATCCATCCCTGGGAGAAAGGGGTAGGGAATAGGATTAGGTTTGGAGGTGGGGAGGGAGGAATAGTAGAATTTTCGGTGGCCCACCATAGATGGTTGGGTGGGCACTCGCGCTAAAAAGCGAAACTTCTAAATCATCTATCATTGTCGCTTATATTGTTTGATGGACGTTGCTAGGTTACTCTCGAACCAAATCGAATGATCTAGTAGTTGTTTCAATTTTTCTAGAACGCGGCATGGGCAAACTCCACTCTATTTTTGCAATCGGCGCGGGTCAATTCCACTCAAAACGCCACGTCCGTCACACTATGTTACAATGTTAAAGTAATTCAAAGATCTAAAGTGCACACTTGATGAAACATTTTTATTAAATTCAAAAATAAACGACTTGAACGTTTCAACACGTTTATTGTATTCTGGACAATATTGTTTCGACCTTATAGGTTCATTCTCAAGAGTTTTACAGCAACTAAACTTAAAATGTAACAAAAGCATATTTATGAAGGCGGAAAGTCTTCCTTAGGTAGAAATTTACAAACTAGTAAGAAGTAGGCGTGTATTTGACGTATATAATTCAATTTGGTTATTGACTATATTATTATTGGATACGATTCCATCTTTAATTTCTAAATTTTCTTAGAGATTGATTTTTAAACCTTTCCCTTGGTGATGGATTGATCTTATGTTATCCATATCTAATTGGTGGTTGTTCAGTACGCAGTGTTCAGCAATGCGTGTGCTTTTTATATCATTATCTAAATAGTATACATGTTCTTTTAATCTGGGTTTCGGTGATCGTCCACTCTGACCGACATACAATAGATAGTGACAAGCTGTTCATAACTTGATATTGCTTCATTTTACTTTAATTATATTTAAGTCTCAGGAGTATTTAATTTTCATAACATATACATAGTTTGGGACCCCAAAAAAGAATGAGAGGATTTTAAAATTGCTTAATGTCACATTTACAATATTTATTTATGAAACTAAAACGGGCCACATAATTTGGTATTCAGGAAACCGAAAATTGTGGGTCCAATTGTACAGAAATATTTAGCGCTTTATGCTTTTCCTTTATGTGTGATTATGGAGCCACTCTTTTGTTTTAAGACAAACAAATCTAAAAAATTAATTGCTTTAATAGAAAAACGAAAGATATCAATCGGTATGATTTGATATCTATTCGAAATAGAATTTAATTTTGCAACCGATATTGGCCTGGTTTTCGAAATAAGAACTTTATTGACTTGATCGTGCTTAAAGCTACAAATTTGATTAAAGTTTGCCAGTAATCTAAGCTTTCTCATCTCTTATTCGTTTTGTCAAATTTCACATCGTTAATTCGTTTCCTGGTGGACTTTTAATTAGAATTGCAAGGACTTAAAGGCTTTAAAGGTCGTCATAAATGTTTTACTTTTAAGTATTAATTAAGCAGCCAAATAATTTAACTTGATTTAATACTACCTACCAATTTAAAATAATAGGTCCTCTAATTGGTCAAGACCAAAACTTTTGGTCAGTCTGAATTTAAATGTTTTTCTATTTAAATCAATAGGAAAACATCTTAAAAAGTTTTTTATAAAACTTTTTATCTGTTTTGTTACATAATAAAATAAATAACACCTTCCTTTTTGTGAACGCGTTGGGTTTTATCAAGGATAACCCTTTTCCAATTTCATAAAACGGTCATTTGTACGTTTGTAGGTGAGTTAGGGTTGTTTATTTCAGAAGCTGTTTGACCTAGATATTTAAAATCCTCGAAAATAATTAGACAATGCCATTTTAGTTGCTCGTTGTGGTTCCTGTAAATTGTTTTACTTTTCTGAATGTTGTGTCATGTAATGTTACTAAGGGCTGATGATTATAAGGAACGCACTTTTTTGTGAGATGTTTCCACATTAATCAACCTAAACGTGCGTGAAAAGGATTTTCCTTTCTCCTAATTTTTGAGACCATTACAACCAAAAACTTAAACAAACGGTTTGTTAAAGTTTACCAAAAGTGTTATTTAAAATTATATTTAGTATTCTGTACAGTTTGATTTCCTGGAAGATCCTTTTTAATTTCTTTTCACTAACTTTCTTATCGGTTAAATTACAAAACTTTTTAATTATTATTCAATTTAAATTTCAAAGAAGTTTTGTATTTCTAGTGTAATTAAAAATGAGTTGATGAGTTTTATTTCATTTGACATGAAAATCATTAAACTCGAAAGAAATAATTTTTTTAATTATTGTTTCAGTAAAATGGTTGGGTCAGCTATATTGGGTGCTGCCGCCGGCACTGGTATGGCCCTTATTGTTGCGATGACCATCGTCATTTATCGTTATTACACAGTCAAAAGAAAAGACAAGGAATGGAGCTCCCTCGATCGTTTACCTTTTCCGTTAGATTCAAGTACAGCCTTCGGAAAAGCGGCGGGAAAACCGGCGTACGCTGCCATAGCTAAAAAGGTTGGTAAAATAAATTACTGTATGTAATAATAACTCTATGTAATAAATCATCTTATACAGGTTCATTCAAACTGAGTGGTACATTAGACGTTTCAGGAAAACTAACCATGTTACAGATTTGAAAATTTGGGACTTGGGAATAGGGGTTATCAAGGATGATCTATTTAACCAAAATAATTTCAACTATCAGGAACTTCCGGTTATACCAAAAGTTGATGTCAACTTTGTTATTTTAAATGGAATGGAATGGTATATTTTTAAAGATGAATTCCTATGAAATATAAAATTTTAAGGTGACTTTGATAACCATAACCAACTTGTATGCCTACGATGAATAGTTTCTGAGATAATTTAATTTATTTGAAAATAGATTGCACCGCAACCCAAACTATAAAAAATCATAATTTAAAAAATAACTTAGAATGTTGAAATTTTTACTAGTTATAGCCAAGTCATAAGACTAACGTTAACATCATGCCAAAACCAAGCTTTATAATTTGTACTGTGCGGTCAGAAAAAAAAAACAGAAAAAAATTACAAAATAAAATATGCTAGGTGCCATTTGAAAAAATGAAGTTATTCGTGTTTGAAGTTTTTAATCTTTGAATTTTTTTCTGAACGCCGTGTACAAATTATAAGGCTTAGTTTTAGCATGACGTTAGTCGTATGACTTGACTTGGCTATAACTAGTAAAAATTTCAACATTGTAAGTCATTTTTTATCGAAGTTATGTTTTTTTATAGTTTTAAAAACTGTAACATGCTTAGTTTCCATTAAACGTCTAATGTACCACTCAGTTTGAATGACCCTGTATATATATATATATATATATATATATACAAAATTTGACATTCCGTACACGAAGTTAAAATGCTTTTTCCCTGTACTTCATGTGATTTATATTTTACGAAAGCAAATTTTGCGCTTTACATATGTAGGTCACAGTATACGTTTGACATGAAATTTAAGAGCGTTCAAAATTAATTAATAAACTGCTTTGTGAAGTCTGTCTAGAGATTTAGGTTTGTAACAAGGAGATCTCTTAAATTTACTGAACCGTTTATTTCAGCATGACATTTCCTGATAATATTTAACAGAAAAATAGAGTATTATAAAAAATTTCCAGGAAATACAAAAAAAAAATTTAAATAAAAATGTATTCGACGTTTACCGTTGAAAGTAATAGATGGTTCAAACCCCAGCGCTAAAACATGACATTAAGCAACCAAAGTATTTTTTTACCTTCTTTAGGGACTTGGTGTTTGAACTATTTACTGTTTTCTTAATTAGTTTTGTTAATGTTTTGTAAAGTCCACTGAACATTGCATCAAACACTGACTAATATTTACTGGATCATAATATTACTCAGTATTTAAATTGGTTACACTGCCTTTAGTTTGTAGTTCTCTTTAGTTCTTCACGAAGTTAACTTTGTCAGTAAAAAGTATCGTATTATAAGAAATTTCTGGGCTAAAAGGCCGTGGTCGGTTGAATTTAGTTCTTGACGTTTCGTCTGCAGCTGCAGCAGGCATTCTCAAAGGTCGGTCGCTGCTGTTCGTCTCGTTAGAAGTGGGCATCGTTGCTGGAAACTTACTAACGACGAGCAGCGACGACCACTTCGAACGAGACGAACAGCAGCGACCAACCTTTGAGAATGCCTGTCGCAACTGCAGACGAAACGTCAAGAACTAAATCCAACCGACCACGGCCTATAGCCCGGAAATTTCTTAAAGAAAACGCGGGCCATGAAAGCCTACATTCAGAAGTATCGTGTTTGGACATTGCGATTTGTGTTATTTGCTGTGTTCTACAACACCGCCAATGTTTCCGGTTTTCTTCCTTTCAAAGTAATATTGATTAGGTTTCAATAATAAAATAATGTTTGTTAATTTTGTATAAATAAAAGAAACACTTTAATGTGAGGAAAATGCACAGGGTGGCAAAATAGTTAGAATATATAAATGGTTCATTAAGGACTAACTTGGACAATTCTAATTAGTTTGTGTATATACAAAGTATTTATATTATTTCATTCGCGAATATGAATTTGACATTATTATACCTTTAACTGGTAAAGGAAACAAGTACTTTGCTAGTTAAAATTAAATAACTTCTAACAAATAATTAACGTGATCGTTTGTAAAATATTAAAGAAGGATAATTGAACAGTATCCTTTTAATTTCTAGAAAATTATAATTCATATAACAGGCGGGCTGAAATGTTCGTAGGCTGACTTATAGATAGCGCTACTAGTATCAAATCCAATGATTTTTAGTTAGCCTTAACCTTCAAAAGACGCGTTTATAAACTTGACAGCTGCACTATTAGTATCCGACTTATAGCATTTTTAGTGAAAGAACTTTTGGATAAAAAGGAATTTCGTGTGTTAATAAAGCATTGCTTTTTGGCGAAAAAGAATACTGTTGACTGTTGAAAGCAAGGTTTGTCTTGATAAACATTACAAACAAGTCCAAAGACTTTGCACTAGGAAAATAAACCGTAGAAAAGTGGTTTGCTAAATTTAAACAAGGCGAAATGAGCACCGAGAACGATGCACGCAGTGGACGCCCCAAAGAGGCTGTTACCGACGAAAATATCAAAAAAGTCCACCAAATAATTTTTGATAACCGTAAAGTGAAGTTGATTGAGATAGCTGAGACCCGACCCTAAAGATATCAAGGGAACGTATTGATGGAATGATTATTAACAAAATGTTCGTTACTTTTCTGTCTATAGTAACATTATATAGGTATTGTTGGAGATTTGGTACATTTTTCAAATGTTGAAAACTATTTGCCATAAAATTTTTTTTTCCTCTAACATTTTCTGTAAATGACACAAGATGGGTAGGTTGAGAAGATCACTTATTCACGTGTTTTTGAAGCCTATTCCGTGAACGGAATTTCAACTAACAAACAAAAGACTTAGTCGCCTAAAATAAACAAAATCTTACCTCTTCTAAAATATCCATCTTAACTACGTCAAGGCCTCGTCGTGTCAAGAACACTCACTTCTTCTATTCAAGTTTTGAAGATAAAAACGAATGGAGAGAAATTGGTTTACGATTAAGTGATTACGGTCTGCTATGCTTTATAAAAATTCAGAGAACTAACAGGAGTTATATTTTCGTACTACTGATGAAATGCATTAAAATTAAAAATATAAAAACATGAAAACAAAAAAAATATTTATCTTAAACATTAATGAACCTTCAGTCTTCAATAAATGGAAAATATGCATAGATGCCATTTGGAATTTGTTTCACGGGCAGTTTCGACAGAAGCTATCGTTGGTTAACAGCGAGATTAGTAAATAGACACAGATAACGGAGTAAGCGCCATTTGTGGGACCTATTTGTGAACTAATTAATGTTTCAGATACACAAAAGTTAATGTGTTGATCTCGATGTAGACGCAATGAAAATTCACCTCACCATTTCAAGCCATTATCTCTAATCCTATCAAAAATTTAAACTGAAACTGATTTAATCTTTCAAATTAATTCCGCCATAGAAATGAAGGAAACTATTCGATAGAGTGACAATGATATATTGTTTTTGTTGTTTCAATCGTGGGTATTGTTTATAATAAATAAGAAAATTTAAATAAAAAGTAGTATTGTAATATAGATATGATTCTTCATTACATTTATTTGTTATGATTGCTATTGGAAAATATATATTCTCCAATATTTTTATTTACACTCTCAGAATCTATTAGATACATATTACTTCTATTCACTAGAAGATTCATATTTTTTTCTTCTTTCTGGCGTGATTTATTGAAAAGACCGGTAGTTTTGTTTTATTTTCAGGAAAACGCAGGAACGTGTAACGGCAAAGACAAAGCACTGAAAGCCTTACACAATGATGTATGGCCTATAAACAAAATCTTTTCGTGGCACTTCTGCTTGCCCAAAATGCCATATATTAGTATTATAATAAATCGTAATAATATGTGATATATAATCTTCTAACGAGCATAATGAAGAGGTTTAATATAGTTTTTTTTTCTACATAATCGATCAAATAGTTAATAGGAAATAAAATA
Source organism: Agrilus biguttatus (assembly GCA_963921985.1). Classification (NCBI taxonomy): domain Eukaryota; kingdom Metazoa; phylum Arthropoda; class Insecta; order Coleoptera; family Buprestidae; genus Agrilus; species Agrilus biguttatus. Next base: position 37,090,549 of record OY998119.1, on the reverse strand, counting down.
TAATATGAAAAAGTATAAAATCTACCGTTTTCACCGATCATTTTAATTTATAATAAATGTATCAAAAAGTTTTACGTATCTATGGCGCTAGAGAATAAGGTGGTCTGCAAAGTAATTGTGTGCATCTATTTCCTCTCGTGATACAAACATTTGAAATAACCTCACATCCAAATTTGTACGATTTATACTGGTAAGAATAAATAATAATAAATAAAAGATGCTGGTGCAAAAAGGAGCTTTATATAGAGTTGGAGCTAATATGAAAATTGGAAATTAAACATTAGAAGAAGTTGCCGACAAGGTCGATTCGCTTTTAACAAAAATATTTTACCTCTGTGCTCCCAAACTGTTAATTTGGAAATTCGAAAAAGATTATTTATTAAAATCGTATTTTTGGAGAACGCCACTGTACGGATGCGAAACGTGAACAGTAGGCCCGGTGAAAAAGGAAAAGTTAGAAGCGTTTAAGATGTGGTGTTATAGGTGGATGGTAAAACTATCGTGGATAAAAAAGATTAGAAATGAACAGGTATTAGAAAAAGAGGGCGTTATGTAAATCAATAATTAAAAGGAGAGGCAGGATGGTAGGAGACCTTTTGATACAGGAAGGGCTAGTTAGAGAAATATTAGAAGCAGAATAGCACTAAAGAAAGGCAAAAGAAAACATATAATAGATAAACTAAACTCGCTGTTATCTTGTTTATAGATTACTAAACATTCTAGTATCCAAAATTAATTTAATTCCGAATTAAACATCATTAAGCAAATATAAATTAATAATGGTTACAATATAGATATTGTAGAAGGAATACATTTCAAACAAACTAAGGTGAAATTTAGAACGGTGTTGTTTTCTGTCTTACAAACCATACATTAACTAAATACTACTTATTGTGCTATTAATTATGTAAATATAATCTAAATGCCATAAAAGGAACTTAGTAGCAAATTCTATCTATTTTTAACCTTTAAATTATCTTGATTGAACTAAGTAAGTAATTATGCTGGAATGGGGTAAATATAAATAATTGCTTCATTAGTTTCGTCTGGAAGTAAAATTTGTTGATACAAAATGGAGTATGTCCAATTCATTCATCAAGTTTTGAACACCTATGAAGGATATTAAGGCCAGCTGAAGAGTTTAAAGTGTACAAATAAAGAAATGATGTAAAAGTTTTTAGGAATATTGTTACGTTTTTACTCTAATCTCGAATATTTAACTCTCTCGACAAAACTTAACTATTTAACACAAATTCGATTCTACAAATATCATAAACACTTTTCGTCGTAAACTTCTCTTACTGTCAACTGCCTGTTCTCTGTCACCTGTCAACTATTCTCCGTCAACCGTCATTGTTCTAAATCGTCTATCGCTGTCGCTTATATAGTTTGATGGACGTTGCTAGATTACTCTCGAACCAAATAGACTGATCTAGTAGTTGTCTCGATTTTTCTAGAACTCGGCATGGGCAAACTCCACTCTATTTTTGTAATCGGCGCGGGTCAATTCCACCCAAAACGCCACGTCCGTCACAATATGTTTTCATTCTCGATGGTTTATATTATAATAAAAAAAAATGTATTATTAATAATTATTGAACCATTATGGAGTTTACGGAAAGCAGACAATAATATTTTAAAATATTAATTATGATCCAAATTTGTCGCAATATTTTAACGATTAATCATTTTCTATGGATTTATTTAAGATTAGATTAGAGTCCTGTTGGTATTTTTAATTATTCATTATACGTTTTAAGTTCTATAAACAATTTTCTAGAACAAGTATAAATATATTTTGTGAAAGTTTTTTATGTTTTTATATTTATTTTCTACGATAAATATATTTGGCTGGTTGGCGAATGTGTGAAAGTGAGATGACGGCAAACAGGCGTTCTCGCTCATAGGAAGTTACCACATGAAATAATAAAAACACTTACCGATCTGTTGACAAGATCATAAAGTAATTAGGTACTCACCGGGGTTCTTTCCGAACCCCTACCCCTCTGGACTACTTGCGAGTTAATCTCCATCGATCTAACAGAATCCGTTAATCAGAAAATCGTATTAAATACCTGTGATCATGAGTTTGCGCTCCCGCGCCTCCAGACGGGATACACACATTCTGGAGACCAACAGGGTAGGTCAAACCTTACCCCGTGCCGCTATAGCACCATGCCCACCCCACGCAAGGCAAGTCACCGTACTCTAGGCATCACCGGAGATATCTGTGTCTCTCCTGTACAATACTGGGGTGACAGATAGTCGTGGCACTTTAGCCATAATTCAACAACGAGCTCTTATAAACACAATGGCCGATGCTAACGTGTTAACACAATCAGTACTGTACACAATTTAAATAATACATATATAACCAATAATCACAGTAGTAAACCAATAATTTACTACACAAATTAGTTACGCATATTAAATGCACCTGCTACGCAACGCATCGCATCGCTACGCTCGTCAAAGCAACCGCATCGCATCGCTAGCAAGACTAATCAATGCGATCGTGCACGACGTCTATACACATACTGTATATTAGAAAAATGTTGCCCTCGCATTTTTCTATTCCTTGCTATATTTTTCAGTAGCCTTATATAACATAAACAAAACATGTGGGAATGCTAGTCGCCAGCCTTTACGACGTTAAAAATGAGATTCAAGGAAAAGCAAATACAAAGATGATAATTATTGAATATAATTTTGACACAATCATTTCTATTTATATTTCGTACCTTACATTACATTACTGAATCAGTTATTAACTATATTTATAAAGGCTGCAACTGTTATTATGTTTTGTGTTAGCTTTATTCCCATACTTTGTAAGGCCTTTAGCTGTTCATTCTTTATGTAAGTCTTCATTTCCGAACGATCGAAGTTAATTCTTTGCCTCACTGAAAACGTAATTGAGTACAGAACCATAATCTATAACATTTCAATGTAACTAATTCATCTAGTTAAGTTCGGCTCACCCACATGACGCTAAATTATTATTGTTTACATCATTTGGAGTTCGTTGCTGTACTGCACGATCATTTCGACTGGACCCCACACTCTGAAGTAAAAAATTAAAAATGTCCTTTCCTAGTAGGACCATTAAATTTATTTTTGCCCATTAAATATATATATATACTTGTAAATTTTGTTTATAATAAATTTTATAAGGATCTATGCTGTCCAACCGAAAATAGGTAATAGTTCCTTTATGTTTTCCTTTTGTTTACAAAAACTGAACAATTTTTTTTATAATTTTATAAATAATAGCCGTACATGAATATGAAAAGCGTTTGTTTTACTGATTCCGTCGAATTCTAGAATTAGTTTTGTTATGAAAAAGTACATTTTAGGCCGATATCAATTGTAGGAAGGATACTTCTTTTATCCTTTTACAAAAATTTATTATCACAGCATTTGAACCTAGCATTTGAACCTAGGTTTACTCGCTTATCTAACTTTACCCGTAACATTAACACACACAGATAGACACATGGGGAGTTACAACTCATATCAAAAGCAATTTACAGTAACTGATATGTGGTATAATATAATTGTACTGTTGTGTAGTTTAATTTTTAATCCCTCACGTTTAAAAAACTTGTCATAGTTTCTTTGGATGTGCCTTAAATTGTATATTTTAATTAATGGTTAAAAGACATAGCATCCCTGCATCTGTCATACTTAAAAATTTCCCAAGCTTGTTAAGGACATTTTATTTATTTTCTTGCGAATATTAAAACCTTTTTTTCTTCTTCGGGTTTTCCCTGTATCGTTTTTAATTTGAAAATGTCGCAAGCAGTTCTAAATCTACCACGCTTTATTTCAACTGAATTCCTTGGTTAGTGAATGTGCGCTAGCAATTTTTTTGTGTGTAGGTCGGTAATCGATTTTAACACAAAAATAGAAATATATAGTCGGTATTTGCGTTTTCGTTGTTATTCGCTGGTGTACTGGTTTCTTTTGCGTAATCCACTAATTTGATACCATCAATAATTGTCCATCACGTGAGAGATTGATTGAAACGACGTAATCTCGAGAAAACATTTATCAGAGGACGGCAGATAAATTAGTCGGAAGTTTGACAAAAAACAAAGAGACAGTACAAAACCTTGGAACATTCAAATTTCTTTTTTTTTAATGTTGCGCTTTACAAATTACGTGACGCAACTAGTTCTAGAATGTTTTTACAATCATAAACATAAGTAGGTAAAGTACACCCTGATGTTCCCCAATTTCCAATTTATTTAGTCTAATCTTAAAAATTACCAAATCTTCATTAACGGCCGAAGGACGCCCACGTCGTTGTTCATTACGCACATTTGTGCTCTCACCCACTTCCTTACCATTCCATCACTCATAATGTTTTGTCCGTAAACTGGACAGATCTCAGATCTCACGATGAATATCAATCAGCTTTGGTCCTTCAGCACTAGGAATCGTATAACAGTCGTCGGGACGATTATCGGAGGTATCTTAAACACTCAGTAAACAACGACCGCAGCGCCGCGGCGGCACAATTTCAAAACGGTACTTACTTAAAAAACATACTTCGTACGAGCTGGCAGTCATAAAAACTAGCCAGATAATTACCCCGAGGTACTTCACTGACTTTTGTGTCTGGAGTTTCTGTCCTCGAAACTCGAAGAGGGCAGGTTTTATTCCACAATGACTTCTGTCTTCTTCAGGTTGATAGAATGACCAAAAACGAGCTACATTAGTGTCAATTTCATATTGGGGCACGTGTGGCTAAAACATCTTATTCTTTAATATTAATTTATCACCCTGTATATGTCGGTAGTTTAATTTAGAGAGTATGATATAGGACAGCCTTGCGTTGATAATACATACATTAGAAGTGGGTAAAAAGTTTTACTGATTATCAAAGTGAGTCTCATTTAAATATATTTATGTATTTGGTGTGTTTTTGCTTATAGCTTAAGGCGGGTTCAAATCTTATTGTATTGTCTCGGCGAAATTTGAAAGTTACTGAGAACATTCAGATATTAAAAGTTTGTTTGGGTGTAAAAAGGAAATATTTTTAAAATAGGTTCCTAACACTCTTTATGAAATGGTAGGTAATCAGGAAAAAACAACCATTTACTATGAAAGCTTTTAGTGATAAGATAAAAAGAGTGAGATGCCACAATAAACAATATTTATAATAGGGAAAGCACAATTAACAAATGACGTACGTATTAGATATCTGGTACTAACCATCTGTATAATAGTTTTACAATAGTACTGACCTTTAAATTCTCAAAAACAAATATAAATATAAAGACGCAACAGTTGGAACAAAAAATATAAATTTAATAAAGAACCCCGTCTACCTATACATATCATTATTGAACTGTTATTTTTTTATGCTTAAGGTGATTTTTTGTAGAACGAAGTAAAACATTCTGAAAAAGGTATAGAGTATATTTGCTACAGGGGAGGATATTCTAATTTCGCTTTCCATTGGTATCTAACGGGAGATTCAAAATTGTAGTACATGACCTTTCCTTAATATATTCAACAATAAATCGATAGGGTTAACCTTGTATTCTGATATCAAAACATTTGCATGTTTCTTCTACAACATTTTTGCTGTCGTTCTTAAATACTCGATTTATTTACTAACCCTGAGCTGATTATTACGATTTTGTAGTTACTTTCGTGAATAAAATAGATTTCGCTTTTTTTATTTTTTAAATCAATGATAACTACCTTAAAAAATCTGGTTCGTTTTAAATTAAAATATGCAACGCTATGTTTTAAGTAGTTAAAAATAATCACTATAAATAAAATACACTGGTGATGAAATCTCAACTTTTTATTGTAATGCACTTAACAATTGTTTCGTCAAAATTTGGCTTCTTCCGAATTGTGGCTATATATACAGAATTATTATTTTATTTTTTATATAATTTTATTTAAACATTCGAACGGTTAAATAAATTAAAAATTTCTACAGAGATAAATTAGGGTACAGCTCCATATTTTACGAAATTATATATTATAATTTTCTATAAAGGAAACATAAGTTTGTATCAAATTATAAAGTTACAATACTGAAACATATACGAACATTTATGGTTTAATAAAATATGAAACCCCTGTAAGCCATAGAATAACGTTATTTAAAATTCAAATAAAAAATTTAAGACGAAAATGTATTAGGTACTTTTCTCCTTGAAGAATCGGTGGTATAAATAGATTTAAGGTGTATTACTTATTCCATTACATTGTACATACATACAATATGCCTTCCCTCACCTCTTTATCATGAATTTTAAAATTCATGGAATTCAGGGTAATACTTTAGAAAAGCTTTCTAAGTTATATAGAATTACTTTTGTGAAATATCTCTTACATTAACATCTACGGTTTTACGAAAACTTACAAAGGAAACCGACTAAATTCAAACATGTCATTTTTCACATGCTGCCCTATTTTTTCCCATCGCGAAGCGCCCCTGTCGCGAATTTTCGACTGTCCCTCTTCGCTCCGTCTCCCCGTACCTGTTGAGCGTACGCGCCATGACGTCTTGCGCCGCGACGTCGTCACAAGAACAGTCTGTCCGCGACCCCTTTTTGCTATGTCAGGAACATGAGGGATCGTATCGAGGAAACCCAAATCGCGGTCAGTTTTCGTGTGTGCCCTTCCGACATTCCGTAGTTGAGTTTTAATCGCGATACTGTCCAAAACGTGGACATTTTGCGGTCACCGGCCGAGAGGACATGAGTCAAAAATGTCCTCCGGCATGGGTCCCGCTAGTTGCTGGGTTACGCACAAGAAGCTAGAGTCTTGGGCAAGGGCGGCCAAGGCTAGGGCCCTTGGCTCCAGGAGTTCCTCCCAAACCGAAAGCAATAATAGCACCAGCAGCAATAACAGTCTGGAGGTGAGTAAAATGAATGTGAATCTTATAGTAATCATGGCGGTTAATAATAAAAACACCCTTTCAGGAGGCATAAATAAATCATTACATCACATTACTGTAATTCTACTCTTTTTACAATAGAAAAATGTCTTTGCATTTTCTTTTTTATTTTAAACTAGGTACTTAATTTAAATTCCTTTGAAAAAAAAAACAGATATATATTATTATATTAGTAGACTATTTTCATTTTCAGGCTCAATCTAAATAGTCAAGATTGAAGTTCATTAAAAAAATTGCTGTATTTTTCTGTTTTGTCCTTTACGTAAATATAAATGAAAAGGTGTTTATAGCCCTTTATTTTTAATGTTTGGAGGCCACATGGTGTATAAAATTAAACATAAATGTTTTTTCTATTAAAGTTGATTGAGTAAGATTGGTGGTATCCATTATCTCAGCTGGTGGCGATTGTTTATGTCGAGGTGCGTAATAATTTATCGTGACGTCAGACGATAGCAACAAATCGATAGTAGTCCGTGTTTCCCTTTTAGCTACGCTTTTCTAACCTCTGAAATTGTGCGCGTATTGAAATTGATTTCACTCACGTTCCAATTGGAACAGTTAGAGATGACAGTACCTTACTAATTTTTCGATAAACTGCGTACTATCTGATTAAGGTAGCTTCAACAATTCATCTAAAGATTGACAATATTGTACCATATTTAACCACTGAAACAAACCCTTTCAATAATTCTAAACAAATAAGCAGATAATACAAAATTAATATAATAGTAGTACCCCACTGAAAAAAAACGACATTACTTAGGAATATGAATTTTTTGTTGTTGCCTATTAATTTTTGAATCATGTAAAAAGTAGGGAAAAGACATTCTTGAAATCACATACATATAACTATTTCTTTAGTAAATCGGGTTTAAATTGATGATATAAAATGTGATACTTCAGTGTTGTTATGATTAAATTAAGCTTTTCAAATATTCGTTAAAATCATGTAATTATATAATCTTATCTGAAAATTCAGAACTAAATCTTTCAATCATATATAGTAAAACTACATAGTTTTCTAATCATGAGCATACTTTTAAAGTTAATGAAACAAATGAATGATGTATAATTCATAAAGTTTCGAACTATTGTTAACGGTAGAAGACATGCTTTTATCTTTTCGTTAAATGCTACAAACTTATATTTGCGTTTCATTATTGTTTTCTACTGGAAAATAGTTTACAGTTTAATAAAAATTTGCAAAACAGTTCTAAATCATGAATTAATAATTTATTTCTATATATAATATTCTTTAATTGGATCTATGACAAACAGTTTTTTTCAGTCAATAATCAACAAATTCTGATTTAGGAATATTAATTATTTTCTTGAGGATAATATTATTCTCAATCGAGGGGAATTAATGACGTCATGTACTATAAGTCCTCTAAAATATAAGTATAAATAAAAGTTAGCAGACTGTAAAAACAAATTGTCCACAAAGTGCCATTCACAACAGGTTGAGAAATAACTGTATGTATACCGAAATAGTTCTTGTGGTTCGATATTTCGTTCTGTGATTTTCTGTGTTATTATTCAACAGCTTTATCAATTAAAAACAAAGTTGTTTTAGAAAAATTGATAGTTCTTATGTGATTCTTTCATGCAACAAACCATTATTTTTAGTTGCATCTGAAGAAACCCTAAAGGAAGTAAATTAATTATTGTTAATGCACTGAAGGAACATTTTAATGTGTAATTTTATTTTCTCTTGCTATTTGAAAACTATACTTAAATCAGTTTCACTTTCGTCGCCCTTTTTTTGAATACAGGGTAAATAAACAAATAGTTTATTTCAACACCAATGTTTCGCCTTTTGGTGTCTTAACAATGAGATGCCCTGTATACATGCTCTGTGCATACAGTGAATAGATATTTTAAATTTATTTCCGTGTGTTTTTCTTTATTCTATTGATTTCCGGCATTTTGTTAATTAACATTTACGCAATCAGTAAATACTCCATTTTTTGTTTCAGGAATTCAATGTTGCTAAGGAGCCACATAAGATTCAACCTCCCCAAAACAATTCAGGGCAGGCCTTGACTGCGGAATTGATGAAGGCTCCTCTCGACTTGTGTCAGAATTCGGGAAACGCTCCACTCCTTCAACATCAATCAAAGTCCTATCCTGGAGGACAACCTCCACTCTGCAGAACCCCAAGCGTTTCCTCGCAGAGCAGTTTAGAAAGCAGCGCTTCAAGACAGGTAAGAAATTAATTAGAGAATTTCAAGGTAAATAATAATTTCAAAGCAAGCTGATTTTATTTAACTACAGTATTCAATAAACTCTAGAAATTGTAATTATATCTTCTCATTCTTGGTTTGCAGACGTTTCTTCTCTAATTTCAGCAGTAATACAACATTTATCCTATAAATACGTACCCAAATTTGCGCTTAAAGTAGAAATTTATATATGTATTTCTAAAGGAAACAAAAAAAGAAAAGAAATGTTTAAACAAAACTGTTTATTTGTCGACAATTGTTTCGACTTCTAAAATGTCATTTTCAAGAGTACAATGGTAAGTAACTAAGGCTAAGGTGTTAAACATGGGCTGGCTTTTATACATAAATAAATTATAAAGTGCGGTAAACAAAAACCAGTTAGAGTTGTGTGATTATTAATGGTGTGTTGTATATATTTATTTCTTTTTTATTATTAACTTAATTTTTACAATTCAGGGTGGAATTTTGTATTTCCAGATTTTCTAGCAGCGTGAGTTTTTTACCTTTTGATTAAGTATGTAGTAGTTTTACGTTACTAGTATCTATGTTATGGTTGTTTGTGGTACACTGTTCTGCAAGGCCTGTTGTGTATTTTTTGTTTTAATAAAACGACCACTCTGACCTATGTAAATAGCATCACAATGTTCGCAATTTATTTGGTATTGTCGAGAAATAAACAGTTTTGTTGAAACATTTCTTTTCTTTTTTTGTTTCCTTTATTAAAAATGTTTCATCAAGAATACACCAGTGAAAGTTTAAATATGTATTTCTGTTTTACTACTGATTATGGATTGAGTTGGTCTATTAATACCGTATGGAAGTAAATTCAAACAGAATCCTTGTCAAATTTTTGTTGAAAACAATTTGATTGATTTCTGAATTATGAAAGCTTTATTAGTATCAGACATTTTTGTGATAGAAAAGGTTAATTTCGTTTTGAAAATACATGTTTTTGTAAAAAAAAACTGTGGGCAGAATTGAGACCTACATTATTGCAATTCTATTTCCCATACACTTATATGTTCAGCAGTTATAGAATCTGGACAGCAAAGTGCATAAGTAAATATTAGTTAAGTAAATAAGTCAGGATGAAAAAAGAAGTAGATGCAGAAAACAAGGGATTTAGTTGACTATAAGAAGAAATAACCTCACGAACCTTTAATTCGGAAATTCGAAAAATATTATTTATTAAAATCATATTTTTGGAGAACGCCATTGTACGGATACGAAACGTGAACGGTAGGTCCGGTGGAAAAGTTAGAAGCGTTTGAGATGTGGTGTTATAGGTGGATGGTAAAACTATCGTGGATAAAAAAGATTAGAAATGAACAGGTATTAGAAAAAGAGGGCGTTATGTAAATCAATAATTAAAAGGAGAGGCAGGATGGTAGGTGACCTTTTGATACAGGAAGGGCTAGTTAGAGAAATATTAGAAGCAGAATAGCACTAAAGAAAGGCAGAGGAAAACATACAATAGATAAACTAAACTCGATGTTATCTTATTTACAGATTATTAAATATTCTACTATCCAAAATGGATTTTAATACCGAATTAAACATCATTAAGAAAATAGAAATTAATAATGGTTACAATATAGATTTTGTAGATGAAACACTATTCAAACTAATTAAGTTGAAATTTAGAACCATGTTGTTTTCTGGCTTACAAAGCATAGATATACTAAATACTACTTATTGTGCTATTAATTATGTACCTAAAAATATTAGTAATAAAATCGTAAATAAGTTATGTAAATATAATATAAACGTCATGGAAATTAACAAATGTTATTTACGATCACTAACAAGCAAAAAACTTCAAAACGTGGTTTTTATGAATTGCATTTTAAGGATTGTTCTGCTTCGTACATAAGAATATCTACCAGATCCATAAAAACTCGCGTTAGTGAATGTGAAAAAAAACATAGTAAAGTAACTCAAAGTAACTGGCTTGGGATAATATTGAAATTCCAGATATTGAAAACAAAAATAATGTACTAACACTTTTCGAAAACCTATAAATTAAAAAAAGGCTTAAAGACAAAAACAAGATTTTGGTCAGCAATCAAAATGAATTATGCTCAAACTCCACCCCACTGTGATTGTCTGATCTGTGAAATTTACCGCTGTAATGTCACCGTAATTTAAGCTATTTAAGGATTATACATATTTTGTCTAGTGCTCTAGATCATTCGGGAAGTCACCGGTTCGAACCCGGGTGCGTCTGCTCCGCTCCAAGTTTCTTATAGTTTGCTTGGATCACTTAGGCAAATGCCTGGGGCAGTAATATTTCACAGATAATCTTGCACTTCTCTTCTGTCATCATTTCGTCCGTTTCATCTATCTCTCCCTAACCACACCACACACCCATTCCCACGATTCCTGAAAGGAGGCTGAAGCGGCCTTACGCCCTGCCCTCCGGCTTTGCACTACAGTGTAGGTCTGAGGGACTGCCCGCCCACCAGTACGTGCATCTGGTGCGAATGAAACACAAAAAGGTTGTCTTCTCAGTACGGTATTAATTACTCTTTGATATTGCCCCTAGGTTGAAACAGTTATAGGAGAAATTTTTAAACATATGTTGAAACTAAAGTACCATTTACTTTATTAGTTTATATAGAATAGATTATTGTTTTTAAATAGTTAAGGATGCGGGATGTTGATATTGGTTTTGAGGCGTGTGTTCGACCAGTTTTCGGACTAACGAACTTCTGATTATTTGTTTTCTATCTCATTTATCGTTGTGTAGTATTAAACTTCATATTTTTAAACTTTAGCGACTAAATAAATATATTGATCTGAAATACGTGTATGTAACATATATATTGTTAATGAAATTGAATTCTGGCTTGGCTCTTGGTGGAACATGTTAAATAATTAGAAAAAGAAAACACTTGGTATAGTTCCACAAATTTTATTAAAATGTGACAATATTGTTTCGGCTTTTATGCCACTATTAAAGTGAATAATATTATAAATTTAGGGTGTATTTATTTACGAAAGGTTAGAAAGTAATGCCTACAAAGCTGAAATATACACGTACCTAAATAAGTATGAAAATGAGTCTATCAAATGAGAAAATAAGTCTATAATGAGTCCATCAAATACAATGTTTTAACTGTCCAGCTATTTATTTAGGTCAAACAGGTCGCTAATTAAGGATACGTTTTAATGAACATAAAAAATTAATTTTAAATTGTAAAAAGAATTATAGGTTTAGCTGATCACTGTATAGAAAATAATAATTTCATTGAAATTAATGGTTTAAAACTTTTACATGGTTGAAATAAAAGGAAAGGCCTAAATTTATTAGAAATTTTAGCAATAAATAAAGCAATAACAGAACAACAACAGGTAAAAAATGACCAGACTGATTTTTTGGGTCTTCCCCTTTATTAAATCTAGCTATTAGGACAAACCCGTAATTTCTATTTTATGTGGATAGGTACGTGTATATTTCTAACCTTTCGTACATAAATACACCGTAAATTTATAATATTATTTACTTTGATAATGGCATAACTGCCGAAACAATATTGTCAGATTTTAATAAAATTTGTGCAACTATACGAAGTGTTTGTTTTTTCTAATTATATATATTGTTTTCAGAGGAGGCATGCGTCATTTATATTGTCAGTACAAGCATTATGGAAATGCGTTTGGCTCATATCAGTTTTTATCTTTACAGTGATGGTTATTATCTACTGTTTAATTGCTAATCAATCGACAATTCTAAAAATATGCTAATACTAAAATCTAATGACATCATCTCTTCAGTATCTACGAGGTAATTTTTACGCGTAGATTTTCGCATTAGTATTAAAATACAGAATATCGAAAAGAAATAACATAAAGTAATAATATAAAAAATAGATTAAAACGCCTTGTAACACTACAAACAATGTTTATTGGTAGTAGTCATTCTCAATGATAATAGTAAACTAACATTAAAACTAAAACTTAACCTTTTTGTGTTTCATTACCACCAGCTACGCGTGTTGGTGGGCGGGCAGTCCCTCCGACCTGCTTACACTGTAGTGCAAAGCCGGAGGGTAGGGCGTAAGGCCCTCTTCAGCCTCCTTGCAGGAATCGTGGGAATGGATAGGTGGTGTGGTTAGGGAGAGAAAGATGAGACGGACGAAATGAAGAAAGAAGATTTGCCTAAGTGATCCAAGCAAACCACAGAACTTGGGCCAGAGCAGCCGAACCGGGGTTCGTACCGGCGACCTCCCGAATGCTAAGCAATGATCTAGAGCACTAAACCACGCCGCTCGGTTAAGATATACCTAAATATATTCTAAAAAACTACATATAACTTATTGAAGACTATTGAAAAGGGGGTTGTTGGTGAACGGCAGGTCAAATTTCATCAAAGAATCGCTGAATTTATGAATGTAAATACACTGGTAAACTTTTAGGACGATGTAATTGTGACAAGATTTTAATAGTTCAGTGTTGTGATCTATACTATGTCCCGTGTTTAAGGCATGGTATGCAACTGCAACTGCAACAATTCCCTGTTCAATAATCTTCAATAAGTTATAGGTAGTTTTTTAAAATATATTTAGGTATAATCTTTTTTTAATCTTAGTTTACTATTACCATTGAAAATGACTAAAAAAGGCGTTTGAATCTATTTTTTATATTATTCACACTACAAGTCAATCGGTACTCATCCGTACCTCTAATTATATAAAGTAATAACTTGGGTATAGTACAATTATCATTGTAAAACTAAAAATGACTAAATAAAAGTCTTTATTAGGATGGTTAATTAATAATTTTCTTTTGTTATAAGACACTAAGCAAGGTTTTTTATGTTGATATTTCGTCAATAGAGTCAAAAATAGTGTGTGTATTTTGGATTTTCAGTAAATGATAACTAAATCAAATATAGAAAAAATACACACGTTTTTATGTTGCAAATATTTTTTACACAAGGTAATAAAAAGTTTATTTGTAACTTTAAAACATGTGTATTTATTTTTATATTTGAAATGGAGTTAGAAAATATAAAAGCCTCAATTTTTAAAATGATAATTAAAATTGTCTATCCACCTTAGGTAAGGATTGATCGCTATTTGGCCATGTAGAGAAGTTTTATGTCGGATAAAATAAAAACCGATTTGTTTCTCAAAATTTGTAACCCATTAACAACGATACTATTTATCATTTTTTCAAAAATTCTGAATGGGGTGAAAAAAGTTGTTTGCTTTCTGGCAATGCATCCCAATACGTGATTTCTTTATTTATTAACAAATAATGTTATATAACAATATAATAGTTCCATATCTACTTATTTCTTTTTGATTTTTTTTGTTTTTTTTTCTTATTTTCTTATCTGTCACTGTTCTGGCAAAAGAAATGCGTATTTTTTATTGGCCCAATGTAATTTTTGCTTATATTTTTTTCCATCATTCTTTTCATTTTCCCCTCACAAATAAAGCCACCACGTGTCTTGAATACACCCGTTATCGTGTACCAGACGCCACGTGACAATATCAATTCTTTAAAACGGTTTGAAGATCACTTTCAATTAAAAACTCGATCCTAATAGAAAATATGTCGGTAAGATCACAAAAGGAACGACGTCGTTGTCTTGTTTTCTTTTGTATGAAAACGTTTATATTTGGTTCTTTATTTCAATTATCAGATAGAGTCTTTTAAAGCCTTTTGAGTGCACGTGGATGGCATTTAATAAAAAATGTTGGAATGTAATATTTGCCTCCTAAATTTAAGAAGATAACAAGAGATGAAATTTGACATTAAAACAAAGGAATGTATATTTGTATTTTAAATTACAAAATGTTATATTTTTTTGGGTTGGTGTTAAGATATTCTATATATTTTGCCATCTTCGGGCTGAAGATATTTAAACGTCAAACTGTACACAATTTTTTTATGTTTCATGAAATATATTAATTATTCTTAATAGTTTCGATCATTACTTGATGAAAATCTCCAAACAAGTAGATTTTCACAAATTTTATTAAATCATGTAACATGTTTCGCTAAACATTGACTTTATCAGACATGCGAGTATTTATTACTAAACCTAAAGTAAAAAAAAAACTTTTTTGTGTTTCATTCCCACCAGTTACTCGTGCTGGTGGGCGAGCAGTCCCTCCGACCTACACTGCAGTGCAAAGCTGGAGGGTAGGGCGTAATGCCCTCTTCAGCCTCCTTGCAGGAATCGTGGGAATGGATGGGTGGTGTGGTTAGGGAGGGAAAGATGAGACGGACGAAATGAAGATAGAAGAGAAGTGGAAGATTATCTGTGGAATATTACTGCCCCTGCAAAACCTAGTGTTGCGTAACAGTACAAATAGTTGACTAATATGGGTGGAAATACATTCAAAATAACTTTATTAGGGGGGAATTATTACCATCATATATTTGGTCGTTCAGTATTAAATTGAGTTTTTGATATTTATTTATTTATTTATTTATTTACTTATTTATAAAATTTCCAGTAAATTTAATTTTTGATCTATTACATTTGTGTAAAATTCATAATTTATTTACGTGATACTTTAGGTATACTCGCATGTCTGATAAAGCCAATCAATGTTTGGCGAAACATGTTACATAATTTAATAAAATTTGTGGAAATCTACTTGTTTGGTGTTTTTATTCCTCAAATATTTATTATTTTATTACTATAATTTTTATTCAAATTAACCATAGTACGAATTTTACATTCTAATCAAAACTAAAACAAATATTAATTTAGCGTATTAAATAACAGAAAAGCAACACTTGTAAAAGTTGTGGAAATATAAAAGTGATGAAACCATTAATAAATTTAAGAATAACATAATTTTGCCATCATCCTTTGTTAATCGTCTACTACATGTTAGATTCATTCAAGAGATTATTACCTAATCTTGTTTTCTAACTTTTTTTATCTTTATGTGATACCCAATCGTTTGGTACCTATAGCATCGTAGAATGTGATGGATGAAAGTTTTTACGCTTGCCACGTAAAAGCAATTGTATTAGAACTTCGGTAATAAAGAAATTTGGTAATTTTCAAGGCAGTTTTATTTATCATAAAACTGATAGCCGCTTCAAAATCTTAATTTCCTTTTTTTATTCCTTTGAAAAAAAAGTTCTTATTTCTATTTTTTATAAGGAAATTTGATATTAATATAATAAAATTAGTAATAAAACACTTGAAGAGTTTCACTTATCTATTTACATTGCTTTGTAAAACTCTCCAAGTGTTTTCTTACTAATTTTATTATTAATAATCATGTTTCACCAATAGTTAACGGTAAATACTTTTAATAAATTTGATATTAATAATTCTCAGAAGAATCTATGCGATAAATAACTCTAAACTTCCTTTCTTTCTTCATCTGTAATGTAACCCTTAGAAAGAACATTGAGTTGTCATATTCCTAATTGGTTTGCATGTCCAACATCTATTTCAGTTGCCTCGGAAATTCTATTTGACAAGGAAATACCTTTAATAAGAATGTTTAAAGATGGCGATACACTATAGCTTACTTGTTATTAAACAACCCCTTAAGTTTACAGGGTTTATTGTAAATATTTATTGTTTTCTTTCCAGGGACATAGGGGTTCCTCACCTCAAATACGTACTTATGCTCCAGATGGAAAAACCAAAGCTGTTCAACATCACGAAGCAACATATTCTTCTAGCTATCCCCTTCACAGTTCTAGTCGTTCACCATCCCCATTGCGAGCAGCTTCCCTAGATATTAGATGTAACTCGCCAGGATACGTAACCGTTGGTGGAGAAATCCGTACACCCTCCCCATCTCAGTCCAGTTTAACTTCCCTTACAGGGGGATCAGCTAGCTCTACTTGTAATTCACCAGCGTTACCGCCTTCTCCAAGAAACGCCAATTTGGGAAGGTAAATACTTTTTATCACTAATTATAAAAATAAGTAACTACTAATTCGTAGAGATTTCCAAATGTGTATGTCTGTAAATAAAATAATAAAGGGTTTTTACGTCAACTGGCCGAAACACATATTTGTAAATTAAATTGTGTGTTTGTAATGACTATTTTTAATTTTATTTATTACCTTTTTATCTTCTACTTTCTATTTCGTATTTTTGATGATTTTGTAAATTGATTTTAAATCAGCCCTCAAACACAATGGAGCCCTTTATTTTCCAGTTTCTTTCAACCCCATATTTCATTTTCTTTTAATGGGTCAGTAAATACAGACAGTGTAATGAACGATATCTCTAGAAATATGCCCGTTATTGTGGGATTCTGTAATGCTAATAAACGTTCTTTTCTAATAAGGACGTAATTAACAACAGATGGCGTTCACTGCCCTGTCTGTGTTTATCCATCGAACGCTCTATAAAGGTAGCGGGTAGGTTGGTTGATGTCTACCGAGCGGCGTGGTTTAGTCTCTCGATCATTGCTTAGCATTCAGAAGGTCACCGGTTCAAACCCGGGTCAGGCTGTTCTGTCCAAGTTTTCCGTGGTTTCTTTGGATCACTTAGGCAAATGCTGGGGCAGTAATATTCTACAGATAATCTTTCACTTCTCTTCTGTCTTCATTTCGCCCGTCTCATCATTCTCTCCCTAACCACACCACCCATCCATTCTAACGATTCCTGCAAGGAGGCTGAAGAGGGCCTTACGCCCTACCCTCCGGTTTTGCACTGCAGTGTAGGTCAGAGGAACTACCCGCCCACCAGCACGACTAGCTGGTGGGAATGAAACACAAAAAAGTTTTTTTGTTTGGCTGGTGATGAACTGGCCTTCGTCTACATTACAGTCTACATCCAGTATCGGAGATGGAAGGACGTCTGAAGAAGATCACCACTCGTGCTAGCGAAACGTTAAGAAGCAATTTTAGCCTTTAGCCTTTAGACCCGAATCAGGACCACCAGCTCTGTCCTAATGATTTAAAAGTCTGACAGTTTCGTTAAAATAACGACCAAGAATATATTTTTATTTTTGTTTTTGTAAACGGTTTTATTGCGTCTTGTCACTAGTTTCTTCACATGTGATTTTTATAGAATAAGTTTTGATGCGCAGCACATTTTTGATGATCAATCGAGCATCGAGACATTCTAGAAATAAATTATTTTTATTTAGGTGCCTATCGCCACTATGTATACCGTCAAGGGGTCACACTCCCGAAATGACTTCGACTGTTCCACCTGCCAGCCCATTAGGGGCGATTCAACCCGATTTATACACCAAAAGGGACGGTCCATTATTTTTAGAAGGAAGTCCCAAGTCGGGTCCCTCACTTGGTCGCCTCCACTTTAGAGTGAAGTACGATTTCGACAGAAGCGATCTAACGGTTCATTTAATAGAAGGTAAAATAAAATTTTATTGAGCAAAACTAAAGAATTGCAACGACACTGAAACTCAATAAGATGTATTAATTAACGACAGCCAGAAAGTCCATGAATAATTACGATACTGAAACTTTTCGTTATTTTAACTTGATATTCAAAAATTGACAATAGCGTGAGTCTTATGCGGTTTTAACACGAACGCCTATTAAAAATAAATCGTCCAATTTATTAACCTGTAATACCAACAGAACAATATGTTCTTAGTTATAATTTTGTCGAAAATACCATACGTGGGTTGCGTTTTCAAACTTATTTATTCTCGTCAGCTTGCCATGGATAATTCCCACAAAATACTGATGAACTGAAACTACTGCAGGTTAAAAGCGAGATTAATGAATCAAATTATATTTATCGATGGAGTAACATGAATATATCATTTTTTTTAAATTATACACAATATCAGGCCCTAACTGAATGTTATCACATAATATAAATTAAATTGATCATAAACTATCATAAAGCGTATATACGAGGATGGATCAAATATAAATGAGCCTTTGTTCATAAAACATTTATTTTGAAAAGTTTAACAAAAACACAAATTTATCTAAAAAAAAAATTGGATTGAAAAGCAGGGCGGGGGTGTCTATCCAGTTGCGCACAAACGCCTCCACCTTTTCATCGGTCTGAAATCGCTAATCGCTCACCTCTTAGTGGTTCCTTGAGGGGCATAGTTCTGAGCTATATGGAGTGTGTTTCAGCTGAGTCCAGTACATTTCACCGATTTGGGCCTGCGTTAAAGCTACGGTATGAGGACCAGCGTTATCGTGCAAGAGTAACACGGCACGAATGGGGTGCATCCTCCTTTTTTGATGATAAGCAAGTTTTACCTGACTGAGAAGGTTACAGTAGTATGCTGCATTAATGGTTCTTCGGTCGTGCAAAAAATCGACTAATCCCAAAAAACCGTGGCTAAAACTTTGCCTGCAGACAGACGTGTTTTCGGCTTAACTGGGTTTGATTCATCTTTGCGCCGTCACTCCATGCTTACTAGTTTTGATGTTGGAGTGTAATGGTGTACCCACGTCTCATCGCAGGTTACAATTTTGTGCAAAAAAATTTCACCTTCTCTAAATCGAGTGAGAAGCCTGAGAAATGCGAACTCGAGCAGCTTTTAGATCTTCACTTAGAAACTTTGGAACCCAACGAGCTGGCTGAAATTTTTCGGAATCACAAGTTTTTCGTTATAATTGTGTGAACACTTCCATAGCTGATGCCGAGTTCACGGTCCCCTTCAATAAGGTTTCTAACGCGTGCAATGTTAACAGGCGAAATGCTGGTGCACGGACGACGAGGATGATATATAGTTTCGACACGATTACGCCCATCGTTAGATTCTTTGTACCAAACTTTTACACATGGCCACTAAAGCGATTCATTTCCGAATTATGCTTCCAATCTGCGCAAAATTTCACCTGGTTTCACGTTTTTACGTGTAAGAAATTTAATATTGATTCGTCGCGCAACGCAGATATGCTCCTCTTTTTCACGGATTGTGATAGCTATTAACCAAGCGAACGCAGCAATACAATACGTTGTCTGCGTGCCGCCTAATATCCCCACTTAATAAGTTCCTAACGCCCAGATGCGCCATGAACAACTATCCGGCGCGCAATTTAAAAAGGGTTGTTTATATTTGATCTACCCTCGTATACTGAAACTACAAAAGTTTTTATAACATAACAGCAAAACTCGATTTTGAAGGCACATCAGCAAAACTGACATTCTTCGTCTTGATTTCACTCTCGCACGTCACTACAGAGGAAGAACATTTAACTGGAGAAATATTTATTTAAACAAAATATGAGTAAATTAAACACTTGGACTGGACATTCCTCTCATTTAATAAACAATAAACATACTTGCAATAAAAACAACATTAAATTATTAAATCATTTACAGGGCGGAAAAATTTTAGATCGATTTGAAATTTTAGAAATTAATAAAGCTGTTTTGTCTAACAAAATATTATCCAACGACCAAGTACAATTCGGTATTAACCCCCTCTTAGACCCTAAGTTAATAGATCATAATGTGTAGGAATATTTAAACCAAAATTATTGTAAGTCTCTTCAGTAATGTAAATACTCCTGATGATGCTCTAGCAAGGCGAAATGTACATAGAGTAATCAATAAAATAAAGTGAAACTCCTCCAAGTGTTTAATGTACTCATATTTTGTTTAAATAATGTTTCACCAAGAGTCCATGGCGAATTACTTCCGCAATATTTATTTATATAAATGATAATAATTGTTACCAAATCTTATAATTAATCTTTTTCTATTGATAAACAAAATATGCGTCTACATTAAAATTACTTAATATCGTATGTTTTTGTCCTTCAGGAGTTTTTTATTTTCCATAGCTCACAATTTAGCAACAAGTGACCAAGGAGGTTTCAACGATCCATACGTGAAACTGTCCATAATTTCGCCAGTGGATTGTCGTAAACGTCAAACAGCGATCCATCGAAATGATCCGAATCCATTTTTTGATCAACATTTCAAGTTTCCAGTCACTCATGAGGATCTCCAAGGAAAAACTCTGGTTCTTCAAGTGTTCGATTACGATAGATTTTCGCGCAACGATGTAATCGGTGAGGTTAGTATTAACTCAAACTAATCGTTACATACAGCCCTTCATTCAATTTTGTTCTAGACATGAGTAATTAATAAGTAGAGGAAACGTTCAAACAACCAATAAACTCAACGATGAAAGTCAATAAATATCAAAGACAAAATAGGTACTTAGTTTATCAATTCGAAAAATGTCTTTTTGTCAATTTTAATTATTATTAAATTCATTTGAACTAGGTATACTTCATTAATATGAGATTATCATATCACTCAATATCTATAGTATGTATCTATGGTGCTAGCGTATAGGTAAGTTTGTAAGGTAATTAATTGAAGTTGAGACGGTTGATGAGAGGATATTTTAGAATTACCTGACAATTAAAACATCTAATAAAGAGATGAAAGTAACTAAATGGCTTGCTGTTGATATCGATAATGTTGTCGGATAATCGGATTTATTATTGAAAAACACCAATTTTTGACATATCAAAGGTGTTGAAATGTCAATATTCTGATTTTCTTGTTCGATCGTCGTAGCGTCATAGATAGTATGTGGTAGTGGCCGTGGCTAAATGTCCGCCGACGTTATAATTAGATTATCCGTCCAAACTTGGAAGGATTCAAATGGTTTATTAATAACTAACTATGTCCGCGACTTCGTCCGCGTGGAATTTAACAAAAAAGTTATTTTTAATATTTTAAACGAAGTTGTTGAGATACAACCGTTAGCAATAGTCCGCTCGCGCTTCTACAATTTGTGTATGTCTGTTTGTTCCGGCTAATCTCTGAAACGGCTAGATCGATTTTAACAGGACTAATAGCTAATGTAATAAAGATTAACTTAGGCTACTTCTATTTTATAAATGAATAACTATTTATTAATAATAATAATTAATTTCTAAAATAAAAGCAGCCTAAGTTACTCCTTATTATATTAGCTATCTGCCAGTGAAAGCTCCGTCACAATCGGTCCAGCCGTTTCAGAGATTAGCCGGAACAAACAGACAAAAAATTAAAAAAATGTTATTTTGGTATATGCATTTAGTAAAAAGTGGTTATTTTAATATTACAAACAGACACTCCAATTTTATTTATATGTGTAGATGTGTGTAAGGCCGAGTCTAATCCAGTTAATTATTTCGTAGAATTTACGTTTATTTTTAGTTATTTATTTGCAACATCTACACGTCTCTTTATTTAAATTTGATTATTTTTGCTTCAGGTTCGTATGAATATGAACGAGTACGATGTCACATCGAGTATAGAAATATGGGGAGAAATTTCGAAAAATAAGAAGCCTCCCGAAGAACTCCAGGAGGTCCTTCTTTCACTAAGCTACCTCCCGTCCGCCGAAAGATTGACTGTCGTTCTTTTGAAAGCAAGAAATTTGTTTATTCACGAAGAAAAGGAAGGTGTTGGTAAGTTTTCCCTTCATGTTTTTTTGCTGATTTCAAACAAAAATTTACTTCCTTTTTCAGATCCTTTTGTAAAGGTTTACCTGATTGTAAATGGCAAGCGCGTCAAAAAGAAGAAAACAGCAGCAAGAAAAAATACAACAAATCCAGTTTGGAACGAGGCCTTGAGTTTCAGCTTGTCCTCCTCAAATCTATCAAATGCAGCCATTGAGGTAGGAAATATTGAAATTTACTTACTTTAAAGTTTTGATTTTATTTAACGTACGGCTTTTAGTATTTTACAATTTATTTTGAATGATTTGTTTTCAAAAATCCAATATAGCCATTTCACTTGTGTTAAATTTTAAGGTAATTGTTGTAAGCGTAATTTAAAATTATACTTGAGTAGAACGAACTTAAATCTTTGCGATTATTTTTGAGGCGTACAGAAATTTAACAATGAAACTTTTAAAATAGTGCTCCATATCTGCTTTTGGAAAGCTTCAAGCAGATTTTAGATCACACTTCAGCTAAGCGAGCTAATATGACGAAGGGGTAAATTCAAATTTTCGCGGGCATTTTCATTTGACATCTAAAAATATTGTATCCGAATTTCCTAGAGTATTAAGAATTTTTTTTGATAGTTCTAACAAATTTCAAACTGGACTACTATTAAGCAATCTAAGGCGTTCCAAAGAAGTAATAAATCAATATGAAATTTTACGAGGTAAAACACAAAAAGTTTCAAGAAAATTATATTATACTCACAAAAATATTGTTTCACCACGCAGTTGCATCATCATGTGATGAATCTCAATATTGTTGTGAGTACAATTTAATTTTCTGAAACTTTTCGTGTTTTATAAAGCATTATTAATAAGTTTCGACAAGTAACATCTACTACCCAAAAAAGTAAATCAATTTGAATTTGTTAAAAGTAAAAAAGATTACCAAACCTAACCTAACCCCTAGCGGCAGTATTTCAACTTACTGTTACAGAACAACTTCGTTTTGGTCAGTGATTTATTGATGCTACATATGGTGTGTGTACTGATGAGGTCTAATAAACTCGAAATCGCGATACACATCTCATAATTTCAATAAATTTCTGACTAAGAACTAGATGGTATTTATTCTCAAAACATTTTTTAATGTTGTTTACAACTTTAAAAAAATGCGCTGTGTACACAAAACCGCATTTTTCGGAAATTATAGAAAATATAAAAATTCTTGAGCCATTGGGAAAAAGACTTCTATGTCAAATAGTCTGCTTTTTTAATACTTGAAGTGAATTTTAAATTATACATCACATCAGCGAGCTTCAATGTCGTGAACCTGTGTTTCGGAACGGGGGATAATTTTCTTTCATATTTTTTTATGCCGTATAAAGCTACTTAGGAACCGTTGTACACATTAAAAAGTGTAAGTATTATTTTTTGTTAATATAATACTATTAAAATGGTAAGTAAAAAATACAATATTGCATTCAATTACTAACATTAACTAATATTTAACATGGTTTAGCATTATAACTATTTATGTGCGATCCGTTACTTTTCAATACTTTTTAAAACACTAAAATGTAGATTTATGGTGATAGTGTAATTTTGTATGACGTTAGGTAAAGTAATAAATAATCTTTTAATAGAACACCTGCTGTGTAAATAATATTGTAAAGTTATTCTTGTTTAACATTTTTTTGTTTTCTTTTGGATGTAAACTTATAATAATAATAATAATAATAATGTATACGTATATACTACTAACATGTAATTTTTAACCAAATAAATAGTATTTTACACCCAAGGAAACTAAACTAATCCAGCGATGTACCTTGTTTATTTTATACTAATTATGTTTGTTTCGTAACTAACCCCCATTTGTACGTTAATATTTTTTTATTTTTGTTATAGGTATCATTAATAGATCAAGGGAATGATCTGATAGCAAGTAATCCTTTAATAGGGTGTTGTATAATAGGTCCTCATGAATCGGGACCAGAGCGGGACCATTGGAAGGACATGATGCAGAGCCCCCGGAAAGCAGTAGCTTGTTGGCATACACTGCGATTGGATTGAATTAATTTAAATAAGTAGAAAAAATTACCAAACAAAAAAGTAACGAAAGATATAACACATCACGTGTAATTCAGTTTATTAAAATGCCATGAAATGAAAGAAATTTTCCAACAACAGACTTTCAAATTTTTCAATTTAATTACATATATTTTCGTGTAAGTTTATTTAACTTAATTAATTTCATCAATCTCAATCAATTTCATAAATAGAACGAAAGGCACAGGCAAACCAACAAGTAACATTTGTCTAGACGAATTTTTTGCGTTTTCAGGAATTTTATAAGAAACTGTCCATGTTTCGTTCAGTAGAATGGTATCAAAATTAAAAAGACCTTTCTGATTACCAGATAATCATTTTTTATTATAAAGTTGATAGATTGCGTGTCGCATTCTGCGTGAAACATTTTAAATAAAATTGAATATGGGTATTTTGAGTAACAAACAAACACTGAGTTACATTTCATGAAAAAAATTATTTATTCTTCTCCACAATATTGTTTCAACCCTTGTGGGTCATTATCAGGAACACCATAGCTCTTGAGAATGACCCGCAATGGTTGAAACAATATTGTGGAGAAGAATAAATAATTTTTTTCGTGAAAGGTAACCAAGTGTTTGTTTGTTACTCATTATACCCATATTCAATTTTAATCATTTTTTATTGGAGATTCGACTGATTTGTGGTTTATTTGTCTACTAAAAATACCGAAAATCATATCATTAATATCATTATGTTATGCGTCATATTCGATGTTTAAATTGGTTGCCTCTTATTTGCGTACCACCCACTTGCGTACATGTCTCACTTGCGTACAAATTCTTCCAAGGGTGGGCAGCAGGGAACCAGGGACCTGAGAATATCTGTTACCTTTTTCAACTTGCGTACAAATAATATATAATATTATATATATGCATGTATTTAATATGCATTTATATATAAGTATACCTACCAACAGTATATAATAATGATAACTTTATAATTTAATTTTTGTAATATGTTTAAAAATGAAACAAATTAGGTACATCTACATTTATTTGGAAAAATACATACGATTTTTTGTTTTAGTGTAACTTTACAATGAATGCCATTTAAAAAAAAAAAAAAACTTGAAATATCTCCACTTTCTTCATACTTTTTAGCATTTAATTTGATTGCTTCGTCAAGTTCAACATATTTCTTTCTCCTTTTGACCCCACTTAAACTAATTTCTAATCGAAACATTCTAATGTCTGCTTTTTCTGCTTTTTGCATCAGACACTTGATTACGTTTTTTAGTCTCGTATTATTTGAACCACTAAATAATTTATTGATGGCAGAATTATGACCCTCCGCTCCATTATTTGTTCGATGACGCTCGTTGTTGCAGTTCCACATTTTTATCGGAATGTTTTTGTTTTCAATTATTTAGGTACCTACTGATGATGTAATGCGCATCTCTGCTAAAAATAGATGTCAGATGTTTGTTGGCTATTTTTATTTCAATCAGTATTTCACATTATATACATTGTATTTTATTGAATTTTTGTACGCAAGTTGGAGTAGACCACAGGTCGTTCCAGGTAGAAGCAACCTTGCTACCCACTATTTTTATTGCTTGTACGCAAGTGGGACGGTTTTTGCAGTTGTAAGCAAATTGGATGTACGCAAATAAGAGGACTCGGTTTAAATTCAATTAATTAACTAAATATTTGTATACCTGTTTATGAATAATTCAATGTACCTGATAGCAGCATTTAGACTAAAAGACACAAAAGGGAACGGAAATTCAGATAATAATAATGGCATATAAATGACACATGGGTGGTTACTCTAATATAATATAAAATATATACGTTACATGCGTATATATATATTGTTATAAATGTACAGAAATTGACTGTATTAGATATCTGATAACCAGTAATGTTGGGTTATAATTGTTAATTAAGTAAATGTTATTTACTATTATATTTACTGTTTAAAAGAATGTAATCTTCAGTATTATGAAAATATTTATTCAACCATAATGAAGATGTTTCGTCTTAATAGTTATCTTCATTTATAAATGCCACATTCGGATTAGTACATGAGGTGCTACAATGTTATTGAACAAAAAAAAATAACTACAAGAACTTTTGATCTTTATAAAGATTCTTACAGATTTTTACTTAATATTGGAAATTTTGAAGTTGTATTTATATTGAAATATTTAACTAATGATACGCACTACATTTGAAAATTTTAAACTGTCTATGGTGCAATTTTAATGAAACATTTAAATTTTTTTTTTAAATAAAATGAAGAAAAGCTTCAATTAATAGGTTTATTAAAAAACTCTACAATTGTTTCGGTCAACGGGCCATTTTAAAAGAGTATACATCTATTACTAAATTTAAATATGTTTAAATTCTCTATATATAGGAGTGGAAATTCCAAATGTAGGTATAATTGGTTTAGGAATACCTGCTTCAATTTAAACGTATTTAATTTTAGCAATAGATGTATACTCTTTGAAAATGGCCCGTTGGCTGAAACAATTGTAGAGTTTTTTAATAATTCTTGGTTTTATTTTTAAAACATTTGAAAAAGTAATTAAGATAATATGTCTTACTTTTCGTTCTTCCTTTTTGAGATCAACCTGTTAATTCATTACGGAAACATAAAAACCAATTTTTGTAGAAATTAAAATTATGAAAATCATTCCAAAGAGCCTTGCTTTATGATTGTTATTATATTTAAACGGCCCATGCATAAAACGTATAACATTCATTATGTTCTGGAGATTTTTTTGTTTAATAGCCCAAAATACAAATAAACTACTAAAAGTCCTTATGATAATGTTGATGATGATGATAACATATACAAAGCCAAATAAAAATAATGAAAGTCGTTATATATCTAAGTACCTATATATTATATATAATATAATATATTCTAACTATAGTTTAATGTATTTTCAACGTCACTGTCTACAAGCGCTTAAATAAGTACCTAATTGTTTAATTATTGCGAAAAGTGTGTATGCTACATGTGATACAATTGTTACTATTATCGTCGTTAGTAATTGTATGGCTAACAAAATGCCCATACAACAAAAATTAATGTCTTTAGATACCCAAGATTCTTACGTATTACTTACTCTATTATTACAAAAAAAGTACCATTCTCCTTTGTGAGATTAATGATATGGCCTAGGAAAACATATGATACCAAAGACGCTTATTATCCTTACGAATAATACATTTATTACTTACATAATATTATAAATATACACTGATTTTTTATTCAATTTTAAGCCGCAAAACACAGTTTAGAGAACAGATAGTGTAATACGTTTTTAAAAAGGGTCATTGAATATTTTCCAATGGTCAATAATTCTTATCCAGATGGATCATAAATATTAGCAGGAATGATAATTTAGATCGGAAAAAGTGTGCTAAATTTATTATTGAAAAAATAGTGAAAAATCCATTATAATCCTTTATTTTATCTCTTATGTATAGGTATATTTCGAAAAACGATTATTTTAGATTAAAGTTGAAACAAGAAATTTGTTTTGTTGCTATTTTTGCGATAATAATAATAAAAATATATTTTTGAATTTTTAACCGAATAAATCTTGGGTAAAATTTGCTGTAGAAATTTTTTCTTGTTTCAACTTGTTTCCATTATACAAAACAATAACTACTATTTGTTCAATAATAAATTTAGCATACGTATTGAAATTATTATTCCTGGTAAGATTTCAGAAGCAGTTTAATAAAAATTAGCGATGATTTAAAAAACGTCCAACCCAAAACAATTGCCACCTGTTTTATTATTTAGGTATAAATAAATATTGATTTCATTGTGGATTAGTAGCTACATCTTTTGCTTATTCGATTAAAATTTAAATCAAATTGTATTTACTTGCAGTAGTTCTAACAAAATTAAATTTCTAAACTTTTCTTATTATTAATTATTAGTTAATAACAGCTAATTATCCAAAGTTAATGGCAGATGTGATAAAGTCCTTCTTCCTCTTAAGCGTTGTTTTTACTAAAATTGTCTGGCCGACGTTTTTCTGGATGCTGTCGTAGCTATTTTCAGAGTGGGATACGGGAATGAATCAAAGGGACTTATTGTAAGTCTCACAATTATTTTCCCATTAACATATAACGCAGCAGAAGTTCTAAGGTCGATAGGATTAGTAACACGTGGAGAAGTTTCACTTATTTATATATTTAATTCACTCAATGTACATTTCGCCTTGTTAGGGCATCGTCAGGAGTATGATTAGATACTACAGCTTACTTTACAGCGATTCTCTTAAATACTAGAGTGCTTAGGTGGTAGGAACTAACTTAGGATCTAGGAGGGGGTTGTTGCCAAATTCCAGTTGATCGTTTGTTAATTCTTTGTTTAATGGAACTGCTTTTTTAATTTCTAGAATTTCGTATATGTCTAAGATTTTTAACCCTTGTATTTAATGTAACAGTTTCAAGTTATTTTTATTGCACGAATGGTTCTTATCTATTAAATACGAAGAAAGTCCTGAGTAATGTTTGTTATTTATGGCGTTCCGAATGTGTTCATTGCAACGGGTGGCAATTGATCTTTTGGACATTCCGATATATATAATTGGACAATCGAAGCAGGCAATTTCATAGACCCCACATTTCTCGGTATCGTCACGTTTCTTACTTAGTTTATTATTTACAAGAAGTTTGCTTAAATTCAAGTTATTAAAATAAGCGGGTTTTACATTGATCCAAAAGATCAATTGCCGCCCGTTGCAATGAACACATTCGGAACGCCATAAATAACAAACATTACTCAGGACTTTCTTCGCATTTAATAGATAAGAATCATTCGTGCAATAAAAATAACTGTTACATCAAATACAAGGGAGAAAAATCTTATACAGATACGAAATTCTAGAAACTAAAAAAGCAGTTTCATTAAACAAAGAATTAACAAACGATCAACTGGAATTTGGCAACAACCCCCACCTAAGCACCCTAGTATTTAAGAAAATCGCTGTAAACTAAACTATGTACCGAGCGGCATGGTCTAGTGCTCTAGATCATTGCTTAGCATTCGGGAGGTCACCGGTTCGAACCGGGTTCGGCTGCTCTGGTCCAAGTTTTCTGTGGTTTCCTTGGATCATGCTGGAGCAGTAATATTCCACAGATAATCTCACTTCTCTTCTGTCTTCATTTCGTCCGTCTCATCTTTCTCTCCTTAACCACACCACCCACCCATTCCTACGATTCCTGCAAGGAGGCTGAAGAGGGCCTTATGCCCTACCCTTCGGCTTTGTACTATAGTGTAGGTCGGAGAGACTGCTCGCCGTGGGAATGAAACACAAAAATGTTTAAAGTGATGTTTAACTAAACTGTAGTATCTAATCATACTCCTGACGATGCCCTAACAAGGCGAAATGTACTTTGAGTGAATTAAATATGTAAACAAGTGAAACTTCTCCAAGTGTTACTAATCCTATCAATTTAACAATGATTCACCAAGAGCTATCGGCTAATTACTTTCTTAATTCTAAGGACGAATTTAACAATCAGCTGATATAACCATAGTAACACAACATCAATCGAAAAAATACGGAAGCCAAAATTGTTGTATATATTTATTAGGCCTTGAGCTGTTATCTTTGGTTTTGACACGGCTTATTAATATGTAAAATTATTTTGTGTGTATGTGTATTTATACAGTATGTCCCACGTTTTTTGGAACATAAAAAATTATTAGATAAGTAGGTACTAAATTGTTAAAAAATATTTTACTGTCTGTAGGCTATCACGGCCGGCATTATTATAAGAATGATTTTCCGGGTTTAATGGCCGTGGTCTAAAGGCTTGTTTTCTGCCTGACGTTTCGTCAGCTATTGCGGCTGACATCTTCAGAGGTATTGAGGTAGTCGAAGTAGTTTTCTGTCTCGATGTTCTCTTCACACACGTAGCGGGCCGTCGAGAAGAGAACTTCGAGACAGAAAGCTACTTCGATGACCTCAATACCTCTGAAGATGTCAGTCGCAGTCGCTGACGAAACTTCAGGCAGAAAACAAGCCTTTAGACCACGGCCATCAAACCCGGAAAATCATTCTTATAATTTTACTGTATCTTATGTTTGTTTGTAAACATATAAACAATTCTTATGGAATTGTGTGAAATGTATTACGTGGACGCCCTGTATATACACACTGACCAAGTTAAAGTCCATTAGATGTTGACCGTAAAATTGACTAATTACTTTTATCTGCATAAATAAATAAACCAAAACGTTTCTTAATTATTCTCATATAAGAAACTTTTAGACTCTTTAAAACTGTGTTCTAGTTACAGTTAGTTACTAACTAAGAGAGAAGGTATGTTTTTTTGCTATTAACTTATACAAACTTAAATTTTCATTTGTGAAGTACAGAAACTAAAGTTATATCACCATTAATCTAGTTCAAAAAGTCGACTATTGTTTTTGTGTTACACGAAAAGGGAATTAAGTTGCCTGGTATAATTTGAGTCCTTAACCTTAATATTTAATTTAGTTTAAATCAAATAAAAATTCACCCTTTCTAGATATTAGCGGCGAAACTATTAGGCATACAAACATGAATTTTTACGTGATTTCAACTTTAACTTTGGAAATCTTTTGTGATAGTTGAGTTTTCAAAAAATTATTAGAAGCCTTCTCGTAGAACATCAAATGTACATTTAGAAATAACGACAAAAAAAAAAGGAAAATCAAAAACTGCAATCAGGAATCATTGCTTATTAATATTAAGAGCTGAAATCATAACAGGCGTCGTATTTCCTGTTTCTACTATTAAGCTTGTGACTATTAAAAAAAAATAGTCGATTGTTTGAACCAGTTGATCAACATATTAATATAAATAGATACAAAATTCATATGACACAGTAAATTAATCAAAAACATTGCCAAATTATTACTTTTAATACTTATATACATATATATCTATTTACACATACTGGACAATCATTTAAATTACTTTATTGTAATTTTATACTTCGATAAGTACTTTGTCTTATTCGGCTACCAGAAATTGCCAAAATTTAACCAAATAATTGGCTAGACCTCTTTACTATCTATTTAATGTCGTGCTTATCTAAATTTCGAATTAACAAGGTAAACTTTACAGGGTTTGGCAAAGAAAACTTCGTTTAGCCTAGCACAGATCTACCGTATGTTACATTTCGTTTAGAATTTCTAGACAAATTTCAAAAGTAGTACCCATTATTTATTATTTAACTTACTGTTTGTAAATACGGATAGAAAATGTGTTTGTTAGCCATAGTTATTTCAGCAGGAATTGTTTATGCATTTATTACCAATAAATGCATGTTTAAGTTTTGTTGTAAGTCACAGAATTTGTCAAAAACTAAATCAAAGGTAATACAGTAAATAAATTAATTTAATAGTATTATTTACATGTCCAACATTTGTTCTTTTCTTTAGAATTTATTTAAACGATATGGAATGAAATAAACGTGTTAATTAAGTGTAATTAAATGTAAAATAACTGTAACAGATCAAACGACTGAAAGTGTTAAGTGTGAACAAGTGTTAAATAATTGCAAAATATAACTACGCAATTTCCTTTATCGAAAGGAATTAAATTAACTTTCAGGTAAACTTAATAAGAATTTAATTTCACGATTCTCGTTTTGATTTTTAAATTTTCAAAAACATTTAATAATGAAATTACAAAACACTTCCATTCATTTGGTTGGTTGTAAGATCTCTAACCTTAAGTATTTTTTTTGTGAAAACAGTCAATAGCAAAGCTGCAGCTTTACATGTAAAAATGCACGGAGTAAATGATATCGCAGTTTGTACATAATTTAAGAATTTTTTTAAAAAAATTCTTACACAATTACAATGCTTTGATAATATTATTTCATTAAATTTTGTGAAAATTGCATAAAAAAATTAAATAACTCGTTGTCTGTATTTGTTGTTGTCATTTTTTGTAATTTAAAGGAAAATCCTTTACTTCAGACTTGTGTAAATTTAATCAAAGCACCAAGTGTAAATGAAGATCGGAAAACGTAATATCATTATATATAAATAATTTTTCTATTTTGCATATTCTATCTTTATTCGATAATGTCCTAGATTTTAACAAATTATTTGTAATGAATTTACTTAGGTGGTAAAGTAATTTTTCAACAACTTTTTACCAATGTTTATTCTTAAGAACATGCTCCAAAGACTACTTCATTTTCAGTAATATAATTATGTAGTTCGAACAGTAACTTAAGTTTTTTAGTAATTTTTACTTAAGTATTATTCTGTCCATATATTTACATAAAACGCAATATGTAAATCGAACTGATGATTAGGTATAATCTGTGGAGAATTTTACTCCGTGTAGAGCTGTTTTTTTTCTTATGATTTTAATACTACAATTTGACAAAGTTGATGTTGCCATCGATATACAAATTTTTACGTATATAATAATTATAGCATTTGTAAAATGTTTGTCATTATATATCAAATACTATACTGTTTAGTATATAAGAAAATACTGTGTACTTTGAGAAATGTATAATGTTATATTTTACAGAAATAAATGTAATTTGTCGAAAAGGTGCAGTTACCAATCCTAAAAATTATTAAAATAACAGTTAATAAAGCGTTATTTAAATATGTAAATACTTTTCTATAAAATTAAATAGAAAACAAACTTTAATTAATTTAAAATAAAACTCTTGGAATATTTTCACAAATTTCCGTATTTTATAAGAACATAAGCTTTCACAGCCGGAATTCATAGTAAAATGATGGTTCGGGCTTGTAGGCCGTGATCGATTTGAACCGTTTCGTCCAGACGTTTCGTCAGCAACTGCGGCTGACATCCTCAGTGGGTGCTGCGTGAACTACGCGGGCGAAGATTATACGAAACCGTTCAAATCGACCACGGCCTACAAGCCCGAACCATCATTCTACTATTTCCGTATTTTAATTAAATTATAGAAATGTTTCACCAGGAGTTAACAACGTCGTCCTTTACGAATAAAAAACAAAAGTTTACCCTTTTTACAATAGATTCTGATTAAATATATCACATATACAATTAAAACTAGTTTTTTATTTAGTTTTGCATAAAGAGCAGCATTTTCGATCTATTGTGTTTTTCTGTTTTTTCTTTTTTTTTATGCATAAATTTAGTATAACTTCGATTTTTCTTAAAATGAGGAAAATTCAAATTTTTGCGGGAAACATTTTGACACTGTAGATAAACTCTAATATAAACGAAGTATTCTGTTTTAATTGAAGGAAATTCGGTTTTAGGGCGAACATTTTTAATACATCCAAATATTTTATTTTCAATTCAAACAAATTTCAAATTTAAATGAGATTAACAGGCTACGCAGTCACGAAGCAATTATATTTCTTTTTATTTTATTATCTTTGTGAAGTAGAAATATAATTAGTAAATACGTCATATACATGACTTTTCAAAAAGATGAAATAATATTTGTATTAAACACATAAGGATAGTACTTGCTAAGTAAAAAGAGAATTTCTATTAATTTTTTCTACATCCATAAATGGATTACCCATTACTTTTTCGATTGGTTCATACAGACTAGGCCGTTAACGTAAATGTAATGCTTCAATAATTTATATAACATATCTACTATATTATTTCGATTTATACAATGCATTCTACATTTGTGGCACTTTGCCTATAGATATACTGTTTTTAAAACTGAAAAACATAATGAATGTAAGTAAGCTAAAATAATACAAACGAATATATATATATTTATTTAACACAATGTAACTAATAATTACACTGTTACTAGCTTGCCCCATTACTTTTTCGATTGGTTATATATATATATATAGTTACATTGTGTTAAATAAATATAGTCAACTAGACTGAACGTATGTCGTAACTAACTTTGTATAATGCATTGAATCCGTTCCAGCTGCTTATTAGTCGATTATACCTAATATGAATCAGTATGAAAGAAATAAATATAAGACGAGACTGTGGTGATTGAAACAAACAAAAGAAAAGAAATAGTCTTACCCCAAACTAACCACAACACTTTTTGCAAATGCGTACACGTGTTTCGCTCACTTACTAATCGTGAGCATCTTCAACGCAAGACTGTAGTCTTGTGTAGTGGTTAGTTTGGGGTAAGAGATGTTTATTTTTATTTTCTAATTCGTCTTGTTACACCAGGGTATTCACAAATTTAATTACATTTCTGGGCAACCTTGTTTATGCAGATTTTACATTATCATTAAAACCTGGGATTATCCTGGGGAATCAAACGGAAACAAGGTTGTTCAAAAAGGCAATAAAACTTGTGATTACCCTAGGGATAACAAGGTGAATTAAAAAAAAATAAATACAGAATTTATATTAAAAATAAACAAAATTTTAATCAAATCTGGGTTTCACATAACAGGATCAATACAGCTAATCTGCATTCGAAAGAATTATCGAGATAATTAGATTTGTTTTCAAGTTTTAGATTTCGTCACATTTGATTATACAGGCAAAATTCTTTTCAACTTTCAAACATCTCAAAAATAATTTTTACATCATAAATTACCATTAATAGGGCTCTAATAAATGACCGATTAGGTTTCATACAAATCGCAAAAAGATTTTTTATCTGAGGCTTAATACTTTAAATTTTCTTTGACAAATGAATTTCAAGACACTATTTTAATTTATTAAAACCGTCCAAATATGCCGTATGATTTAAAACGAACAAATATTTTATCGGCCAAGTTAAACGTTTTTTATGACGTGTTCGTTGCCAGTTTTGTTATCTCTAAATAACGGCTCGGTTACGTATGACCTCTAGACAACGCCTTTCCACAAATACGATAGCCTTGCATTCCAGATGTGAAGTAATTTTTAAGAGAATGACCAATGAATTTATATTTTACGTTAAGAACAATTTAAAGCATAACTTACGATGAATTTATTTAACAAACCTGTGTATGAAATTGAAATTTTAACTCTATTCATTAGAAGTAGCTATTAAATTCTATCAGAATGATGCTTATTGCTTGTTTGGTTTTTAAACTAGAAGATTCCGAAATTTCAATTTGCTAGATAGTGCTAGGTTAATTTGAATTCGTTACTGCAAAATAAAAACAGGCTGTTTTATTTGTTTTGCGCTGACGTTCCATTTCTTTCTGAATGAGGAACCAGACGAAATTTATAGTCGGAGTTTAAATGGAAAAAAACTATTTCTTAATGATTAATGATATTTATTTACACTTATTTACAATTATTTAATTTAATTACTATTTATTTTAAGTAAGCTAGCTATAAGACTCCCTGTTTTGATTCGCTATTAATCGTCCTGGACTGCAACATGATGAAGTCCAGGTATTTGTGTTGAACCTTGATTGAAGTAACCTATGTAAGACGTTTGAATTAAAGTCTTTGAGCAGGTTTTATATACATATATTTACACATTTTACAACGGACAATACTGGTAGCAACTACCGGGAAGCGTTGCGTCACGAATGATGTATCGTTTGAATATTATTAATTGATTAGACTTGGTGGTTGATATAAATTGAATATAGCTGATAGATAGATAGTTTAATATGAATTGATTTTGCTTATTAGGATCTCTTGTTAGAAAAAGGTTATTTATTGATTTTAGAATAAGTTGGAAAGGGATTTAGGTGTGGTTAAATTTGATGAGAACAATGATGATAGGTATTACAAGTGAGGAAGGTGGGATTTGAAACATGTTGTAGCGTATTGTTGTGTGGTTATAAATATGACAGAAATTTGATACAAATTGACGGACGTTAGGATTAGGGGGTTGACAGTTACAGCTAGAAAAAATTATTGGAATTTATGGGCGATTTATGGTAGTGCGATTAGGAAAGGATTCGAGACTAAATTGACAAAGGAAAGGAACTGGCAATAAATGAACAAAGGAGCTAAAAATCAGAATTTAGAAATTTAGCATCTTGCAATGATAATAAAGCAGTTGGTGGTCCAAGGGACGCAACACTCCTTTCAAGATATATTTAGTTTTATATGATTCTGATGCTTTAATGATTTATAGGATTGATCGATTATAATGTTATGTTTTTAACTGCTGAACTGTTCTTACCTTTTTTTGTTTTCGTGGATTGTGAGTATTGGTTATTAGAAGGCAGGGGGGGGAGAGATCTTCGAATAGTTTTACGTTAATGTCGTTTGAGGAAAGTGTGTTTCTACATGCAAAGTCAGGATGTCTGAATAAGATAAATTGGGTTTTGCTTGGGTATGATTTTATACGCCATGAGCGAGCCATAGTTCTAATTGCTTTAATTGACGGTTTGGTTTGTAACTAGTAATTGGGGCGAGCACACTACCCTGGGGTACACCCGCGGTTGACGCGAATCTTCGAGAGAGCGTATTACCGATTTTGGTATTAGAGGTCTATTTATTAAAAATGAATGCATTAATTTAGTAAAAAATGGGAGAAGGTTTATATCGAATAATTTTTTTAATAATCCCTTGGGTCAGAACAGAACGTGTTAAAATCTCTCTCGAAATCGAGTGCGACTGCAACATCGTTTTTCGTTTTATTTTTATCACATTATACGGGATGTACATTTCAAGTGTTCTCACCATTGCTATCTCGGAAACGGTAAGAGTTACAACATCGGTTAAATTAGACAAGATGGGCAGCTTTTAAGGATAATTACTAATTTGTTTACAGTGTTGCCAAATTTTAATTATTTTTAAATATCCTGAAGATGGATTTTTTACACTGAAGCGCCAAAATATATGATGATGTCGGGTTTCGTTGTAAAGGTGATGAAATATCCTTTTAAAAATTTGAAAAAAAAATCCAGGACTGCATTTACAAAAACAAACTTACCAGTTGTATCTCGAAAACCGCACACGGTACAAAAAATAAATTAATGTATCTTATATGTGACCGCATATTGACCATTTTTTCTTAAAAAAGTTTCTTTTTATCTTGTTTTATTTTGAAGTTGAAATTTTAGGCAATTTTTAGAAAAACCCCTGTATATCAGAAAATAAATAAAATTTGGAAACACTGTAAACAAATTAGTAATGACCCTTAATAATTGTCCATTTTGTCTAATTTATCCGATGTAACTCTTATCGGTTCCGAGATAGCAATGGTGAGAACACTTGAGATGGACATCCTGTGTTATATTTAATTAATACAAACTACTAGTTTATTATAAACATTCAATAAAAAGAATGTTTTGGATAATATTGGTTATAAAAGTGCATTTAAAATGAAAATGTTTAGGAGTTCCTTTATGGAGGAGAAACATGATAGGTATATTTGTTGCAGTTAATAAATTCCCTTAATGTATTTACCCTTTAATCCTAAGTATAGGTAGAGTTTAGACAAACTCTTGCGGGCATTTCGAACACATTTTAGATACATTTTTTTCAGCGAAGCTACTCTGCCTTTTTCGATATTTGAGACGATTTGTAAATCGGAGTTTAAGTATGTACGTAGCCATTTTTAGTAAACCGTGGACTTTTTTTTGAAATTGAGAAAGATATTATATGTAAAAAAAATTCGTAGATATTGTCTTTCATACTGAGTTAAATTAACGTCCGCTATTTTTTGTTTAGCGGAAATTCAAATTTTTGCGAGCTTTTACGGCACATCCCAAAATTTGTATTTCAGAATATCTTGAGTGGTATCATATGCATTAAAGTTTACTCTACCAATTTTTAAAACGAATTTAAAATCGTCTTAAAATGAATGAAAAAATCTTCATAATTTCTAGTAAATTCCAATTTACACTACCAGTTCTAGTACACCTAAATATTTTATTATGAAAAATAGGAATATGTATCTAAAGATTTAAAACTGCTCTTTTTTATGGTTCTAGCAGATTTTAAAGCGGATTTTAAATTAGTAGGCTTGCAGCGTTATAAAATAAAATGTGTAACTTTTGTGGACTTAGCCCGCAGAATTTTTATTTCTGTTTGGAAATCTAGTCCTGAGTGTTAGGTAATTTAAAATAAGCAGTGGAAATTATATTTGTTATTTTATTTATCATTTATGATGAAGAACAGTTAATAATATTTCTGTTATTTCGTACGTTCTGCGTAGTTAGGATCGCCGATACGTCAACAGTCCCCGATCTCAGCTTGACCGCGGCTTCAGACACAAATCATGAACGTTCCTCGGTAATTCGACGATGTTATGAGCCTAACTCCTACTTTCCATGTAAATAATCTTTACTAAATATTTAAACGCTCTATATATTTCAATCTTCTTTAATATAAATAACATGTTTTAGTGGAATACTTCTATCATTTTGGCACTGTTATTCTGAATTCATATCTGCCAAACTATCGTCCAGTTCTTTACTTCATCGTCATTATTTTAACGTACATTATCATGTTTGTACTGTGTTATCTGCAAAGGACGTGTCGGATATCATAACATTTTAGGTCCTTTGAAAAACATCTGTCTCGCTTGTATCGTTATTCCAATATTTCTATCTTGTAAAATTTAACATCATAATGCTTAATAAAATATTATGTTCAGAACAAATAAAATTTAACGATCATATTTTTACATTAAAATTTTTTTCTGCATTCACTAAAAGTATAAAGGGAGTGTTAGTAGTTAATTATTTTTAATTTTTGGTTTTATATTAATAAAATTATATACAGGGTGATTCATAAAGGAGTACATATAAGGCATATTTCAAAACAAAGTTATGTAAATATACATGGTTCACATCAGGAATTTATTGTTGC
The DNA here is from genome assembly GCA_963921985.1 of Agrilus biguttatus. NCBI lineage: Eukaryota > Metazoa > Arthropoda > Insecta > Coleoptera > Buprestidae > Agrilus > Agrilus biguttatus. The sequence continues at coordinate 37,051,246 of OY998119.1, read as the reverse complement.
CGAAGCAGTAACAGTTGTTTAATCTAAAAAAAAAAAAATAAGCACTAATTATAAATAGGAGCACTAATTAATTATTCAAATAAATGAAAAACCCGAACATCAATAATCAATATTACTCTAAGTCTAGCTGTAAAAGATCGCAAAACTGTGTTTATTGTTTACTAACTGCTAATTTTCATGTCTTCGTCTTCAAAAATGACGCCATGTAAAATTTCAAATGCTATTTCACCCCTTTATGATTCACTTTGAGAAAACAACACAACAGGTTTAATTAACTTGTAATAGTGTCTAAATACGAATTTTTGTGTCCCTAACTACACACGACTCGAATTTACATACAATAGTCTCACAGCCATTTAATATGTTAAAAGGGTGAAATATTAAATATAAAAAATTTCTTACTGGATGTATACGTTACAAACTGAATTTTTTGTCCAAATTTTGTCTTTCTAGCTAGCTTTAATAGTTTCGGTCCTGTGTTATTGAATCAGTTAGATGTGTAGGATGACTCTAAACCCCCATTTTAACCCCTCTCGATGTTGATGCCCTATAAAACTATAAACTCAAAAACATATTTTTATTCATTTAAAATCAGGACCACCTAACAAATATCAACCCGCACTTGACTAGATTAAGGGATTTAATTTTGCGAATTTCTTCCTTTCCGATGTTGTATAAGCAATCTCTGTAGAAAATTTTATGTTGCATCACAAGAACGCAAATTAGCTACACGACAATAAATTAAAAATATACCTATTTTAAATTAGTTTGCGAATTTCTTCCTTTCCGATGTTGTATAAGCAATCTCTGTAGAAAATTTTATGTTGCATCACAAGAACGCAAATTAGCTACACGACAATAAATTAAAAATACACCTATTTTAAATTAGTTGATGAAATTATATATATATATATATATATATAATTTTAGATTATTTGTTGTTAGGTAGATAATTGAAAAAAATTAGTGAGGCATTTTTCTTTCAGCATTTAAAATAATTTATATTTTGGAGTGTGGATGAAACTGGAGAAACAAAAATTCATTATCCTCTCTATCTCTCTATTCATGTTGTCACTATCTATCTCGCTCTTGTACAAGCACCAAGCAAAACATATAATTTCAATGATATAAAACTAAACTGAAATCAGATACGCGATTGGTTGAATTATGAAATATTTTTTGTCCTCTTTCGATACATTCGGATGTTTCCCATTGTTTTATTTGAAAAAATCTAGAATTATTACAAAAATTTCAAATAAGACAATGGGAAACACCGGAATGTATCGAAAGAGGATAAAAAAGGAATCGAATGACGAAATAAACTATGGTAGGTGCCATTTGAAAAAATGAAGTTATTCGTGTTTGAAGTTTATAAAGTTTTTTTCCCCGAACGCCTTGTATAAATTGTGAAGCTTAATTTTAGCACAACGTTAGCACTAAGACTTGACTATAATTAATAAAAATTTCCATATTCGTAAGTAAGCTTTAATGGATGTTATGATTTTTTATAGTTTGGTGATAGTATTACGAATTATTTGTAATATTAATACCATTCCATTTAAAGTAATAAAGTTGACATCAACTTCGGGTATAACCGGAAGTGGCAAACAGTTGAAATTATTTTAGATACAAAAATCATCCTTGATAACTCCTAGCCCCAAATTTTCAAATCTCTAACACACTTAGTTTTCCTAATACGTCTAATGTACCATTCAGTTTGAATAACTCTGTATAGCTTTAGATTTTTTTTTTGAAAACAATTAGGGCGATAGTTTTTATTTCATCATTTAAAAACACGCCTTTGTCACATTCTTAAATAATTTATAGTTTAGAATGTAGATGAAATTAGAAAACAAAAATGTATTCTCTTCTTCATCTCTAATGCTCTCTGTTTATGTTGTAACTATCTCTCTCGCTCTTGTATTCGATAATTTTTGGAGTTGTGATCAGGCGATGGAACTTGCACGAAGCAAAACGTATATAATTTCAATGTTATAAAAACGAGACTGAAACCAGCCACGCAATTGGTTGAATTACGAAACATCTGTCGCGAACCGTCTGCGTAGCGTTTTATACGTCATCGCTGCTTCGTGCAGTAGCTACCGCAAATCCATGCAAGCATGAACACTGTTCATTACCACCAGTCTATCGCGGTGCGTAGTTGAAAGAAGTCTTGTTCGCATCTTTTGTGTTCAACTTACGAAGTTCATCTTTTCGTATAATTAGTTTGGTTTTATTACAAATAACTAGCATGCGTTTGCATTTGTCTATTTTGGGTGAGTTAAACTATTTAAATTCATGGGGGTTAGGTTTTGAATAAATTATCCAAAAATTTCTACTAATTATATATTTGAGAACAACTCGTTTTCTTTTTTTGTTGGCCACTACAGTCAATTTACCAATGCGTATACATAATGTTAAATATTCAAAATAATAGTTTTTAGTATTTTATTAATAAAAAAAGTATTTCTACGTATAATTTAATATCCTGACTTATTTATTTAGGTGTGTGGTTAATACGTTTTTCTTGTCCATTTCTACAGATTGACAGATGCATGATAGTCCATCGAAGTTAATTTCGTTTGCACTGAAAAAACAAGTTGTCTACTCTCACTTTGCAACATCAATCAGTTAATTTTGGACCGATGGGCGAGAACAACTTGAAGTTCGTGTGGATTTCGCTGAAATAACAAATTGTCTGCAACGGTGTCGTTTTTTCTGGACTTCGCCTGCTTTCAATGTATCTTCAGTTAATTTTTGGACTATGCGTGATGGTATGTTGAAGTTTACTCTTGGATCCATTGGAACAACACTGGTATCTTCCTTCCTGCACTGTATTGGCCTATTATTTTGCTGTCGACCTCTTCATCCTTGGAACATACATTCTGCAGTTACTTACGGTGAGACTAAATTAAATTTAATTAAAAAATGCTCGTTATTAATCTGTTACCACCGTATCTGTTTCAGGTCGCCGTTGGAGAAGACAAAGAAGACCGTAGTTAGAATGCTTTATTTTATTTAAAAGTTAATGCATGCTTTTTATTTGAATTAATTGTTTATTTTGCACGATTTTTTAAATTTGATTTCGTTTGAATTAATATTTTATTTTGCATGTCTTTTTATTTGAATTAATTTTTTATTTTGCATATTTAGTTCATTTTGATTGAATTTTAATTAATTTTTTAATTGCATGTTTCTTGCTTACCTCTTCGCTTTGCTTACTGCACATTCTTACTATCTTGCTTCGCCTTTACACTACGACGTCCACATGATTCAACGTTTCGTTATCGTGTTCAATTCTCTTCTCAGCTTTGTGGGCCGAGGGAGGGCCTCCCCGAACGAATCCCCTTAGCCTTAGCTTTTTAGTTGTTCTTTGAAAGTACCTTAGGTACTTTCCCGCGGTCTACTCTAACTTCACTTCATTTCAGACAGGGTACAGCGGAGTTATCTGGAATAGAAGGAATAGCCGACTGCCTGGCTTGCCTTGACGAAATCTGTCCGATCTTTTCTACCAATCTATTAGTTTTTGTCGTTAGTCCTGCTTAATGCTCTATTCGCTTTCAGATAATATGGTATTTCCTAAGAAGACTGAAGACATCGTATTTCTTTCTTTTTATTGTATTTTCTTTGAAATGTCATTTGTTTTACTGTGTTTCTCTTGCAGGTATTTTGTCTTGCACTTTATAGACTGTTATATTAATATATTCGCAATTTAAGCTAATAGCTAACTCTTCAAAATTTATTTTTGGCATAACTGTTAAATCCAAATTGAGTTTCATTAATAACTTTAATAATTAGAATTAATTTGGGTGGATAGGGTGGCTATAAGGGGTGATGCGGAGGCCACAGAGTGTTAGGGATGCTTTTTTGTCCCAAACATAGACTTCGAATAGTAATATAACAGCTTATAAACCATATATTGTACATAATTTTGTCTTTCTCTTACAGGTATTTTATTTTTTGTAGTTTATGAATTGTTATATTAATATAATTGTAATTTAAATTTAATTTAAGAAGACTCGACACTGTATTTTCTTTGAAATGTCATTTGTTTTACTGTGTTTCTCTTGCAGGTATTTTGTCTTGCACTTTATAGACTGTTATATTAATATATTCGCAATTTAAGCTAATAGCTAACTCTTCAAAATTTATTTTTGGCATAACTGTTAAATCCAAATTGAGTTTCATTAATAACTTTAATAATTAGAATTAATTTGGGTGGATAGGGTGGCTATAAGGGGTGATGCGGAGGCCACAGAGTGTTAGGGATGCTTTTTTGTCCCAAGCATAAACACGGAATATTAATATAACAGCTTATAAACATTATATTGTACATAATTTTGTCTTTCTCTTACAGGTATTTTATTCTTTTTACTTTATAAACTGTTATATTAATATAATCGTAATTTAAACTGATGATTAGCTTTTCCAAATTTAGTTTTTGCCATAATTGTTGAAATCGAATTGAGTTTTATTAGTAATTTTAATAATTAGAAGTAGTTTGGGCGAATAAGGGATAATCCGGTGGTCACGGAGTGTAAGGGGGCCTTTTTGTATCAAATATAAAGTTGGAATATTAATATGACAGTGTATAAACAATTCATTGTACATAATTTTGCTGTAATTATAATAAAATCTTATTGAGATGTATTTATTTATTATGCTGATATGTATATAATTAAATGATGTATTAAATAAATTGTTCTGAATAGATGTTTAAATAAATAAATTTATAAACGTTAGAAATTGTTTTAATTTTTCGAACGAAAAAATTGAATTCAATAAATTTGCACACGTTAGCATTTGTTTTAATTCTTCAAAGTAATAATTTAACTTCCATAAACTAAAAATATTAGTGGTAACTCCATCTAAAAATTGCAATCATAATCATTTTATTTTCCAGTACAGAAATCTGTAGCAACCATTTATTAGAGAATGGCAAAAATAATTACAGGTTTCTAGAAAATTATTCCAAACGTTTAGTTGCGTATCCTATACGAGGTCCGAACCACAAATATTTTGACAAAAATGACCCAAGGGCACTTATGCTCTCCTGATGCAAATGTAGAAAATTTAGACTAATTGTCACGTTATTTGTTGATCAAACCTTGTATAGGTCGCGAGATTAAAATTTTTCGGCATTTGTATCAGGAGAGCATAAGTGCCCTTGGGTCATTTTTGTCAAAATATTTGTGGTTCGGACCTCGTATAGGATACGCAACTAAACGTTTGGAATAATTTTCTAGAAACCTGTAATTATTTTTGCCATTCTCTAATAAATGGTTGCTACAGATTTCTGTACTGGAAAATAAAATGATTATGATTGCAATTTTTAGATGGAGTTACCACTAATATTTTTAGTTTATGGAAGTTAAATTATTACTTTGAAGAATTAAAACAAATGCTAACGTGTGCAAATTTATTGAATTCAATTTTTTCGTTCGAAAAATTAAAACAATTTCTAACGTTTATAAATTTATTTATTTAAACATCTATTCAGAACAATTTATTTAATACATCATTTAATTATATACATATCAGCATAATAAATAAATACATCTCAATAAGATTTTATTATAATTACAGCAAAATTATGTACAATGAATTGTTTATACACTGTCATATTAATATTCCAACTTTATATTTGATACAAAAAGGCCCCCTTACACTCCGTGACCACCGGATTATCCCTTATTCGCCCAAACTACTTCTAATTATTAAAATTACTAATAAAACTCAATTCGATTTCAACAATTATGGCAAAAACTAAATTTGGAAAAGCTAATCATCAGTTTAAATTACGATTATATTAATATAACAGTTTATAAAGTAAAAAGAATAAAATACCTGTAAGAGAAAGACAAAATTATGTACAATATAATGTTTATAAGCTGTTATATTAATATTCCGTGTTTATGCTTGGGACAAAAAAGCATCCCTAACACTCTGTGGCCTCCGCATCACCCCTTATAGCCACCCTATCCACCCAAATTAATTCTAATTATTAAAGTTATTAATGAAACTCAATTTGGATTTAACAGTTATGCCAAAAATAAATTTTGAAGAGTTAGCTATTAGCTTAAATTGCGAATATATTAATATAACAGTCTATAAAGTGCAAGACAAAATACCTGCAAGAGAAACACAGTAAAACAAATGACATTTCAAAGAAAATACAGTGTCGAGTCTTCTTAAATTAAATTTAAATTACAATTATATTAATATAACAATTCATAAACTACAAAAAATAAAATACCTGTAAGAGAAAGACAAAATTATGTACAATATATGGTTTATAAGCTGTTATATTACTATTCGAAGTCTATGTTTGGGACAAAAAAGCATCCCTAACACTCTGTGGCCTCCGCATCACCCCTTATAGCCACCCTATCCACCCAAATTAATTCTAATTATTAAAGTTATTAATGAAACTCAATTTGGATTTAACAGTTATGCCAAAAATAAATTTTGAAGAGTTAGCTATTAGCTTAAATTGCGAATATATTAATATAACAGTCTATAAAGTGCAAGACAAAATACCTGCAAGAGAAACACAGTAAAACAAATGACATTTCAAAGAAAATACAATAAAAAGAAAGAAATACGATGTCTTCAGTCTTCTTAGGAAATACCATATTATCTGAAAGCGAATAGAGCATTAAGCAGGACTAACGACAAAAACTAATAGATTGGTAGAAAAGATCGGACAGATTTCGTCAAGGCAAGCCAGGCAGTCGGCTATTCCTTCTATTCCAGATAACTCCGCTGTACCCTGTCTGAAATGAAGTGAAGTTAGAGTAGACCGCGGGAAAGTACCTAAGGTACTTTCAAAGAACAACTAAAAAGCTAAGGCTAAGGGGATTCGTTCGGGGAGGCCCTCCCTCGGCCCACAAAGCTGAGAAGAGAATTGAACACGATAACGAAACGTTGAATCATGTGGACGTCGTAGTGTAAAGGCGAAGCAAGATAGTAAGAATGTGCAGTAAGCAAAGCGAAGAGGTAAGCAAGAAACATGCAATTAAAAAATTAATTAAAATTCAATCAAAATGAACTAAATATGCAAAATAAAAAATTAATTCAAATAAAAAGACATGCAAAATAAAATATTAATTCAAACGAAATCAAATTTAAAAAATCGTGCAAAATAAACAATTAATTCAAATAAAAAGCATGCATTAACTTTTAAATAAAATAAAGCATTCTAACTACGGTCTTCTTTGTCTTCTCCAACGGCGACCTGAAACAGATACGGTGGTAACAGATTAATAACGAGCATTTTTTAATTAAATTTAATTTAGTCTCACCGTAAGTAACTGCAGAATGTATGTTCCAAGGATGAAGAGGTCGACAGCAAAATAATAGGCCAATACAGTGCAGGAAGGAAGATACCAGTGTTGTTCCAATGGATCCAAGAGTAAACTTCAACATACCATCACGCATAGTCCAAAAATTAACTGAAGATACATTGAAAGCAGGCGAAGTCCAGAAAAAACGACACCGTTGCAGACAATTTGTTATTTCAGCGAAATCCACACGAACTTCAAGTTGTTCTCGCCCATCGGTCCAAAATTAACTGATTGATGTTGCAAAGTGAGAGTAGACAACTTGTTTTTTCAGTGCAAACGAAATTAACTTCGATGGACTATCATGCATCTGTCAATCTGTAGAAATGGACAAGAAAAACGTATTAACCACACACCTAAATAAATAAGTCAGGATATTAAATTATACGTAGAAATACTTTTTTTATTAATAAAATACTAAAAACTATTATTTTGAATATTTAACATTATGTATACGCATTGGTAAATTGACTGTAGTGGCCAACAAAAAAAGAAAACGAGTTGTTCTCAAATATATAATTAGTAGAAATTTTTGGATAATTTATTCAAAACCTAACCCCCATGAATTTAAATAGTTTAACTCACCCAAAATAGACAAATGCAAACGCATGCTAGTTATTTGTAATAAAACCAAACTAATTATACGAAAAGATGAACTTCGTAAGTTGAACACAAAAGATGCGAACAAGACTTCTTTCAACTACGCACCGCGATAGACTGGTGGTAATGAACAGTGTTCATGCTTGCATGGATTTGCGGTAGCTACTGCACGAAGCAGCGATGACGTATAAAACGCTACGCAGACGGTTCGCGACAGATGTTTCGTAATTCAACCAATTGCGTGGCTGGTTTCAGTCTCGTTTTTATAACATTGAAATTATATACGTTTTGCTTCGTGCAAGTTCCATCGCCTGATCACAACTCCAAAAATTATCGAATACAAGAGCGAGAGAGATAGTTACAACATAAACAGAGAGCATTAGAGATGAAGAAGAGAATACATTTTTGTTTTCTAATTTCATCTACATTCTAAACTATAAATTATTTAAGAATGTGACAAAGGCGTGTTTTTAAATGATGAAATAAAAACTATCGCCCTAATTGTTTTCAAAAAAAAAATCTAAAGCTATACAGAGTTATTCAAACTGAATGGTACATTAGACGTATTAGGAAAACTAAGTGTGTTAGAGATTTGAAAATTTGGGGCTAGGAGTTATCAAGGATGATTTTTGTATCTAAAATAATTTCAACTGTTTGCCACTTCCGGTTATACCCGAAGTTGATGTCAACTTTATTACTTTAAATGGAATGGTATTAATATTACAAATAATTCGTAATACTATCACCAAACTATAAAAAATCATAACATCCATTAAAGCTTACTTACGAATATGGAAATTTTTATTAATTATAGTCAAGTCTTAGTGCTAACGTTGTGCTAAAATTAAGCTTCACAATTTATACAAGGCGTTCGGGGAAAAAAACTTTATAAACTTCAAACACGAATAACTTCATTTTTTCAAATGGCACCCACCATAGTTTATTTCGTCATTCGATTCCTTTTTTATCCTCTTTCGATACATTCCGGTGTTTCCCATTGTCTTATTTGAAATTTTTGTAATAATTCTAGATTTTTTCAAATAAAACAATGGGAAACATCCGAATGTATCGAAAGAGGACAAAAAATATTTCATAATTCAACCAATCGCGTATCTGATTTCAGTTTAGTTTTATATCATTGAAATTATATGTTTTGCTTGGTGCTTGTACAAGAGCGAGATAGATAGTGACAACATGAATAGAGAGATAGAGAGGATAATGAATTTTTATTTCTCCAGTTTCATCCACACTCCAAAATATAAATTATTTTAAATGCTGAAAGAAAAATGCCTCACTAATTTTTTTCAATTATCTACCTAACAACAAATAATCTAAAATTATATATATATATATATATATATATAATTTCATCAACTAATTTAAAATAGGTGTATTTTTAATTTATTGTCGTGTAGCTAATTTGCGTTCTTGTGATGCAACATAAAATTTTCTACAGAGATTGCTTATACAACATCGGAAAGGAAGAAATTCGCAAACTAATTTAAAATAGGTATATTTTTAATTTATTGTCGTGTAGCTAATTTGCGTTCTTGTGATGCAACATAAAATTTTCTACAGAGATTGCTTATACAACATCGGAAAGGAAGAAATTCGCAAAATTAAATCCCTTAATCTAGTCAAGTGCGGGTTGATATTTGTTAGGTGGTCCTGATTTTAAATGAATAAAAATATGTTTTTGAGTTTATAGTTTTATAGGGCATCAACATCGAGAGGGGTTAAAATGGGGGTTTAGAGTCATCCTACACATCTAACTGATTCAATAACACAGGACCGAAACTATTAAAGCTAGCTAGAAAGACAAAATTTGGACAAAAAATTCAGTTTGTAACGTATACATCCAGTAAGAAATTTTTTATATTTAATATTTCACCCTTTTAACATATTAAATGGCTGTGAGACTATTGTATGTAAATTCGAGTCGTGTGTAGTTAGGGACACAAAAATTCGTATTTAGACACTATTACAAGTTAATTAAACCTGTTGTGTTGTTTTCTCAAAGTGAATCATAAAGGGGTGAAATAGCATTTGAAATTTTACATGGCGTCATTTTTGAAGACGAAGACATGAAAATTAGCAGTTAGTAAACAATAAACACAGTTTTGCGATCTTTTACAGCTAGACTTAGAGTAATATTGATTATTGATGTTCGGGTTTTTCATTTATTTGAATAATTAATTAGTGCTCCTATTTATAATTAGTGCTTATTTTTTTTTTTTTTAGATTAAACAACTGTTACTGCTTCGGCAACAATAAATTCCTGATGTGAATCATGTATATTTACATAACTTTGTTTTGAAATATGCCTTATATGTACTCCTTTATGAATCACCCTGTATATAATTTTATTAATATAAAACCAAAAATTAAAAATAATTAACTACTAACACTCCCTTTATACTTTTAGTGAATGCAGAAAAAAAATTTAATGTAAAAATATGATCGTTAAATTTTATTTGTTCTGAACATAATATTTTATTAAGCATTATGATGTTAAATTTTACAAGATAGAAATATTGGAATAACGATACAAGCGAGACAGATGTTTTTCAAAGGACCTAAAATGTTATGATATCCGACACGTCCTTTGCAGATAACACAGTACAAACATGATAATGTACGTTAAAATAATGACGATGAAGTAAAGAACTGGACGATAGTTTGGCAGATATGAATTCAGAATAACAGTGCCAAAATGATAGAAGTATTCCACTAAAACATGTTATTTATATTAAAGAAGATTGAAATATATAGAGCGTTTAAATATTTAGTAAAGATTATTTACATGGAAAGTAGGAGTTAGGCTCATAACATCGTCGAATTACCGAGGAACGTTCATGATTTGTGTCTGAAGCCGCGGTCAAGCTGAGATCGGGGACTGTTGACGTATCGGCGATCCTAACTACGCAGAACGTACGAAATAACAGAAATATTATTAACTGTTCTTCATCATAAATGATAAATAAAATAACAAATATAATTTCCACTGCTTATTTTAAATTACCTAACACTCAGGACTAGATTTCCAAACAGAAATAAAAATTCTGCGGGCTAAGTCCACAAAAGTTACACATTTTATTTTATAACGCTGCAAGCCTACTAATTTAAAATCCGCTTTAAAATCTGCTAGAACCATAAAAAAGAGCAGTTTTAAATCTTTAGATACATATTCCTATTTTTCATAATAAAATATTTAGGTGTACTAGAACTGGTAGTGTAAATTGGAATTTACTAGAAATTATGAAGATTTTTTCATTCATTTTAAGACGATTTTAAATTCGTTTTAAAAATTGGTAGAGTAAACTTTAATGCATATGATACCACTCAAGATATTCTGAAATACAAATTTTGGGATGTGCCGTAAAAGCTCGCAAAAATTTGAATTTCCGCTAAACAAAAAATAGCGGACGTTAATTTAACTCAGTATGAAAGACAATATCTACGAATTTTTTTTACATATAATATCTTTCTCAATTTCAAAAAAAAGTCCACGGTTTACTAAAAATGGCTACGTACATACTTAAACTCCGATTTACAAATCGTCTCAAATATCGAAAAAGGCAGAGTAGCTTCGCTGAAAAAAATGTATCTAAAATGTGTTCGAAATGCCCGCAAGAGTTTGTCTAAACTCTACCTATACTTAGGATTAAAGGGTAAATACATTAAGGGAATTTATTAACTGCAACAAATATACCTATCATGTTTCTCCTCCATAAAGGAACTCCTAAACATTTTCATTTTAAATGCACTTTTATAACCAATATTATCCAAAACATTCTTTTTATTGAATGTTTATAATAAACTAGTAGTTTGTATTAATTAAATATAACACAGGATGTCCATCTCAAGTGTTCTCACCATTGCTATCTCGCAACCGATAAGAGTTACATCGGATAAATTAGACAAAATGGACAATTATTAAGGGTCATTACTAATTTGTTTACAGTGTTTCCAAATTTTATTTATTTTCTGATATACAGGGGTTTTTCTAAAAATTGCCTAAAATTTCAACTTCAAAATAAAACAAGATAAAAAGAAACTTTTTTAAGAAAAAATGGTCAATATGCGGTCACATATAAGATACATTAATTTATTTTTTGTACCGTGTGCGGTTTTCGAGATACAACTGGTAAGTTTGTTTTTGTAAATGCAGTCCTGGATTTTTTTTTCAAATTTTTAAAAGGATATTTCATCACCTTTACAACGAAACCCGACATCATCATATATTTTGGCGCTTCAGTGTAAAAAATCCATCTTCAGGATATTTAAAAATAAATAAAATTTGGCAACACTGTAAACAAATTAGTAATTATCCTTAAAAGCTGCCCATCTTGTCTAATTTAACCGATGTTGTAACTCTTACCGTTTCCGAGATAGCAATGGTGAGAACACTTGAAATGTACATCCCGTATAATGTGATAAAAATAAAACGAAAAACGATGTGTTTTTACGTTTCAATAAAGTTTATTAGTCTCCACGATTATTTCGGCATATTATGCGTTTTTCAAGAGTGTGATAAATAGTTTATTTATTGTATTTATCATCCTCGTGAAAGACGCACAATATGACGAAAGAGTAAATAATAAAATACTAATAAACTTTTTCAAAACATAAAAAAGCATCCTTTCCTCTCTTATTTATATTAATTAGTATGTTTCATAATTATCCGACCGCGGAATCATTACAAATTATTTATAATATGTGTTTAAACAAAAGTTATTAAATTTAAATGTTGTTTTAATCATTCCTAAATTGCTGAATTTCTTTCATTTTTCTCTCAAACGTACGATTTCATACGAGAATAATTTATTGTTATTATTATTTAGCTAATTTAACATTCCCAATTGCAACTAGTATTTATTTACATTGATCTATATGAGCATAGCTACTTTTAACGAATAGAGTTAAAATTTCAATTTCACACACAGGTTTGTTAAATAAATTCATCGTAAGTTATGCTTTAAATTGTTCTTAACGTAAAATATAAATTCATTGGTCATTGTCTTGAATATTACTTCACATCTGGAATGCAAAACGTTATCGTACCGAGCCGTCCTTTAGAGATAACAAAACCGGCAAACACGAACACGTCATAAAAAACGTTTAACTTGGTCGATAAAATATTTGTTCGTTTTAAATCATACAGCATATTTCGACGGTTTTAATAAATTAAAATAGTGTCTTGAAATTCATTTGTCAAAGAAAATTTAAAGTATTAAGCCTCAGATAAAAAATCTTTTTGCGATTTGTATGAAACCTAATCGGTCATTTATTAGAGCTCTATTAATGGTAACTTATGATGTAAAAATTATTTTTGAAATGTTTGAAAGTTGAAAAGAATTTTGCCTGTATAATCAAATGTGACGAAATCTAAAACTTGAAAACAAATCCAATTATCTCGAAAATTCTTTGGAATGCATATTAGATGTAATCATCCCCTGTTACATGAAACCCAGCTTTGATTAAAATTTTGGTTTTGTTAACAAATAAAAATAAACACAGGATTTCTACTACAAATTCAAATTTAGATTTTACACAACATGGTGATTATAGTGAATATGAATTCAAATTGAAATTCTGGCAAATTCCTTTCAATTTTCTATAATTTCAAAAACAATATTTACATGATAAACTACCACAAGCTTCATTCAAATCGGAAAAAGCTTTTTAATTTGAAAAGAAGTAGGTACTTTATTAAGCAGGTACACTAATAAAATTACTTAAAGTAAAGATATTGCGTGCATTTGAATCAGATAACGACATACGGCACGAATATTTTCTTTCATACTGATTCATATTAGGTATAATCGACTAATAAGCAGCTGGAACGTATTCAATGCATTATAAAAAGTTAGTTACGACATACGTTCAGTCTAGTTAAGTACATTTATTTAATACAATGTAAGTAATAATTACACTGTTACTAGCTTACCCCATTACTTTTTCGATTGGTTCATATAGACTAGGCCCTATTAATGGTAATTTATGATGTCACAATTATTTTTCAAATTTTTGAAAGTTGCCTGAATAATCAAATTTAATGAAATAATTAATATTTTTGTAATTTGTAATGGTAATTCTGTTTTTGATTTTTTAAATTTTACACTGTTACCTCTAGGGTAATCATAAGTTCTATTGCATTTTTGATCCCAAAACCCGGAAAATATCTCACAGACCCGAAATCGTACAACTAAAAATCTCTAGTAAATAACATCAGAAAAAAATTGAATCGCATTATAACATCGCCTCTCTCGAATTTCTGCAGGGACATCATTCTTGACACCCAAGCCGGGTTTGGAAAGAGACGTCGCACCCTTGATCCGGTGCTCAAATTACAAACTGAAGCGATCGCTGCTCTAAACTCGGGATGTTCCACCCTTGCAGTCGCACTCGATTTCGAGAGAGATTTCGACACGTTCTGTTCTGGCCCAACGGATTATTAGCAAAATTATTCGATATAAACCTTCTCCCATTTTTTACTAAATTAATGCATTCATCTTTAATAAATAGACCTCTAAAACCAGATTTACAAATTTGCTGCTAGTAGGCTATTCAATTTTTGCCGCCCCTACTGACTTGAAATTCAATAAGCTAGTTTAGTTCACAATCATATTTATTCTGAAATTGCAACTTTATGATTTGTGTTTTATCGTCCTCATTACGTCGGCTTTTTGCCGTTATTAGTATGATTGTGAACTAGTGGATAGTTGTGTCGGTTTCTAGATTATTTTTGCAATCCACGATTTAGTGAAGAGTATACTGTTGACCTAAAAACAACAGCATGTACTAATTATAAGGTGGGGAAAGGTATGCCTTAAAAATACTTACACTATGTGAACACAGCTTATACAAAATAATGTGTAGTCGGTAAACGTTGTTTTTGTTAAATATTTTTTATTGCACTTATAATTTAAAAAAAACCGAACAATTTCTATTAAATAATCTATTAACAATCCGGTTAATGGTGACAATGAAATCAATTAAGTTTTACATTATCTTTTTGCGAGATTTTAAATTCGCAAAATCATTAATTATATCGTCGTATGAAACCTTGTTCATTAGTTCTGACTCTATGCACAAAAGAGGTAAGGCTTTTCTTAACTTAAAGTAGATCGTAGATAGTTTTTTACTGGCTTTAAGCAAGAAAAGCTTCTCTCACCTGAACAATTTGTTACTGGTGTACATAGAGCCATGCGAAGTGCTATATCCAAGTTTGGATAAACGTTCTCTAAATTCTGTTTTCGCAGGAACAAAGATAGACTTTTTAATGATCCAGAATCTGGTTTTATCAAAATTCTTTGAGAAGAAAGGTGGCATTGAAAGTGTACGCATTCCTGAACTAAATCAGTTCTAAATCATTTTTTCCAACGAAATGGCTTTTTCCGTCAGGGTACCTATATTTTACAGTGCGTTTAGTAATCTTTTATATACGGATTACAGACGTAAGAGTGTTCAGTATACTGTGCATTACTAAAATATTAAAATTTTTGTCACTCATTTCTTTGTGTACATAATAATGTTTTTTTTATTTCTGTAAGATAAAAAAAAATTTTGGGCCAAATTTGCCGCCCCCTAAAATCTGCCGCCCTAGGCTCCAGCCTACTCAGCCTACTGGTAAATCCGCCACTGCTGTTATGTTATAACGCAACCGATTATTAATTTAATAAGCCTAGCCTAATACGCAAACGACATCGCCTACTGGGCTACCGGTAAAACCTTTAAATCGTGCAGTAACAAATTAAACCGTCAATTAAAGCAATTGACACTGTGGCTCAGCAAATGGCGCATAAAACCGTACTCAAGCAAACCGCAATGTATCCTATTCAGACATCCTGACTTTGCATGTAGAAACACACTTTCCTCAAACGACATTAGCGTAAAACTATTCGAAGATCTCCCCCCCCCCCCTGCCTTCAAATAACCGATACTCACATTCCACAAAAACAAAAAAAGGTAAGAACATTGATAACTTACCGGGCTTTTTGGTCGTGGTCTATAGGCTCTTTTTGTTGCCTGACGTTTCGTCAGCGGCTGCGGCTGACATCTTCAGAAGCGTTTGTGGTATGGTCGTTGCAACAGCTTTCGATCTATTAAAGGTAAGAATAGTTCAGCAGTTAAAAACATAACATTATAATCGATTAATCCTATAAATCATTAATGCATCAGAATCATATGAAACTAAATATATCTTGCAAGGAGTGTTGCGTCCCTTGGACCACCAACTGCTTTATTATCATTGCAAGATGCTAAATTTCTAAATTCTGATTTTTAGCTCCTTTGTTCATTTATTGCCAGTTCCTTTCCTTTGTCAATTTAATGTCGAATCCTTTCCTAATCGCACTACCATAAATCGCTCATAAATTCCAATAATTTTTTCTAGCTGGAACTGTCAACCCCCTAATCCTAATGTCCGTCAATTTGTATCAAATTTCTGTCATATTTATAACCACACAACAATACGCTACAACATGTTTCAAATCCCACCTTCCCCACTTGTAATACCTATCATCATTGTTCTCATCAAATTTAACCACACCTCAGTCCCTTTCCAACTTATTCTAAAATCAGTAAATAACCTTTTTCTAACAAGAGATCCTAACAAGCAAAATCAATTCATATTAGACTATCTATCTATCAGCTATATTCAATTTATATCAACCACCAAGTCTAATCAATTAATAATATTCAAACGACAGATCATTCGTGACGCAACGCTTCCCGGTAGTTGCTACCAGTATTGTCCGCTGTAAAATGCGTAAATATATGTATATAAAACCTGCTCAAAGACTTTAATTCAAACGACTTACAAACTCTACTTCAATCAAGATTCAACACAAATACCTGGACTTCATCAAGTTGCAGTCCAGGACGATTCATAGCGAATGAAAACAAGGAGTCTTATAGCTAGCTTACTTATAATAAATAATAATTAAATTAAGTAATTATAAATAAGTGTAAATAAATATCATTAATCATTAAGAAATAGTTTATTTGTATTTAAACTACGACCATAAATTTCGTGTGGTCCCTCATTGCAGAAAGAAGTGGCGCAAAAAGCATCATTCTGATATTGTGATTAAGATGCATGTATTTCGACCTTTTGGCCATTGTCAAACAAAACTATAAGAAGTACAAAAGAAAGTAAAAATAATGTTTCTAACCTGCATGTTCCAAGTAATAGCAGAAAACTAAATTTTAAAAAATTGGAAACAAAAGTCTACCTTCATCCCCAATGACCAAATTGAAGGATGCAGTATTCCTTTATTTTGTGTACTTGCAAATACTGTCGAAAAATTCAAACCAAATTGTCTACTAATATTTCTAATACAAAATAATATTAATACTTATAGTCAATTCTCTTTGACAATAAACATTTCGTGAAGTTATTTCTAGTTCTAATATATTATACATTTTTTTAATTCAATAATAACTTAAGAGAATTTAGTTTGGGGCGGAGCTTATGAGAATATATGTTATAACAAAATCTACAATACAAAATATTGAAAATAATTTATAACGATTCTGTTGATAGTCGAGATGGTGGTGAGGCTGATCTCTTAGTGAAACATTTAAAAAAATTATAATTAGAAAAGAGACACTTGGTTTTAATTTGTTTCACTTATATTTATTATTACTCTGACATGTGTTTCGGCTATAATGCCATTATCGAAGAGTTACTTAAAAAATTAGCTTACAATTTACTTTGTGTTATTTAAACAGGCAAACTTCTTACCGACATGGTTACCTGTGACCGATCGTAATAGAGGGGGAAACCCAAAAATCAATTTGGTCATTTAAAAGGATTTTATGGTTGCTGTTGGCTCTCGTTATCTCTAAAATTTCCAATAAGTCCAATCTTCTACTTTTATTTTGAATGTTTAATTAATTTAAAATTATTTGTATCTAAGGTATGGTTGTTATTCACAAAATGTACCAAATTTGTATTTCTTGATTTAAGAATTATTGACTGTTCATGTTGAATAAGACGTTTCTTAACTGACCGTCCCGTCTGCCCTAAATAAATTTCTTCGCAATTATTACATTTAATTTCGTAAACCCCGCTTTTTTCATTTTTATTTTGTCGTTCCTTATTATTTACTAACATAGAACCCAAATTATTTTTATTGACAACTATTGGTGATATATTGTATTTTTGTAATCGTCTTTTAATTTTGGTACTAATCTTAGGTAAATAATTAATGAAACAAAATATACTGCTTTTTTCATTTACCGTTTCAGGATATAGTTTATTCATTATTAGCCTTTTTTGTTTTTTACTGATCATTTTGTCAATAACATTCTATTGAGGATAACCCTAAACATGAAAGGAATTATTTGCCTTTGATTATATAAAATACTATTATTACATTGACTTAAGTAGTAAATATACCCGAAACAACAACTTTATTTTACCAAAAATGAATGGAACAATTGGTAAAAAATAGATAAATTACAGCAATCATATAATTCAATGATTTGCCTATTACTATGAAAACGCTATCATTAAATCATTCAACAAAACGAAAACTAAAGTAATGGGTAAGAAATAGAGTTTAGTCTATGATATTATCATTTACTATAGATACATTTTCCAGGTTTACACATTCAATTCTGTTAATTTTGTCAACAGAAAATTTTAATTTTGAGAGTCATGTTAATGCCTTAACTTAGTCTTTTTTGTAATTTAGTTCAATTTCTCTTTTTTTTAGCTGTAAGTCCTGTTTTGTTATTCAGGGATTTACTTCTCTTTTGTAACATGGAATGTAATGTATGGGCAATATTAAATAAATATAAGTATTGTTATTATATATTAAAAATTACTATATGAAGACACCGGACAACGATACAAACCCAACATTACTTACTTAATTTTATAAATTACTCAAGTCATTACATGGTAAATAACAAATTTAAATAAGTGAAAAACATACCTCAATCACGCAGTTGTAAGAAATTGGTTTGGATGCGTTAAATTTCAGTAACTTCTTCACTATTTGAACAGTAACTTTGTTTACGTGATGTTAAAACAGCTCGAACCGGTTGCTTGGCTTCTCTCTGAAACAACGGATCACTTTTACTAACCTTGACTGATAATGATAAATAAAGCAATCATCAGATAATACGCAAACTCTGACACAAATATGTTTAACGATAAAAGAAAGAATTCGTTGAATCGAATAAAAATTCTGTTACACAACTGTACGGGGTGAGATTAATAACGAAGATATTTGGTTGAATAAACGTCTTTTATATATTTGTAAGAAGAAAAACTAAATTGTTTGATAACATTTTTGTATTTATCAATTGATTTTTGCATAATAATTTTTTCACTTATATCCAAATAGGGTATAGTTTTAAATATTCTACTATCCTATTTGTTTAAAATAATAATTCATCGGAATCAACAGTGTAATTCAATGCCGGTAGGGGTATTACCCCTCGGAGTAGTTGTTTCTGTTGATTCCATATTTATATTTATATTTATTATAACTAAATGTTTCTAAAAATGAAATAGCTTTTTAGAGGTTTGATTTGATAATAAATGTTTAAGAAAGGCTTTGCTAATATAAATTACATGAATTAATCTCATGAAAAAAACTGCCCCAATTAATTGATAGTACTAGTTAAAATAATAATAACAGTAAATCAATACCAAAATCGGGGCATATTATAAATTTATTATTTTTATTTGTGTAACATAACCGATAATTACAGTTTAAAATGAAATTTATAATTATTTAACCTCTATATTACTTATTTTTGATATATATTTAATAAAAAAAGGTAAGTTATAGCGGTTATTTCACGTAATTTCACTGTATTTGAGTCGTATTCGTATGTTCTGAATTAATAAGGGTCATTAGCCTCTGAGTTTGGTTTAATGAAAAGCCACGTGCTTTTTGTAGTACTACGGTAATAAACTATTAATGATATAGTAAACTATTCCATTCATATATAGAAAAAACGACAAAAGTCCGGTTTCTAAGTGACAACGACAAGTATTGTTGCTTTAACAACTTAACCTGTAATTATAATTTTTGTACGTTTTACAACTCAAATCGAATTTTTTAAAAAAATATTGCAAAATGAGACATTCAATGAGTACAATTTGAAAATATGGACCTTTTTTAATAGTCAACAATATCTAAAATGAGTTTAAAATTACCGAAAAATACTAAACAAACAGTTTTTCACGGCCGCAGTCCTTGGAATAAGAAACACTAAAGTTTTAGTTTTAAATATGAAATTGAATTGTTCAGACATGACATTACTTAATTAGTTGTAAATTAAAAAGTGACGATTGTCACAAACTATTTAAATTACGAAGATAGCTTATATTTGTACTCACTAGTGTATGCTTTTTTAAATCATTGCTTTCGATATTCATTTCAAAAATACAAGATCTAACCAGTTTCCTAGTTTACCTTACGTATTGCTTAACGTAATAAAGCAAAATAAAAGCGATATCTTTTGTTTCCAATTAAGATTTATTATATTTAGTAATAGATGTTTAACGTTAATAAAAGGTAATTTATTACGATTATTGGCTTACTAGTTATGCAACACGTTATGCTTCAAGTGAATAATATAAATATATACAATTATTCTCAGGAACTCCAGAAAAAACTCTGTATTAAATAAAATACAAAAAGCGAATTGCATTTCATTTTTTCATAAATACAATAAGAAATACAGAATATCGTTTACGTCTGAAACGAATATATATGACGAATAGACTAATGATTCTAACAAACAGCTACAATTTTTGGCAATTTAAATTGATTGAACAATACAGACTACTTTAATTTAAACTAATTAAGCAATATGGTGTACAATATAAAATAAAAAGGCCAACAAATCTGAGACAATTAAAGCTAGGCAAAACTTTAGTGCCTTCTGCTTGAAAATGTACTTCCAATCTTTTTAGAGCTTAGAAGCACTGTACTTCAAGCTCTTTTGTGAACAAGAGTAGTTGGGGTTTAGTAAACGAATTAAGTAATAAGAACACAAAAAGGGCTTTAATATATTCAAAGTGCTCGAAGTCCTTTTGGTGTGCTCGAAGTCCTTTTCACAATTGTTTACTTTTCAAAGTGTTTGGATTTTAAAATGTAATAGGCACTTCAAGAACCAAAGCACTTTATAAAGCAGTTCAATTTAAAATAATAAAAATAAAATTTTCAAGAATTAAAAAACTGTGGTAAGTAAATAAAATAATAGCGACTCGAAAAAGATTTACTTTCTCAATTTTTAGTAAAAGGAAAAATAAAATATTTAGGGTAAGAAATAACTTCATTTTCAACTTACAAAATACCAAAATAGGATTAAAATTTCAAAAACCATTTTATTTTCCCTAAGTTTGTTACATTCTAAAACTAATAAACAAAAATAATAAATAAACGGAAAAATAAAAAGAAAAATGACATTTGTATTTTTTATCCAGTATTTAATTATCACAATTTAAG
This sequence comes from Agrilus biguttatus, assembly GCA_963921985.1. Lineage (NCBI taxonomy): Eukaryota > Metazoa > Arthropoda > Insecta > Coleoptera > Buprestidae > Agrilus > Agrilus biguttatus. The sequence goes on along the minus strand of OY998119.1, from coordinate 37,029,822 downwards.
AAGTATATATGTTAGTCAATGAGTTACTGTATAAACTCAAAAAAAGATACGAAAAACAAAAACGAAGTTAAAAATTTATATTTTTGAAAGGAGACTGAAAATGATCGATTTCGACGAAGTCTTTAACGCCTTTCTTTTTAACTTGTAATCGAATTTGTGCCGATTCTGCATTTTCAGGCCACAAAGCAGATATAACTACTGTACTACCAGCATTTATGACTCCCTTTTCATGAGCTGCTGCAAGCTGGTTCACTATACGTCTCTCCACTTCATATTTGATGGATCTTGCACCATAATTTACATCATAACCATCAGCTAAAGCAGATTCTACACTTCTATCCCATTTAAGTTCAATTTTGTGTTTTTCATTTGCCTAAAATTATTTACTTAAGAGAATTATTATGTCCCTTTCCTCAGTAAATAGACAATAAAATTATTTATGCAATAACTCTAAAATTTATAATTTTAAAATCCCCACAGAATGCAGTAACGTTACTGAATGAATTGTATATAATAATAATAATTTGTTATATTACTCTACTTTCAAAAATACTACCTTCATTGTTAAAAATTACACATTCATTTTTAACTTTTAGAGCAACTTGGCACTGATTATCACATGAGTTCTATTGGTGAAAAAGCACTTTAAAGGATGCAACTTCGTTTTTTTCTTAATTTAGCATTATTACCCTAGTAAAAATACATTATAAAAAGGGATAAATCACTTTTCAGTTTTTAGACTAAAACTAAATTATAAATCATATTTTAATTACCCTTTTAGCCCAAGTATCCAACTCTCTTCCCACTAATTGCAAGAGTTCTACCCTGGAAAATGGTAAAAAATATACAATTTCGTTAATACGCCCCAAAAATTCGTCCCTTTTAAAGTGCCTCTTCAAAATTGGTTTCACGACGTGGTCTTTAAATTTTCGAGAAATTTGAATGTCATCTGAAGGTTCGTTGCCATCTAAAACATATAAGTTAGTGCATTAATCTATTCATGAAATACTTGTTTGCTATACATTTTAATTTTGGAACGACTGAATCATTTGTTGATATGTCAATAATTAGCAAAAAGTTAATCTATTATGATTAATTATGATTAAGGATATTAAAATGGAAACAAATGTCTAAGAAAAAACAGAAAATAAGCAGGTTAAAATAATTGAAAACAAGTAAAGTTAAATAGTTAAGAGTCTGTACCTGCGTTTATATCAAAATTTGGTTTGATTATGTTGAAATCTAGTAAAAAAATTAATTTAAGTCAATAAGTAATTAATTATATATATTATATAACAATTATAGAAGTGCGTACCTTTTTAATATAAGTTTTAAAAGCTGACAACTAAAGTAAAATTTCCTAATACTTAAATTAAAAAAAAAAAAAAACGTAATAACAAATAGAAAATTCAATTTTCCTTAAAAATTTTTACCTGCTTTCTTGTTGTTTGCTAGCCTTTTCTGTCTCAAATTTTCGATTTCTTGTCTCAGATCAAGGGCATGTTGTGCAATTTCTTCACTAGCCAAGTTTGAAGTCATTATAAAAATTGCATCCTTACACTCGATAGTTTTCCCCCTTCCATCTGTCAGTCGTCCTTCGTCAAAGAGCTGCAAAAGGACGGTAAGAACATCTGCGTGAGCTTTATCCACCTCATCAAAAAGGACAACAGCATTTGGACACTTTTTCAGCTTTTTCGTCAATTGACCGCCGTCGTCGTGACCCACGTAACCTGGAGGTGCTCCTATAAGTTTAGCAACCTTAAACAATTTTACAATGAAAGTACAAATCAACAAAGAAATAAATATGGTAACGTAGGTCATAAAATATATATAAAGGTTGTAGAAACAAATGGAGTATGACATACTGAAGAAGTAAGATGAAGAACATTAAATTGTTTTTAATTTTTGTAACACACAAGAGAATGATTTCCATTAAGTACCTAATTTGAAAAGGAATATTTTTTATGAAAAAAAAAAATAAATAAATAAACAGATTCCAAATGAAGTAAAAAGTTCCTGGAACTAATTATAAAATACAACATATACTCAGAGAAGCAAAAACGTTTCTTACTTCGTGTTTTTCTTGATACTCTGACATATCCAATCTAATAAATCCTGGTGGTTTATCCTTATGAATATAAGAAGCCAACTGTTTGGCAAGTTCAGTTTTTCCAATACCAGATGACCCTAAAAACAAGAAGACCAAAGGATGTTCATCATCCACCCATCCATTTTCTTTTCTTCTTATTGCTATAATGAAAAAACCTTTACTTACAAAAAAAAAAAAATCGACTGGTAAAAGGAAGAAGGAACTGGAAGAAAGTATTTAACTAGTAAAAAGTTAAGACATATCAAAGAGATATACACAAAACTCACTTGCTGCAACAGTTGTAATTGCTCCTTGTTGACCAACAATATGCTGCTTAAGTCTTTCTTCCAATGGATAACGTCTCCTTTCTTCTAATTCTTTTTCTTTTTTTAGTACTTCTGCCTGAAAATAATGAGTACAGGTGAACATACATTTCATACATCCTAAATTAAAAAATTACTTTTTCCATTTGTTTTTCAAGGAGTTTTTTGATTGGTTCTTCCTTTGCATATTGTATTGGTTTATGACCAGCATCATTTTCCAAAAGGGGATCTGCACCGGCTTCCAAAAGAATCCTAACAGTTTCTAGACTATCTGAGAGAACTGCATAATGGAGAGCAGTGAATCCATAAAAAGTTGCATTATTATTTAAGAGACTTGAAAATTCCTCCTCTCTTATTAGCATCACTGTAAAAATACATTTTAATATTAGTGGCTTTTATTACTAAGTAATACATATATGTAAATACCTTCTAGGGAATGCATTCCAGTGATTTTGGATATTCTCTTAGGATTCACATATTCATCTCCCAAATTGGGATCTGCACCTGCTTTAATCAATACTTTACATATATTGTACTTTCCATTCACAGCAGCCAACATCAAAGGGGTCCAGCCTAATTTATGGCGTTTATTGACATCTGCCTGATATGTTTCTATCATTCTAAAGTCGAAAGCTATTACAATAAATCATAATCTTTTAGTGTTTTTCTTACCGTTGCACTTCTGCAGCAGATCCATACTGAATGGCACGAAAAAACTTTCTATCATTATGGGAAAACACACCATCACAAGCCACAATGGCAAAAGGTAAATATGCGAAACAAAAGGTAAAATTTATGGGTACTTTTTTGTACCTGGAATCACCCTTTCTATCTTGATGATGTCTATTAATATACTGTATAGCATTATTTAAATTGTGGTAATGACAATAATACGAAATACTCCTAACATGGTTTATATGCTTCACAGTTTGTGTATAACAACGATAACATGTTAGTAATTTACTAAATTTTAACATTTTTTGACAAGTTCTTCAAAATTAATTGTAAACTACATTTCAAATTTTGAGGTTAAGCAAACATCAAAGTTTAAATGACATTTGAACTGAAACTGAAGGTGTCTCTAAACAAAACCACAGACAAGACTACGCCAGAGTTATAAGGTAGGTGCGTTCAAAACTGCGATATGGTATTGGAAACTTATTCAAAATACGCTTTATTTTAGTATTTATATAATCAGTGATTGGAAGGGAAAATTTTTGGTAATACGGTAAGTAAATTGTTATGTCTTATTTACGTCAACGTCATAATTTTCAATAATTATTAAATTAATCTGAAACTGATTTTATAACTTTGAAGTCTATTACTAACTTCAATCTTAATGGGGGGGTTTTGTCAAATTTTGAACAATTTGCTTCAATGTTCACTTTTCTCCAAATGGTTTCCAATTGTTGTTTTAAGTGCTTCAAAAATGAAATAAAAAAAGTCCTATATTTTGAAATATAAAATGTGTAAGTACAGCTAAATGCATGTATTTTTTAAAAGCAATATCGTCGTTTGTTTCAGCCAACTTTGTCTCTATGCAAAAAACCAATAACTCTTTGTGAGGTTACGTTTGTTACCTTGCTATTAACATAGTGTTCGTAGACTAGAATTGGTTTTTTAAGATTTTAGTTTAAATTCTACTTCTTAAAGATTTCTTATAGTTGATTATGTAAGTCAAATAATGTTTCTCTTTGGTCTATAATCATAATCATTATACCTAATAACTCCGTATCATCACGTCTACGATTTTAAAATTATCCGTAGTACGTTAAAGTTTTTGTTTGTAAGACATTTTACCGGATTTGGAAGGTTATCTGTTAAAATTGAGATATTCAGGTAAAGCTTTGCCATTTCAGCACTAAAATTACATCAATGAGATTACTGAGTTTTGACGAGGTTGGGTTGCGTCTTAGAGCAAAAGAGGAAGAGTGCATCAGTAGACCTGGTGGATATACATTTAAAGTCGACAAGGGCGGAGGAGACTCCCACACGCATGTCTTTTGGGTACCTAACCCCCTCACACAACTGACAAACACGGAAAGTGACTCGGATATGCCAGCTGCTACTATCAGTAGCACTCCACATCCTAATAATGAGGAATGTGGGATTCGAGATGTCTGGGCACATAATCTCGAAGAAGAATTTCGTACCATAAGACAAGTATGTGTTGTAATAATGTATTACAAAAATGCTAATTTTATTAACCATTGACTTTGCTTGTTAATTTCAGATTGTACAAAAATTCAATTATGTGGCAATGGATACAGAATTTCCAGGTGTGGTTGCAAGACCCATTGGCGAGTTTAGAAGTTCTGCTGATTATCAATACCAAATGCTAAGGTGCAATGTAGATTTGTTAAGAATAATTCAGCTGGGATTAACGTTTTTGGATGAGAATGGAAAAACGCCGGGTGGTTCTTACACAACATGGCAGTTTAATTTTAAATTCAACCTTTCGTAAGTGTCTGATATGTACGATGTTTTCCTTTAAAATAATTTAATTTGTTTTATTTATTAAATATATTTCTTAATTCAGTAACTTAATTTAAAAAAGTAGATTATCCTAAGATAATATATGTCGTAATTTTAGGCGACTTTGATGTATTTGAAATTAAACTTCTGAAAACTAATAATTAAAATAATATCCTTGCAGTTATTGTTTGATAACTAAAGGTCATATTGTTTAATAAGTTAAATTTCATTTTGAAATACTTCTAGTGTAAATCTAGTTTTTATTTAAAAAGATAAATTCTAACAAACTTATTTGAGGTGTGATTTTTGGTTTGTAAATCAAAATTCTATTTTTTTTAAGTGTTCAAATGAATTTTTTAACCTGAAATCGTCAAGTAGTATATTTATGACGTAATTTTTTTGTATGAATTCATAATCTCCGTTTCTTAATTAAAATGTAATAACTATGTTTAGCCATATAGTTTAAAATTTTGATTGATAATCGTCACTGTTACCATAATGTTGTCTAACACATACAGTTTTCTTTCATTTTAGGGAGGATATGTACGCACAGGATAGTATCGATTTGCTACAAAATTCGGGCATTCAGTTCAAAAAGCACGAAGAAGAGGGCATAGAACCATTAGAGTTCGCTGAGTTGCTTATGACCTCAGGTATCGTTCTGATGGAGAACATCAAGTGGCTGTCGTTTCATTCGGGTTACGATTTTGGCTATTTGATTAAACTGTTAACTGACAACAACCTGCCACAGGACGAAGGAGAATTTTTTGAATTACTCAAACTCTATTTCCCGACAATCTACGATGTTAAAGTAAGTCTACCAGGGTCAAATTAGACACTTGCGTTACAAATAGCTGTTATTAGTATGTTTACTTTTCATTGCAGTATTTGATGAAGTCTTGTAAGAACTTGAAGGGTGGACTCCAGGAGGTCGCAGAACAACTCGACCTCGAACGGATCGGACCTCAGCACCAGGCCGGATCCGATTCCCTACTCACTGGCATGGCTTTCTTCAAAATGAAGGAGGTATGCGTTTGTTTTTGTTTAACTTGCACTCAATGATACTTTTAACAATCACAAATATTTTTATTAATTAATATAATATTTAATCACAAGTGAATTTTTTGCACTTTCATTATCATTTTTCGATTTGAACTTACAACAATATTTTATTAATTTTCATCCAAAGAGAATCTTCTATTTGAACTTGCATAATGTATTTTAATACCATTACAAATTATATATTTTAACTGAAAAAATAGTTGAATGTACTTTAATTAAAATATTTTAGCCACTGCACTTTTTACACTACACTATACTAACACTTGTTACTTGTGCTCTGTACCAAAATTACAGTGAGTTATGTTATGTAATACCCGACGTTTCGTCCTTATTTATAGAGAGGTTTGTTCTTCCGATATTTTAAGAAAATGTAATAAAATTGCAGATGTTTTTTGAGGACACGATCGACGACTCAAAATTTTCAGGGCACCTGTATGGCTTGGGAACATCGTTCGTAGTGAACGGCAACAGTTACGGTAACGATAATGGTGATAATAGTAATTAAAATTGAAAAACAAATACAAAAAATTCATAAACAAAAAAAACTAACGTCGTATAAGACTCAGTAAATAATGATAATGCATTCAGAATAAATATTAAGTACTTACTTACATATTTTACTATATTTGTTCTTTTATAGTGACTTAAATTATTTCACACAAAAAACCAAAAGAAAATATATATTGATTGATTATAGTCGGTTTATTTTGTACAATGGTAACATTATTATACGTCTGTTTGTTTGTTTGTTCTCTTCCTCCTTCTTACACACTCTTTTTCTCTCTGTTTATCTTTTATACGCAAGTAGAATTTTAAAATAATTATGATGATGATGATTATTATGATAATAATAAAAATATCGAATGATAACGATACTACCAATTGTGTAAATGAGTAATTTTATTAATAAAAATTCAACATGTTTAGTTAATTTTATTTTGTTTCCTTCTTTTTATCTGTAATTAATAATAATTTGTTAATTTTATTAATGGTGTGATATTGTATGTTTTTTTCTGAAAGAAGGTAAGTGATATTAAGTTTAAGTTTATGGGTATTAAGGTAAGTACCGCCTTTTTTCCATAAAATTATAAAAGTTAAAATACTACAAACTATTGCGTCTGGTCCATATTCGACCAATTTATCTTGCCTAACAAGTAGAAAAAGGAAAGTACTAATTATTATTTAATTTAAGTTTAATTAAACTTTTACTTGCCTCAATGTCAACCTAATAAGTGATTTTTGTTTTGTACAGGTAATCTATCGCAGATTCAATTTATTATAATAGATACCTTTGTAAGGCCTTGTCAAATATATGATTTATTACTGTTAGCAGTACATATCAGCAGATGGCGATTACTACCTGTAACTTGATCATTATAGGTATCAAGTTGCTTTTACGAGCAGTTTCGGTTTTGTCGATAAATTTTACTGACTTAGAACTTAATGTTTTATTTCATTAATTCATTTTTAATTTATTGTAGTTTTACTTTTATATGTTCCTATCATACGGATCGTTAGATGATAATATTGATAAAGTTAAATTAATTATTAACATTTTATGCAGTACGTAATAATATTCGTTTTGAATGTCCATCTAGAAATTGTAAATTACTTAATTCGCTAATTTCTGTATTTATTTTTTAAAAGAAATAAATGAGTTGTTCTTTAATTTCATCAATCTTTTCTTTCTGAAAAATAACTCCGACACCCTTGTAGTTTATTCTACGTATATCCTTTTATAAAACAATATGGAAAAGGGAAAAAATTCTTGGTAAAGTTTCACTAAACGTTTTGTTCAAAAAACGTCTGACTACTTTAGTCTTTAAAAGTGATATTACGTCCGAAACAGCTGGTAGGCGTTTTTTTTAATAAAACATTCAGTGAAATATTACTAAGTGTCTAATCTTTCTGCAATATTATTTTATAAAAAAATGTTTCACCAAGTACTTTACGAAACATCTATTTCAAACATTTCCTTATATTTTTAGTTTTATTTCAAATAATTTAATTGTTTACAGTGGATGCAACAAGTTATATAATCCACTTTTTCATAAAACCACACTTACTAGAAAAATAAAAGAAAATACGCTGAAACCATACTATTTCATTTAATAATTCTTGACAAATGTACGTAGTAGGTATTATCTGCGTAATACATCTTGCAGAATGTTGTGTCACTAAATGAGCTACTGCTTTACAAAAAGTTAAAAGCAGGGTATAAAAACGAAAAAAGAAAAAGCAGATGGTGTTAAGTAACCACATTTTCAAATTCAGTTAAAAATTTATATCTATTTTTAAGTTCAAGTTCGGTTGGTGTCACATGATTATGATATAAATAAGTAAGCATTTTGAGTGTTGGGCCTTTCTATAAACTAAATAAAGTATGTGACTCACTTGATATAAGGAGATGTCTGCAGTTTGCGATTCCTTTAGTACTTCTTCACCATTATCTGTAAGAAAAATAGATATCAAAGACTAAAAATTTGGATTCAGCAAATATATTATTCAATTAGCGATTTAACATTTCTATTTCTACCATTAAAAATCTTTATATCCATTATATTTTCAACATTTTCTATAACCAGTGCTAATCCCTTTCAACCTGGTTATGTATTTATTAGTAACAATTTTGAACAATTACTTACGACACTATTTTTGTTTTTCGAAAGGTCTTGTTATGGTCATAATGTGCATTTACAAATTTTGTCATCAATTCGCAACCCCAAAATAAATATTCTTTTTAATTAGGTACTATAGTCCAAAGTTCATGTTATTTTTAATTTTAATTAAATAAAATAATCAATTACCGCTTGTCACAACATCATCCGTTATGTTATGGTTTTTATGTTAATTCACTACAATTAAGAAAGTACTCATTACTTTCTCTATATGTTCAAATTGTTTCGTGTCTCTAATCTTTTTATTTAATTAACTTCCAACATATAATTCAAAAACAAACTTAATGGTTTTTAATGAATATGTATTACTGCAACTGTCAAGTTTCTAATAAATGGAGTTTGCAACCCTACTGTAAATATAATAAATGTACAGTAACAGTACCAAATAGCTATAAAAAATATATGATTTCGTTAAAATACCAAACACACACTAAAACGCGAAAAGCATTAAAAAACACGGTGTAAATTCAAAAATCAGAAAAAATAATAATTGTTTAGTAGAAATTGTTAATGCTAAACTACAAATATGTTTCTAACAAAATGAATTTTTCAAATAACATTGTTAGATTCCAAATTCCATCCTAGTAAGGAGACAATATAATTTTATACAGTGTTATATCTGTCATAAATGCAATAATTTATTCCTATACAGTCTTAATTAAAATGGAAGTCAAAAGGTGAGATAGGTTGGTAGGATATGAAGAGACTCGTCATAGACATATTAGATGCAGAAATAGGAGTAAAGAGGGGCAGAGGAATGGTTTAATTAGATTACTGTTCGCAGGGATCGTTAGGGATGTAATATTCTAATTTCAGGTACGTGTCCAAACAGTCTTCAGACTGACCACTCTATGATGATGATTTTTAGATTAATTTTCATTTATATAGAGGAAGGATCATCCAAAAAAGAAAGGTATTGCGTGACCATGCATTTTTTAAATTGAAGCCCATATTTTTTATTTCACTTTTGGAATCCACGTTATATTCTGCTTATATAGTACTTCATGCAGCACACTTTATATACGTGTAAGTTAAATTATACATATTAAGAGTCAAACATGATCAATTTTTGCTTCAATCGTTAATATTATAAACACTATTTCCTACATGTAGTCTACATTAATTAATTTGCATCGAATATAACGGTTAAGCCTTGTCAAAGTGTTATCCAACATCTTATATAACTGCTTTATTAAAAACAAGCTGAATATTTTAATTAAAAGTTTTAATAATCTGCTAATTACGGAAGGTTTTATCATTAGAGGAGATAGCTGCACAGTTTTCCATTACAAACGTACATAGCTTAAGTCATTACCATATTATTGTTAGTTAATCACATTATTATGAAGTAATAGTGATAATAATAATGATAATTTTGCAAAGACTACGAGTTTTTAAATTTTGTAAGAAACTTGTAGAGTATGTGTTGTGGTATTTAGGGTACGTTATTAAGTCCTCTACATTGCTGCTTTTTGTCTGAAATCCTTTCGTAGGGGACGTCCTGCAGGAATAACACAAATTTAATAATAAAGGAAATACTACTTCAATTTTCTGCTCTAATTTTAATGCGATTTTAAATAAATAATAATAAATGTTTTCCTTTTATATATGTGCACGCTTATCAGGTAGAATTTTCAGAAAATTAGAGGATAGCGTGGGCGAACACTCAGGCATCATATAGGTACATAGCAGTTTCTGTACAAAATGAAAACAAAAAGTTGAAAAATACGAAACACAACTGACGTAGATTAACGATCGCTATTAGTGAAAAACGGTATAGAAAGAAAATTCCGTTTTCCCGTCTGTGGTCTATCTGTTCACAGGGTTTTCCATTCCTTTTACGAATGAATGTATCTGCAAGACACTCGAGAGATAACAAACTGCTTAACCTGCCCATATATATTTCAGTTAGATATAATTTGATGTCAGAAAACAAGCAGTGAGAATGAATTTTTTATAATAAACGGTTGTTCGGAATAGCTCTTGCAATGAGTATAGTATTTAACCGCTTTGGTAATTTCAATCTCAGATAACGCTGAATTTTAGAGAAATTGAATTACTCTCATTTTTCCGTTTGCAAATGATGAACCGTAATTTTAGGAATTGCCGACTAATTATTTCGTACGTCTCATCCTTCTCTCCCTAACCACACCATCCACCCATTCCCACGATCACTGAAAGGAGGCTAAAGAGGACGCCCTACCCTCCGGCTTTGCACTACAGTGAAAGTCGGAGGGACTGCCCGCCCACCAGCACGTGTAGCTGGTGGGAATGAAACACAAGAAAGTTTTTTTTTTGACGACCAACATCATTTTTTAACAATAATAAATTCTCTACGATGTAATTTGCGTTTATTTCCAATTAAAATCGTGTCGTTTTATGATGTCTGCTTCTATGTCCAAGGTAACCTTGATGTTTGAGTGTAGTTCAGTGATGTGGTGTAAAAATTCTTCCAGGGCATACTCCCGTATGGTCAGAAGTAATCTGATTAATGTATCATTCGAGTAACAGAACCAGCGCTTCGGTTTTAGCGGTGCTGAATCTCAGAAATTCACCTGGCAGGTTTCCATGAAGATGTTTACCAGGGATCGCGATAATGGTCATCCCATTGCTGTTCCTTCTGATCATAGTATTCCTTCCCGATCACAAAAAAATGTTGATTTTACACACATCTTGGCCAGATCTGATAATTTCTCATTCGCTGTGATGAGTCTTATAGGAGGGCGTGCACGATTGGTACGTTCGTGAACAAGCATGATACGTCAAAACTTACTAGAATGCCCTTTGATTGAAGATGGACGTTGCGAATCTTTTTGATGAAATCTCGTGTACTCCTGATGTTGTTCTTTGTATTTTCAACTAAGCTTGGCAGAGGGTCATGGCAGATCCTGTTGCACTAACTATTGATCATAATGGCAAGACGGGTTTATGGATTTTTGGAGAGCAGTGGAGATATGACGTCCTTGTATATGTCTGGAATAGATTCGTGTATATCTCCTTTGGAATGTTGGATGTTTGGTCGGCGACTACTACTTGTCTTTCTAGTTTTCTGATTTTCTTTTGATCTTCTTGTACATTGGACCTGAAGGAAACTGTTCCACCTTGATGATATATTCTCTGATGGTTGCATTTCCTTTGTTAGGAGGAATGATGGTAATTTACTCTTTGTTTCTTAATTCTATAATGACCATGATTTCCTTTCTATTCATGTGTGACATTGCTGGTTTGACTTTTCGTAGTATATGTGCTATCTCTGCTCCTACTACTTCTGCTATTTCGGTTGATAGTCGTCTACTGGTGGTCTCCATTGAACTGATGATTTCTTTTCGTGGCTATCTTAAGAACTGTGGCGAAATTTAGTCCTTTGGCAAGAACCCGGTGGCGTCATAATTCAGATGGATCGAGAATAAATTGTTTACAACCCATAACTTCTCTATGGTTGGTTGTTGTGTTTTTTGGTTAAAGATTAGTGATACTACTTTCTTCTTTTGGTTGACTGTTGCTTTTTCCCTTCTTAACGTAACATTTTTTGTCGACCGTCTGGCGAGAAGGTCCTATGTGTGACTGTCTATGCTGTTGGTTAGTTAAAGATGAATGTAGTATGATCCAACTGCTTCCTGGTGTTATGGGTTGTCTCTCGTAGAAGGGATGTGCTACCTCGCTCTAATATTCTTCGTGTAGCCTGTGTTTGGAGAGGCATGTTGCTCTCTTCTTCAGAAGGCTGTTTGAAACTGGAGATCTTCGTTTTTATTGTAGTATAGTATTTATATACCTCGTGGTCAGCAATGTTCATCTAGACCGTGAGCTATGACGTTTGCGGTACTCCGTGAAGCGAGGTGTTTTGTTTTAACGATTTATTTTTACGTATTATTCCTTTACAGATGATTGGTATCACCCTATAATCTCGATTGTAGTTGTTTGGATTCTTTTGTATCCTACAATGGACTACACTCAAACATCAAGTTTATCATGGAAATAGAAAGAGACTCTACCCTTCCTTTCCCGGATGTTTAAATTTGAAATCGCTTATCAACGTATGGTAGTTGCAATAAATTACTGACTATTGTATTATTCTAAGTGTTACATAAGTTATGTTACGTAACATTACATAACACGCTATTGATATTTTGGAAACTTTTTCATATTTGTATTGATAACTTTATAGGAATTTATATGACAGCAAATGGTCACAAAAAAGTCTTACTTGATAATTGAGTGAAAATCGATTTATAAAAGCATAGTAATGGGGTAAAATTGCCTAACTATACTATTGTGGAAACTAACCCAGCGCCCACCTGATGAGACCCGATTGGTTGAAACCGGTCGTGGGATATGGTATTCGGTTCGTTATGCCTACTTGGTAGGACGCTTTCCAAATGTGAGATCTTTGATTTTAATATTTAGACGAATAAGGATTTTAATTCCTTCTTTTTTGAATAACCAATTTCAGTTTCCATTTAGTATTTTAAAAACTGCTCAAATGGTAATAGAATGAATATTAAAAAAGCATTTACAATAGGAAATAAAAATAGAAATTTATGTCTTATTTATATTGTAAATAGAACTACTTCAAATAGATCACATTTCTGAACGACAGCTACATTATGGAATCAAATTTTCCTACTTTTGTGTTCTTTATGTTTATATTTTTTGTGACAGTTATATAAATAGGAAAAAAAATCGTAGATTTTAAGCTAGATACGAAATAACAAAAATGTAGAAATGAAATGCTTTCAAAGTTTTTCATTTACTGAAGAAACATCTATATTTTTAGCTTTCATGGAAGGCGTATATTTAAATGAAACGAATTTCAAAAGCACGAGAAAAAAATTATTATGGCATTGCTTTGTACACAAATGTTATCGGTCCTTTCTCGTTTTCAAGTTTAAACAGGGAAAAGTAGTCAACGCATGCAAAATATTACTGTTATGTTTGTGTTATAAAATGTTAAATAACATTCAAAAAAAGTTTAAATTCTCATAAGAATAATTAATATTTATTGCTGATTTAAATAATTCCTTTTTTGTCTCTGTACATTCAGTTTTCCTTAGGTAAGGCTTAAATATATCTCTTTGTTCTTGAATGCTGATAGTAATTGATTCACTCAAGAAGAAAATTGGGCTACTATTTCAAGCGTAAAGGCCGTAAAGAGAGTCATTTGCTATCTCAATTGGCTCTTTTCAAGTTAAGAAAAATAAAAATTTTTCTTCTAAACATATTTAAACAAAACGAGTCATTGGCATTTTTCAAAAAAGGAGTTAAAAGCAATTAGTAGCTGTATCACAAGAAATGAACTTATTACGATGATGATGTATTCACAACTGATATTTTGATATTTAATTTAAACAGATACAAATAGGCAAATACAGTAAAATGCATTTCTACTTAAAACCGTCTCTTTGATAATGATCTGTTGATCGAAATTGTAAGAGTTTCTTATAATAAACAGTTGAAACAAAATGAACTTTTCATCGTTATTTTATTTATTTAACATGTTTCATCAAGACTGCACCATGAACAGCCTTTCTTATATTGAACACAGTAAGTAATATTACATTTATTGCGGCAGTAAAAATATAGTTTGCCTTTTGGCGTTCCGTTTATAAATTCTATTATTAGTAAATTGCAATTTATGATTCGCGCTTTTGACTTATGTACCCATAAAGAAGATAAGATTGTAATTCTCAAATCTGATCAAACTCACTTTAAAGCACTAAAAGATCGTACTAACGCTGCACTGTTTAAATTAGAATAAGTAATAATTAAAAAAAGTAAGTTGCTAACAATTGATCAAGTTGATTTTAGCAACAAAAATCCCCTCCTCAATCCCACGATAATTTTAAGGACAAAATTGTACTTAAATGTAGAGAGTAATATAATAAGTGTATCTCGTTAATTATGAAAATGCGTTCATAAATTGGAATGCTAATAAAGAACAATGAAAAATATATATTTAAGAGTTTTATTAAGTATATCACTTAACAATAACACGGGTTAACGAATTCACGGATTGGAGAAAGGTCTTTAAGATAGCCTTAGCACGTCAAGATTTTAAGATATCATAATCGGAAAAACTCAAATGATGGAGGATTACTATGTGAAATAAAACGGCAATACAACCAAAGAGTAATTATTTTCGCTGAATTAGAATCTGGTCTTATAATTGTCCCTAGTTTTTTGAAGTATTTTAACTCCAAAATCCAAATATTGCAATTTGACTCTTTTGGATTTGAGATTAGCCTGTCTTTTAAGTTGAGATATAGATATCTATCAAAATCTGAATATGTTGGAGTAATTATGAGAGCAGGTTCTAATTCAGCGATAAGATACTCTTGAAATTACTATTACCTTGGTATAAAGGGTAAAAAAATTGAAAGTTTTGGAATTTGAGGATATGATATCTGAAAATGGTTTTTATTGCACTGAAGCTTTTATAAACAAAATATCCTTTATTCCATTGATTATTTTCCCATAACTTTTGTTTTGATTTTTTTTAAAACCGAAATTAATTGCTTACATTATATTACTTTTAAACTAGTTAAAGAGACAGAATAAGTAATTACAAACAAGAAAAATTGGACCTTAATCTTTCTAAGGTTTAATCGTTTAAAAAATATTTACGACAATTCTGTACCTAAGTAGCTAAAACTCCTTAATCGGGCTATTAAACAAACGATCGAGTTTATTAAGTTTGGAAGATTTACAAAAGACAGAGGGATGAAAATAAATCGACGAGCGCTCTCCAATAAATTGCGGTACTAAATTTTAACGGTATTATGTTAAAGTTCCTTTTCTTATTCCTTACGCAGCAGCAAAACACAATGATTTGGATTATAAACACAATTTTACTGGTATACAAAAATAAAGTAGGTCTACAAAAAAGTATTGTCTACAATAGTACCTATATGCCTGATGTGATTTGAAAACTGTATATTTTGCTTGGTTAGATTTGATTAAGTTAGGTAAGGTTAGGTTAGGTACTGGAGTTATGGGAATATTCGAAAATTTCCAATTAAACAAACCTTCAAATATAATATTAAGGGTGTATTTGAAGAAAATATTTTTGTTTGATCGTTCAATAAATTTAGTCTTTTTATTCAATGTTTTTTTAACTTTCAAGTGAGGTCAGGCCTTTTTATGATTATCTTCATTCAACTTGTGGTGTTTGTGTATACAATTACCTAAGAAATTAGTTATAATAATAATAATAATAATAATAATACACATGTATGCTCATTTAAGAGTATTTACATTTTGCTCCCAATTTATATTTATTGCACTTATCCTAATTTCAAATTTTTGTCTCAGTTACCCTTATATATTCACATATTTCCTCGCATACTTCCCCTTTTAATGTCTGTACAATCAACTCATCCATGTCATTCTCCAGCCTGTCACCCTGCCATCCCATCACAAATTTCCTTACTTTATTTTCCTGGCTTTGCATGGCTGTCCTACAACAGAAAAGGTGAGCTAATGTTTCCTCAATACCTCCACATAGTCTACATTCCCAATCTCTAAATCCTTTCTTATACCCTCTCCAAATATTACCATATTTGATTGTAGTCCATATTTCCTTATTCTCGTTCTTATTACATCTTTTTTTTAAATACTCTGCGCCATTAGAACCTGGGATAATTTCCTTGTATATTCTATTGTAAGAAGAATCTAATATTGCCATCCACTCTGTCTCTAGTTTTTTACTCTACCACACATTCAAGCTCTCCTTACATCTATTGTAAACTTCCTCTCCGCTCCTTCTCTTCCATATCATTCCACACACACCCGTTATATGAAATTAGTTATATATGTTTTTTATTTATATGTCTTTTGTGTTCTACAATTTTTTGTTTTATGGCCCTCCCACATTGACTTACATATGCAGCGTCGTAGTCTTTATAGTGTACTTGATATATACCACATTTGCCTAATTTGTTAGTTTTTAGTTCATTGTTAACATTACATAAATAAAGTAAATAAATAATTAAATAGCCATTCGTTATACGCAGAACCTTCTATTTCTTGTGATTACATTTTGAAAATGATTGAAACATATGTTAGATATTTTTCATGAAATTCAGTGAAATGTGTGTCTTTTTATTCCTCTATATTTTTATTTCCAATTATTCGTTGCGATTCGAATCGGATAGTAGATGAGTTGTCTACGTGGTTTTCACTAAAGATGTCGTTCGCAGTTTCTGACGTTACGTTTGTATCTAACAGTTTACTCTGACTACTTACGATACATGTTCTTGTAACGAATAATTCAAATTTTTCTGAACTCAAGTCAATTGGTAGGTACATAGGTTAACATAAGCGGGTAGATTTTTTTTAAATATTTAGGAGGAGTAGTTGTGAGTAGCCCCCTCATGTATCAGCCATGTCTAATAATATCTTCGTAACGCAAATCCTATAAAATTTAAGTGGACCTTTTTTGTAGCAAATTAAAAACTTATATAAATGCCTTATCAGCCTCCATAATCGATGAACAGAACACTGAGCCTACTTTTACCCTGTAAACATTATTTATCTACTTTTCTAGATGACGAAACTATTATTACTAATTCTACGTGAAGAATCTGTTAACGATACTTATTTATTATCTAATCAACAACAAAAAGGTCTTGTAAGTTGTAGGACTTGCTGTTATGGAAATATGTCAGAGGAAAAAGTTAAATCCCTTCATCAAGATGACGGTTAAATGTGGAGGAGACTGATTTTTATACTCACCATTATACCCCCTAAATACTCAGAAAGAAAAATTACTCCATATCCAAAATGTTAACTTAACTCTTTTTCCTCGACCATTTGGCTGAACTAAAATAAACAATTTCTGTCTATAAAGTTGTTACGTATTGTGAAAATGGAAACTGTCGAGGGTAAAATAAAGTAAATCAATGTTTCTTATCCCTGAATAACGTTGTCCATGAGTAAAATTAATTGTTGTGGTGGTTTAGGGATAAGTAACTTTTATTTATTTTATTTTGATGGGATTGATAAACCTGTAAAGTAATTTATAGCAGTGTCTACTGGAAGCCCATAGTTTTACTTGTGACATTCTGTAAATATATCTACAAAACCATTATGAAAAACAGGAGTTCGTAGTAGTATGATAAATGAATGAATAAAAAACTGAAATACATTTTCTAGAGTCGAGATTTTGAACTAGGTATATGTAAAATTTGTGAAGAAACAATGGTACATGTTATCAAACTGTTTATTTTATATTGTCAGAAGGGTTACCTGCATAATAATATGCAATAATGTAATATCATTTTTATTGGCTGTATTCTTGTATGAATGTAACATAAACCGCTTCTGAGATGGCGTATGCTCCAGCTCTTTGCAATATTACGATATAACCATTCAGAACCCAATTTTAAGAAGTATATGGTACATGTTATGGTTGTTTGCAATATTGCAGCGACTAAAGCAATTCCGCATTTATGTATTTTATACAGTGTCTTCTGTATGAGATGAAAATATACAATAGCTAGTTAGTTCTTAAATATATAAAAAAACATTGTATATAACAATTTTATTATTCCACTGAAATAAAGGAAAAATGAAAAATCTAAAACACAGTATTGCTATAACAAAATTACTATAACAGCGAGTTTTATAATAAATTTATATATATAGAGGTTTTCTGTAAAATCTAGGTTTATTTTTATAAAGTTTGCATTAATAACTAACAAACCTTAAGTCATTCTCTATACGGACTACTTTTTTTTTACTATAGAAAAAATCTCTCCTAAATTGATCTTTATAGATAATAGTTAAATTTCTGTAGTTCTCAGGCTTTCACGGCCGGCGTATGTTGACGCAGGCTGTTTTTCCGTGGTCCGTGTAATTTTTCTTTTCCAGACGTTTCGCCGTGCTTTGCTGACGGCATCTTCAATGGTGACTTGGTAAGTGCTTGGTCGTAACTGATCCATCAGCAAAGCATGGCGACAAGTCTGGAAAAGAAAAAATCTATGGACCACGGAAAAACAGCCCGGAAGAATACATTGTATCAATAGTTAAATTTCCGTCAATATTAATTTTATATCATTATTGCTACTGAACATATCGAAGCCTACATTACAATTACCAGGAGATAATACTATATCCAATAGTTAAAGTCGTTTTACAACAAAACCAGTGAGTCTCGGGTTTGGAAAAGCTGACAGACATACAGGCATCTTGTGGCAATTTATCGTCAACTAAATTCAAACTTGCAATGATTCATCCTCTGTGAAACACAGTGAGCAGGATAATTTCATGAACCACGCTAAAACAGCCCCAGAAGAAAACATATTTTACATACATACATACATATTTATCATATAGCCTGTAAAGGCCTTTTTGCCAGTGTTCACCCGATGAGACCCATAGGTCGAAACCGGTCGTGGGATATGGCTTTCGGTACGCTGTGCCTAATGTGTAGGACGTGTCCCAAATGTGTGATCTGTGATCCTTGATATATAGACGAAAAAGGATTTAAATGCCTTATTTTTATTTGAACATATTTTATCTTATCTAGCTATGGCAGTACATTGCTAACTACTACTAGCTGAAGTATTTCATATGTTAGATAAAATCCCTAGTAAGGTATCTACTTGTCCAACTGAATCGACGATGCAGATAATATGCACGTGTTAATGTTCTTGTTCAGTGATTTATCGAAATTACTAAACATCGATTTTTGTTAGATCTTATCAGCACGCTGTAGTAGTGACACATATTAGAGGTGGTTGAACGAATCATAAAAAAGAATCGCATGAATCAATTTACTGTTTACGGTGTACCTCGTTCAAATGAATCGTCATAGTGAACCGTGGAATCCTGGAGAATACAAGACCATTGCTACACCACTTATCTTGCGATTCCTAAAATAAAATATCGCCGTTCAAATGGACGAATCGTTACAATTGATCCCTTTTATGAAATGTAATCGTTTGAAATCGATTCACTAGACAGCCAAATGCCATAAATTAATATTATAGAAACTTGGTTTTAAACAGCTCCTTCGATTTGGATGACGATCTTCTGAGATTGCTGGCGTATTGATGAAATCCAATAAAATCGAAATCGCAATCCACGTCTGGTACCTTTGATAATTTACTTGTCAAGAACATATATTTTTCTTATGTTTTACCTATTGTTTTTGTCAACTTGACCACTG
Source organism: Agrilus biguttatus (assembly GCA_963921985.1). Classification (NCBI taxonomy): domain Eukaryota; kingdom Metazoa; phylum Arthropoda; class Insecta; order Coleoptera; family Buprestidae; genus Agrilus; species Agrilus biguttatus. The sequence continues at coordinate 37,010,028 of OY998119.1, read as the reverse complement.
TTTTGATTTTACGAAATTACTTTTACGGCTACAGTGTCGTTTAACAAAGACGGTTATAACTGAATAATTTCCTGAGATAAGTTGAGAAGTTAAGCTTAAGAAGCTTTTAATTGGTTCTTCATTAATTGCTGAGAGTTGTACCATCTTATTAATTCAACTTCGAGGAATTAAGTAACAACCAATTATGATTAAGTAGTTAATTTAACCTCAGGTCTTATAATCAACTAATCCATAAATTTGTTAGTTATAAGCATTTGTGTTTAGCAACACCGTACTCTTAATCCAGTTGAGAAAAGTACATTTGTGAATCTATCCACCTGTATTTTTATTTTTTATTTTACTATTAACTTGTCTTTATAACATACAGGGTCATTCATACTGAGTGGTGCATTAGAGAATTTGGGAGTTGGGGTAAGGGTTATCAAGGATGATCTATTTAACTAAAATAATCGAGCACTTCCGGTTATACCGGAAGTTGATGCCAACTTTCTTATTTTAAATGGAATGGTATATTTTTTACGATAAATTCGTATGAAATATAAAATTTTAAGGTGACTTTGATAACCAACTTGTAACTTGTATTTCTACCATGAATAGTTTCTAAGATAATTTAATATATTGGAAAAAAATTGCACCGCAACCCAAACTATAAAAAATCATAACTTCCATAAAAAATGAAATGACTTAGAATGTTGAAATTTTTACTAGTTATCGCCAAGTCATAAGGCTAACGTCATACTAAAACCAAGCTTTATGATTTGACAGGGCGTTCAGAAAAAAAATCCAAAGTTTAAAAACTTCGAACACGAATAACTTTATTTTTTCTAATGGCACCTAGCATATTGTATTTTGTCATTCGCTTCCATTTTTTATCCTCTTCCGATACATTGGATGTTTTCAAAATTACTCAAAATTTTTCAAATAAAATAGTAGGAAATATCCAGATGGATTGAAAGAGGATAAAAAAGAAATCGAATGACAAAATAAAATATGCCAGGTGCGAAAGGAACTATGTAGGACAAATAGGCAGGAAAATAGTACAAAGATACAAATATCATATAAAATCTTACAGAGAAGGGAAAACCGTTTCTAACTACGCCACTCACCTACACCAAAACCTACATAGTCCAGGTCCTATAGAAGAAACCCTCACAATATTACATCACGCTCCAAAAAGCAGAAAACTAAACATCTTGGAAAATATGGAGATATACAAAAGTAAAACAAAAAACACCATCATAAACGTACAGACAAATAACACCTCAGACGCCATATTCACCCCTCTCAAACTCATCGCTCAGAACAGTATAAATTCACACCACCAAATAACATCAGATCAATCAGCTTGATACTGCCGAAAGGCAAAACAATCGTAGCTGCAAGAGAAATAAACAAAATTTGCCCAACAAACCACGTAATAGACCAAGAGAATTTGGTAAGAAGAAACCATCAAATATTTTAGTTAAATAGATCACCCTTGCTAACCCCCTACTCCCAAATTTTGAAATCTGTAACATGCTCAGTTTCCCTAAAACGTCTAATATACCACTCAGTTTGAACGACCCTGTATATTTGATCTGTATGTACGTATACAGTAGGTTGCAGAACAACTATTTATACAAGCAAAAACAAAAATATTTATTTCCCTTCTACTAAAGACATCGATAAAATAGTCGAAGTCAAAATGTAACGGTCTGAGAAGCAGCTGTTACATTACATATTACTTCCCGGTAAAGAAGGCAGAAAAAAGGCAATATTTTTACCCTGAAGGAATGTTTGGTTAACATTAGCGAACCATTTGTTATACATATATACGTATACAATACACACTCATACCGTTTCAGGAATTTATTACTTTTGCTAAAGGTTTTCCTAGCAGTTTGCGTATGGGAAAAAACGCGAAAAACGCATCTCGGAGCTAATCGTCCTTGCCACGGTCTCGTTTATTTTCTTAGCATTCTCTTTTAGACACGAGAGTGGTAGAGAAACGGAAGGGCAATTTCTTCCTCACTGAAACCGGTCGTCATCTTGGTTGATGGTTAATACGGTAGGAAAGAAGGAAATCTTAGGAACAGTTCAGCTCGATAATACTATAAATGTCCTCGTAAAAGATAAATTTCCTCGCTCAAGACGAAGCGCTTCATGGTCAAGCATATAATACGCTTTAACTTTTACTTTACTGCCAGCCGAGGTCAGCGGAATCTAAGCCATTAACTTAAAAAAACTGCGACAAGCGTCTCAGTGACGCCTCTTGAGCAGTCATGTTACATTGAAATATTTGAAGATTTTAGTAGGGGTAAATTTTAAATGCATCAATGCGATGCAGAAAATAGGAGACTGTGGTAAAGAATAATTAAATAAAGAAAGACTCACCCTAATTACCACTAACTAAATTTTATACAAACTTAAAACAAACAAACTTGACGCTTGGGAAAGTTTATTTATTCAAAAGAATAAAAATAATCTTATGAATTCAGATCTTCTAATCCCCAATTCCGTCTTGTTTCAGCTATTGCAATAGGTTTAATTGGTTAAGTACTCTTTAACTTATTAATATTATGCTGTTTTGCTTCCTTTTATTTACATTTTTTGATTCGTGAAGCATGCGCATTTAATATTGGCCCATTAGGCCTTCCTAACTGCGGTTACTGAAATACTCGTTAATTGTTTTTAATTTTTTTCCCTGATTAGGCATGATGTAGTGAAGCATGCGTTATTTACATAATATGGTCTCATAAAGGCTGTCTCGATGTATTAACGGTTATTGAACACACACATTCCTTCAATCTATTTCCCTACTTGTTTGTCGAAGCATACATTTGTAAAGTTGTCTTTTTCATAGGCCTACAACATTGTTTTTTAAACACTTTACAAATTGCATTGAACGTGTCACGTGTCCGCTCATATTAAATTTAGTTAGTGGTAATTAGGGTGAGTCTTTCTTTATTTAATCAATGCGATATTAATTATTGAATTAATTTATACCCATTATGGATTAACTCAAATTAATAAGGAAAAATTTGATACTACTGTCACGCCCTTGCCGGGACTCGAACCCTGAATCTTTGGCTTTCATAGTTTCTTAGATTTACCTCCTCATTTTCCTTTTCAAATTTGTCTTGAAATCGAAGTGTGGATCATAAGGTTTTTGTTATTCTACCCTCCCCAAAAATGAATTCTGCTTTTACAGATTTCTATTTGTTAATGTATAATCATAATTATAATTATTGTTAATTAAATTGGACGCATGGCTTGCAGGCGTACGTTAGTCTTCGTGTAAGTTGTTAATTTTATATGCTCTCCCGGACTTTTTCGTATCTTAACTGCTTGCTTTCAGCTTATTTTTACCAGGGTAAACTACTATTAGACAAAATCATATAGAATTTCGTCTAATTATTGGTTCCCATGCCACCTTGTTTAAGGGTTGGAAGATGAATAATAATGTGCTAATGTATATGGTTCTAGAGTAGGTATGTTTGTAAAGCAAATCGGTGTAGAAGATACACCATTTTGTAAATAGCTGAGGCTAACTAAACCACCTACGTTCGACATAATAGGAAGTTGTCGTTCAATCGGAATTTTGAGTAATAAATCCAGAGACGTGATTATAACTAGACTGCGCCTTGCGTTTATAAAGTGATACCATTTGGGTAGGCAACACATTTTGCGAATCATGGGACAGAAACGCGAGAATTATTAAGAACGCACGTAACATCATTCAGAAAGTTTGAGGCAGTTGAAGTGTAGTTATTTCAAATAAATGTTGTGCGATACTATTTTTCTTGTACATAGAGTTTTGTGAACATTTTTATGAACCATTTTTTGTTAAAGTAGTATAAAACTAGTTTAATATTAGAATAATATGGTTACATTTTATTGTGCATACGGTTGCTGTGAAAAGAGTTCTAAAGGTTCTTCCATTTCATTTCATGTGTAAGTACAATTTAAACATAAGCCACACTGATACATTTGTGATTTATTCGAAGGTTCCTTAAGGATCCCGAATTAAAGAAAAAATGGTTGAACGCAATAAGGCGTGAAAGTTTTACACCGTCAAAATATTCAGTTGTTTGCAGCAAACATTTCGAAGAAAATGACTTTTTAATATCAAATTCAATATTACCAATTATTATTTAAACCATAAAATCAGACTTTATAAAATACATGTAAATAGTAGTAGTAGTACCGTTAATATACGTCATTTTAATCACAGTCATCACATCTTTTTTATTAACTTCATTCACAATCATTCACACAACGAGAAATCTACTTGCTACTAATTAACTTTATTTTCACTTATAGCACATATGTTATTGTAAACAACAGTATTGTTCTTTTTTTAAAGAATTTTAATTATGTTATCAATATATTTGGTTTGTATGTTAAATGCTATTGTAAATGATTTTCAATCTTTAGAGTCTCTAAATTTCCATTTAGCGCATGGGAAAATTAAACATGTGTCCCCGAATGTGCATTGTTAGTTGCATACCTAAAGTACATCATATTCTAGTACAGACAATATTGCTTAAGCTCGGTCCATATTATAATCACGTCTCTGAATAAATCGTAAATTTCTGAAAAATTGGTAGTATTTAAATGTTAATATTCGGCCATGGCGGTCATAAACAGGTTGTGAATAAACGCCCATCGCGCCAGCGGAATCTTGTCATGATTAATACATTATTACTATCCACCACCGATAACGATAGAAAACAAAATTTGATGGGTTCAACTAGTTGAAGTCATGTTTTTAATAAATTGTCCTTTTTTAGAGTTTTTTCAAAGTTTGAATCACAATTCTGCGAGTATTCCTTTAGGAAATGTTAAATGATCTCAAGGTGTGGCATGTTTTTATTCCATCAACACCCCGAAAAAAAACATACTTTAATGTTTCAAGACGGTCTATAATGATTCGAAATTTATAAAAAATTACTTCTGCTTTAATTTCAATTGAAATATATTGCTAAAAATACGTATGTAAAACGTTTATCCTACTTATATATTACAAAATAACTGAAATTATAATTAAAAGTAACCAGGGTAATAGCAGTTTACTTAAAGGAAGTCGAATTCGTATTTGAACATTTTTATTTTCTTTCACTCTATTCCAAAATATATAATTTTTTATTTGTATTTCAGCCCACAATCTTATATAAAATAAAATCTTATTAAAAAAAAAAGTTTCAGTAAAGCAGTGATGGTTAGTCCTGTGAAAACAAATTTGTCTTATATTAAAAAGAATTGGAACGCGTGGCTGGAATGGTAGAAGTGGTTCCGTCGCTCAATTATTGCCAGATTTTAGTATTAGATTCTTATAAATTTCATAGTAAAATAAAACACACCACACCCTGTTCATCAGTTACAAAATATTTAAGATTTAATTACATCCACAATAATTGTTTCGACATCACAGGGTCTTCATTAGGTGCAAGATTTAACAAACTAAATACATCTAAAGATTTGATGGTGTACACGTTGTGAAAGGACATGATAAATTCAAAATTAATTAGAAGAAAACAGACTTGGTAAATTTTCACTAATTAGTGAAAAAAATTAAATACAATTATTCGTCCTTATATACTAAGCTATTAATTAGTAATATTATTAAATAACAGAAAGATATTACTGTCTCAGCATTTACAGAAAAACACAAAAATGAACTACGGCTAACTAATATTACAACTCTTAGGCAGACGGTCATCGTACGTACAAGGAAAGCGCGGTGGGGATTTTTTGCAATTGCAATAAACAGTACGTGACAAACAGCAAATATTAAGGACTCTAAAGTGTTTACAAATATATGTATATCACAAACAATTATGTTAAATAAAATTGTCCTTGCCATCCTTTAATTAATAACTTAGTACGTAACGACGACTAATTATATTTAACATATTCAAAAAAGAAAGAAGGCATGGAAATCCTTTTTCGTCTAAACCGGTTGTGGGATATGGCTTTCCGTACGTTGTGCCTACTGTGTAGGACGCGTTCAAAATGTGGGATCTGTGATCCTTAAAATTTAGACGAAAAATAATTCAATGCCTTCTTTCTTTTTTGAATATGTTATATCTTCGTCTAGGAATCCATCGGAATCAACAGTGTAATTCAATGCCGGTAGGGGTATTAGCCCTTGGAGTAGTTGTTTTGTGTTGATTCCATATTTATTAATTATATTTAATTTATTAAATCTTCTACCTGAAGAAGTTACTGATATGTCGAAATAATTACTATGGATACAATTTAATATCATATATCTTGTAACTTTTTATAAATTTTATTTTTATTAAAATAGAAGTCGATTAACGCTTATACGAAAGAACGCATATTACGCACTTTAAATTTGCATTTTTAGTATTGTACAAAATATTGGACACAAGTTAATTTAGTTTGGAGTTAAACAGAGTTATCCCTGTTTATATTAACTTCGTTCAAACAATGCCTCAGCTATAAAGTTTAATTAGTAAAATTTGCAATTATAAATCTGGCGCTTCTTAACTAATAGGCAGGGGAACGGGTTTTATTAATCTAAACAGGAAGAATGGACGTTGATTTAACGCAAACTATGTAAAATGGTACCCATGTTATCTCTCGTTGGGATTCCGGATCTATGGGGAATAGGAGTTTAATGTTTTCGTCACAAATGTCACTTTAATTTATGGATCTTATGTTCCATTTCATTTGAAATTGTATAGTTGATGTAAGTGGTTGAGAAAAATAATAGAACTCCAACTAGAGAAAGTAGGAAGTAGTTTCAGGAAAGCATCTGGCACATAAGATCATATATTTGCAATTACAATAATGCATTCTCTAATATTTTTTTTAAACCGTTGATTTCATCATTGTATTTTACCGTTTGATGCTAAATAAAAGTATTATTTTCTGGTAAACAAAATAAATAACGAAATCCTATAGAATAGGCAACAACGTTAATAAAACAAATAAGTTAATAGGTAATTCCTTAACAATTACTTTATAAGGGGCTTAAATAAACCACCACAAGTGATAAATATTGCAACATATCAACTAAAATATTGTTGAAATAAATACACAGTAACTTGCACAATTTATTAAATAAACTTAACACGTGTTCGCCAACACTGTGGCTTCTTCAGAAGCACAAAATTTACTTAAAACTATCTAATAGTAGATGTTTACAAATAGGTAAATTAACAAATATAAAAATACAGACAGATTACTCAATGACCAAGTAGATATGAACCCCTCACCACTATTAAATATTTTCCCTCACTCTAATGATGATGCAACACCCTATTTATAAACATCTACTCTTAGGTAGTTTTGAGTAAATTTTGTACTTCTGAAGAAGCCACAGTGTTGGCGAAACACGTGTTAAGTTTATTTAATAAATTGTGGAAGTTATTAACTGTGTATTTATTTCAATATGTTGGACTTCCATCAAGTATCCGCTAACTCAAAACAAATAAAATATTGTTTGTCGTTTCGATTATTTTTTGCACAAACTTCTTCTGAAGCTAAAAGAGTAGTAGCTGTCGCAGTGTCGCATATTATACGAGTAGCTTGCTCCGGTAACGTAGGGGACAATTGTGATAACTAATAATTTTGTACTAACTTGTGAATGGGATTGATCTTAGCAATTTACATAGTCGGTTAAACTTTTACCTGTAGTGTATACTAACACGGGATCTTACTTACATAAGAACAATAAATGCGGAAACTAGAGAATTCGTTGCATTAGGTGGCTTGGAATAGGGAGGAACACTCGGATCCTTATTATTCAATGGATTTGTAGACATGGTAATAAATAAATGTAAAGTTGTAAGCAGGAAAGGTTATGGCATCGGTATTTTGGGATATGTGTTGTGTAATATTCATCGACTATCTTGCCATCTTGAGAAGGGAAATACCATCAACAGTGAATATTATATAGCGTTATTGGAGCGTTTGAAAGCCGAAATTGCAAAGAAACGACCTGATATGTCAAAGAAAAAAAAAATGATTTCTTCAAGACAACGCATCGTGTCACAAGTCATTTGTCATCAAAACAATTGCAAAACCACATGAATTGAACTTCGAATTGCTCCCACATCCACCGTATTGTCCAGATTTGGCTCCCAGCGACTACTGGCTATTCGCCAACCCCCAAAAAAAGCTCGCCGGCAAGACATTTCGTTCAAATGAAGACGTTATCGCTTTATCGCTGAAGCTGAGGCCTATTGTGAGGAAAAAGATAAATTGTTCTACAAAAGTGGTTTTGAAATGTTAGAGCGGCGCTGGAATGATTGTGTTGCTCTTGACTGAGACTACGTTGGTGAATAAAGCCAATTTTGAACAAAAACGACGTGTTTTCTTTGTTAAGCCCGGGACTTTTCAGCCCATGTGTTATATATAACTAAATAGTCGAGGCTCTAGTAACTCTCATAACTCCATCACATTAATATAAAATACATTTAAGATTAAACTTCATCCACTTGAAGAAGGACCTGTAATCTGAAGTAATTATTATAGAATCAACATAATTATAAAACTTATGATTCTGTCATGATAAATACAGAGCACCAAGTGTCTATTTTGTTGAAAATTAATTATCTTCTTCTTCTATTATCTAATTATCCCAAAGCATTGAAGTTTTTAACCATTAGACTGCCTGAATAAAATTCCTGTATAAACTGCAGGTTGCTTCAATAAATCTGTTTGATATACGACAGCTTTATTTCACTACGAGCGAAAAGTAAAAGAAAACTTTATCTTTTTTTGTTTCCACGCTGGACAATGGGTTTATTGTTGTTTTCAAACGAACTGATGCAACGAAGAGCGTGCTTTCAATGCCGAATTATAATATTATCGCAGCGGCACAGGAGTTAAATCGGTCAATTTGCATTAGGAGAGGCGGCTTGATGCCTGCCGTCAGTCATCGTCGGACGCTTTGCGCTGATTTTCTTCCCTCAATAAGTCAAACGCGTCCTGAAATAATAACAAAACCGTTTTGTCGGCCAGTTGGTGTGTGCGCAACGTGCCGCGCGCGTTTTCTCAATTTTCCGCGGAAAAGGTCAGTCATTCGCGGACCGACGACTCACCAACATCGGGAATATCAACGGGATGTGATTTATCACGCGCGAATACGAATCGAAATCAATTTGTGCACCAAAGTTTCTTCAACAATAAAACAAAATTTTTAGAAAATGAGACAACTTCGAAAATCAACAACTCCTGCACCTTGATGTCATATAAGTGAAAACACATTGATTGATTGAAGCTGAACAAGTGGCATTTCTAAAATTAACCCTGTTAAGTAAGTTAATTAAATGGAAAAGATTGCGCGTCCTTGAATAAAAAAGCTTCTTGTCTGCATTTATTAAAAGGAATATTATTTCAATATAACATATTTTCACTATGAGTGCATTTATTAAATATGTGCATATATCGTAGGCAAATCAATTTATTTTGCTTTGAAACAATGATAAACTTTAATAAAATATGTTTCGAAATGTTATTTAGCGTGGTAGCTGACAATTAATATTTAGTTTTCAGTAAATTTATGTTTGTTACGCTTTAAATGGAAATTTGGCTTAAATACACTAGCTGGCTCGTGTACAAGGTAATTAAATTTGTGCTAACTTTAATCGAAAGTCGTATTTTATTGTTTAGTCTGACTAATGAATTTAAACAAGAATAATTTGCAGCCGTAATTACTTTTTTATTAAAACTCCTATCAAGGTACGTATACGTTATTCGTAAACAAAAATAATAAAATAAATAGTTAATTGGAAGGAAATGTTTCGCAAATAAAGAAATTAATGCTAAATAGGCTTTGAAGCTTGTTCAAAGTTCAAAATTGTTGAATAAATTCTAAGGTATTTTTTAGTAAATACAATTTAACCGTAATATTGTAAATTGGCAATGAATTAAAATGTTTCCAAAATTAGATTAAGCTTTTCATTTATTTGTCCACTGCAGACACTGACTCTATATAACATATGTGTGTGATTGCTTGTAGATAAGTTTAATTATACAGTAAAATAATGTTGGTATTTATTTAGTAACATTCAATTTGTTTAAAAAATAATACAACATGTAAACATTTCACAAGCTTTTTAATTTGAAACGACAAATTGTTCGTTACACTGTAGTTTTTTAAGTTTAGTTGAGCATTACGTTATACATTTCACAGAAATTGTAGTTAAATCCAAGGGGCGGAGTAGAATTTGCTCAAGTTTAGTAACGGTGAAATATTTAAAGTGTTAATGTTTTCTAGCAGTAATAGCTCTACTTGTCTGTCCAATATAGTACACATTACAAAAATTGCAATTTAATAATAATTTTCTATTTTATCTTTATGACTTCTGATAATTGTACTAACCTAGTTTATTAGTTGTCCTAGACGTAAAGTTAATATTTTGATTGTTTATCATATGTTGATGTACTTGTAGTGAAGTAATCTATATATCATAAAGTACAACAATATTTCTTTTTATCATTACAGCTTGGATAATTTATTGCATAATTTGTTATTTAACGAATTATCTATTATATGAATATTGTAGCCGTTATTATGGCCGATTTGTTTGATAGAGGGAAGTTCTTTTCCAAAATTATTTTATCTACTTGTAATATCATTAGCTAAACTTGATGTTCCTGCTGGTTAGTTAATATAAATAGCACTTTGTACTTCAAGAAATATTCTTTAAAAACTGTGAAGTGTTTATGAAGGTTCAGAAATATTAAAATTCTTATAGAAACGTTAATTTCTGAGTTCTCTTTCCTAAAATTAATAAATATTAAATATGTATTGCAATTCAGAGTAATAGAGTACTTATAATAAACAATGTTTATTACAATTTTGTGTTTTATAAAATTTTGTGTAGAATATTTCTAATAAAATACATAAATGCTATTTAAAGTACGTTTGAACAATTTTGTACCATATTTTAAACGTCAACTATGGGTGTTTTTACAAATATGGTTACGAATGTAGAGGTATAAAAAAGGTCGTTTCATTCAAACATTCACTTAATTTATAATATACTTACAGTTTGTAAACTATATAAGAGTAGCTAATAACGTATAGGGCAGTGTTTCCCAAACATTTTTAGGCCATGCCCGACTTTAACATTTCTAAAATTTTATTTGTTCTTTATATCAATAATATAAATGATGGTTTTTAGAATCAATTTCTGTGAAATTATTTTCAAAACAAAGAAAATTAACTTCTAGTATATGATAAAAAACTGAAATTTCAAAAAATTGATTTTTTAAAACTTAATTTAATGTGATCTGTGCACAGAGATTTTATATATGGTTCCAGTTTGGTAAGCTTTAATCTCAAATCTCCACGTTGTGTAATGTCCAGTCGATTTCTTTTTTTAATTAGTAGATCAATAACAGCACTAAAGCCACACTCAGCTAAATATGAGGATGGGAACGGTAAATCACTCGGTTGAGATTTTAGTGGCGTCAAAGGAATGATATTTAATAAATTAAAGCCCTCTATTAAAAAAAAAAACTGTTTTTTCGAAAAAATTGTCGCTTACATCAAACATTGCATTTAAAAAGCCCATACCGAAGGGAGTAAAGTAATATCGGGTCAATTCTCAAATTGCCCCCCTCCAACCATCGAATTGCCCCCTTTTGGGGCGTATGCCCCACTTTGGAAAACACTGCTATAGGGCATACGTTTTGAGAAAAGTGTGCCTCGAAATTTCTACTCGATTTTGATGATTGATGTAATTACCACAAAATCGGTAAACAAAGCATGTTTGGCTGTTATTGATGAACGTCAAATATTCAATAACTTATAAGTTGAAAATGCGATGTAAACAAACACGAAATTCGCAAAAGTGAAGATATCGACTGGTTAAGAGATGGAAACAATAGCGAGATTTACCGAAAACTAGAACACCTCATGTTTTTATAGACCAATATAATTAGCTTAAGACAGTATTGTAATTTGTAGTCTTATTTTGATATCTCGTACAACACTTTTCAGAGAATTTTATACAAAAGTTAGTGCATTATCTAAAGAGAAGTAAGTACGTTGGGTAGTTAAAAGTTCGCACGCCACTTGGTGAAACATAATTAATAATAGTAAAAGCTTCTTAAAAAGAAAGAAACAAGATACATTTGTGAAACTTAGCCAAGTGTTTTCTTGTTTCATTATTTTTTAGAAGTGTCTCAAATAAATCCAGAGGCAGTTCGAAAGAATACCTAGGTGTTACAAAGCTCTGAGGCGAAAACATTTTGTGTAATTGTAATAGATGATGATGAAATATTTCACGTTGTCACATTCTGAAATGATAGCTAACGATAGATTTTTTACACCTGTGATATTGAAAACTGCCTAAACGACGTAAAATTTAAATCAAAAGCAAACTTTGCTGACAATGTTTTAGTCTGGTGCGTGATTTCTGAGGCTGGGATTTCAACACCCTATGTTTCGCTTTATAACCAAAGACGTTTACCGGAAATGCTTAATTTTATTAATATCATTATCAGAACGACAATTTAATATTTAGGACTGATTTCGTTGTGTGCCATTATGCCAGGCAGATTCGGAAATGGTTGGAGCAGCATTACGTCAAATATATATCTACCAAGATAAGATAACCTTCCAAATGTCCCTCAAGCTCAGCCAGTAGAAGAATTTTGATCATAAGGATTAAGACAACGGTTGGAAGGCCCAAATGAACACTTGTGGGCATGAATTGTTAGAAATCGTTCAAAGGAATATTAGGCAGATCTTAACCAAATTAAGTAGCGTTGAGTACCATAATCAACTATAACTCCTATGGATTAGATTTCCTATTGTCAAAAGATACGAAATTAACCATAAAAATATAAGTTGGAATTTAATTTTATTATTTCTTTGATTAACCAATTCTTATGTTTTTCAAAATTCACATTGGGACTTTATTTTAATTAATGGAAAAAATGGACGCGAGAAAACTAACATAAAAGAATTTTTGTGAAATAAAAACCTGTGTCTGTATATGAAATTCGTTCATTTAACATACCATTTAATTAAATCCCAGATAGCACACAAAAGAAAATTCTTAATCATTAGAAAATGTTTTTGCTAAGAAACAGAGTTGAAATTACTTCTACAACAAGAATTTATAACAATCCTCTTGTTTAATCAAAGTAAAACTGTTTGTTAGAGTTCGCAAGTTAACGGTGAATCCTTGAAAAGGAATTGTAAACAAATTATTTTCTTCAGATGAAGTGACAAAACGTGTACTCTAGCGAACGTTGAAAATAAGGTAGTTGAGAATGGGTGCAAATAAACGTACATATAATATACCAATTAAAAGGACTATATTAATTTTTGTAACATTGTCACGGAAAAGAGAACATCGGCCGTTGTTTGCGATCAAGATGATATATTTTTATAACGAGTTGTAGTGAGCGCATTGGGAGGTTTGCGAACCGCAAACGAGCATTGAAAATATACCAGGCATGTTTTCTAAGTAAGTACCGTTTTGAAATTCTACGGCCGCGCATACCCACTGAGTATCAACATCTCTCACCTTCGCACTAACGCCATTACAGTCTGATTTGCCCTTGTTTACGTTATTTACAGAGTGTTTAAGATGCCCTCGATAATCGTGCGGACTGTTATACTATTCCTTAGTGCTAAAGGACTAAAACCGATTGGTATTCATCGTGAGATCTGTGCAGGTTACGGACAAAACATTATGAGTGATGAAATGGTAAGATGGCAAGGAAGTGGGTGAGAGCATTTAAAGATGTGGCTAATCGGACCAAAGATATCATCGCATCTTTTCACTAGGAAACTATAGATCATCCTCCGAACAGCCCTGATCTGGCGCCCAGTGACTACCATTTGTTCCTGCACTTGAAGAAACATCTGGGCGGTCAGCGTCTTCAAGACGATGACGAAGTCAAAACAGTTGTGATGCAGTGGTTAACAATTAACAAGTCAGGCGGCAGATTTCTATGAGAAGGGTATTCAAAAATTGGTCAAACGTTATCACAAGTGGCTCAATATTGAAGGAAATTATGTAGAAAAGTAGATTAAGGTACAGGCTTTCATGTAAAAATAAAATTATTAAGATATCTTTGCACGTTCTTTATTAATTTCAAAACGGTACTTATTTAAAAAACATACCTCGTATGTTTTGGTTCATACGTATATGCTTTATTTTATTTAAATAATGCTCATTAATATTGCGATATATATATATATATATATATATATATATATATATCTAAAGAACACAAAAAAAAACGGCATGATATGAAAGTGATGAACTATTACAACTTGAAGTATACTGAAGAATTTACAATAAATATTATGACAGCGTAATGTATTAAATTATTTCATATTTGTTAGAGTTAATTATATTTCATTTGTGTTTGCTATTTTATAATTTTCTAAACTAACAATGTCTAGCTATAATTTTTACGGATAAGCAGTAAAACTATTAATCATCAAAATGACAATACGACGTATAATAGAGTGTACGTTATATTTTTATTAAGTGTATCATAATAATTACTTTTTTAATTAAATTTTGTTATTACTTTATTTGACTTTAGAAACCCGTTCAGACTTGTATAGAACTCAACATAGATTGGATATAGCTGCAGAAGTTTTTCATCAGGAAATAGACAAAGATACACTTTCGCAAATATAATTTTTCACATAAATAAACTCCATTAGATGGTCACTTGATTAGTTATAACGCCACAGACAGACTTAAATTCACATACAAACATTAGTATCAAATTCACAATACCCATTTTCATTAGCGGTGGATTCAATAAAATGAATGAAAGTGCTTCTCTAGCTCATTGCTTCAATAGCAAGCAATAATAAAACCAATAAAAACAATTTAGTCACAATCCGGTCAATATCTACAGTGCATTGTATTTTTACATATAAAAAAAATAATAATAAACACCACCTGTAGATATTTACTGCTAAAAGTAGTATTTCACAGTGTTTATCAAGTTCTTGGCCATCAAATTTCGAGATCACCAGATGCAGATCGCGATTTATACTTAATAGTTTTCAATAAAATAAATCGATTCATAGGTGATATATTTATGAAACATTTTTGAAATAATAAAATAGAACATAAAATGCTTTTAAATGTTTCCAAGTTTTAATTGAGAAAGGGTTAACCACCCGAAACGTATGTAGAATGAATCTTAATTAAAAACTTCGAAACATTTAAAAACATTTTCTGTCTATTTTATTATCAATAGTTTTCATCAGCACACGCGATTTCGAACTCTTTGTTTCTCTAAACGTAACACTGTGGGGGGTACATTTATTGTGAAACATTTTATAATCAAAGATTAAATTAAACAGTATGGATAGTTTCACCAATTTTATTATTAAATAATTTTATTATTAATAAAATTGTACTAAATAACTTCAATTGTTCTTCTATCTATTCGGTTAAAAATTCTCAATATTTTGCTGTCCAACTAAAAAAATCTTACAATACCAGTCAATTGCACATTGGTATCAATTGTAGTAAAAAGCCTATTTACATGTATCCCTGTAAAAAACCTTATGCAGATCTATTTTAAAAACAAAATTTAACAATAATAACAATTGCAATGTAATGACTTAATATCATTATTAGAATTATGTATTTTCCAAAATTATTTCAGGCTTAATAACAAATTTTACAAACAGGTTGATGGACTTCCTAAGGAGTCTCCATTATCTCCATTATTATAAGAAATGTATTTGTCTTATTTTGAAGAAATATTACTATTTAGTTCAGATAACAATCTTGTATCTAATATATTTACGTGGAAAAGATACGTAGATGATGTGTTTTGTATATGGAAAGGTACTCAGAGACAATTAGATAAGTTCCTGTCATTTTTGAACTGTTTAGACAATAACACACAATTCACTATAGAAAAGGAAATTGAGAAAAGTATTAACTTCTTAGATTTAAAAATTACAAATTCAAATAATAGTTTATCCTTCCAAATTTTTAGAAAAACACTTATACAGACACTATCCTAACCACAGCAAATTTGACGTTTTTCATTCTTTACTAAATAGATTATTAACAATACCATTAACTCATATTAATTTCAACAAGGAACTAAACATTATAAAACATATGGCTTTGAAACTTGTTTTATAGAAAAACTTTTGGTTACCAAACAAAACAGAATTACAAGTAATTTATTATATAATAATTCTTTAGTCAACAATGTATCGCAGTCAAAAACTCAAAATATTTTTGCATCCATAAAGTTTATTAATAAATTTAGTTTTTAATTCAAACATGTACTACATAGATTTAATGTAACACTGGTAAAAAACAACAATTGTAACATAAAATCTTTGTTATCAAAATTTGAACCTACAGTAGATAAACTAGATAAAAGTGGTATTTACAAAATTTACTGCAATACGTGTGACGGTTTCTACATCGGCAAAAGCTTTAGAGCAATTAATGTTAGAATAAACGAGCATGAGTATAACATCAACAAAAAATATAAAAAACAGGCCTCTCGGAACTTTGTGTCTCCTTGAACCACGATATAGATAAAAATAAAATTGAAATTCTCCATAGCGGTATCCAAAAAAGTAAAAAACTATCCCCTCTGGAAAACCTAGAAATTAAAAGAGCCCTCACACGTAAGATGAACATTGTAAATAACCAGTTAGAATTAAGCCTCATGGACTCCCCATTTATTTTATGTTTATATCATTAGTTAGAATTACGTTTCATGGACTCCCCACCTCTTTTATGTTTGTATAATTAATATAAATAGCTGCATTTAATTTTTTTTATCATTTAGTATAAGATTACTCTAGTCCTTTGACAATGATCGCGTGTATCGAAACTTGTTAAGAAGTTTAATAATAAAATTTGCTGAAACTATCCCTACTGTTTAATTTAACCTTCTTTGATTCTCATCAGCACATCAGCTTCGTCGGAATTGCCTATAGCGGGATGATGACAACCAAAGAGTTTGAAATTACGAACCACGTCGGCAAGAATACTGACTAAGAACTACCTATGGTGAATTAATGAGCACTAATAAGTTCGAAATCGTTATCCATATCAGGAGGTTTTGATAAATTACTGACCAAATCTTAATATAATTACACCATAGTTGATTAATTGGATCGATCTTTTCCAGTTTATTAGTGTTCAAATACAAAACGTAAAACCGCATTTGCTTATGAATATGTGCCTGATGTTAATTGGGTGGCTACTTAATGAATATTTCAATATATTTTTTGTTTTACATTTTATTGAACAAAAGCTTCGATTTCAGAACGGAAATAAAATGTCGACCACGTACTTAATTCAATTGTTAAAAACCTCACGTAATGCTGGTGAGCATTGAATTACATAGAAAGTGCTTGTGAATGTTGGGTCATAAAATTAATAAAACCAGTTGAAACGATTTGTAATTTAGAATTTTCCGGATTTTCTGCGGTTACGCAAATGACATTTTTCTTGGACAACAGAGACCATTGTTGGCATTTGTAGAAGTTTTCCTGGTAAAATGATTTAAAAAGTAATATTCGGCTGTTATACTTTCTACACTATACGTATAACGCTTAATATCCTTTCTAAGCTTCAGATGTTTTTGCTTTCAATTCCGATTCTTTTGTTTTTTCTTTTTTTGAAGCAAAAGGACTTACCTTTTGTGTCTTCGAAAACTCAGACAAGCTCTTTATTTTGCAGGAAAATAGGTTTCTGTTACAAAGAAGTAGTTTTGATTGAAAGTTCTTAAATATAATATTCTTGAAACGTATTTACCGAAATTTATTTGAAAGTTGGATTTAGATTTTATTGACTGTTAGTAATTTTATTTTAAACATTTTAGCACTGTATTAATGTTGTCATATGTTATTTATTTTAAGGTTTAAAGACGCGATTGGTGAGTAAGCAAAAATGTTCTCGATCGAACACAGTCTCATACTTCTTTTTTAACATATTCAAAAAAGAAGGAATTAAAATCCTTATTCGTCTAAATTTTAAGATATCACACTTTGAACGCGTCCTACCAAGTAGGAACAACGAACCGAAAGCCACATCCCACGACCGGTTTCGACTTATCGGGTCTCATCAGGTGGGCGCTGGCAGAAAGGCCTTTACAGGCTATTCTGTTGATTCCTTATTTATATTTATATTTATATTTACTTCTTTTTTAAATTATTCAATTCGGTAATTTCTTTGTACATGCAAAAATTGAAAAATCTTGTTATATATCAAAATTTATAAAAATTTCCTCTTTCTCATGGGATTTATCTTGATCAGGTTGTTCTCAAACATTTTCATGATTTTTAAAAATTTCAATAACAAGCGCTAAACATATGTAAATAAAAATCACCAAAACTGTATTTAAGCTTACATATAATTTTAAAACAAACTACTAACTTTTACTGATATCGTTATATCGTCATGATAGGTATGCAAATTAAATTAGTAAATAATATTTTCTATAAACTTGTGACCTATAACTAAATGTTGTCTTTTACGAGAATTTTCCGGGCTATTGAACCTTTTACGAGAACTATTGAAAATGTCCGGCGCAGATTCGGACGAAACGTCTGGAAGGTATAAAACTTCCATTAGACCACGGCTCTTCAACTCGAAAAATTCTCATTAAAAAAACTCCGGCCGTGAAAGCCTTTACTCTTGCATAAATGTTCGTTGTTAATATTACTATGTTTTGGCTAGTGTAGATGATCTAAAATTGCTCATATATGGTGGCCATTATAACAGGAAATAAAACTGATGCAAGAATTTAAATAATTACAAATGAAACGGTATGTATTATTTGTTGGCATTTATACAACGATGTATAATATTGATTGAATTACTTATCGAAACAATAATTGCTACAATTTCAGCTGTAAATGAAAATAACTTGTTACGGTAATGGGAAAATAGTGTTGGTAATGAATACTATCAATTTATATGTCAATTAAAAAATTTTAATGAAAATAATATTTAGTACCATACATCATTATTTTATATTGATACTGCGTTTGTCATACTATTATTTCAATAAATATCTATCGGTTAAAATATAATAATTTGCCATCATTTTCATTATATTTAATATAGATTGTTTATAAAACTGTTATAACATTTCTTAAAATCGTTTTGTGTTTACTTCTGCATCTGTACTATGTGTTCTTTTTTGTGAAAAGAACTAAATTTGGTAGTCAAAGGGTCTAAAAGCAGCATAGCACTTTACAAAAATAATACCGTATATCGATCTTTAATCAAGAAAGAGTCTATTTTTGTGTGGGCTGCCCTATACGTTAAGTTATGCAGTAGTATAACCGCATAATACATTAAAAGATTGATGGATCCTATTAAAATTAGGTTACGAATATTAAAGGAGAAAAATTTGTTTCGTGAACCGTCTTATAATTTATTAAGACAAAAGGCGATATAGAAATATCCGTGTCTTTTTTAAACTACATAAATGATAAAGATTAAGAGAACAATTAACATGTGTAATTCAAAAATTTGGAGCTACTTTACTGGATGCTTTTAGAAAATGTTGGAGGTAAAACAAGTTGAAATTTCTCCAAAAGGATGTGACATTTGATTCACTGGTTGTTTCAGTTTCTATTTAATTAACTTACTAGAAAATTACATATTAAACAAATATTGATGTAAAGAATATCAAAAATGGCAAAGTTAGTCGGAAAATCATTAATGAAATTTAGAAAACATTGCAGCAAAAGAGATTAATTTTAATCTATCGACTGTTATAACTTTTAGTTATTAATTACAAGAAAATTACGCATGAGAAAATATTGATCTACATAAAATTGATGTTGAAAAATTAAAAAAAGCATTCAGAGTTTAGGCCTCAGTAAGCTGAAATTAAGTTTTATTCATTGATTGTTTTACTTTCTAATTGTAATAACTACATGGTAAAACATTTCACATAATATATTAAAAAGAAAATGTCTGATCTTGTTGGGTGTATGTAAATGCTTCTGTGGTTAACGCTATTATTATATATATACATTTGAGTATAAGTTGAGTTGTTTACTTTCTGACTTGAAAATTTTGTCTCAGCGAAGAAAACGGAATTAACTTGTGAACATTTTTGTCTGATGACTTTTTACGATTTTCGACGTGGATTATCAAGACAGGAGTGCATCGATCAACTTACTTTGACTTTGCCGCAGTTCGCTCAGGGACGAAAGTTGTGAAAATCGTCCAAAGTCAGTTGTTGGCTGTTGTGCCAGAAAACATTGATGCTGTGCGCGAACTAATATTGCAAGATTGTCATGTGACTTATCGTGAGATTAAGTCATCTTTGGGCATTAGTATGACCAGCATCAATAAGATATTGCATGAACATTTACCTATATATAAATATTTGTTCGCGTTGGATCTAATTTAATTTGACAGAAGCTCAAAAAGATGCTCGTGTCAGTTGGTGCACAAAATTGCTCAATAAATACAATCGCGGTGCATCAAAAGCTATATATAACATCTACACAGGATCTATGCATATGAGCCCGAAACGAAACAACAATCCACCGTATGGGTCTTCCAAGACGAGCTAAATTCGACAAAAGTGATTCGTGCGCTAAGCACTTCGTAGCAAACAGAGATGTGATTATAACTAGACTGCGCCTTGCGTTTATAAAGTGATACCGTTTGGGTAGGCAACACATTTTGCTAATTAGGGGACAGAAACGCGAGAATTATTAAGAATGCCCGTAACATCATCAAATAAATGTTGTGCGACAGTATTTTTCTTGTACATACGGTTTTGTGAACACTTTTATAAACTATTTTTTGTTAAAGTAATATAAAACTAGTTTACATATTGTTATGCATACGGTTACCGTGAAAAGAGTTCTAAAGATTCTTCGATTTCATTTTATGTGTAGGTACAATTTAAACATAAGATACACTGATACATTTGTAATTTCTTCGAAGGTTCCCTAAGGATCCTGAATTAAAGAAAAAATGATTGAACGCAATAAAGCGTGAATGTTTTACACCGTCAAAATATTCAGTTGTGTCTTATTTGCAGCAAACATTTTGAAGAAAATGACTTTTTAATATCCGTGGGAAAAAGAAAATTAAAGCAAAATGCTGTACCTAGCGTTTTTGATTTTCCTCAGCATTTTATTAAAAAAGTAGTGCCACGACGCAACAAACGAAGAATTTTGTCGCAGGAGCAAAAGTAAGCAAGTAATTGAATGAGTAACATTAAAATAAAGAGTTAATTAGTTTTGTTCTAAAATAGTACCATAAATATGGAGTTGCCGTCAATCCCGTCAACTTCAAAAGTACATCCTGAAGGTAAATTCTGATTTTGCTAAAAATCAGTAATGCGTTCGATCCACTTCATTCACTGTAGCAACAAAAGCAGATTGAGATTCTCCTATTTTTTAATCTGTAATGTAGCCAATAGTCTATACAATACATTGAACAATTGAAGCGATACGTCTTACCCAGAAACTCGCAAATAAGAAGTACTGTTCTTTTTAGTTTATTTTAATATGTTATTAAAGTGCCATAGAATCTGAGGTTTGGACAAATGTATATAAGGGATTAGTCGAATATTGTGTAACACAAATCGGATTACCTATTGATTGGTACATAATAAGTAACCCCAGATTCTGAGGTTAGTACGTAAGAATACGTATGTTTTTTATGCTACGATCATAAATTTAACGATCACATTACCTTTTCTAAATCATTGTAGATACCACCATATTCCCGTGTAGGACATAACGTTTCACACAATCATTCCGATTTTATGGTGATTGAACTTTTACAGTCTGCTTTTACACTAGGGGACCAGAAAGATTCATTTCCTTATTATACGAGGCATGTTTTTTAAGTAAGTACCGTTTTGAAATTAATAAAAAACGTGCAAAGATATCTTAATAATTTTATTTTTGTATGAAAGCCTGTACCTTAATCTACTTTTCTACATAATTTCCTTCAATATTGAGGCACTTGTCATAACGTTTGACGAGTGATCAGTTTTTGAATACCCTTCTCATAGAACTCAGCCGCCTGACTTGTTAACTGTTAACCACTGCATCACAACTGTTTTGACTTCGTCATCGTCTTGAAGACGCTGACCGCCCTGATGTTTCTTCAAGTGCAGGAACAAATGGTAGTCACTGGGCGCCAGATCAGGGCTGTACGGAGGATGATTTAGAGTTTCCCAGTAAAAAGATGTGATGAGATCTATGGTCCGACTCATAATGTTTTGTCCGTAAACTGCACAGATCTCAGATTTCACGATGAATATCAATCGGTTTTAGTCCTTTAGGAATCATATAACAACCCGGACTTCCGCCGATGTGAAGTGAACTCACAATGATCGGAGATATCTTAAACACTCAGTAAACAACGTAAACAAGGGCGAATAAAACTCTAATGGCGTCAGTACGTAGGTGGGAGATGTAGGTACTCAGTGCCGCGCTGACCACAGCGCTGCGAAGGCAGAATTTCAAAACGGTACTTACTTAAAAAGCATGCCTCGTATATTGAAGCAATTGGTCCCCAGACTAATGATTTCATTTTTAAACAACGTTTAACATTTTAATTATTTGTTTTGTTCTTTTTGCGTACCAATACAATGCTTCTTTTGATAAATGAATACAAATTAACAAAATAATTGGTCCCAAATTTGTTTTCCAATTATTGTTCATTATCGATTTTGTCTGAAAATGTGAATGTATTTGACACATTGAAAAGTTTCAGGCTCTTTAAAGTTAGGAATGACAGATTTGATGTACAGACACTGTAGCATCAGTCAAATTTGGAAAAGAAACAGCCAAGGTTAGGGAAGGAAAAGGGTGATTCCAGTAGTGTGTATGTTACACGAGCTATTTTGAACTACTTTCGGCACCCCATAACTTAAAAACTATCACATCTACACACTTGTTATTTTGCAAGCTTAATAGAGCCCTTCCCTCAAAACCTATAATTCCAATTTTCGTTAGTAAACCTTTCATATTTTTCAAGTTATTGAGGTCTAAAAAGTGATATTTTTATTAAAACTATATAAACTTTGTTCGGTGCGCTTTTCGTGAAACTTACAACTAAAAGAATGTATAATTGAATGATTACATAACTGGAGTGTTTCACTTTTTTATGACTTTATTCTTTCAACAATATTGTTCGGGCCAATCGCCCCTTTTCACGAGATTGAGTACATTGATTGTTAAATCTAAAGTCTAAAATATGTAACCCTAATTTGAATATTTTAGTAATTGTTAGGGTTAGTTACAGTTTGTGGGGGATGAGGGGGGTGTTATAGGTACACAGTTCTTTCTGGTTATTGACCATATTGGTGTTTTTTTGAACATATTGACATTTGATATTGTGGTTAGTCGAACTACAATTTTTGCTATACCTGTTTTGCAATCTTTTCTATTTATTGAATATTCGTGTTCATTAGCACGTTTTTTAATAAAATGGCCGCTTTGATCTATGTAATTTGCATCGAAGATATCACAGAACAGCTGATAAGTCATGTCCCACTTGTTTCCACAGGATCTGTTGTTTTTTTATATTTTTATTTCTCACTGACTCAGTTTTAGGCGACTTAAAATTTGAAAGTTGGCATCCAGGTAGATCATTAAGCGTATACAAAGGAAAAAAAATAAAAAGTCGGGAATTATAAATATACATAGATAATTTATTATAAATATACCGATTGCGAACCGACCAATCATTCTGAAATTGCAACGTCAATTACAGGTCATCATTACTAACAGTCTGTTTTAAATGAAAAGTAAGATTAATTAGGTATGCAAAAGACGTAAGTAACGTGTAATTTTTGTAAATTTTGAAAAGGAAACATTGAACCAGACCTTTGATAATCCTTGTTCGTTTGCCAAATATTCTGTACCACCTACGTTGTGTTTCATTGATAAGTATAACAGTTTTGTTGCAAAATATTTTAAATACAGTTTGAATTTGTGTTATATTTTTTCATGTTTTCTTTGCCGGTTATTTCATTTAAAAGATCCAGTTTTTATTAAAAGAAATAAACATTTGTAATATGTATCGGATAAAAAAGTGTCGGTTACATTTGCATTACTGTGTATTATAAAAATATTTGTTTTGGAAGCAGCTTCCTTAGTGTATATCCTGAGATAAACTTTATTGCAGTAAAAGCAATGTTAAAAGTAACTTTCTTCATTATTAAAAATTGTTTTTATTGTTACTAGCTGTACTTTCTAATGGAATTAAAATTTTCAGGGACATTATTAAATTAATAATAGTTATTGTACAACAAATTGAAGTCATAGTAGAATTCACATTCGGGTTAAAGAGCCGAATCTGAATTCTACTATGGATTCTGGCCGTGAAAGCCCATGTCCTTAAATTGGAACCACATCTGAAGTAATATGATCTTGAACAAGTTTTTTCAATTTTCAAAAATTGTTTCTAAAAGAATGGGGAGAATATTTTACTGAGGTTAAAATTTCAAAGTGATTTTAATATTTCCTATATTAAAAATAGTAGGAGACAGGGTGGAATATTTTATTGACTCTTTTGAATCAAGAATGATTGAGAAAACAAATCGGAATAGACTTCATTAATTTGATGGCATTGAAAATCAGCTTTACGATTATGTCTATTGAGTATGAAAAAAATATTTTCTGTTTGGGTAAATAAATGAACATTGCAGTATAATAAGGAATCTTAACAAGTGTAATTTAGAAATTAATTAGAAATAATAATAATTGAAATTATTGCAGAGAAACAAATACTCTTTAAATTATTTCAAATATAAAATATTCGATTCTATTACATTCGATATAAATACTATTTCAATAAACAAATAAAATTTTCTTGTGGAAACATAAAATTTAGTTTTACTTATAAAGATAAAATGAATTTCCATCAAGTAAACGTAGATAAAGTTAATTACATTAATTATTATTTGCACATCCCTAATAAATGTAGATCGAATTTCATATCATTGTGAATTAGCAATCAAAAATTAAAAACGGTCGAACCGTTCCAAAAGGCCAAATTGGTTCTTCAGTTAGTCCATTATTTTCGATTAATTGCTAGATATTGTAGCCAATAGGTGCTCGGTATTGTTACACAAATTTCGTTAATACATGGAACCAATTCATTTTATTGCAGCTGTCGATAATTTAGAGCATGAGGAGTAGTTTTGAAATGTTTATTAATAACCAACCAGCTGTCTGCATGTTCGTTTCCATGAGCCAAATAGATGTAAATTGAATTTATTATAAGCAGTAAAATAAATATCATTGAAAAGAAAATTTTGAATTGCCAATGTGTATGTAGTAACCATGATTTTATTGTACGAGGCATGTTTTTTTAAGTAAGTACCGTTTTGAAATTAATAATAAACGTGCAAGGATATCTTAATAATTTAATTTTTACATGAAACCATGTACCTTAATCTACTTTTCTACATAATTTCCTTCAATATTGAGGCACTTGTCATAACGTTTGACGGGTGACCAGTTTTTGAATACCCTTCTCATAGAACTCTGCCGCCTGACTTGTTAACTGTTAACCACTACATTACAACTGTCTTGACTTCGTCATCGTCTTGAAGACGCTGACCGCCCAGATGTTTTTTCAAGTGCAGGAACAAATGGTAGTCACTGGTCGCCAGGTCAGGGCTGTACGGAGGATGATCTAGAGTTTCCCAGTGAAAAGATGTGATGAGATCTTTGGTCCGATTAGTCATATCTTTAAATGCTCTCACCCATTTCCTTACCATTCCATCACTCATAATGTTTTGTCCGTGAACTGCACAGATCTCAGATCTCACGATGATTATCAATCGGTTTTTAGTCCTTTAGCACTAAGGAATCGTATAACAGCCCGGACTTCAGAGTCGGTCGGAGGCATCTTAAACACTCAGTAAACAACGTAAACAAGGGCGAATCAGACTGTAATGGCGTAAGTGAGAGATGTAAGTAGTCAGTGCGCATGTGCGGAACGCTGACCACAGCGCTGCGACGGCAGAATTTCAAAACGGTACTTACTTAAAGAACATGCCTCGTATATCGTCTGATTTAATATACCGCTGGGAACATAAATTGAAAACAGGTCCACTTGATATACATACGCAGAACATTTACTTCTAAATTCTCATATTTTTAATGACGAATTTCAAAATTTACATACAGAGAACAAAGGTTCAAAATTACATTTACTAGAGTATTTAGAAATTAATAAATTAGATAGTTTAGGCCTAATTATAAGTGAACAATTAGATGTAAATAGATCACCGCTTTTAAATTTTTTTAACGTGAAATACTCAGTTCTACCCCTACTATTTTATTCATAATTTTAGTATATAATGATATTGCTTTAATTTTAAGTTTAGTCAACTTTTTCCACTTGAGGAAGCAACAGTGTGGCGAAATGATCATTGTAGTCAAACAATAAACGTTTTGTAACTTATGTTTAATTTCGACGTGAAAATATCTAAACTATTAAGGCATACGAGTTTAGTATTTTGACCAAATTGAATTTTACTTAATGCTGCCGTTACTTACAAAAGTGAATAATCAATTGCAGCAATCGAAAATAGATAAAATCATTAAAATTAGTTACCAGGACGAGGTGGTCCCTATTTTTCTTTTCGAAACCACTTTTAATTTAATTAATTGCAGCCATTCGAAATCCAGAAATGTGTACGTATTTTATTTATACCTACATTATAGCCCTGCGTTCTATGGATATACAAAAACTGTCGCATCTTGGAATCGTCATTATTTTAACACCTAGATAGATAGAATTTTAATATTACCTCTCGTCTACGATTTGTCCTAAATACTTGGCGCATTTTATATTAACTAAATCAGTTGTTATTGTGTTTAATCAACCAAAATTTGTACTATTTGTTCTGTCTAATTATTCAAAATACAAGGAATAAAGCCACATTCAAGGGATCAATGGTAATTATTGCCTTCTGCTTATACATTTAAGCCACGAAGTCACTTAATTAGACAACTGAATAATTTAACTGAATTGTATCAATCTACGTACAAGTCGGGTAATCTGAGTTTCGGTGTTCGCGAGCATCTACTTGCGATTAGTTTCTTATTGTTAAGCTCCATGTGATATATTGGC
The DNA here is from genome assembly GCA_963921985.1 of Agrilus biguttatus. Taxonomy (NCBI): domain Eukaryota; kingdom Metazoa; phylum Arthropoda; class Insecta; order Coleoptera; family Buprestidae; genus Agrilus; species Agrilus biguttatus. Next base: position 36,982,951 of record OY998119.1, on the reverse strand, counting down.
GTAAATTTGTTAGGAGTCAGGTATACATCAGCCACGTTTGTTTCTATAAATAAACTTTCCCAAAACACTAGACCTTTAGAATAGAAATTAACTAACCAAAATCATTATTGTCTAAATTCACGTTCTTGCAGTTTATTGAGTTTATGAAGAGGTCTGCAAGCAAATTTTTAACTAGATTATATACGAGGGTGTATCAAGTATAAACGGGACTGAATTTTTTAAATTACGGAGAGGTCAGTGACCTGGTAGTGGTAGATGCGAAGATGGCCTGTACCGCTAGGGATAACGGAGGACCAACCTCCATTCCTTCGAGTCGCTTTAATACCAAAGGAAACAATAAGCGAAGCAGAACTGCTTGTCTCCGTGGTGCAACGGGTTAGTGTTAAGTTTCTGGCTAAGGAGGGGGTCAACGGGGACAGCACCCTGTCAAGAACTAGGGTGTTTGCATGGCCTAAGTTATTTTCTGAATGCCGTGACAAGCCATGTTGCCAATCAGTCACGGGATTTGGACAGATGACCTGAAAACGCGCAAAAAATGCAAGTGGATTCGGGTCATAAGTGTCATTGTTTTGAGTGACAACGCCAAGCCTCATACTGCCAATGCCACAAGGCAAAAACTGGATGCATTAGGCTGGGAAACGCTGGAACATCTGCCATATAGTCCCGACTTGTCTCCTTGTGACTTCTACCTTTTTGGATTCCCGAAAGAAGCTCTTGGAGGCCAACGTCTCCACGAAAACAACGCAGTGGAAGCATTTCTGCTTCAATGGTTACAAAAACGTTCGAAGAGTTTCTACAATGATGCCATAATGAAGTTCTCAATCCGATGGATAAAATGTTTTTCCAGAGCGGGAGACTATGTAGAAAAATAGTACTTATATGTATCGAAGTCCAATTAAATATAGTTCGAACACTCAAACCTTAAAGTATGTATTAGAAACAGTTTAATATTCATTAGAAAATAGGTTAGCAGTGATTTGAAAAGTATTCTCCCTTTAAAATCAAGAATTTAAATGTGATCTTTATCGATCATTGGATTGAGAAAGACAGTTATTGGTAAAACATAACGAGATTGTTTTGCATTCATCTTAAAACTTTAATATAGTTATAAAAGAGCACAAAAACACTGATTTTTATAAATTCTTAACAAAACATTAAAAAAAGAAGGAGTTAAAATCCTTATTCGTCTAAATATTAAGATCAAAGATCTCACATTTGGAATGCGTCCTACCAAGTAGGCACAACGAACCGAAAGCCATACTTACGACCGGTTTCGACCTATCGGGTCTCATCAGGTGGATTTTAATTCCTTCTTTCTTGAATGTTATATCGTCGTCTAAGAATCCATCGGAATCAACAGTGTAATTCAATGCCGGTAGGGATATTAGCCCTCGGAGTAGTTGTTTCTGTTGATTTCATATTTATATTTATATTTATATTCTTAACAATATGGTTTCGACATATATGTCATTATCAAAAGATACTTGAAATTGGATTAAAGTTAAATAAGGTTAACAATTTATTTATCTGAGAATCTCACAATTAAGAAGGGTGAATTATTACTGATTAATTCAGATTGGTTATTAGCTAACGATGAATTTTAATAAACAGCTTTCGTTAAAAATTTATATTACAGTGGTTTTGTGCTGTTTTACAGTTTTATCTATAGGAATTTTCATAGTACGGAATCCTTAGTGCCCGAGTGCAATTTTCGTTTGACCAGATTTTTTTGCTTGTCTTTATTTTAGAGCACTGAACAAAAGGATTGATTTTAGTCGTGAGAACAAATTATTTATACCTACAAAATAATTTCATTTAGGTTGGTAATCTGTTTACGAATGGAACGTTTACATACATTCTACTTCATGAAACATTTGGAAACTAACGAATCAACAATATCTTGTTGATTCTAGAAGTACTAACCACTGATACTAATTATCCCATGTTTGCTTAAGCCTCTAAACACAGATCTGTATATACTTCGCATACTATTCGTTTGCAAAAACATTTCATGTCATTAGCACAAGCTGAAGCATGGAAAGATTAACTGCGGTTAAGGGTCTGTTTTTAACATGTAATTAAGGATTTCTTTGTGTAAAAAAATATACAAATTTAAGGACATAAATATACATAAAATCACTAGTAAATAGTATTTAATTTCATACCTACACCAACCTGTGTTATATATAACTATCTGAGTATCAATTGTGTAACTTGTGACAATATATAAATAGAACAGAATGCAAACAACGAGCCATGTTTTTAAGTACCGTTTTGAAATTAATAAAAAACGTGCAATGATATCTAAATAATTTTATTTTTACATAAAAGCCTGTAGCTTAATATACTTTTCTAAATAATTTCCTTCAATATTGAAGCATTTGTCATAACGTTTGACCAGTGACCAGTTTTTGAGACCAACAAACAATCGAAACAGTAGGTTTCTATGGGTGAACGTTTTCTGGGACTCATGCGGTGTAATTCACATTGATTACCTTAAAAGAGGTAAAACGATCAACGTTTAACGACAAATATTATTCAGAGCTGCTGGACATATTTGACATTGTTTTGAAGCATAAATGACCGCATCTAACCAAGAAAAAGGAATTGTTCCATGAGGACAATTCACGAGTGCATACGTGTGTAGTCACTATGGCAAAATTTCATCATTGGGGCTTCGGATTGCTACGAAATTCACCTAATTCTCCGGATGTAATCCCCTCTGACTATTTCCTGCTTCCAAACCTAAAGAAATAGCTGGTCGGTAAAAGATTTGGTTCGAATGAAGACGTCATTGTGGAAATAAACGCTTATTTTGAAGACCTTGAAATTTTTTATTATTTAGGAGGAATAAAAAAAATAGAAACAAAACAAGATGAACCGAATGTAACGAGCTAAAAGGAGATTATCTAGAAAGATAAAATAATTTTTTATCGAAAACTGATGTTTTTTTTTAAAGTTAGGGGCTTTTCAAATTACCCACGTAAATCGTCAACAAAACCGATGCTGTTCAATAGTGTCATCTCACCATCTATGGGTATTATCCTGAGAATTGTACCATTTGATAGTGGTAGATAAGGGCTTTCACAAAATGATTGGATGTTCGATGTTTGGCGGTATCCGGCTCGAAGGACCAATGTTTGAGTGTTTGCGGTATCTCGCCGAAGGTTCTTTTGGTAAAGTGTACATAAAAAGAAAAGCAGTCCATTTTATACCGCCACACATCGATCAACCAAACAGGGACCCACTTGCCAAAATTAATCTACAACTTAATGGTCTTTCTGGAGGCTCTCTTGACTTTAAAAATAAACCTTGGCTTTCATTCTACACTTTACCGTCAAACAAGGGGAAGAAATAGGAAGCAAAAATTGGGAAATTCTATTTATGAAGATTTCCCGCATATTATTTATCTTTTTTTTTCGTGTTTGTATTTAATATTCCACATTTCCGATACAATTTATATGTTTATTTAATATTTTATTTGTTTTGGTGATGCTTCAGTCAAGTTTATTTGGGAATAATGACACGATATGTGGCAGATTCGCTGGTGAAATGCATTGAAACGCTTAAATTTATTGTATCTCTGCTTATTTCATTATTACGACTGCATTTATTGTTGTCCCTTCCACTCTTGCGAATTTGATTAGGAAATTATTACTCTACGAAGTACCTTCGAGTTTTACTGCATCGCGCCGACAATTTTTATGGCCTCTTTCTCGTAAAACCTAACGAGTGTTTGCATTCTAGAATAGTATTGGCGTTTACGCTTTGCGTTCCAGAATATGTTTCTATTCGGTAGCTACAATATCACACGTTATTTTATAACCTAGAAAGAGAGTTATCAATTTTATGTTGGAGTTTTGATTAAAGATTTGAATTTATTCGGAAAAGGTTCATTATGACTTTAGTTTTTATATTTTCGCTGTGTAAGTATAGGAAAGTTTAGCCACATTGTCGGTATTATCGCAAAAGAATTTTACAAAATAAAAAATCATTTATTTATAGCAATCTTATTAAACCGATATCCCGCAAGGTTTTGTTTTCTTTAATTAATTATAGAGAATTTTTGGAAAACACACAGGTCAATAAATGATTTGCACCACCATTCAATTTTAATTTTTTATGTACGGTTATTGAAATAATTTATTTACCCTAAAATTTGAAACAGTTAATTGATAAACAAGCACTTTTTATTTTTATTCCAATTTTGTAATAATTAGGCGTGATAGGAAATGGAACCCTAAATTTTCAACTAGTTATTATAATATCTTTGTATGAGTGTATATCGCCATCTATTGACATCTGCTGCTAACTAAAGCCTTCATCTCAGATGCGAGATTACGGTCTTATTAATGTATCTACGTATCCAACTGAATCGACGATGCAGCTTGTATACGTGATCGGCAGTTTATCTTATTAATTACAAAACTATAACGTTTATCGAGGCTGTTTATGGTGTGCTGACGGGATTTAATAAGATCAAAATCGCGATCCACATCCGGTTGTTTTGTTAAACTACTGAACAAGAATTTGTACTGTTCTTAGTTATTATTAGATACAAAAATGCAGTGGCTAATTGTCTACTGTCTTGGCATTCTTCTTATATAGTTCTTTGAATATAAAAATATATTTATATTTTTTCTTGCTTTTCTAGAGGTTATATGAACCTAATCATACATTTCATTTATAAATAGGACATTTAGTTGGCATTTATTCTATTAGAATCGCTGTCTCCGTTAATTTCTATAAATAAATAGCCTTAAACGTGTGTTTGTAGCACAAGAATCACTGTAAAAACTGTTTTTTTTTACTCAGATTGTATATACATATACATTTTGTTAACTATATATCAATACCTTCAATTATCGTATTGTTTAAATAGGTAATGTATAATTATTTATCTAACGGTATAATAAAATACTCAAAATAAATAACTTCAGCCTTCTCGAAAACAGTTGTTCCCACCTAATTATCATTTACGATAAAGCGAAAATCGATGTATAACCTTTTCCAAAATAGTGTACTTTTTGTTGATTTATGAAATTAAAAATTAACTAAAAATATAGAAATCGAATGTAAGCTTCGACATTACAATGGTATAGTTCGTATTCCTAGCCAGGCAGGGTTAGTTAGACCACTAGGGCTAGGATCTTGTTACGAGGTATATATATATATATATATATATACAGGATTTTTCAAGTTCATGGGCTATTAGAAGTATATGAATTAGCAGAACGAATTCATTTCTGAAACTTGGGCTCATTTGGTTCTTTTAAAAATATTTTCAAGTTCGATTTAGATCCGGTTATACCGGAAGTAGATGTTAACTTTCTTATTTTAAACGGAATGACATACCTATTTTACATCTTCCGATAGAAAATCTGAATTCATGTATATTTTATAGGAGGCACTATCCAGAAAATATTGACGGATTTTGAGTTATTTAATTTTTTTTAAATTTTTTGAAATTTGCACGTTAACATTTAAAAAACCGTAATTAAATTAATTTTTAAGATTTTTCTTTCACATTATACATCCAGACAGCCTTTATGAGACCATTTTATGTAAATAACGCATGCTTCACTACATCATGCCTAATCAGGGAAAAATTAAAAAATGAAAAACAATTAACGAGCGTGTTGTTTAATAATCGCAGTTAGGAAGGCCTAATAGGCCAATATTAAATGCGCATGCTTCACGAATCGAAAAATGCGAAGAAAAGGAGGTAAAATAGCTCAATATTAATAAGTTAAAGAGTACTTAATCAATTAAACCAATTGCAATAGTTGAAACAAGACAGAATTAGGGATTGGGCCAATATCTGAATTCATAAGATTATTTTTATCCTTTTGAATATATAAACTTTCCCAAGCGTCAGGCTCAGATTTGCAAGAGACTTCTTTGATTAGTTTTAGACATCTAGGGCCTATAGGATGGTTTGTTTTAAAAACTATGCTAAAATGAGCGATATGTTCTTTAAATCTTGTTGAAATAGCACGTTTTGTTTGTCCAACATATTTATGTTCACAATTTTTATAGTTTATTTCAAAAATTCCTGGCTTATTGCCGTTTTCTAATTTATCTTTTGTGTTTCTTAAAAGGCCTTTCAGGCTATTATTTGGTTTGAAAATCCTAGTAAGGTTAAATTCTTTAAAAATTTTGTCTAGTCCTGAAGCTATAGGGTGAAAAGGTAATGTAAAAAAAATTGTTTACTTTGTGATGAACTGGACAGAGTTATATCATTTTTAATATAGGCCTTAAAATTTTAGTTTTCTTAACGTTTTATTGACAATTTCAGAAGGGAAACAGTTGAAAATGGCTACATCCTTAATAAAGGATAATTCGTTTTTAAATTTTATATTATTTAAAGGAAAGTTGATCAATCTATTAATATGAAAGTTTAAAGCAGCTAGTTTGTGTTAAAACAATGATTAGGGTCGGCTGTTATAAAACGGTTTGTGTTAGTTTCCTTTCTGAAGACGTCAAATTCTAACTTTGTCTTTTTGTCTTTGTATATTCAATTATTCTTTTACCACAGTCTCCTATTTTCTACTTCCAATTCTATTCTTTATCAATGTAAACTGGTGAACGTAGAAGATTGGCACAGAGTTTTTTAACCCCATCTACTATTATAAAGTACAGGGGAAATTTGGATAAAAGCTTTTCCTAGCGTTATTTTTGCTTCATTTCCGCTTTTTGTTTTTGTTATCCCGTCTTTCTGGATGGACCATGTGAAAAACACCCTATTCTTTCTAAATTTCTTTTGCGTTGATCCCTGAGTATTTTGTTGAAGGGAACTTGACAGAGCAATTTTATGAATAACGTTTCTCTTCCGGGTATACGTATTCGGCATTTCTTGTAATGAAAACTTAAATCCATCCCTTCTACCCGTTGCTAGTAGCAACATCCATGATTTGAAGCATTTTTCAAGACGATGACGAAGTCAAAACAGTTGTGATGCAGTGGTTAACAGTTAACAAGTCAGGCGGCAGAATTCTATGAAAAGGGTATTCAAAAACTGGTCACTCGTCAAATGTTATTACAAGTGCATTAATATTTAAGGAAATTATGTAGAAAAGTAGATTAAGGTACAGGCGTTCATGTGAAAATAAAATGATTAAGATATTTTTGCATGTTTTTTATTAATTTCAAAACGGTACTTACTTAAAAAACATGCCTCGTATTTCACAATTATATGAAGCGCATGTATGTCAAAGTTGAGAAAAGCTCATAATGAAGACATTAAAAATCATTTTTGTAATTTTATCTACTGCCATTTTAACTGCCGCCGCTGCCGCTCTTCCGCCAAATTGTTTTGAAAATCGCATAATTTGCGTATATAAAGAGCAATCTCATAATTACAATCTCAAACGCGCATAGGCGAAATGAATGGGTTTATTTCTGAGTTGTTACAAACGTTTATTGTCGTGCTGGCAAGCGTTCAAATTGCGAACATGCATACAATGTGAAAAAACCTGACGCCGTCGCTGTTTTAAAAATGCATTAGTACGTCAGCAATGGGCCCCTTTTGTTCGGGGTAAGTCGGGGAAAATAGACACAATCTACGAAAATGGGCAGCGTAAAACGAGAAAATTGAGCGTGACAGATATGTATAAATTTTTCAAACTATAACTACGTTTTCCAAACCTTTAAAGCCAAATGTTTCATTAAAACAGACACATTAGACCAAAAATCAGCCCACATTCTGAAAGTCTAAAAAAGTCCGATGTCCGTTTTGACTACGGTAAATTGTTAAACCAAAACGCTGGAAACTTTGGCGGAGATGTAGAACAAACTGGATAGTTCAAACCCCAACGCTAAAACACGACACAAAATGTCCGAAGCACTTTTCGGTAACAAAGTTACCTTCTTCAGGGATTGAAGAGAACTAAAACCTAAGGGCTATATAACTAACTAATTATATGGTCCAGAGAACAAGATTCAGTCAAACAGTCGCAATATTCAGTGGACCTTAAAAATACAATAACAAAAGAATTACATTAATAAAAAAAAAGCGGAGAGGCAGGAATAGGACCCTTGTCACTATTAAGAGAACTTAATCTATTTTTAGAAATAAAAATGCTTTCAAAACTATTTAGTAAGTAATTATATTTAATTTCCTTAACTAATTTAAGGTTGTCAATACTGATCCTATGATTTTTAGTGAGAATATGTTGCACAACAATAGATTTTTCAGGTCTACCAAATTTAGCGTGAGCTAAATGCTCTTTAAACCTGACCAGAAGAGAGCGTCTAGTCTGACCAACATATTTCTTATTGCAATCTTTACAATTAATTTCATATATCGCTGACTTTTATAGAAAAGGAATTTTGTCCTTAGGATTACCCAGAAGAGTTTGAAGATTATTTGAATTAGAACTGTACGGTTTTTGATAACCAAGTTTATGAAAAATACCTCCGAGTCCTCGAGTATATCTTGGCTCGTATGGCATAGTAATAAATTTGGTGAATTGATTAAGGCTTTCGCGGCCAGTTGATGAACTGATGTTGTCATTCTTCGGGTGTACAGGCCGTCGTCGGTTGGAATTGCTTCCTACCGTTTCGCTAGCACGAGTGGCGAGCTTCTTCAGAGGTCTATCCATTTTCGCTGTTGGTTGTAGACTACCGACGACGGCCTGTACACCCGAAGAATGACAACATCAGTTCAATAAATTTGGTTTTGCTAAGGTCTTTTTGAAAAGTTGAGGATGTAGACATCAGGTTCTTAAATTTAATCTTATTAATTAATTTATCGATAATATTACGGTTATAACCATTGTCTTTAGCAATATTTTTAATAGTATTAGTATAGTAGAGTTCTCTGTGATACCTATCTTCACTTAAAGGAAAACTAAGTAATCTACGTACAAAAAAATTAAAAACTAGCCATTTTGTGTTAACTACAATGATTAGAATTATTGGTTATGTAACATTGTCGTTTTGTGTCGTGTTTAGGCGTTGGGGTTTGAGCTATCCAGTTTGTTCTACGGTAAATTGTTGTTTGAGATATTGTTTAACGTCTCCCATCTATAGATACAAGCAAAGTGGTGGGGAAACTTTGTTATAAACAAATTAGGGCGCCAAATTGATTTATCTAATTTTCCGAGTTGATATTGAAGAGAAGAACCCCTACTAGATGAGGTATTAAACGTTAAAATCGGTTCATTAGTTAAAAGGCTATGATCGAAAAACTATTGCAATTGTTGTAATTTTTTATTTGTTATATCTATCATTTTTTTCTACAAAACAAGATATAGATTGTACAGATATATAGGGACACCATATACCTGCGAAAACTGCATTACGTAGGACGAAAATTTCAATAGATACAGCACATTGTTTAAAATTTTTGCAATACTGGGATGTCAGCGAATTTTAATGCGAATAAGTTTGTGAAGATCGTAAACCCTTCTTGAAAGTTTTAACTATCAACCAATAAAAACAGTCTTCATAATTTAAACAAGGCCTTAAAGTTTAAAATTGTGTTTAAGGATTATGTACATTTCTTCAAAACGCCATTGGGGGTGTATAATGAAGGAAGAAGGGGAATAATCACTTGATAGTTTCAAGCTTTACTTAATGAAAATCCATCTTAATTACTATAAAAAAAAACTAAAGATTTTTACACATTTTACTTACTATTGGTAACATATGTTTCGCCAAACTTTGGCTTCCTCAGACGTGAGTACTTACTACATTCACATATATCATTTAATAAAAATGTAACTTGAAAGGTAGAATGACCATATTATCCAATCAAATTATTAAAGATATTACATTACTTATTCAAAAACTTGGTAGGTTTCATGTTCTTCTTGGTTATTATTTGAGCTTTCATGAAGTTTTTTATTTAGTAGAGGAAACCCTGCGGGGGTATATGTCAATTGTTTGGAGATAGCACCCTACATTAATATATTATGAGTTAGAAAATATATATTGTACTGTTTATAGATAGGTACCGTGTCTTTCATCGTCACAGATTCACCATTTTCCACTGCTATTTAAGGGATTTTTATTATTCTATCAATTATTTTATGAAGATTCAGAGGATTTTTCTTAGATCTACCGAGCGGCGTGGTCTAGGTCTGTAGATCATTGCTTAGCATTCGGGAGGTCACCGGTTCGAACCCGGGTCCGGCTGCTCTGGTCCAAGTTTTCTGCGGTTTCCTTGGATCATTTAGGCAAATGCTGGAGCAGTAATATTCCACAGATAATCTTTCACTTCTCTTCTGTCTTCATTTCATCCGTCTCATTTTTCTCTCCCTAACCACACCACCCACCCATTCCCACTATTCCTGCAAGGAGGCTGAAGAGGGCCTTACGCCCTACCCTCCGGCTTTGCATTATAGTGTAGATCGGAGGAATTGCCCGCCCACCAGCACGAGTAGCTGGTGGGAATGAAACACAAAAAAATTTTTTTTTTAAAGTTTTAGATCTGGATTCAGCATCGAAAAATACATGGCAGTAAGATAAGGTGATGATCCTCTCAAATCAGAAACAAGTTCTTTTTTCAAATGCGATTGTGTTGCTTTTAGGGAATGCAAAAAGGGGCGTAGCAGACGAGACAACATTCTGTTTAAGGTGAAACTGATTAAAATTTAATGGAAGAGCCTTTTTATTTTTATTTTGACGAAAAAAAGGCGGCTACATTTACATACAATTTCGACCTCCTCTTTACAAAGTCGATAAGCCGAGGCTTGTGTGTTATTATAATATAAATGGAAAATATCAAAAGAAAATGCAAAATAATTGCTCATTATCTTCAACTTTATTATTTTGAATATAATAAACCGTTGTCCTATATTCCCTTCCCTCTGACAAATTGATGAATGTGAAATTTCGTGTAGGGAATTCTCCCTCTAGCTGGTGTCTCACTTGGCTCGTAACAAAAATCGATGCGTTATAGGAAGATTATGTTCGCAGCCCTACCGAAACTTATAATACACATTCTACTATTAAATCTAGGTACAATTCTTCCGTTCTGTTTAATCCGAAGCCATAAAAGGAGGATATCATCTGCAGATTGCGAAAAAAATATCCCAAGCAGAAGCGTATCGGAAGGCGATAAAGAAGTTATTCAAGAAAATGGGGAATCTACTGTAAATGCTAACAAAAGTGTTCGAAAATACATACGGATGTGTTATTAGATTTTAATGCGTCGCGATTTCGATTTTACTAATTCTCATTAGCACACCACAGGAATTTTCGATCCACGTCTGGTAGTATCGATAAAAAAAGAACTTTTGTGTTTCATTCTCGTCAGCTACTCGTTCTGGTGGGCGGGCAATCCCTCCGACCTACACTGCAGTGAAAAGCCGGAGGGTAGGGCGTAAGGCCCTTGTAGGAATTGTGGGAATGCGTGGGTGGTATGGTTAGGGAGATAAAGATGACACGGACGATATGAAGACAGAAGAGAAGTGACAGATCATTTGTGGAATATTACTGTCCCATCATTTGCCTAAATGGTCCAAGGAAACCACAGAAAACTTCGATCTTCAAACGGGTGACCTCCCGAATGCTAAGCAATGATCTAGAACACCAGACCATGCCGCTCAGTGTAGTTTCGATAAATTACTGACCAATAACTTACATAGTTCTTTATTAATTTGGTTTACGTGCCTAAGAGGCTTCGTAGGTTCAATTTGACGATTAAATATCAACGTAAGCCCCTTTCCAAATATTTTAAATTCTTCAGTTAGAAGTGAATATCAATAGATGGAGGTATACTCAGTAGTAACCGATATTGGAATGAAATTATAGTTCATTTTTATAGCCTTGCCTGTTACATTATAGAACTATTGTAGGCACAACGGGGTATTAAAACACTTTTTTCTTTCTGATTTATTTATAGTTCACGTTTCTCAGTCACAGGTGCAATAACAATCTACTCGTTTTATTCTCTTGCGTGATCCTTTTGTCCAATATTGACCTTTACGAATTTTCTATTATATTTCCGTTTTCCCTCTCGGTTTTCCGATAGTCAATATCACATTTTCTTTGTCGTTTTTTCTCTTTGAAAGCTGATCAGGCCAATTAACAATTAATGGACGTGGTTTGAAACCGGCGAATAAAGTTTTCAAAACGTCAAGTATATAAAAGTAAGAGGTTGGTTACGGATTTAATGTTCATGATCATATATTTCTCCTTCTTTGATTTTCTGCTGATGTGGTATATATACATCTTACCCTTAAATAAATAAGAGTAATATAGAGGGATGTCATAAATATATAGTTAGAAACATATTCGTTTTTACATTTTTTATCAGTAAAAATTAGCTTGCTTAGATTTAGGGATGATATAACAGTATTAACCTCTAACAAGGAGGAGCTGAAGACCGCCTTCTGAGACACGAAGGGCCAGTTAAAGAGACATTAGAAGCAGAAATATGAGTAAAAAGATGCAGAGGAAGGCCTAGATTAATTATCACATTTTAAAACAAAAACACACTTTTTTTGGTTGCAAAAAATTTTTACTGTCTCCACAATAATTATTTCAGCACACAGTGTCTTCTTCAGGTGGAAGAATTTTACAAAATGAATTACAATCAGAACTCATATATACTACAAAATATGAGTAAATTAAACACTCGGAGGAGTTTCACTTTATTTTATTGATTACTCTATGTACATTTCGCCTTGCTAGGGCATCATCAGGTGTATTTACAGTACTGAAGAGACTTACAATAATTTTGGTTTAAATATACCTACACATGATCTATTAACTTAGGATCTAAGAGGGGGTTAATACCGAATTGTACTTGGTCGTTGGATAATATTTTGTTAGACAAAACAGCTTTATTAATTTATAAAATTTCAAATCGATCTAAAATTTTTCCGCCCTGTAAATGATGTAATAATTTAATGTTGTTTTTATTGCAAGTATGTTTATTGTTTATTAAATGAGAGGAAAGTCCAGAGGCATGTTTATTGTGTATGCGTTTCTAATGTGTTCGTCAAAACGAATTGATATAGCTCTTTTGGACTTTCCTATGTAAACAGTAGGGCAATCAGAACTAATTTGTTATTTACCAGAAATTTGCTTAAGGTGAAATTATTGAAAAAGGCAGGGTTAGCATTAAATTCTTTTAATTTGTGACCTAGATTAATACTTATACTACCATAAAATGGGATATTTCGCCAGATTTGTCGTTTGCAACTTTCAATGTTGTTGTTGTTTGGATAAATGGAGTTATAGAAGTTCCTTTTTAATTTTTTTGACAGAATTTTATCTATAATATTACAGTTATACCCGTTATTATTAGCTATAGCCTTTATGATATTTAATTCTTTGGTGAAATTTTCAGTGTGTAGAGGTGTGTTTACAAGTCTATTTAACATAGAGTGGAAACTTGCTAGTTTTATGTTCGTGGGGTGGTTAGAACCTGCTGGAATGACTGTATCTGTGAAGGTATTTTTCCTGTATATATCGAAAATGATTCTATTATTGACTACATTCTTTAAGTCCTTGAATAACAAATTTTTTAACTGACTAATGGGTATGGAGGGAAATAATTTTTTTACGTCAAATGAAATTAATTTAGCGTTAGAGGGTAAACGAAGGTTCTTTAACTTATTGAATTAGTCAAGATTGGCCCAAGGTAGGAAGGTGTACAAGGTGCATCTCCAAGCAGTCTTCGGACTAACGACTTTGTGATAATGATTATTAGAAACATTATGCTAGAAAATACTATTGTATATTATAGGATTAGATTATTAATAACGTAATTATTACACAATCTAAGGTAGATAGGTGTTAGTAGGTACGGGCTAAAGTTAATTTGACAATTTATATTTTTTCTTCCGATAAATTTTGAGACGATTAAAAAAGGGTATGTTTCGTTTTACTGATAAACGATTATACCTGTTATTTTAATTGGGTATTAGTAATCTCAACAAACTAGTAGGCGTTTGATGTCGGGAAACTTTTCCCTCTATACAGACATACAATAGGGGTGATGATTATCAGTCTTGAATTAGTAAGTACCATCGACACACTACGAAACAAGTAAAGCAGTTTAGGTAATCTGACGATTCTCATAATTTTCGAATGATACATTTTTAATTTAGCAAAAAGGCTGGCGCTTCATTCAAAGCCTTTTATTTATTCGTTTTAACTTTTTCTCAATTTTCAATCGTAAGGGAAAGTTTCCAAGGCTATCGCCCACGCAATTGGGGGAACAACAGAAAAACATTATCCCTAAGTGAAATGCTAATGTAAAGTTAATCTGCACACACAAAGGGTCCTGAAACGGGGATAATGACAAAAAAAAATAAATTAAAGCTCTGAAAAAGAAAGATGTGACAACTGTATTAACCCTCTAAACTACCATGACGATAAGGTCCGAATGCACTTTGAATTCAAATGATTGCATAACAATGTATATTCAAATCATTTTCAGAATATTCTGATATGATCTCTTCTTAGCAATTCAGTTGAATGAATATTCATTGAAATGAGTTTGTGTTTATCTTATACTATGCATTAAATATTAAACTTAATATGAACTTAAGCTTCGTTGTCTTTTGGATATTATTGCAGAAATACTGCTAGCATCTCACTTGAGAATGCATGATTATAAATATTTAAATTGTTAGAATCTCCCTTCAGCAAAAATATTCTGATTTTAGAAACTCTAAAACCAAGTAGAAATATTACTAAAACTTTGAATTCGTGAAAACCTAGAATAAAGTAATATTTGAGACATAAGGGGAAAAATATGTGTAAACTTTCGTAGATCTTTCATATAAAAAAGGAAAAAGAATTCTTGAATTCATCTTCTCGCCAGCCCATTCCCATATGCTACATTATCGAGAAAATAAAAAAGGAAACTTTGTTGGGACTACCTATTTGAGTGACGGAACTTTAACAGCCACTTTACAAAGGGCCAATTGTAGCCTGTATCCTGTGCTCAAAACAAAAAATACTACAATTAAACACAAAACAGTTGGTTACAAAACTTTTTATTGTTATCCACGATAATATTATTTCACCACACAATGGCTTCCTTAGGTGGAACTATAATAACTTAAAACTAAATACAAAATCCTTAAATACTAAATGAAACAGGAGGGGCTGGAGGTAGGTGAATAAATCATTTAAACTAGAGATTGAGTAGAGGAGAATTATTTATATCAGTCTAATTATTTAATAATAAGACTAATTTTTTTAATTTATTAATCTCCATACATTCCAACAAATTTACTTTTAGACCCTTCTTCTCCACATGTAATAATTTAAAATTGTCATCAAAGTTATGGGAATATTCTAAAAGATGGTTAGCGTATGTACAGTTAGTCTTTTTATTTTCGAATGATTTCTTATGTTTAAGAATACTATCCTTGAAACATCTACCCGTATGACCTACATATGATAAATTGACCTCCCACAACTTAATTGGTAAACGCCTGATTTAAGTTCTTTCGCTGTAACATCTTTATTGTTTTTATTTCCCATAACTTTGATGACAATTTCAAATTATTGCATGTAGAAAAAAAATTACATTTGTTGGAATGTATGGAGATTAATAAATTAAATAAACTAGGCTTATTATTAAATGATCAAACTGATAAATAATTCTCCTCTACTCAATCTCTAGTTCCCATAATTTGTTCACCTACCTCCACCCGCTCCTGTTTCATTTAGTATTTAAGGATTTTGTATTTACTTTTAAGTTATTATATTTCCATCTGAGGGAGCCACTGTGTGGTGAAATAATATTATTGTGGATAACAATAAAAAGTTTTGTAACCGACTATTTTGTGTTTAATTTCAATATGGAGTTACAAGAATTAACAGCTTCATCGATTCACTAAAAAATACTACACTAAAGCTTATTTAATATTTTCTGCATGCAAATAAAATACCGGTTTAATAATATCACAAACGTATGTCTGGAAGGTTTATTTACTCTTTCCTATCCTGAACCAATATTATTTTCCCGAAAACTGCAGTAATAATCATATCTAGGTTTTCCTCTGTTCCTTTCTGTTTTCCTAAACTGCCCAATATGTTCTCATTTCTGAGTTTTTCTATCCAAAATATTTTCATCATTTGCCTATTACGCCATATCTCAAATACATAGAATTGTATAAAAAATATAAAAATGGAATCAACAGAAATAACTACTCTAAGGGTTAATACCCCACCGGCATTGAATTACACTGTTAATTCCGATGGATTCTTAGACAAAGATATAACATATTCAAAAAAGAAAGAAGGCATTAAAATCCTTTTTCGTCTAAATTTTAAGGATGACAGATTTCGAACCCGTCCTACATAGTTGGCACAGCGTACGAAAAGCCATATCCCACGTCTAAGAATCCATCGGAATTATCAGTGTAATTTAATGCCGGTAGGGGTATTAGCTCTTGGAGTAGTTGTTTCTGTTGATTCCATATTTATATTTATTATATAGCTTGTAAAAGCCTTTCTGCTAGTGCGCACCTGTTGAGACCCGATAGGTCGAAACCGGTCGTGGGATATGGCCTTCCGTACGCTGCGCCTACTGTGTAGGACGCGTTCGAAATGTGGGATCTGTGATCCTTAAAATATATACGAAAAGAATTTTAATGCCTTCTTATTTTTTTGAAGTGATTTATTATTGTTAAGAGTGACTTAAACGTGGGCTATCCTTTATTTCATGTCTCTACCGCTTTTTCCAATACAAGTCATCTTATTCCTAAATATCGATAATCGGCGGCATCTTCTAGTTTTGCGTCTCCAATTTTAATATAGGTCTAGCTCAACTTTCACTTCATTTACGTACTAATATTTATTAAGAAAAAAGCAAAATCTGAACAAGTGGTAAATAATGGTTAAAAAATAGCTTAAGACATTTAACGAAGAGGCGGTTGGGAAATTGTAAAACATTTTTAATAATAAAATTCAAACAAACAATATGTAAAGGTTTTACAAAACATTTAATAAGATTTCTCTTACAATGTTTCGGCTTGTAAGGCCATTATCAAAGAGTTATAAATATAAATTATCTATAACACATAACAATAACAGATTAGATTTTAATATTTACCGATGTAACGATTCCAGCTTGTTCAAACTAAAATCACAATATTAAAATGTCACCTTTTAATAGTTTAATCCACAGACCACTTTCTTTCCCATTAAGTGATGAAAATTATAAAAAAGAAGTTCACATACTAAAAACTTTAGCTGCCAATAATGGTTATGACTGAGATATTATAGATAAGATCATTCATAAAAAACTTAAAAATCATACTTTTAATCTCATATACCAGGGAAAAAACGTTGTTAGAGAACGTAAAAAGTGGGCTTTTATTAACCATTATCAAAATATCAGCACTACCATTTGTAAAAGTTTAAATAAATTAGGTATTGTTAGTATCTGTTCCAATAAAACTAATTTAGGTAATATGTTAGTCAATAATAAAATTTCAAATTTTGATAAACGTTGTAAATCAGGTGTCTATGAGATCCATTGTACGGACTGCCAGGCTGTTTATATAGGACAGACTGGTAGATCCTTTAAAACTAGGCTTAAAGAACACAAAAAATCGATTATAGATAGAAAATGTAATACTGGCTTCGCGCAACATTGTCCTGATAATAACCATAATTTTAAAATTTTACATAGTATAAATAAAAGTAAAAGGCTAAACTTTTTAGAAAAATTAGAGATTTAAAAGGCATTTTTTCAAAATAAAATTGTTACGAATGAGCAGTGTGAAGGGCATAGGAGCCCTTATATATATATATATATATATATATATATATATATATATATATATATATATATATATATATATATATATATATATATATATTGACGCATTTTTATTTTTAGTTTAGTTTCTATTTATAACTCTTTGATAATAGCCTTACAAGCCGAAACATTGTAAGAGAAATCTTATTAAATTTTTTGTAAAACCTTTACATATTGTTTGTTTTAATTTTATTATAGATTAAGACAGGTAATGCTAGTGAGATTATTTAATTACAAGAAACCTTAAATCATAGTAGTATAATGTACCAAGTTCAGGTTTAGAACAATATCTTTTTGCAGCTCCCATTTAACATATTAAGTCGTTTTCAAAAGTGGATTGCTTAGCCTAATCGTATAGAAACTGAAGTGTTTAATTAAAATTAATGTTTTTATTTTAGTTATCAATTTTCGTAGTAGCTTTCTGTTTTTTATTATGGATCTACCATAAGCTGTTTAATTAAAGGGACAAACCATTTCCACAACTTCATTTTATGTTTGGTTAAGATCCACATTAACCGTGCTTTAATTAATCTTTGAGAGATTCTGAATACCAGAAGTTTACCAAATACTCACATAATCCTGTGTTAAAAGCCTTCACGAAGTAGCTGATTACTAATAAAAGTGAACTGTTCGTAATTGGAACCATAAAATGTATGGATATCAGGTGGCTTCATGGATCTATACTCGACCGTTATTAGAGAAGATATTCAACAAGAAATGTTAGTGGAGAGTAAAACGGTTTCAAACGTAAAAGCGTTGAAAGGGAATTTTTGATAACGGGGAGAGTGGGTTCCGAGGTAATCCCTTTCTGAGAGTTTTATCTATTGCTTATTAAACTTACTATAAAAATACAATTCTCCTTCATTAGGGACGTTTGTGCAGCGTAATAAACTTCAAATGTACTTGATTACAGTAACTTGTGAGAGACGATAAAGAAGTTTAGAACTAAAACTCAAAAATCACCTTGAAAATACAGTCACGACGGAATTCTTATAACTATTCTTTGAGATTTTAGAAATGACTATATTTTGAATGCGAATAAAACATGTTACTGGTGATGAAATGGAAACATCCCACTCTTTTATTGTAGATTAATAGCTTGCAATGTACTTTACGTTTCAAGGTTGGGAAGCAGATGAAATGAAGGTAAATGAGTATATACTTATGTATTTTTAAAAATAAACTATCTTGTTTAAATAAACTGAAGTCAATATTAGGTTATGATAGATAAGGTTTTTTAAATGGAGATGTGAAATGTGGGTTAAGTTGTATTCACCAAAGACTGGGGTTAGGTTATGGGAGAATGGGATTTGTCTAATTTTGTCACATGGCTATTTTGTTATCCGTTATTTTATGTAAGGAACCAGTTTTAATGACCACTATTTAGAAATTTAGATTATTATATATGTTACGGGTAAAGTTAGATAAACGAGCAAACCTAGGTTTACCCGGTTAAACTGCGTAATACCCAAGAGTCTTGGGTAAAATCTAAAATATATTTGGAATTATACACGTTTCGGGCTTTATCCGGGTAAACCGCGTTTTATCCGCTTTCGCTTGGTTAAAGTTGGATGTACCATAAATGACAAGGCCATTAATGTTTGAAAAACATAGTTGATTCAAAAAAATAAACATTAGAATTCTGAAACTGTATTCTCTTACTCACAAGTACTTATTTGTTCAAACAAGACAAGCTGCTGTGACATTTCGAGTTGCAAAGATTTCCAATAGCTTTACCTAACCTAAACTAACGTCCTTTTTGACAGATTTCAGTTTTTTTTGACACCCTTAACACAAGCGCAGATATAGCTTAATAATATCTTGAGTTATATGAGTTATTTATGGTACATTTAACTTTAACCAAGCGAATGCGGATAAAACGCGGTTTACCGTAACATATATACTAGCATTTATTTCAAAACTACGAATTCAAGTGTAAGAATGTAAGCCAAACAGAAGGGAAAACAATTTATTTATTAAAAATATAGACCGATGTTTTCTCACACTAACTTGTGAGAGACGACATTGTAAGACATCACTGATGTCGCTCATCTACGCTCATTTGTTACTCAATATGAAAACATGTCGTGTGTTACATAAATAATCATTTAACGCACTTTCAGTTTAACTCGAATATAATTATTTACAAACGTTTTTTATTAATTTATCTGTTTTGAATCGAGTAAACAATAGAATTATTAGTAGGTAAATGCTATTCATAGCAAAAGCCAAAGCATACTTGTTTAATCATATTTCTGACACGGTATTCCTTTGATCATGCATCATACAGGTTTGACGTTATTTGGAAATTTATCTATTCATACAAACATATTCCTACGTAAGCTTCCAAATTGCATATGTCTGTTTGAATGGATATGTCAGCGAATGTGAGGCCAATATTTCTACCTGATGTATTGGGTATACGTACAACTTATTTACTATGAGGATAATAGTCGGTAAAGCTAAGACAATATTGAATAAATTTCGTGCAACGATGCACTCGAATTTATACAGGCTATCTATTAGGTGTACTCAGAATATCTGCATAGTTTGAGCATGCTTTCGTCTGGATTATTAGATTATCTAAGCGGATGAGATTAGGAATGCGACGGTGATGTGAAATGGTTTCGAGAGAAGGAAGTACTACGAGGACGGATCAAATATAAACAAGTCTTTGTTCATAAAACGTTTATTTTGAAACGTTTCATAAAAATACAAATTTATCTATTTTTCGATTTTTCGGTATATCCCCCTTGTTTGTCTATATATTTTTTCCAACGCATTGGTAGAATTTTCATCCCGTTTTCATAAAAATAAGCAGGGCGGCTGTCTATCCAGTTGCGTACAAACGCCTCCACCATTTCATCGGTCTGAAATCGCTAATCACTAGCCTCCTAGTAATTCCTTGAGGGGCCCAAGCATGTGGAAATCACCAGGGCATAGGTCTGGACTATATGGAGGGTATTCCAGCTGAGTCCAGTGCATTTTACCGATTTGGGCCTGCGTTAAAGCTGCGGCATGAGACCTTGCGTTATCGTGCAAGAGTAATACGTCACGAATGGGGTGCGTCCTCTTTTTTCGGCGATAAGCAAGTTTTACCTAACTGAGAAGGTTACAGTAGTAGGCTACATTAATGTTTCTTCACTCGTGCAAAAACTCGACCAACAGCATCTCTCTCCAGTCTCAAGAAACCGTGGCTAAAATTTTGTCCGCAGACAGACGTGTTTTCGGCTTCACTGAGTTTCGGTTTGATTCATCTTTGCGCCGCCACTCCATGCTTGCTCGTTTTGATGTTGAAGTGTAATGGTGACCCACGTCTCATCACAGGTTACAATTTTGTACAAAAAAAAAATTCACCTTTCTCTCCATCTCTAATCGAGTGAGAAGCGCCTGAAGGATGCGAACTCGAGCAGCTTTTTGATGTTCACTCAGCAACTTTGGTATAAACGAGTTGAAATTTTTCGGAATCCCAAGTTTTTCGTTATGATTGTGTGGACACTCCCGAGTTTACCAGATATCTGATGCACAGTGGCATGGCGTGGCGTTCCCCTTCAATAAGGTTGCTAACGCGTGCAGTGTTAACCGGCGAAATGCTGGTGCGCGGATGACGAAGATGATTAAATTTTCGACACTATTACGCTTATCGTTAAATTCTTTGCACCAAACATTTACACGTGGCCACAAAAGCGTTTCATTTCCGAATTGTGCTTGAAATCTGCGCAAAATTTCAGCTGGTTTCACGTTTTCGCGTGTAAGAAACTTAATAATAATTCGTTACGCAACGCTGCTATGAACCTCCTTCTTAGTCATTGTAATAGCTACTAACCAAGCGAACGAAGCAATACAACGCGTCGTTTCCGTGACAAATAATATCCCCACTTCAAGTTCTTAACGCCCGGATGCGCCTGGAAATATTATTCGGCGCGCAATTTAAAAAGGCTCGTTTATATTTGACCCACCCTCGTATTTATGTATATACTGGCGACATCCTTAACGATGACATCTGCTTATTACCGTTCTAGCAAATGAGAAATATTTTTTAAATCTAAAATTTGAACGTCACGACACAAAATTCTGTAGAATTAGTTCCTATTCCAACATACAGAAATTTAAAGGACATCATCGTCATTGCATGTACCTGTCAACAATTTTCTTACCATATCGTTGGTAGTTATGAGACTATTCCAGTTTATATTTAGTTAGTTTTTTAGCATTTTCTGAATTTTTGATGTTATACTTCTCTTAGCGTATTGAAAGTAAAATAATACCATACAACGGATGTTGTGTGTTTATGGCTAACGGAAATTTGACAGTACGAAGTTAACAGCGTGGCCGTGAGTTGTCGATCACGTGGTTAGTTCGAGCGCAAGATCAGAACGGATATTTCTGGTCTCGGCGGTCGCCGTTGTTCGATTATTAATTACCTTATCAAGCAACCCTCGTATTCCATCAGTCGCATTGTTTTTACATTTATAATATATTATTCTAACATTGAAATATAAATAGGGCCCAAATTTACTCACTGATCCGTCCATTGATGGAATATAATCACAAGATGCCACTGCATTAAGCATATATTCCTTTTTAATAGTTTATTTCAAAAATACGTCTGCAAAACGCAACTTATTTATCCTGCAGACTATCATTTCTATGATAAAGACCACAATTCTTCTACTTGGAAGCAGTTCAAATGGAAACTAATATTGGAAGACGCTGTAAGTTATAGCTTTCAACCCCTACTGTTTTTCCCGTCCCAAGATCTTTTGTCGCCAATTTAAATTTTATGGATCGCAAACAAATTGGAGCTTGATTTTTATTAAGGAGATTACTTGCAGAATACCAATGGAGTATAAATATTCCCTCAGGGACATTTTTTTCTTAGACACGAATTATTACTCCCAATAAAGAACTGTGTTGTAAGCAGTTTTATTTGGCGGTTGTGCTGATATGACAGGGTAGAGTGTAAAATAAGCGGGGCAAACAGAAGTACCCCTTGCTTTGTTTTTATGTTGAAAATACACATTAGCATGCCGCGGGGAAAACGGAAGGCATGTCATCTTGTGGTTGACATGACTAAAATATCTACCCACATAAACTAATAAATTTAACATTTCAATAACATCAGCTATGTAAATTCTCTGACAGTACGTAAGCTTGCAAAAACACGCTTACTTGGATAACTCATAATATTAATTCCAAAAATTATTTTCGACTACTATTTCCCGTCTAAATTTTGACGGTAGTACTTATACGAGGGCAAATCAAATATAAACGGTAATTTTGTAAAGAATACTTATTGATTAATGATTCAAACAAACTAAACATTTAACATTCGTCAATGTAGCCACCTCCGTGCTCTACACACTTTTCCCACCGATTTAGAAGCTTCAATTTTCCTCATACTCCTCTACTTCTTCATTGCTTTCAGATCTTTTACCTCCAAGTGATTCTAACAAGGGCGCGAACAAAAAATCACACTTGTCATCCCTGAATTATTTGTTCTCTGACCCACGTATACACTCGATTATGTAACAGTGTAGCATCCCCAAACTGTGCCTTCACAGTGTGAACGAGTGAAAATTTCCGATGGTTCAACGCTTTCATCGGTTAAAAATTTTATGATGATGCGTTGCGTTGTGCAACAGACGAAGTTACCTTGCGTTCAGTCATGGCTGTACTGCCGACAGAACCGAGCGCAGCTGTTACCTAAGTCGGTTTCCCCCTCCTCATAAACCAAACAACACTCGAGCATCGAATCCTCTAGATCGGAATTACGTGCTAAGCTAAATAGTAAAATTACCGTTTATATTTGAGTTACCCTCGTATTTTAACTATGATGTTCTTCCAAGTCCAATACGTACAAACGTTGGTGGCTTTTAATTAATATTCTGATTAAGCGACAAAATGCTGGATTTCGAAGATAGACGCTTAGTTAGTTCCATGCTTTAGTGTGACATGTTAATAGTCAGGTAGCTTCATAATTTTGTATCATGAGAGGATATAGCTACACAAAAATATTTTACAGATCTATCTATATGCTATTATCATAGATACGTAGAACATTAGTATATAGTGATTTAATGGCAAACAAAATTTGTATAGTGATAAAATACTTTATTGTCTTGAAACTTGTAACATCTGAAGAAGCCACAAAGAGGCGAAACGAACGACAAGTGAATAAGCAATTATGCTTGTTACTAAATTGTTTTATATATGTTATACAGAGAAATAAATTTCCATCAAGTAATGGCAGAATGAATTAAACAACATTAAGTTGTTTATTAGCAAGTTATTGAATCTATTATAATCAA
Organism: Agrilus biguttatus; assembly: GCA_963921985.1. Taxonomy (NCBI): domain Eukaryota; kingdom Metazoa; phylum Arthropoda; class Insecta; order Coleoptera; family Buprestidae; genus Agrilus; species Agrilus biguttatus. The sequence continues at coordinate 36,958,900 of OY998119.1, read as the reverse complement.
GCAAGATGATTAATATTAAGTAACTAGGAGTATATCGTTATCTACATGTATCTATTTACTGGTTCCTAGAGGTGGGCAGTGATCGAACGATTCTTAAAAAAATCACCTGAATTTATTTAATACTTGCGGTGTGGTTCGTTCAAAAGAATCGTCATAGTGAATTGTGGAGTCGATGAGAATGCGAGACCACCGCCACATTATTCAGCAGTGCACAAGTTCCTCGAACCGTTGTCATTAAAATGAACGGATCGTTAACAAAAAAACTTTTTTGTGTTTCATTCCCACCAGCCACTCATGCTGGTGGGCGGGCAGTCCCTCCGACCTACACTGTAGTGCAAAGCCGGAGAGTAGGGCGTAAGGAACTCTTCAGCCTCCTAGCAGGAACCGTGAGAATGGGTGGGTGGTGTGGTTAGGGAGAGAAAGATGAGACGGACGAAATGAAGACAGAAGATAAGTGAAAGATTATCTGTGGAATATTACTGCCCCAGCATTTGCCTAAGTGATTCAAGGAAACCACAGAAAGCTCGGACCAGAGCAGCCGGACCCGGGTAAGAACCGGTGACCTTCCGAATAATAAACAATGATTTAGAGAACTATACTACGACACTCGGTGAATGGATCGTGAGAATCGATTCCTTTTATGATAGTGAATCGACTCGAATCGTACTACTACTTGCTGCAGTATTTCAAAGTGTCTGACAAAGCTCTGTAGGGGTATTTACTTGTAGTTGTACTGACGGCAACTAATAAGATCGAAATCGATCCATATCTGGCAGTCTGACCAAGACCTCAATGTTTTTTATTTAATTGGTTTAGGTGCGTATCAAGTACTAACATATATAAGCTGCGTCCTAAATACAATTTGGCAAATAGATATAGCTGTATGAAGCCCTGTCGAACACTATACTATAGTACAGTTAGTAGTGTATTGTTTAATTGATTTTCAGTTTTGCGATATTTCGTATCGAGAAGTGTGTGACATGTTCCTAACGCTTTTCGTTAGAACTATTTCGAAGGGAGGCATTTTATTAGTATTATATGACATTGACAGCAGAAATTTCATTAAGTAAAAGCTTTCAACGGTTCATCTTCAAAATTTCCGTCATCTATTACAGTAATTGGCCTACTGGCTTTTACTTCTCACCCTTTAAACTTAATAGACCTTAACTGAGTGGGAAACATTAAGCGATAATATAAATAAAACAATGAACAACAATAGGTGTTTGTTAGACCGGAATAACTAATGGTTATTGGGCTAAGTCAACTTACTCTTTACTAATTACGTTCAGGCATTTGATTGTATTCATTTACGTTCATGGAGAGCCAACACAAAGCAACTCGTTATACATTTCAAATTAATAAAATACCAATATACTCTTATAGTTAAATTCTGATTATAGGAAGACAATAATAAAATTGTTAAATAAACTTTTATTGTAAATAGAAGGTTAGTCTAGTTATGTCTATTTTAAATTAAAAGTTTTGATATAAATCATTGGGAGCCAATATCTGGTCTGTATGGTACGTATCGTTCATAAATTACAAGCCAATAAAACTAATAATACTTTCAATTGAACTCGCGGTGGAGAAATTATGAAACATCTTTAAATAAAGATTAAACACAACATTTCAAAAATGTTTATTGACACTGTTAATAGACTGTTGGTAAACATTTTGTGAAACATTTAAACGCATTTTTTGTGTGTTTAAGCTTTATTTATAATAATATAATAGTCAGGTAATTAAAAATATATTAATTAGTCAATTCTCTCTCTTAAATTTACATTTAAAGAGTTTTTAACACCACCTATTGATGCATGTAGCCCCTAAGGAAGCTCTCAATAAATGGCGAAACGTTGGAGACAATTTATTAATGAATATTTTTAGTTAACCGACCAAGTTCGGATTTTAATGAAATTGATTAGAATACAATGTTGTTGTTTGTTACAGGGAATTTGTGTAGGACGTCATAAAGCATACATGAAAGGGTTTATAGGTTTTAAATTTAAGTAAAATGTTGAAAATGATCTGTAACCGAAGCAATTTTCGCATTACACTCAATAAACTGGTGAAATAATCCATTTACTGTCTTGTTAACGGCGACTTTATATTAAAATTTATTTCTGAAGGTCGTCAATTGTACTGTTTTTATTCTTTGTTGTTTAATTTTATCGTAACGAAATTAAAACTTTATTCGAATTTGACTTCGACTTAAAATATAAATATACGTCAATGTATGAATGTAATGACAGCATCGCTTGAAATACATCAACCATAAGGAAGTGGAAACAATAGAAAACTTGAAACAATGTATCCATCACTTACAAAACAACATGAAAATAACCAAAATATTATTACGCTAAGTACTTTATGTAGGCATATAAATAGAAGACAAAGATATTTTTGTAGTGTTAAGCCGAATCGATTGTAACAACTATAGTTCTATTTTTATTTTTGATTTATTTCGAGCGGATCTCCTAAAAGTTCGTTACTTTAATCCACTGTCCACAAACAACTGTTATATGTTGGCGAATGACTCACTCAGCTTTTACTAGCGCTATTAATCAATACAAAGATAAAAATTTGGCACAAAATTATAAATATTGGTGCACTTATGTTCTTGCCAAAATTTTTGAGATCGTTTGGTACGGAAAAGTCGTACATTCGTTACATTGTGTTATTGTTATACAATTTTTCTAAAATAATTCAACTAGAATATAAATTAAATGCAAGTATTATAATTTTTTTTTTTTTCTAAAATCTCTACATAGGTATATAAATAAATACAGACAGGGTGATGGACGCCGTCTGTAGAGATATTTGCTATTTATTTGTGGAATTCAATAATGTTAAACAAGATCTTTCTCTAATAAGGATATCGACATGTTAAACTAATGTAATGTCGTCGGTTCAGCAGGGTGGAGAGCCAACCATTACTGAAATTGATATTTTGAACAATTCTATCTGGTTTTGTGCAAGTTTAAAGGATTTCTTAATTTCAACTTATTTTCTTTTTACGTTTATGTTGCATACTTAAAAACTTAGTTTTCTGTTCACCTAAAGAATGATTTGTTTAAATAAGGGTTACATACCCCTGTATTTGATTTCTTATCTGTTATATCTTTTATATGTTCTCTGAGTCTACTTTGTATATTCCTACCTCTTTGTTCTACTTATACTTAAAAAAAGAGTCACAATTTTTAAAAGATAATTTATAAATACAGCTTATTATTAATTTATCATATTTGTGTTTGTTGGTTTTTCCTAAATTACATTTATTAACTGATATTGCATTTATATCAATTTTATTTAGTTTTTGTACTTTCAATAAAGGTTTGAGAAGCCGAAACATCTAAATTGTAAAATTGCATTTTAATCTATTAATAATATTTTCTTTATTATTATATATAATGTTTTACAATACCTAAAGGAAAAATTGATTTATTACCCATAAGAAACTGATCACAAAATTTCTTAATGTTTTGTAGTTTTTTTAAAGTAGTTTTTTTTTATTTAAAATTGGAATAGAAGTTTAAATAGATATTGAAATTTCTTATTTTGACTAAATTTACTGGTAAAGGTTTCGTGTTTAAAATATACTAATATCTGATAAATTCAGGTATTCGTTTAAATAAGTATTGTTAGTGTGTAAGTAAAATTTTTATAATTGTACAATATAGTGCATTGCATTTTGTATACTTTTGTGAGTCATATCTGAAACATTTAGTAAAAAGCTTTTCTATTAAAATGCCTACCTATAAATGTATCAAATACATGGTATTACTAATACAAAAATTCGCTGGCATAATTTCACAAATTTTCATTTCGGATTTTTGATGACCGTTTCGGGTGTTAAGTCATTTTCAAAAGACTCAAATTTTTTGTACTAAACTTAAGGACAAAGCTAGCTGTCCTATACAGTAATTATTATAGGTCTGTCAGTTGGGGTAGTGTACTGGTAGGAGGGATGAGTTGTCAGTATTGAGCTCTATTTGATCATTTACTAGATCAAAAATGCTTTCTTGACATTTATTGATTTCTAACGTTTCGTATAACTAATTTTTTACTTTTGGGTATATTATGCAAAAATTTTATTGAATATTTTGAAATACTACGTTCTGACCTGATACAATGTTAAGATATGTGTTGTAATAGCAGCTTTACCTGATTGTCCTATATATAATGCATCACAATTTTTACATGCTATTTTATAGATACTGCTTTTGTCTAATTGATTAAACGTGGATTTACAGTTCAAAATTATTTTATGTAGATTGAATTTAATGATTTTTGCGCACCTTAAACCTAAATCAGTTAGTATATTGCTTATTCTATTACTTATGTAATGAATATAATTAATTAAGCATTATTGATTACTTAATTAACTATTCTTATTACTAGTTGTAGTAAGTTGTATAACATGTTTCGGATTTGAAAACGCTTTTTATGTCTAATAATGTTGTCCATTACTTCTACTTTGTAGCCATTGTTTAACGCTAAAATTTTTATGTTATTCATTTTTGTCTGAAATTTTTTTTTTTTTTTGAAAGGGGTATTTTAATTATTATTTAATTTTATTATTTTAATTTACAAAATTTTGTAATAAGACCTCTTACACTGTTTCGGCTTATCAGGCTATTATCAAAGAGTTGAGTAGAAAATAACTTAATCTAAAGAAACGTCACTATATACACATATTTAAGTAAGTGGGGGTAAAAACCAATCATATGATTGAAACCGGGTTAAAAATATAGGATTTTTATGTCCTTCACATTGTTCATTTGTAATATTTTTATTATGAAAGAAGGCATTTTGAATTTCTAATTTCTCTAACAGGTTTTACTTACTTTTATTTATACAATATAAAATTTTAAAATTATCTTCACTAAAGTTATGATTATTTACAAACCAATGTTGGGCAAAACCAGTATTACATTTTTTATTAATAATAGACTCTTTATACTCCTTAAGTCTAGTTTTCAAGGATTTACCTGTCTGTCCTACATAAATAGCATTGCAGTCTGAACATTGAATCTCATAGACACCTGATTTTTGAAGGTTGTCTGTTGTTGAGATTTTATTATTAATTGGAATTTTGTCTAAATTTGTTTTATTAGAACATATTCTATTGATGCCTAACTTATTTAACCTTTTGCAAATTGTTGTACTTATGTTTTTATAAAGATTTATAAAGGTCCAATTTATGCGTGTTTTATAGAAACTATTTCCATAATATATATGATTAAGTGTATAATTTTTGAGTTTTTAGCCAAAATTTTATCTAATATGTTAGGGTTGTAGCCGTTGTTAGATGCGATGACTTTTAGTAACTGTATTTCTTTTTTATAATTTTTATCACTTAGTGGAAGAGAAATAAGTCAATGAATCAAGCTATTAAAAGTTGATATTTTAATATTATAATTTTGGTTTGAAGAGGCTGGGATAATTACGTCTGAAAAGGTGTTTTTCCTGTAGATGTTGAATTCTAAAATGCCATGCTATTGACAAATCTAGGAAGTTAAAAAAAAATTGTAAAACCTTACAACAGTGTTTGTTTGATTTCTATCATTATTAACATGTTTTACAATTTTCCAACCATATCTTCCCTAAATCTTTGATTTATATGAACTGGCTGGGATTATCACTACTGTTGTGGTCGTTTTTTTATACATTAATATTAAGTTTATCCTGGAGATGGAGTAGTAAAATTTCAACATTTAAAAAATTCCTTTTCAATGCCAAATTGTAAGTAATGATATGATGTATAGTTAAAAATAAAAATAAAAATCTGCGCGTTCTTTAAATTCATTCAGTAAATGTCGTGGGATTAGAAAATTTCCGTTTGCATGACCATTGACCGCTGTCAACGTAAAAGCTGACGTTGTTCGTAAATAGTTGTAACGATGCATGCAAAATGTAAAGAAATTCTATATATGTCAAAAGGATTCGCGTGAGTTTATAAAAATTCAGTTTTTTTCTACTTTTTCTACTTCTCTTCATTCATTTCACTGTATGTAACCATTTCAAATTATTTACGATTTAAATAGCTTATATATTATTTTAAAACACTGTATTGATAAAATTATTATAGGTGTATCTAATCAATTTAATTTTTCTCAAAATTCTTTGATGTTTAATTTTCCTAATGAACGTTTATGAAAAATCGGTTCAATATTGAGTAATTAAATTAAATATTCTGTGTGAACGATAGAGAATCCGTTGAACTTTCAACTAATTAGGAACAAGTGTCAGACACGGCTTGCTTGTGATACTCCCTACCCACATAAATTCGTTAAAACCGTTTTATATTCAATTAAAACTTTTGGCAAATCAATGTATAGTATATCAGGACATTTCAAGCAATTATTTTGAATGTTACTATAATAATGAGGGTAAATTGTAATCATTTTTAAACACTCATTAAAATTGTTGTAATAATTTCACCATTAAGAATTCTTTAGAATTAATACAGAAAATTAGAGATATTAAATTACCTAAAAATTGCAAGTTGGTCTCATTTCATATAAAATATCTTTTCCTGTCAAAAATATGTTAGAATACAGAAATAGCAATCCTATTATTAAATAATTTTATTTTAATAGAAGAAAACACTTGGAAATATTTCACTTAAATTTATTAACAAACTCTACACGTATTTCGCCTTTTATGGCATCTTCAGGAGTTATTGAGTTACAAGTTACAAGTTACAAGTTACTAAATCTAACTTTTATTTATACATCTCTATCTTACACTAAATTTGGATCAAGGAGGGGGTTGCTTCCGAACATGATTTGGTCGTTGGCTAGTTTGTTTTTACAATTTAGGGCTTTCTTAATTTCTAATATTTCATATTTATCTAATATTAATTCGCCTTTTAGATGATGTAATAATTTTAAGTTTTCTTTTTCTATTTTGCGATTATTATTAATTAGGTGGGTTGCTAACCCTGAGTTATGTTTATTGTATTTTACATATTGATAATGTTCGTTAAATCTTGTGCCTAGCTTTCTTTCTGATTTACATACATAGAACATAGTTTATTATTTATTAACATTTTTCCTACAGTATTATTGTTGAAGTAGGCAGGGTTGATGTTGTTCTTTCTTAGAATTTTACCTGTCTTATTACTCATGTTACCGTAATATGGGATTTTCCGCCAGTTAATTTTATTATCTTTTGTATAGTTCAATGTGTTTGGAAATATTTCTTGTAAAAGTATATTCTTTTGTTTATTTTTATCTATTATATATATGGGATAGTCGTTATTTCTAGGTATGGATTTTATAGTGTTTAATTCTATTTCAAAATTTGTTTTATTTAGAGGCAAGACTAATAATATGTTTAACATGGCGTGAAATGAAGATAACTTTACATTTTTTGGGTGGAACGAGTTGTAGGGGATAACGGTGTTTGTAAAAGTATGTTTCCTAAATATTTTAAATTATAATTGATTATTGTTATTTAATGAGATATGATAAATCTAGGAAATTAATATTTTTGTTTCCTAGTTCGACATTAAACTGAATGTTTTTATTTGTATTATTTAGATGGTTGAGAAAATTTGAAATTTGTCTGTTCGTACCTGTCCAAATAACTAAAACGTCGTCTACATATCTGGACCAACTATGTATATGGGTTTTAAATGTACAATTATAATTTTTAAATAATTCTTTTTCCAAAATTTGGTGTAAGATAGAGATGTATAAATAGGAATTACTTTAGTATAGATTTAGTAACTTGTAACTTGTAACTCAATAACTCCTGAAGATGCCATAAAAAGGCGACACACGTGTAGAGGTTGTTAATAAATTTAAATAAAATATTTCCAAGTTTTTTTTTCTATTAAAATAATTTTTATTAAACATGCTTCACCAAGTGTTAACGGCAGACAGTTTCAATTTATTAAATAATTTTATTTCGTTTTATCTTTTCCTTTAATTGTTCTATTATTAAATATGAAATTATATTACTTTTTAAACTACTTTCAATTCAACTCAAATATTTACCTGTAACATAGGTCTAATAATGGGAAATACCTTAAGCCCATTATTAGCAGAAATCTTTCTGTACCATCTTGGATAGGTTCTTGAAATGTTGTCTTTATTATTTCAGGTATGTCGATAATACTATAGTTTGTTTCACAAGATCAGAAAGACAACTAAAACTGTTTTTTTAACTAAATTAATAATATACATATTAAATATTTGAGTAAAATAAAATCGCAAATAGAAAATATATGTTTTGAAATAAAAATATATCAAATCGCCACGTAATAAACCCGTTTTAACTTATTATTATTTTTATTTATTATTTTCATTACATGCCCTTTACATGGAGTCTTTGAAATTTGTTTCCATCATTCTGGTTACAAATCTTATCAATTTAAATTCACTAGCAATAATTCCCTTACATGCTAATACTTGCATTCCTTTAGATTTATTTCAACCTGGTGGAAATAATCACATAATTCCGGTATCACGTCACCTTTTAATGCCTATTTTATTAATTCCTCAAGGTCTACATCATCTCCCCCACTTCTCCACTTCTTAATAAAGTCTATAATTTTTTTTTTGATCCTTCATTGCATTTTTACAGCACATTAAGTGCCCTAAAATCTCATTTTCCTAATAACACAATCGACACACCCACTCCTTGAAGCCTTTCTTTCCTGCCCTGTCTATGTTTCCCCATCTAGCCCTTGCCTAAATTTCTTTATGCGTCTTATTTTTACATCTTTTATTTAAGTATGCAGCGCCCTCATCAACCGGTGAGTTCATTGTACTTGTTATTAAACGACGACTTCATGATCGCCTCCTATTCATTCTCTTTTGCTTTGTTCTTTAGTTTATCTACACCCTTATTTAGTAAACCTTCTATCTCATCTATATGTTTATTTTCCCACATCATCTTAATAACTTCACCTATATTCATTTCGTATATCACTTCCTTTAATTCTTTACCACATTTTGACGGCACACCATTCAGTATTGTCCTACATTCCTCTAGGAGGCAAATTTTAGGTCACCTATCGTTACTCAATCTGAGCCCCTCAAATATTTACACGCCCTTTCTATGATAGTTAACCTTATACAATAACCCCTATTTCAGGTCCCCATATATATTTTGGAGTGTTCTTAAATTCCCCACTTTTCCACTCCATATAAAGCTATTGTCCTTACTAACGAATTCATTAAATACAATTTTTTTGTTCATATTATCCCTCCTTGCCCGTTTGCAAATTCCCCACGTTATATTCGCCACTTTTTGTGCCTTCCCTACCATCGTCCTCGTACATTTCTCAATACAATTTCTCGCATTAAACCAGAATCGCAAATATTTAAATTCGTTAATCACCTCTACATCTTTATTACATACTTTCCAACTTTCATCCTTTTTTTTCCTTCCCCTATTTCTAAACACCATTATTTTTGTTTTGCCGACATTAATAGTTAACCTATTTTGTTTTACATATTTTTGTAACGATCTTAGCATCCGGTATAACTTATCACTGTGTCATAATATAAATCCGACTTACCCAAACTGCAGTATCTTTTCTAAATGTTGTTTCTCCGTTCATTCCAGGTTTACTGTCATTCTAAAGATGATGGGATTCCGAAAGTCCAAAGGCTGTGGCTGCATTTCATTCCATAAGAAAAGTATAGGCTACGAAGACGAATCTACTTCCAGTTACAGGTCGTCAGATGCAGAAGTTACGATTCCCAATTTTTCAAACAAGAAAAGCAAGTCAGAAGGAAGTTTCCTACAGGGCTTAATACCGAGAAACCTCTTCAAGGGCTGGAGACGGAATGATGATCTGAGCATGACTAGAATAGAAAGAAGTAAGTATAAAAATCGATTCATTCAACAATAAAAGGAGTTCATAAAGCTAAAAAGTTCTGGGTTATCAATCTATTAAAATTGTTAGATCTGGCAACTTATAAAAACTACCCATGATATAGTTAAGATAAGATCTAATGACCACAACTGAAGGTTTTTCTATAAATTGATGATAACGAACATAATATTGTTTACTAATTCGGTTTGTGTAATAAAAACAATTGTAACATAGGAATAAATAAACTTTGAGATGGCGCAGTTGTTCAATTTTTTAGTATGCATTAATTCCATCTAAATTTAGAATAACTTTGAATCTATAATTACATTACCTTAATAGTAGTTTTTTTTTATTAAACAATTTCGATTAATTTACAATCAATGTGTCCTTATTGAAAGTTCGTTTTTATTATTCTCAGCTTCTTATTTTAGCTATGAAGGCAGCCATTTTGATTCAACGATGGTACAGAAGGTACTTAGCCAGAATGGAGGTAAGAAGGCGTTATACATGGACAATATTTCAAAGTATCGAATATGCAGGAGAGCATGATCAAGTCAGGGTAAGTAATATAATATTTATAAATAACTGAACCATAAACAGAAAAACTATTTCCGAACCCTTTCGAATAATTAGTAGGCACTACCACTACAAATTAATGTTACTATTGTTATGAAGAAAATTTATAATTCAAAATACAAGAAATATTCCTGGTAGAATTATGATTCAGGTTAAAGTGTCGCGATTTACATTAAGGTTAGGTTATCATAAGGGATACTGTGAGGAAAAAGTGGGCGAAGGTAAGACCTAGAAGTGAATGACTCAGGTTTCGAGTTGCAACCTTCGCCCTTGCTGTCACCACAGTACAACTAATGACGTCAGTCACAGTTGCCGACGAAACATCTGGACCTATCCGTTCATTTAGACCAGAAGTCGAATGCAGCTCTTTGACGTCTTGAGTATGGTTCTGACAATTTTTTAGAAGTCAGCAGAAGAAGTCGTTTAAACAAATTGTCCCTTTTTGCATAAGATTTTGAAAGAGAAATATTGTTTCACTTTCCGAGTCTGATGAAGCAAGAAAATAATTCCTCTACTGACAAATACTATTTTAAATATAAGGGAAGCGTTTCTCAGCAGCTTTCAAGATTTTAAATACAGCAAAGCGACCTTAGAATTCGTCAAAAACCCCAACAGATTTTCAATTTTTTCCTTTTGGCATTGACATTGGTGACTTTGAAATACAATACTATTGGTGGATTTGAAAAACAATGAAATATGAAGATCTACATTTGAAAGTCTTTGCGTTGATTCTAAAGTATCAAAGAAGAACAAATGTGAATAAGCTCTTAACATAAGTGGTCTGCCTTGAAAAATATGGAGAAGGAAGACATGATCATTTTGCAACAACGCCTGGAATAGTATTCCGGACGCTAATGTTTAGCTGAAAGAACTCGTGTTTGCTATTCTTTCCCTTTTTGGCTTAAGGTAACGCGAACAACCTTTTTCGAGTATGAACCTAAATGCAAACGCAGAACCTGGAAATGTGATAAAAATTAAAAAACAACAACCCACAAACCGAACAAACATTCCGAGGAGATGCAAGATTCAAATTATTTTTAATCATATACAGTGTACCCATAATTTAATGAATGTCTAGAATTATGATAAAGGTTTACTATATTTATAAACAGATTTGGCTCCCATTTTTTTAATCGTTTTAATTTGCATATTTGGCTCATTGGCTAATAAGTTTGCCGATCAGCGATTTAGACCATAGCAGTTTAACCCACATCTGAATTTTATTATGGATTCCGACCGTGAAAGTCTATGTTCATATATTGAGAAAATATCCGTTTAATAAGACACAAGGATATAATCTAGGAACCTTTGAAGTTTTTTCACCGGAACTCATTCAAAAAAATTTTTTTACTTAAATGAAAACACTGAACAAGTGTGAGAAAGATTCGCGTACTAACGGATCCGTACTACGTACAACCCTAAACATAAATAATGATTACAAGTTACTATTCTCGAGTTCATAGGTTTTTTAAATCTTTAATTTAAGGGGGAGTTTACAAATACTTCTGAAATTGTTTATAACTTTTTTCTATTGCATAATAAACAATTGTTGGTATTCGCTGTTTGTGCTGGTTGCAAGGATCTTTCCAACGGTGTCTCATAAGTATATGTATTTCGCCTCCTTTTCGATCATTCAAATAGTTTTTTTAATAATTTTAAATACCATTTTTCGCCCTAAGGCGCTGATTTGCATATTATTTTTGAATTTTGAGTAAATATCTCTTTTCGTTTAGATGTTAGAAGATAGGCATAAGGTCGTTTTCATTCTCATTTAAAAGTAGCTGTTCGCAATTAAGCTCTGAAACCTCTCGTATTTTGAAGGTAGGCATTGAGTAGTGGGAATAGATGTACGAGTAATGTTTTTTAAGTTACCGTTTTGAAATTCTGCCGCCGTAGCCCTGCAGTCAGCCTTCCGCGCATGCGTACTTAGCACCTTCATCTCCCACCTCTGCACTGACGTCATTACAGTTTGATTCGCCCTTTTACTGGGTGTTTAAGATGCCTCCGATAATCGTGAGTCCCGCCAACTGTGAAGTCCGGGCTGTTATACGATTCCTTAGGGCTAAAGGACTAAAACCGATTGTTATTCATCGTGAGGTCTGAGATCTGTACAGTTTACGGACAAAACATAATGAGTGACGGAATCGTAAGGAAGTGGGTGAGAGCATTTAAAGATGGCCGCACAAATGTGCGTGACAATGCCCGTCCGCATGTGGTTAATCGGAGCAAAGATCTCATCACATCTTTTCACTGGGAAACTCTAGATCAACCTCCGTACAGCCCTGATCTGGCGCCCAGTGACTACCATTTGTTCTTGCACTTGAATAAACATCCGGGCGGTCAGCGTCTTCAAGACGATGATGATGTCAAAATAGTTGTGATGCAGTGGTTAACAGTTAACAGGTCAGGCGGTAGAGGCACAGTTCTTCGAGAAGGATATTCAAAAACTGGTCAAAGTGCCTCAATATTGAAGGAAAATGTGTAGAAAAGTAGATTAAGGTACAGGCTTTCATGTAAAAGTAAAATTATTAAGACATCTTTGCACGTTTTTTATTAATTTCAAAACGGTGGTTACTTAAAAGACATTCCTTGTATTTATGCATACAAAAACTGAGTCAGTACCCAAAGGTTGAGTAGATCCTCAAGGAAAGAGAATTGATACTTGATGTTCGAGATTCTACTATTATTTTTATGCATAATAGTTGGAGTGGCTACTGAATACCACATAATGTATACCAGTTAAAATGAAATCAAAAGAGGATAGATTCTAGCTATACTTTGTGATAATTAATTTTTAAACAATTAGAAACAAACGCAAATTACTTTGTTTTATCTCATGAATCTCATTAAGAATCGCTTGATAATGATACTCGTTGTACCGAAACTATAGAAGCGTAGATAGCAACTAAATAAAGTGATAAAACAAAGTAATTTGCGTTAATTGTTTAAATCAAAAGTGACTAATCCCTATTCATCATACAAAAACTTTATACTGAGTCTCGTCCTGATAAATTTCACATAAGAAATGGGCGAAACACGTGTCCGTTCGTTAAAGTTTTCCTTTGTGGTAAAAAGGGGCGATTTTATTTTATTTAGCCACCACAGTTTTCTTTTATCTACTTTTATACCATTTAATATTTGTTAATGTGAAATTCTAAGTGAATACGTCAAATCTGTCAAGTTGTGTTACCAAGCTTATCACAAACAGCTCTGGATATTAGTGAAGAAACAGAAAAGCCCGAAGCGTACATTTCCCACCCCTTCTTCTCAGCTATAATCCTATTACCTGATGCGGTCTAGTGTCAATTTTGCCGTCGCTGTCTCTCCAATCGGGCTTAAATTGAATTATTTATGAACTTGTCTGGCTTTATATAAACCTAGCTGCATTTACATATACACATATAGGTGTCCAATTACGAAATTCTTTTGAAGGTAGAAAATAAATGAATATTTTACTGGAATTACATAAACAGCTCGTGTTTTAAAATATTTTTGGTGATTACATTCAGATGTTTCATCGCCATAATCACCTATTCCTTGGTGAAATTTTAAAGAAGTTTGATTCATACAATAATAACACTTTTCTCGTATTTCCTCTATTACTAATAGAATTTAAATTTTTGTGAAGGTATTGAAATTTTTATAAACACTAATTGAAAAAAGAAGGTACGTGGTAACATCGTACCATTGTTGAAAAATAATAATAATATGGTATACCCGTATGGAGTTATCTTAAATAATTTGTGAAAATTATTAGTAAATTGCGTACATAGTTCGAACATGATGTCACCATCAGGGACGCACTTAGAACGCGAAGTTACTGTTTGTAGAAACCAAGGGGTAAACAAATACAAAAAGTGAAAATGAACACTTTATATATTTTATACCAGTATGACATATCTAATTTCCATCGATGCACAGATGTGCCACATCTCTTGATTCCCATAAGGGTATCAATGCAATAAATGGACTTTGTGTTTTAAAAGTTTATTACACCCAAACTATTTACAACTATATACACACTAATTTTATTGTTCGCCGTGATTGCTATTTATTTTTAGGAAAATACTCAATGACTATAGATTATGATTTATTATACGAAACTATATGTTGTTGAATACTATATGTTTAGAGAGATCTTGATGTATTGGTGCTATATGTTAATGTACTAAAATGATCTCTGCAAAAAATATTTGATGTTTGAATGGTTTGAATCTAATATGATTGAATGATGAATTGATTCTGATATTGAATGTAAAAATATTTATTTTAATATGAATTTAAGAACCGCCCCCACAGAGGAGGGGTTGGTTCCGATGCATCGACACTTGAAACAACAAAAAAAGGAAGGGAAACGTAAACATACAAAAATGCAACATTACAAGCTGTGTCGGTGCAACATCTACGTCCTGGAAATGGACCGACCGATGGGTTAAAAAATTACATCCAATAAATCTCTCGACTAACTTAACTCTAAAAGAACATTTGGAAACAAAGAAAATATAATACAATAGGGCTAAACGGCAACACCAAGAAGGGAAAAAATATGACACATACAAAAATCATAAATTGCAAAAGAATGGAACAGACAGCAAATGCACATGACAATACAAAAACTACAAAAATCCGAGAAGTTAAAAATGTATGACTAATAAGGCTAATATATTACAAAATCTTGACCTTGCAGCAAATACAAACAATACTTCTGAATGTAACGTATCAATTGATTATAAAAATAATTACTAAAAGTGAAAAAGTCAAAATATTCGTAAACTGTAAAGATACATAATACGTTTTACGACCCTGAGTTTTGAATGTGACAAAATCGCTACACCCACTGGTGGTTGAATTCGAGTTAAGTTGAATTTAATAAAGTTCAGGAACAAGAACGAGGAGTTCCAAAGCTTCTCAGCATAATCGTATCGTCTGTCATTCCTTCCTTTGAAATTCATGAAACCGGCTTTATAAACACAGTTGTGGGATTAAAATGAAAGGTGCTGCTCTCCTTGACTTCGCCTTTGCGTCGTGTTTATGTCAGAATTGGGAGTACCGTTTACACTTTCGGGACCTACCTTCCTACCTAATACGCATCTGGTTTGTTTTGCAACGTCCAAAGTCTAAGGGTCAAATAATTATTCGAAGAAGTCATAGAAGAAAAAGTAAACTTAAGAGGTGTCGTATAGAATACAACAGAAGCATATAAATAAAAAAATTTGAAGAACTTGTTCTTAAAATACGAGGGTAAACCAAATATAAACGGTAATTTACGATTTAGCTTAGCACGTATCGTATATCCGATCTAGAGCATTCGATGCTCAAGTGTTGTTTGGTTTATGAGGAGGGGGAAACCGGTTTAGGTAACAGCTGCTACTGCGCTCGGTTCTGTCAGCAGTACAGCTATGACTGAGCGCAAGGTACCTTCATCTGTTGCACAATCACAATGTGCATCATCATAAAGTTTTTAACAAATGAAGGCGTTAAACAATAGGAAATTTTTACTCGTTCACACTGTCAATACACAGGGTAGGGATGCTACACTGTCTCAGAATTGAGTATATATATCGGTCAGGGAAAAGAGAATTCAGGGATGGGCGAGAACGCGTCGAAAATGAATGTCAAGTCTCGCAAATGATAACATCCGTGGTGTTCGAGAGTTTGTTGAAGGTGATCACCATCAGCCGGTTAACTATTGAACAAACAAACAAATTTTATCATACATGGGTATCAGCTCTGGAAGTGTTCAATCCATCATCACTGATGAACATGGCTTTAGAAAAATTAGTGCAGAATGAAGAAGTAGAGGAGTATGTGTGCAATTGGCTGACAACCCGCCCTCAGACTTTTTATGAAAAAGGAATATTCAAGCTTCCAAATCGGTGGTAAAAGTGTGTAGAGCACGGAGGTGACTACATTAAATTTTTTTAAATGTTTAGTTTGTGTCTATCATCAATCAATAGAGCGCGAAGGGGACTACATTAACAAATGTTAAATGTTTAGTTTGTGTGTACCGTTAATCAATAATCCAAAAAGAAAAGAAATTCCGTCTAATTATAAAATACCACAGATCCCACATTTGGAACGCATCCTACAAGTAGGCACAGCGTACCGAATGCCATATCTCACAACCTGTTTCGACCTATCGGGTCTCATCAACAGTGTAATTCAATGCCGGTACGGGTATTAGCGCTCGGCCCTCGGAGTAGTTGTTTCTGTTGATTCCATATTTATATTTACAAAACTATCGTTTATATTTGATTAACCCTCGTATATGGTTAATATGTAAGTGCTATCTAATAAAATTAATGGTTAGTTACTTAACGATAGAAAATCCTTTTTCCTTTGTTTATTAGGATTTACTAATAGCTACTTCGCGTGGTAATACTCTTGTTTGTTGCAGATTGCACAAACTTCAAAGCTTAATTCGATTAGTTCGATTTTGCAGTATTAGAATATTCAGGATTAATAACAACAAGACAAACTTCAAAGTTGTGTAGCCAAAAACTGCAATTTCAACCCGAACTATTTTAGTTTTGGCAAACATTTCTATTCCACTGCAGACAAAACTTTTAGTTTCGGTTATCACAATAAGTTGCTGACTAATTTTGTGGAAAATCGCCGCAGTTCTAACCGTACATGGCAAAAGTAGAAAATATAAAGGCAAACAACAATTTTGTAGATGTATACTTACAAATATCTATTGACGTACTGGTCTGGCCTGGTCTTTAGAAAACGGACAAGAACATTAATTTCTTGGTCATAACTTTCTGAAAATTACCAGATGTGGATCGCGATTTCAATAAATTAACTACCAAATAGAAATTTAAATATTTTCGGGAGAATTTTTTAGTAGGGGTAAATTTAAATTTATCTACTACAAAAAAAAACTTTTTTGTGTTTCATTCCCGCCAGCTACTCGTGCTGGTGGGCGGACAGCCCCTCCGACCTACACTGTAGTGCAAAGCCGGAGGGTAGGGCGTAAGGCCCTCTTCAGCCTCCTTTCAGGAATCGTGGGAATGGATGGGTGGTGTGGTTAGGGAAAGTAAGATGAGACGGACGAAATGAAGACAGAAGAGAAGTGAAAGATTATTTGTGGAATAGATTACCTCAAATTTATAAAGAAAAAATTGTTACCGCTGTCACCCCTTTGCCGGGAATCGAATCCGAGACCTTTTCCGGAGAGGGCGTGACAGCAATAACAAAAATTTCCTCATTAATTTGAGGTAATCTGAGTATATACAAATTTACTCAAGAATTAAATCAAATTAATGTATTCAAACAGAAACTGCTCCATGCGCCCAAGACGATAAATATCAAGTAACTACCACGATATCGCTATCTATAGACTTTTTTTGTTATGAAGCTACTTTTTAAATTTAGTTTGACAACTAGATACCGTCCTAATGACATGTCAAATCCTGCAGTTAGCAGTAAATGTCTATAAAATCTATGTTGCTAGTTATCAGTTATTTATTATTTGTATCATTCTTCGTTGAAAGGTCATGATTTATTTAAAGAAGGTAACGGGTCCGACTTAAGCTAACGTTAGTCTCTGTCTGTTCACTTCGATTTAATATCTATGATAAGAATAATGTGGAAAAAAGTAGCGCGCTGTATTTGTTATATCCAGATGTAGACCAATTTGGGCCAAGAACTAACATAAATGGCCCATTCTTCATGGACAAGTATAATAATGTTGTACATACATTATTTGAGTATTTGAGAAATATAAATACAATGTAAATTAGATAAGGAGATAGGCTTCCACGGCCGGAATCCATAGGAAAGTTCAGATTCGGGATAACTATTTCGTCAGTAGCTGACCCTTTAGCCTGAATCTGAATTCTACTACTATGTAAATTCTCTATAAGAAAATTAAGAGACCAAGTTCGAAACTTCTGATGATAGTTTCGATTAAATTACTGTGACTAAGATCTTAACCATGTTTATTATATCTAACAGCTATCGTCCTTATATTCAGAACTTTTTCTTTAAATAATAATCAGGAATCATGAATGTCTGCATATCTTGAATTTTAACTTTATTGGGTGTAAGAACAATAGAAGGGGTCTTACCCCAACTAACCACAACACTTTAAAAACGCGGACATGTGTTTCGATCACTTATATATTGTGAGCATTTTCAACGCAAGACTAAGTTAAGTTTTTTGAAAACATTAAACTTTAAAAAAAAAACTAGTTGGGGTAAAACCTTTCCTTTTTTGTTTATCTTTACACCACAGTCTCCTTTACGTTTATTTTATTGGATGTTTTAACTTTTTCATGAACGTTTTATAGTTTACACAATTTTTTAGTCGTTAGCTGACGCTCCTGTCCGACTCATAAATATACTTGGGGATATATTTCTTTTTAATCTTCTTCCTTGCACAAGTTTGCAGTACATTATTGAGATTATAACGTAGTTTGACTGATGTTAATTTAATGGGGTTGTTCAAAAAACCTTCGGCTTCACGAGCGTCGAAATAAAAACCAAACAAACCCTTTTATTACACTTCAAAGAAAAAAAAATATGTTTAAGAATTGCAGGGCCCAAAATTCTTGTAAACAAAGCAACACTTACTACAACAAATTAGTTAGACGTGGATATTAAATGATGCATTGTACTTTACTTTATGATGCAACTCAGTAAATGAGCTACAGATAATCATTTTCTCTAATTATTATTGAACATTTACGCACGATTTCTGTAAGTTGTGCAACCGTACAAAGGAAACGTCTCCGCCGCGAAAGATCTCCAAGACCTTTTACTTTTACTTCCATATAAGCAATTAAATATTTTACATCGATTCGAATGTGAGAAATTGAGTAATGCATATATATATATATATATATACAGGGTTTTTTAAGTTTATGGGCTATTAGAAGTATATGAATTAGTAGAATGAATTCAATTCTGAAAGTTGGGCTCATTTAATTATTGTTTATGCTGCTTTTTCTAAAAATATTTTCAAGTTCTATTTACATCCGGTTATACCGAAAATAGATGTTAACTTGCTTAATTTAAAGCAAAATCTCAAAAGTTAATTGAATTTCGGTTTTTTAAATGTTAACGTGTAATTGTCAAAATTTTGAAAAAAAATAAATAACTCAAAATCCATCAATATTTTGGAGGTAGTATAAAATATGCATAAATGAAAACTGTACTGATAGAGTTTCAAACAAAAGACAACACAACAGTTTTAGCAGAAAAGATTATACTGTATTTGACCGTTCGTGCTGTTTTCTAAATTCCGTTCATATTTTGTGTTATCCACGATGTAGTCGGTATCATTTAAGCTATTTTTCTTCGGAGATAAACGTAATGGAAAAGGGAAAAGTGTTGTGGATTAGCCAGGATAGTCAACACTGTCCAATTCTCAGTTTTTACAATTGTCTCCCTTTCGCAACCAAATCCTTTTTTAATAATTCAATCTTGTTTATTTCCAGCTTTACAACTTTTTCAACGCATTACTCAAGCACATTCCGGACACAACAGGATCGATTGCTTCTACCGCTACGTCTAGAAGTTCTTCCATTGGTGAGTGTAAACGACAGATAACAATGTTTTGTTTTTATATGAGAAAAAATATCTAAGAGAAAAAGGAAAGTTTTCCAATATTCGCTATTCTTTATTTTTTTTATCAATAGTTTTCTACAGATTTTCTTATATATAGAATAATCAGAGGTAAGTGATGAATCACTTTGTGACGTAAGTAACGTATGTTACACAGGGTGTTCAGAAGGTATTGATATGAGTCGGTTTAGAGAAATAGATAGGTAACTACATATGATATACTGAATAAGTTGTAAACGCCATTTGTAGAAATTTGAAACTTATTCTGGTATTTAATAATGTTCAATAAGATCTTTTTCCAATACGAATATCGAATATCGTTAAATTGAATTCACAGCATAGGCACGTAACCAAAGAGAAAGTTCTTGATGGTTAGCATTCTGTCGAAACTGTTAGAAGTGAAGCGTGATTTCGAACACGAAACAACATGAGTTGTTTGATAAGTAGATTTCTTTATTATAAAAGGATCTTGTTGAACATCATTGAATCCCACAATAAGTAGCAAATTTCGACAGATGGCGCTCACTAGGCTATCTGTATTTATTAATTGAAGTCTGTCTAATGATAGCAGGTATAGATTGGTCGGTGTTCGCCGAGCGGCGTCGTCTAGTGCTCTAGATCATTGATTAGCATTCGGGAGGTCGCAGGTTCGAACTCGGGTGCGGCTGCTCTGGTCCAAGTTTTCTGTGGTTTCCTTGGATGATTTAGGCGAATGCTGGGGCAGTAATGTTCACAGATAATCTTTCACTTCTCCTCCTGTCTTCATTTTGTCCTTATAGTATTTCTCTCCCTAATCACAATACCCACCCATTCCCACGATTCCTGAAAGGAGCTTGAAGTCGGACTTACGCCCTACTCTCCGGCTTTGCACTACAGTGTAAGTCGGAGGAACTGTCCGCCCATCAGTACGAGTAGTTGGTGGGAATGAAACACAAAAAGTTTTTTTTTTTCGGTGTTCTGTGAGTGCTGTCTACGGTGTGCTGATAAGAACCAAAGAGTAGGAAATCGCGATCTACGTCTGATAGATTCGACTACCAATACCCTTTCGGTTATATAATATACTGATATTAATATTATCAATTTTAATAATATAATATTAATATTAACAGTTTCACAGATTTTGTAGTATTTTTATTTATTGTACCTACGGTTTTATTGAACTAAGAAAAAACTTTCTAAAAGAAGTGTGATAAATTTGGGACATTCGTTTTTATTTATCATTGATAAATCCATTTTGACAACCGTCTTTTAGCCCTCATTCAAATGCCACATGTTTAGGCCGTTGTTTTCAACTACCTTCGGCTATATGATTTAGTGGACTACCTTGAAGTATATGTTGGAAACATCTCTAGATCATTTAAGACTAGAACATGAATACAATAAACAAAATTTTAATTATGCGAATCATTTACTGTTAGAAAATCATAAGTTCAACAATGATTATAAATTTTACACTAAAAAAAACTAAACACTTGAAAGTCGTTAGAAATAAATAAAATCCAAAACAAAAATTCAGAATTATTATTAAATAATCATTTAGAACATAATCCTTTACCACTATTAAAACTATTTTAAAGCAACCCCCACTTTGACTGAGTGTATATATAAAATTTTTCTTTGTATTTTTGTATTTTTGTAACACTACACTTGAAAAAGGTACAGTAAACCAAAACAATTGTGGAAATAAATATAATTTGTGATTTTTTTTACCATCTTGTGTTTTATTTATACAAAGTGAACATGAATTTTCACCAAGTAAATGGCGAATCTATTATGTATTTGAAATAAGCTAAAAACCAGCTTCTTGGTGTAATGGTACTTCAAACTACACTTAGGCACAAGACTAAATACTCAAAACGTCTGGTTTTTTAAACATGTGTTTCAAACTACAAGTCCTTCCGAAATTTATCAATTTGAAAACGAAGTCTTTCATCAACAACCGGAAAATTATTCGATATGACGAAATGGTTAACAAAGATAGAAGACCACAATACTACAAAAGAAATGTTTCCTACATATACCTCAAAGTAGTACACTCAGAATTAGCTTATAGGCTTAGTAACATAGAATTTGATATGTTTGATTTAGATATATGATGTTAAATTAAATCCAAAATTGCAGACATGAATATTGAAAAAAGGAAACAACATTACTTAACTTGAATTTGAATATTTTTAGCTTCAGTATGAGGAGAACCCATTATTTTTAGTACCATAGGGAATTCCGTGGACAAAGATAAACAATAAAAGGAAAAAATGTCTTCTTACAGTTCTATAATTTTAAAAATTGTTGAGCGGTCTTAAACATTTTTTTAATGAAGCCAATAATTGAAAAGGCTTATTAATATGCTAATAAAACAAATTGGCCACCCTAATGTAAGGGTTGAAACAGAAGTCATTTTCTGTAAAAATTGAGATAGGAATCTACGAAAGGCATTCCATCCATAATTTTCAATTTTGAGCTAAATAAACCAACTCAATGGCAATAAGGGTTAACACAGTTATTTTATTTGTATTTTATTTTTGATGTTAATACGTGACGTTAGCAATTTTCGTAAAGTGAATTGGTTACCCTTCATTCAATAAGTAATTGCACTTCCTTTTCATTAATAAACCATGATCGAAAGGAGTAGGTGGTTGAAATTACAGTGTATGGACTCAATGAATAAGGGCTTATCTTCTGCTTGTACACACCCAGGACATTGTTCTTTTCTATTGTATTTGGGGAACTTGCGAAATTAGTTTTTTCTCATCACAGACTTGTTTACAATATAGTAGAAAATTAAAAATGGACGATATTTCTTTCGAGTAGATTAAAAAGGAAACGATTGATCGGTAAACGCACCTACGTCGTCCAATACGCATTTTTCTTTTAGTTTTTTCGAACAATTACCAATATTTATTTAATAACCAGAATAAAAACACTTATTTACAACAATTTAATAAGTAAACTCGTACAATATCGTAAATATAAATATAAATATAAATATGGAATCAATAGAAACAACTACTCCGAGGGCTAATACCCCTACCGGCATTGAATTACGCTGTTGATTCCGATGGATTCTTATCAAAGAGTTAAATCGAAACTAAACTAAAAATCAGAAACATGACAATTTATATAATATGAGCAGGTGGGGGAATTTTAATTTTACAAGTGTGGCGAGGACTTTTATGCCCTTCACACTGCTCATTGGTAACATTTTTATTCTGAAAGAATGCCTTTTGAATTTCAATTTTCTTTTTAATAAATTTAATCTTCTGTTTCTATTAATACAATGTAAAAGTTTTATATTATTTTCGTTACAGTTATGTTTATTTGTAATACAATGTGAGGAAAATCCTGTGATACCTTTTTTATCAATTATAGACTTTTATGTTCATTACATCTAATCTTAAAGGACCTACCTGTCTGTCCTATGTAAATAGCACTACATCCTCACAATTAAGTTCATAAACTCCAGATTTACAAAAGTTTATCCCTGTTTGATATTTTATTATAAGAGTTTTCTTATTAAATTGTTGTAATTCTAAACAAGTGTTTTCATTCTGGTCATTAAAATGTTTTACAACTTCCCAATCGCAACTTCCCTAATAATTATTAATATTTATTTAATAGGAATATAAAATAATTAAAATATTAGAATAAATTGTTGGACGTAAGTACTCAGAAATAATCAGGTTGACTTGAGTTAAACATATAGGTAATGCACGTAAAAGTCTTTAGATGAAATATTTATAGAAGTTGAAGCACATTCGTTAATTTGTAGTAAAGGAAAATCTCCCTCAATAATTACATTCCGTGTAACGGGTGGAGGGTAGTCATCATTTGGTGACAATTTGTGGAAAAGAACTTGCGAGAGCTTCCTGTCAAGTTACGTTTTTTAGGATAATCACGGGCTGATAAAGCGGATGTAATTACAAGAAATTAATTATAAGAAATGGGAATTTTTTGAAAATTATGAAAACTATTTATTTTAGGGCCATCCATCCATTTCATAATACCTGCTGGACAAGTGTATATAATAAAGAACAATTTATTGAACTGTTGATTGTTGTAGTCGTAACATATTGAAACTAATTCATAATAAATAAAACACAAATTGATGTAAGTTTCAAGAAATTTAATATACATCTATCACTACATTAATGTTTCGCTATCACAATAGCTTCTTCAGGTGTAGATAATGTTCTAATCTAAGATTGAAACTTATATCAATTTGTATTTTATTCATTAACAATTTATTGCTTTTTATATGGCCATTGTGAATTCTAAAATCTAAAGAAAACGTGTTCTTTGATTATATATATATATATATATATATTATAGTAATGATATTAATAATGGAAGGGGATTGGTAAGAATAAAATGTATAGGGCCCCGAAGTGGGTTTCCGGCTCTGGAATTCGGGCGAAATTTAAAGTGGACGAAAAAAACGTTTTTTAAATTATTGTTTACCGATAGGACTGGACGGTTTATCATAATTTCCGGCTGGTATCGGTGACTTGTGAAAGTAATTCAATTAATTATAATCGCAGCCGAGTATTCGGACCGTAAAATTGGATTTGTCTTCCGCTGGGCATTTAGGATCAAATAGGTTTAGCAAGGATCGAAGGTAATTAATGGTTTTAGATTAATTTCGAAGGTAGTTCAAGTATATCAATCTAGGTATTTACTGTGTAAGCTGCAATATTGACCTGGTGCGTTTTGTTTCTTAAAAAGTAGTTGTAATATTTGGATAAAATCAAATTTGCTATTACAGGATAAAAAAAATATTATAAAAATGGAAGAAAGTTTGAGATAAATATATGCCTTTCGTTTTGTTGCAGATACTTTGGAAATGAAATTTGATGACGAATCAGAAGCTGATGAAGACGATTGCTTGCGATCATCAGATAGAATGTATCGCGGAATTCACATTAACTTTCCAATGAAAAGGAACGACTTGGACTTGTTAATAGAAACATTTAGGAAGAAAAAGGTAAAGTAATTCAATATATATTTCGTTTTACTTTATTTGAACGAATATCTAAGTTATTTTCAATTAACTAACAGAGTTGGAAAAATTTTCCAAAACTATTTGTATTATACTCGCAGAACAATTGTAATAGTAAATATATTAATTAAATGTTGTAGTTGTTTCCATATTGCTGCATTTTTCATTTAAATTATAATCACCAAAAGTAGATGCAATTTTAATGGAACTATCATTTATGTTTCTCCTTCTGCAGCACCACAGACTTCATGCAAAATATGTGGCGGGAATCTTAAAAGAAGCAGTGACGCATTTGAAAAGATTACCCAATTTGAACCAGGCATCTACAGCAATTTCCAAACAAGTTACGATATGCGGCGACCTACATGGAAAATTGGATGACCTTTTGGTAGTTTTCCATAAGGTAATTTTTCTTTCTAGTGTAGCTGTCCTATTGTACTGCATACTATCATTCTTTATAGTTTATAATATTTGAATTAAAATCATATTTTGAAGTTTATGAAAATCATTCCTTCTTAATACAAATTTAAAAAATAAAGATCTCCAACTTTATTATTGTACTCGACAATTGGTATGATCGTTCTCAAAAGTAAACATTTCTATTGATACTACAAAATTATTAATGCTAACTTATAGATACGAGGATGGTTCAAATATAAACGAGTCTTTATTCATAAAACATTTACTTTGAAAATTTTCACAAAAACACAAATTTCTATTTTTCGACATATCCCCCTTGTTCGTGTATACATTTTTCCCAACGTATCGGTAGTTTTTACATCCCGTTTTCATAAAAAGAAGCAGGGCGGTTGTCTATCTGGTTGCGCACAAACCTCCACCTGTTCATCGGTCTGAAATCGGTAATCGCTCGCCTCCTAGTGATACCTTGAGGGGCCAAAACATGTGGAAATCACAAGATGATAGGTCTGGGCTATATGGAGGGTGTTCCAGCTGAGTCCAGTGCATTTCACCGATTTGGGCCTGCGTTAAAATTATGGTATGAGGCCTAGCGTTCTGTGCGTCCTCCTTTTTCGGCGATAAGCCAGTTTTACCTGACTGAAAAGTCAGTAGTACAGACAGTAGTAGGCTGCATTAATGGTTCTTCACTCTTGCAAAAAAATCGACCAACAGCACCCCTCTTCAGTCCTAAAAAACCGTGGCTAAAACTTTGCCTGCAGACATTCGTGTTTTCGGCTTTACTGGGTTTGATTCATCTTTGCGCCGTCACTCCATGCTTGCTCATTTTGATGTTGGAGTGTAATGGTGTACCCACGTCTCATCGCAGGTTACAATTTTGTGCAAAAAAATCACCTTCCTCTCTAAATCGACTGAGAAGCGCCTGAGAGATACACACTCGAGCAGCTTTTTGATCTTCACTCAGCAACTTTGGAATCCAATGAGCTGAAATTTTTCAGAATCCCAAGTTTTTCGTTATGATTGTGTGGAAGCTCCCATTCCTGATGCCGAGTTCACCGGATATCTGAAGCATAGTGGCGTGGCGTGGCGGTCCCCTTCAATAAGGTTTCTAATGCGTGCAATGTTAACCGGCGAACTGCTGATGCGCGGACGACTAGAATGATTTACATTTTCGACACGATTATGCCCACCGTTAAATTCTTTCTTTGTACCAAACTTTTACACGTGGCCACGAAAGCGTTTCATTTCCGAATTGTGCTTGCAATCTGCGCAAAATTTCAGTTGGTTTTAAGTTTTCACGTGTATGAAATTTGATAATAGTTCGTTGCGAAACGCTGCTATCCATCTCTTTCTTACTCATTGTGATAGCTCTTAACCAAGCGAACGCAGCAATACGATGCGTCGTTTCCGTGCCACCTAATATCCCCACTTTAAGTTCCTAACGCCCGGATGCTCCTTGAACAACTATCCGGCGCGCAATTTAAAAAGGCTCGTTTATATTTGATCCACCCTCGTAGTTCAAAATAAGTGGGGATGAAAAACTGCCTAATTCTACTAGGTTGTTTAAAATATTTTTAAAGTTTATGACTGATTTGTTCATTTCTAAGGAGTCTAAATGTATCAATATATATATCTTTTGTCATCTAAATTTAATTAAACTACGATTAAAATTGATGCAATGTTCCCTAATCCCGGATTTCATTTCTTTTTTATTAATAGAACATGCTCCTTAATTTTAGTCTTAAATGCTTGTTTAAATGTTGATATTCTGTCATAGCGGCCATAAATAGGCTGTAGCAGTAGCTGTGGCTGAATATAGCCATAATCAAAATGTAACAGCTACGCACTATGTGTAACAATACCCATTCGTCCAAATTTGTACAGGACCAACTAGTATGTAAAGCAAAAGGAACCCCAAGTATTTCTAGTTGGTAACTGAAGGGTTGTTGAAAAAGTTGTAATAAATCTTCTACAGAAAAACCAGTTGGTAGGTGCTTCTGAATATTAATAGGGAAAAATTTCGATAAAAAATGAGTGGATACCTCTTCCCTATTTGCCAACAAAACCCCTTCAAAACAGTACGAAGCAAAAGTTTAGCCGTAGATCTCGCTAACTATTCTGAGAATTGCTTTTCGTCGTTTATCAAGACATAACTTCACTAACGACTTTCAAAGAAATAAATTATTCTTTCCCTCTTCTCCGTCACAGCCCTCATTAATATAACATTTCGATCTAATTAATGACGTGAAATTGCACGGAAAAAAATTAATGGAACCAAAAAGTAAAATTGATACAAGTTGACATGATTGGAGGTTTTAGACCAGTATTAGAAGACGTTAGAATTCTGAAAAAATTGCTAACAACTTCGTCTAAAACGGCTTCGTCATTTTTTAATAAAAAATAATAAATTCGATAGATTCTTTAGCACTAGTACTCTAGATCAATGCTTAGCATTCGGGGGGGTCACAGGTTCGCGTTGTTCTTATCCAATTTTTCTGTGGTTTCCTTAGATTACTTAGACAAATGCTGGGTTAGTAATATTCTACAGATAATTATTCACTTCTTTTCTGTCTCTTTTCCCTCCCTAACCACATCACCTACTGATTCCCACGATTCCTGAAAGGAGGCTGAAGAAAGCCTTGCGCCCTACCCTCCGGCTTTGCACTACAGTGTAGATCGGCGGGACTGCCCGCCCACCAGTATGAGTAGCTGGTGGGAATGAAACACCCAAAAATTTTCTAAAAGCTTTTCTTCACGAGATATGAATCTATATAAAACTGCCACTTTATATAAATGCATTATTGTGTTCTTTTAACAAAACAAGATTTTGAAGTGAAGGAGAATCTTAATCTTATCCATATCAGAAAATCCTTGTCAGGAAAACATTATCAAATACACATACTGAAATACTTTTATTAATAACACAAGTGAGAAAATAAAACTACTTATTTTTGTTTTCTATTTGGTTATGATATTTTTGAATTTATTTTCCATTTTGAAAATATTAAATGTAAACTGCAATCGCCTAGTATTCACCGTAGGCAAGTCACGTTTGAGTTACCTTATAACTCTTTTTCTTTTATTGATTCTAAAATCCTTATTGGTTAATACTACTCGTTTTGATATAGGCATGGCAGAGTAAGGCTTTTTTTTTATAAAAATGATTACAGTTTTTATAAGTTCGTTTTTTTTATGGAATATTTGACCTAGTATCAATGAAAAAGAAAAATATTTGGTAGTACCACTTATTCATATTAATATTAAATTCGATCGAGTCTTTAGTGCAATTGTTGTGAAACATTATTAATAAGTAATTAATTAATTATTCGTAAAGAAAATAAGATGAATGATGAATGCTATTTTATGTTTCAAAAGAAGTTTATTCAAAACTTTATCATTTAGTATTTACTTAGTACTCTTACCTACTAGTCTTGATAAAGGCATCATATGCCGAAACAATTGTAGAGTTTTGAATAAACTTCTTTTGAAACATAAAAAGGCATTTATCATTCATCTTATTTCGTTAATTAATTAATGTGTAAGTCTCATAAATTTAATATCACTTCTAACATATATGTTTCCATCTAAACTTAGGTCATTATCAAGGAGTATCTACAAACTGTACTAAAACTAAATGATTACGGCTGCCTCTATTTAAAGGGTGACGTATTTAGGGAAACCGAACATTATAAATGACTAATAATAAGTGGAGATTTGGTTGTAGGTAACTCTATTGATTGTTGACTATGAACTTGTTTTTGTCAATTGCCATTTTTTATTTCTAAATTTTCAAGTAAGTTTAATTTCTTACTTTTTTTGTGAATATGAATAATTTTGCAACTATTTGTGTCTATGTTATGATTATATTTGTTGCAATGTTCCGCTATACCTGTGCAGAATTTATTGTTTTTATAGAATATAAATGTTCTTTTAACCTGGTTTTTACGGCACGTCTTGATTGTCCTATGTAGATAGCTTGACAATCTATGCAGCGTAGTTAGTAAACCCCACTATAATTAGTTAATTAAATTAAATTAAAAAAACTAAAGTATTACACACTTTAAAACAAAAATTAAATCGCTTGTATACTCGTGATCCGACCTCCAGTGTAGTGTAGAGCTGGAGGGTACGGCTTGAGGCCCTCTTCGGCCTCCTTTAAGGAATCGTGGGAATGGATGGGTGGTGTGGTTAGGGAAAGAAAGATGAGACGGACGAAATGAAGACAGAAGAGAAGTGAAAGATTATGTGTGGAAATATTACCTCAAATTTATAAAGAAAAAATTGTTACCGCTGTCACCCCTTTGCCGGGAATCGAATCCGAGACCTTTTCCGGAGAGGGGGAAATAACAAAATTTTCCTCATTAATTTGAGGTAATCTGAGTATATACAAATTTACTCAAGAATTAAATCAAATTAATGTATTCAAATAGAAACTGCTCCATACGCCCAAGACGATAAATATCAAGTAACTACCACGATATCGCTATCTTTAGACTTTTTTTGTTATGAAGCTACTTTTTAAATTTAGTTTGACAACTAGATACCGTCCTAATGACATGTTAAATCCTGCAGTTAGCAGTAAATGTCTATAAAATCTATGTTGCCAGCTATCAGTTATTTATTATTTGTATCATTCTTCCTTGAAAGGTAACGGGTCCGACTTAAGCTAACGTTAGTCTCTGTCTGTTCACTTCGATTTAATATCTGTGATAAGAATACTGTGGAAAAAAGTAGCCCGCTGTATTTGTTATATCCAGATGTAGACCAATTTGGGCCAAGAACTAACATAAATGGCCCATTCTTCATGGACAAGTATAATAATGTTGTACATACATTATTTGAGTATTTGAGAAATATAAATACAATGTAAATTAAATCGCTTGTATACTCGTGATCAGTTAATTTAAAATTGAGAAATATTTATAGAAGTGTAAAAAACAAACTTTTGTGTTTCATTCCTACCAGCTTCTCGTGCTGGTGGACGGGCAGTCCCTCCGACCTCCAGTGTAGTGTAGAGCCGGAGGGTTCGGCGTAAGGCCCTCTTCGGCCTCCTTTCAGAAATCTTGGGAATGGGTGGGTAGTGTGGTTAGAGAAATGAGATTATTATCTGCAAATAGTTCCGGAAATTCTAGGTTTTCGGAAATGCCAAGAACCGTTTGATGATGATGATTTTGTACATAAAACTTTTACCACACGAAACCGACAACAGAGTACTAAATAAGTATGAGTCTTAACGTCCCCATTTACACACTGGAGTCATGGATTTAGTGTATTAGGAGTATTTGCATTTTAAGCGATTCTGTGTCAACTTCGCAGTTCATTGTCGTCATTGTTGACACATAGGGAATCTTTTCGTAAGAAAAGAAACTCATTTTGTTTGATCGAGGGGCGTTTTAATCTGACGAATTTACATTTTATTTGTAGTTGAATTTTTAGCAATTCAGTATACAAACTCGTTTCGTATTAACACTACGCCTGCCCTATAGGTGTTTACCAAGGCAGGAAACCTTTTCTTTTGATCCGTCACAATCTACTTTTTATTTGATACTGTTTTATTTAAGTCGCAGAGACTGGGAAGATGTAGGTAGGTTTTCTGTTTTACTACATGAAAAGAATTCAAATTGCGTATACAATCTACTACTTCCTGACACTGCTATTTCCTTGTTAACATAATTGCCCCCTTTATTGTAAAACAACAAAATCGAGAGTTTATTAGAAATCCACAGGTTGGTATAAAAAACAGAGTTAACTGTTAATATCCTCTATCATGGCCAAATCGATTTTACGTAACCGTTTTCAACGTAATGTTATTGGTTAAAAATGCGTGATATCAATAGTCAACAATATACATGTGAATTTCTCTGAAGCTACCTCGTGTGGAATATTCTAAGACAGCCCTGTTTAACGTTTAAATTCCACCCAAAGCTCTTCATTTTTATGAAACTTTATGTTAACTGTTACGCTTCAAATCTGCGCACAATATTGTTCTTCATAAATTAATTTACATTAATGCGCAAAATCTGAAAAACTCAGATAGCAGCTTTTGATAAGGAATTTTACCTTTACTTCTTTTAAATTTTTTGTATCGGTAACTTTAAATGAGAAAGAGGACAAATCGTCTCACCTAAAATTAAACTGTTAGAAAGATAACTAAAAGAATTAAAATAGACTCACCCCTAATTACCACAAACTTATTTAAGATAAAGAAAATAAAAACTTATTGATTTGTAATGTTAAAAAAGAGCTTTATTGACTCTACAATAGTTTCGGCATATTATGCCTTCTTTATCAAGAGTACTTAGAATACTAGAGTATTATCTAAGTACTCTCGATAAAGGCATAATATTCCGAAACAATTGTAGAGTCAACAAAGCTCTTTTTGAATCATTACAAAGAAAATTTTTTTTTTCTTTATATTATTAAAAATGTTTCCTTAATTATTCCTATTTTTAAAGAGGGTTTACATGTTTAGATATAATTCACACTTATATATTTAGAAGGAAACAATATTTGTATCTTTAAGTACTTTACCTATACAAGCAGCAACACTTTTTTATAATAAAGTTTCGAATTAAACTTTGTAGAAAGAATACTTGAGCAGTGTGCAAAAACGGACAAAATGAATATCTTTAGACGTATTTATAAGATTACAAGAATTTCTAAACAAAGAATAATAATCTTCTATAGAATTACTGAAGCCCACATTTCTTAATAATTCAGTGGATGACTATTCCTTAAAACACAGCTGTAAATAGAGTGAACCTTTTATCAACTGAATATTTACTAAATATTTTGAAAGCTATTCAATAGCGCCGTATTTGTATTAGACAACCTCTGAATAAATTCGTGATATGAATAAATAATTTCAGACATTCTCGTAGTTAACTTGTCAGAATCCAATCTCATAGATTCAATTCCATTTCTACCGCCATTCGTCTATTGGTAGCTATCCTTACCTACGCAAACCCCTTCTCAATGTATTCACAGATAAGAACTATCTGAAAATATTACAGAAAACATTAACATCGACATCGACATCGGCAGCTTTATCTCCTAACAATAATTCAAACAGATTTCTCCCCTTCGAATTTCGTGAAGTGCTTACTAAATTTTCAATTTTGTATATCTATTGTGTAGGAATATTTCAATCAGTAGATGTTATAATAGTGTTAGTTAGGCTGAAAATGGTGGCTAAATGCGCAATTTAGCTTCAATTAGGGTCCCTTTATAATTCACTCTAAGGCTCCAGTAGGTAAATGGGCTCAAACTTGCAGCACAACTGAATAACAAATTTTCAGAAAACTCGATCTTGCTCTAGTTATGCCTTGTCAAGTTATCCGAGTCTAAAACTAATTTACAAGTCAGTGTTAAACAGTGCCAAGAAATGTATTTGGGCAATGCTTACCTAAGCTTTTCTTCCATTGTTGCTAAGAAATGCTTTGAAAATTACCAGTTCCTTTACTTGATATTATTCTACATGGGAAATATGGAACGGTTTGGGTTTGATGAGTACCTGTTCGAAATCACGATCCACCCTGATTTTGGTATGGATAAATTACTTCCATATTTAACATCTAATTTCTGGATAGGATCGAGATTTATTTATTACATAAGATAAACACAATATATTTTATAATTTTTTTCTATTTTAAAATAAATTAAGATAATTCGTGTAAAAAACAATATAAAATCAATCTAACTATTTAATGTTTGAAGTAGACCTTGCAATGGCCTAAATATAAGTAATATATCCCAAGTAAAAACCTTTGCGGTGTGGCCGCTACATGTTTTTCACTCTCTTCGCGTCGCGGAGAGATTACAGCTGCAGGTTTTTTGAACAAAAAAAAATTTGTTTGTGTTTCATTCTCACCAGCTTCTCGTGCTGGTGGGCGGGCAGTCCCTTCGACCTACAGCTGCAAATCCGGAAGGTAGGGCGTGAGGCCCTCTTCAACCTCTCTTCAGGAATCGTGAGAAAGATTTTATATTTAAAAAATACAAGAGTAGATTGAATCTTAAAGCATTTTATAAAAGTTGAATAACATTTTGCTTAAAATTCGTTCTTAATTTCAAAAACTCTACGATTTGATGAATTTTGTTCAACTACTTTGATAGAGAAGCGATATTCAAGTAAAATCGTAATGGATACTGTGGTAATTAAATTGAATAATATCAAAGAGGCCATCCCTTTAAATCACAAGCTTTTTGTATAAAATTCGAACACGTGTTTCACCCACTTTTATCGTGGGCATTATCAAGACTTCTACTTTATGTATACTACATATATTGTGTGCTAGGCTGTGTGAAAGTGTGTATTTTGAGTATATTATTTCTCTCGGGAACGTCGGAGATATTGATATCGTTCGACACATCCCCTGACACATATTTCGAGGGATACTCGAGGGCATACATATCCAGGCCCCTGTCGAACACTATAAAATGCTAAAGTAAGTAGTTAGTATCCACAAACTAGCGGCTTGCAATGATATACTGCCAGCTAGGTTGAAAAGCATTTAGAAACGTTATTGGCGTTGGGTTTTAGTGTATCGTACTGAGTTGTTGCATCAAACTCCGTTTCAAGGAACACTGCACAAGTTTTCTAAAATTATTATTTCGAATAATTGCATGAAGAGTACTTCAGTTTGTAAAAATGCATGCGAATGATCAAATTCTCAATTTTGATATTAATGAATAAAGAAATAGGTATTACGTCTTTCAAAAATAAGTTAATAAATAAAATTACTGCTATGAGATTCTTTTTTATCTGCCCCATTTATTTTTATTAGCAGTCATTTCAGAGGACGACAACAGGACTTTACTTTTACGTTATTTCGTAGCATTTAATCTTATAAAAACGTCCAAGCACAGTTAAGTGACTGTTGACTGGTGGCTGACTTTATTGCTGTTGTGTTAATAAACTATTTCAACTCTTAAATTATGCTTTTATTCTGTAGTTTTAACAAGATATTATTCCCAATGTTACAAATTAATAGTTCAAAACAAAAATGGTGTTCTTCTTTTTCCCGCGTACGCATTTCTCATATTACATTGTTTCAATTTGTTGTAAAATATTAATGAGATTTTAAGTCTGTCCATTCACGAAATATCTGTAATGAAACATGAACACCCATTAAAAATGTATCAAAAAGTAAAACCTGTTATTACAGCACACGAAACACAATAAGGTTAATTTTCTTTGTAGGCAGTTCCGCGAATAATATCCTTAAAAAGAACTTTTTGAAACTTGTATTATTAATAATAGTTAGAAAAAGTGTAAATATTTTTGTATTACATCAGTCAATTTTTTAATATACGAGGCATGTTTTTTAAGTAAGCATCGTTATACGATTCCTTAATGCTAAAGGACTAAAACAGATTGATATTCATCGTGAGATCTGTGCAGTTTACGGAAAAAACATTATGAGTGATGGAATGGCAAGGTGGTAAGGAAGTGGGTGAAAGCATTTAAAGATGGCCGCACAAATGTGCGTGACAATGCCCGTCCGCATTTGGTTAATCGGACCAAAGATCTCATCACATCTTTTCACTGGGAAACTCTAGATCATCCTCCGTACAGAGCTGATCTGGCGCCTAGTAACTACCATTTGTTCCTGCACTTGAAGAAACATCTGGGAGGTCAGCGTCTTTAAGACGATGACGTAGTCAAAACAATACAGTGGTTAACAAGTCAGGCGGCAGAGTTCTATGAGAAGGGTATTCAAAAACTGGTCAAACGTTATGGCAAGTGTCTCAATATTGAAGAAAATTATGTAGAAAAGTAGATTAATGTACAGGCTTTCATATAAAAATAAATTATTAAAATATCTGTTCACATTTTTTATTAATTTCAAAACTGCTTAGTTAAAAAGTACGCCTCGTACTTCGTTGCGGGCTACATCCGACCAATAATATTTCATTTATCAAATGAAAAACTTTCGAGAACGTTCTATTGCATGAACGTTGTTTCGTTGTGGTTTATTTTATTAACTCTACAAACTTCCGCTAAAGGTGTTAAGTTGTTTAGATACCCTGGTGTAAAGCAGTTTCCATTTTATATCGAATAACAACTCGATCGAAGGTAAATCGTATTTCATTGGATACTACGAATTCAGAAAACTGGTAGATACACAAAAATGAATGACTTCAATCAGTTCATAAATATAATAATTCGAATTCAAGAACAAGCCATTTATTTATTTATTTCAGGAAGTTATAAAGGAAGGCGAGATATAATATTTGCAAAGGACAAAAAATGAAATATGTTGTAAATGTTAATTTAGTACTTTTAATATCTAGTCGCTTAAAGGTAATAAATAATTTCGATAATCAGTTAAGATTTAAATTTATAAAACATGTGTAAGAATACAAAATACCCTTTAAAATTCTCTTAATTCGTTAGTATGATGATTAAGAATAATAATTATTTAAATTTCTTTCAAATATTCAGTTATCACTCTCCAATAATTGCACGAGAATTATAAAACAACTAACTATTACAAAATAAGAAATTTGTTTCAATGTTTCTACAAAAAAAGATAAATAAGTATTATTTACTTACAACAAGCTGAAAACTGGTAATAGAAACAATTCAAGAAGACCGATCTGTTTCAGTGGTAGGTTAGCTATAAAAAAACCTTTACTGTTAAAATGTACGCATAATCACTTATTTTTATGTCGCCCGCATAGTAGGACATACACTGTTGTTGCAGCAGGTCACTTTTCTGTCATGTCTTTTTTTTGCATTTCATTCCCACCAGCTATTCATGCTGGTGGGCGGGCAGCCCCTCCGACCTACACTGTAGTGCAAAGCCGGAGGGTAGGGCGTAAGGCCCTTTTCAGCCTCTTTGCAGGAATCGTGGGAATGAGTGGGTAGTGTTCTTAGGGAGAGAAAGATGAGATGGACGAAATGAAGGCAGAAGAGAAGTGGAGATTATCTGTGGAATATTACTGCCCCAGCATTTGTCTAAATGAACCAAGGAAACCACAGAAACTTGGATCAGAGCAGCCGGACCCGGGTTCGAACCAGTGACCTCCCGAATGCTAAGCAATGTTGTAGAGCACTAGACCACGTCGCTCGGTCTGTCATGTCCCGAATGCCTGGTGAATGTACACTTGTTTTGGATAAAAGGGTGTCGTGGTAAATTTTTGTTCACAAAATTACATTTATGCGTACATTACACCAGTTGTAGATAAATGTTAAGTTTAGAGGTATAATGTGGCTTCCTCTGTAGGCACTATACGTAAGCGAAAACATTTGCATGTAAAAGCGTAGTTTGTGAGAAAATGTTTTTTAAAGCTTGTCGCCCGAAAGCGAGGGTTAGGGAGTTGTGGGCGTAAAGTCGAACGATTTACAAAACAGGTGAAGTTTTCGTGTTGCTAAACAATCCATTATAAAGAAAACTTATAATTCTAAACTTCTCACGAAACATTGCGGCGAATTTTATGCTGTCGTTGTCCAATTTTATTTCCCAACAAAGTTGCATAAGTTTTGCAAAAAGTAATAAAATATTCAAGCGTCGAAGAAATTTAAGAATAAAGTTTTTTCGTACGGATATCCGCATTAAATTAGGTTCGATAAAAGGAAAAAGTTTAGGCAATCTGAATATAATAAAATATTTAATATTTTGAATTGGTTAAGATTGCGAAATTATCTCTAAAATTTCTTAAAAACTAAGAAATAATAAAACGAATAAAACACTTGGTATATTTTTCACAGGTTTATTGACGGAACTCGACAATTGTTTCGACAGGGGTCTGTCATTTTCAAGAGTAAGCAGAATTACTAAATATATAAATGTGCGCAAACATATTTATAGTGAATAATAATGATGGAGAAATTTCTTAATTACCTAATTTGAACAAAAGTAAAGGGGAGTTGTTTGAATATTTTTCTATTTGGGAATTTACAATGTTATGTTTGTTGTAAATAGCTTCCTTAATTTCTAAATCTTCTAGATAGTTTAATTTCTTACTTTTTGGTTGTATGAGTAGCATTTGAATTTTTTTATTAACATTGTGTTTATTTGAAACACAATGTGTAGAAATACCTGTATAATTGTTGTTATTTAAAATACTTTTTAAATGCTCTTTTTTACGAGTGTTAATGGATCTGCCTGATTGACCAATGTACACATCATCACAATCATTACATTGAATTTTATAAACGCCGCTATTATCTAGGGGATCAAATTTTGGTTTATTATTGACAAGTAGTTTTTTAACGGTATTTTTATTGGATAGAATACAATAAACTTATGAAAAATATACCAAGTGTTTTATACGTTTTATTATTTCTTAAAATGTATTTTCACAATACCTGCACCATCGATAGTTTGACTGTCTTAAAAACTATTTTAAAAAAATTATCATAATCGAATTTTCCCTGAAAATTTTGGATTTTCATCGACATCCATGAAATATTGATTAATTACTAATCATACACCTACAAAGTTTTGTTAAATATAAACAGTAATTATATAGATATCAGAAGTATTATAAAAAAAGTGATTGAAGAAAAAATATTAAAAATATTAAAACCTTTCCGTACACCCTCGGCCTTTTCGGTAGAAATACGCACCCAACCTAATAATTCAAACGCCTATAGTTTATGAGCTTTTTAACTGAATAAACTCCATTGTTAAGTGGATCCCTTTTGTGACGGAACCTTATAATTTTTCATTTTCGTTGTTCCACCCTTTTTGTTTAAAATCACAGATTCTCTAACGATATATCATAGAAGTAGCGTTTGACATTCACTCTCCTCTTAAATCTATGCATTTGTTCTACTTTTTATATCACAGAAATGAAAAGAGAGAGAAATTGAGATAGTAAAAAATCGTTTGTGAACACTTGCATTTTTGAATACAAATTTTTATCAAGTAATGGTGCATATAGTTAAATGTTAAAACCCTTGATTCAACTAACGATTATAGGTGTATTCTTATTATCCTGATTACCCTCTGATTGAGTCAATAGTATTGCTCATACTCGTCCTGAATCGTGGAAATTCACGGAACAGTGTTTATTATTAAAAATTAGCCTTTGTAAATTTAGTTAAAGCTTTCGAATTTAGTTAAATTCGCCATGTCAATATTGTTTCGTTTGCATGAATCACATGTTCAAATACGATTGAGATTAGTTCT
Organism: Agrilus biguttatus; assembly: GCA_963921985.1. Classification (NCBI taxonomy): domain Eukaryota; kingdom Metazoa; phylum Arthropoda; class Insecta; order Coleoptera; family Buprestidae; genus Agrilus; species Agrilus biguttatus. The sequence goes on along the minus strand of OY998119.1, from coordinate 36,920,367 downwards.
GCCTAATGCTAAACTATTTATTGACATTAGATTCGTCAACATTACTGTTTGATTCAGACGAAATGTTCACGTAACAGAACCTAACTAATTCAAATAAACTAAATCTGAACAAAAACATAATTGTGCAAAGGTTTTTTTAGATAGAAAGCGTATCTGGTTATCGTTTCTCGCTCAAACACAGCCTTATTGATAGAGAGAGAGAGACAGAGAGATACGGCTCCAGAAGAGGGATATAATCAGATCGCGTTAGAGCGAGGAAGGATCTATAGTGTTCATTATAGCGAGTTCTAAATGACCTTCCAGTTTGGCCTAAGTAAAAGGAATCACATTCTGTACATTCTAGCTTATAGACTCCAGTTTTTTCAAATTTCTGATACTGAATCTGTAGCTTGGCAAGTTTTAATAGTCAATAGTTTAATGATGAAAGTACAAGTTTTAAATTTAACCTTACTACTTGTTTTAGAAGTATTTTACACTACAAACAATTAAATTGAATATGAAGCTTACCAAGTGTTCAAAATTTGGTTTATAGACTTTTCATTTCGAAATTTGGATAACAGTGGCTGGTTTAGTTCCTTTAAAACATTATAAAATATTTATCTATGAAAACGATATTCATTTAAAATCTGCCCCTGTAATCTTTACTTTGTCCTTAAACCGTATTGTAAATAAGTCGATCGAGACAACTAAAACTAAAAACTGGTTTCTTACCAGATGAAGCAAGATAGATAGTGTTCAAAATTCAAATATATTTAAATTATTTCATTATAATGTAATGCGCATGCGTGAGAACTCGAACCACTTCCTGTAAAACAACTGTAGTTGTAAGTTAGTCTTTCTCTTGCGAGTTAGCACGGTGACCTTTACCCTCGCTATTTTCCACGTTTTTCTTTAGTCTCGTTATATTATTATAAATAAATTTATTTCATTTTATATTAACTGCAGTGTAAATACAACGTATTTATTGCATCCAAAAAATCCTGAAATGTTATCAATCTACTATAAATACAATCCACTTATAAAACTATATATACAACAGAATTATACACGACGTTATAAACTCAATATCAAAAAACGTAATCACAACCCTGAATGTCGTTTGTACAAAACATGCCCCTTTTTACATTTATATTTCTAAATACATTAATGTGATATTAATTATTGTATCAATTGATACCCACTACAGATTAATGATGATGCAATGAGGGAAGAATTTGTCACTGTTGTTACGCCCTCGTCGGGACACGAACCCGGCATCTTTGGCTTTACGCGCCAATGCTAAGCTACTAGGGGTGACAACAGTAACAACGACGAACGTACTTAATAAGCCACAGAATGTCGGAACCAATGTATATTAAAATTAGTCATTAATAATCATCTCTAATAAGATTATCTAACCGTACCAATAACTTTGTAATTTTTTCCTTTGTATATCTACGCCTAATGATTACCTTGATACCCACTTTCAAGTTTCTAAATCACTTAGAACTGAGCGAGTATCTCACAAAACATTAAACAGAACAATAGTCATAGAATACAGGTATAATGGACACATGTTCATCGTTACCAGAGCAATTGATTCTATGTGACCTCATTCAATGTAACTTATTCATTTAAAAGTTCGCTAACAACGGTAAACCACATATGGGTGGATTTCTCCAAGGGATCCTTGAACGGATAACTCTGCTAGCTGATAGCAGCGGACTTAAGACCTGCGGGCTATGATAAACTCAGAAAACTTAAACAAACTTTTGATTGGTAACTCAGAAGTAAACATTTCAACATTTTACTGGAAAATATTTAAAAGATGCATATGGTTCTTTAAAAAATAATATTAAATAACATTTAGTTCTTGGTCAAAAATACATTACAATTTACCAGACGTGGATCGCGATTTAGATTTAGAATTTAATTCTTATCAGCATAACAAAGACAGTTTCGAAAAATAACGGACCAAACCGAAGTTGTTCCTTAAAAGAACGTTGATACTATATGAAATTAAGGTCAGCACATAGTCATCTACTGATAATTACTGTTACTTGTACTACCAAATTTTTGACAAGGGCCCTACGAAAGTACTTGTCAAACTGAATTTACTACGGAGTTTATATACGCGATAGGCAGGTAAACAAAATTAATAAAGAATATTTAAATATTGGATTGAGTAGGCAGTTATTTTGTGATAGTTAATCATCATCAGGAATTTAACTAAAAGAAATAGTGACTTTGTTATTCTATCACTTTGTTTTGCACAGATACTACAATAGTTTCGGCAACACAGCCATTATCAAGCGATTCGATTAGAATAATAATTGATGATGGCAACTGTGTTGCCGAAAGTATAGTAGCAATCTGTGCAAAATAAACTAATAGAAAAATAAGGTTATTTAGTTCTTCGACAGTTCTTATAAGAACGTACTACCGAGCGGCGTGGTCTAGTGCTCTAAATCATTGCTTAGCATTCGGGAGGACACCAGTTCGAACCCGATTCCGGCTGCTGAATCACATAAGCAAATGCTAAGGCTGTAATATTCCACAGATAAAATTTTCACTTCTCCTCTGTCTTTATTTCGTCCGTCTCATCTTTCTCTCCCTAACCACACCACCCACCCATTTCCACGATTCCTGAAAGGAGGCTGAAGAGGGCCTTACGCCCTACACTCCGGCTTTGCACTACAGTGTAGGTCGGAGGGACTGCCCGCCCACCAGCACGAGAAGCTGGTAGGAATGAAACATAAAAAGTTTTTTTTTATATGAACGTAACACGTCCGTTCATTACTAATGTTTGAACTAGGTAACTTAGAGAACCTTTTGGTTTCCATCCATGAAAAAAATCTGAGTTTGTACTTTCACTTACTGTAATACTAAATAAACGAAATAAAATAAGCGAATATTTACAACCCTTCCGGACCTAGACATATTGTTTTCGACTGTCTCTACCAGATTTCAAATAGTGATTTACAGAATTTATTTAATACAAGATTTTGCAAGATATTGTTTTCTAAAATTATTAAGATTATGTTACGCTTTAGAGTAGAACCACTTAACTAAATTTTCCAGAAATTACTTAACGTCTAAGCGGGCGTGCTTGGTTTGTTAAAGATCCTTTTAATTGATTCCAAGTAAAATTTGAGACAAATTTCCGTAAATTAACCTAATTACATGAACCTTTTCCATGAACTATCAAAGATTAATTACTATTGGACATCGGATATTGTTATTAGAAGATTAACGAGGTTAAACTGGATTGAAAATGCCTTCATCCAATAAATACTTTGCTGATTTGGGAATGTGCTGAACAATTATTAGAACAGTGTAGTATATAAGGGTAACTACGGAGTAAATTAAAGCGTCCTGTCACAATGATATTATATAAACGGAACGTAAAAACTATTTATAAATTCTCTGCGAACGAAACTTGGACAAATTAAAACAAAAATTATAAATCAAGCTCTCAGTTTAAAGTTACAAAATTATTTATGGACCATTTAACCACACTGTGGCTTCATTAGGTGAAAGACATTATAAACTTAAACTAATACAAAATCTCACGAAGCCACGAAGTAGTGCCTGAGGGTTAACGAGGCGGTAACCCCTAGGTTAGAGACTATCCAAACCCTTATATTTGTTCAACTGTCCCCGTCAACACAGCCCCCTTACTCGGACACCTAGACGCCCCCACCCCCGAGGTACCGGTGTGGGCAGACCGGTGGCCATCGGTAACTCCGAAGCACCCCTCGCTAGGTGACATCTGTCCTAGCCCCCTGGCTAGCCCGAGCAACTACGCATAAATGCCTCAACTCTACAATCACTACACATGTGTGCACCCCTCTAAAGGGTCAGGGTGTACACCCCGATCGACGTTGTGCAGACATTTGTCCGCTCCCACGATCCTCAGTCGTAACCACTTAATGGGTCAGGTTACCCTCAACTTTGTGATTCTGTCCGAGTGCACCCACTATGTCAGGGGGTACTAGGTGTGCGTTACATGGGTGAGAAGGTGTGTTTACCCTGCGGTACCTACACCGTTCCAGCCCTGTCGAGGATCCCATGTGATTGCCACTAAAAGTGTCGGTGGCCGCACGGGGATTACGTCCCTGTCGTAGGTTCAGCGTGGGGGTAGAAAGCGGCCCTGCACTGCACGTTTGCATGCCAGCTACCGGCTACTACCCCTTGGAATTTCACGCGGATTTTATGGCACAAACGGGCGGATGCTGCCGGACCTTCGATATGTCGAACAGCTACTTCCCCACTCGAGTGAAGTCCTTTAGCTCCGTCATTCTTGAATACAGGTATAAACCCCCTCCACCACGGCAAGGTGAGGACCCTGGGTGGGAGAGCAGACAGGCAGAGTGTTTTTTGGGTTATTATTATAATTAAGCCATTTTCTGGTTAAGGCGTTTATGTCATAGAGATAATAACATTGGAATTGGCAAGTCATCGGAAATGTCATTGTTATGACAATAGAAAGAAACAGAAAGTGATGATACGTCATTTACTTCTTTGTGCGGTATATAGTTAGTTGTGTTTGTCAATTAGCAGCGTTACTAAACAAAGATAGAAATAATACCATTATTTTTTATTTCACATAACATCGCTACTTACAGGGTTACATGGTATTCTATTATCTCTATCGTCAATGTAGAGTTATGTTAGGTTAGGTTAATTTTGTCTATAAGTAGTTTCGACATTTCATTAATTTAATCATTATAAACACTGTTAAGTATTTGTTTCCTTTTGTAAAAATAGTTTTTATTTTTATCAAACAAAAGTTTAGATTTATTCCTTTCACTTTATTATCCAGAAACAAAGCCTGATCTATAGAATAAAATACAATAAAAGCTACATCTAACATAATGCTAGGAACAGAAATTGAATACCTTTTCTTTTGAATGTCGATTCGGGAAAATCAGCTTATCCACTCTAAAGGAAGAATAAATAAGACTGGAAATATAGTGATCCCCAAACAAAAGCCTGGATAGACGCTGCAAAAAATTATCTTGACAGGGTGAGGTGTGGTTCATTCATGCAAACATACTTTATCACTTCACTGTCCTAAGAAATGTTTCTTATTTTTGCATTCAATTCCTACAGGTATTTTAATGAAATACCTTATTCTTTTGGTTCTTAAAAAGAAATAAATCCTTTACAAATAATTTTCGTATTAAATAATTTTAAAGACATAAAGCGAAAGAAATTAATTCACGCAGAAGAAATTCGGAAAACAAATCAATAGGTATACTATATTTTTAAATTCAAATGATTTGTACTGAGAAGTTTCAGAAATGTAATGAAGCGTTGAACTTTCACAACTCTCATAAGTATATTTGCAGTTACATGAAGCAATACATCTTCTACAGACATTTATATAAAATCCTTTGAAGGACTTTACCGAACTTCGTTAAACTCTGAATTCTTTTCGATTCGTTCTTTTACAACCTTTGCGTATGTTCCTGATTATCCTGCTTTTATAGAATAAAATTTCAAAGTAGCTTTGATCAAAACATCCCAAACTACCCGTCACACGATATACAGTGACTCACAAGAGGGTTTATAAACCTGCAACGTATAAAAGTAAAAAATATTAACTAACAATACACTTAGAAAATACCTTTTTACCAATATAATACGTTAAAATTAATTAGAAAGCCTGCCACTACAGATACTGTAATCCCTTGGGATTCTAACCAATCGTTTAGCATTAAAATGGCGTCCTGTAATAGCTTTGTCCTTAGGGTAATTATGATACCGCTTTCAAAGAGTAACTTCGACAAAAAACTGGCAATAATAGAACACATTGCTGTCAAAAATGCCATCACTCAGTCTTGCTGTAATTGACAATTTTGTTAAAAATTAACATGGTAATTCTCACGCCAATGTAATTCACAATAAAATCACTACATTTGTATTAACTATATTAAAGAAATTGGCAATAAAGTTAAAATCTATCTTAATAATTTAACCTCAGATCTATTTTAGTCATTAAAATTAATTAACAAACAAACTTGTTCAAAGGTTTTACAAACTTTATTAAGAATACACTTATAGTTGTTTCGGCTTAATTAGGTCATTCTCAAAGAGTCAATTAGAAACTAACTAAAGATAAACAAACCTAACTATTTATACCTCATATGTGGGTGGGGGAAGTGACCCCACTTACAGTTTTTGGAAACATGCACGAAATACAGTGCTATATAAACAAATAACAAATAATGTTAATTTAGGTAAGTTATTAGTTAACAATAAAATCGACGTTGTGCAGACATTTGTCCGACAAACTATGTAAATCTGGAGTCTATGAAATTCATTGTACAGACTGCGATGCTATGTATATAGGGCAGATAGGGCAGATCGTTTAGAATTAGGTTTAAAGAACACAAAAAGTCAATCGATGATAAAAAGTGCAGTACTGGTTTTTCCCAACATTGTTTTGAAAATGGTCATAATTTTAACGTAGAAAATAATTTCAGAATTTTACATATCTTTAATAAAAGCAAAAGATTAAATTTGTTAGAAAAATTAGAAATCCAAAAGGCCTTTTTTCTAAATAAAAATATTTAAAATGAACAGTGTGAAGGGCACAATAGACGTAAGTGGGGTCACTTCCTCCACCCATATGGGAGGTATAAATAGTTATATTTGCTTATCTTTAGTTAGTTTCTGATTGACTCTTTGAGAATAGCCTAATTAAGCTGATACAATTCTAAGAGTATTCTTAATAAAGTTTGTAAAACCTTTGAACAAGTGTGTTTGTTTTTTGAATATATTAAAAATGTTTTACAACTTCCCAACCGCAACCTCTCTAAATATTATCAACAAAGTATTGTTAACAACCAGGTTGACCTGTACCGTAAAATCTTTTGTATTATTAGTGAAATTTCCCTATATGTAATTTACCTATTATTTGTAAGGTACTTTTAACTAGTATATATATATATTTATTTATATATATAAGTATATATATATATATATATATATAAGTATATATATATATATATATATATATATATATATAAGTTTTTGTAGATGTTTCAAATTCAAGTAACAATTTCTTCTCTTGAGAATGACGCGCAAGGGTTGAAACAATATTGTTGAGATCAATAAAAATTTTTAGTAAAACGTTTCCAGTGTTTTGTTACATCTAATTTCTTCCCCATAATATGTTTTGCTAGAACGCAATTTTGACAAACTGTAGAGTTGTGACAAAGCTCTATGTTGCCACTGTTCTTTGGAGATTTATTCTTACCAATTAGTGTCAGTAAACAAAAAAAAGTAATCTGGGGAAAGTTTCTTTCTGAACTTAGTTCAGTCATATTCCGCTGAAAGTGTATCGAGAAAAAGGAATTTTATTCCCATTTTCTTTATTGCCGTCTGTATTAGAAAAATGAGTGGACGCTAAAAGTGCGAGTTGTTGCCCTGTGGATAATTCAATTACGATTGGGGTTAGTATGTTATGTTCCCACCGCACAAACCGCTTGTGGATTACATATCTCACGTGAATTTTCAACTCGAAATACCAAACTTTAATTATTTTTCATGTAGATTCACTCAAATTCAGATTAATTTAAGAAAAGGTAAGTGAAACTTGAAACGGGAAAAATAAAACGAGCAACCGAATTGAATGATCCGATTACCGAAAGCGCCTTGATTGGTTTTTCTTTTAATTTGAGGTATTTTTTAGTTCTTTATAAGAAAGCGACAATTTAAAAGTTTCTTTGTAAACTCGCACTAAAAATCTCTTAATTCGCAAATTAATGCTTAAAACTTGAAGTTTAGCTTTCATTTCATTTTCGTTCTTAATGTAAAAGTTCGATGGTGATTAGTAACAATCAACTTTATAACAATCCAATTGTATTTTCGAAGAAAGTTTTCCGTGTTTTGTTCGTCTTGATTGAAAAGAAAATGACAGTACTTTTTAACCTTAACCTGGATTAAGATTTTATTTTAACATATTCGTTTTACGTTTAAAAAAAAATAAATAATACATTACTAGTGTATAGACTTTCACAAATATTAATTTATAATTATAAAAGACAAACATGGACTTATTTCGAAAAAATAATAAAAACAACTACAAAGTTTCAAAATAATTTAATGTGCACAACAATTGTTTCGCCATACAATGGCTTCTTCGGGTGGAAGAAATTAATGTTGAGATATTGTACAAAATATACTTATATACTAACTGTAAGAAAAAGAAGAAGATCAGGGGGTAACAACAAGATTTAGAGATTTAAATTTAAATTTAATAAGGGAGAATTATTGGTTTCGATTTGGTCGTTGAGGATGATATTTAATTTACAATATTTATTAATGGACATACTCGCCATGAGATTCGAGTTTCAATCTTTTGTTTAAACTACTTAAAATTTTGAAATGTTAATTGAATTCATGGTTTTCTGCAAGTAGCTGTTCGGCGTATGTGGAGCTGTTTTTAAGTTGTAACTTCTACGATGTTCTGATATTCGTTGTTTAAAGGATTTTCCAGTTTGACCAATATACACTAATTTTGAAGAAGCCATTGTATGGCGAAACAATTGTCGTAGACATTAAATTACTTTGAAACTTTGTGATTGTTTTTATTATTTTTTCGTGATAATGGAGTTTCAAAATGTAACGCCTACTACTGTCAAATTTGTGAACTTATTTATTTCTTATTTGAATAATATTAGGTATATGTATGTACTGGAAATCACGTGTGGTATTAATTCGAACAATTTTCTTTCAAATCAAATAATATATAGTACATTTCACACTTGTATAAATGATTCATAGTCACTTTACAATAGCAATAATTTAAATTGTCAATATAGTATTTTAACCCGTTTTTGTCAGTATATAAATCATGTTTCGGTCAGTACTGACCATATTTGGTATTGATACTAACCAAAAATTATTAGCTGTATGGATTTAAATACTGACTAATCAAATACAACCCTTTCTAATTATCCATCTACACCACCAAATGATCCCCTATCTGTCCTGTAACACCTTCTTTCTAATATTCCACAGATAATCTTTCTCTCCCTAACCACCACCCATCCATTCCCACGATTGCTGAAAGTAGGCTGAAGAGGGTCTTACGCCCTACCCTCCGGCTTTGCACCACAGTGTAGGTCGGAGGGACTGCCCGCCTACCAGCACGAGAAGCTGGTAGGAATGAAACATAAAAAGTTTTTTTTTTATATGAACGTAACACGTCCGTTCATTACTAATGTTTGAACTAGGTAACTTAGAGAACCTTTTGGTTTCCATCCATGAAAAAAATCTGAGTTTGTACTTTCACTTACTGTAATACTAAATAAACGAAATAAAATAAGCGAATATTTACAACCCTGGTGGGTATGAAATACCCAAGAGTGCTTTTTACCTACTTTCGTTCAAATCTGTCATAGGAATTCCATACTCACAAAGGTCAGACACTATAGTACAGTAACACACGTATAAAAGGTTTGTCTCACATGAATTCCCAGTGAAAATAAACTGCGTAGTGCGACTGAGGCGGAGCTCATGATTGTCTGCATTGATTGCAGCTCAGTTACCTGCCTAAATTCGCAGTTTTATGCTAGCAAGTGTGGGTGTTGAGGGAAGCGAGCATAGCTCCAGTGGTGCACAGAACCATCCTGCTGACTCGGTTATAATAATTCATTTGGTTTACCATTTAGGATAGGACTGCCAGTAAAATGGAATTTTGTACAATCCTGTCAACGTTAGATGTGATGTAGGTCAAATAAATTATTAGAGTACATCGCAAAAATACATAAATATATAATGCGAAAACAATTATGTTTTTGGTCAGAAATTTATCGAGACCACCAGACACGGATCGCGATTTTGCTCTTATTGGAAGCTCATCAGCGTGCCCTAGGCAGTCTCGATAAATTACTGACCAAGCTGTGATGTTCCTTAAAGAACAGTTAATATAATAGTAACATAGAGGTAATTGTTGCCATCTAGTAGATTTTAGCTACTAACAGAAGATATTAAACTGGACAAGGCCTCACTGAGGTATTTAAACTTGAATCAGCAACGCAGCCTACATACGTGAATTCACGTAAAGCTTATCAAAAACAATTATTATGTTTTTGGTCAGAAATTAATATCTTCTGTTAGCAGCTAAAATCCACCAGATGGCAACAATTGCCTCTATATTACTATTATATATAATACGTTTGGTAGTTCTGCAGCACTTATACACCAGTTTCCACTACTTCTGTATAAAATTTAAGTAACTAGATACATATTAGATACTCACATGGACTGATTGCGAGACTTTTTCTTTTCGCCCGTATAACACTGTAAATACTAAGACTTTTGGGTGTTTCATTCCCACCAGCTTCTCATGCTGTTGTTCAATTTAAGCTTAGGACTTGTTGTTTATTGTTTCAGAATGGACTTCCGTCGCCAGAAAATCCGTACGTGTTCAATGGAGATTTCGTGGATAGGGGTAAGAAGGGGCTGGAAGTGTTATTACTCTTACTGGCATGCATGCTAGTGTTTCCCGGTGGGGTTTTTCTCAACCGTGGTAATCACGAAGACCACATCATGAACACAAGGTATTTAACGAAAAAAACTAAACGAACCAATCAGGAAATCCCAACTGATGATTGTTTTTCTCTTTAGGTACGGCTTCATACGGGAAGTACAAAATAAATATAAGGTAAATTGATGAAATTGCTATTTTCTGCAATGCATACAGAACAGAGTTTAATTGAAAAAATGGCTAAACAAGGATTTCATGAAATCTTTATTAAATATTTAAAAAACTGATATACAATATGGATTGATATTATTTCCTTTATGTAATTGATTGTATCCGCCGTTACTTTATGGAAATTCATTTTTAATAAATAAATTGAGCAAAATTCAAATTTTGTAGTTTCCACTTTATTATTTTAATTGTCTTTACAATTGTTTCACCCTACAAGGGCATCTTCAGAAGACGTATTACTGAATAAACTTTAAGATGTTCTTATATATATGTACAATAGGTAACTTAGTCTAAAAGTGGTGTGGTATGGGTGATGTTTACAAGTTTATTTAATATTATTGATTGGTATACATTTTCTATGTCGTTCAAAATAATTTCACTATTTTGTTTATCGTGTTTTTTAATTTCGTTGATTCTAAAATGACTAGTTTTTTACTTTTTTCTAAACAATGTAAAAGATTAAAATTATCTTCTATATTAAATTCATGGTTTTCATTTTTAAAATGATTCATAAATGTTGATTTTCTTGCGTAATTATTGATATGTTCGTTAACTCTCTCTTTAAAAGTCCTCCCTGTCTGTCCTATATATATATATACCATGAATTTAATATAGAAGATAATTTTAATATTTTACATTGTTTAGAAAAAAGTAAAAACTAGACATTTTAGAATCGTACGAAATTAAAAAACACAATAAACAAAATAGTGAAATTATTTTGAACGAAATAGAAAATGTATACCAATCAATAATATTAAATGAACTTGTAAACATCACCCCCACCACACCACTTTTAGACTAAGTTACCTATTGTACATATATATAAGAACATCTTAATGTTTATTCAGTAATACGTCTTCTGAAGATGCCCTTGTAGGGTGAAACAATTGTAAAAACAATTAAAATAATAAAATGGAAATTACAAAATTTAAATTTTGTTCAATTTATTTATTTCTTTTATGTGTTGTAGTTATTTGAACTTGGCCACTTCTATCTGATTACCTTAAAGAACGGTTCATTAGTCATTTAGGACTTTTAGGGCCCCCATTGTAGATGCAGTTGAATGTTCAAAAATCAGTTAAGTCACATTTATTTAGAATAGATTAGAATAGGATCTACACTTTTTTTGCCATTATCCATGAAATTGCCTTTTCCGATAGCACCTTCAGTTGTGATTAAATTGGAATTGAGATGTGTATCATAATAACAATTAGAATCAACGAGAAAGGCTAAGTACCAATTTACGTTGGAATTTTGGAATAATTTGAATATTTCAACGTCCAATAGTACAAAAATCGTCAACCAGTTATGATGTTTATATATTTAAAGCCCTGAACTGCAAAATGTTGTTTGGATTTTTTGTAATACGTACTATGACATTTACGTCTGAAAATCGTCAATAAAGCTATCTCGTTTCGGAAATTAGAATCTAACAACTACTTTTTTTGCGGCGGCATTCCCGCGGGAATGATTTTCCAATAAAGGAAAGTGTAAGCGAAAAGAGATTGGAAGTTCCAGAGAAGTTTTCGACGCAAAAGTTAAATTGGCCATAAGGTTACAAGGAACGAAGAACCCTGCCAGGGATTTAGTGGTTTATCATTTGACCATTGACATTACTCCGGTTTACTTTCCTAAAAACTATACAGGGTCTTCTAGGTATATATCCTTTACAGCAGTGTTAGTGTTAATATCACATATATATTTAAATAAAAAGTTTTTCTTTAGTATTTTTACAGTTTTCGCTGTAGCAGGGATGCAATTTCCGAAATTGACTGTTATAATTTGAATAAAATTCTGAAAAAGACACTTATTTCTGTAATATTTTGAAGAATTTATAGTAGGGGTAAACTTTAAATACATTCATAAATCTGTAGCGGGTATAAATTAATTCAATAATTAATATCGCATTAATGTACTTGGTTTACTGTATGCTATACCTTGAGTTACAGTTCTAAAAGGGTGACATATTTTGATTTTCATCTGTTGAAATTATAATATTCTCATAGATATCTATATATTATTATAGATTTATAATAAATAAACGCCGATCAGGGGAGTTTATTTTTTGCAATAACCTTTACACTTTTAGAGAAGATTGATGAATAATTTACTTCAATTTTTTAAAAAATAAACACGACAAGGAAAATGAGAAAACAATCTCAACAAAATCGAATATCCCCAGGGAATAATATTATCATTTCTTAAAGGAATTATCTCTGTCAAACAAGTTTATGCAAATGTCCGGAATACATTAAAGAATCAAAGGTTCCTAACAAAATTCGAAACCGAATTACTTTTACTGGAAATTTAAAAATGTAAACACGATTTCGGAAATTGATTTGTGGCTTCAAAACTACCTCCTAATTTTCTTATATAATGCATAATAGGCGTGCAATTTTAATTTTATATTTTAGAATACCTCCATAAATGTGCTATTTTGAGAGACTTCCTCTGAAAAAGAAAGTTTCAATTTTTTGGACCAAACTCATTTTTTTTGTACATTCGCCATATTGCTACAGAAAAATAACTGAAAAAACAAAAATTGAAACTTATCTGTCAGAAAATAGAGTCTTTTCAATAATTCCCGCTGCTTAATTTAATTTTAAATTAAATAAATTACGAACCTACTAGATGAACTCGCTCAGGTTTGAAGGGATGGGTTATACGAAACCTCCGTCGATGGTGCATAGCACTTAGATTTTAACCAAAGTGATAGGCATGAAATTAATTTTTGTTGATTTATCACTATCACAATTTTTTCTTCTTTGTTTATAAAATTCTATTTAACCTGTTGATTTTAAGAACATTGTTACACTGAATCTTAAAACTAATCTACTCTGTAAATAAGTCCATGTGCTATAAATGTAGGTATAACAGGTAAATACTGTGTCTATGTAAAATAAGTCCACAATATATATGGGATAGAGACCGAGAGAATACTTGGTTTTCGGAAATTCCTAACTTAAATTTAATGGGGTGTACTGAATAAACTTGATTATATGCTGCTCAAATATTCCACAAGCTGGTAAATAATTAAATAAAGAAAGACTCAACCTAATTACTACTAACTAAATTTAATATGAGCGGACACGTGTTTCGCCCACTTCACACTTCAGTCTCGCGTTGATAATGCCCACGTGTGAAGTGGGCGAAACACGTGTCCGCTCATATTAAATTTAGTTAGTGGTAATTAGGGTGAGTCTTTCTTTATTTAATTATTCTTTTACCACAGCCTCCTATTTTCTACTTTAACCTGGTAAATAAATGAATTTATCGACACTCCATTTTTGCTTAACACAAGGTGTTCCACTATACCGTGGTCTAACGATTCCGTCGGCTAGTGTTTAACCACAGCTACTACCACATCGTATCTGTGACCCTACTATTGCCGAATGCTGATATTTAAATACGTTCAACTCACGTTAAAACGAAATCTAAATTACGCTTAAGACACAATTCCATCCTTTAGTCAAAAGTTTCAATAGTCAGGTAGTTCTATAATTTCTTATGATGATAGGAGATATTTCCATAAAATTACCTTACAAACCTATTTTTACGTTAGAAGTAAATACCTACGCATTTTATTGCGCCGTCAGAGTTTTGAAGTGTGCCACCACTGCGAATATCTATACATAAGCTATTATTTATAATAATACTGCAATGAATTGTTTATTACTTTTCAAATTTAAAAGTTTAAAGGACTGATTTGAAATTTATTTGTGATAAACGAGATGCCGGTGTTTGAATCTACGTTGAAAGATGAATCAAAATTTATTTAATCTTTCGTGTTGATCGTTGATGTTATTGTTAAATTTCCGGCCATCGTTGATTACGGCTTCTTGTCCTCAAAGTTTCACCCCGATTCGAAGACATCTTCAGGAGTTATTCTTCCCAGGATTATCGATCGAATTCGATGAGAATAGAAAACATTGGTTAACGACGGTCTTAAAGTTCGAGATTTTAACAATTAAGGAACAAAAATAAAAATATGTTCTTTGTCAGTAATTTCGAAACTGCCAGACGTGCATCCGTTGACACCAACAACCACCAACTCCGATAAAACCCCAACCAACATTCCTACTGCCTTTAGAAAAAGTCCCATGAATAAATACAGACATCGTAGTGACCGCTATCTGAAGAAGTTTGCTACTGTTGTGGAATTCGGTATTATTATGAAGTATAAATCTCACAATAAATAGAAAATTTCTACAGATCGCGTTTACTACGCTGTTTGTATTTATTCAACTTTCATATACCGAGTTTTAATTTCAAAAAATTCAGAAATTCGTTATGATTTAATATTAAATACGATTATCCGACAATATCACATAAACAATTCAGTGTATTATTACAACTTTGTACGTCTTATTTGTCCGAATTCGGATATACGACTTTGACCGACATAAAATAAAACACAGATCGAGACTTTCAAATCTGACTCACGAAATGAGAGTTTGATTATGAGTTTTACGACTAAATATAAATAAAGTTATCAAAACAGAATAAGCTCTTTGGCGTTAAATGTAATTAAATAAACACCTCGTTTATATTGTAATGCCATTTCATTTTATCTATAATTGAAAATGATTTTCGCTAAATGTATTATAGGTAACTACATCAATCAATTAAAATTCTTTTAAATTTATTTTATTGTTAGTGAGCCGCCAAATTTTTAAATTATTAAAAATGTACCGTAACAAAAAAATGGTTGAGAATTACTGCTACAACTGAGTAAACTAAATGATAGTTCGTTTGTATGTATTTTGATAAAAACATTAGTTACCGTACTACATTAAATATTTAGTAATGTAATTCAGTAAAAGGAAGTGACGAACTTAACAAAACGTACATTACAAACATATTTTAAATACCGGATGTTGATGTCAACTTTCTTATTTTAAATGGAATGGTATATTTTTTACGATAAGATGAATTAGTATGAAACATAAAATTTTAAGGTGACTTTGATAAGTAACTTGTATGCCTATATGCCTACGATAAATAGATTCTGAGGTAATGTAATCTATTGGAAAAAAGATTGCACCGCAACCCAAACTATAAACAATCATAACTTCCATAGAAAATGAAATGACTGAAAATGTTGAAATTTTTACTAGTTATAGCCAAGTCATAAGGCTAAAGTCATGCCAAAAATAAGGTTTATAATTTGACAGAGTGTTCAGAAAAAAAAGCCAAAGTTTAAGAACTTCGTACACGAATAGCTTAATTTTTTTAATGGTACCCAGCTTATTTTATTTTGTCATTCGGTTCCTTTTTTATCCTATTTCGATCGATCTGGATATTTCCTACTGTTTTATTTGAAAAGATTTGCATTTTTTTTCAATAAAGAATGGAAAACATCCGATGTGATACATCCAATATGATGTATGATTTTTATAGTTTGGGTTGCGGTGCAATGTTTTTTCCAACAAATTAAATTATCTCAGAAACTATTCATCGTAGGCAAATAGGCATACAAGTTGGTTATCAAAGTCATCTTAAAATTTTATGTTTCATACGAATTCATCTTATCGTAAAAAATATACCTTTCCATTTAAAATAAGAAAGTTGACATCAACTTCCGGTATACCCGGAAGTGCTCGACAGTTGAGATTATTTTAGTTAAATAGATCATCCTTGATAACCCCTACTTCCAACTCCCAAATTTTTAAATATGTAACATGCTTAGTTTCCCTAAAACGTCTTATGTACACTCAGTTTGAATGACCCTGTATATGGGTCGCATGTAATTGATAGGTAGTACAAGAATTATTACAAATGAACTAAGGGTGATACATAGTATCATTATCGGTAAGTGTTTGCTGTTTACTGAGTAAATATTGTCCACAATCATTGTTGAGGATTTAAATTTTCTGTAGAAATACACAGAGTAAGACGAAGTGGTAGGCAATTAATATCACTCTAGGCTTCAAGGCTTGTTTACTTTACGAAAGAGTAAATTTCCCTCTTCCTTTGTTTTTCTAATTCAGTTTCCTAATTAAAAGGAAATTCGGAGCTTTTTTTAGGATTTAATGTAGATGCAAAATAGATGTCACATTAAACAGTGATTTTCCATTTTTTTTTTGAAACAAGATTAAAAAAATAATCGGAGATATTATAGTTACTTCGGGAAACGCTTTAGCTGAAGGTGGTAGTCTTTAACCCCTTTCGGTACAAACATAAAAAAAATATGTTACATGTTTTCAATAAACTAAAGAAATTTAGGACACCCTATCTCCTGATCCTAAATTATAAACAATAAAATTTCAAACAACCAGTTACCCTCAAAATAGAAAAATATTTAAGTAATGATAAAAATAAAACACAATTAAAATGTTTATAATCGTAAATAAATTTAATCGTAAAATTCGACAATTGTTTCGGGCATTGCCCATTATCAAGAGTATAAATACTTATAAGTATAAGGATATCTACTCATTAAACTAAAATCACGGCGTAGCTAACTACATGATGGACACTTAACCAGACTGAACAAAAATAAAAAACGCTCTCGGTTAGCGTTCTACCGAAACTTTCAGATGTGTATCGCGATTTCGAACTTATTGATTCTCATCAGCTGTAGACCAACCAAGAACATATTGTTTTTGTAGTTCACTAAGCCGTAGATTTAATTTAACAAGTCGATATCCTTATTAGAAAAGGATCTTGTTGAACTTCTGAAATTACTGAATTTCACAAATAAGCAGCAAATATCTACGCTGTCTGTATTTACTTATTATCAACCTTGCTTACAAGGAATAATTTCGTCATGACCGGTGACATTAAAACTACCAGTGTTAACAATTATTATGCTTTTGGTCAGAAATTTATCGAAAATGCTAGACACGGATCGCGATTTCGCTCCTGTTAGAAGATCATCAGCGTGTACAATCGAAATCGCGTTTCGATAAATTTCTGACCAAAAGCATAATAATTGTTATTATTAAGCTTTACGTTAATTTACGTAAGTAGGCTGCGTTGTTGATTTAGCTGGACAAGTTTAAATACCTCCGTGAGGCCTTGTCTAGTTTGATATCCTCTATAGCGGCTAAAGTCCACTAGATGGCAGCAATTGCCTCTATGTTGTTATTATACCAGTGTTTTGCTGATGTAAACTAATAATTTCAAAATAGCGATCCCTATATGATAGTATAGACACATCTTTGATCATGATTTTATTGTTATTTATTTGAGGAAGTTGTTTGTAGGTCAAGTCAGGAAATTTAAATTTTTATTGTTTGAAAGTCATATCTTTCGAAGTATCCCTGCGAGGTAGTGAACTTAATGTTGAATAATTACGCAAATTAATTAGACGAAGGCTGCAACTCCTAACATTTTCTCCCACACAACTGACACTTCGCGTTATCGTTTTTCGTGCCCGTACGTCGTTAAAGTTTCAACAGAGCTCTCGCTTTCTAGCAGCTCGAAAATTATTAAAGGAGAGGAAGATTATCCTGTTTCGTTAAAAATGTACAACAGGGATTTTGACAAAGTTTTATTATTTAAACAAGAACGGCTACAAAGCAATAATGATCTTCTATAACAATGAATATTAAGAAAGCATGCCTTCCTACGCTAATTTTAAAAAAGGAATAAGTGTTTTTACAGAAACAATAATTAATTTAGATCAAATTAAAAAAGAAAAAACGAATAAAAATAAACCATATGGACAATTGTTAATTCTTAGGTTTAATGGCTTTTGTTGATTAAGGCTTTTAATCCCTAACGTTTCGTCGAATTGCGTTGATAACATACTTAGGAGCTCTTATTTCCAGGATGGTCGGTCGAAGTATGGCTTCGAAAAAGAGAAAAAGGTCCTGAAGGTGTTATCCACGTGAGTTGACAAAGCTTAAGGATAAAACACTTTAATCGACGACGCAACGGCTAGAAATCCCAAAAATTACCAATTACATAAAATCTTAGAATTTGAAGGTAGGCTAGTTTATGTACAACTGAAGATCTAAAACAATAATTTGTATCAGCCTAACATATTCTTTTTATTGATATCCACAATAATGTCCAAGAAGGTACAGTGGCCGGCACGTAAGGAGATTCAGCGACGGTCAGATTGACAGGTAGGTAGGCGGAGACTTTTAGCATAGCAATAAATGAAAGAGCCAATAAGAATGTAGCTGGACTGAAACGTCAGCGGCGCGTATTACTGAGAGAAAAGTACTGAACACGGAACACAAGTAAATTCATTCAACTGATTTACTTACCCTAATGAGGTTTTAATGATGTATGCGAAGTGAACAATTAAAATATCACTATTATCATAAACATAAGGAGAAAATCACGGTTATAAGTACCTAATTATTTAAATCTAGGAATAATAGGCAATTTAAAGATTATTAGTAAAGGATAGGTAATCATGTTTATTCGACCTTCTTAAATTGACCATAAACAAAAACACATTGTAGATCACTTCTTTTGTCTGATTACTGAGTATTTTACTCTTCCCAAGATTACTCATTTCGAACACAATTTACAAACAACCACTTCTCTACTCTGTTAATTTGTAACTGTTTGCGACTACGCTACTGAACTTTGCTGAGCAGTTATCATTCTGCCTACCGGTCGATTAACTCCGCCCTAAAGGGGCTAGACTTTGCCACTGCGCATCCGATAATTTATGGCTTTTGAATCTCCTTACGTGCCGGCCACCGTACACCATAATATTTATCTATATAACTATATCCCTTAATGATATATATTATGATATTTATAACTATACAGTTACAAGAGTGTCTATTTTGAAAACTAGATGTATAATTATCATAAACAAAAACTTTCATAACGTTTGAACCGGATGGTCCCTCAACTAATTCTTTAACGTATTTAGAAGCCTTTGTAATTATTAGATTGTTTAAAAAGTATTAAAGATCATACAGTTCAAAATATTATTTTCTGGGATTTATCATTAACTACGACTTTTTTTTGACACTGAGAAAGACGAAGCTTTAATTATTCCAATTTACAATCACTCGTCAGATTGGTTAAATAAAATAAATTATTATAGAGTCTTTGTTTCTCTTGAAATTTCTTTAAAATTCACTTCAGTTTTCATGGTTAACATTTATTTCCTTCAAGATAATTTTATTTCATCTTTCTAGAGAAATTCAGAGAAGCTGCTGAAGCTAATCGAAACAGTATATCGATGGCTGCCACTAGGAACAATAGTAAATAACAAAGTCCTTATAGTACATGGAGGAATATCGGATAACACAGATTTGGATCTTATAAGAAGCTTAGACAGGGGAAAGGTAATTGAATATTTCAGAATAATAATATACGAGGACTTTCTCAATGAAGTTGGTCCAGTCATATAGAAGTTGCCGTTTTATGTTATAATTTCACTGAAAATCGCGCGAGAAACAGCTAGTCAAGAACACCACAGAATTAGGTCGCTCGCGCAAAGATACGCGGCTGTCACATACTAACGATGAAGTAGAAGTAAAAACTTCTTCCCTCCCGGTCGCCTAGCCCAATTCTTAGTAACAAGAGAATACGTCTGGTTAATAATTAATAACTTTATACCTATTAAATAGGAATGTCATTACAATACAGGCTTGGAGTAATGTTGTTTCTGGAAAAATAGGGAATGTAATAATCCATTAGAATTTTAAAAGCAAATATGCTGCATCAGGCGCTGTTAACATTAATTTATTAAGTTTTCCTTCAAATTTTCCTTATATTTAGAAGTAAAAATTAGATTCAATATGTTGAAAGTTGATAAACAATTTCTGTCTTTATTTTTACGAAGTTACTTTAACATAAGATATTTCCAATAATGGACATGTTTTCGTTAGTTGGACCAAATTAATTGAGACAGTACCCGTATAATATTCACTAGATACCGACGCTGGCGACGACGCCATGCGTCGCTTCATTTGTGTTCAATTCGCAGAGTAAGTTTTCATGTTAAACGCATTGCGGTTTGGTATGTTAGCGTACCTGACATTGACGATTAAGCGGTGTTAACAATTTAATTTCACATATTGTATGCAATATTAGTAGATATGTAGAAATTGTATGAAACATTAAACTAATCTACAACGGTAATAATAGAATTATTAGGTACTATTCTTTTTTATGTATACAGAGAAATAACCTTTGTTTCGGTATTCTTTTTGTCGTATTTTACGGTCTTAATGGATTACAAATTCAGCTGTAAGAAATTGAAAAGAAATAACTGTTTTTAGTATTAAGGAGGCTTAGTATTGAATTATAAAAAAAGCAAATAAAAACACCCAACTAGGCCAAATAAATGTCTTGACATCACTCCCACCTTATTAGTTAATAAAGAAAAATAAAACCAGTTTCGATATTTTACTACGAGGATGGATTAAATATAAACGAGCCCTTGTTCATAAAACAATTATTTTGAAAATTTTTACAAAAATACAAATTTCTCTATTTTTCTATAAATCTCCCTTGTTTGTTTATACATTTTCCCCAACGCATTGGTAGTTTTTTCATCCCGTTTTCATTAAAAAAAGCAGGGCGGCTGTCTATCCAGCTGTGCACAAACACCTTCACCTGTTCATCGGTCTGAAATCGCTAATCGCTCGCCTAGAGTTATCATGCAAGAGTAACACGTCACGAATGCACCCCATTCGCCCTCCTATTTCGGCAATAAGCAAGTTTTCCCTGACCGAGAAGTCAGTAGTACAAACAGTAGCAGGCTGCATTAATGGTTCTTCGCTTGTGCAAAAGATCGACCAACAGAACCCCTTCTCCAATCCCAAAAAAACGTAGCTAAAACTTAGCATGCAGGAAGACGTATTTTCGGCTTCACTGAGCTTGATTCATCTTTGCGCCGCCACTCCATGCTTGCTCGTTTTGATATTGGAGGGTAACATTGTACCCACGTCTCATCGCAAGTTACAATTTTAATTTTATGCAAAAAAATTCACTGTCCTCCCTAAATCGAGTGAGAAGCGCCTGAGAGATACGAACTCGAGCAGCTTTTTGAACTTCACTCAGCAACTTTGGAACCAACGAGCTGAAATTTTTCGGAATCCCAAGTTTTTCGTTATGATTGTGTGGACACTCCCATAATTGATGCCGAGTTCACCAGAAATCTGAAGCACAGTGGCGTGCGATCTCCTTTAATAAGGTTTCTAACCGGCGAAATGCTGGTGCGTGGACGACGAGGATCATTTACATTTTCGACACGATTACGATTACACCCATCGTTAAATTCTTTGCACCAAATCTTTAGACGTGGCCACTAAAGCGATTCATTTCCGAATTGTGCTTGCAATCTGCGCAAAATTTCAGCTGGTTTCACATTTCCACTTAATATGAATAATAATTCGTTGCGCAACGCTGCAATGCACCTCTTTCTAACTCATTGTGATAGCTATTAACCAAGCGAACGCAGCAATACAGCGCGTCGTTTCCATGCCACCTAAAATCCCCATTTCAAGTTCCTAATGCCCGGATGCGCTTTGAATAACTATCCGGCGCGGAATTTAAAAAGGCTCGTTTATATTTGATCCACCCTCGTATTTTCATTACATAGTACAACGGATAAAATAATTTTACTGTGATAAATATAATGATATGCTATTGGATGTGTATCGAACGCTCGGCAAAAGGCAGCAGGTAGGTCGGATGGTGTTCTGTAGGAGCTGTCTATGGCCTGTAGTTGAGATCAAAGAGTTCGAAATCGCGATCCATGTCAGACATTTTCGACAGAATTCTGACTCAAAACATACCATTGTATGAAATATAATTCTGCCATTGTCCAATTCTGAATTTATTATTATTCGAATATTTTGTTTTGATATCGAGTTTCTCAGTTCAGAAAATTCGTTTAATATCAGTAGAGTCAAAACGAATCAGAAAGCGAAAGTCGTAGGATTCGTCCTTAATTACATTTCGTCGTTGTTAATTATGTAAAAGTGGAGAAAGTTTTGTAGTTTGGTAAACAAAAGTTGTTTATTTATCGTTATTTCTTTATTTTTAGTATGTTTCGCTGCTCCGTCCGCCAATCGTCGAGCTTGGTTCGGGACAGGCGTCTGAATTAATCGACAAAGTGGAATGGAAACAAGTAAGTATATCTACCAACATTCGCGTTAAACAACCGTTGATTTGCTCACGTAATCGAATCTTAACAAAAACATGATCGTATTAGAAATCAAGTTTCGACATCGTCGTTGGACGTCACAAGCAAAACCAGATTCTCATTAACTTTCAGTTAATAACCGGGCAGAAACTTGGATTGTGTTCGCATCACATCACATCGGTCAATGTGGCAAAACCACTAATGAAACGGTTCAAATTTGTACACTTAATTGATAGTCTAACACTACAATTTGTCATACATGAATATACTGTCAAATGAGTGTTCAACTCACGTCCAGAAGGTTCCATAAATTGGTTTTTCTTCTCACAAATTATATGAACTTCGCTATGTTTTTTCTATAAAGCTTAGGTAAACTCTTTATACCCCCTAAATATGTTTGAATACAAGGTAAGGCTCATTCAAGGACATTGGATGCATGTCCTGACTGTAAAACTGAGTTTTCGTATTCACGATGCGGGAAGATACTGTACGAAGATGCCTCCTTATGGCATCGTAAATCGGAGGTCGCGTGTATGCGAGAGGTTGGTCAACAAAACAACTATTTTCGTTTTTGATAACGGATATTTATAAACAATTACTGATAACATAATTAATTAAAAAAATAAAAAAATGAACTGAACAGTAACTTAATTAGCTTGATGAAGTACGAGGCATGTTTTTTATGTAAGCACCGTTTTGAAGTTTTGAAATAAATAAAAAACGTGAAAAGATATCTTAATGATTTTATTTTTACATGAAAGCCTGCACCTTAATCTACTTTTCTACATAATTTCCTTCAAATTGGGGAACTTGTCATAACGTTTGACCAGTGACCAGTTTTTGAATACCTTTCTCATAGAACTCTGCCGCCTGACTTCTTAACTGTTAACCACTGCATTACAACTGTTTTGACTTCGTCATCGTTTTGAAGACGCTGACCGCCCAGATGTTTCTTCAAGTGTAGGAACAAATGGTAGTCACTGGACGCCAGATCAGGGCTGTACGGAAGATGATCTACAGTTTCCCAGTGAATATATATGACCAAAGAGAACTTTGGTCCGATTATCCACATGCGGACGGGCATTGTCATGCACATTTGTGCGGCCATCTTTAAATGCTCTCACCCACTTCCTTACTATTCCATCACTCATAATTTTTATCCGTAAACTGCACAGATCTCACGATGAATATCAATCGGTTTTAGTCTTTTAGCACTAAGGAATCGTATAACAGGCCGGATTTCACAGTCTAACTCACTCACTCACGATTATCGGAGGCATCTTAAAACACTCTCTAAACAACATAAACAAGGGCGAATCAGATTGTAATGGCGTCAGTGCGTAGGTGAGAGATGTACGTACTCAGTGCGCATGCGCGGAACGCAGCTCTCCGGCGGCAGAATTTCAAAATGGAACTTACTTAAAAAACATGCCTCGAATATTCGTCTCTGGGAGTTCGGGATAAGGTTACACCCAAAGGCAGTACCCCCTTGGCACACGACGATTTCCCGAACTTGACAGACCCCTGGACGTCCTCTTCACGCAGACTTCTTGATGGCTTCGTGGGCTTACTTAATCTCTTCGATAATAATTTATCCTAGCTCTTTATAGTATCCCACATAGTGTTTATTTGCATCATCATTTAGAGCTTAGTCACGACCCACATTCGTTGTGGATCCGTGAAGCATAAATTCATCTGAATATATAACATTTGATATTACGAATAAAGCTTCTGTGTTTAGTAAATTAACCCGAATCTATATTAGAATAAACGAATTAAATTAAATGAAATAAATTTTTGGCAAAAAAAACGAGATGACAGGTGTCAATTAGCTCTGTTGAAACAGGCGATTAATGGTAATAAGGGATGGTTTTTGGCTTTCTGTGAATATCGTGAAACCGACAAGTTGTTTCATGTAGGGCAGAGATACCATTTTAAATTTCACAAAATAACCTAAAAACTATGTTAACGATTTTGCCAATTTACAATGGATACAAGGAAAATTTTCACATTGTGGTTCTTCCATGTTTGAAATTTAAAAATTTAATTGAGAATATTTTCCTGTAATTTTTTTATTGGCGTATGCAGATCTACAGCATCGCCGTTCTTTTACAGGTTTTTGACATTCTGTGGAGTGATCCTCAGCCAAATGATGGATGCATTCCAAATGGACTTAGAGGAGCAGGCACTTATTTTGGTCCTGACGTTACTAAATCCTTCCTTAAACGGAACAAAATGATTTATCTCATACGATCTCATGAATGCAAACCGGATGGTTATGAAATTAGTCATAATAATAAGGTAAGGATGGCAAAGCACGACTCAGTAGATTTAAGATATGCAATACTATTATTCATGAAGGCAGCGTCTTGACGAAGTGCCGGATTAACCCTTTCAAGACCTCTGTGCTATTGAAATCATGTTATCTCTCCCCTCAAATTATATTTTAATAAATTTTTAAAAAGCAATATAGGGTTCAAAACAAAACGAGAATAAAAGCCCTGGTAAAACGTACTTAGTTTACCTTAGTTTTTGATATTTATGTTATATATAAACATATGTGTAACTAAAAACATTCAATCAAGGAAGCTTTTAATTGTTGTAACTCCATATTCACAAATACAAATAAAACACCAAGTTTTAAGTTACAAATTACTCATTCAATGAGTCATTCTTCCACCTGAAGAAGCCACGGTGTGGCGAAATGATCATTGTGGTCAATAAATCATTTTGTAACATAAAACGTGGTCAATGAAGAAACATTACTTTGTTTATTATCACTTTATTTATTCACAAGCTATTTGTCGAAACTATAGTCAAAACGATTTGTGAATAAATAAAGTGATAATAAACAAAGTAGTGTTCTTTCATTTCTCGTTAAGATATATTATCACAAAGTAACGGCCGAATCAGCCTAATTTTTAAAACTTGGTGTTTTATTTGTATTTGTGAAACTTTACATATGTTAATAATCTTAATAATTAAAATTAAGTTAGTAAATTTTCCTTTAATTTTATTTTAGAAAACAGCTGTTTATTTGTTGATTTGATCATGCTAAAACCACTTTCGTACAAGTACAATTTATAAAAGCCTTCTCGCAATTTTCTTTCAAAATTGGACATAGTCTTTATTTGTTGTTCTTTTAGTGGATTCCTTAAAAAATAATTTCTGACTTATCATTTGAAAATGCTTCAACAAATTAAACAATTAAAAAGCCAAGAGGTTTACTTATTATGTCTCTCATTTTTGGAACATCCTGTCTATGGTTATACGACAAACAAATTGATGTAATTACTTTTGAATACTTTTATTGCAGTTACTATATCTATAGACTAATCAATATAAATTACGTTACGTAATAATTCGTCCAAAAAGCTGAACATTTTAAATAGACGCTCTATATTTATATTTATAGCGATTTTGTAGGCAGTCCTTTGTCGATTGTACATTCAACAAAATTACATTTTCAAATTTCCTTTTGTAGTAAACTCGTTCGAATCGGATTTGTATCCTTTTTACGGTCATATTTGTGATCGGAAATGAATCCCATATTTGCCACAATTCCCCGGTTTTATTGCCTTCCCGTAATACTAGGAAATTAAGGATTTGAATGGAAATGGAAAATTCGATTTAACCAAAACATGACTCCAGTGTTGTTACATACGGATATCGGGATTAGATAAAGAAGCTTACATTTCCTCATGTAATTGAAACTGTACACAAAGTGCTGGATATTGTTACCTGTAATAATAAGTTTCGACGATCTTCAAAATTAATAATACAATAATCGAGAAGTACGATAATATTGTTTATCATGTAAATTTTACTAGCACATCTAAAAATAATAAAAGTGTTTGCGAATTAAATAGCTTTTATGTTTCAAAGTGTTTAAAACCTCTACAATTGTTTCGGTAAACAATCCACTAAAATTTTTAAAATATGTAAAAAAAATTGAACAGTTTACACATAAAAACAATTACGGTCAATAAGTGTAATTTAGGCAAGTTACTAGTTAACAATAAACAAACGAAGTCTGTTTTAGAAAAAAAACGGTGTATATAAAGTTCATTGTGCAAACTGTAATGCATTCTATACAGGTCAGACTGGAAGAAAATTATCCATAAGATTAAAAGAGCATGAAAAAGACAAGAAAATATTACCAACTTTCAGTCTGATTTTAAGAATAATTTGCTTATAGACACTTATTTGGTTTTTTCTAATATTTCTGCTTAATATTCTATTTATTCATGTAGTTATCTATTATTGTATCTATATTCGTATTATATGTAGATATGTTCACTTGTTTATATGTATTTGTACCAATTTACGACGCTGTATACTCGATAAATTTTAGTAGACTTTTTACTTTTCAAAAAGACATAATATGCCGAAACAATTGTAGAGGTTTTAATAAACACATTGGAACATAAAAAAAGCAATTTAATTAATTTTTGTACCATTCATTATTTAACTATTCTTCATAATTACCAAACTGCAGTTTCTTTACAAGATTAGATATTTAATGACTGGTATAGTCAATTTAATTATTATTGTAGTTTTTTATTTTACTCAAGAAAAGTGCCGCAATCTCGGTCTTAAGAACCGTCTTTATACTAAAAACAACAAAGTATGTATGTTATCATTTGCCTGAGACCGTTACACGCTTTTTCCTCTCGAACTATTCGCTTTTAATAGCCCATTTTCTGAACGTTCATTAACGTTTAATGCAGGATTTTTCTAAAGTTTACTGGATGCTTTTCTACTAAAGTATAACAGTTAAAAGTTGATAGGTTGAATGTATAACTATTTCACGAAACATGGCGAAATAAAAACAAAAGTATGCAAACTTTATAATAGGTACTGCTGGCAGTTTGACACTTGACCTTTATAATGCATCTTTTGACAATATAAAGATAATCTCTATCTCTATTTCTACCCAATTGTTTACTGATAGCAGTAACAATAGAACATAAAAATATGGAGAAGGCACTTAATAATATGGCAATGATCTTGAAATAGCAAATAATTGTAGTTCGCCTCTCTCGCTCTAACGCGACCTGAGTGGTTGCATCATTTCTAGCCGTATCTTTTTCTACCAATCAGGCCGCATTAAAGCGATAAGTCAGACCACAATCATTTTCCATTTCAGAATCACTTCTATGGTATTAAATGCTGTCTCCATGTTTTTATGCTCTAAGGTCTGACTTGATAGATGGCCAAAATGAAACAGATTGATCTCCTAAGGGTTCTATTTTTCGACTTTTTTGAAATACGTTACCCTAAAGACTTTTCATTCCCAGCATTCGTTATGAACAAGCATCTATCTGGGTCAGCAGGCACGTTTCGTTTGACGTAAGGTTATCCTCGTCAGTGCATAACAGGCGAGATTTACTGTTATTCAAGCTGTCGTTCACAATTTGCCGCACTGTGGCGTCCTTCAGATATCCATCGTGGCAGTAATTAATCTTCTTGAGGGGAATGGGCGCCAGCGGCCATCACACCTCCGCTTTACTAATAAGATTTAAAGCGAACGCGAATACTTGTCGGGGAAACACATGTTTGTTTCGGTGGGGATGCGTTGTAAACATGGTCGTTTGATTTGCGTTGTTAATTAACATTGGATAGAACAATGACAACAGCGGTACCGGATGTTAAATTGGAATTAATGGTCATACACACCAGGCCCAGCAGCCATGTCGGATTCACGCTGATTTATTCTGTTGTTTAACCTTTTCTTATTTTCATTTGGAGAGTATTTACTCACAAGTGGCTGAGAATAAACTATGAATTATGGCCATCTGTGTAATGGGGTGAAAAAGTAATTTTCTTGTAGATTATATTAATGCCAAAAGGTTTACTGTGGAAGGAAGTAATTGTAAAGCGCACTTTCAAATAAGTAAATTAACTTTGATGTAGTACGGTGGTTATATTTTTCTCGTCATTTTAGGGGAGGCCGGGGTTCAAAGTTCCGATTTTGGAGTAGAACGCAATATAAACGTAATAGAAAGATTTATAATTTATGATTCCTATATAAATAGATGCAGATTTTATCCTAATTTCAAATTTTATATTGAAATTCATTGAAATATTAATAATATATTATGGCTCAGGATAATTTTACTGTAGCAAGTCGACAAGGAACAACTCGCCCCACAAAGGGGCTGGTTGTTCCTTAGTTGAGGTAAGTTGTTCCGCTGTCAACTCCAATCGTTAATAAGGTAATATTAGTTGGAAAGGTATGTATAAAATAAATATTACTGAATATTTATGAAAGTTTCATTTATAATATGAATAGAGTAAGAGTATAAAATCTTAATGTTTTTGACATATTTTCAACAAACATGCTTTAATGAAAACAAAACTATAAAAAAAAGTAACAAGCATTATTACTAATAATGTAATAAGACTAATAAACGTATATATTATTAATCAGCTTTAACAAACGTTTGTTTGTCAAAAAACAAGACTATTTATTTTAATTAAAACAAAAAGAAAAATCAACCAATTTTAACATTTCGAACTATAATTTCTTTATTCAGTCTCATATCATTCACTTTACTGAGATCAATAATCTAATTAATGGTTTACTTAAATAATAGTTTTATTTCAGTATCGCAGAACTTAAAAAATAATTATTCAGAGGATTCGTCGTCAGAATTACAATTTGTTCAAACATAGAAATGAACATTTTGAATGAGCCCAATTCTTACACATGACGCATTCAATCCATTGTTCACCTGGTTGTGAATTAGAATATAAGTCGCAACATATTATACAATACCATTCCAGGCTGTCTTCTTCACTATCACTGCCATGATCATCTTCTTGCAGAACTTTCCGTTTCGCATTTTTTTTTTACTATATGCGGATTTACGTGTCACTTTGCAATTTCGCTTGTTTTCACCGGTTGCCTTTTTCATTCCGATTCTTTTTTTAATTACCTTCTCCTTTATTTAACTATTTCTCTTTCCTCTTCTTGCTTTTTCTGCAGCCAAAGCGTTCTTTTCCGGCGGAACAATTAGCCCCACGCCAGAGGAATTATGAACCCCAAATTCCATTTTCAAAGTGATCTCAAATTATAATGAATTAGATTATTTGGATCGGAACAACCTACCCCCGGCACTTTGAACCCCGGCCTCCCCTACTTCGGAATCTCAAAAAGGATCTAAATACTAAAAATTAAATCCTTTTTGTTGTATTATCTACTTATATCATACGGTGCATAATATTTCTTGATGAACTTAGCAGAATAATCTGGTTATTAGAATTAGATTAAAGTTCAGTACAGTACATCCCATACAGTTCTTATATACTGTATGAGGTTATTAAATTATTTAATTTGTTTTTCTTGTCTATTTTAAATTACAACTTCAAATTTTCGTTTTGTGACGTTCAAAATAGGAGGTAGGTACTTAGGCGTAAGGGTCGTTGTAGAACCGAAAACCATTTTCTCAAGAAGCTAAACAAGCCCTCGAGAGAGAGATAACAAGATTGTCGGGGTATGTTCGCAAATGTCGAGCTGTGTTCCAGGCGATAACGACAATTTATTTTCGCTAAATCTGCCGGCTTTGGATTTCCACTACAGCCATTCAATGACTGCTACACATTCTAAATCTGCAGAGCGCTCTAAAAATCGTTGAAAAAGATCAGCGACAACAGCAGAACTATCATTCTACCCGAGTTATCTATATTGGGTGGCTGCAATATTGCACCGATATAAAATAGTATATAATACCTTTCTCAAAATTTATTATTCTTATCGTGAGATACAGTTAGAGTAAGGAACAACAATTACGGTAATATCAAAACAATAAGCAAGACCATTTATCAAAAATCTAAAACAAATATTAATGCGTAAATAGTATTGATGATGATGTCTGTTTAGAATTTTGTCCCATTTTAATTAAGCTAAAAAAATTATCAAAAAATAATAATTGAAGGCTGTTGTCCATAGGTCTGATTAAATAAATCAAGGACTGTGGCAAGATCCATCCCTCTTGATGTAGTATCATTCGAAACTGGGAACGAAACACAGGGATAGAAATTGGTCACACAGACACACCCACAAAATACCGTGAAAGTAAGGATTCCTCTAACGGAAGCCACCACTGGGTAGCTCTGATGCAACCATTTGAAAAGCAGACAAATCTTCCCAAAATGCTTAGAAATTTGAGTCAATTCGGAATCTGAGGTTGACTATAACTTATTTAAAAAAAGAAACTTAGTTACCATCGAATTGATTGACTGCATAATAAAATAAAATAATTTTCTGCAAAGTCAAACAAAGAGTTATTTTTATCAGTCTTTGGTTTTAAAAATTTGCTCTTATTCCTTCAAGTTACTGAGGAAAGTAGGCATATAAGAAATCAATAAAACTAGACGGAAATAATACCATATATTGACACCGTCACAAAATATTCTGGTACACAGTTTCCGCAATGCACTTTAAATAAATTTATTTCAATATTTTCTCCGTTTTCGTTAGGGAAATAGCATCCTATTCAAATGGGCTTCAATTTGGAAAACTGTAGCTCCTTAAATCTGTACATCCATATAAATTTTCTCATCACCCACCTCCGTTTTCTTAATTACATTTTCATTTCCTTATGATCGTCGTAAAGAACGTCCACGTCTCATAAATTTATTCAAGAGGCGAAATGGTATAATCAGTTTAGTACCATGACCAGGACGGGTAACGGTGTAACTAAATCAAGAACTTCCGTAGCGCTTACGTCCATATATTCTTTGCGACAATCTGCATTTAAATTGTTTTGCAGTGGTGGCAATTTAAAGTTGGCGTTTTGTTTTCAATTATGTTCGGTACAGAAACCGTCAGTTACTTACTTGGAATTCCTAATAGAGAAATTCTCCATCTGAAATGCAATAAAGCTATTCGATAGCTATAGTAATAAAACTCAAGCGATTGACTACCTACATTATAGAGTTTAAGGGTTGCAAAATAATTGAAATTAAATGTTGAAAATGTTACATTATAGCCAGCTTTTAGAAACACGAATATGGATCAGGAAATTAAGACCAGAGATGTCGTTTTTGATGTAGTTTGAGGCGCCGAATGTGGTCTCAGAACATCAGGATTTTGAGATGGTTGCCTCTTCTTTGCGTACAACCCACTTGCGTAAATGTCTCACCTGCGTACAAATTCTTCCAAGGGTGGGCAGCAAGGAACCAGGCACCTGAGAATATCTGTTACCTTTTCCAACTTGCGTACAAATAATATATAATATTATATATATGCATGTATTTAATATGCATTTATATATAAGTATACCTACTAACTGTAGATAATAATGATAACCTTATAATTTATTTTTTTGTAATATATTTAAAAATGAAACAAATTAGGTATATCTACATTTATTTGGAATATTACATACGATTTTTTGTCTTAGTGTAACTTTACAATGAATGCCATTTTTTTCAAAATATATTTCATATTATATACATTGTAGTTTATTGAATTTTTGTACGCAAGTTTGAGTAGACCACAGGTCGTTTCAGGTAGAAGCAACTTTGCTACCCACTATTATTATTACTTGTACGCAGATGGGACGCTTTTTGCAGTTGTACGCAAGTTGGATGAACGCAAATAAGAGGACTCGTTTTGAGATATCTTTAAATCAAAGCTCAGAAATTCAAATTCTTTCTTATGAGCATCACTACGGGAAGCAACAAGTCAAAACATTTATGAGAATAGTAGTTTGCTAGGTATTTTTCATCGTTGAATTAGAATCTGATCCCATAATTGCCTTTTGCTAATCAAGGTTTTAAAATGTATTAACCCCAAAATTCAAATGATTTATTCACTGTTTTAGCGCTTACTTGTTGAAACTTCATGTTAAAATTAAGAAATCAAAGAAAACACTTTTGAGAGTTTCAAAAATTATTTTATTGACCACGACGATCGTTTCAACACACCGTAGCTTCATCAAGAAAAGGATTTAGTTTCAATTTAAGACCAATAATTTCAAAGCAACATTTCTAAAATTTTGTCGTTGAATGTGAAAAAGAGGAAATTACTTTCTCAAAATTGACACCAAATAAATTCAACCCAAATCTAACAGGGGTTAACTCAATTAAAGAAAAATATAAAAATAACAATATTGTATTGTACAAAGGCAATACTGTTATTGCTATATCAAAACTTGAATATATCACAAAGATCTAGAAAGTAACTCATTTAAAATATTTAAAAAATAACCTAACTTCTATTTTTCAGAAAAAAGTTAAAGAAGCCATTAATATTTGTAATATTATTACGAATAATCAATAACAACCTTTAACCATTATGAACCCTCAAGCTCCTAAACTCTACACAAAGAAAATTGTCCTATACGACCAGTAGTTCCATTTGTACAAGCGCAAAGCACAAAAATTTCAAAATAATTAGTTAAAACAATCAACCAATATATAAATTTTAAACTATGTTATTCTGTGAAAAACTCAGAAATATATCGAATATATCGGTAACTGAAACTTCAAAACTAGTATCCTTTGATGTAACCAATTTATTCGCCAGTGTACCCCTAGCTATGGAAATTCCATTAAGTCCTGCAATCTACCATAAAACAACACACACCGACATAATAATACATAATGATTCTTTTCACCCATTTTCACAAAAATTATCATAAAAGCTTTAAAGTTTCTCTTTCTAAAGCTAATTTCGATCTAGAATTAAATAGGATTATCCATATAGCAGTAAATAACGGTTATAATAAAACAATGGTATTACAACTTCATAATAAAAGTTTTATAAAAAAACGTAAATATAATTTTTACCTATAGTAAAATCAAAATCAAACACATTTAGTACGTTTTCATTTTTAGGAAATCAGTAAACACGTCCCTAATAATTATGTATTACTTAAAAAGAATTGTTCTTTAGGTTCACTTATTAGAAATGATAAAGATAAAATAGATAATAAACTGAAATCTGGTGTATATAAATTAAAATGTGGTGAATGTATTCATGTGTATTTAGGGCAAACATGTCGTTCATTTCAAGAACGTATCCACGAACGTAAAAAATTGCAGAACATTTAATAAACTTAGATCACACATTTAATGAAAATTATAAAATTTTACATTTTGCAAATAAAAGTCAAAAGTTAAATTTTTAATAATTGTAACAATTTAGCAATTTAGTAAATAACCAGACGGAAGTAAATAACTCACCGCTACTAAATTTAAAACTTTGCACTCCCACCCTTTAGGTTAAGTAGAATTAGAGATATATATCAGGTTTGAAATTATAAGTTTATGTATTGTATTTTATCCACCCGATGAAGCCACGGTGCTCAAAAGTGTTTTCTTTGATTGCTTAATTTCCAAATGATTTAGATTTGACTTGTTAACTAGCTTAGGGTATCTTGAAATTTCAATGTAATAG
The DNA here is from genome assembly GCA_963921985.1 of Agrilus biguttatus. NCBI lineage: Eukaryota > Metazoa > Arthropoda > Insecta > Coleoptera > Buprestidae > Agrilus > Agrilus biguttatus. Next base: position 36,886,173 of record OY998119.1, on the reverse strand, counting down.
GGCTTTTGTGGGCAATATTCGAATTCGCCTTAGAAAAATACATCGAAAATGATTGCTTTCTTTCATTATTTTCTCTTCTCAATGCGGTATAGCAAAGCTCTCTTCTTCGAGAGCATTGTTATAGAGAATTGGATAAAAGGTTAGGAAAAACGTATCATTTTCTATGATGTATGCTATGGCGAATTTGAATCTGGTCCCAAAAAAACATTTAAATTTCGGTATATCCTAAACTTAAAAGCAAACAAGTCAATTTTGCATCATTTTATAAATTGTAATTAAGCGATCAAAGATACCTCGGAAATGATTACTTTCTTTATTTTTATACCTACTTCACGTAACAATGCTTCCAAAAATTGTAATGTCGCAATTTTGAGTTTAATATATCTCAAAAAGAGATATGTCAAACTAATCTGTTATAATTTAAATTTTGGAAAAAACCAATTTACTCAAAATTTCAATGAAAATTTAATCAAAAAAAATCTTAAAATTATTCGGATTTAGTATAACAGATAAAGATTGTGATGGTAAAATAACCTCAAATAATCCACTATCCTGGTAAAGGAGAGTTTAAAATGTATGCTGATGAAATGGAAAAAGGTGAAAATGATAATATAGAGTTCGAAGTTTTTGTGCGGGTGGTTTCAACTCGAGTTTTCGAATACGAATAAAAAATGTGCAAATATATCCGCCAAGATGTTAGATTTAAGATAAGTTCTTGGCTTGGGTGGCGGACTTGTTCTGCGTCCGTTATTTTGAAGCTATAACGAAAACTTAAAATGAAAAATTTGAACACTGTAACTCCTCTAGAGTAACTATATGTAACACTCTTATGAGGAATACAAGTTACCAGATAATAATAAATAATAATAATAATAATAATAAATAAGTTCCTGACGTGCTAAACCCAGATACCGTCGCATGTTATGTCGGAAATTTTTGCCCTTAGAGTTTTTATTTTTTTCTTAACCTTTGAATTTGTTGGCCTGTATATTAGAATTTAAAACAGTATTCGGTTATTCAGAAGCTTTTGCCGCATATACTGTATCTTATCAAGTTCAATTTCTTTGTAACTTTTCCAATTTAGGAAAGATACATCTAACTTGTTGCTTATGAAGTTAATAACTAAGCATTATGCCCGCCTGTCAAAGAGCTGACGCCGCGTTACCTTGTCCTTTGAATTTAAAAATGAGAAACTACTATGTATTGTATAGTCTGCAGCAAAATTGAAGTTGATACATTACTAGTCCGAATACTTTACAGTAATTCACACATTTCTTTCTGCATTTCTGTCGGGACAAATTACGAAGGCAAAGTACGTAACAAGTGCTAGACTGCAAGAAAACGATTGTAGGAAGGCAAGTGTGAGCGATAGAAAGAAAAGACTGTTTAAGCAAGTGTGATAGGAAACAGCGAGTGCAAGAGCGAGAGTGAGATGGGAAGAACAAAGGGAAAGGGTTACAAATGCATGTGCACGTGTGTGCTACCGCGCAATCGATGGGAGCAGACCACCGTAGGAGGGTAGTCGTCGTAAGAGAGAGTAGAGAGTTAGATGTAGTTGAACGTCTTTTTATTTCAATGTTTTGTTATTATCATTTATTTTATATTAATTTTTTAATTCCGTTTTTGTACTTGTTGTATTTTGATCCCACACTATTCTCTTGATTCTGAATTGGTACCTTATCTATTCGAAAAGGACACTACATGCAAGTTGGGCCGAAAGATATACAAATTTAAGAAGTGTTCGATTATTGTAAGATCTCGAACGCATTCGAGTATTTGAATGGGAAAATATTCAAATACAAAATTGTTCGAGTACAAAGTCGGAAACAAACGTCAATTATTCGAAGTGTGTAAATGTAATGCTTCTATGTTTCTTTTTAAAATATTTATAAACGTGTAAAATAAAAAAATAATTCAATTTTTATATAGGTCTGTTATTTCGCTCTACGTACTTCCCCAAATTAGATAAACAATGACGTCAAACGCAAACAAAGCGAAACTGTTGAGCTGTGATGTTAAAACCATAAACTAAAAGTAATTAATCGTTTATCCTACCAAATTTTACTAAAACCAGAATACTAAGGTACGAATGGACCATCTCATCGAGACTTAATGAGCGAATACAATTATGCCAAATATTATTATTGTTACGCATTTAAACACAGTTATCACAGAATGTCGCGTGATCAATACAGCAGTCACTGTCAAACTTATTTTATTTCTACTAATTATATTTTTTATAAACACACTAAATCACTTCTTCGCTATTCGCCTTCTATCGCATCGTAACTAGAACTAACTTGGCCGATAAAAAAAACTTTTTTGTGTGCTATTCGTGCTGGTGTGCGGGCAGTCCCTCCGATCTACACTGTAGTGCAAAGCCGGAGGGTAGGGCGTAAGGCCCCCTTCAGCCTCCTCGAAGGAATCGTGGGAACAGGTGGATGGTGTGGTTAGGGAGAGAAAGATGAGACGGACGAAATGAAGGCAGAAGAGAAGTGAAAAATGTGGAATATAACAGCCCAGCATTTGCCTAAGTGATTCAAGGAAACCACAGAAAACTCGGACTAGATCAGATGGACTCGGGTTCGAACCGGTGACCTCCCGAATGCTAAGCAATGGTCTAGACCACTAGACCATGCCGCTCGGTAACTTGGCCGATTTCGTGGCAGTTTATTTATAGCGACTGGATTTGTTCTAAAAAGCGCCAGAATGATATTATAGAAAATTCTAGGCCACTTGGAATCTCAGCAACCCACATTACAGGTCTTAACGCTTCACGTTTGTTGCCTACACGTAACATAATGTCTGTATCGAAATATTTTTGAAAAATCTATTCTTAAAAGCATTCCAGTTTGCTCATGACATATACAGTCTTATAACGAGATTTGTGCAACCAGGTACTCAATTACTTTATTACAGTTCTCACCTTCCGAACGTGACCCAATTTCATCATGTTTCTTGGAATTTTATTATAACGTATTTTACTTGTTATTTTCATTTGTCTAAATTTCTTTTCGTAATAAGTAATAGTCCCTGTAGTTTTTTTTTTATTCACTGTTATTTTCAAATATTCCATTCAATAGACAAAATTACCTAACCCTCCTCTGTAGTGTCCTGCAGTAACTTAACGATGCTTTGAAGCAGAGCCTTTTGTTAATCAAGAAAGCGTGATATAATTCTTCAGCGAGGGAAATTAAGAGGCACTTGAATGATATAGAAGATGTACGCGACATAAATAAACATTCGAAACGGATCGTTTTGACTTTAAAGAATATTAATGACCTGTAGTAGATTGCAAGGGCCTGTAAGTAGTCGTTTTTCAGTAGGCTCGTTTCCGTAGTAATCAGAAGAAGTAGCTCGTGACGTGAGTTCGATTTCAACAATCATTATCATCAGTTCACAACAGGGAATAAGGCCCTCGCGTGTCACAATACGTATCTGATGCCGCAAGGAAAAACGAATCGAAAGAAAAAATGAGAACCGTGCCAAAAGAAAACAATGAAAGGGGTTTATTTATCACGTTCCATATTTTCTCTTACGACTGTTTTCATTGTGGTAAAATGTAAATTAGATGTTTAAGTTTCCTGCCTTAATTTTAATCAAAATAGCACTCTATTTCTTTTTAAATTATGCAATCAGTGATAAGATATGGTGTAATCCTAGGTATGACATACTTTTAGCATATTAAGGAAATATCTACGCCGTGGGTTCAGTTTAAAAAGTCGGTATCCTTATTGGATAAGGACATTGTCAAATATTAGTGAATCCCAATCGAGCGGCGTAGTCTAGTGCTCAAGATCATTGCTTAACATTCGGAAGGTCACCAGTTCGAACGCGGGTCCGGCTGCTCTGGTCCAAGTTTTCTTGGATCACTTAGGTAAATGCTGGGGCAGTAATAATTCACAGATAATCTTTTACTTCTCTGCTGTCTTCATTTCGTTCTTCTCATATTTCTCTCCCTAACCACACCATCCACCCATTCCCACGATTCCTGCAAGGAGGCTGAAGAAGGCCTTACGCCCTACCCTCCAGCTTTGCACTACAGGATAGGTCGGAGGGACTGCCCGCCCACCTCCACGAGTAGGTGAATATTCCCTTGTAGGGTGAAACAATTGTTAAGAGAATAAATGTTTCAGTGGAAATTTAGTGCATTTGTTATTATTCGATATTCAATTTATTAACCTACATATATGATTTATCGTCGTGGTTTGCCGCGATTGTAAATAATTTTTTGAATTCTATGTTCGACCGATTTAACTGATTTCTCACGTATAAAATTGCTTCGTCCAGCTAGGCGGATACAGAGAGGTGGGAAATTTATAAATAAGATGAACGGTATCGTTTGAAAAATTTTATTTCCTGTAGAGCGTAGAATGAGAACTGGTTACCGTTCCGACTGATGAATGTTACAAATGTGTTCAATTTTCAAATGCCAAGAAATATTTCTGATTGATGCGTTGGCGGTTTCAAACCACTGCTTTTTTATGCGAATCGTTTCATTTTTGAACTTATGATTAATTGTAGGGTTGAGAGAAAACAAAATTTAATACAGACCATTTACAGGTATCTATGGGGGAACTGAAATAGAGTTCTTATCATTTCGAATACGTTTCTTGCAACTTCTGTCAACTTTTATGGTTTAATAAATTATACGAATATTACGAGGGTGGTTTGATAAGTCCTTGATTTTTAGATTCGATACGTCCGACCATCCAAGTTGCAAAATAGTTAAAATTAAATCATTAAGAAGAAATGCATTCCCGATTAGAGATTAAAATCATATTTATTTTACCGTTAAAATGTTGCGAATATAAGCGGCAGGGGGGTTTATTTGTATATGTTGACATTGTTTCTGGGATTCCACAGGGATCACACCACACGGTATTTTTATAAATCATTTATCATTACTACAAAGCATTATTAGTAATTTTCGTTCTTTGAGGCTCTAAGAGGGGATTGATGTGTTGGTAGATTGATTGAATTAGTGAGGTCACCGATTTTGGCATAGTCTTTGAGTCAACTATTACTTTTCATTAATATTTGAAGTACGTTGCCTCAAGGGAATTTTGAATTTACCGTACAACAAAATTTGTTCACGGGATCTTTAGTTTGTGTAAATGACACCGTTGATTCGAAAAATTGTTTCAGAAATTATATCATATGTAATAAACTGTAATTGTCTGTCCTGTTTAACAATTTTCTTTTTAATTTTTAGGATTCGACAGTGCAACATATGCGGAACAACATAATATAAAAGAATAAAGGCTCACATGCTAGACTTTCACAAAATATTTATTATCAATCGGACAATTGTTTCGACCATTACTTGATGATTTTCAAACAGTTGGTATAGTCTTACTAAAGCTAATGTAAATTCTAAATATAAAAAATAGTCACATATTCAGAATAAATATAGAAAATTTAACTTACTAGAATATTTGTATATTAAGAAATCATTAAAATAAAATAAGAATCCTATTAATAATCAAACAGGATTATATTCAGGTAATACCTCGCTATTATTAACTACCTTCTGACGCCAGTAGGTTTACCCACATTATTATTATTATAATTTACCTGTTATTTGTTGTCTTCCATTTACCTATAAATACTTTTACCACTTTTGTTAGTTTTAGTAAGGCTATACCTACTCTTTGAATATGACCGAGTAATTGTTGAAATAATTGCCAGGTTGATAATAAACATTTTGTAAAGGTTTACGAAGTGAGTCTTTTTTATTTTAAATTTTCTTTTCGTATGTTGTACATATTTTGTTAAAAGGGCATTAACACCATTAATTTAATAAATAAAACCGATAACAGAAAGATTAAATAAGGATTAAACAGCAGGTCTCAGAAACTCAAGAAACTTTATAGCTATAATAACAAAATAGAGACAATTGTTGCCATCTATGGCATTTTAGCGGCTACAGAAGATATCAAACTAGACAGGGCCTCACAGAGGTATTTAAACTTGTCTAGCTGAATTAACAACTTAGCCTGCATACGTGAATTCACGTAAAGCTTAACAATAACAATTTTATTATGCTTTTGTTCAGAAATTTATCGAAATTTATGGCACGCTGATGAGCGAAATCGCGATCCGCGTCTGGTAGTTTCGATAAATTTCTGACCAAAAGCATAACAATTGTTATTGTTAAACTTTACAGCTTGTATAAAATTACATTGTCATTAGTTGAAGTAGGTTGTGGTCTCCCTGTATATACAAAAACCTGGGCACCACGCGTTCATTCTACTAGTTCAGCACACCTCGTTACAACATTGTTTATATTTCACGAGACTTTGCTTTACACATAAAATTAACAATTAGTTGAGTCAACATCCAACATTTTCGCTTAATAACGTTCACGACTTGAGCGAACGCTACTTGAGAACTTTCCTCAAGGAAAACTTGTATGTTGAAGATTGTGAAACGAGAGAAAATGATTTTGTTGCCTTCAGAAAATAAAACAGACTTGTCAGACGAATGTCACGTTAAGAAAAGGAATTCTCAAAAAATTCGATTATGTGGACTGGAGAAAATACTGGGGGACTTATTTATTAAGTTAAAAATACTATAAAGAAAATATAATAAACATCATTGGTTAGAACACGAGTAGTTGTTGAAAGTGTTACTTGAGATGTAAGAGGAATTATATTCTCTTTTCGATCGTTTAGTTTCGGCTGGGATAATTTCAAACATTCCGACTCTGCTACTCGTGTGATTTATGCAGTATTTTGTGTCTCTTAATTAGAATATGAGGTACTTAATACATGATATTCTATAAGTGTTTGCGTGTACACAGGAGGACAATGTCTCCCAAATTCCCGACAGCTACAATCCTGTTAGCTAAAATCCAAAAATCACTTCAAAAAATTTTAGGTTAGATTACATGAGCTTTCTTACAAATATTCGAATTTATCGTTGTAAGGATTGTAGGGATTGTGACTGTTGGGATTATGGCTGTCAGGATTGTGGATGTAGAAATTTTACATAGTCAATATTATGGTTATCTGCATTGTGGCTGTCGGAATTTTAGGGTGAACCCACAAGGGAGGTTCTACGGGTTATAACTCTTCTGTTACATACATACAACCACAACTTTTTGAATGAAATCTTAAATATCGGGTACTTAATAAATAGTATTCTATAAATATTTGCGCATACACAGGAGGACAATGTCCCCAAATTCCCGACAGCTACAATCCTGTTAGCTAAAATCCAGAAATCACTTCAAAAAATTTTAGGTTAGATTACGTGAGCTTTTTTTTCAAATATTCGAATTTATCGTTGTAAGGGTTGTAGGGATTGTGACTGTTGGGATTATGGCTGTCAGGATTGTGACTGTAGAAATTTTACATAGTTAATATTATGGTTATCTGTATTGTGGCTGTCGGAATTTTAGGGTGAACTAACAGGGGAGGATTCTAATGGTTCTAACTTTTCTGTTACATACATACAAATGTAATATAAATATCGAGTGATCTAGTTGGAACGAGAGTAGCCAACAAAATTTGTAAACATATTTCTGTCAAAATACTTGTAAATACCGAAAAAATCCCTGGACGAACTTTAACGTTCACGTGTTAATGACTTTTTGTTTCTTCTCTGACACCAAGCTTCATTAAGTCGATTAGTTCAAGATGGCAAATGTCAATTCGAATTTGTGGGAGTGGGCCTTAATTGGCTCATATTTTCTATTACAAAATTTGGGTAGTTTGAATCGGTTGAACGGAATTCCTATCAAATGTCGTAGATATTTTAGTGGAAAGGCTATTTTCTATAAGGTTTAGTTAGCTCGTATTGTATCCAACTAGTATATAAGATAATGAAGTAAACAACTAAGCTGTAATTTCCATTAAAAATCCCTTTTCTAACTTGAAACAGCTTACGATGACAAATCTTAAAAGATCAGCTGGTGTATTATTGTATTAACTACTTTAGTACTATTAGCCAAGCGCAAGTACTCGAAATTTGCTGTGAGACCTTACTTTACTTACTCCTCATCTTAGAGATAAATAGTAAATTCAGAATAACTAAACTTTACCCACTAGACTTCCTAATTAGACAAAGTTTCATTAGCACATTTCCCATGTTCACCTAACAATTTGTTTCGTTAACCGTCTGGTATAAAATGACCTGTACGCAAATCCCACGGCAGATGAACTGAATACATTACTTTTAATTAATTTCACAGAATGACGATTTATGCGACAGGACCGTATTTCTCTTCTAAGAGTATGAAATGATTCTACTCAGATTATTATTGCTGAGGTTCTGAGATCTAAATTTGCATCACCTCGGAATTTTCTATACTTTTGATTCTTTTCCCGAAGAAGAAGAAACAATAACAACACTGTCGGATATATCACATTTCTGTATTGTCCTCATATTCCTCTCCCTAACCACACCACCCACCCATTCCCACGATACATGAAAGGAGACTGAAGAGAGCCTTACGCCCTACCCTTCGACTTCGGACTACAGTGTAGGTAGGAGGAACCGCCCACCCATCAGCACGAGTAGCTGGTGGGAATGAAACACACAAAAGAAGGGAAGACTATTATTACAATTAAATACTGCTGATCAAGGACACGCTCATTGCACGGCTACAACCGATACCTAAGACGTACCCTCTCCAGCTGCCCAACACACAAATCAACTCCCCGCGATAGTCATTGCAAGGGTTGCCACCTTAGCGTCACCCCTCTACCGATCCAAAACAAAACCACTGCATTATCAGAGGTTTCTGAAATCCTAAACTTTTAGTCGTAAGGATATAGGGTTGCCAGCTTTTCAATATTGAAATCTAGGTAAAATATATTTTTCCGACATACTAAAAAATCATATATACTGTTTTCAGGATATTTGCGAACATAAAAGGTCCGGATTAATTTTATATTTTTACCTATCCTTTCAATATTTGCCGTATGTTTGGCTTTTATTATTTAATAAATAACCAATAAGAATTCGAGTCCAAGTCGGTATTAAAATAAATTAATAATTTTTTACTAATATTATAGCAACCGTATTTTATTCTTATGTACATGTTGAGTTCATAAAAGAAAAAAATTCTTTTTACTGCAGGAATGAGGAAATTTAATTTTCATCAGTAGTTCTTCTTGTAAACATTTATTATTCGCTTAAGTTTGAAATAATTCTAGTAAAAATTACCATTTTTAAATATAGGTCGTTTACATTGTTCTTTAATTTATCAATCAAGCCGAGCGGCATGGTTTAGTGCTCTAGATCATTGCCGGGTCCGGCTGCTCTGGTACAATATTCCACAGAGAATCATTCACTTCTCTGTCTTCATCTCGTCCGTCTCATCTTTCTCTCCCTAACCACACCACCCATCCATTCCTACGATTCCTGCAAGGAGGCTGAATAGGGCCTTACGCCCTACCATCTGGCTTTGCACTGCAGTGTAGGTCGGAGAGACTGCCCGCCCACCAGCACGAGTAGCTGGTGGGAATGAAACACAAAAAGTTAAAGTTTTCTCAACAGTACCTGTTACCATGTATATTTCATTTAATATCAGCTTCCACGAATTTCGTCTTCAAGTTGTGCAAAAAATTTTCAAAAATACATGTATTCTTAAGGCGTGGATCTTGCGATCAGTCTTCTCGCACCCCTATTTAATGAACATGCAATATATACCTCCGTACTACGCCAACACTAGTTCTAAATTGCTATTAAGTATACAACTAGATGTATTAAGCTTCAATTTTTTAAAGCTATTTATAAAACGACCAAGTAGATACATTTCCTTTTGTTTCAGGTCATCACAGTATTCTCTGCGTCAAATTATTACGAGTTGGGTTCAAACAAAGGTGCATATTTGAAATTAGTCGGCCCACAGCTTGATACCCATTTTGTTCAGTTCACAACGGGAACGGGAAAAACGAAGAGGTTAACTTTCCGCCAACGCATTGGTCTCGTCGAGTCCTCCGCGATTCGAGAGCTTAGGGGACACATTCTTTCCAATAAAGAAAAGCTGGAGATGGAATTTGAGAAAGCCGACTCGGAGAAAACCGGTAAGATGCCTATTTTAATATAAAAAAACATAAAATCTGGGAAATTAGCCAGTAAAAGAATGCCTGTTGGCGAAGCAAAATGTTATAATCGAAAGTTTCATTAAAATTCAAGACTACCTCCAAACATGTTTCGTATTTCAATTTTTAAACCACAATTATTTTCTTCCTTGTTAAATTTATAAAATAATATAACACTTGTAATTCCCATAAAATTATTTATTTTACTTTACATATGTTTCACGACGATGTGGCTTCTTAAGAAGTTACAAATATACTTAAAGTGACGAAGAACATTTTCTGTATTTATACTTATACATTAAGTAGTTAAGGGTGGGGGTTAATGTGTGGATACAAATTCAATAGCGTAGAATTGCTCATGTCTAATTGGTCATTAAGTAATAGATTAGATTTAATTTGTAACTTTTACTTTTAGTATGTAAAATTTTACAATCTGAATTTAAGTTTTGTTTTTCTGTAATTAGATGTGTAACGTAATTGGAATGAGTTCTATTGGATCCATTGGATCAATTGGATCATACAAATTATAGAAAAGAACTTAATATCATTAAAAAAATAGCTAATAACAGGAACTACAATTCAAAAATTATAAACAGAACTATTTAAAAAAATCTCATTTAAAAATATAGTAAATAGCATTTTTCTAATAGATATTAACAATACTAAATTTAAAACGCTAACCTATTTAGGCCAACTAACATTAAAATTAAAAAAGTTTCTAAATATAATAAAAACAGCATTCAAAACTAATAATACATTAAGAATGCACATTAAAAATAATAAAGATAGAGCAATTAACGGTAGCAAATCTGGAGTATATAAATTAAATTGTGGGTCGTGCAATTAACTTTACATCGGACAAACGGGTAGATCATTCAGTAAACGTATCAAAGAACATGTTAATTCATTAAAATGCCAAAAAAACTGATTCCAATTACGCTATACATCTAATTACAGAAAAACATAATTTAAATTCAGATTTTTAAATTTTACATACTGAAAGTAAAGGATACAAATTAAATCTTTTAGAAACTATGGAAATTAATAAAATACTAATCTATTACTCAATGACGAACTAGACATAAGCAATTCTCCGCTATTAAATTTGTATCCACACATAAATTCTCCCTTAACTACTTAATGTATAGGTATAAATACAGAAAATTGCCTTCGTCACTTTCAGTATATTTGTAACTTCTGAAGAAGCCACATCGTGATGATCATATGTAAAGTGAAATAAATAATTTTATGGATTTATTATAATTATGATATTATTTTCTAATTTTACAATGAATTTCCATCAAGTAAATGTAGATTCAATTAATTATTCCTTGTTTTCAAACGCCTTTGATTATTTTAAGCATTTCCTTCAAGTTTTGTTTATCTGAAATCTTCTTAATCAAAGAACACATACATAATTCAGCTCCTGATAAACTGCGCAAAAGATGAAGTTTAGTATCCCAATTCAGGATTAAGTAATGGGTAATAAATAATAATTCATTAAAAACTGCCTCCATTTGTAACAAACTTTATACATATATAAACTCTGAAATTTTATTACCGCCCTAAATATAAGCATATATATCTCCACGAATTTCCCAACTTTCCACGTTTTTTCTATATCTTATTAATCTTATATCCTCGAAACGTCAAGTTTATTGTTTCTTGCACTGATTTATATTCTATAACAGTACAGCTAATACCCTCACGTCGGTCGAGATATACTATAAACCTGGGGTGTTTTGGTAAACAAAGCATGACTAATTTTCGTTGTAGCAGACTGCATTTGTTTGTCTATATAAAACATTTACATCTAGAGAGGACATAGTTAAAAATATAAGACAGTTAATTAAAATTAACTTCACGGTTTGACTGATTCTAAACAATTTAGATCTGAGACTTGGAAATATAGACTTCCTCATTTATTATCTTTGAGAAGTGTGAGAAACTTCAAATCACTTACACGTGGTTCGTCAATACTCTTCTAAGCTGAGACTTAACAGAAATTCTACATCATGAAATTTATCTTCATTTGAGGATTACGTCTGACAAGAATAAAATTGTCGTTTATGTAGAAACAGCGTGAAAACTAAAATGCGGTAATTTAATATAAATTTTTTGGAAAGGTTGTAAAAGCTGAATGATCAAAAAGACAAGCTACAGTAGCTTATTTATTCTATATCATTAAGAAAGTTCCCCTTTATGTACCTAACATAAATGCACTTTAAATTGCTTTACTTAATATAGTCGGTGTACATTAACTCCCGTCCAAGTCAGGTAGTCCGTTAAGGACAAACATTAACTCCCGTCAAAAATTTCTTACCTGCTAATAACGAATTTGAAAACATATTTAACTCCCGTCTAAATAATTTTTCGACTACATAAAATGCAAACATTTATTCATTTTGTTAATAAAATATATTAGAATACTTATTAGAAACATATTTTATAAAATAGAACCTGTTTATTTTATTTTCCGAGTATTCCTTAATTTGCCCTGAAATAAATTTAAACGACTTTTCAACTTCTTTCTTCACAGTTCGTCTTTTCTTTGTTCTTGAAGACTGTTGATTTTCATGTACGTGTCTATTTGCATATCTTTTAAAGTCTTCAGAGATGCAATAATAGTAGTTGGGTGAGGGGTTCGGACGTATGCGTTAAACTTCGCGTGAAAAGATTCGCATATGTCTGTTGTGCGTGCTAATAAACATCTATATGGTAGGAGGAAAAGTAACGTTTTCGTCGATATACGTGTCTACCAGATAGTCAAAAAATTGTATTACTCGTGGGTCGTTCGGTAGTTCTGCTGCAAATTTTGTAGCAATTACATCCCCAACTTCTTCCGGCGATAGAAAGGATATGTCCGTAAATGTACATTTTCGGAGTAATAAAGTAATTAAGCGAAGGTGTTGTTATTTAACTTGGACGGGAGTTAATTCAGGGGATTAAGTACCACATGTGGCAAAAAGGTACATCAATTATTTGGACGGGAGTTGATGTGCGCCCAAATACTAATTTCTCTTAAAATTTTGTGGATCTCTCGACCATTTAAAAAGAGTTATTGACAGAAACGATATTAGGTAAAACAATTTAAACTGCAATTAGTAGGTATTTTTGTTAAACCGACAATTTATTATTGAATATGTTTTACGGATTCCCAACAACAAACTCAATGATTTCAAAGCATTTTCCAATGACAAGAAAATTAGAGAAACATTATCTTCTGAAATTTCAGTTTTATTTTCAAAATTGTGAGAAATCTTGAAAGTTGGTGTGAAACATAATTCCCAGGAGTTCTTATATAATATGCTATCAGACTTTTCCATTGCTTCAAAAAATTTCTGCTTGGGGTTGCAAACCAGTTGGGTTTTTAAAAATTCCTCTCACACAAATGGATTCTTGTAAAAAGAGACTGAATAGCGTGTGTTTTATAAAACCAAATCAAACTTCAGTCTTCTAAAAGTCATAAAATATGTTAGACCTTCGCAAAGATAAGATTTTCTATTCTGACAAAGAGTTTTGAAAAATCTGTTCGTTGAAAATAGATAGTTAATATTTCAAAAATAAAATTAAGTTAGAAATAAAACTGCTGGAAATTAAACACTTTTAAATAAATCAATTAGCAGTGCCAGTGCCAGAGATATACGTTCGACCAATATAGACTTTAGGGACAGAAATAGCTAAATGTAATTTATATAAAAAACAATTTAAATAATTCTGTTACTTTTTAACTCAAAAACGTTCAATGTATCGAAAACAAGTATTAATAACTGTGATTGACATTATGAGTTTTTAACTGTGGCGTAATAATCTAAATATAGATTTAATTTGTCTCAGTATTTTTAATACAATGTAAATTACTCAAAATTGAAACTATGGGTCTACATTTTGTTTCAAAGGATCCTCATCAGTCTCAATATTCATCGAAAAAAGAAGGTAATAAAATCCTTGTTCGTCTAATTATAAAGGATCACAGATCCCACATTTGGAACGCGTCCTACACAATAGGCACAGCGCACCGAAAGCCATATCCCACGACCGGTTTCGACCTATCGGCTTTTACAAGTTATATAATAAATATAAATTTGGAATCAACAGAAACAACTACTCCAAGGGCTAATACCCCTACCGGAATTGAATTACACAGTTGATTCCGAACGATTCTTAGATGAAGATAACAATCTAAAAGAGAAGATATTAAAATCCTTTTTCGTTTAATTATAAAGGATCACAGATCCCACATTTGGTGCGCAGTGCATACTGTGTAGGATGCGTTCCAAATGTAGGATCTGTGATCCTTTGTAATTAGACGAAAGATGATTTTAATACTTTCTTTTTTGGATTGTTATCTTCATCTAAGGATCCATCGGAATTAACAGTGTAGTTCAATGCCGGTAGGGGTATTAGCCCTCGGAGTAGTTGTTTTCCATATTTAGTCTCAATATTTACCGCTACTATTAGTTACACGGAGTAAATCGTGACATTAAACCAATGTATATGGAAATTATTCATGCAAAAGTGTGAAATTAGTTTCATGTTTCATTTAATGTAAAATGTCCGAAGAAGTATTCCAAGCTTGATGGATGTATGATGATGAGAACATATGGACATGACAGGAACCATAAAAAACGTGATCAATATTGTAACATATCCTGAAAGCGTCAGAAAGAACAAACTTGTTTCCTGTTGACACATAATTCGTTATTGATGTGATTCTGTGGAAAAAACTCCATTTCATATTCTGTAACTAACTGTGATATTAGATATGATAAGAAAACTAAAAACTTTATAAACCAACTTCTTCCCTGATTTGAACAAAAAGCAACGTTCTATTTGTAAAGTTTTCAAAAATTAAGGGGCATTATTCTTAAAAAACTCTACATTTTGTGACGAGTACACCACAGTAGTAATTTGAGAGGCGATTTTCTGTGTTTTCTATCACATATGCAACAAATGCATTGCACAAACAGTAAAAAGGTTTTAAATTAGAATTAGTTGAACGAAAACAGGAAACATTCGAAGAAGGGACATATTCTCAACATTAAACTACAACCTAAATGTATGCCATTTTAAAGCAACAACTGTTAATTCAACATACGTTGTACTAATGTTAACAGAATATTGGTTGTTTCTTAAAACACGGTATTTAAACAACCAGCCAAAAGGGCTCAAAAAACCATTACATATTTTGTATATGCCGTATTATGAAATCCGGCCAAGCATTCTTATTTCGCATCTTAGGAGTTATAAACTTATAACTGGTATAGACTCACTCGAAATTCCAAAGCTGTATTTTGGACGGTTTAAATTTTATGACTTTTTTCCCGAACCTTTGCAGAAAGTATAACCATAAAAAAATAAGTCGAATATCTTGCTTCCGACATAAATTACTTATATTTTTTTATCATTTTTGATTTCTTGAAGTAACTTTTCAGCAACATCATGGAATAAAAATTATTTTTTAATTTTTTCACATTTTCGCCCTCGATTCTGCTGAAAAGTTGTTTCTAAGCTAATTTGAGGTCATATAATTCACAAATGAAAAAATGTAGGTCATTCTGCAGGGCAAATTTCTTAAATGAAACCAAAAGTATATGGTCTTATTACTATTTTACAAAAATTTACATTTACTGGTTTGAGTAATTCGAATAATAATACATTGTCGGTTATTTCAACTATAAAATAAAAATTTGATATAATTATATATAATTTAATAAATTAATATTTAATTGATTCTATCGATACTTGGTTGAAATTCATATTAACTTATTAATTATTATAAATATGGGATCTGTGATCCTTGAATTTAGACGAAAAAGGATTTTAATGCCTTCTTTTTCTGAATATGTTAATTTATTAAATTTGTTAAATTTTAAACTTGTGTTTTTTATTCGTCAAAATTTATGAAACATTTACAAACTAAAATCATAACTTAATGCATATATGTTATTGGATTACAAATATTAAAACACAAGAAGTTAGAATTCCAGGTGAAACATTATCAGCTGCTTGACACAAAACTGCAAAAGTGTAAAATTTGTTGTTTCAACGAATTGCTTTTTCTCGATGTAAACCAGAAATGATGACTATTGCTTACAGCAGAAACAATTGAAGACAGCTTACTGTGTACAAAAACTACGGCCACCGAAGAGACAGACAAAGGAAAGTTAGTCTGTTTGTTGTCTCACCTACATTTTACGACGAATACTCTATTTTCAGCAAACAGTAAAGATGTTTCACATAGGATCTGTTTTAAAAATGGAACGACAAATGTAAAAGGAGGAGATATAAATTGTAATAGACGGAAGAGTATAACTTATGATAATATATGCAAAAGCATAAGCATAACACGTTCTAAACTAAGATTTAGTCATCTTGTTAAACAAATAATCACTATTTTTAATATAACTCTATTTAATCTAGGATAGTATTGTAAAATTCATCTTCTTTGAATGGGGTTAAATGAATATTAATCCCTTAGCTCCGCAGAGCTCGTTAATGCAATTAAAAATTATATAATCCATCAACCCCTAGCAATTCCAACACTGCGGCGTTTCGGTCATTTGTTGAGGGTTTTACAAGCTGACGACGAAATCCACAGAGGGATGGAGACATTAAACAATAATTTACAAACAAACGAACAAATCAGTAAAAGCCGAGATATTAATTGAATTTGGGAGAGTGGATAAAGAGTGACGATAACATTTTATTATTCTAATGAATTCAAAAGGTCTTAGAAACGTAAATACTTGTCAAACATAATCTGACACATACGGGGGTTGCTATTTATATTTTGAGCCTAATTATGAAAAGACAGTAATTTATTATAGAAACTGGCATTATTGTTTTTCGAAATATTCTCTAAGATGATACAATACACTTTTGCATGCGCTCGAACTAATTTTCGTAACATTCCGATTGAGGTACATCCAAAACTTGGTGTTTGAATGCATCAACCAACAGCTTCTTCAGGCGCCGAAGAACGTTGGCTACACAATTTGTTCTTGATATGCGGACCCATCAATTCGACGTTTTTGACAGTCAAATTGTCAAATTGGTGGTTGTTTCAGCCACACATCGGCTTGCACTGTCATGATGAAGAATGATCCATCGTTACTGCATCTTTTTTCGTATTTGACTAAGCACTTCTGGCAAACAAAGGGGTGTATACCATTCAGATCAAAATTCACCGTTCTACATTGTTCTAATGGCACGGTTGCCACATTTCCAGTTATTCCGAAGAAACAGGCAATCATTTGCTTCGAAGTGTTTCGCACACGAATCACTTTTGTCGGATTTAGCTCGTCTTGGAAGACACATACGGTGGATTGTTGCTTCGTTTTGGGCTCATACGTATAGATCCTGCGTAGATGTTATATACAGCTTTTATTTCTTAACCATTTTTGTGCACCAATTGACATGAGCATCTTTCGTTCCTGCGCGAACTGTGGCTACGATTTAATTCATTATACCAGCATTTCACAGTGGCCAAGAACGGGGCTTAATAGTTAAAAGTCGAAATAAGTCCTGTCTTGATAATCCACGTCGAAAGTCGTAAACAATCGTTGCACGAAATATTTCACGAGTTAATTCCATTTATCCGTTGAGACAAAATTTTCAAATTACTGCGAACAATACAAGTTGTGCTCAAAACGTTCCGAGTGAGGTTATGATTAAATAGGTCAAACTTTTAATTAGAAATGTCACATGGCGCTTGTAAACACTCAGTATTGCTAAGGATTAAAATATAAATAGCAGCCCTCGTACATAAATGCGTGAAAGCACGTAAATCAAATTTTGGTTAGTATTTCGAATTTATTAGGTCTATTCAGCACACCATAAGTAGTTTCGATATTTTAATATAATATCATATTATCGCCATCTACTCATACCTACTACTTACTGAAGTATTTCATTTGTTTGACAAGCGACACGACCATGTTTTACTGTTAGCAGTACGAAATTGTAGAGGGCGCTATACCAACAGTTACTTGATATTATACAACATGATTGTATGAAGCAACTTTGAGTTGTTCGCTGATTTATTCAGACTAAGCTCGAAATTGCTATACATATCTGATAAATTTCTAACCGAAAATTTCATGTTATTTATTTAAACTATAAGTGTTATTTAAATATCAGCTTCAAGAACAACGGTCCAACATCTATATAAAATAAAAATGGGTTGTTAACTGGTACTAATGGGTTTAAAGATATAATACTTATTAGGTATGCAAAGGATATGTCGTGAAAGAAAACACTGAGGAATTCAATCATTTCATGATGTAGACCTTATAAATCAAATTATCGCTTGACTATGGTAGCAGAGAAGATCAACAAGGACTGGACTATATTACACCCGTTATCCGCTGACGAACTGTCTGTTTATTGCATATCACGAAATATGATTTCCATTAAATCAAAGAAGAAAATATTCGGAATAACAATTTTATTAAAAACATAACGTATATAAGTAAAACAACTGCTCCATTGTATTTATATTTCACACTTTACTGATTGTTTTTAACTTAATCTGGTTCAGCTATACTTTGTATTGAGACTGGTAGATATACATGTAATCTAATGTATGTATCTTTAGATATTGACAACTACTACTAATTTATTCAATGTTAATGGTGGCAATATTCAAAGCAGCACCGCCTCCTTTGATGATATCTTTCGATAAATTTCATTTTGTAAAGCAAGACAAAATTAACAGATTGTGTCTTTGAAGTCAACTAATTAACAAACACACACGCCTAACGAATACATAGGATAATAATCGTGGTGTGAGACGATATACACAATATTTAACTTGATAGTTAATGATCCAATATCATGAAAGTAATGCTTCTAATAAGAAAATATACTTTAATTAATTTCCTTGCTTCATTAAGAGCGGTTATGTAACAGCAGATGTCATTATAGGAACGCCCTTTCTAAAGTTGGGTATCAAAATTAGATTTGTAGGGATCAAACTAACTTAAAAACTTAAAAGTTGATAAGAGAGGTAGTTATATTATATATTATCCCAATTTTGTGTAATTGTATTTTTACTATGGAATTGAAACTTATGCAACGGTATTGACATGACACTTTTGCATTAACTTCCCTGATTTAATTAAGGTAGGACAAAGTTTTCAAAATCTTCATTATGAGCACTCTAAAGGGAAACTAAATTAACCAAAAAGCTAAAACTTAATTAACTTTAGCACGAACCAGTAGCTTCTATTGAAATTTTAATTATCTTCACTAGTGACAGATGTTAATTGGGAAATTATTTTACTTTGTTCAACGATATTTTTGATTTAATTAGTTGCAAATCAATCAAATTTGAATATTGAAAATTGTAAAGCAATTAAATGAGCAATTATAATTGATGTTAATTGAGTGATTACTTTATTAGAAAATGTCTCAATTGTTTTACTGTAAGAAAAGAAGACTTCTGATATTGATTTCGATTAATGTTGGGAGAGTTTTTTGGTTTATTTCTGACGCACCTGAAGTCTATATAGGATGTAAATTACGATTTCTGTCAGACACAACCTGAGAAGCATCTGTAGCCACTACCTATTTTAAGTGAAAAAATTGTGTGTATCTCTTAAAGTATTTCAATTACTTTTGAAGACAACTGCCAACGTACGATTGAAAATTGTTATATTTTATCATAAATTAGTCTTAAAATTTTGGAAGGTTTACACTATTAATGATTAAGCCATACTTGCATGCAAGATTTGTACCTTCACTTTACAATATTAAAGATCGTGGAGTTCATTTTGATAATAAATTGTCATTTCTAGAACTTTTTGAATTAATAGGGTTTAAAGCCGTAAAAAAATTATCACGTGACTAGCTACACAATAGATTCAGTTTGACGAGTCTATAACCTTATTAGAAGAGGACCCTCCTGAACATTATTCAATTCCATAATAAGATGCAAATTTCTACAGATTCACTACGCTGTCTCTAAGTCCTTATATATTTATATATACAGAGTCATTCAAACTGAGTGGTACATTAGACGTTTTAGGGAAACTAAGCATGTTATATATTTGAAAATTTGGTACTAGAGGTTATTAAGGACGATCTATTTAACTAAAATAATTTCAACTGTGGGGCACTTCCGGTTGTACCGAAGTTGATGTCAACTTTCTTATTTTAAATGGAATGGTATATTTTTTACGATGAATTCGTATAAAACATGAAATTGTATGGTGACTTTGATAACCATAACCAACTTGTATGCCTACGATGAATAGTTTCTGAGATAATTTAATTTAATAAATTGAAGATATTTGCCGTTTTCACTTGGTGAAACATATTATATTTAAAATTAAAATAGAAATTAAAACACAACACTTGGAAATTTCACTTAATTTATTTTTAAGCCAATACGCATTTCGCCTTCTTAGGGCATCATCAGGGGTTTATACGGAGGGGGTTGTCATTAAATTCAATTTGGTCGTTTGCTAAATTTTTGTTACTCAATAATGATTTCTTAATTTCTAACACTTCATATTTGTCTAATACTAATCCGCCACATACACTTTTTAACAATTTCAAATCTATCGTATGGTTAATTGATTAAGGCTTTCGCGGCCAGTTGATGAACTGGTGTTGTCCTTCTTCGGATGTCCCAGGAAGTAATTCCACCAGTTTATCGTATGGTTATTTTCAATCAAATGTGTCGCTAAACCTGAACTATGTTTTTCATATTTGACATACTGTTTATGTTCTTTGAACAGAGCAACAATACTTCTTTCTGATTTACCTATGTATATCATATCACAATTTGAACATTTTATTTCATACACTCCAGTTTTTTGGATAAATAATTATTTACTGTTAATTTATTATTTGTTAATATTTTTCCAATTGTATTATTATTGAAATAAGCCGGATTAATATTGTTTGTCCTAAGTAATTTATCAATTTGTGAGCTCATATCACCATCCAAATCCCATATAATGGTGATATGATAATAATGATAATCATAATATATGAAATTATTTAATTTATTGGAAAAAAGATTGCACCGCAACCCAAACTATAAACAATCGTAATTTCTGTAAAAAATGACTTAGAACGTTGAAATTTTTTACTAGTTATAGCCAAGTCATAAGGCTAACGTCATGCCAAAACTAAGATTTATAATTATTATAGTCAGTCGATTCCTTTTTATCCTCTTTCGATCCATCTGGATATTTCCTACTGTTTTATTTGAAAAAATTTAAATAATTTTGGATCTTTATTAAATAAAGAATGGAAAATATCCAATGTGATACATCCAATATGATGTGTGATTTTTATTAGTTTGGGTTGCCATTCAATCTTCTTTCCAATAAATTAAACTATCTCAGAAACTATTAATCGTAGGCATACAGGCATACAAGTTGGTTGTGGTTATTAATGTCACCTTAAAATTTTATGTTTCATACGAATTCATCCTATCGTAAAAAATAAATTATTCAATCTAAAATAAAAAAGTTGACATCAACTTCCGGTATAACCGGAAGTGCTCGACAGTTGGAATTATTTTAATTAAATAGATAATTCTTGGTAACCCCTATTCCCAATTTTCAAGTCTATAACATGCTTAGTTTCCTTAAAACGTCAAATGTACCACTCAGTTTGAATGGCCCTGTGTATATATATAATAGCTAATACAAAATAAATTTTGAAAACACTAATTTTGGAAATTGTTTTTGTTATAGGCTACATATCACTGAGCGAATGGTGCAGTTCCTTGGAAGCTGCAACAGGGCTCGGACTTCCCTGGAGAATGTTGAAGGACAAATTGGTTGTAACTGACCCAGAAATAAACAAAGTTCAATACGAAACTACCTTCGATAAAATCGTGGGCACCGATATTACAGTAAGTTTGTTTCCTGCTGGATTGAATTTATTCATAACGTTCATGACCGATAAATTTTATTTATCATTTACTAATCGAATTGTTGAACTGGTTGTTGGTCTTGCAAACTTGAATCTTTTTACCTTGTAATGAGTAGAGTTTGGAAAATATGCATTTATAAATCGTGAAATAGGCATGCAAATATGCACCAAAAAATAGTAAAATATGCACTTTTATATGCAAAATAAATTTCCGATTTGATTACTCATTTATTATTTATTGTTACATTATTAACAAAAAATACAATACATGCAATATACTACACTAAATTACAAATGTTTTCCTGCAGGAAAACAATAAGTCATTAAATATATCTCCAACTTTACTAAATTAAAATTGTCTTTTTTCGGTGAAGATCGATTTGTATGCGGAAAATGATCTTTCTACGTCACATGAAGTGATAGGGGCAAATTTAAAACAGTTTCTATTGTTTATACTTCCAACATAATTGTCAATACTGGTATCATTAGCATTACTTTTAATTATATTATTTATATTTTGTAGTAATCCGTATCCTTTGTTTTTGTCTATAATATTAGAATTTTTTTCCTTTATTTTATTGGCTTTAGAATTACTAATGTCATCGTGTCTACTATGCTAATATTTTCATTGAGAGAAAGTCCCTGTGTTACTAAGGCAGTTATTGCCTCCGAAATTTTACCATAATTTGAATTAATAAATTGTAATTTTTTTTTGACCGTTTCCTTTTTAAAAAAAATATCAACAATTTTTTTTATTGCTGCTGCACTTTCAACGTCAAATTCAGTAATTACACTTTTAATACCCTCATAATTTTCCGCCAAAAAACTAACACATTTTAGCCACGTCTCCCATCTCGTTAGAAATGGCTCTGACATTGACGGTAATCTCTCTTTCTAAACTTGAACCCTTAGAGGCGCTTTAATAAATACTTCTTTAACAGTTGTTACTAAGCTATTGACCAACCTGTATTCATTTGCTGAAAAACTTTCCTAAACTTATTTTGCATATAATTTTTTTTATTCTTATCAAAATATGCATTCATGCACTCATTTTATGCTGAAAATTTTCCAAAAACACTAACATATGCAATAATTTATTTTGCATATTCACTTATTCATTATTACCAAAATATGCACATATAATCCAAGCTCTAGTAATAAGAAACAAAAGTCGTGGACAAATAAATTAAAAAATTGATTTTATTAATACAAAAAGCCGGTCACCAAGGTAAATTCATCACAAACAATAAACTAATTTTAAGGTTTTTCACATCATAAAAGCAATATTATAACTACCCATAACCAACCACCTTTATAAATATCAATTCCAATGTTAAGCACTCACATTCTTTGAGAATGACGTAAAAGTCGAAACAGCTGTCAGACAAATAATAATAAAATTTGTGAAACTTTACCAAGTGTTCGTTTTTTTAATTTTAAATTGATTTTATAATATATTTTACTAACAAAGCAGTTCAATTGTTGTTTTTTATCACTGCATAAGCGAAAGTAAGATAAAATCGCGAATGAAATGTAAAAAGAATTTAAATAGACATTTTTATTTTCTATTTTTAAATTAAAAAGAAAAAAGAATTGTATCTAGTAAGTTGTCAAAAACAAGCAAAAATGATACGTTCAACTTCTGTCCTGTCTAAAACAGATTCTATTTCTTATTTTTCCGGATATTTGACGCATTTCGAAACGAAATAACCATTTAAATTCTAAAAGATGTTAAAATTTCAGACTGTTCAAGGGGCCAGCAAGGTCGTCGAAACTTTATATCGAAATAAAAGCAGCCTTGAAACCATATTCAGGATTATTGACAAGGATAATTCAGGTAAGAAGCAATTTATCAAAAAGTTTCTCACAACTTCGAATGTTTACTGGCGAGTTTGCGGAACCGTAGTCCCCGCACATGTGATGGAACAATCCGCAGGGATGTTATTATATGTACAGTGTACATATTTATATAGGATGAAGTCGAATATATTGAGAAAAGTTTATGTATGTACAACGTACATTCTCAAGTACAAGATGTAGCATCAAATTTACTCAAACAGTTCTAATTCTATATAAATAAAACACTATTGTAATTTCCACTGATTTTATTAGTTACCTGACATATGTTTCGCCACTTTGTAGCTTCTTCAGAAATTTTAAATACACTCAAGCTATTGATTCTTCTCTATTTATATTTATAAGTTAGTTTACAACGATTTGTTAGGGGGTAAATTCAGTAGAGGGGAGTTGTTAAGATTTACTTGTTCATTAAGTAGTATGCTTTTATTTTTGTATTTATTGACTTCCATTGCCTCAAGTAAATTTAATTTAAGACTTTTACTTTCTGTGTGTATAATTTGAATATTTTCTTCTATTAAATGAGTTGCATAATTCGAATCATTTTTTTGATTTTTAAATGAATTGACGTGTTCTTTAATGCGTTCGCCAAATGCTCTCCCTGTCTGTCCTATATAAAATTTCTAACAGGTTCCGCACGTTAATTTATCTTTGTTATTTTTGATATGTTTGCTAAGTGTGTTGTTAGAATTGAATGCTATACTTGTATTATTTTTATTCAAAAATCTCTTAATTTTTAATGAAGGTTGTCCAAAATACGTTATTGTTTTAAATTTATTTTTATTATCTTTATTTGTTGGGAAAACAGTATTTAAAACTATTTTAAATGAAATTTTATTTAGTAATTCGTTAATAATGTTTAAATTGTAGTTCTAGTTCTATTTAATGAGGAACTTCTCCGTGGTGGTTATATGTTGTAAATTTTAAAGGAGGTACATTTACTTTTTATTCAAAACTTTATTGAAATTCCCAGATGTATATCGCGATTTCGGTCTCATTAGATCTCATCAATATACCTTCGTGTCAATCAATAAATTACTGACCAAACCGGTACCGTTTTGTGAAAGGAAGTTCATTTAATATGGTATTAAATGCAGTATGTCGCCGTCTACTGTGGTATTTCGATATCTATGGTGTGCGAATAAGATCGAAATCGCGATCCACATCTGATAATTTCTATAAATACTTGACCAGGAACTAAATGGTCTTTAATTGTTAAATGTTAATCATGATGCAGTTGATGAATTATGAAACATTCTTAATAATTTAGAAAAGAAATTCAGAAACAGTTTTATTGTTCCTCTTATATATGTTGGTATGGCAAGTATGACGTGTACTCTTGAGATGTAAGACATCGAAACATATGTAGAGGAATAATAAAACACTTTGTTAAACATAAAAATATGAATTCCTTTTGTTTTCATAATTAAATGTTCTTTATTAATTTGATTTACATACCTAACACGTAATATAAGGTGCGTCGTGGATTCAGTTGGCCAAATAGACATCTTTATAAGACCAAGTCAAACATACGAAATACCAAAGTTAAGAGTAAATATCAATAGATATCGCGTACTACCCTTAATACAATTCTAAAACTATGGCTTTAGGTTAAAAATAGGTAGGTACATAAACGTGTAAATTCGGTATGGAATGCAAAGAATAAACTGAAATATCAAAAAGGAAGATGTGGAATCGTTTAAAGTCCACAAAAACTAACAAAAAATGAATACATTATTCGAATGTGGGATATGGAATCTAATTTCTATCCACTAACAATTTCAACAGATTTGAGTTTAGAAAGGATCTCTATTTGAAGAGTTCATTAAATTTACTTAATTTTTGTGTGTGTCAATACATTTATAAACGCCTAGAAGGAAAAGATTATCAACACTAACAACAACAATAAATTTAAACCGCTAGGATGTATTTCGTATTTTTTTTAAGGAATGTAGAGTTATAGTGCTTTGTTTGATTCAGTTCCACAAAACTCCAATACATTTTCTTGCAGCTTCAATAATAATTTTCTCTCTCTCTCCAAATTGATACTGACAAAATTTATCAAATTCCTAAAGCAATAGTACGGTCGGGTCTTTCTGAGCAATTTTCTTATTCAACTTATTGGATATTATAGAATTGCGAAGCACTGTTCATAAGTGAGCATTGATACGCACGTCATAAGCTCCGTCCGACACGGCATTTATTTCCTTATCACATTCCATTAGGAAAACACTGGGAATAACTTCACAATCTTTATTCTTCAAACTTCCTGACAATATCGTTTTTACTGTTTGGCCATCATCAAAATCTATCGATATCGTGCAGAAGTTTATCTTTAGCCATGCCGCGCAACATTAATCTCATGATAAATATAGATATACATATGGAATCAACAGTAACAACTACTCCGAGGGCTAATACCCCTACCGGCATTGAACTACACTTTTGATTCCCAACGATTATTAGACGAAGATATAACATATTCAAAAAAAGAAGGCATTAAAATCCCACCTGATGAGACTCGATAGGTCGAAACCGGTCGTGGGATCTGGCTTTCAGTACGCTGTGCCTACTGTGTAGGACGCGTTCGAAATGTGGAATCTGTGATCCTTAAAATTTAGACGAAAAAGGATTTTAATGCCTTCATTTTTTAATATGTTATATCTTCGTCTTGGAATCCATCGGAATCAACAGTGTAATTCAATTCCGGTAGGGGTATTAGCCCTCAGAGTAGTTGTTTCTGTTGATTCCATATATATATTTATATTTATCGTGTAACCTGTAAAGGCCTTCCTGTCAGCACCCACCTGATGAGACCCGATAGATGGAAACCGGTCGTGGGATATGACTTTCGGTACGCTGTGCCTACTGTGTAGGACGTGTTCGAAATGTGGAATCTGTGATCCTTATAATTTAGACGAATGAGGATTTTCATGCCTTCTCTTTTTTAATATATTAATCTCATGCTAAAATGTTATTATTAACGTTCTAAAAGAAGTATAAAATCAAAGTAGCATTAATTAAATTACTATGGATTTGTTTTGTCTATCGTGAATAATTGTCGCGTCTACCTAATTTTATTCCAATAAATCAGCTTAATATAACCACATAATTCCCACAATAATGCTCTGATATATTCCGAATCGCTTCCTAGACAACAATTCGAGAATGAGAAACTACCACGCGTCCATTGTAAATTTTCCGAAAGGAGCCTGTACTATTATTCTTGTCTAACGCATAAATCTGCAGATTAGCCCATAAACGGCCATTTACATGTGTTTAGAAGCAGTAAATGTGTCCGACATAGTTGGAAACATTCATATAATTGACATACGTACCACGTCCGCCGTTACATTTCCACCCTCGAAACTCTGTTTATATCATTTCGAGTTTAACTTTTAAAGTGGCTCTATTGTGGTGAGGAACTCGGTGAATTGCAAAAGTTGGTCGGCTTGACATATCAAAATTACTGCGTCCCAATTCATAAACTTTTAACAAAAGTAAACTTTATGCAATGGGAAATTTAGCTTTATGTGCTTAAAGAGACGTTAGGCTACCGAACTACCCAAGAAAATACGTCGGAGTTGTGTATCTTTGAAATAAAGAAAGCGCAATGCAAACAGAACTGTTTACCTTTGACTTAGGTATTATGTGTCCCAATTGTGTAATATCATACACATCAGATCAGATTTTATATTTGCTGTTCAAGCAGATTGAGAATGTAACAAGTATTTGAGTTTTGCCCAAAGATCTGTTCTTTAGAATGTAGGTATGCATATTTTCACGCGCCAAAGACTTTTCCATCAATTTTATATTCTCTGGACAACTTTATTTTCCTTAAAATGACAACGTGTTCTTTATTTCTGGCTTAAACATACTTTCTCGTTTGTCCAATAGATCTTAATCACCAACGTTTAAATTGTTTTCTTCATAATCCGCGATTTAAAAAAAAATACAATGGAACAACGATTCTACTAATATTATAAGAAATTTCCGGGATAATAGGCCGTGGTCGGTAGGATTTCGTTCCTGACGTTTCGCCAGCAGCTGCAGCAGGCATTCTCAAAGGTTGAAGACGCAGGCCGTGAAAGCCTACATTTAATGATTCTACCCTTTGAAAATAACAAAAAAAACAAACATTTACTACACCATTTCGGCAGCTAACTTTTAGAGAAGTAAAAAAATAAGTTTATGGTTGCAATAAATGACTATTACTACCTATACGGCGACTGTAAATTATGAGGAATTTAATCTCCTTCGGGATGGAATAGTCTTGTAGGAGTTTTTCCATTATTCTAATGTAAATGCAGATAACATTATTTTTTATTTTCTTTTAAATCATCAGCATTATACATTCCAGTTTTCTACTTCGCTGTTCTCTTGTATAAATATTTGTAGGCTGTTCTTTGTGAGATTTACATATTTTTCCTTTTTCTACCGAGTGCCTTATCTCTGGCATTTGCTTCATTAGTTGCCCCTATTTATGCATGAAGGGTAATGCGTTCAGATTCTAGATAGACAAATAACAAAGCAGTTTGACGTATTAAATTTAAGGCATTCTATGTTTACCCTTTATCACAACCAAAACTTAATGTCTAGGGTAAAATGAAGACGACGGCTTTGCATTCGTAATTTACACAAGTTAACAACATTTCTGATGTTAACACAAACTGAAATGCATGCTGAAAATACCGTTGGTAAAATCATGACATATTTTTACAAATAAGGACACATTAGGACGTGGTGGAAATTTTCTGAATGTGACCTTTTTGTGTTCTTATTTGTTCATATGTTATTTGTTACAATTTAAGAAAGGTATACACTAATAACGTCATTTTAGTATTACAATGACTGTTAGCAGTTCTTCATTCTCATTCACGCTAGAACATAAACAACCAAATAGAAAGGGAGCTCTATATCTGTTTCAAACCGGAAAGGGTAAATCTGCCTAACACTGCAGTGCAAAGCCGGAGGGTAGAGCGTAAGGCCCTCTTCAGCCTCTTCGCAGGAATCGTGGGAATGGGTGGGTGGTGTCGTTAGGGAGAGAAAGATGAGACGGACGAAGACAGAAGAGAAGTGAAAGATTATTCCTGGAATATTGCTTTACTGTCCCAGTATTTGCGTAAATGATTCAAGGAAACCACAGAAAACTTGGACCAAAGCAGCCGGACCCGGGTTCGAACCGGTGACCTTCTGAATGTTAACCAATAATCTAGAGCACTAGACCTCGTCTTCTGTCTATGAGAATCGGAATATGTTTTTAGAACCACTAATGGAGATGCGCCCATGCGCTTTACGTAATGTTTCAGTTAGGGTGCTTCAAACGAATGTCTTATTGTATCGAGCTTTTCGAGACACAGGTCAGCATGGTTAAGCAAATTAGGTCGAGATATATAATTTCTGAGGTGGTTCTAGCCTTAGAATTGTCTCACCATGGCAGAACTTTCATATTTCATACACTCAAACAATACAAATGTATGTCTTTTTGTGAGTATTAGTAAGTGATGAAAACGTAAAAACGGTTAAAATACTAGTCATTTCCTAAGTAAATTTTCCCGTTAAATTAGATTCTGGCTACAGAGTTGATTTTGCACATGAATATTTTGAAAACCTAAACCCTAAAATCCAAATAATGCTAATTGGGCTTAATCTTAAAACTAAACGTACGTTAAAAGTAAAATTGGCATTGTTTGGATTTTGGGATTAATACATTTCATTTGAATTTTAAGGTTAGATAACCTCAAAATAAAATAATAATAAGGATTTTGATTCCTTCTTGTTTGGATATCTTTCGTATCTTCGTCTAAGAATCCTCCCGAATCAGTAGCGTAATTCAATGCCGGAGCAGTTGTTTCTGTTGATTCCATATTTAGATTTATTATATAGACTGTAAAAGCCTTTCTGCAAGCGCCTACCTGATGAGACCCAATAGGTCGAAACCGGTTGTGGGATATAGCTTTCTGTTCGCTGTGTCTACTTAGTAGGACGCGTTCCAAATGTGGGACCTTTGATCTTAATATTTAGACGAATAAGGATTTTAATTCCTTCTTTTTTGGATATCCCAAAATCCGGATTTGTTAAAGAAATTTCGAGTCCAGACTCGAAATGAGATATCTGGTCTTATTTTCCTGACCCACGTTGACCTGTGATTATTAGGGATCCAAACAATTAGGATTCCACACTATAATAGTACATGTACTTCGCAGGAGAAAAGCTGGTTTCTATCATTGCTACCTTCTATTTCTAATTTGTTTGAACTGCGTAAACAAATATTCTTTCTTAAAAATTTTACATCTAAATACCACGCCATCGAGGAAAAGAAGACTTATTTTTAAATCGCGTCGGAAATACTTTCCTTCACTCTCTCTTTTTGCTTCTTCTTACAGTTAGATGCAGGCAAAGTAAATAATTCAGCGTAAGAGGATTTGTGTCAACAATGGCGGCACCACCTGGACGTAATTCAACACAATAAGGCCACTTTCATGTTTTGCCTTGGTTAGGAATAGAGATACGTCTTTTACGTGCAAGGGGAACTTTTCGATATACCTACCCTACCTACCTATAAAATGAGGGAAAATGTCAAGGTTGATAGAAAGTAAAACATCAAATCCTCGGGGTTTTTACTCAAAATCGATAATGGAATTGTACCCAAATTCATTTTTAACGTTTTTCAATATTAATTCAAGGCAAACGTAAAAGTTAATGGCATAATTATTTACAGATTTTGCAGTAGTTGTACGAGGGTAAATCAAATATAAACGGTAATTTTACAATTTAGCTTAGCACTTAATTCCGATCTAGAGGATTCGATACTCGAGTGTTGTTTGGTTTATGAGGAGGGGGAACCGGCTTAGGTAGCAGCTGCGCTCGGTTCTGTCGGCAGTACAGCCATGACTGAACGCAAGGTAACTTCGTCTGTTGCACAACGCAACGCATCATCATAAAGTTTTTAACCGATGAAGGCGATGAAACATCGGAAATTTTCACTCGTGTGAAGGAACAGTTTTCCAGAGATGAGCGAGAACATGTCGAAAATGAAAGTCATGATCGACGCCCAAGAATAAGTCTCACAAATTACAACAACCGTGCTGTTTGAAAGCTTGTTGATTGTTGAAGGTGATCACCATCAGCCGGTTAACTATTGAACAAATCTCATTTGAAGTCGTTATCAGCTATGGTAGTGTGGGAGTGTACAATCCATCATCACTGATGAACTTGGCTTTAGGCTTTAGAAAAATTAATGTTCGCTGGGTTCCAAGGTTCCGAAAATTAAAAACAGGTCACTCCGACCTAACCAGTGAAAGACTCCTGAATCGATTTCGACAACAAGGGGAGGTATTTTTGAAGCGTATCGTTAGTTGTGATGAGCGGTGGGTTAACCACTACACTCTCGAATCAAAAATGGCGAGTAAGAAGTGGCAAAGAAAGGATGAAGGCTGCCCTGTCCCTGTCAAAGTCAAAACTCGTTCTTCACGATCAACGAACAGTGAGTAAGCCGCATGGCTTACTATTCTGAGTGTTTACAGTCGACAAAAATCGCGTATCGAATCAAACGACGTGGTATTCCCCGTTTCATTTCGAGACGTCATCCTCATTCATGACAACGCCCGGCTACCAGGCCACACACCGCAGTTTTGACAACGTATAAATTGGAAGAAATGGGTTGGGATTATTTTTTGTTCGCGCTCTAAAGAATCACTTGGAGGCAAGAGATTTGAAAGCAATGAAGAAGTAGAGGAGTATGTGCGCAATTGGGCAATTGGCTGACAACTTGCACTCAAAATTTTTATGAAGAAGGAATATTCACGCTTCCAAATCGGTGCCGGTGGCAAAAGTGTGTATAGCACGGACGTGACCTAATTTGAAAATTGTTAAATGTTTAGTTTGTGCGTACCATTAATCAATAAATTTATTTTACAAAATTACCGTTTATATTTGATTTACCCTCGTACTAACCGAAATTATAGTGTCATCGCCACAGGATCGTCAGTCAGCAGTAAAACTAATTGGACACTAACTTCCATTCCTTCCTATCATAAGCCGTTTTTCGCATTTCCATAAAACTAGAACATCTTACGGTACATACCTAACTAATTACGGGCAGTAATCTAATTTAGACCTTAATTTGCCCCTCTTTACTGCTATTTCATCTCTCACTAACCCTTCTTATCTCAAAAGGTGTCCTGTATAAAATTAATGGGGCTAAATGGGTAATGCATTTCAATTTGTTACACCAAAACGATTGTTCTTATAGGCGTGCGTATTGGGAAAGATATTGATCTATTTTATTTAATATCTCCGTATTTTTATTTACAACTAAATAATTGCGTCCGTTTTTCAATAACAACCAACGATATTGGTACCTTATGGAATTAAAAAAACTTAATGGTTAATTATACCAACTGTATTGAAATTAATACTAATACTAAATTGGTTGAATACATATGTCATTCATGTGTCAAAATTGGGAATGAAAACTATCGATTAATATCCTTCCTTTGATATCAAAATTATCAGTTTAAAATCAAATATAGAATGCATTCATGGCATCGACATGGTGAAAACATTAAAAACACCGAAGTTTACGTTACTGAAGACCCAAAACAATTGCGATGTTTCTATCATCACGAGAAATGCTTTGTAAGCAGAGAAGTTCCTGAAGGAGAAATATACAGAGAATCGGATTCTACCACAATTTTGGAAAAATTTTCTGAGAAAACTTTCGCCATTAGACGAAAGTTAGTCCACAATTTGCACAGTGACTCGTTCTGGATTCAGAGGTTGACAAACCGTTTAAACGACAGTGATAATTCACTTCACTTAACCAAGAAGCCTCTACTTCTAAGGGCAGAGGACTATTTGCCCATTATTCTATATAAACCAAAAACCATACACATCAATTGTATTTTAGTTTCTTTTTTGAAAACATTCACTTTGATCTTCTGGGGAAGTCTCGTGGTATTATGTTACGTGATTCTTTTCTTTATAATCAATATCGTAAGAGATATTACAATTATATTGAAGCTGATTTTGCCAAACTTCATAGATTCGGAGGACTCCCATGCAATCAATTTAAATATTACTGAAGACAGATCACAGAAGGATACAATTGCTTTGCAAAATGATACATATAGTGTCCAGGAATGATCGAAACAAAAAATATATGATATTATAAAATATACACTTTATACTTATATAAAGTTTTTGTTTCTAATTTTGTAGCTGATTGTGTAAAAATATTAAATAATTCATATCAATGTGTTTTCTATTGAACAATTTTTGTTTAAAACCACCTCAAATCAGAAATAAATAAAATATTAATTCCTTGACTTCTGTAGATAACATTTCTTTTATTTTAAGTAAATATACATTAAAATTTACTGTCTCGTTTGTGTCATTTGAAACTAGTAACTAGTGAATCATCAGAAACAATAGATCTTACCTATAGAGCATTTGTATAAAGATATATTGTGACCGATTTTGTCGTAACTTTTCTAAATAATCTGATTTGCGCGTATGAAACAGTTAAACAATTATTTATATTTGTATATTGTTACATTGCACTTTGGAGTTCCAGTCCAAAGGAATATAATATTTCTACCACTTTCTACACTTATAGGGGAAAAATCACTCAATCTAGTAGAAGTTCAATTATTGAACGTTATTATTTTATAAATACGAGGCATATTTTTTAAGTAAGTATCGCTTTGAAATTAATAAAAAGCATGCAAAGATATCTTAATATTCTATTTTTACATGAATGCCTGTACCTTAATCTACTTTTCTACATAATTTCCTTCAATATTGAGGCACTTGTCATAACGTTTAACCAGTGACCAGTTTTTGAATACCCTTCTCATAGAACTGTTAACCGCTACATCACCACTGTTTTGGCTTCGTCATCGTTTTAAAGACGCTGACCGCCTAAATGGTAGTCACTGAGCGCCAGATCAGGGCTGTACGGAGGATGATCTAGAGTTTCACAGTGAAAAGATGTGATGAGATCTGTTCGTCCACTTTCCGCACCAAATCTTCATTAACGTCCGAAGGATGCCCACTTCGTTGTTCATCATGCACATTTGTGCGGCCATCTTTAAATGCTCTCACCCACTTCCTTACCATTCCATCACTCATAATGTTTTGTCTGTAAACTGTACAGATCTTACGATGAATATCAATCGGTTTTAGTCCTTTAGCACAAAATTTTCGATTGATTTGGTAACTTGACGAGAGGGTAGCTTTATGATTTTCCAGTGAAATATTTATTTGGCCTGATATAAGATCGACGGTACATCTGAAAACTATTACTGAAGTATTTCAATAAAATATAGCCTTCAAAAGATTCAGGAACGACTTTTTAATAACATGACGTAATCTCCGTGCTTTCGGAATTTGAAGTATTCGTGCCTCTTATCTAGGAAGGTATTCAATATTAAAGACATCAAAAAGTTGAAAAACGTGTACGAAACAATAATGTTAAAAATCCCTTTTAAGAATAAATAGAACGTTTAAAACATTGAAAAGATACACCTACATAGGTCGATCAGGTAGATGGTTTAAAGTTAGAATAAAAGAACATAAAAAATTAAATGATGTTGGTCTTCGCGGCCGGAGTCAATATGGAGGCTTGAGGCCATGGTCTAGTTTGACTAATTCTACCAGACGTTTCGTTATCAGATGTAGATGACATCCTCAATGGCTTGCTGTCGGATGCGTTCATATGTAGATTTGGCCACAATAGACCATGACCATCGAATACGAAAGCTTCAAACCTCCGAACATAACAAAAACATTTCAAAAACAGTAACTGAAACTCACCTTATGCAAATAACCCAATGCCTAGCTCAGGTAGTTTTAATGCTAATTTTAGAATATTACACATTCCAAGGAATTAAAAATTAAATTAGTTAGAAACACTTAAATTTAATAAATTAAGAAATCAGTATTAGTTTTAAAAATTAGTTTTTTTTTATTTGAGGTTAGGATACCTATCTCAAAGCTCACACCTGATGTGGCAATTTTGAGACCAAATTTGGACCTAGTGTTGAAAACTACGACGGAAATAGCATCTCTGTAGTATTAGCTTCCTGATCCACGTTGACCTGTGTTATTGCGGTACAAATATAATAACAACATAGAGGCAATTGCTGCCATCTAATGGATTTTAGCCGCTACAGAAGATATCAAACTGGACAAGGCCTCACAGAGGTATTTAAACTTGTCCAGCTAAATCAACAACGCAGCCTACATACGTCATAGGCACGCTGATGAGCGTCCAACAAGAGCGAAATCGCGATCCGTGTCTGGCAGTTTCGATAAATTTCTGACCACAAGCATAATAATTGTTAATCTTACTTAAACTTTATTATTTATAAAGACCTGTTTATTAAGTGCTTATTTCTGCTATTGTTGATGTAATGTAATTTTTTAACAGGATATATAAGTTTGGAGGAGTTCTCGGATGCTTGTAACCTGATAAAAGAGCACATGCCTGATCCAGTGACTCAGGAGCAGCTATTGGAAATTTGTAGATTAATGGATATGAACAATGATGGACTTGTGGATTTGAACGAATTTCTAGAAACGTTCAGAATGGTCGATCCGGAGCAGCAGGGTAACGACCAAAAATCAATGAAAGGAGACGATACTTTCGAATAATATTTGCTGGACACTATTTCTCTTGCTTACTGTATGTATATTATTAATATGGGAACAATTATTTATAATAGACTTGCTCAAAACTTAATGTGTACGTTCAGTGTGCCCAATCTAGTCGTTCGATTTTCTATTTGATGTAGCACATTTCTTTAAGGAACTGACAGAAATTACTGTTATCTATATGAAGGAATATTTAAAAAGAAATAATTACATTACACAAAATCGGATGATTATTGTACAAATTTAGAACAAAAAAATTTTTTAAAAACATTTGTCTGTTGAATATCTAACAACTGTACTTAAAATTTTTATTTGTCTGGTGATTATATCCGAATTATAAGTTTAATATTTAAATGCTTTTATCATTAAAAAGTTCATACTTTGAAAAAGGTTTTAAAGTAGTAGGGCTATTTTGAAATTTAAAATGACAAAGCAGTAATAAAAAAGATGTAAAAATGTTGTAAAAAATTAGCTACAGAATATTTCTCAATACAGAGGCAAATGGTGATTAATTTAGCTGCTCTTTTTTAAAAAATCATTACCATGAAAACCCAATTAAAAGAAATTAGATTTTCGCGCGGATAGAACAGCTGGGACATTTAGTCATTTAGGTGACTTAAAATTTTTGCGAGAGTAAAACAAAATGCTTTTTTGATTTTTCAGCGAAAATATTTGTTTTCTATAGTGTCAGGAATTTAGGGAGATAAGAAGGTTGATTGATCCGATACGTTCAACGATCCATTAAAAAAAAAACATTATTGAATTACTTCACTAAAATGTACCTATATATTTAAAAAATCAAGAAGTTCTTTTTAATAATATGAGAGGATCTTTATGCTTTCAGAATTTAAAGTATTCACGCTTCTTATCAAGAAATGTATTCAATATTTAATGATATCAAAAATCCAAGAACGTATAAGATGAAGCACCACCTACTATTGATGGTAGAAGCTAACACTTATTGAAACTTATTCATAATGTAATAAATTGTAAAATAACCACAATGTTTCAAAAAAAAAATTGAATCACTACAATTATTTCACCACACAGTGGCTTCATCAGGTGATGAATTAACCACCATTAAGTGATTTCTTGAAACTTCGTGGTTACTGTTCATAATTATCATATTCTCATTATGTTCACTATTAATTTATGATAATTTTCTAGTTGTGATTTTCTTACAATTTCTAAATCAAACTGAATTCTCTGATTATATTCTTTCAACACCCTTTGCCAATTTGATTTTATAGATTCGATTATTTCGGTAAATAACAAAACAGTCAGTTCCTTAAAATCTAATTAATTCTTGTGTATAATAAGAGACGTATATATTTCTTCATAATGGTGTGTCAATTATCTTATTCTCTAGTCGTGCAAATACATATTTCTGTTATACAATTGTACGTAGTAATTTAAATGTATAAACAATAGAGTTATTGTAAATTAATTAATTTAGTTACGCTTCAGTCCCCGACTAATAGAAAATACCTGTTCTTCTCCCTTGATTTAATCACCTACATCGTTTTTCCATAGTTTTTTTTTATAACAAAGTAAATTTAAATTTAAATATATAAAAATGAAGTGTTAGTTAGAAAACAGGAACAAATTAAAAATATTTGAAAATATATTACTACCAACATTTCATATTTAAGTAAAACTTACAATAATTATCATTTTATTATTTCTTCTTGTAAATTAGATAAATAAGTGATTTTTATTGTTATGTTTTACAGTTATTTACCAACTGGAATAAAACTACAAACTGAGCAAAATCGTTAACTTAAACGTTAAGGAGGTTAACGTATAGAAAAATAACCATGAGATTTCAATGTAACTCTGAAAATAACAAGACATTTATGTTTAAAATTCCTTGCAAAATTGGAGGGTCAGTAGGGACCGTAAAAAATATTTAGTAGATTGCAGAAAAATTTAGTACAGATCAATTTCCTTTTTAAATATTTTATGAATTTACCATGAATGCACAATTTCGAGACATTACAGAATTTTTCAAAGTCATCTGTAAAATTTGAGCATACATTCTTTACTCATTTACAAATAAAATACATGTAAATTTTCAAAATGTTTAAGAGCCGTTTTTTATAATTAAAAATGATATGTACAAATGAAAAAAAGTGGACATATGTATCATAATCGAAAAATAAACGGTACTACAAAATATTTTCAGCTATAAGCAATGTTGTTCTAACAACCTACGAATTTTTTACTCAGGCGCATTTTCCGCACTGTATGTCCTGCATTCTATATTGTCAACCTCCTTAAAGGAGAACTTAATATAATTGTATCAAACACACTTTATTCTTCTTTACCAACATTTACATTTTTTCAGAATCCTTTCAAATTCTTGAGAAACTCTTGTCGGTTGCTACTATTTCGTTTAAATTTACATCATATTTAAATTCAATTTTCAAATACAGGTTTAACACAGCTTTACAGAAACGCCGAACGCCGTCAGTAGTTCATTTACGTTATTTTGTTTGTATTTCCTGAAAAATATTTACTTTGTAGTAAATAATTCAAAATTATAAGTGTAGATACTATTTTATATACACAGTGACGACCATTGATAATATAATAAAACAGTTAAGAATGAGTTGTTATCATAATTTTTTAATTAATTTTACAGTGAATATGTAGTTTCTTCTGGTTTAGTAAAAAGAATCACAATTATCACGTGTAGCAGTATTCTACCAACAGATTCAATATTAATTCTTATTGCTCATTATGTTGCAAAAATTCACTTTTTATAACCCGGGATACCAAAGAAAAGCGTACGGAGTTCACTAATCTTCTTTAAAGTCATACGTATTCACGCTCAATTTCACTAATAAGACAGGGTTCATACATAAGGTAACTGTGAAAGGTTATGGATGTAACAGACCAGCTCGATAGTTCACGAAATATTTATATATTATACCAAAATAAAGAACTAAATATATTTCGATAAAGTTACAAAAACATTATGATTATACTACAACTGTCCATTTTTGCTATGTGTCCAGTTCGTACAATTTAATTTTTGAAAACATTAGTGTATTTCAATTCTTGGATGTTTAAATGTTTATCAATTAAAACAATTCTTATTATTGTATCTGTTTATAACATATAGGTACGTTATTGTATATTGTCTTGTTCAAAACTGCCTACTATAGAGTATGTTGTACAAGCGTTAACTAGTGAAAAAATATTCAAAGGATATTTGAGGGGCCACCAATGTAGGGAAGATAGAAGAATAGTAATTTCGGTTAAATTTTATTTTAGTGTTTAAAGATAGTTGTCCTAATATTCAATTAATAAAAACGAACAAACTGATTAAAAGAAGAGCCTATGAAATATTTGTGAACGATAAACATCAACGACAGAAGACGTGTGAATTAAATTATTCAATTACTTAGTTATCGCCATAGATCATTGATAATTACTTTTCATTAAATATATTTACTGAATGCATGATATGAACAAAAAAATATTAATTAGATGCGTTCCTTAAATAGACATCTAATTAACAAGTGAACAAGTTGCTATCGCACCTGATATCTACATTTTACTTGAAAATTCATTTACTCTGCTGTCTTCTAGAAACCTAATAGAAAACACATGTACGACGGCTGAAAACTAATCCAGGTTTAAGGATAGTACGAGGACGGATCAAATATAAACGAGCCTTGGTTCATAAAACATTTACTTTGAAAAGTTTCACGAAAACACAAATTTCTCTATTTTTCGACATATCCCCCTTGTTTGTCAATACATTTTTCCCAACGCACTGGTAGTTTTTTCAACCCGTTTTCTGCTATCCATCTCTTTCTCACTCATTGTGACAGCTATTATCCAAACGAACGCAGCAAGTTCACTTCAAGTTCCTAACGCTCGGATGCGCCTTGAACAACTATCCGGCGCGCAATTTAAAAAAGCTCGTTTATATTTGATCCACCCTCGTAAATCTTGAAAACAATAAAGAGGACGTTAAGGCCGTTTCACACTTGCAACGCGATTTTACCATCACATCGCATCGCAATGGTATGAAGGAATCGCGCAAACGGATTACCAGTTGAAGAAAGTCATTAACTACAGTAATATTACTGTTAGGCTGCGTTAACGTATTCTGTATGAACTAATTTAAGAAGTAACATGTAAAATACGACATAAGCCAGTCATGTCTGGAAAATTATTGTAAATCGTAACTGAATTTATGTGCTGCATTTCATATGTTTCTTTTTATTTGCTCGTTGTAATATGGGACAATGCGAAAGAAATAACGTGTCTATAGCTACATAATTGGTTCACATGTAATCCCTGAATAATGTTACTATGTATATCAAGAGCACAGGAAGTTTCTGTTACATTTTCAAACAATTCCCATCATGACCCGCGATAGAGAAACATTGCAAGTGTGTTCAGGCTTTTCAAATAAATTGCTAAAACAAAAATGCATGAGCAATATTCATTCTCGGTCAACATATATGATTTTTAGTGTAATAAATTGAAGGTATTTGCCGTTATCACTTGGTGAAACATATTATATTTAAAATTAAAATAAAAAATAAAAACAACACTTGGAAATTTCACTTAATTTATTTTTGACCCAATACCCATTTCACCTTCTTAGGGCATCATCAGGGATTTATATAGTTCTTGAGAAGGCGAAATGCGTATTGGGTCAAAAATAAATTATGTGAAATTTCCAAGTGTTGTATTTTTATATTTTAATTTGATTTTTAGTATGTATAAGTGATTGTATTTTAATAAGTTACGTATATATTTAAATTTATTATTATATATTATTATTGTGATTGTTTTAAATTTTGCGGCTGTTCAGAAGAATTGTGATACTAATATATTTAGTTAAAAGTTATTAAATTATTTTAATAAATAGTGAAGGTATTGTTGGCAAAACGCTTGGTATATAATTATTATATTATTCGTAAGCAATACGATTAATGTAGAAATAATAAATTATAATTATATAAAAATGTGTAACATAATAATAGATAACCATAGTAAATTACAGTTATGTACAAAATAAAATTTTTCTCTGACTATAAACAGTTGTTTTATTATAATTTAAATGGTAACAAATTTTGATAAACACGTAATTTTGCTATTAAAAGTGAAACTTAATTTATGAATTTATTTGTAACTGATTTTGCATTTGATTTATTAGCCTTTTCTGTATTTGGCATTTTAAGAAACCAAACCTGACACCAAAACAATAGAAAATCGAAACAACAATTTATATTAGCTTAGCTAATATTTAAACAATTTTATTCCGTATTAAAGTAATAGTAACCTTAAATAATTATAATTTATAAGACAAAACAAAGACATACTTAACCATTTTAGAATAAAAATACATCAGCTTTGAGAATTGTAAAACAATAAGTTTTATTTTAAAAGAAAAATTTGAAAGTATGAAAATTATTTCTTTCTAGAAGTACTTAAGGCGACCTGTGTTTTGGTAGGATGATTAACTTTATGTCTGAAAAGGTCTGTAATTCTGTACTACAACATGGTAAACTTTTTTCACTTTAACAGAGTTCTCGACGTCTCTTATTGAACTGCGGTAGTAATACTAAACACGCTCACAAGATGACGCCAACGTGCTATTTGATACTATTTTTTAAAAAACATAATTGTAACAAAAAGTTGAATACATCCAGAATTATGTTAATCATTGGTATATAATAAAGCTTTGTATTTACAAAAAAAGTAGAAGCTTCAATTATTAATAGAAAATTTTTTAGAACCTTCTTTAAAACTATTGCCAATCACTATAAAATAAATCCAATTTAAGAAGTTTTTGTAATAAAAACTATTTTTACTATAAAAACATTTTAAATTAACAAATTGTAAAACAAAATAAAGGAAAACACTTGGAAAAGTCAATTTACTGCTAAAATAGCCTTGATCTATTAGAAAAATTAAAAGAATATGTAATTCCTTCTACAGCAAAACTATTATCTTTTGATATTAAAAATTTGTTCCCCTCTATACCTAGTTTAGAACTTAACCAATTATTAACATCGGAACTAAACAAACAAAATATCAACACAAATATAAAACAAGAGCTACTAGAATTGATTAAAGTAAGACTTTTTCAAAATTATTTCACATTTAACTAAACAATATATAAACAATTGGATGGCTTACCCATGGGTTCAGCCATTTCCCCTTTCTATGCAAATTTTTTCATGGACAATTTTGAAAATAATCTTTTTAATTCAAAATCAAAGTTACTAAAATTTGTCCATTGTTGGTTCAGATACGTGGATGACATCTTTTGCATATGGTGGTACCGATCGACAAGCATCTCAATTTTTAAACTTACTCAACTCTTTTAACAAAAAAATTCAATTTGCCATCAAATTAGGCACCAATGAACTAAAATTCTTGGACTTGAACATTCAAATATTTGACAAAAAATTAAATTTTAACATATATAAAAAAGATATCAATATCGAACTACGAACAATAAAAACTATAGCTGAAAATAACGGTTACAACCCTATAACAATAGATAAATTACTACTTAAGAAACAAACAAACAGATTCAGAAAACTTATTTACCCAGTATACAAAGATAACACCGACAAAACTACCTGGAAGAAATTACCATATTACAACAAAGTAAGCGAAACTATTGGAAATACCCTTCATCATAGCAACATAAAACCCGCATATTTCAATAATCTCACGTTAGGCAAAATGCTGGTCAATAACAAACTTCGTCCAAAGATAAATCAATTAGAAAATAGTGGTATTTATGAAATTTCTTGCAATAATTGCGAGGCAATTTATATAGGCAAATCAAAACGAAAAATGCAAACACGTTTCACTGAACATAATGCTTACATTACTTACAAAAAACACAACTCCGGTCTAGCTAGTCATGTAATTGATAATAACCATTCAATAAAAATAGAAAATTTAAAATTATTAAAGAACACTCAAGGCGGCCCAATACTAGACAGATATGAAATAGTTGAAATTAATAAAGCAATATCTAATAATAAATTTCTTGTTAACGAACAAATAGACTTTGGTATAAACCCCTTACTAAACTTAAGATTAAGTTAAATATTCCACCCTCTCCATATTATTTTAGTTATAAGTACTGTAATCACTGATGTAACTTTAGTATTGAATGTACTCCTGAAGATGCCCTAATAAGGCGAAATGTACATAGAGCTATCTAAATAATAAAGTGACTTTTCCATGTGTTTTCTTTTCTTTTGATTTACAATCTAGGTCACCAAGAGCTCTCGGCTACTTATCTAAATTGTAAAATTTTTATAGATTTTTGCAGTTATAATAAAGGAAATTCTTTCGTGATCTAACAATATGTTCGTATTATATTGGATACTTAATACATTGTTGGTTCAATATCACCCACCACCTTCCAAATTTTGGCAGGCTGCATGATGATATATGACACATAAGAACAACAATCTACTATAGACATGCACTTGCGATTGCTAGCAGGCATGCAAAAGTATCCTTTAATCGATTAACTAATGTGGTAGGGTACATGGGTGAATTACCATTAACCACCCAACGAGAAAATTCAGACTTTGGTCCTGGTTCCGATAATTCCATCACCATATGTCATATACGTCGATATTAAGAGGTAAAAGAATATTTTGGTATCAAATAATTCATCACCCTACATGGTTTTTGACAAGGATATCTAACATATGCTAAACAGAAGCTATGTTAAATCGGAACCGAAAGGATTAACAAAATTTATCCAATGTCTTGTCTTGATTTTTTTCTGAGTTATCATTTCATGTAAACTTAAACACAGAAGCGTCATTAACTCGTTTCGATAAACAGTGAATACAAAGTAATTTAGAAGAACCTTTAGGTTAAAATTGCTCTAGTAATAATATTGTTATAAAATTTTATTTTAGATAGTTATAAAAAATCAAAACATTGGTTAAAAGATTGCCAAGCCATCAAGTATGGAATGCGATTTCAAACTTTATTGTAGAATTGATATTTTTTAGGCTGGTAATCTGCTAGAAATTTTATCTGCGACTGTGCGAGACATCTACAGTCAAAATATAGCAGATGACAATTCTACCATCTACCGCGACCTACTAGTCTAGAAAAACATCTACAGTAGATATAAATATGGAATCAACAGAAACAACTACTAGGAGGGCTGATAGCCGTACCGGAATTGAATTACACTGTTGATACCGAACGATTATTAGAAGACGATAACAATCCAAAAAACAAAGGTAATAAAATCCTGTTTCATCTAAATATTTTTGGATCTACAGTAGACGACATAAACCTGAAAGCCTATGTTCTACTTCCCTGGGGATTTTGATAAACTTCTGACGAAAGGTTTACAATTGTCAACTTCCTTAAGACTAAGTGAAGTCTTGATTTTGCTTCATTTATCAAATCATTTTTAATAATGAACAGGTAAATTATTCGGAAAATTGGTAAAGAACAGCAATTATGTAAATCATCCATGCCTTACAAGATATTACATTCGGTAGGTAGGTAGCGTTATAGTAGATAGGTATTTGATTCGAGTTTGAGTATTTCATTGTCCTTCTTGAGCAATAAACTTCTCACGAGTCATACATAAATATTTATTCGTCGACGATATCTAACCGTTTCATTCGAAATTTTGTAATTAGCCTGTTGTTCTACATCGCCTGTTGCATTTCTGTTCATTTCAAACGTAATTATAAAGCAGCTCCTAGCGAGAAGGAGGAAAAGAAAATCAGGAAGCTAATATGAAAACAGATGTACTTTCTAGATAGCAACAAATTAACGTATACACACGTCTGTATATAGTAGCTGCACTTTTTGTTGTTGTGGTTATTTGCATTTTCATGCCGAAGCATCCATTGTTGGGAAAAGATATCCATTCAAATTCGGATCGGTTAAACGGAGAACTGTAATTGCTTTTGAAAGGTAACTTAATGTGTTTGTTGTTTTAATATTAAGATCTTGACAAGATAGAAAAGAACTAACGGTGTCGGTTA
This sequence comes from Agrilus biguttatus, assembly GCA_963921985.1. Classification (NCBI taxonomy): domain Eukaryota; kingdom Metazoa; phylum Arthropoda; class Insecta; order Coleoptera; family Buprestidae; genus Agrilus; species Agrilus biguttatus. The sequence goes on along the minus strand of OY998119.1, from coordinate 36,841,685 downwards.
CGTATTAAGGGGAAATAACAGTTAGAAGATTTCAAGAAGTCATACACTTATCTGAAATGATTTTGAATATATCTCAAAGTGAGAAAGAGAACTATGAGAATACAATGATTGTTTGAAAATTTCTTTGCATATTCATCACACTCTGACGAAAGAACATGGGCGCGAAATTAATACTAAATTAACTCATTTTTAAATGAGAACAAACTAACACATGGCGTGAACACTTTGGCAAATAACGTTTCAGAATAATTAGAAAACTTAAATTACCCAACAATGTTTTCATTGTTTGGACGGTACCATTGGTAACATCAAAAAATTATATTAAAAATCATTAGGAATCGCAATTATAGATGCGTTTAGTTGTATTGATAAACTGGGGATAGATCTCAATCAAACTAAAGGAACTCGTCAAGTGAAGACTTTGGAAAGGAGGAACTGTAATTACCAAACAATAACTAGAAATTAAAAAATTAATTCAGAAAAAGAAGCTATTAAAATCATTCTTCGTCTAATTATAAAGAATCACAGATCCTATATTTGGAACGCGTCCTACACAGTAGGCACAGCGCACCGAAAGCCATATCCCACGACCGGTTTCGACCTATCAGGTCTCATTAGGTGGGCGGTGGCAGAAAGGCTTTTACAAGCTATATAATATATATAAATACGGAATCAACAGAAACAACTACTCCGAGGGCTAATACCCCTACCGGCATTGAATTACACTGTTGATTCCGAACGATTATTAGATGAAGATAACAATCCAGAAAAAAAAGCTATTAATATCCTTTTTCGTCTAGTTATAAAAGATCACAGATCCTGCATTTGTAAACAGTGTAATTCAATGTCGGTAGGGGTATTAGCTCTCGGAGTAGTTATTTCTATTGATTCCATATTTATATTTATTATATATATTGTAAAAGCCTCTCTGCCAGCGCCCACCTAATCAGACCCGATAGGTCGAAATCGGTCGTGGGATATGGCTTTCGGTGCGCTGTGCCTACTGTGTAGGACGCGTTCCAAATGCGACCAGTTTTTGAATACCCTTCTCATAAAACTCTGCCGCCTGACTTGTTAACTGTTAACCATTGCATCACAACTGTTTTGACTTCGTCATCGTCTTGTTGACGCTGACCGCCCAGATATTTCTTCAAGTGCAGGAACAAATGGTAGTCACTGGGTGCCAGATCAGGGCTGTACGGAGGATGATCTAGTTTCCCAGTGAAAACATGTGATGAGATCTTTGGTCCGATTAGTCACATGCGGACGGGAATTGTCATGCACATTTGTGCGGCCAACTTCCTTACCATTCCATCACTCATAATGTTTTGTCCATAAACTGCAGAGATCTCACGATGAATATCAATCGGTTTTAGTCCTTTATCACTAAGGAATCGTATGACAGCCGAATTTCACAGTCGGCGATTATCGGAGGCATCTTAAACACTCAGTAAACAATGTAAACAAGGTCGAATCAGACTGTAATGGCGTCAGTGCGTAGATGAGAGATGTAGGTACTCAGTGCGCTTGCGCGCAACGCTGACCGTAGCTCTGCGGCGACAGAATTTCAAAACGGTACTTACTTAAAAAACATTACTCGTATGACCAAACCGAAGTTCTCCGTAAAATACTTCGTAAGGACCTAATCAGACAGATGAAGTACGAAATTTATAAACTCTGCTATATTTTTACAATCGGTAGCTTATTGTGATGTTATTGGTATTGCATTTATATTCAAACTAGTTACATACAAATTACGAAATTAGGGATCTATCGAATAGATTTAAATGCAGTAATATAACAATTCATAAACAAAGTTAATGAAATAACATAAGGTACTTAATTAAGTATAATAAATCAGTAAAAATTGATAACGCTAACCACCATGTATTATTGTATTCGGAGCAAGGGCAGGTGTTTGTTCATTTGTTCAGTGGAGAATAAGTTTGTCTTTTAAACCGTATCATTTACACATTAAAAACTTTGGGAGGTATACCTTATCAGATGAAAAGAACACTTTCAAATAACAAATTTTATAAGTGGCTCTCTGATGATGGAAGATTTTAGACACTTCCGCTTGTTACCCCGTACGGCTAACATTGTAAAATATTACACCTGTTAATGGAGCTGACGTGAAGAAGGGGCCTAATTTTGTGGTGTAATCTAATAGTCTTTAATTGAGTAGAAACACGCATTTTTCTAAAGGACGAGACTTCCAAAAATATTTAATTATCTAGATAAAAATCAACAATCATTCAATTATCGTGGGGTTTAAAAAATATTAATTCGTTTATTTATTACAGAAAAAAACAACAGAAATATTATATCAATGTTGTTGGTGGTGATCGGTAAATGAACAAATTAATATAGAAAAAATAAAATAAAATTGTTTCAACACATCGAATCGTTTAGACCAAGACGGTCATTATCAAGAGTACTTGTTATACTAACAATAAGAAAGTCTAAGAGGTAGATACATAATTACAATTGGATTAATTTAGTTAAGACTGCTACAAACAAAATAGTAACACGTTTAAGGAAACTCAGTCTTCATCCAGTGGTAACCAATAAAAACAATTTAGGTCGTTTATTGGTTAATAACAAACAAAAAATCGAAATAATGAAAAGAAACGGAGTTTATCAAATCAACTGCAAAAATTGCAACGCTATTTATATCGGCCAGAGTGGCCGTGTCTTTAATGTTAGACTGAAAGAACATGTAAGTACCATTAAGAAAAAACTATGTACAACAGGTTTGTCAAAACATCGTGTAGGTGAAAACTATGAAATTGATACGGATAACGTAAAAATATTACATATTCAACCCAAAAGTAAAAATTTGAATCTCCTAGAAAATGTAGAAATCAAAACAACATTGTTTTCAAAGTCAAATTTAATAAATAACTAAATTGAATCATCAACAAGCAATACACCTTTGTTGCTAAGCAACTTATAACTTCATGGTTTTCACCCCCTTCTCCTTTTACTCTCCTCGAGAGGATCCAATTGTAATTATATATGTATACCTATTAGACTTTCTTATTGTTGGTATAACAAGTACTCTTGATAATGACCGTCTTGGTCGAAACGATTCGTCGAGAAAACATATATGTTTTGAAACAATTTTATTTTATTTCTTCTATAGAAATATTATAGTGTTATTTATTATACGCAAATATATGGGGGAAATGCCTGAAAACTTTGTTACAAAATGAAACCTGTAACGAAAAATCTTCCTGTCGTTATTTGGCACAATTAAAATAAAACATTTAGTTTCAAGAAAAAAAATCATTGTGACATACATCAGGTGATGAAGCTGCTATGTGGTGAAACAATTGTTGTGTGTCACAATAAAATTCTTTCTTGAAACTAAGTGTTTTATTTTTATTAAGATCTAGCTTTTTACCTTTGTTCTCGTAATGCATTTGTATGATTGTATTGTCAAATGTATGATTATTATTATAGATCTGTTCTGCAAAAGTTTATGTATTATAGCTCTTTCGTGATCTTTAAGTCTCGTTTTGAATTTTCTACCAGTTTGACCTAAATGTCTATTTAGATACAAATATGCTGTTGAAAATTACTTTGTAATACTTAGTAAGTAAATAAAACAGTAAAAATTTCCACAAAATTTGTTTAATAAACTTAATAATTGTTTCGCCTAATTAGAAGTATTACTTCTGAAGAAGCCTAAGTTAGGCGAAACAAATGTTAAGTTTATTAAACAAATTTTGTAGAAATTTTTAGTATTTTATTTCTTACTAAGTATTAAAATGAGTTTCCAAATAAATTTAGTGATAGTGCAAAGTAATTGTGTTTTATTTATTATAATCATTATGATTGGTCACAAAGTAGAAACCAAAACTGTAGAATTCATAAAAAATATTAACCGATAGGTAAGAGTTATAATCTCAGAATCATAGTACAGCCAAAGCTTTCTATGCTGAGACCATTATTATCTTAGTGAATTAGAAGGCGGAGTAACGATATCTACCCCGTAATAAATAACATACAATTAAGCTGTTTTGCATAAATAATGATCCACGTGGCTGTTCGCAAAATTTATATTTTTGGCAAAGGAGCACCTGCTTACCTATAATATTTAGAGTTCTTAGAAATAGTACCGGCACCAGCTGCCCAAGTTTTATACTAATTTATATCTAATGGAGGCGGTGTCGATGAATATTTTATGCGGTTCGTGGAAGAGGAACATTTAGTTGAAGAAATTAGCAAGATGAGGCAACGAGCTCCTACTTGAATTTCATATTAATGATATAGTATTTATTTGTATATTAAACGCAACATTAATAATACAGAATACACCTACCCTTAGTAAATAAATGTTACTCTTGACAAAGACTTCGAAAGTCGAAACAAATGTAGAGTGTTAAATAAACAAAAATTGAAACATTTAAAAGCGTTATTTGTTTTTAATTTGAATGTTTCATAAATACCCCACCGCAAATTCAATTGAAATTATTAAAAGTGCAAGCAGTGCAAAGTTAGCGGGTATATCTAAGGAGAAATTTATAAAAGTTTAAAAAAAATTCCAACCACATCTGGTTCATCAAACAATGCAGAAGAAACAAAGTTATCCCGAAACATATTTAATAATAACACTTCTGTCACGACCACTGGTTAATTTTAAGAATTTCAGTAGAAAATTAATATTAGGTTATGACTAGGGACTCATCTTCAAACAGCATTAGAACCCCGAAACTGTTTTATTTTCAGGTAAGTATCTAGTTTGTTTGAAAAGACATGAAAATGGGAATAATTGCTGATTTAAACGAAATCTTCTTTTAAAATACTTATCGTTATGTTTAAATATATGTAATCTAAAAAATGCACAATGACTGATTCAAGATCGTCACTTTTTATAGTTTTAATTGGAGAAACATTTTATAAATAAAATATTTGAAAAAAGAAAACACATAGTTTCCCAATGTTTTTATTTTCTCTGACGATCGTTTCGGTTAAGGGAGATACGTCAAAATCCAATTGATCATTCACAATGAGAAAATTTCCAACATATTTAACCGTTTACCTTTATAGAATTTCTCGAAATAAATAAAGCCAGTTTATCAGGACTTTCATTTGTAAATGACCAATTAGATTTTGACGTATCTCCCTTATTAAATGTAAACATTCAGGTAGAGAGAGAACAGCCTTTAAGAAACAAAATTATATTACATTACTAGCTGTGCCCGCGACTTCTTCCGCGTGGAATTTAACAAAAAAATTATTTTAAAAATTTTTAATGAAGTCGTTGAGACACAACCGCTGGCAATAGCCCGCGCGACAGGTAGTCTTCTGATATTAAGTGGCGGAAGGCGCTTTTATAATTTTTGTCTGACTGTCACTCTGTCTGTTTGTCCCGGCTAATCTCTGAAACGGCTAGACCGATTTTGACGGGACTTTCACTGGCAGATAGTTGATGTAACAAGGAGTAACTTAGGCTGATTTTGTTTTAGAAATTAATAACCAATTAATTATTATTATTAATAAATAATTATCAATTTCTAAAATAAAAGCAGCCTATGTTACTCCTAATTACATTAGCTATCTGCCAGTGAAAGTCCCATCAAAATCGGTACAGCCGTTTCAGAGATTAGCCGGAACAAACAGACAAACAAAAATTTAAAAAAATGTTATTTTGGTATATGTACCGTGTAGACATCCATATGTATTTGACACTCCAATTTTATTTATATGTATAGATGTATAGATGTATTGATGTATAGATTTAGTATACATTTAGACACTCTTTGAAAATGGTGTTGTAACCGAAACGATCGTCAGACAAATTAAACCATTGTAAAACTTGCCAAGTGTTTTCTTTTATCAAATATTTTATTTATAAAATTCCGATGTGTCAGTCTGAGCTCTTTATATGCTAGATTTGGATTAAGCGTTGAAAAATCATTAAGAAACGAGTGCTCGACAAAAGAAATTTTTCGAAGTGTGTCTTAATTTTTAAAAAGTTTAACAGTTATTCTATTTAGTTCTGTAATTTTTAAAAAATATCATAACAGAACTGCTGATTGATTCTTTTAATTATTCATACAGAATGAGTATCGTTCGCGCCTGAAGAAATACACGGTCGTTGACAGTAAAATAATTAGTAAGTTACAGAAATTTTGTGTGTTAAGGCCCGGTAAACGCGAAGTTAAACAATGGTCCGATGGTCCCGAGAGTAATAGAGGGACCAGCGGGGTGACCGGTCGTCAAAGGGGCCGAAGTCTGGCTCCATCCGGCCGAACAGTAATCGATATGAAAAGTAGAATTTTAATATTATGTTAGCCCATGGTATGAAATGAAAGTTTATGCTGAAAAAACGTCCCGCTATGGAATTATAGCCGTCGCGTTGATATTGTCACGCTAACACGATGGAACATTCGAAGGAGTCACAGCCAACTCGAGCCCGGACCTACAAGGATATGTGTATTTATTTCTGTTTTGTCCGGTAGCCGATGCCAATAGCCTAGGTAATTTCCACCACATAATCCAATCAAAAATAAAGACCGATTCTATTTTAACACAATGATAAAAATAAATCAATACTTTCCTATAATTTAAAAAAGTAGATGTTATTAGAATAATATCTACAAAATGAAATAGCTAATACTAGAGAAACAGATCTAAACAAATACATAAATGTTCGGGGTTGTCGACTTCGTCTATCAAAGAATTGAAATCGAAAGGAATGCCAAATTACATATGTTCTCTATAATATCTAAATTTTACACAGCATTATAAAGGAAATCTTCCATATGCTGAATCTCAAATTTAATTTTGCGTTAATAAAAACCGTAAGCCTCCTATTGAATCATTATCAATTCGTGACATCCTGTTTACTGATGCTAATTGTTTTCTTTACGTTAATTATTTTGTTTGAATTCGATCTCGTTTTCGTGGGGTATAATTAACTGATTTTTTTATTTCTATTGGTATTTTACAGGGGCTAAACGTGACTCATGTTTTCGTTAGACTCGAAAAGGAATTAATTTCAACCTAAAGTTAATGAATCGAATAAAATTCGTGTTTAGAGTTTTTTCACATAAGTAGTGAATAACATTTCAGCCTGAACAGGTGTTTTTTCAGTAAAAAGGTACAGTCGAGTAGTTCGCGTGTTTTATTGAGAATTGGATTTTGTTACGAGATAATTAAAAACCTGACCTAATTAAATCACTCTGGTGCTATTCCTGTCTATAACGCCTTGTTTGCACGACTGTCGATGGCTGATTTAACAAAAACCTATTCATGATGCCAGTGTTCAAACTAGTTCTACAAAAATATGATACAGGTTCTTATAACTGACAAATAATACAATATTTATAAAAATTGGATTGATACTTCATCTTAACGATAAATGAGTAAACACTACTTTGGTTATTATCACTTTTTTATTTACAAATCCTTTTGAATATAGTTTCGACAAAAAAGCTTATCATTGTCAAACAAATGTTTCAAATAGAATGAATATAAACAGATGTACAGTGGTGTTTATATATATTTTGGAAATACCATTAATTATTGAATGTACTGAATAATACTGAGTGGTACAAATCTACCTGCTCGTTTAACAGGTTATTTTCGGAAATCTTTAATGCTTTATATACTTCTAAGGATTCTAAAATTTTAAGTTTAAAGCCATTATTTACATTATGAATAATTTTAAGATTTTCTATAGTAGGAAACTGATGGCCTGTTTCTAAAATATGGTTTGCAAAATTGGAATTATCTTTTCCTAAGCTAAATGATCTAAAGTGTTCATTATAACGAGTTCTAAATGACCTTCCAGTTTGGCCTAAGTAAAAGGAATCACATTCTGTACATTCTACCTTATAGACTCCAGTTTTTTTCAAATTTGTCAGTTTTATCTTTTGAATTAAAAAGTATGTGTTTTAAATATGTGTTTTGTCTTAAAACTAACAGTTAGATTGTTTGCAGATAGAACATTAGCGATTTTTATTGAAATATTACCAAAGTACGTCAAAGATATGTATTTGCATTCTTTGTTTTTTGTGTATGGGTATATAATAATATAATAATAATAATAATATTTATATTTATATTTATCATATAGCCTGTAAAGGTCTTTCTGAACGCGCCCACCTGATGAGACGCGATAGGTCGAAACCGGTCGTGGGGGATATGGTTTTCGGTTCGTTGTGCCTACTTGGTGGGACGCGTTCCAAATGTGAGATCTTTGATCTTAATATTTAGACGAATAAAGATTTTAATTCCTTCTTTTTTTTAATACAATTTTTATGAGTCGAGATGGGTTGAATTAATAAAAGGAAGCTTTACCAAAACTACTATATTGTAGTTTTGCTATTTAATAATAGTATTTGAATGTCGAATCTGCATACTATAAAACTGAATATAAATGATTCGTCACTAAAAAATCTTAATCTGCTTAATTACCTTCAACGAGATGGGCCCAAAGAGGAGACTATTGAATTGAGCCCAGCTCAGGTTGGGTACGGACAATAACTAGAGGTTTTTAAAGACCAGTCGTATTGTGCAGGCCTTTAAAGTTAGGTTATGACAGAGAAAATTGCACAAACTAAATCAGCGACTTGGTGCTAATAGAAACAAAATCAAAATTGTCATATTTGAAAAAATTGTCATTGAAGTTTTTTAATTACGAAAAATTCAAAAATTTCTAAAAGAAAAAGAAGAGGTTGGCTATTGTTGCATTTTATAACCTTTCTATGTTTCTTTTATCATACTGACCGTCACAACAGGAACAGTAATAAATAGAATTACTTACAATAACCGTTGACGTCTCTGATACCATTGGCCTTTTTAGCCTAAGCTGATGTGAATGAATTCATAATGACATTAGCTATCACTACATTTCTAGATCGGCTATTACTGCAATTTAACATTGGTCACTTTGACATAAGAAAGACAGCAAGGAAATAAGTTTAATTCAATGGTCTATTAAAAACATCAAAATTGAAATTATCCCTTTTAGGCTTAAACCACAGAAATACCAAATCATGGCAACTTCTAGATGTACATTAACTTTTGAACTTTTTCAAGAGAATCTTGCGAAAACGAGGATGCCCAATTAATACTAATAAGTCTTTCAACATTTTTTTCAAAATTTAGCTTACATTCAATCCAAATTATTTTAAACAAATAAAACGTTATTATACGAATATATTGCCGTTTCTAAAACATGTATATAATGCTATGATCCCTGCTATCTTTACCATATCTTTCTGGTTAAGTTACCAGATATCTAAGCTGCATCGTAGATTCAGCCTGGCAAATAGATACCTTCAAGTGGCTTTTTGCCAACACTATCAAATACTACAGTTTGGCAGTAGATATCTGTGTATGGTATGTTCGAGATTTACAATTGGATGTTTCAATAAATTGTTGACCAAGATCTTGTTAAGGTTCTTGAAAAAATATTGGTGGAATTTACCTATTTTTTTCGTATTGAGAACTCCTGCAGCGAATCTAAGTATTCGGTAGCCACCAGTGATCTAACGCCTCAAAGGATTGCACCGGAGCGTGAAGAAAAATAGGAGCCCGAATACCAAAGCACAAGGGCATGAAAAGATACGTTTGATATGCGACGAAGGGATTGCAACGACAATGGCATTATGAATAAATTATCATCGTGCCTTTAAAATTTGACACAACAAAACCCGTCTTGATCTTAATCAAAAATTACCTTAATGGAAATGAAACTGTTTCGTTTCTATAACCTAACTTGTCCAATTCTCATCATCAAACATTAATAGAAACGAAGAATTAGAATGTCTTCATAATTGAAATTAAAATAAAGAAAATTTCTAACAACAAATACCAGAAAGTGGACATTATCGAAATGCATTTATAGAAATCTTGTTTAACATAATTATTTACCTTAAAACCTCCCTGTCACAGAAAAACTCGGATTTCTGTACCATATTAAATGTACTAGATATATTTTTTAAGTACCGCTTGGAAATTAAGAAAAAACATGCAAAGATATCTCACCAATTTTATTTTTACATGAAAGCCTGTAGCTTAATCTACTTTTCTAGATAATTCCCTTCAATATTGAGGCACTTGTCATAACGTTTGACCAGTGACCAGTTTTTGAATACCGTTCTCATAGAACTCTGCCGCCTGAATTGTTAACTGTTAACCATTGCATCACAACTGTTTTGACTTCGTCATCGTCTTGAAGACGCTGACCGCCCAGATGTTTCTTCAAGTGCAGGAACAAATGGTAGTCACTGGGCGCCAGATCAGGGCTGTACGAAGGATGATCTAGAGTTTCTCAGTGAAAAGATGTGATGACACACATTCGTTGATAATGAACTGAGAAGTTCGAAATATACGTCCGATATTTTGAATAAATTTAGTGAAACAAAAACCAAGTGTATTTTTGAATTATTAATTTCAAGTTGTTTCACCAACAAGTTAACGAACATACAATTAATTTAAGTTTAGTTTATATTTGACAGCCATTGAAAGCAGCTAACCTCGTTAATTTTGCACTGTAATGGAAAAAAGTGAATTTCGTGTGCTGATTAAGCATTATTTTTTGCTCAAAAAATCCGTTAAAGATACCAAGGAAAGGCTTATTAAATACTATGGCCACTCTGTACCCCTGCACCGTCGATTTTAATAGTTAAAAAGTAGTTTACTGAGTTTCGTTGTGGCTGCACGGCCGCACCAGTACAAGTGACGCCGAACGTTCAGGTCGGAAAAGTCGTTACGCCAGAAATCGTTGGCAAAATCCATAGAATGATATTAAAAGATCAAAGGTTGAATGTGCGTCAGTTGGCTAAGGCTGTAGGCATCTCAACAGAGCGAGTATAATTATGTAGAGAAACAAAATGATTTTATGCCGAAAAACCTGTTTTCCTTTGAAAGTCATGAACATATCGAACCACCCTCGTATGATGGAACCTTTGCATTGTTTCAAGTATGTTCGAGACCCACTTGTCTATTTTTTCTAAGAAGATTCTTGCCACTTTTGCTCTTATGTAATTATCAAAAACTCAAAGAATGTATTCATCTGAACAAATAAAATTTGTAGTTCGGCGTTTTACTAATGAATTTTTAATGACTCTCTCTTAAATGTTGCTACACCATAATAATATTTAATAAAAAATAAAGCTGGCAATTTGCATAACGGAATAATCCGTTACGTTCTTATCGTCTATGATACGAACAAATCACCGCGTTACAAGCGAATTTATGGGTACAGGTACACATGTATTATGATTGTCTTATCATGATCATACAGGCGCATCTCAGGTTGCACAATGATATAGTGGCGCATCCGCTGATATAATAACAGATTTAGCACGGTTATAAATAATCGTTGTTGATTCTAGATCACGGGAGGGCACCAAACATGTAATCCGTTACGATCGTTCGATAATCGCCCTGTTATTTTCACCTCGTCGAAGATTGCTGGGTTCAGATGATGGCCGCAATCGTGTTACCCCGGGCAGTGGTGGCACCTGCACTCGGGCGAACGCAGGAGCAGAAACAGAAGATAACCCGAGACCGATGCGACGTCAAAAGTAGCCCTGATTACCTACTCAAGCAGCAGCAGGTGAATCGCGAGGTCGAAGATTGATATGCCTTCACTGGACGCAACAAAGTCTATTGTTTTTCGGTAGTTGATTCGGTGGCTTTTCGTACAATTATAGGTGAGCATGGTCGGTTCCTATTCTTCCGGTTATAACATTCTTACGCTACAAAATATGATGAATTGATTCGAACAGAAATTTATTTAGCTTTCATACATTTTAATCTGATTTGATGACGTTGATACAAACTTCTATCTTACAGGGCTTCCTGGTATTTCATCATGATGTCTTGAATAGGTTTATAAAGCAAAGTTTTATAATTTAGTTTATGTCCAGAAATACTATCCAATTTATTAGTTGACCACACACATAACTACAAAGTAAAATTAATATATCCTGCATCTCGTTTTCCCCATGACTTCCGTTCTCTTCCTCTTTATAATACATTTCTTTCATTTCTACCCTTTTCTATCCAGGGTATTATCATCATCACCCTATAACACCACATCAAGTGGTGGTTAGATAAGACACAATGTTCTGAAAAGCCCGCTTTGGAGTCCTTTTTTGTCTATACTTTTTACATGCTCAGATATTCTAACGTTGATTGTCCTACCACTTTGTCCAATATAGCAAGCATCGCAACTGTTACAATGTATTTTATAAATGCCACTTTTATCCAATACAGTTGGTTTGGTTGTGGTTCTTGAAAGTATTGAACTTAAGTTTCACTTGTTATTTTCGACAAGTGTTACATTCCATTTGTTAAATAATTAAGTTAATGTTATTAAAAAAATTGATAGACGCGTACATTTTGTTATTTACAATTGAAGACGACATACTGTTATAAAGAAGCCGAGATGAGATTTTCTTCTGTTTTTTACTAAGTAGTATATCAATTATCTTTGGATTCAATCCATTGTTCACGGCGATGTGTTTAATAATATTAAGTTCTAAGTTAAAGTCAGAGACGGATAAAGGTATACTTAAAAGGTGATTTATTAATGAATGGAAAACAATTAATTTTGTTTTTATGGGGTGATTAGAATCTACAGGAATGGTGGTGTCTGTATGGCTAGGATTCCTATATATTTTAATGTTCAATATATTGTTTGAATTGGTGATTGTTAAATCAAGGAAGTTAATACTTCTGTTGACATCTTTTTCGATGGTAAATTGAATATTATCGGTAGTATTTAGGAATATCAAAAATTTGTTTTATCTTATATATTATATCGGTGAAACCTTCTACTTTGTTTTATTTACTTTTGTATATTTAAACATGTTTCACAATAGTTTCACCCCCTACAGTGTTAAGTTCCTCGATTTAAAACCCACATAGTACTTATTTGAATAATGCTTCTGTGTTTGGTAAATTAATCCGAATCGATTTTAGAAAAAATGAAAACATTAAAATAACTTTATAAATTATAAGCACAATGTGACAATATTGAAAATCGGCGACCTCTTTTTTTTATTTTCAAAAAAAAAATATTTTCACCAATTATAAAAAAATATATTTTATTTACATTTAACTATTTTTTTGTAGTATACCTATAATACTATGGTAAGAAGCAATGACATTTTTCCCCTTTAGAAAGTCGGCAAACTTTGTTAGCTTACTGCAAATCCGACACTGAAGGTGTTTATAGCTACAACGAATGCTAAAAGGAAACATTTGTGCTTATGTAATTTGGACACTAGCGAAAAATTTTTTGTTTCCTTTTTATAATCTCAGGTTTCGCCTGTTGGGTGATGCGGTGTGGTTCCACGAAAATGTATCACTTTTTAACTGTTTACGAGCTACACTTCCGGTACCAAATTAATTACAGCAATTAAATTCGTAAGGGCCATTAAGACCTTTTTACAGCTGTGCTTTAATTCTTGCGGCTAAACACCTCTTAGAGGCCATACACGTACGTATATGAACTTTCAGTTTCGACAAAACGGCTTATAATAACACCCCCGAAAAACATTAAGTAGAATGCACGGTGTCGTTAACGCTTTATAATACGCTTTTTAATTAGTATTTTGACCTAGATACATACTGATTAGTGTCATTTTTCATTAGGCTCCGGCAAATAGTGGTTATTATTATTTGCGAAGAGTGGCGAGTAACAGCTGACGATGCTGTGCAAAATTAGTTTAATTCGAAATGTTCTAATTTAGAAAATAGAATATACTTTTAATTGGGAATGATTGCAAGATTGCAGCGATTATAATTTCTAATTTAAATTATAGTATATTAGTAGTTTGGGTTACAAAACAGTATGAAGACAAGAAACAATTCTTGTATGTATTTAAAAAAGTTTAGATTTTGTTGGAGCTTTAGGATCAAGTTACTTCACAAAGCCCAAATATATATATAAAAAACATATTTTTTGTTGATGCTCTTTTGACCACTTATTAAGTGTTTTTTCTCCATATTAAATAATTAATGATACGAATATATACCCGAGTAAACAATATAAGAAATATTTTAATAAAACACAAAGAAAGTTTCAACAATAAGGTTTATTAAACTCTTACAATTGTTTCGGCCAATGGGCCATTTTCAAAGAGAACAGATTTGTTACTAAAATTAAACAAAATTTTTTCTAGCAATAACCTTTTAATTAAAAACGTTTTACTCTGGTGTCGTTAGGTCGATGACGTTTTTTGTATTTGGTCAGGCACAAAAAGGCAATTTGACAGTTTTTTAAATTTTTTAAATTCTATTAATAACAGTATTAAATTCACAATGGAATTAGGAACAAATGGCTTTTTAAATTTTTTAGATTTTACAGTACTCAGAACCCAATACAAAACAGGATTCAGTATTTATAGAAAACCAACAACCACCGACACGATTATCCCAGCTAACGCGTATCAATCTGCTCAAATCAAACACTCAGTTTTTCATAGTCTGTTACATATGTTAGATTAACCAACATCCCACTCTCAACTTCAAATTTTCATAAAGAACTCTCTATAATAAAATAAATAGTTACCAATAACGGATACAAACTGGAATTAATTGACAATTTACTAAAAAAGAAGCAAATAAGAAAAATTAGTTCCATATTTTTTTAAACTCCTGTAGAACACACTAAGCAAACTTTTCTAAAATAAATTATATAAAAAGCACTAGCCGCAAAATTAAAAATCGCCTGAACAAATACTACTTAAAAGTTATCGAAGTAAACAAAAAGAACCTTAAGTCCCTTCTAGTTGACAACAAACAAACAAACAAACAAAATTTCAAAAAATGGCATATACAAATTAAAATGTAATAGTTGCGATGCTATTTATATAAGGAAGACTGGCCGGGCCCTAAAAAACAGATTAGACGAACATAAAAGATCAATTAAATACAATATAATGTTTACTGGTTTTTCGGAGCACTGCATAACCAATAGTCACTATCTAGATGACAAAAATGTAAAACTGCTACGCAATTGTGTAAAAAATAAGAAACTAAGCCTTCTCGAAAATTTGGAAATTACAAAAATGCGCTGAATAATAATTAATTAATAGTTAATAACTACACTGAATTAGAAACCAGCAATTCGCCTTTACTTTTATACAAATTGTAACTGGTTTTACCAGAATAGGTACTTGCGTCTCGGAATTTCCGTATTACCCTCATCCCTTTATATTGATCGGCTGCATTTCTTTAATTTTAGTAACAAATCTGTACTCTTTGAGAATGGCCCGTTGGCCGAAACAATTGTAAGAGTTTAATAAACCTTATTGTTGAAACCTTCTTTATGTTTTATTAAAATGTTTAAAAATGTTTCATCATAATTGCACCATAGACAGTTTAAACAATATAAGAAATGGTATAAAAGCACGTTATAAAACTACAAATAATATTTTCAATGGTAAACAGTAAACATTCATTAAGAACATCTATCTGTCACTTATTGAAAAATATCGAAAAGGGGCTTTTTAGTGAAAGGTGAATTGAAATTCATCAGGGAAACCCTGAATTTTTCAATATACATACATTCATAAATTTTGGGGTCAAAGTATGTTTAATTAGATGGATGAAATTAATTATTTCATCGGTGCACAGATGTGCCACTTCTTTTGATTTCTGTGGGGGAATCGGTGCAATAAACGGACTTCGTGTTTTAATTGTTTATTACACCCAACTATTTACAAACTATATACACTAATTTTATGGAACGTCGTGATGCCTACTTATTTACGAAGATTAAATTATTATGATAGATTGATTGAACTATATGTTATTTATACTATACGTTTATAGAGATCTTGCTGTAATTGTTGCTATATGTTAAAACGTACTAAAAATGATCTCTTATAAACGTTTGATATTTTTATCTAATATGTTGAATTGAATGAACTGTTCTTACTGTATTTGAATGAATGAACTATATGTTATTGCTACTTTACGTTTATAGAGATCTTGCTGTAATTGTTGCTGTATGTTAAAACGTACTAAAGATGATCTCTCCTAAACGTCTAATTTTTGAATGAATGAACTGATTGAATTGTATTTGAATGAATGAACTGTTCTAACTGTATTTACTGTATTTGAATGAATGAACTGATTGGAACTGTATTAAGTTATTATATTATATATGAATTTAAGAACCGCCCCTAGAGGAGGGGTGGTTCCAATGCACCGACACTTGAAACAACAAAACAAACAAAAAGGATGGAAAACCGTAAATACAAAAAGTGCAACATTGTAATCTGTGTGTCGGTGCATCATCTACGTCCTCGAAATGGACCGATGGGTCAATTACCCCTAATAAATGTATAAACTAACTTAAACTCTAGATGCACATTTGAACACAAAGAAAAAATAATACAATGGGAGACGGCAATACTAAAAAGGGAAAAAATACGATACATACTATTATAAAACCATAAATAACCAAAGAAAGAAACGGATAGCAAATACACATGACAATACAACAAAATTTTGAGACGTAAAAAATGCGTGACCGACCAGGCCAATAAATTACAAACAAAAATAAAAAGATAAATCTGAACAAAGTAATTTTAACATAGTTTCAGTAATTTGATATTGTAGTTTGTAGCATGTCCAGTGCTGATTTTTCCTGATTATCATTTTTTAAATGGCTAATTTTCTCTTAGTCAAATCTATGCATACTTTGTCAAGCGAAATTTAGCCATACATTTCTACAATCTGTACCATTTTAAAAACAATAATGCATATAAGCATATGTTGCTTCTCATGCGTTAAACACTGGACTATCTCTAGACCACAATATTAAATTACTGAAACCATGTTATAATTACATTGATCTCAAAATTTATGAGTGTATCTATATTCAAAAATTTTGGGCTTTCCTGATGAATTTCAATTTACCTTTGAAAATGACTACTTCATAGTCGAAATGTACATCTGGTTGTACCCATAAATATTGTTTGTTGCACTATAAGGCGTCTTATTCCATTTCTTATAGTTTTTTCTCCAATTTACAGACATTTATATAATTCATATTCAGAAGTAGCTCAATAAATTTTGACCGTGGGCGTTATAAACTATATAGTAATAATATATTTGCTACACTTTTGTATTAATTTGTTCGGTTAAATTGAAAATAGAGGTGAAGTTATTTCTGGAATAAACTGCTACATAATCCGATACATAATAACACGTCATTAACTATTTTACTAACTTGTATTCAAATTTGTTAAAGTTATATTACAAAACTCCTTTTTATAATACAATTGCGATAAAATAGTTTAATGGTAGATACACATAATCCAGTATGAATTATTCAGAATAATATTTAAATATTAAAATTTCCCGCGGTAAATTCAGATTCGAATACTTCATTTAAATATTGTGTAAAAGAAAAACGACACTTTTACGACTGTGTAAGTGATAGAAAGTAAAAGGACGTATGTGCAGATGTGTCCGATTTAAAAAAAAAAAAACGTAAAACGGGCCTTTTATTAACATTTTTGTCACAAACTGATACACACATGTTGCCACTTGTAATGACAACAAGTCATTAATTTATTTCGGAACAGACTTTAAAGCAATAAACACTTCTGCTATATTTTTAAAAACGAGTTTGCATTGAATTTAAAACGAATTACACAGTTTTAAATTACACGGTTGTTATAAATATAGTGTGTAGTAGGGTACGTAACATTGTGTCCGCACCCGTCGTTTTTGCAGGAAGGGGAGACGCTAAATAATAAATTGGCTGTTTAATTTCACTTCTTATAAACACCTTTAATGCAGCTACCGAAATCGAGACTTCCTCTCATATGAGATTAATTAAATGATCCTGATGTTAACAGAATGAAAATAGTCTCATATAGAGAGTCCTAATAAAACCCAAATTTCATTAGTTAAAAGCCTAATAGGCGTTTTGACACTCAAGATGTCATCCTATGTTGTCGAAACATGTAAAAAGTTTATAAATATCTTATATGGGATTTTGGGTTTTAGTATTATATTTTCTTCAATTCAGCACGCAATGACATTTGATTTTCATATATCATGAGTTTTTGGTCAAAATTATTTCCTTGTTTGTTACAAATACCGATTAACAAAAGTTTCTACCAGTTAACAATAAATAACCAAAGTTAGCGTAGTAAGCGCCATCTCTATGATGCCTTCTTGGGTTCATTTTATAGTAGAATGTGCCATCACGGATATAATTAATAAGTATCTAAACATATATTGATCCTATACAGGCGAGGATCACGGAACCTTTGAGAAAAAATCGTCGAAACTGAATTCATCCATTAAGTTACCTTTAAAGTACAGAGGTCTAAATATGATGAAAAAGGGGAAATAGGAATGGAAGGGTGGGAAGTGGTAGTTGGAGAGTTAAATATGCGTGGTTGCCGGAAACAGTGCAAACCACCGAACAACTCAGGAGTCAGTCAGCTTTGAGCTATTGATGTAAGTGGAAGGTTTGTTGAACAGGGGCGAATTGAAGAGATTGGAATAAGCAAAGGAATTATGTGAAAGAAAAAGTTGTTTAAGAAAAGGGACTATCCGATGGATGAACTATGATATAAGAAAATGGTATAAATTGTGAGTGTTATAGTTTTGTTTAATTTGTATTGATTTTTGGTAAACAACCACCTGATAAATTTTAGTTTATTGTTATTAATAAAGAAACACGAATGTTGTTTTTATGGTCTCAAAGTTATTTATTCTGAAACGGTACAAGGGTAGCTCACGTGTAATTATCTAATCAGTAACGTAGAAAAAGTTGGAAAAACTCAAAACAAAAAAAATAGTATCTACTATTTATTAACATAAACTACACTCAGTATTTCGTTAATATTCTACTGCCTAATAACTTGGTTAAGGATAAAAATGAAATAATTAGTCAGATACTCTTTTCCGTAATTTTCAAGAATTTACTAACTTACCCCTAAAATAAAACGCTTCTTAACTTTTCTTAGCTTACTCGTAATATCCTCCCGTTTAAAATTAATTAACTGATTGATGTGACTGTCACTTGATGAAAATCCATATTAAATACATAGGAAAATTACCTAAAAATCTTCACGAAAACTTTTTGTTTGGTTTGTTATACGTAAAATAAAATCTATAACAATGCTTCGCCAAACATTAACTTCCTCAGGATGTCAGTACCAACTATGTAAGACACAGTCATATGTTATAGATTTTATTTTATAACATATCAAACAAACAGTCGTGAAAATTTCTATTTAAGTTTGTTTCCTACTTATCTGTAATTAATTGTAGGACTGATTAAAAAGAATAAGAATCAAAATCGAATCTGGGATAATTGCGGACCTCTACATTTGCGAACCTGTCATTAAGTGGGACATTTGCGGACCTCACCCTAATTAGCGTATTTATTTGGAAGTGCAGTACAGATTGAAACAACTTTGGTGAAACATTTTCGGACCTTTTGCTTCTTATTATATACAGAATTACGTAATATGTGTTATTGTACATACAATACAATATATACTGTTAGAAATTATTAATACAATTCTACAATTATACATTCGGTATTTTAAATACAATGATAAATAAGACAAATCTCTTAGAAAACATTATAGATAATGAATTTATATAAATAAGTATCCTCGTCGATAACGTATCTATAACCAATTAAATCAATGCTTAATAATAATAACTGCGATGCAGTTTACATAGGACAGACAGGGAGATCTGTCATTATCAGTCTAAAAGAACATGTTTATGCAGTAGAAAAATCTAACAATTGTACTGGCATATCTGACCATTGCTCCTCTAAAAAACATGAAATTTCAATAGACTCCACTAAATTAATTTATATGAAACACTAGAAATCAAAAAATGTATAAAGAACAACGTGAATATTGTCAACAATCAAACAGAGATGAACAATCACAACTCACCCCTACTCATCACACAATTTCCCGATTTAGAAAGTATAAATAGCCATAGAGCATATTCTAATATTGAGTACTATTTAACAGCCGAAACGATTTCGTTAAGAATATTTAATAAAATATTTGTAAAATTTTACCCAACGTGTTTTTGTACTCGTTATACCTTAATTAAGTACCTATAACCTATAATATATCTGCCTGCTTTTGAAGATTTGGCGAAACGGGAAATCACCAAAAATAACTAGCCGTCATTACCACAGTCTATCTATGACCGCTATGACCGAACATTAACATTTAATTATGCTCAAAAAGTCCAAAATTCACGATTCCATCAGTCAGAAATTCCAATTAAATGAAAACATCCTCGATATCAAAAATAGGCCTGGGGGACAGTTCCATTCACCAGTTAGATGAATTAATGGTCAGGTCATTCCATAATTTTGTATAATGAGAGGTGATAGCTCGACAAATTATCTTATAAGTATTATATTATATATACTAGGTATGTACGATTCTTCATAATAATAAGGGTTGTATGGATCGAGCGGTCGTGTAAATTGCGGTAAAACGTAAAAATTGTAGATTGAGCGGTCACTTTTTCCATCTCATTTAAATATGTCGATTACTTCTCGAGATGATGGTTCCCTTTGGACTCCTTGAGCCGATAAGCGATTTTTGTACAGCGAACTTCTTACATTTTCAAACTGAGGCACACGAGTGACTAACTCATATCCTATATTATGGATACCACTACCTAATCTAACCTAACCTAACCTAACATATCCTAACCAATTTGTTTTCAAAAATAAAGGTATATACATTATACACGTGAAACGCTTTTTTGACCGCAAAATCGACAGGTAAATTTTACCCTTCCTCCATTTTTACATTCAGGAAACATTTGACCGAAAAATCCACTGACCGCTCGATGGACTGACCGCAAATAGGACGACACCAATAATAAGTAAGAGGTCCACAAATATCTAACCACAGATGGTTCTAAATAGGGTGAAGTCCGCAAATGTCCAGGTTCGCAATTGTCCTGACACCATCAAAATCTATTGAAATGTATAGAAAAGTGGAAATATACATAAACTACCCTAAGAAGTATCTGTAGCTTCTCGTTCATTATAAAGCCCACGTATATCAATTATCAGCCTTATCTTATTCAAGCGACACCTGTATTAATATGCGTTTTGTTCATGCGTTGCTAGGCGAATGCAACTGATGGTAAAAATGCTTTAAAAGTACCTGCATACACACACACTAATAAAGGCGCATCTCGCCGCCGCATATTAATTTTAGTTAAAATTCTTGTCTTATAGATGGCCGCTCTTTCTGGAACTTATGAGTTGGATTCCGTGCATATGCGGCCGCCGTCGCGTTAGCGTCGTTGCCATCAGGTTCCTCTTGTTTTCACTACTCCGAAAGCATTCTCGTAATTGCGAAATAAATTATTGCGCTACTTGAAATGAAGGATAGAGGACAAGATGCGGTCCAGAGACAGCGGTAGTGCATTGTGATGTCGTTACCTTAACGCGCGCGCCAACCCGCGCTCCTTTCGCTCTTCTTTTCCTTTGACCCGTTCGCTGGTTCCACCAGCACCAACAGCTCGTTTGCATTCACAAAGACGCGATGCCGATCGAACTTAATAACAATCAACACAAACTGACCTGATGCGTAACGAACTGGGGAAACGAGAACGTTCTCAAACGCTTCCGAACGTTAATGAGCGCGGGGGTTGCTTTATTCAGATACGATAACTTGTTCTAAAAATAAAGGAATTTGGATTATCGAACATAATGATGTACTTGCTGTGCCCGCGACTTCGTCCGCATGGAATTTAACGAAAAAGTTATTTTTGAAAATTTAAACGAAGTCGTTGTGACACAACCGTTAGCAATAGCCCGCGCGACAGGCAGCTTTCGTGAAATTGGCAGATAGCTGATGTAACAAGGAATAACATAGGCTACTTTTAGTTTAGAAATTAATAACTATTTATTAATAATAATAATTTAATTAGTTAATAATTTCTAAAACAAAGGTAGCCTAAGTTACTCCTAATTACATAAGCTATCTGCCAGTGAAAGTCTCGTAAAGATCGACGGAGTCGTTTCAGACATTAGCCTGAACAAACAGACAGACAGACAGCGGAGTGCATTAAATATTAGATGATATTCCTACAAATTAAGTGACAAAAATAGCGAGAAGTTAAATTAATTCTATTTCTTTGCTTCTAGATTTATAGAAGTCTGGTACTTTTTTATTGATATTTAAAGTTTTATTCAAACGTACCTCAATCTAAGTAAGGTTTCGGGATTTGAAACGTCTTGGTGCTAATCAAAATGAACGTAGGTAATTAAAATCTTTCCAATTGGGAACAGATTGTGATTAATGTTTCGACCTTCCACACTTTAAAATGAACACAAAACGTCAGAAATTTGGTGGAAATATACTCCCCTGAGGTTGCATTTTACAGAATGAATAATTCACAATTGGTTAAAAACATTTTTTTGCATAAAGCTCATTCATAAAATTCCAGAAATAAAGCTCGTTAAAATGTATAATGATTATTAAGTTATTAAGCCTTAAAAGAAGCATTATTTGGGTTGATAAATCATTGTTTCCTTTTTTATTAAAATCACTTAGACTATATGTTCTTTGCCGAGACCAAATACGTTACTGTTACTAGTAAATTTCCTAATGATCTACAGAAAACAAACAAAAATGACCATTGAATCGAGAAGATTTTCCTTAGAAAACACGAAGGAGTTAAAGTTAGAATACAGAGATAAATATTGAAGTTAATTCATAATCAATACTAAGTAAAAACAAACGTTTTACTCATTTTCATTTTAGGATAATAATTAAAAATCGAAGAACGAATAATGAATGGTACAAAAATTATTTTAATTATGTCCCTAATTTTAGTAATAAAATATGTAAAAAAATTGAAAAGTATGCACATAAAAACAATTGCGGTCAATAAGTGTAATTTAGGCAAGTTACTAGTTAACAATAAACAAACGAAGTCTGTTCTATAAAAAAAACGGTGTATATAAAGTTAATTGTGCAAACTGCAATGCATTCTATATAGGTCAAATTGGAAGAAAATTATCTGTAAGATTAAAAGAGCATGAAAAAGATGTTGTAGACGGTAAAAAATCCACAGGTATAGGCACACATTGATCTGACAATAAACATAAATTAAAATTAGAGGATGTTTAATTTTTACATATAGAAAAGAAAGGGAAACGTTTAAACCTGTTGGAAGAAATAGAGATCAAGAAAGTCATTGTTAAACAAGAAAATATTACCAACCTTCAATCTGACTTTAAGAATAATTTGCTTATAGATACTTATTTGGGTCTTTCTAACATTTCTGCTTAATATTCTATTTATTCATGTAGTTATCTATTATTGTATCTATATTCGTATTATATGTAGATATGTTCACTTGTTTATATGTATTTGTACCTATTTAAGACGCTGTATACTCAATAAATTTTAGTAGATTTTTTACTCTTCAAAAAGACATAATATGCCGAAACAATTGTAGAGGTTTTAATAAACACATTGAAACATAAAAAAGCAATTTAATAAATTTTTGTACCATTCTGCAGTTTCTTTACAATTTATTAAGAAGAACAAATATCAAAGAAAAAGTTCATTAATAAAATAGAGTGTGGAATTATAATTCTTACATCCTTTAAACGTGTAATTTCCATTCGTTCTTATTAACCTTATTTATTTTGTTATTTATTTAAATTCCCATCCGTAATCTTTGCCGAATATTCAGAGGGGCCCAGTGAAATTGTTGCGATACGTTAAGGTTCGCAGACCCACCGGTCCTCGGTTATGTTACTCGATTCATCTATGCCTGGCGTGGAATTCGAAATCTGGGTAGTAGGTAGATACACACGTTAAATGGCCAAATTATTACAATTTGTCAGACGTTACGCGGTGGTCTTTGCTTTACCGAACTCGGCCAGTTGTGTTATTTATTTTAGCATTTTTGCGGCTTTTGCTTTGTCCAATGGAATAGTATTCCGTCAGCAAGCAAGCTTTTATTATTTTGAATTTTTTACATGGCCAGCCAGAGTTTAAAAACGACTGGGCAATATTTCACACTGATAACGAACATCAATGTCTATCTATTACAAACATGGTTGATCTGTATATATAAATATACTGTACAAACATTCATTTATGTAGAAAAGAAAGAAGACAATGGTAAATGAGTCAAACTTACCGTCACCATCATTGTCACCTCCAGAACAGAGCCAAAATCATAAGCAGCAGACTCATAATTAGAAAAATTCGTCTTCCATCATTGCCTGAAAAAAAAGGAAATAATTTCATACAAATCATCTCTGCTAATTTTAAAGAACTTATTTGTAATTGATACGATGCAGTTGTTGGTCACTTGGTGAAACATTTTGAAAATAATGAATATAATACAAAAACACTACTGTATCAGTATTATTTTCTACTCTTTTGATAATGGCGTAACAGCCGAAACGACTGTCGTCAAGACTTTAATAAACCTGTGAAACTACCTAGTGTTTTTGTATTATATTCTTTACTTATTTGTATGTTAGGTTACGTTAGTTAGCTCATTTTTATGAACTTATTTGTAGGTTAAGGAAATTAATATAGACACATACATATGAATCATAAAAATACATTGATAAATACGTAACACTTTTGCAGAAAATCATAATACCTACCTACAGTTTTGTTTTGTAACCTTAATTTTTGGCGACATTACGCTTATTTTCTGTAGTATGTTTAACCTCTCCCTCTTTCTTCTAATTGTAACGATTATCTTACCCATTATTATAATCATTGTTTTATGTAATCACCACACTTGCACATCACTTATATAGTCTTTTACACCATTCTCGCGACCCGCACAAATTACTAGTTAAAAACTTCTGATTAAATAAATGTTCATTGAACAAGCACTGTTGCCTTGATGACGGTAACGCACCAATAAGAGACTATCAGCGTCATTACTGCTTCGTGAAGTTTCCATCGCACAAACGTGCACGATCCTCGAAATGTTAAGGTCATTGAGAAGAAAGGAATGTCAATCTTATCTTATCGGTAACTTGGACCTGTAAAAAATATTTGCTTTTACTAAGCAGAACGAATATTTTAAACAAAAAAAAGTAGTTACGTATCGTAAGGGACACGCAAACGAAGTAAATTTCACGATCTTATAAACAAATAGTATAGTATTAGTATGATTGAGTATAATAAATGTGGAAATTGTTATTATTAGTTCTATGCGTGTTCGATATGATAATAATAAAAATGGAAAAAATAATAAAACAAATATTTATTGAACACTGTTAGAGAGTAATAAGATTAAAGTAAACGAACGTTGAATTAGAACTAATGAATTTTAAATACATTAATGCGATATTAATTATTGAATTAATTTATCCCCACTACAGATTACCTCAGACAATGAAGGAAAATTAATGATATATTTGTTATAAAATCTGCAGTGGGTATAAATTAATTCAATAATTAATATCGCATTTATGTATTTACAATTTACCCCTACTAAAAATTCTTGAAACATTTCATTATTAAAGAATTTTAAATTTGAATAATTTAGGAAAATTATGACGATGGTAGTAAGATAATATGATTTGAAAATGCCGAATATAGAATTTATAGAATTAATCCAAAAAAGAAGGTAATAAAATCCTTTTTTTTTTAATTATAAAGGATCACAAATCCCACATTTGGAACGCATCCTACACAGTAGGCACAGCGCACCGAAAGCCATATGCCACGACCGGTTTCGACCTATCGGGTCTCATCTGGTGGGTGCTGGCAGAAAGGCCTGAACAGGCTATTTGATAAATATAAATATAAATATGGAATCAACAGAAACAACTACTCCGGGGCTTAATACCACTACCGGAATTGAATTACACTGTTGATTCCGAACGATTATTAGACGAAGATAACTGATGAGACCCGATAGGTCGAAACCGGTCGTGAGATGTGGCTTTCGGTGCGCTGTGCCTAGTGTGTAGGACGCGTTCCAAATGTGGGATCTGTGATCCTTAATATTTAGACGAAAAACAATTTTATTACCTTCTTTTTTTGGATTGTTACCTTCGTCCTTCGTTTCTGTTGATTCCATATTTATATTTATTTTTTAGAATTAAGTTTTTGAACCCAAATCACCACTGTTAAAAATTAATTAAACAGTACTGAATCATAGGCGTTATGCAGTTAGTAATAGAATAGAAATATTGCAAGGGATTATAGGAATGTACAGAGGTAATAAAGTTATTTGTAAAGAGAAGAATAGACAGAGAAGTTTAAGTACAAATGCAAAGACATTATTTACATATTTACACAACGAGTATATATACAGGGTGTTCTAGTGGATGTTGGTCGCTACATTATTAAATGTTAAATACATCGGTAACCTACATTTACTTGATGGAAATTATTCGCGATTTATTATTAAAACACCGGTTTGGTAAATTTCCATAAAATTGAATTTTGACTTAACACATGTCTCACAAGCACTGTGGCTTCTTCAATAGTTTTATTTGAAACTTAGTCTACGGTAACAAAATTTGTTATTAAATACTATTGGACAATGAAAATAGGCAAAAACGTTATCAGTGGTGAATTACTAAAATCTATTTCATACCATCAATGCTAGTTAAAATTTTAGAAATTGAATAACATTAACCTTGATAAATCAGTTAATAAACGAACAAGTAATTCATCACGGATAACTCCTTGTTATATGCCCTTACGTACTTGCTACTGATTTAAGATATTTTGTATATGTAGTACAAATTCTTAGTGGGTATATATTGATAACGTCATGCGACTGATCATCTTCCAATTCTTTCTATAAAACAAGTGGTTTATGCTAAACGTAGTCTGATACAAAATTTTTCTTTTCGATCTAATCTGAAAATGATGAAGATGTAAGTTACACAAAGACAAGCTCGTTCGAGTTAGTATGAACAGTGGTCTAGTGCTCTAGATCATTGCTAGGATTCGGGTGGTCGCCGGTTCGAACCCGGGACCGGCTGCTCTGATTCAAGTCTTCTGTGGTTTCCTTGGATCATTTAGGCAAATGCTAGGGCAGTAATATTTCACAGATAATCTTTCACATCTTTTCTGTCTTCATTTCGTCCGTCTCATCTTTCTCTTCCTAACTACACCACCCACCCAGTCCCGCGATTCCTGCAAGGAGAATGAAGAGGGCCTTACGCCTTACCCTCCGGCTTTGCACTGTAGTGAAGGACGGAAAGACTGCCGGCCCACCAGTAGTGAAGGAATAGAACGATTATAGTGATCGGAAAGGTGTTGGTACGTGTCGTATGAGAATGATCGTATGATTCCACGTCATTGATCGATTGATGAGAGGCGAAAAAGAGAAGATGGAAGTGTAAAGAACAGTGCGTGAAACTGTGAGTTTTTGGACAGCTGAGCGCTGCCAACCCAACAATTTTGTTCAATTTTGGGTATATTAAATAATTCAATGGAAAAGTATATGTAAAATGAAATGTAACATCAACTCATTTACCGAACTAAAGTGGTTTGGACCAGAAAGGGTCCTAATGTTATGAACATATATTAGTGTATTGGAGCAGGTCAGACCTTTTTGTTGTTAATTTAATATTTAGTTTTTCTTACAACCAAATATTTATCATTATTTTGGTTAAGAATTTACTATTTACTACCATATTAAGTGTAAAATCGAAACTGAAAATATAGAATAATGGTTTTTCATTTCTTTTAATCTTTAGAAGTTTTTAGTTGAGCTCTTCAACAGACGAAAATGTAATAGGTACATGCTATACACTTATAAGACCCGATAGGTCAAAACCAGTCGTGGGATATGGCTTTCGGTTCGTTGTGCCTACTTGGTAGGGCGCGTTCCAAATGTGAGATCTTTGATCTTATTTTTTTTTTACTTCCTTCTTTTTTGAATATATCTATTTTGTATTTTCGATAGTACCCAAAGGACTCTAAAATTATTTCTTTTATCGTTAGCGCCTTCGCAACCTCTACAAAGGTCGTTTCAGCATGAGATGGTTTAGCGCGTCGGTTCAATTTCTCCGTCTAATAAATCTGTCAAATATCGTGCTTCTTCTGGATATGTCTACGTAAAGAAGAAACCTTTCAATGTCCAAACATATGTATGTATGTATCTACACATATGCATCAACACACACACACACACACATCTATCGTATGGTTGTGGTTGCTCTTTTTTTTCGTCAGACGCGCACATCGCTTGTCAGAATATTAAAAAGGCAACGCTGACCGCGGGGATTATTTTATAATGAAACCGCCTTCGAGGAATTTAAATCGGAATAACAAGAGAGCAATCGGTAGAAGTTGAAGAAGACGAAGTAGAAGAAGAATAAGAAGAAGAAGAAGATGTGGCCAAAAGAAGAAGAGAACGACGACGTTTCATGGAACGGTAGCGGCGTGGAGACGACATACGGTTCAACGGGTCGGAAAAAGATCTGATATACTAACGTACTGGTTATACGTATATATTGGATGCAGAGGCAGGTGCGTGTCTGTATCTGTATTTTAGTATCGTATAATGTACCCAGGGTACTAGCTATGACTACCTACTAGGTAACGCTAGTGCCAGTATTGAGAACTGCCATGTACTTACCGACATCGTGTGAGAATTTCGAAGAATCTACACTGCAAGTGGATTTTCTAAAGAAAAGTGTTCCTGATTTTTCACTTCAATCAATCTATTGTATATGTAAGTATACGTTTATACATATTGTAACGGAAAGAAAACGTTACTTGTTTTTTTCAAGCGCTGGGTAGGATGGCTCATGGTTGATCGTCTACTTCATGTTCTCTTTTTTATGAGAAATTGTACACGCAAAATTGCCCTGGTCTTGTTGTGGACCAGCGTGTGACTTTTCCGATAGACACTTGACCAAGCGATTTGGAAAAATATAACTTTTAT
This sequence comes from Agrilus biguttatus, assembly GCA_963921985.1. Classification (NCBI taxonomy): domain Eukaryota; kingdom Metazoa; phylum Arthropoda; class Insecta; order Coleoptera; family Buprestidae; genus Agrilus; species Agrilus biguttatus. Next base: position 36,812,774 of record OY998119.1, on the reverse strand, counting down.
TAAATTTCCTGTTTTGAATCAATAAATTAGATTAGTTAGTAAAACGAATTGTTGTTATTTGAGAGCGGGAGCAAGCCCAGCAGTGTTGTTGTCTTTTTTATTTTTCCCCATACAGAACTTGCACCAAGGGTAAGATGAGAATATTTGGTTAAGGTTCCGTTATAGCGCTAACATTTTTTCCAAAAAAGAGAGAATAAAGAGTTGAATTGTAATATAAACAAAATTGTGGTATCTATCTGTAATATTGAAAAACTGCTTTCTACGAACTAAAACCCAAGTCAATATGTGGTTTGTTGGGTTTCCATTTGGCGAATTTTGTTTATTTCTCTTGCAGCGACGATCGTTTCGCCTTTCGTCATTATCAAGCTGATTGATCTGATGTTGTTTGGTGGTGTGAATTTATACTGTTCTGAGCAATGAGTTTGAGGGGGGTGAATATGACGTCAAAGGTGTTATTTATTTGTACGTTGATGATGATGCTTTTTATTTTACTTTTGTATATCTCCATATTTTCAAATATGTTTAGTTTTCTGTTTTTTGGAGCGTGATCTAATATTGTGAGGGTTTCTTCCATAGGACCTGGGCTATGAAGGTTTTGGTGTAGGTGAGTGGCGTAGTTAGAATCGGTTTTCCCTTCTCTGTAAGATTTTATTTGCTCTTTGTGTCTTTGTACTATTTTCCTGCCTGTTTGTCCTACATAGTTCTTTTTGCATATCTTACATTAAGTTTGTATACCCCTGATTTGTTGCATTTGTCGTAATCTTCTGTCTTATTCTTGATTTTTCTTTTTATTGTGTAATCCGTTTTGTATGCTATTTTGATGAGTTTTTTTTAAATACTTTGTTATGCGGTAGGTGTGAGGGGCAATCGGGACTATCAAATATTCAAAAAAATCAATAGCCTTAGCAGCTTTTACGGTGTTTATAGTCGACGTCGTAAATCATTTAGTACATGACAAATGCCAAGATGCCGAACAAAAAAGGTGCAAGAATATTGGAGAGCAGAGTGGTTGCTTCTAGGAAAGCGTTAGAATGTTCCACGATAATATAAATAGGTTGTTGATAAACAGTCGAAGACAGTTTGATATACACAGGTGTTGGTAAACAATGTAAATTCGAAATAAACCCAGTGATATAAACAAGTAATATAAGTATAGTTAAATAAATAATAATAGTGGTTATATAAATGACTGTATATAGTAATTTAGTATTCAATTAATCAATTATAAATACAAGCCACCAGAAAAATCGTTACATGCTTATTCATAAGCTCATGGGATTATTTGTATGCTATTAAAGCATAAACGACATATAAAAAGTTTTTGTCTGTCTATTTGTACGGCTGAACCGATTAAAATGGAACTTTACAAACATGAAGATCAAGTTACCGGGAATCGTTTTAATTGTTCACTGATTACAACAATTACAAATGGTTTCACGTTAACGAGGTCATGGGTATGAGCTGATTTATATAATTATAATATGAAATAGGTAAAATAACTTTTTACACCTTAACAAGGAGAGGGTTGTCCATTTCCAAGATTACTAATCTCTTTATGTGATAATATAAAGTTATTAAACTGTTAAAAAAATCATACAGTGCTGAACAAAATTTTTAGTTGTCTAGTGTTTATTAGTTGATGAAATAAAATTATTTCACCGGTGCACAGATGTGCCACTTCTTTTGATTCATATGGGGGAATCGATGCAATAAACGGACTTTGTGTTTTAAACCACCAAACTATTTACAACTAATTTTATTGAACGCCGTGATTGCCAGTTATTCTTACGAAAATACTAAATGGCTACAGATATGATTTCTTATATGAAACTATTTGTTATTAAATATATGTTAATTTACTAAAATGATCTCTCCTAAAAATATTTGATGTTTGAATCTAATATGATTGGATGCTGAATTGATTCTGCAATTGAATGTAAAAATACTTATTTTCAGATGAATTTAAGAACCGCCTCCAGAGGAGGGAGTGATTCCGATGCACCGACACTTGAAACAACAAAAAAAAAGGAAGGAAAACGCAAACATACAAAAATACAACATTGCAAGCTATGTGTCGGTGCATCATCTACGTCCTGGAAATGGACCGATTGGTCAAAAATTACCCTCAATAAATCTATCGACTAGTTAACTCTAAAAGAACATTTGGAAATAAAGAAAATATAATACAATTTGGGCTAAACGGCAATCCCAAGAAGGGAAAAAATGTGACACATACAAAAACCATAAATTGCAAAAGAAAGGAATAGACAGCAAATCCACATGAAAATACAAAAATTACAAAAAAACGGAGACGTGATTAATAAGGCTAATATATTACAAAGACAAAAAATAAAAAATTAATATATGCGAACAGCTAGCCTTGGGCTATTGGAATTATAAAAAAATATGAGCAAGTTTTTACTGATTCCCCTCACCCTCGTCATCAGATATTTTCATAGTAATCTACACTTGTCTCACCTCAAAAACAAACATTCTTTAATATCTAACGTAACGTTTTATGGTGAGGGATGTTTTTTAAATTAGTTAAAAATCACATTTTTTGTTAGATAACATCAAGTATAAAAAATTGTAAATAAATTAAATATCTTAACATCATTCCGTTCAGCGGCTTTGATTTTTTGTTATGAATCTGACGGTGGAATTCAGGAACACACACGAGCGCCACATAAACTGTAGCCTTCTTAGATTCTGGGCTGCTGGTTTCGGTGTTGTTTCCGTTCTATAACTCGTCAAACTGAAACCGTATTAATCGGGACTGAAAGCTCAAACGAAATTATTTCGACTCCGGTGGCGAGCTCATCGTAAAATAAATGGCACACTTAATTATAATAAAAAGTGATCGATCGCGTTACGCTAACGTTCTCGAATCATTTCTATGAACTCGGCAGATTATCGAATCAATCAAGACGTTGGAATATACACGCCGGATAATCCATTTGATGTTCAAAAATAAAATATCGTATTGCAATGAGGCAATCTTTTTGAAAACACCTAACAACAATACATAACAAGTTTACTGTTTAATAAAACATTGTTGTTTTTGATCTGAACGGGGATGTCCCATTGCTGACCGCGAAAATATTTTACCTGAAATTGTGGCATTGCTGCCCGCCAACTTTATTACCCTCATAATAAATTTGAATTCATGTGTAATAATTCTTATAAACTATTACATATTCGTAACATATAAAATAATTTGTTCAAATTTATCTATATAGGTACCTATAGACCATTTAATAAATGTACCAAATAATACACACCAGTAGTAATTATATTCGAACAGGAAACCGTTCTAGTTTCACAGCACGGCGGGAGAGACAGATTCCTCTGTTGTTATTAGTTTACGTAATGTATAAATATGCCGCTTCCAGAATTTATTATCTAGTCTCTGACAAAACGACCATTTTAACGTCACAAATTATAGTGTAACGTTCGGGGGTTCAACAATTAAAACTCGAAGACTTAAACAGGAACAACAATTTATTTATACTAATATTAATTAACTTTACTACCAATTACACAATTTATTTATGTACAGTTACTGTCTGTATAACACTTCTAACTTTTCTATTTATTTACTACGCGTCTCGATTTATTTCTCACCTTATTTTCACGACCGTCAATTTATATCTGAACTATTCACGACTATCAATTTATATCTGCCTCTTCACGACCATCAATTTATCTGAACTGAACTGAACTGTCCTCGGCGATCGTCTTCTCGCTTATATACTGTTCCGTTAAATTTCCGGAACATTCCCGAGAAATAGAAAAATCGGGACTATTTTATTTTCCGCCGAAATATCGAACAAGTTTCCGCGAAACACAAATACAGTAACATGTCCTCAGTTATTACACACACACTTGCAGTTGCGATATACACGTCGCGGCTCAGCTGCTACGGCTCGCTCACATACATGGGTACTCCAACGCACACAAGCAAACGCGCACTCGTTACAATAGATTCGATTGAGATGGTTGAAAGTTCTTGGGGTAAACAACAAATTGTGTTAGAAGGTTAGGGAACATTTTCCAAAAGTTGTTCTAATCTTTTCGATCAACTTTACACTCTTCACGTCGATCTGAAAAGCACAAAAAATTACACGAATGTGCGTCCGGCTTTATATGCATTATTCCAAATAGAAAAAAAGATACGTACAAGAAAGAGACTGTTTGAATTGATAAAAAGTAGTGTTCCAACGTTTAGTCCAAAATATTTGAAAATTGATTTTTAATTATCCACAATTTTAGCCTGCAAAGCAGTATTGCATAATACATCATTAAAAGGCTGTAACTTTCATTTTAAACAGTGCTTATCGCGAAAAATCTAAGAATTGGGATTATCATCTACATACCGGACAGACCAAGAAGTATTAACAGATTTACCAATACCGAGACAGTCTCGCGTTGATAATGCCCACGTGTGAAGTGGGCGAAACACGTGTCCGCTCATATTAAATTTAGTTGGTGGTAATTAGGGTGAGTCTTTCTTTATTTAATTATTCTTTTACAAGAGTCACCTATTTTCTACAAAGAACAATAAGATCACTAGAAAATACAACACAAATAAAAGACACAGTAAACAGTAATCAGACATTAAAAATAAACATAATTCAATAACATAAATGTAACAAAAGGACGGTGAAGACTTACTAACTAACCCATTACAAATTCTGACTTTATATAGTTCTATTCCCTGTACTGGTAAGTCATTTTAACCCTTAACGACATTGTCACCCTAATTGCTTTTGTAGTGAAATTAGCAGTACCTAACTTCATTTGGGAACCACACTAATGAGGTTCTTCGAATTTGAATGCATGTGGTACTGTTAGGTATTTACTGCTAATGATATTCTCGAAAGCAATTAGTAATTATATTTTAATTTTCCAAAGATTTTGATAATATTTATAAGTTTAAAACATTAAATTTAACTAAGGGGTACAATTTCTTTACCTAAGCTTGTCCCTTCTTTTAGTTTTTTTAGGGTAAGTGCAATTTTCGTGTTTTATAAATTCAGAGACAACAATTTCCTTAAATTAATGGGATAAAGAAATTCGTTTAATTAATTTCCAAAAAGAACAGGCACAGTTACTTCTAAAATTGACCTTTTCTGTACAAAGTTTTATCAGCTTTGTGCTCTCAACTTCTTTTCCCACAATAAATAAAGTCTTCTTATTGTTTTAGAGGATGGGATAGAGAGAATACGCGAGGACCAGCGCCGGCCGGTGACCATTTCTCAATCGGAGGCGTCAAAAGCTCGAAAGCTCCCTTAAATTAAGCTTTGATGGCCAGGTTGTTATGTCCCAAGCTATCCGTGAATGAACAAAAAGTGCCCGTCCGAGATACAGATAACACCGGAGGAGAAATTGAACAAGTAGTTATGTCAAATAAACTCGGGCAACTAAATTCGAACCGGTAAACCTACAACAACTCAGCTCGTTATCCGTCTTGTTCTTCTCGAAACTTCTTCGGTACGGACAGCGTTCTTTTGGCCGACTGACTAGTGATTTATTTTCTAGTTTGCCGACTGAAATAATTCTCCTCTTTATCGGCTGTTGCGTGAACAAATGATCCTGAACCGCACCCTAATGGCATCAACGTGACTACCTAAAACTGAAGCATATACGTATGTGTGTTAAGTCTTTTTCATCTCTTTGTTTCGACCATATAGCGCCCTTGCTTGAGCGCTAGTTAGTTATACATAAGTATGTGCCCTTAAGCCTCATACGTGAAACGGGATGCAAATAAGGATGGATGACTTATTATAGATGTAATGGGACGTCATTTTTCAAACGAATTACTTCGAAGTAAAACGACTTCATACGGTACTTCAGCAAATCCTCCTCTGACGGGAAACGAATTTGAATCCAACCCGTGATTATCAAACGAAACTTCATAAACAATTAATAAAGAATATAATACAAAAACACTTGGTAGTTTCGGAGGTTTATTAAAAATCTTAACGACAGTTGTTTCGGCTGTTATGCTATTACCAAAAGAGTACAAACTAATATTAAATAATTACATGATAAGTTGAGCTTAAATACTAGAATTACATGATGGATTTTAAGAGTGGGGATACATTAAAATTGAGTTGGTCATTGGTTAGTTATTTCTTGTTTTTAAGGGCTTTATTGATTTCAAAAATTTCTAGTAAGTTTAAAAATTTGCTTTTTTTACAATTATGGATTAATTTAATGTTGTCAATATCTAAATTGTGATTATTTGTAATGAAATGTTCAGCGAAGCTAGTACAAGGGTTTTTGGTTAAAATTGATTTTTGATGTTTACGTATTCCTAGTTACAACTAAGAATATGTGAATACCAAAAATCAATGTGAACCAAAAACCCTTGTACTGGCTTCGCTGAACATTGCATTACAAACAATCACCATAATTGTAAAAAAAGCAAATTGTTTAACTTACTAGAAATTTTTGAAATCAATAAAGCCCTTAAAAACAAGAAATTACTAACCAATGACCAACTCGATTTTAATGTATCCCTACTCTTAAAATCCATCATGTAAATCTAGTATTTAAGATCAACTTATCATGTAATTATTTAGTATATTTTGTACTCTTTTGATAATGGCATAACAGCCGAAACGACTGTCGTCAAGATGTTTAATAAACCTGTGAAACTACCAAGTGTTTTTGTATTATATTATTCATCATAATTACGTATTATATTCTTTATTTTCAAAATGTTTCACCAAGTGAACAACAACCGCATCGTATCAATTAGCATAAACCATTTTCTATTTTAATACATTCGAATAGAATCAAATATGTTTAGATGTACTGAAATATGCACTAAAAATAATACAACAAAATTAGAAGGGCATTACGATTTTAGAAAATTTCTCCCTGAATTAAAAAAGTATTTTATTGGTTCAACTTTTCTTATTATGTGTACACCTTGTATTAAGCTGATTCAAATTTTAAAGCCAAAACCACTACCCCATCTTAATCGGTTAATGACTAAAGCCTAAATATTTCTGGTAATTGAGCTAATTAACAAAAAACATTGTATAGTAAAGCAGTTTTCATTTCCGGGAGATTAATTCTGAGTTGCAAGCTATCATCATAATTATGATGGACTCTAAAGTCTATGCCAATAGTTTGTACAATACTGCTCCATAAGATCTTCGTTTTAGTGTATAAATGGTCTACACTTCAATTGCCCCATGTTATCCACCTAATTTGGTATGTCCCATGGTGTGCAGGGAGAATGAAACCTTGTTGTAAAGGTATTAAGAACACAATTAGCTTGCGATTGATGAGAATCTCGCAGATTGGTCCTGTTTTTAGGAAGTTTTGCGGACATGCCCACAAGGTTTCTTTTTTGCAAGACAGACAACCTATACCATTCACATTATTGAACTGAACTGAGAAGAGTAAATTTGTTTATATTTAATTTGCTCCTAATGTAGGGTAGAGCGCGGCTGGTTGAGCATAGGGGCAAGTTGGACAATCGAAATATCTCGAACTATTCACCGCAGGCATAGGCATCGTACAGCGGAAAGAAGGCGCCGGGGGGTGTAGACGAGCGAGTGAAGTGCCCGTGTGATTTTTATTTTGTGACCAAACAGTAAAAAAATCGTTTATCGCAAGTTTTCGTCTGTATTAGTCGAATGTTATCTGTTTTCAATCAGGTAAGTGTATATTTTCCATAAAATTATTGTACTTTTGATATGTAGAGAGGTTCTGGGAATAATTCTTATGTTTTTTTTTATAAACCTCACTTTTGTTTTAAAATTTCAGGTTGGGGTTAGTTGAGTTATAATTGCTCAACTTACCTCACGACTCAAACAAATAATGTAATGAATGTTTTATTTATTTTTTTAGAATGTGGACTTTCAAGTGGAAGACTACAAGATGTTCTTATACTACTGAAGATTTAAATAATGCCACAAAGGCTGTCAACGATGAGGGAAAAACTATGAATACCGCCGCCAAAGAATTCGGTATCAAACGGATGACTTTGACAAGATTTTTTAAGAAATTAAATGAAGGTGGTAATTCATCCATGGGCTATGCAACACCGAGACAAATATTATCTTCCACACAGGAGGAGTCTTTGAAAAAATACTTGCTACAAATGGCATCAATCTTCTATGGATGTTCTCCAAAAGACGTCCGTCGCCTTGCCACCTACGAGTGTGCTGCTAAATTACTATAGACAGTTTTGCTACGGTATAAATTACTAATCCAACAGGTCGCTTAAGTGAAAAATTGCTCAACTAGCCCCACCCTACCCTACTTACACCTTATTTCGTTATTGAAAAACACTTTTATTTTAACTCTTCGAAATGTAACACTGTAGTAATAAAAATGTACAATTTTTTGAGAAAGTAGTATTGACAGTTGAAGTTAGTTTGTGAATCTAAGCCTTTGGATAAATGTGTGAATTATTGTATAATGAAGGAAGGAGTGAACGAAACAGAACAATAAAAGCAGGCGGTAACAGTTTCCTTTTGGTTTGGTTTTTATGTAAGTGGTGCAACTTAATCTGCAAATAGAATTGTCACGTAGCGGTCGACCACAAAGAGTCGCAAGCTTCAGAAAGTAATAAAGAACGCACCAAGTGGGAAACGTATACGTACCTTTGTATGTATGTTTGTCTCACTCGCGGACCATTGCGACACATGTGTCCGCCTAATGGACACCATAAACTAGACTTAATTTGGCTCCGACAAGAGCGCAGAGGCGTTAACATAAAGCTATCGGAATTCGGGGAATTAACACTAAATAAGGGACTCGCCATCGCAACGGCAGCATTCGACCGTCCGCGTCCGTCGCTTCTATCTAAGCAGACCAAGAAGACACCTAAATTGCTTGGTTATGACTCTCGACGGAATTATGACCACTGGGATATTGCAAGCTAATGGTTTCGGTGATACCGGGACGTTGATGGTGCACTTGAATCGGTACAACTATCTGAGTGAAAATGCAAAAAGAATTAAACGTTCCACTGTGCTGTATTTGTAGACAAGTTAATCTTGAAGTAAAATGTTGTGTTATAGTGCCTGTTCAATGAGGAAACAATAAAATCTTTTTTGAACTGAAGATGTTTAAATTGTTAAATTTTCAGAAATTGAAGAATGACCTCTTATAAAAGGACTGGTCAGTTATTATTTTGATTTGATTGACTAATGCTTTTCGTCATATCCTGAAATACGCTTAATTGTGATTGCTCTTTTTTATGATTTCCACATTATTGTTTTTAACAAAATGACTTCTTCAGTCGTACTTATTTAGTATTTCAATTTATGAATAATTAATACGTATCCCTAAATTCTACCAGAGTTGAATCAATAATGAATCACATTTGATTGAAAAACCGACCGATAAAAAGTCGAATTCATTTATTGGAAATTTTATATTTGACAAACTGTTTCGTTAATCGATATAAACCTAAGAATGTTGACTAAGAATCCTCGTCAATCCTTAGAACTGTTTACTGACATTTAGTACAAAACCAAGGAGATTCAGATGTTTTGACATAATGATTCATTTTCAACAATAAGTATATGGTCTACAAACATTTTCTAAAGTTTTTCTGTGTTCAGAAACAAATGCTAGATAATATGGACAATTTATGATAATATTTCTATCTCTAAATTTGGTAGATGACACTGAAGTCAAACGCTGTATTAGTTATTGATTAAATTCCATTATCACTTTTTCATTTCTATTTAATTCGACTTAACAAGTTCTAGATTTTCTATAGAGGTGACGTAGTTTGTGACGCTGATTCATTCCATTTTTTAAATAAAAGGATTAAACAACAACGAAAATAACTATCTCCGAGATGTCTCTTGCCCTGAAGTAAAATATGCCCTCCCAATTGGGCCCCAGAATATTCATATTTAATTATATCTTTGCTAATTTGGCTTATCTGGTTGTGAAACAAAGACAAGAATGATTTTATTATTCAATATAGTTCCCTTCGAGGGCGATACAACGATTAACGATTATAGCGGTCATACAATTTTTCGATACCATTTTTATTATACGATTTATCTTTAGTCTCATAAGAGGCTTTAGTTTCGGCAATTACCTCTTCATCGGCGCAAAATTTCTGTCCAGCGAGCATCCTATTGACGTCTGAGAACAGAAAAAAATCGCTGGGGCCACATCTGGAGAGTACGGTGGATGCGGAATCAATTCGAAGCCCAATTTATGGAATTTTGCCATCGATTATTATATATTATACAATGAGCATCCCAGGATACTGATGCCATAACCTTCCAGCCTACTTTTTCGTCTTTCCACTCTTTGGAGTCAGTTCATCACATGCAGTCTACTCGACTCGACTGACTGTCAATTCGACTCCGGTGTGAAATGATGGACCCATGTTACATCCATCGTTACATATCGACGCAAAAATTCGGAGGTATAACGATTGAACAGCTCCAAATACTGCTTAGAATCATCGATCCGTTGTTGTTTTTGGTCGATTGTCGATTATGAGCTCGCGCGTCACCCACTTTGTACAAAGCTTTCGCATATCCAAATATTCATTCACGATATGACCATGACCAACACGTTCCTTTGATATCTTTAGGGTCTCAGCTCACCTATCTCAATCAATTTCACTTTACGGTTATCAAAAAGTATTTTGTGTACTTTTTTTATGTTTTCGTCGGTAACAGCCTCTTTCGGGGGTCCACTGCGTGCATTGTCGCCTCGTTTAAATTTAACAAACCACTTTTCTACGGTTGATTTTCCTGATACAAAGTCCGAAAAATGTTTATCAAGCCAAGCCTTGGTATCAACAGTATTTTTTTTTCGCCAAAAAGCCAAAAAGCAATGCTTTATTAATACACGAAATTCCTTTTTATCCTTTTTCAAAGTAACAAAGGTTCTTTCACTAAAAATGCTATAACTCAGATACTAATAGTGCAACAGCTGTCAAATTTATACACGCGTCTTTTGAAGGTTAGGGCTAACTAAAACTTGGTTTCAACAGTATTGTTTTTTCGTCAAAAAGCAATGCTTTATTGACACACGAAATTCCTTTTTATTCTTTTCAAAGTAGCAAAAGTTCTTTCACTAAAAATTCTATAACTCAAATACTAATAGTGCAAAAGCTGTCAAATTTATACACGCGTCTTTAAAGGTCATATGGATTTGATACTAGTAGCGCCACCTATGGGTCAGCCTACGAAATTTTCTACCCGCCTGTCATAATCCATTCTGCTACATTCTTATTCATTCTTCCCCATGTTATTTTCTTCGACGGTAAAAAGTTAGATTTTTTTAGGGGAAGTTCTTTTTGGTTTTATTGTGAAGAACTTTATTAAAAATGTATTGACTTAATATTTAAAGTGTAAAAATTTGAGTATTATAGCAGTACTCTTGATAACATTTGTAGAGTTAATAATAAACTTTTTGAATCATATAAAAGCTACTTTTTGTTCTGAGTATTATATTGACGTATGTCCTGCGGTGTGCTGGTGGGGATCTCAATGGTAAATTTCGAATCTGATTTACTCTTTCTGTATACTAAGGTTGATTGCACACACCATATTTTTCCTTAATAGAAATATGGCCAGCGATTGATCACAAGCTTGTTGGTAATCCGTTATGCTTATGACTGACACTCACATTTTTCTTCGCTCGCTCATTTATAACTTAATTCATATACACCGCGATATTTATTGCCCTTTTTGCCCTCCAGAATTACAAGACCTCACACCAAACGAACGCTCTCTTCAACATAAAATTAATGTCGATATTTGGGATTTCATATCCACTTAATATTCCCGTTAATGTAAACGTCTTGAGTTTACCTTGTACCATTTCTCATCACCTTTTTGAAGCATGTAAAAAAATCGAACAAAAACTATTCCATGTAGCAACGGTCAACACAATATTAAAATGTAATGAGCATAATAATGAAGATAAAAAATTAGTGTAATTTAGGAGGTGGCACTTCATCTCTTTCTGGACCGTCTAAAGGTAATAGAGAGATTAAAATTGCCCAAAACTTAATTTGTGTTTAGAACACGTACAGAATCAACGGCTGTTTCTAACGTCTAGGGTATATGAATCCTTAATGATTTAATATTACATTTTGGGAGTAATTACAATTTTGGTGATGTCATCTTTTTGCCGATTAACAGTAATTTTAAAAAGGCGAATTATTTAATTATTATTGTTCTTCTATTATTATGCAAAAAAAATAATTTTAAAAGTCATATGCCAAATATTTGCAAAACCTTTTAATCTTCATGATTCAAAGGCCGTAGCATTTCAAAGAAAATCATTAGCAGTAATAGGAACTTTGAAGGATATAACTACATACTATTAACCGTAATAACATTTACCTAAGGAAAATTAATACAAACTGATATGTCATAATTTAAATTTTGGAAAAAACTAATTAACTCAGTGTCAGTGAAAACTTAATCAAAAAAACACTTTAAATTATTCGTATTTAATATAACAGAAGAACAAATAGCAGAAATGCACGAGTTTTCTTGTTTTCTTGTCCTTTGATAAAGATAGTGACGGTAAAATAACAGCCGGGCTAAAAAGTTCGTAGGTTAGCATAGAAAAAATTTTTTTTAATAGAATTTGATTTTATAATTAAATATAGTTCCTTTCGAGGACGACACAACGATTATAGCGGTCATACAATTTTTCGATACTATTTTTATAATACGATTTCAAAATAGGCTTCAGTTTCGGTGATTACCCCTTCATCGGCGCGAAATTTCTGTCCAGCGAGCGTCCTCTTGAGGTAAAATAATAACCTCAAAGGAATGGGAGTTGATATCATATCATTGGGATACTATCCTGTTGAAGAAGAGGTTTAAATGTAGGCTGATTAATTGGAAAAAGATGAAAATGATAATATAGAGTTCGAAGAGTTTGTACGAATGGTTGCAACTCGATGTTTTGAATACGAAAAAAAATGAGGAAATATATAGTTTGTAATTTTGTGTAACCAGTTCTACGAACAGATATCTATGCATACCTCTGTAGAATTTACTCTTATGTAAATATTGTACTGGTTTTAATAAAATAAATAAATTAACAAATCGTTTGTTAATTAAACTCACTGAACATTATAAAAAAACTAATAGACATTGTTATGATATTAATTTAGGAGAGGGGAACCAGGGAATTTGCAACACACTAAAAATACGTAATTGAAATTGGATAAAAGCAAGTCTGATTAATAGGCACTCTATAAAAGCACAGGGTCGTGGTTTAAATGAACGGTTACGTACAGACGTTTCGTCGGCAACTGCGTCTGACATCTTCAGTGCTACTGTGGTGACAAAGTGGGTGAATGTTATAACTGGAAGTCTCGGCATAGGCATTCTGTTTGTGTTCTATTTTGAACCTTTTGAATTAAATTAAATCTATATATATTAGGGGTACAATGCAGTAATTTTAACGAAAATCCAGCTAAACCTTGAAGATGGAAACGTGAAATTTTGAAAATTGCTCCTCCTTGTGACGTAGGAAAGAATGAGATTCTGAATATGTAACATCTAAAAGAATAAGACGACATGTTTCAATTTGTATTAACTCGTTTATTAATATGAAACATTACATAAATAGTTTATTAATGAAATGAGTATTTTCTTAAAAATTAAACCGTTTGAAGCATTAAAAAGCATTAAGCATTTACATAAGTATTTAAAAAATGTTCCACTAAAATCTAACCACTGACACCGAGATATAAGCAAATATATCCGCCAAGATGTTAGATTTAATATAAGCTCTTGGCTTGGTTTGAAATAAGGAGGGTGGCTGAATTGTTCTACGTCCATTATTTTGAAGCTATAACGAAAACTTAAAATGAAAAATTTGAAACACTGTAACTCCTCCAGAGTGAGTGTATGTAACACTCCTATGAGGAACACAAGTTACCAGCAAATAATAAATAATTATAAGTAATAATAATAACATGTATTCTATTAATTTCTGAAATTCAACTGTGTAGGGCAAGGAATGTATCGGAAATCAAAATTAGTAGGTACATAAATAGAACATGCAAAAACGGCTATGTTTGTAGCTGATTTTATTCTTACAAAATTAGTCTGTATCAATATAAACATCATAAGATTCATGATAGGTTGAACGTTATCTTTTTCAACATGCTTTTAAGAAAAAAGCTGCCGTGTTTTTTCGTACGACCATTCAGAACGGTATTTGGTTCATTTTTATTTTTATTGTCTATTTTGAAGAAGTAAAATACCAATTTATGTATACAAATGGACACAAAAGAAAGACGAACAAATCCGGAGCGGGATCATGGCATTGTATAAAAAATTATGCATTTTTAGAAGAAATAGTTGAATGCTTTTATTTAGGTATTAGCACTTATATTCCGCCGGCGGGAGTTTATTTATTTTGTCTACGCTCGCTATGACCGAATATTAATATGTTTAATTAAAAATTCTAATTAAACACAACATCAACAAGTAGATGCGTAAGTTAAGTTCATTCACTAATTTGATGCTTAAATGATCAGAATATTGTAACTTCGGACTAGATAATCCACCAATTATTATTCATCAAAGGTCTGATAGTAACATAAAAGAATTGCAATCTGTTGTATTCAAAAACAAGCAGTTTTTCCATTTTACATCTATACATGCTGTATATGGTTTAGTTGATCTTTTCGGGGGGGATTCTTTTAGATACACTTTAACCACTAATTATTTACCGCATACATAACAAGCAGTAGCAGTTTTCAACCCCTAATATTATACTCCCTTTAAAAAGGAACACCATAACGGAATGTCTCCGTTTTTATAACCCAATTAATTTGATGAATTGTATTGTCATCTTATCGGTTGTCCCTGACTTCCGCTGCTGCATATATGTATACTCAGTTTAACAAGTTATAAACGTGTTTCGGCGTGGAAACAGATGTACTTATTAGCGCCGATATCAGATTAAAGATAAGGAAACGAAAATGTCATCATCGTCGTATTTAAATTAGCACGGCAGCGGCAATGGATATTAAAAGTGTCCGAACTGAGGGTTGTACGAAACGGCCGGCTATCGGGGGGGCCATATGGCATCTCATTACAATTCCCTTAGCAAGTAACATCAAAATATTTATCTGATATAGCGCTTTTTAATAGGATGTTTAATTGTGTGGATTATTTAAATGTTGTGGAAGAAATCGCTACACTTCCGCCAAGAAGGCAATTTAGTCGTAATTATTTTCGCCCGCCAACACTTACACTCACTGCCATGTTTGAAACGTTTAACGGCGACGGGAATACATTATTTAAATTGAATATAATGCGGCGGTTTATGAATTTAGATGGTACATTGTTCATCATTCGCAACGAAAAATAATAACAACCATTGGTTTAATTATACCATCTCTTGTATAGCTAATATTTCTTAAGGATAAATTGCTTCGATATACATAGTTCCGGTGCTGCTATTACCAAACAAAAGAGGAGTTAATGTCCTGAAGTAGTAAATATTGTACTGTAGTTTATTCATTTATGTTAAATGAAATTATTCAACAAAAGAAAAACAATATTTCAAAATACCTATATCGGAATCGACTTATAACGAAGAAAGTTCCAGAGACTAAAGAGAAATAGCTAATCACTTTAACTATGCTTCTACCTAATTAACATTTATACCAAATTAATAATGAATATTTATTTAATTGTATTGAATTAGCGGATACTCGATGGAAGTCTAACATATTGAAATAAATACACAGTTGATAACTTCCACAATTTATTAAATAAACTTAACACGTGTTTCGCCAACAGAGTGGTTTCTTCAGAAGTACAAAATCTACTTAAAACTACCTAAGAGTAGATGTCTATAAGTAGGGTGGTGCATCTTCATTAGAGCGAGGAAGGGTAAAGATTTAATAGAATAAAAATTTAAGGTGAGAGGGTTATATCTACTTGGTCATTAAGTAATATGTCTGTATTTTTATATCTGTTAATTTCGTTAGATTCTAATAGTGTAAGTCTTAAACTTTTATTTTCAATGTGTAAATTTTTTAGATCTAAATTAAATATATGGTTATGTTCTAACACATGTTTGGCATAGTTAGAATGTTTTTTTTGTTTCTATATGATGTAAAATGTTCAAACTAATTCTAAAATTTCTTCCCGTCTGTTCAAAAAATTATATAGGTCAGACGGGAAGAAATTTTAGAATTCGTCTGAACGAACATTTTAGATCATATAGAAATTAAAAAACCATTCTTCTGTTAGAAGATAACCATATATTTAATTTAGATCTAAAAATTTGAAATTTTTTAAAACTTACACTATTAGAATCTAAAGAAATTAATAAATATAAAAATACAGACATATTACTCAATGACCAAGTAGATATAAACCCCTCACCATTATTAATCTTTTCCCTCACTCTAATGAAGATGCACCACCCTATTTATAGACATCTACTCATAGGTAGTTTTAAGTAGATTTGGTACTTCTGAAGAAGCCACAGTGTTGACGAAACACGTGTCAAGTTTATTTAATAAATTGTGGAAGTTATCAACTGTGTGTTTATTTCAATATTTAGTTCAAAAAATTATCGAAATTACCAGATTTGGATCGCATTTTCTATTTTATTATAAGTATTCTTTATTCATTTGGTTTCACGTTAATATAAGCTGTATTGTGAATTTCGTTTTTCATGTAAATTCTCTTATGAGACCTTTTCAAACATATTAATACCACAGTTAGTAGATAATACTAGTTATCTGCCTGAAATACGATCTTATATATTATTCACTACAATTCCAATGCCTAACAAAGATTCAATACTCTCTAAGTACACTTTGAAATAGATTTTCCAGCTTTACTATTCACAAGATAGCGACTGTTAATTCTGTAAAATCTAAATTTTCCGCGATACCGTTTCTTGCAGTTAAGTGTTAAAACTTCACAATTATCTTGACGTTATCGTTGCCTTCATAAAAGTTTCAATTACTTTTAATTTTAGTTCTGAGAAACGTCACATTCCAGTAGATAAACTGACGGGAATAGTTAAAACATTACGTATTGAAATCTAAATATTTTAATAAATCTGGTATTAGACATCAACAACACAACGCAAGCGTAGTCATAAAACCATACGTATAGTTATTAGCCTAAAAATTTAAGTATCTTAAATTGTTTTAGATCAAATACTGAAATATGTAATAAAAAATATATGCAAAACATCCACCGATAAACATTTAAAAATTTTAAGAACACCAAAATTAAAAAAATACTTGTAAATGTAATAAATAGATTGATACTTTTTACAAAAATCAAAAATTTTCCCAGGGGCGCGAGAAATGTCAACGCCAACGCTGATTGTTAACTGTAATATTTAGTTTCCAATAAACGTGTAGGTAATCTAAACTAAAATCTTATGAAAAATGTTTGAAGTACTTAAACTCTTTCAACAGGATTTAATTGAATTTCTCTATATTTCAATTATTTCACAAATTATCTCTGATTAAAACATCACCAGATTCTTATTTATCATTTTAAAAGACTTAGCCATTGTTATGTTCGTCAACCCCTCCGGAATTCTGGAATTCTCTTGACGTCTGATTCCAAATGTCAAAAGTCCTTTGGTTCCGGAATTTAATGAGAATCCAAATCATTGTAGGTATTAGATTTTATTAAATTCATTTTATTTAACACAAATCTTTTTATTAGCAGAAGATATTTGATTTCGGAAACTTGATGGATTGTTCTTTGTCAAGGTTGTTAAAATACTTGGAGGAATTACATATTGTTTATTAATATTTAGTTCAATGACTACAAAAACTCACTGGATATGTTTCACAAAGTTTATTGAAGGATTCTGATGACCGTTTCGGCTGTTAGGCAATAATCAAAGATACAGAATTCTTCTGTTAATATAATGTAATGTTTAAACTGTTTAACAGTGAATGTATCATACATCAATAGAAGCATACAAAGCAATTGAAGCCGAAGCAGTCGTCAGAAAATTTCAATAAACTTTGTGAAACCTATCCAGTGAGTTTTAGAATTCATTAACTCAAAAATTATGAAAATGTTTCACAGTGAATGCACCATGAACAGCATTAATTACAAATTATTTATTAGTTATCTTATCTTCTACAAAGTTTGCAACCCCAGCCACACTATACGTCTGATTACATTATTGGGTAGGTAATTCACAATGACTGTTTCACAAATCCGCCATTATATAGGGTCATTCAAACTCAGTGGTATATTAGACGTTTTAGGGAAACTAAGCATGTTTCCGGATGATCTATTTAACTATAATAATTTCAACTGTCGGGCACTTCCGGTTATATGATGTCGACTTTCTTATTTTAAATGGAATGGTATATCTTTTACGACAAGATGAATTCGTATGAAACATAAAATTTTAAGGTGACTTTCATAACTCCTACTCCCAACTCTCAAATTTTTAAATCTGTAACATATTTAGTTTCCCTAATGTACCACTCAGTTTGAATAAAACTGTCGAAGCTCTCCAAATTTCTATTACATTGCTATTTACCTAATGACTTGATGCACTCTTGCAAAGGGTTGCCATCCTCCCCCCTCACCCTTCAGTGCCATGCACAGATTCAATTACCAATGTACGTAACAATTGCCTGTTGGTGGGAGCCGTGACGGTTCTTGTATTAGCAAAACAAAAACGTTGCTCTTTCTTTATTGTACCTTTGCATGCACGCGGAAACACGAACTGAAACCAACACACGTATAACATACATTTGCACACATGCATGCACACACAAAACAACATTAACGTATACGGACTCTTGTGACCGGATTGATTGGTCAAGCTCCAGGCAAGCGAGCGGTGGCCGACGGCATTTTCGCTGTTTCCTTCCTGCTCTTGCTTCTTATTAAACGTATACTTTCTGCTAATGTCTATTGCAACTTGCTTGTTTCTGCTGTTATAAAAAACGGACCGTTTGTTAGACGCCATTTTGTAAAACCGCTCTTGTTGATACAGATCTATTACTTTAAAACGATTCAATTTAGCTACTTACACATACACTTCGGAAACTATTGCAGGTAATTACTGACTTCTAAAAGTTATAAAAATTACCGTCACTATTAAAATAATATTTTCGTTTATCGAATTCAGCCACAGAAACAATTGTTTTAATCACATTTTTTAATTTTAAGTAACTTGAAGCTTACAAAAAACACATTCTAAAAATTTAAATCTTTTCCACTTCTAAATATTTTTAAATTTAAGTTCACGTTATATCAACAAAAGCATTCATTTATGGGGATTATTATCTTTATTAAATTTTCTTACAAAGTAATTTTATTTTTCTTAATAAAATGTTTTTTTTTAAACATTTTTGTGTTTCATTCCCACCAGCTACTCGTGCTGGTGGGCGGGCAGCCCCTCCGACCTACACTGTAGTGCAAAGCCGAAGGGTAGGGCGTAAGGCTCTCTTCAGCCTCCTTGCAGGAATCGTGGGAATGGGTGGGTGGTGTGGTTAGGGAGAGAAAGATGAGACGGACGAAATGAGGACAGAAGAGAAGTGAAAGATTATCTGTGGAATATTACTGCCCCAGCATTTGCCTAAATGATCCAAGGTAACCACAGAAAACTCGGACCAGAGCAGCCGGACCCGGGTTCGAACCGGTGACCTCCCGAATGCTAAGCGATGATCTAGAGCACTAGACCAAGTCGCTCGGTAACAAAAAGTAAAAAGTTCGGGTTAGTGTTCAATAAAATAAAATTTTCTATACCTCCTATACAGGTCCTTGGTTCTTCTTATATTAAATGATTTTTTTTTATATAATAGCATAATAATATACCAACCTATGTAATCCTGGTAATCACCAGTATCTACACAATGATATAAGAACATAGGCATTCGCGGTTGGAATTCACAGGACAATTAAGTCAATTATAGTGGGCGAAGCAGGTGTTCGTTCCCTAATGTTAGTTATGGTAATTATGGACGAATCTGATTCAGAATATTTACTTATCGACCTTTTTATTATCCTTCATTTTAATTATTAGTTAATATTCTCTGTAAATGGCTATGAACGAAAAATTCTGGAAACGTGTTTAAATTTAGCGCGAAAATTAAGTCAGAAATCATTATTCATCTTTAATTGGCCGACACTTGTAAACCGGTGCGGTGCTGTGATTAGTTTAGCGAGAAACCTCACCCGGAATTTAATGTTAACATGCAAATCGAATGGATTCTGTGTGACACAATTTCGTTTAAGAATAAAGCGAGTATTGAATAACACGTGATGATTTAATCAAGTGAATATAACGGACAAACTAATGAGATCGTTTTTAAATGAGGCACAAAGAGCATTTATTGCGCTCCATAAGCAGATGTCACATCAAATTTGTATACTACATACTACCTCAAATGAATAAACAAAAGAACAACAACTACTAGCTACTTCAAATTCGCATTGATGTTACATTTTTTGCAAAAAATCTGACTTTTGGCGTTTCAAACTAAAGAACCACAAAAATGAAAAGCTTTGATGTCATCCCTGATTACAATTTACTTCGGGCACATCCTGAAAATATATCAGGACCTCTTCAGGTAAGGCTTGACACTAAAGACATGTCTTCTTAGAAACAAGTTAGGTCCACAGTAGGATAAACTAACTTAATACGTAACAAAGTCTCATGAGGATTTCCTGTTTATGAGACAATTAAGGATGTCCAAACCGTTAAAAATACTAACTAACATTAGGTCTTTCTGATTAGAACCACGTTGGGTCAGATTTTCCATATTTGTACAACATGTTAGAAGTAAAGCATTAACAATCCTTACAATAGGTCTTTCACAAAATAGACAAAAATCACCCAAAAATATTTGCGTTTTCACCAGTTACTCCACAAATATATTATATTTAACTATTGCTGATAAGCATTAAAACTGAAGTATCTGTTGTCTATTGTACTAAAGATTAAATTCGATAAGGTCTACCAACGTATATTTATACAATGTACATCTAATTATGGCGTCTCTCTCCCTCTTGAAGAATAAGACCGGAAGAACCAGATGAATCTAATTAAAAATGGAAAACTGAACTTGCTAACACAAATTTACAATAATAATACAACGCATGTTTTTTTAAGTAAGTACCATTTTATTATTCTGCCTCCACAGCGCTGCGATCAGCGTTCCGCGCATACGCACTTGTTTACGTTGTTTACTGAGTGTTTAAGATGCGTTCGATAATCGTGAAGAATGGTATAATCCTTAGTGCTAAAGGATCAAAGATCTCATTACATCTTTTCACTGGGAAACTTTAGATCATCCTCCGTAGAGACCTGATTTGGCGCCCAGTGACTACCCTTTTGTTCCTGCACTTGAAGAAACATCTGGGCGGTCAGCGTCTTCAAGACGATGACGAAGTCAAAAGGGTTGTGATGCAGTGGTTAACAGTTAACAAGTCAGGCGGCAGAGTTCTATGAGAACGGTATTCAAAAACTGGTCAAACGTTATGACAAGGGCCTCAATATTGAAGGAAATTATGTAGAAGGTATAGGCTTTTATGTAAAAAACCTAATTAAGATATCTTTGCACGTTTTTTATTAATTTCAAAACGGTACTTACTTAAAAAGCACCCCTCGTATATCTATTACTAAAAGTTTGTTGAAAGTTATGTGACAGATTCGGTGGAGAAAATTGAATATTAATAGTAAGTAAAATTAATTAATCGTTGTAACCGTTATTTATGGGAATATTGACGAATGGGATATTGAAAAAATAGAATGTGAATGCAAAAAATTGTAAGAAAGTTGAGTGATGGGTCGAATGGATGAGATTTACTAATCTGATGGCCGAAAAACCTATATTATTAATAGCAATTAATTATTATTATTAACTTAAAGATATGCATAATTCTTCGTTCAGTAAGTAAAAACGCCTAAGGGTGTGTGTTAACTTTTAATCTACATGCAATATGAGTGGTGTGAGACAACCTATTAAGAAAATTCAAAGAACATGTCAAATCTATTCTATCAATATTAAGCTTTATTTCTGAAAGTTTTGTTCTCACCAGAACGGTATAATGCTAAGGGTGGTTATTACTGAAAACTAACTTCTCCTCCATTGTCCACCTTTTCTTTGAGAATAATAAGAACCATATTCTACTTCGAGTTTAGCATTGATATAAAAGGTAACGTGCTATTAGAACCGTAAGTATTGTCCAAATTCGACATCAAAAAAAAAACTTTTCAAGAAACGATTATACCCGCTACATGCTATCAAACCCATTCTAATGGAATTAAAGGTGTATAAAACTATAATTTAGTCAAAAAATTAATAACCTCCAAAAGGAAAGGTTTCTTTTATTAATCGTGTAAGGCATTTATCAGTCGCTTCAAGGGTCACGCACGGGGAATTCTTAAACGAAAAGAAATTCAATAAAAGGCCTCCGGAATCATAAAAAGAACACAACAGGAAGATACCTATATTATGTGTTTCACTTTCTGAATAGACACTCAGTGGCGTCGCCAAACAATTTACTTTTTAATTTATTATTTCGTTTAGAAAATATAATTATAATTAATGGTAGTGTTGTAATAAAAGTAAAATCTGCTTAATGACAGAAATAATAGATTTTTTTTAGTAAACCACAAACCAACATACCTTCTTTCTTATAAGCTTTTCTTGTCAATACTACTTGCTTATTATATCTGTTTTGGATGGTTTTTAAATGTGTGACCATTCAATTATTTGAATTCGTAGACTTGCTTGGTACTTGGTGAAACATTTAAAAAAAAATAAAGTAAAAGAATTAAAACACTTGGCAAGTTTCACAATGTTAATTTATTTCCCTGACAATCCTTTCGGTGTTAAAACCATTTTCAAAGAGTATACAAAAGTGTAAAAAAAATGATTTTAACACCGAAACGATCGCCAGAGAAATAAATTAACGTTGTAAAACTTGCTAAGTGTTTTAGTTCTTTTACTTTAATTTTTTTAGAATTCAATTATATAATTAACAGCTCATTTTATATATTATGTGAATGTGGGTCTTTGTTTTCTAGTTAATGTGTATGTATTTATGTCTTCATGGGGTAGAATCGAACCAATCGGCCACAGGCCCTTTTCTAATATATAAAAGAGTTCAGTTAGCAGCAAATAGCAATAAATGGCAATATACCGTCATAATTAGATAAATAATAGTTTTTCTGAAAACTTAAAATATGATTTTATAAAACGCATCACTCCGGTTCCAGAAGTTTTGGAAATAGAGGAAGGGGAAACCTTTTGAAGAAGTTCGAGTGAATTAAAATTTCGAAAAAGATGTATTCTTTAGAGTTCTTGTAACGGGACCGTTCAACAAATATTTACACAAGAAATAGTTCTTCAATTTAGGTAACTCATCTTCTCTAAGATTGTTGTTACCAATTGGAAAATATGCAGGGGTTTATACGTTTTATTGACATTAGTATTAATTTTAATTACATTAGGATATTTTAGACAAAACTAGATTAAAAGAACATAAGAAATCCATAACACATAAAAAAACCACTACAGGTATGGCACAACACTGCATTTCAGTAAATCATACTATCAATGATGAAAGTCTTTCAATTATCCACACTGACAATAAAGGTTAGTTACAAACTTAATTATTTAGAAAAATTAGAAATACAAAAAGCCATCAACTCAAAATTAAATGTAATGAATGATGTAACAGAAGGACTAAATAGTCCGATATTTCGACTAATCACAAACAGGACAAAATTGTAGCAATTCTAAGAATATATATATATATATATATATATATATATATATATATATATATATATATACGTAAATGTGTCTGTAGACTATAAATTAGCTTGTACTTCATAATTTAAATTAGTTGTAATAACACTCTCTGAAGATGATTGCATAAGTCGAAACAATTGTTAGAGTTTCTAATAAAAAGTGTATAACATTAACTTTGTGTTTCTATAGTTTTGATTATATTAAAAAAAAATTTACAATCATCCCACCGCTGAATCGATCAACATTATTTTAGACATAAGTTCTGTTTTCCTTTCGTAGATACGAAATCCTGAAATTTTTGTAATGCTTCTAATTAATTAATTCCTAAAATTTTCCTGCGTTACTTCACTGTGTTGTCCTATTATGAGAAATAAAACTGAATGTGACCAAACGAACGTTCGAGATGGTACAAAAAATGAAAAGAGTCCGCCTGCTTCTCGGGGCCCTTCGAAAGGAGGACTCGCGCTACTTCATTCTTCTATATTTAACTCTAAGGTTTGAGATGCCAATTACATGGCTGTAAGAGTCGCGTAATTGTCAGTTAGGTAAAGAAGCTTTTCAGAATTTTGTTAATACATGACCAAAACAGCGTAAGCTTGTAATTACCTGGGCCTGGACGGTAATTGTTGAATTCGAGGGCGCTCTTTGTTCCGGCAAAATGTATCGAACAAATGTTAGTGTAAAAAGGTTTCTAAAGCACTTATATAATTCGTACGAGGACACGTATATTATTATTCCTTCAAAAGTCAACGGCCACCACGTATTTTTCCACACACTGGTACCCACTAAATGGTGTGTTACCTACGCACGAGATTCACAACTTCCTCATTTCTGAAGAGAATTCCCTTTTAAAAAATCGAAACAATGTTGTTCATGTATCAAATAAGTCGACGAGCCTTTGAAGAGACAAAAATAAACGAAATTGTTACTTTATATTCTTTATAACCTACCTACAGAAATCTGTAAGCCGATGTCGACTCTCATTGTCAGTCACATTTAACAACGAGAATAATAAGAAATTAACCAATTCAGCCATTACATTATGGAAAATCATGATTCAAACAAAAATAAAATAAAAATTCGGTTTCTGTACAATATAGAAATACAAGTTCACAATAGTAAATACAAAAATAATTTAAAACTTTATAAACCCTATGTTGACGATATTTTTGTAATTTGAGAGGGCGACTTAGAAAAACAGTATATAAATAAATTACATGGTAGAATAAAATTCACAATAGAAATGGAAAATAACGTGACGTTTAACTTTTTAGATTTAACGTTAACTAGAAATAAAAATAACAATAAATTAGATAGTTCAGTATTTAGGAAACCATCTTGCACCGAGACAATAACACATAAAACATCTTGTCACCCAACCCAACACAAATTAGCAGCGTTTCATAGTATGATCAATAGATTGCTAAACTTAACTTTATCAAACACCAACTGTAATATTGAAGAAAAAACTATAAAACAAATCGCTATCAATAATGGTTACTCTAAAAAACTCATAGATAATTTAATTAATAACAAAAGGAAAAAAAAGTGGTATAATTCGGTTTACACACATAATGTTAACAATTCATCTACTAGTAAGATTAAGTATAAGTCAATTTTATATATTGGTCACGTGTCTAATAAAATTAAAAACAAACCTACAAATGGAAAATCTAAAATTTCCTTAAAAACAGGAAATAATTTATCCAGATATTTAATCAACCATAAAGACAAAACAGAGAAAATTAATAAATGTGGGGTTTACAAATTAAATTGTAACTCTTGTAAAGTTACATATATTGGTCAGACAGGGAGGAAATGTAAAGAAAGATTAAAAGAACATGTAAAAGTTCTACCTTCATGAACCATATACATAATAGAAAACATGATTTTAATTCAAACGATAATTTTAAAATTTTACATTACTTGGGAAAAGGTAAAAAACTTAACATCTTAACGATAAATAAATAAACACTACTTTGTTTATTATCACTTTATTTATTTACAAATCTTGTTGAATATAGTTTCGACAAATAGCTTGTCAAAATGATTTGTAAATAAATAAAGTGATAATAAACAAAGTAGTGTTTATTCATTTATCGTTAAGCTGAATTATCACAAAGTAACGGCCGAATCAATCCAATTTTTAACATCATAAATTATACAATGTATCCCTTCCACAACCTCCTAATCACACGTAGCGTGTATATATAGGTAGGATAATATACGTAATTTGTTATTATGTCTTTTGAACCTCGAATTTTATTTTATTTTTGTGAGAATAAAAAGGTTACTTTGATATGTTGGTTGAATTGAAATTGATATTCTTAATATTTTGTTGATTTTGAATGTGTATTGTGTTGCCGTTTGAATAAATAGCGAATAACGAGTATTATTTTCACAATTTTATTTTTGATTGTATACAATTTTTTCACCCTACAAGGGCATCTTCAAAAGATATGTAAGTAATACTCGTTATTTGTTATTTGTCCATTATAATTTTCCATAAAGTAGAGGTAAAAACAATTTGAATAATAACTGTATAAAAATAAATATTTCTGATTCTTGTTCAGCATTCTGCCGAAACTGACGAACGTGAATCGCCATTTTCAACTTATTTGATTTTATCATCTACATTTGCACTACAGAGACACAAATGGGTGGAGTGTTTTCTCTCTCTTTGACATTTTCTTATTGGCTCGTTCTGGTAAGGATTTCTCACGAATTCATCACCAGTCCAGAATATATTTTATGTCAATTGTTCTTATTAAAT
Source organism: Agrilus biguttatus (assembly GCA_963921985.1). Taxonomy (NCBI): domain Eukaryota; kingdom Metazoa; phylum Arthropoda; class Insecta; order Coleoptera; family Buprestidae; genus Agrilus; species Agrilus biguttatus. The sequence goes on along the minus strand of OY998119.1, from coordinate 36,786,237 downwards.
CTAACATAGACAGATCGACGTGGTCTACTGTCCTTAGCATTCAGGAGGTCACTGGTTCAATTCGGGACCCGCCTGACCTGTTTTATGTTTTCCTGTGGTTTTCTTGGATTATTTAGAAAAATACCACGATTCCTAAAAGGAAGCTGATATAGGGACAAGGGCCTTCCACCCTATATTCCAGTTATGAACTATCTGTGAGGAGTTGCTACTAATTATTGATTCATTAATTTATTAGATACTTTTAATAAATAAGATTTTGATGGATAGATTATAATTAATTTCTTTAAAAAAAAATTATTTTGTCTTCAAGGATTTGATGTTTTATTTTATATTTGTCACTTTGGATACTATGATACCGCTCAATGATATACATTTTAACTAGAATTGTACCTTAAAAGTAGTGATTGTTAGATTTTCTTAAAATTAATGGTTAGATATAATGGGGAGTTTGCGAGTTTATAAATTCCTTTAATACTTACAATTTCATTTCATTGGACATTAATACTAAGCTTTTCTATAAACGGTGATCATGACGTGATTATATTTAAACATTGATTATGTTTATTTTTATTTTGCGGTACATAGTGATGTAAATACTTCAGATACAACGTAACATTCCTTAGTCCATCAGTTGCGTTTAAGTCACCTTTATTTTCTACTTACAGAAATAATTACTGTAATAAGCTAGCTAGAAAGATTCAAAAATTAGATGCGTTCGTGTAAGTAGTTCCCATGGCTAATTTTCAGAAAACCTGAACAGAAAATTATTAGAAATTGCTACAATCAAGCTCCTTCAAGTCACGACCGTCCAATCAACTTTTTGCTCGTTTGTCAAATGCGTAAAGGGGTATTTTTCCGTTTTAAAGTCTAGTAAATCACCAGGTAGCAGTCCTACCTACTACTACTACCTGCGTTCGAATACCAATTTTTGTCTAAATAATTCACGAGTGAATAAACACTTTCTAAATGTAAATGGGAAGAATTATTAAAGGACAAACCTTATAGAGAGATTGTAATAATAGTAAGTACATTCATAGAGGTAAATCTTCGGTAAGGTAGATCTTATCAATGTCTACAATTGATAAATCGATTTTCAATAATAATAAGTGCTTGTAAAGGAAAACGAATCAAAAAATTACTCCCATTTAGAAAAACTATCTACAATTGTAGATTTAAAGCATGCTCGAACAAAATTTAACAGAAAATAATAAGTGTAACAGTAATTTTAACACAACTGACTGATACAGACTGGAACATCTATTACCAATGCTTAGTAAAATTAATTAATAAAAATCTGAAGTGGATAGGTTATGTAAATGGTAATAAACTATAATAGATTTAAAAGATGCAAATTAGAAACTTCAGTTTGATGATTTAATAACATTTATATTCTTTATCAATATGTACTAAAACAGTGTTTTTCTTAAAGAAAACAGAAAAAGAAAAAAAATGTTTCAACAAAACTGTTAAACTGTTTATTTCTCAACAATTGTTTCGATCTCTAAAAGGTCATTTTCAAGAGTACAATGGTTAGGTTAGGCTAAGATGTTAAATATGGGCTTTTATACATAAATAGATTATAAAGTGAGGGTAAACAAAAACCAATTAGAGTTGTGTGATTATTAATGGTGTGTTGTATATATTTATTTCTTTTTGATTATTAACTAAATTTTTACAATTCACGACGGCATTTTGTATTTCCAGATTTTCTAGCAGCTTCAGTTTTTTACCTTTTGATTGAGTATGTAGTAGTTTTACGTTACTTGTTGTTTCCTTAGAGAATAAACCAGTGAAAGTTTAAATATCAGTGTTTTTCTTCTTATTTATATTATTGTTACTTTTTAGGCCCCCTATACGATATAATTTTTTTAAAAATGGGCTTTTCTTGTGTATATTTAAAAATCCATAAATACACGTATTCTATTTTTCAAACTAACTCATATTACAATAAGCTGAAACGTATGTATATTATGCAGTATATGAAAGTGAGTTATGACCTACGATAATTCTGCTTGACTACACTTAAAACGATTTAACATTCATTTTGTTCAGTTCAATATGCAGTTGCCATTTTGGATTGGTTTCAATAATTTTACAGTATATGTCTTCACAATGGGGTACTTTGATATTCCGATTAGCACGTTGGTTTACAAAACCTTCAAGTTTTTCCTTTGTTGCTTTTCTGAATCTATCGGCGGATAGTTACAATCGAGTAGAAATAAATAATACTTTTCAAGAAAAATAAACATGTTTGGAGCACTAAAGTAACGAAGGCAACAAATTACTAATAATAAAAGTTAAGTAAGACAGTGAGTTTGTTAGAATTCGAAAGATCTACAGTAAGAAGCATAATAATCTAATAGACAATCTTTGAAACCAAAAACTTTTTAAGAAAACAATCAACGTAATTTATCCCCCACTTCCAAAACCAAATTTTACATACAATGGTCTAACTTTCATTGGTAAACCGGCTTTGACTATCAAAAAACTCTTAGGTAAACACAATATCAACATAGCCTTTTAAACGAACAACAATCTAAGCCTTTTTATTGAACACAATAAAGAAAATACCCCCAAAGATAACAAAAGTGATGTCTACAAACTAAACTGTGGTTCCTGTAATAAATTTTATATCGGCTTAACTGGTAGGAATTTTAAAACGAGGATTTCTGAACACATTAAATCTTACAAAGATAAAAACCTCAATTCTAATTATGCTACTAGTCTGATAGAAACCAATCATTCTCCGAATTTTAATTTTGAAATGTTACATGTAAACTAAATCTCTTAGAATCTGTAGAAATTAATAAAAATAAATCATCTATGTTATTGTTAAATGATCAACTTGATGTAAATTTTACACCCTTAATTAATTTAAATTTTTAACTTTTTAAGCTTTTAAGATTTGTTTATATTTATTTAATTTAAAATACTTAGTTTGTCCTCACTGTTACTGCCCCCACTACTTGGTTCCTGGTTTTAGATATATATATATATATATATATATATAGACCTCATAATGTACTGTACCATTTATATCCTACAGAAGCTACTGTGTTAGCGAAACAATTGTTGAGATTAATAAATTTCTGTGAAAGTTTGTGTTTGTTTTAATCAATTAAGAAGCATTTTCTAAAAGTGTTTCTGTATATCTACACGATCATTTCGATGCGTTACACAGAACAAGAATGTAATGGTAATACTATAAGTAGTAACTGTAGTTCTTTAGTATGGTCTCAATATTTTTCGTAATTAATTTTATGAGGAGTGTAAATATTTTAGAATGTTTAAGTTAGAAATAATGTCAAATGGATGCATTATCTGTTTTATGAGTAACGATGTCCCATGATGGTACATGAAGTGTCTGCCTTTTACACGTAACAGTTGAAAATCGAATGGAGTCACGATACGTTTTTGTATAATAACATGGAAAAGGCGGCCATATAATGATGATTGCCTCGCATATTAGCGTAATAGCGGCAGCAATTATGAATAAAAACGCCGAGAATTAATATGCTAGTCTTAAATCTTTTCGCTACTAGCTTACTACGATTGCAACGACTACATTGGATAATATTTACCCCGTTCGTTTGCATATTATCAGATAAGCAGAACGTTGCAATGTTATGATAAGTCAACCTATAAACATGCCAATTACATTGTTAATTTGTTAACATGAAAGTTTTAGTAACAACCCGCTTAATGGGTAAGCTAAACCATTTGCACATATGTACTCACAAAGTAGACAAGTAAATGCCTAATTTCACTTAAATACTGACTGTAGGTATAAATGGAATCGGCATTAGAACTAACATAAAAATTTACGACAAAAAAAGACGTCGGTTTTCGATATCTAAGAAAGGGTGGGGATGACCATGTAGATAACTAAACATTTTAGTAAATATAAATATGGAATCAATAGAAACAACTACTCCGAGGGCTAATACCCCTACCGGCATTGAATTACACTGTTGATTCCGAAAGATTCTTTGACGAAGATAACATGCCTTCTTTTTTGGATATGTTAGCTTAGCTAAGAATCTTTCGGAATCAACAGTGTAATTCAATGCCGGTAGGGGTATTAGCCCTCGGAGTAGTTGTTTCTGTTGATTCAATATTTATATTTATCATATAAGCCTTTCTGCCAGCGCCCACCTGATGAGACCCGATAAGCCGAAACCGGTCGTGGGATATAGCTTTCCGTACGTTGTGCCTACTGTGTAGGGCGCGTTCGAAATGTCGGATATGTGATCCTTGAAATTTAGACGCAAAAGGATTTAAATTCCTTCTTTTATGGATAAACATTTTAGTATCGCATTATGTAAAGAACATTGTTTATTCATTATTTTAGGTATGGAGGCGCAGGGATTGGAGATTAAATATAGAAAATTAGAAAAAACAACTAACCTAACTTAATCTAAAAGTACAAAAATTGTTTTTGTCTTGGGACTTCAGATAAAAATTAGTTTAAAAAGCTTTTACTAGCGATGTTACATTAGGTTTGATTAGGTTAGGTTAAGTTAGGATTAGTTTACGATAATCTTTTTTTGAATTTTCAGTAGTTTTATAATACGCCGAATTATGCGAGGCTTATTGGAAAGCAATGTTTGAAGGAGAAGTTGCAGTAAGCCTAAACGTCCATACTAATTTTGTAATGACATAACGTCTGAATATTTCAGTCATAATGTAAAATTTCGTTATTTGTTTGTACTTTTACAATTTGCCAAGTAATTTACTGAACCCTCGGTATTTTACTTGCCTAATATTGTCAGATGGCTACCAAATGCACATGCACCTTTCAAAAAAATTTTATTATTGATCTACCTCAAGAAGCCACTATACAATGAAACTTTGTTTAGACATAATAAAGACGTCAAAAATACAAAAATTTTACACACTAATGTACCTAAAAGTAAGAAATTATCTATGTTCGAAAATTTAGAGATTAAGAAAAGCCTCCACAATAAAATAAATATTGTTAATAATCAATTAGAGTTAGGACAAACAACATCCCCTCTCCTACTCAACGAATTATAGATGTACCTATATATACACTGTTTGTTAGACATTATTCTTTAGTATTTATACTCTTGATAATGGGCAATGCCCGAAACAATTGTCGAGTTTTTCAATATATTTAGTGCAAACATTTTACTAGTGTTTTATTTTATTATTAATATGATGTTTCACAATAAGTGCACCTTAGAAAGTTTAAATTTAAATACAATGAAGCGGTCGCTGCGGATCAATAAAAAATTTTGAAACTTGACGCATTTCTTTATGGAAATCCTACTAAGAATTACATAGTTAATAATATGTAACAAGTCCATCTTTTGTTCTGATAAATAATTCCGATTTGATATAAAGATTATTTTCATGCAGCAAACTTAAACCTTCGAGCAAGTAGCGTAAGTAATTATACAGTAACAGTAATTAACTCGATTCCACGGACTGGCTGCATTCGTAATTGGATTTGCTCCGGGTCAAACAGTATTTACCCTGAGCGCAGGGACCGGCGCGTAAGGAGGGTGTGCGGGGACAGTATGGTGGTGCTTAGAAAATTTACATACAATATGAAAAACTTGTGTCCGCAATCAAGTCGGTGGTAACACGGCTGACGTTAAAAAGACATAAATATGCAAAAGAGCCAGATAGGTATATTAAGCTTATCGCTCTCCAGGTTGCCTACCTGGCCAGGTAGGTACGAGCACGCACGCCATTTTAGCCCCAATTTATATTATATGTAAATGGCGTCTTATCGCTCAGTTTATTCAAATTACCTAACTCGGCCCCGGCACAAAGGTGTACGTGCTGTTATGATGTATTAGGCGGCCATGCTCTGCCTCCTAACATGCCAACTTTCCAGCGACATATTCAAATGCTTAGACGTATAATAAATGGCCGTTAATCATGTCTTTATAACGTTTTCGTGTAAGTACACGCTACAAAGATGACTTTCAAAACGACCAAGACTATTAGCCAACTTTTTCCGCAAACACCGACTACTTAAAAACTTATTATGCAACTCATATCTAACATAACATATATCCTTCTAATAGTTTTTGAACCTATCAAGTCTGAGTATTGCTGGTATAACGATTTGAGACAATATTTCCTAGTTAATACCTGAATTTTAAATATGAAAGAAGCTCAGCCGAAAAGGATAATTTAACATATTATAAAACCTAGTTCAAGATATGTACAGTATACGCGCCTTAAAGCAGTAAAGTGAGAGGGTTGATAGGCAGTGGTCATTGTTTAGATGTCAAAATTATTTTCGCATTTCTTGGTTAAGTTAAAATATATCACATCATCCTACGTCCCACTTACTCCTGTTTTTGCTTCTAACATGTTTCTAACTAGCCCTTCATGTCTGAGAAGGTATCCTACCATTATACCTTTCTTTCTCCTTATTGACTTCTATATCTCTTCATTTCTAACAGAACACTACATCTCAAACCCTTCTAAAATTTTATTTTACAGATCCGTGCTCCAAACATATACTTTTTTAATACTCAAACTACCATACGTGTATGTTCTCAGAATTTCTTTATCACACCCCTCGTCTTAAACCTAATAGTTTTTGAGCTATAAAATACAAGCAACACAATTAAAAATAAATTAAAAACTTTTAATTTGCAAACGATTGAGGTAAACAATATTAATCTGAGAAAACTACCAACCAACAATAAATTATAATTTTATAAATAGGAAGGAAGTGGTGTCTACCAATTGAATTGCCTGGAATGCGACGCTATATACATTGGTCAAAGTGGACGTTCATTGAATGTACGTGTAAAAGAACATATAGATAAAACTTAAAAATACAAAGTTTTCAACTGTATTCGATTCTGGCATCAACCGTAACCATGCCCCCATCAATGCTTCTTAAGCTGATTTTCTCATGAACAAAAGCCGCTACAAAATTTATCAAATGACTGTTTAATTATTATCGACAAAACCGTTCTTTTTATTAAAATCATTAAATGTCATAAAAAACTTGAAATTAACCATACAACTCTCATTAGGTAATACCCTCCCTTTACCTGCATTAAAATGAATAAGCTGGCTGTCCACTTTTAAAACAACTTAGAGACAAATTTTCGACGTCCTTCATTTATAATTAAGGTAGGTATATCTTTATATTTTTCTATTTGTTGAATTATACGAATCATCTTTTCTTTATACAATTTTATTAATAGAGATATGCAAGAACAATATACTTTTATATAAACTATTTCGTATGTTTGTTAATTTGTGAGGTCAACAATTTAATTCCATTTTTATTGTAAATTTGGTATTATGTTTCAATTCATCTTTCACTGGTAGTGAAATGAAGATATATTACTCCCATTAAAACGAACAAACCCCCTAATCTGGGGAAATCGATTAACACCCGAACGGCCCGGTTGCGGTTAGATTGACGGCAAGGCCCATCGTTTTGAGGACGAATTAGTGGCCAAGTTTGAATGATAATTGCTCTGGCCATCACAGTACCTTTCTATTGGGATAACATGTAAGGTGTTAAGTGTCGATACCCGATCAAAGATTTACACTTACCAGAATATCGTCCTCATGGCGTGCGAACTTGAAAATCGTCTCACAATCACAAACCAGTGGCGTTCAGTTCATTACGAACTACATTTGCCAAAATTCGAAATTATTCTTAAACGAACCCCATTTAATTTCATGATCATAACGCTAACATCGAAGACAATTTGTAAGGAAATTATTGGGTCTACGGATCAGTTAATTATTCCTTACACCATTGTATAGAAGTTAACCTATTATTATTATTAATTCATCATGCTTTCCAAGTTTTCTGTAGTTTCCTTGGATCATTTAGACAAATTCTGGGAAAGTAATTTTCCACAAATAATTTGCAACTTCACTTCTGTCTTCATTTTATTTTTCTCATCTGTCTCTCCCTTACCACCACCTACCCACTCCCACGATTCCTAAAGGGTTGGTTAAGAAGGCCTTATGCCCTACCCTCCAGCTTTACACTACAGTTTAGGAGGTCGGATAGGCTACTTGTCTCCAGTATAAGTAGCTATTGTGAATAAAACACCCAAAAGCTTTTTTTTTGGTATGTCGACACCAAAAGGAGATATACATTCAATCTGTCACTCTATATCGTAACATCTAAAATTTTCTATCATTTAACTTCTCAAAAGGTCAAAGCTTAAGCACCGCATAAGATGTTTCACTTCAAAAAGTGTCACAGCTAGTCAAGTTATATTCTTCTCTTACATTTTTTTGATGAAAATTTAAAAACCCTTTGCATCATCACAGTGGTTACATAAGTGTGCTCATTGTGATAAAAGGCTGACTAACTGTATGAAGATATAGAATTTGGGATTGGAAAGGTTAAAATATTTGTAAAAATCGTCCACAGGGTTCTGTATTTCATTCAACAGTACTGCACTGGTCCGGGCTACTTACACGCTATCGCTTATTATCCTTTGCGGTCCAAAATCGGCCTTAAAAACGTTCCTAATTGACACTTCAGCTTCGGTACAATTGTCTGGCTAAAAAGTTGTCGTCGGGCGGATGGTGGGGCGGCGATCTGGTGACAACAGCGAACGATGTGTAGTGTTATATATAGTGTGTAGTGGCTAAATGTGATACCCGCGCCATCACGTCCGATGATGTGATTTACGTGCTAAACGAACAACGATTAAGACAGTATTTTTCGAAGCGAACTTATCTAGATGACTCGTCTTATATACCTACCGAGATCGTTTTCGAAACTGAGAGGTTAATTCTTTGTTTTTACAATTCGCGGGGCAATTTACGCGGATACGTCCTACACTGTCGATGAGTTAATTAGTTTAAAACGGAGGACACAATAAGAACAAATTTTTGACGCTTTTTACAAATGTTCCAAGAAATGGAAGAAAAAGTTAAAAAATCATATATATGTCATAATAAATATAAAATTAATATTGATTAAACAAATGTAATGAAAAAGTTGAAAGTAAATCTTAATCACACAGAGTTATTCTTTAGGTTAGCACTCATAATGAGTCAAATTTTACCTGTATGCAAATTGAGGTTACCATGTTTTATTAAATATATTTATATAATTAATTGAATCTACATATACTTGATAGAAATTCATTGTAAAATTAGAAATAATATAACACTTGTAATTTCCATAAAGTACTTTCCAAATATTATCATGGAAATTACAAGTGTTATATTATTTTCTAAATATATTTATACCTATTGTGTAGTCTACCGCCTCTTAGATGGCAAATAAATTCTGTTTTACTGTGGGTATAAACATTAAGCAAAGCTTTACGTATTTGAGGCTTGTCTTCCACTTCTTAGTTACTGTTTTCAAGTAAACCTACTTAAATATCCTTAATTAAGTAACTTTATGTTAATTTTCTAGTTGAGGTAACTATTTTATTTAAAAAGCTGTTTCTGTTAATGTTATATACATACTATTGTATTTAAACTTCTTTCATCAAATTATTGATCCAATTTGACCAAAATGATTAATAACACTAAATACTTCAGTGTTGATCATAACTCAGCACGTATCTCTTTAAATTGAATCATCTGTTAGTTTCTAAAAAATATTTAGGTAATATAAGGTATTATTCTCGCGCTTTAACGTGATACAAAAGCAATAAACCAAAAGACAGCTTTATTGAGGGTGCCGTAAGATTTTGAATGCCCCTACACCCCCTATGTACACTTTAAGGTGTGACTACTGTACATGACGATTCATTTAATCAAGGATTGATTAATAAATATTTTGGAATTTCAATTTTCTTTGGTAACAATGAAAAGAGTACTGAAGTTTGGGAGGGTATCATTTTAATCGAATTCCAAATACGCCAAAAAATTCTATTTAGGTTTACATAGTTTACCGAAAAGATATGTTTCAGCAATGTAAAAACATATCTATATACTTAGAATTCAGCAAGTTTAAGTATGAATATAAAACAATTTATAATATGTCAAACCAATCTGTCATAATTTAAGTTTTAGAGAAAACTAATTTACTCAAAATTTCAGTGAAAATTTAATTTAAAAAAATTGAAAATTATTCGGATTGTGATGGTAAAATAAGCTCAAAGCAATGGGAGTTGTGATCCGTTCATTGGACTAATATCCACTATCCACTATCCTACTGAAGAAGAGTTTAAAATGTATACTGATGAAATAGAAAAAGGTGAAAATGATAACATAGAGTTCGAAATTTTTGTGCGAGTTGTTGCAACTCGGGTTTTTGAATACGAATAAAAAATGTGTAAATATATCCGCCAAGATGTTAAATTTAAGATAAGTTCTTGGCTTGGTTTGAAATAAGGTGGGTGGCGGACTTGTTCTGTGTCCGTTATTTTGAAGCTATAACGAAGACATAAAACGAAAATTTTGAAATAGGATAGCAACACTGTAACTCCTCTAGAATGAGTGTATGTAACACATATACATACTATTGTATTTAAACTTCTTTCATAAAGGTACACTCTTATGAGGAACACTAGTTACCAGAAAATTATAAATAAATATATGTATAGCTTTTATATATAGATAGCTATTTGGTATATGTGCTTCAATTAAAGTGGAAAATTTACTTTAGAAGAAATGGTTGTATAAAAATAAAATAATCATAGTTGGTCTGGAAACATTTCAGAAAGCTTCTAAATTTCTCCTTGTAGATAATACAATTTTGACCCATATTTAAGTATTATGAAATCTCACCATTAGTTCATAAAGTCTCTAAATCATCCAACTAAATCAGATCGATCATAAACTGAATGTTGCGGTCTCTAAGAAATGTTGTATGTTACATATTTTAATTGAGGTAAGTAATCTATTTATGTTTTATCAAAAGACATTTTTAAACTAATTAAATAAATATGCTCCATAGATCAATAATGAATAGCTATGTATATTGATGGATTTTGATATTTTACACCTGAAAGTTTTATTCGAATGTAGTGTTATAAGTGAAACGGTATCGATTATATGCTGCGTCTGTTCTCACGCAAATAATGAATTAATAAAGGTACACAAGCAAGGTCAACTCCGAAACGTTTAGAATTATTGTAGAAGTACACGATAATGACATGTCTAGTTTCGTGTAGAGTACAGTTTGAAATGTACGTATTATGCGAGGAATCACTTTTGAATTTTTAACAGCAACTGAGAAAATCGATTAAGACAGAAATAAACGGAAAGCAAGTAGGATTTCATCAAGAGTTTCCCATTTTTTCACTTTCCAAACCATCATTGTTTATATAGGTCGGACATGTAATGTTGGTAATTAGATTAGTTGGTATTCTCCAGGAAATAACGTGACTATATTATTATTTCTTTACTCACAGAATATGGAATAAGAGTTGAGGTAAATTACAAAATACTGGGCTGACAATATCCACATATAATGCATATTTTAACGCTATAATACAGCTGGGGATAACTAAACTATATTTTCCGATGGATGAATTTTTGAAACAATAACCATCTTCTGTCGTCATTTTTATAAGAAGATACCTTACATATCCCTGCTTAATAAATATCCACTTAATTAATTCATGAAGTTTTTTCGACTTACTCATCTAGAGACTATAAAAAAAACATATTTTCCGCCAATGGGTGTCTTTCATCTACTGTGGAAATGATCATTTATCATTCCCTTTCATAAATTGGAAAAAAAGACTTCCTACAAATTAAAGACCGGTGTTCATACAACCGTCACTTCCTAAATTCTTTGAGGTTCTATTTATACCCAACATAATTAATTTATCTTGTTATATCAAATAGATATGTGGCTGAAAGATTAGTAAATGATTATAATGTTAATGCAACTTATACAAAATTTTCTAAAGTAATGTTAGAAGGAGTTTCTGGTTTTAACGGGTGTGCCAAGAATTATTCCTTGTCCGCTATTATTCAATATCTTGAGCGTAAATTTAAATCTGAATTTTTATTATATGCAGATGATCTAAGGTTGTTTAGGATAGTAAATAACAGTAGTGATCGTATATAGTATATTATACCAAATAACTGGTGTCTTACAAATAGACTGATGAATTTCAAATGCATGTGTATTAATGATGAAGTGTATAATTCGTTAAAATGTTGAATATTAATTAATGGAAACATAAATAAATGAGGTTATAAGGGTATGGGATGTTGGAGTATTCATTGACAATACGTTATAATTTAAGTAATAAATTGAACTAGTAAAGAGTAATGACTGCTAAACCTACTGGTTTTATTAGGTATTTACCTACCCTAAATGTATTATTCAAAACCTAAGTCAGTCCCTTAGACTCAGACTTAAATTATGACAGTGTTTGATCGTCTTATCGATGAAATAAACAAATACCAAGAAAATTTGTTATAGCTTTGCTAAATTCCTAAGTATTAAAAAGGGGAATATAGAACCATAGGGGAAATGCGATAATGCGATATCTCTACCTATTACCTATTGTTTTGTAGTAATGCCAATTCCAAAAGTCCAAATAAATCGGAAAGCTGATTCCAAATATATTATAGATTAATCAATTGCTTTTTTGAACATTTTTTAAACAATTTAATGGAATATCCACTTAGTATCGACAAATAATTCTTTACTAGCTGTAATGGATACCCCACAGTTTTGGTTAAGCAATCAAAAATAAACATTACTCGAAAATTAGACGGAATGGAATTTGTGAAAATTTTCGTTGGAATCAGTACTTACTTTAAATAACAACTACAGCTTAAACAAGTCCATCTAACAGATAATGGAACATAAGATTTTAAATGAAATCATGAATGAATGTTGATTTTTATACGGATTTAATGATAATTGCTCCTGAAATTGCGATGGTTTAGGTAACAACTGCAAGATTAGATATAACAAGTTGCTGACGCTATGTCTGCTAAAAAGATTCGAAAGCACATAAATAATGTTTTGAACATAGATCCATTCGAAGGATTTGATCAAAATCTTTGTTGGAGTTAGTGGTTGAAGTTATAACTGAATCAGAGATGCTACCAATACATCCACCAAAGAGATTATGAATCTCTATCTGAGAATGACACTTTGGATATCGAAACACGTTTAAGGTTTTTAAACATTTTGTGGCATTTTGGGTTTTGATGTTTATTTAAGTAGGTACATTAGTCTTCCGTGTCGTATAGCACTTAACACCAGAAAAGAATAAACATTGTTCTAAACCTACTGACGGTTTAATTTAGAAGGTACGAAACGACTACTATGAAAAATATTTTCAAAATCGCTTCTGACTAATGATCACTTCCTGATTTACCAAGGCTATCTTAAAATCCGAAGTCGAAAGTTTTTGAGATAGTAACGAGTCCGCAAGCAGAGTGTTATCTGTAGGGCTCTAACACTTAATTGTAAGTGTCACCGTACCACGGGCAATATCTTTGGCAGATGAAACTTCGATTCAGGAACAGTGATCGTGGTATTGTTTATGACTCTATTTACCTGTAAAGCGCTACCTGGTCGCACTTCTTGTCTATCAGAAGGAGGAGCCTGATTTCTGAGCTCCGCCCGCCTAGTCGATTGGCTTACGGCATTTTCTCCCACTGAGCGAATATGACTTCCGTAAGCTTTAGGTTCCAATAGCGCTCATAGAGTGCAAATGGGAAAAAAAGCTCCTTGTTTTACTGCAAGAAGCAATAAACCTGTACTTTTGACGAGATTTGCGGTTGAAAAGGAAATTAAGGATTCGAGAAGCCATAAAAGGGAGATACACATACAAGATGTATTGATGTAGAAGAGGTACTTCTTAAAATACTATCTTCCAAAGGCACTTAGTAATTACTGCTTCAAATAAGTATATAAGTATATAAGTATAAATATTTTTATGAGCGCAACGGAGTATAATTAAAAGGATTTAATGGCAGGTTGCTATATCACAAATTCTGAAAAGCCTTTTTGCATGATTTTAAAACTATCTCTTAATAAGTAAAATGATACCTACCAACCAACAGAAGCTTCAATTGGAACTTAATCCAATTTAAATAGAAGATTATTTCATCGCCCTTACCAAATATATTTTTAGACCAATCGTGCTCACAAGTTTATTTTTCAAAATTTGTTATTGTTAATTAAACAACAGACCGTTTCAAAAATTAAACATTGGTCCAATTGTGTTGGTACTCTTGTAATAGAAAATTGGGTGGTATCATATCAAGGATTCCGAAGCAGATGCGCCTGATGTATGGGTATATATCATGGTAGCTCCACTTAACATAAATGTAAGGGTGTTTAATATTTAATTGTAGGTACAATTCAGCAGGTAAATGGTACAGTAACCACGGGTAATCCGTTCTTCCATTTGTGCCACCCTTCTAAAAAAAAAAGCTTTTGGGTGTTTCATTCTCACCGGCTATTGATGCTGGAGGGCGGGCAGTCCCTCTGGGGATGCCCCATTGCTGCCCGTCCTATTGCTGCCTGTGAAAATATTTTACGTGAAATTATGGCATTGCTGCCTGCCGACCTTTATGTCTATTAATGTTGGTGGCATTGCTGCCCGCCAACTTTATTACCCTCATAATTAATTTGAATTCATAATTGAGTTGGTTGAAAGTGCTTGGGGTGAACAAGAAATTGTGTTAGAAATCTTTTCGATCAACTTTACCTCTTCGCGTCGATCTGAATAGCACAGAAAATTACACGAATGTGCGTCCGGCTATAGATATATGCATTATTACCAAATTGAAAAAAGATACGTACAAGAGACTGTTTGAATTGATAAAAAGTAGAGTTCCAACATTTAGTCCAAAATATTTGAAAATTGATTTTGAACTATCCACAATTTTGACCTGCAGAGAAGTATTGCCTAATACATCATTCAAAGGCTCTAACTTTCTTTTCAAACAGTGCTTATGGCGAAAAATCCAAGAATTGGGATCATCTTCTACATACCGGGCAGCAATGCGACTGTATAATCTCTTTTTCAATCTGGCGGGCAGCAATGCAACTTTTTCAAGGCGCGGGCAGCAATCGGACGGGCAGCAATGGGACTAAGTCGTTCCTCCTACCTACACTACAGTGCAAAGCCGGAGGGTAGGGCGGAAGGCCCACTTCAGCCTCCCTTCAGGAATCGACGAAATGAAAACAGAAGAGAATTGAAAAATTATCTGTGGAGTAGGTATTACTGCCCCAGCATTTTCTTAAGTGATGCAACGAAACGATGTTCTATACACGTGAAGAATTCAATGTGTTGTTGACATTATTTTTTGAATTGATTTACAGAAACTATATCAATGACTCTTAATCTAACAATAAAAGTCGACAGTAAGTTTTATAAAGTTTTATAAATATAGGTAAAATCTAAAGTGCTGTATTTCTAGGCCATTGTCTTAAACATTGACCGATGGTTTCATAATTGACACTGAATAATGAACACATTATTAAAATCCGTTGACTGTGAAAACGGTGATTTCCCGTGTCGCCAACCTTCAAATTTCTACCTGTTTTAGTGCCGTTTCACCAACTCTATTTTTGCGACCCTTTAAATTCCCGATTTGCCAACTCTTGAAAAGTAGGCAGGTATATTAAATATTATAGGTACGTTGTAAAGTTCCAATAAAAAACATCTAGGCGACGAGGATGCTTATTTATATACTTCTTATTTATATAAATTCTCTCTATAATGTTAAGGATTTTTTCTTGTTTATTATTATATTTAATATACCGAATTTTTTAAGTTACGATTGTATTAAAAACGATCTGTACCAACTGTAAAATGTAACCCAACAACGACTGGTTCTACAATAATACAATTTTCTATTAAAATAAACCAGTGCGTCATTTATTGATAATGATAGTTACGTTTCAGAATAATCATCGTTGATAAAAGCTAATGAATATATCTACATTAAATATGAAAGCGAATTGAGCGTTATCATTAAATTAAATTGAAGTGCTATTTTTTTTTTGAAATTGATTTCGAAAATGGACGAATACAGAAACTATAAATGCAAAACTGCTGACGTTCAGAATATCGTGACGTCGAATTACTTTGATACATATAGGTACATTTTATAAATTCTTATTTACATGCATTTACATATAACTACTTCAACAGTTAGCGAAATGGGAATAACAAAGTAATCAAATAAAGGTTGGTGAAAAACCCGTGAAAACCTCAGGAATCGACCAATCAACAAAACAAATTAAGTAAACTGAATTAAGTTTATTTTTGTATCATGGTAGTTCTTATTTTCCCCTCTTGTATTTTATCTTATAGAATACTTTAGGAAAAAATGTACCATAAGTTATTTAAAATTAAGGATGTTCTGCCTAAGTGTATAAACATATTCTGGAATTTTATCAATTGTTACTTAGAATAATTAATTAACATTTGCTGTAGGTATTTATACCTACTGTATAAGTGGGCGCCGCAAAAAATTGCAATATTCAAAAATTAGTAAATAATGATAATAGGTATCAAACGTACAAACTGGAATTGAAAAGGTCAATAAGCATCTAGTTAGGTTACTTAAAATAAAAGCGTCGAGTTAAATATCAAATCGATTCAAAATTCCCACCACTGTTGCCTGTAATTGAACCTGTAGTGCATTTTAGATAATGGATAGGTAAGTAGGTAGGTAGGTATATTAATAAAAATAAAACACAAGTAAAAATGTTTACACTAAATTTAATCGTAAAACTCGACAATTGAATCGGGCATTGCTTATTATCAAGAGTATAAATACTAAAGAATAAGTCTAACAAACGGTGTATATATAGATATATCTATAATTCGTTGAGTAGAAGAGGGGATGTTGTCGGTCTTAACTCTAATTGATTATTAACAATATTTATTTTATTGTGGAGGCTTTTATTTATCTCTAAATTTTTAAACATAAACACAAAATACAAAATTTAGGTTTAACTGTTGTTGAAAATAATAAATTTACTTTAAAAAAAAATTTATTAGTTAATAATAAAAACAATTTCTTTGGAAAAGGGTGGTGTTTATCAATTAGCTTGTGATTCCTGTGGCGTAATTTATATTGGACAAACCGGTAGAGCTTTTTTAACTAGGTTAAAAGAACATTTAAATAGTATTAATAAAAACTGGAATTTCAGAACATTGTACCTTGTATAAACACAATACCTATAGATGTCAAAAATACAAAAATTTTACATTCTAATAAATCTAAAAGTAAAAATTATCTATGTTTGAGAATTTAGATATAAAGAAAAGCCTCTACAATAAAATAAATATTGTTAATATACACTGTTTGCTAGACTTATTCTATAGAAGTTATACTCTTGATAATGGAAAATGCCCGAAACAATTGTCGAGTTTTACGATTAAATTTAGTGTAAACATTTCACTTGTGTTTTATTTTTATTATTATACAATGTTTCATAATAAGAGCAACTTAGAAAGTTTAAAGGTAGGTATATGATATTATTAGTAGTTTTGTTGACTTCTGGGTTTGTACCATCACTTTATATTATTTGTTACAAAAAAAAGTCCTGAAGATATCCCATGTAATCAAAGATAGAACGTATGGGCAGCCGGCAAATCCAGAATTGCACACTTAACAATAGGTATATCTATGGCACAGGTCATTCGGATATTTGTTCTCAACTGAATAAAGGTCAGTGCATTGGTTTATCCGTCTCTTTTTTGTTGTAATCATTATCCACAAAGAGACATCTGAATTCGCCAATTGAAACCTCTATTACCATTTCTACGCCTCCTTCTCCTCCCGCGGGCATTACGAAGCCGCTCACCTACGTCTCTAATTCATTATCCACACGAAAACGCCACCAGCAGCAGCAGCAGGCAGAAATAGAAGAAGTAGCTTATCCCCGTTTCAACGTGGGCGCCAATTCGCACTTCTGTATATCGTTTCGTCTCCGTCCGACGCCCGGCGTCTTCGGCAAGCGTAACAAAGCCGAAGGGCAGTGCGCGATGAGCAAACGAAGTGGGCCGTGCACGGGAGGGTGCAAGCCTGCCTATCGCTGAGCACAGGTAGCCAACCAGGTGAGTCCGAACACTTACCTGGCAGGTAGATCGGCTGCTGGGTCTGGGCAGTCATTCAGTGTCGTGGCCGACTCCGATCATAACCTTCAACTTACCGGCTTCTTCAAATAAACTTGTTCACCTCTTCCACGGGTGTATCACTGTTGAAGGACCAAACAAACTCCACGACTCTTTCGCCGGAAGAAGGAGCTCGTATTTCAAAACTGATACAGTTAATACGGAAGAACTCGGTGATAAGGTGTAGTCGGACACCATAGTTTTGCCAATAATATTTGTGACATATACTGAATGTGACTGGAGTAGTGACTGTCTTTATATCTCGGGCGAATTATTTTGTGACAAAATTGAACTATATATTCCACTATTAATATTTTGTGCATCATCTTCTAAAAATCACTGAAGTTTCTTCGGGATTACAAAATATTTCGGACTGATCCTTATTGAAAGGTGTCCTGTTGTAAATGCTCTTTAAGTGGAAGTCCCAAATCAGTTCCGATGATGCTGATTTCTAACGGAAACACTTTGGGGAGTGGAAATGAGTTTTCAAATGTATCAAACCTAGCGGGGTGTTGTCCAGTACCCCCGGTTGCTCCGGCACGTTCAGCACCTATAAATTGGAAAATGGACCCAGTAGGTTTACCAACACCCAATACAGCTCCTAACGTCCTATCGGGTGGACTGCCGCTATCCCCTTCAGGTGAAATATCCAATAAATACATTCCTAGTAATTTTTATATGTAACAGCAGATATTTGTTTTGTTTTGTGCAAATTTATTTGTTCTTGTATGTGAAATAGTAAAATAGACTTTGTTAGATTTCCAAACTTTTCACATTGATAGGGATGAATGAATGAATTAATAATATTGTAAGCAAATAGTCAATGGTCTCCTGTGCTATCGAATTTCCTCCCTTCTGTTAAACCATATGGAATTAAAAGTATTTCTTGAGCAACTTTCAATAGTATACCTGCATTAGAAGTTATGATTATGAAACAGCCTTAATTTTCAATGTTTAACTTTCAAATGTTTATTTTAGATTACATAGTAAGTAGAATTTACTATATATTGAATTTTCCAAAAATCAGAAACCTATACCGTCTCTTAGATCCGTAAGGTAACTTAATTCAATTCGTGTACCATATTTATATAGTTATAAATATTATACGGCCTAATAGCAACTTCTGAGGTGAGTTGTATGAATACCCAAATACTTTTTGATGTTTTATGACATAGTAATGATTGATATACATTTGTCAATGAAAAATATACAGACAAAGACACGGTATACAGCAATGCGGTTTTGATTAGTGCCAACATTACCGATTACTGAATCTGTTCTATTAAAAATACGAGAAAAGTTTACTCAGAAATCTCCCTCCAATTTATTCCAACCCATATTAATTCAAGATTCATGCATAATATAGAGATTGTGTAAGATTTTTAGTATAATCTTGTGTAGACCAGTACTTACTTAAGTTACTGTGTGTCTGAGGTTTTATCGTGGGTGTTTTTATAACTTTCTGGTTGGTTCGTTTCCCACAAACATCGATACAATTAACATTTATTTGTTCTGATGCAACTCCTCCTGGGCAAGTGGAAGTTATTGGATAGATTACGTCGCGGTCTATTACTTCAGAGACTGCTTCAAGCAAGAATACCAACGTAAAGCAGAATGGTCAACTATCACTGCTGCGTAGGATTCTGAAATATTCTGTAACACCTGCTCACATTGCCACTGGTTATCAAATCGTTTTAAGCAACACAATACTAGTTAATACCTAATCCTTTTATATAAATTTATTGAACGATTTGAACCTTTATGGTCGGTTTTAAATGTGTTGATTACGTTTTGTTGTTGGATTCGTCAATGAGCCAAAGCTACATTCTTTTTCTTGCTTTCGTCATTATCTTACTATGTAATAAAAATGATTCTGCGAATGACTTGCTCATATCAAGAAAAATGTCTTTTCATTTCTTCACTTATCTAGATAATAAACTAAGAAAAACTTGTACACTGGATCATTCTGAACTTACAATTAAAACAGAATGGTGTGGTCTAGTTGTCTGAATCATAGTTAAGCATTCGAGAGGTCATCAGTTCGATTCCGGGTCTGTCTGTCCAGGTTCTAGTTTTCTGTCGTTTCCTTCAATCGGGCGTTATAATCCACAGAATATCTTCCACTTCTCTTGTCTTTATTTCGTCCGTCTCATCTTTCTCTCCCTAACCACACCATCCACCCATTCCCACGATTCCTAAAACGGAGACTCAAGAAGGCTTTACGTTCTAACCATCGGCTTTGTACTATAGTATAGGTCGGAGGTATTGGTTTGATATCGCTTAACTAGTATAGTTACGAGCCTCTTCCCGTAGAGCATTGCTAATAATATGCAATACAAAATACCAACATTCTTCTCCCTGGAAGAAAATCCCGCAACTAAACAAACAAAAATCTCAGGAAATCATATTACTTGTAGTTTAGCTCTCTGAGTAACAATTTCTGAAATGGGAAGAAACTGTATAATGATCTAGAAGGAAATAGCAAAAGTTATGATGGAAATGTGTTCTTTGTATTGATCAATGTTTTGAAATTTCACTCTTAGAATGGAGCCCTGTTTGATAGGGTCCATGTCTTAAGAATGTTAACATATTCAAAGTCTAAGGGGTAATGATATTAATTAAATGCAAAACACCTTGTTATATAGCTCATCTTTTCTGAGCTAGATAAAGGAACAATATATTTAATCAGCTGGCCCAGCGGTAGAAATATTTGTACCCATCTATTATCGTATCAATTTAATTATAATTTTTCTCTACTATTAGTTATTACTCGCCGGTATGATGTGGCTGTGTTCATTAGGCATTTAAGGTAATTATAAAGATCAAATCAACCATAATGTAGGTACCTACCGATATAAATTTAAAACGTTATGAGTATCGTTGCCACTCTAACTTTTAGTTAGAAAATAATTCTTTTTAGTAAAATATGAATAATCTATTTGTCCTAATAAATTGTTTCTCTGGGGCGTTTCGAAGTCAGTTCAATAGGATTCTTTCAAATTTTCGTTAATATCTTCTTACATTTTTTACTATTGATTCACCCAGTCGATCACAGTGATGAGACCCAGACTTTCGAAAAAAAAAACGTTTCAAGAGAATATCTGTGACAACAAAACAAACAAACAAATTTTACGACCTTTATAATATTAATTGTTAGGTAATACATAGATTTACCTTAACAGAGCTAATCTTGAATCATTATTGCTGCCGACACTTTTGAAAAAAAATAAAAGTTAAAGGAACCTAATTTGGATTTACATTCACAAAGATTTTTAATTGAAAATATCTCCAACTAGTACTCGGTAGAGATGGCCTAATGTTTCAAATCATCCCAGAAGTCAACAAAACTACTAATAATATCATATACCTACCTTTAAACTTTCTAAGTTGCTCTTATTATGAAATATTGTATAATAATAATAAAAATAAAACACGAGTGAAATGTTTACATTAAATTTAATTGTAAAACTCGACAATTGTTTCGGGCATTATAGGTTATGAACTTTTATTGGACGATATCAATAAGTATTCACGTGTATACCTATCAGCAGCCTTAAATTTCCTGCTGCAGGAGACTCTTTGTTGTGTTTCCGAGATAATATCAAAGTTTTTCTTGCAAAAAGCAAGTTTAACTTCCCGATACAAGAAGGTTATTATTTCTTTTATCGACTGTATCGACTTTCCGTCGGCGAACGAGACGGCTTAACTTTGTAAACGGTAGTCACCCATAAACCTGTTGTTATTGTTAAATTGTGTCGTTGTGTCGAACAACAACAATTATTATTAGTAAGAATGCATTTCGAGGCAATTACGGGCACATAATAAAAGGCATTATATGCAGTGCACGTTGCCAATAGATCGGTGCAGGTAAGTGGTTTGTAGCTTCTTGCGCCGCTGGTCTAATTGGAATTGACTTAACTCCGTAATTTGCTGCTTACGATGTACGGACGGCATAAAGGCTTCTTGTCACAATGGTCTTTTATGAGCAGTAAAGTTGCACATTGATGCAATTATTCCCGTCAATGGCCTGATTGAAGCAAAATAATTGCGGACAGGACAAAAAGAGCGCCGCGGGCGCTTTTGCTACCGATGCATGAAATATCCTCGTTTTACAACCTACACCTAACTCAGTGCAATAATGGATGCGCGGGTAAATTGAAATGTCTGCCACTTGTGTGTGTGTGATAGGTAGACCGATACGCCACTTGACGGTATAGTTCCTATGTAAATTAAAGAAAATATGCCTATGTAGGTACATGTACACAATGATGTTACTTGTTCAAGGTGTATAACAATATTTTAGTGTCCGGTTTTAGTGCTCGTGAAGTTTTGTGCTGTTTTTAGGTAAATAAAAATACCAGCTACCGTATTATTAAGTGATTTATGGGCCCTATTGTGTACCAGAAGTATTCAGAAAGGTCAATAATAATTATTAAAGAATGTTACAAAAAATATAGTGACGGTGGCGACTCATTTTCAATTTATGCAACCAACCTGTGTATCTAATTTAAAAGTATTCAAAAATAATTTATGAATATGGATATAGAATGTGGCCGTCCTCTTTTTAATAGTTATCCTTTTTTTAATAACCATTTCACAATATAAAAAGGTGAAGGCTTTCACGGCCGGGTTCGATATTCGGGTTGATGGCCGTGGTACAGGATTGCCTCTATCTTCGATGAGCCAATAGATGAATACCAAGCAAAGATACATACACGACTCCCTTTACGAACTCGTCGAAGGAGAAGAGCCATCAAAACACTCTTCAAATTTCACAATATGTGAGAAAATCATTAAAAATGAATTGAATGTTCAGAGTCTAATTTGGAGTACATGAATCACGAAACAATTATTTAGGAATACCTAACAAAATCAATGAAAATTGTTTAAAAAAAAATGTTCGTTTCAGGATTAAGTTGAGTTGGTTTATCCGTTTATACCATAACTTACACATACCCATATTGTTACATATAACTTCCCAATCAAAAGAAATATTGGTAAATACCTCTATTTTGTCAGAGTGGCAGATCTATTAAAAAACGCGTCTCTGAACACAATTATGCTATAAACAAAAAGAATAACAAATTTGGGTTTTCCAATTGCTGCATTATTAACAAGCTGGAAAACTATTTACAATAATTGTATCTATTTAATAACCAATTAAAGTTAGTGTACCAAAAATCCCTATTTGTTTTGTTTCATTTGTAACCATTATGTGCAGAGGATGAATCGCAAAAAGTTAGGGATATAGGATGTTATAGTTTTAGGGAAATGTGAAAATGGTAAGAAGTGGACGTGTGTGCCTAACCAGTCTTCGATCTGACGATCCTGTGATGGTATGATGAACTGTAATATAGGCCCAAAATGATCGTAAAACAGCTAATTGCATGCGGTATCCGTCGGAGACAGATTTGGAACATATTGTTAATATTAAATTTATAAATTAAGCTGTTCATTTTGATGATTGAATTAGGATATAGGATGGTAGAAATCTGTCTACCACAATCAGAATAGTTGATTATACATGTAGACTTGTAATTGTTTTTAAAGACGCCTGCGGGATGGTACAAATGGAATATAGAATTATAAGATACGAAATTGAACTAAAAGTAATATTTTAGTATTAAAAAAAAAGAAGGAATTAAAATCCTTATTCGTCTAAATATTAAGATCAAAGATCTCACATTTGGAACGCGTCCTACCAAGTAGGAACAACGAACCGAAAGCCATATCCCACGACCGGTTTCGACCTATCGGGTCTCATCAGGTGGGCACTGACAGAAACCGATCGTGGGATATGACTTTCGGCTCGTTGTGCCTACTTCCTTCTTCTTTTTTTTAATATGTTATATCTTCGTCTAAGAATCTTTCGGAATCAAGAGTGTAATTCAATGCCGGTTGTGGTATTAGCCCTCGGAGTAGTTGTTTCTGTTGATTCCATATTTGGGTGTAAGTCAATTGCGCGCTGCGGTCAGTTTACTGCCTGCTGTGATAAAACTGACCCTAAAAGTGATGGGTTAATTGCGCGCCAAGTTGAAAAAATAAATACATTCTTTAATCTTCATTCAAATAAACAGGGATTTGAATTAGATACAGGTAAATACAAAAGTAATTAACGAAACATGTTAAGTACTTTATCAGCGTTTGTTGAGTATAAACGAGGGGTCAATTACGTAGTTAAATAACCAATTATATTATTGGGCTTCTTATGATTAGATACAAATACCTATAGGTTTAAGTATTAGTGCAAAGTTGTATAAATTATTATTGTGATTTTTTTAAATATGTCTATTTTTACTCCAGAGAAGTATTAGTGCAGAATTACATAAATTAAATAAAATTACCGAGCGCGCAGTTGACCCTACAAAGTCTTGGTAAACCGCGTGTAATTGACCTGTAATATTTGACTACCTGAATTTATTCCATAGCGCGTTATCGTCCATTGCCCCCATATTTATATTAATATTTTAGTCTTGACTCTTAAGAACTTTATTTTGGATTTTGTAGAGATATGAGTGTATCGTCGTGTCTGCCGATTCGTTCATCGTGTATTATTCTTATTAGTCAGTACTTGATTATAAAAAAAAATAACAAAAGATCTAAAGATCCAAATGCCTAATATACGGCTGTTGATATTGATTCAGTTACACTCCGTAATAAAAATGTAATTTTCCCCAGGAATATCTGGATGGATGACCGTAATGTTGATCCAACATACCAAATGTCAGTAGAGTAAAAAATGGAATCATTAATGAGTCTATGTGTAATACTGTATTTATTACAGTTTTTATTACTGAATTAAGAGTAAACAAATGTCCTTTGTCTTTATGCGCAAGCCGTCATTGATCTAAATAACAACCAAATGTTCATTACCGGGCAGTAACTGCTTACTCTATTAACTAGTGAATATATTACCCGTAAATACGATGTCAATATACACGCTATCTTAAACGATCGTGTAGCTCCATGTCAATGTATTAGAACAGAAAATTACCATAGGAAAATGGCAACGTTTCAACTTGACGGTTGGTTCTCTTATAAATAAATACGTGACCGACAATGGACGCGAGAACTACAAACAACAACACGGACGGACGACTTACAACGCCGTCATTTTCTGCGTTCGAGTCGGTACCCCTGCTGCATTTACCAGTTGCGTGTTATTACCAAGACATGGCTTTCAGGCACCGCGAACGGAATAATAATTGCGAATGATAAAACTAGATAAAATTGGAGCATTATTTTATTCGATCGTAAATAATGTCGCCCATCTGCAACACAGCCGATCAGTGCGCGGCTCGTGTTTAGAATGCCATATTTAGTAACGGTCGCAATGGCACAGGTAGCGCGAGAAATCCTGTCGTGCAAACGATACTTATGACTTGAGACGGCAACTGTCGACTTTATTATCGCTCGACTTTCTCATCACAAGATTTATCGATCTAGAGACAAATAATTCTGATTCAAGAAACGGTACTAACTTATCACTTGCGGACTTGTGTACATCCATCCCATCGTAATCAAGCCGCACAATACCGCATACAGAGGGGGAAAATATAATGGTGGTTATGGTCAGTTTCGGAAGGCGAAGTCAGCAACAAATTATTAGAGATTCACAAAAAATTTCCTGCTCGGTTCCTTGGAGTATGTTTTCGAACTGTATACTGAAAACAACTTAAAAACAAACTACAAACCAATTCTGTTCCCAATAATTTTAATGAATGCATAGTGTCGTCTGTTAGGCATTGGAAAGGTCAAAAGGTTTCCAGTTTGTTATATCAGAGAGTGCAAACAAAAATATAGGAATAAATAAAACAAGGCAAATAAAGATGCAACAAGAGGTGGTTGTTTTGTAATTACATTCTATGCTACAGTGCCGCGTAGTTTAGGGTTGTATTGCTTGATTAGAATAAACTGAGCGTCGTGGTCTAGTGTTCTAGATAATTGCTTAGCATTCGGGAGGTCGCCGGTTCGAACCCGGGTCCGACTGCTCTGGTCCAAGTTTTCTGTGGTTTCCTTGGATCACTTAGGTAAATGTTGGGGCAGTAATATTTCACTTCTCTTCTGTCTTTATTTCCTCCGTCTCATCTTTCTCTCCCTAACCATACCACCCACCCATTCCCACGATTCCTGCAAGGAGGCTGAAGGGGCCTTACGCCCTACCCTCCGGCTTTGCACTACAGTGTAGGTCGGAGGGACTGCCTGCCCACTAGCACGAGTGGCTGGTGGTATTGAAACACAAAAAAGTTTTTTTTTTACTAGCATCTTTTGGAACAGTTTTTGTAATATATTAACTTATTAAAATTAATGATACAAGATGATTTACATTAATATGGTGCTAGATATTAGAAATAAAAAGATAATGTCATGTTTATTGTCCGAAATACCTAACAGAACCCAGCCAGTTTCTGAGATAATTTGATAATCGTAATCTAAACGATACAAAACGTTTGATACGTATGTTAAATAATATTTTGACCAGTGCCCACGTAAAATAATTCATGCATTATGAAGTACAGCAACAAGGGTGAAAACAGGTGCATTCAACGGTTTTGTTCCTTCATATTTTCGTCGAGAAATAAATTGACGTACAACAAATTAACACGTTGATAAACACGTGTGCTTCTTCCGAAGGTTCAGATTTCATTAAAACTTCGCAGATGGCATGCTAAATTAAAAATTTGCATAATGAAAAGAAAGCGACCGAATAATGACGCCATTAAAACGCCATTCATTATTATTGAAAAGCCCTCTTGTAATACGTAATACGTTCCATGAATATACTTACGCACATATTTACATCGTGTTGCGATCGTATCGGACTATAAATTATTATTTTTTATTATTATTACTTATTTCATGCGTGCAATTTTGGACCGGCGATGAGTGGCTTTTGTCGGTACGCGTCAATTATTGAAAGCGATCCAACACGGTGAATGCAAATAAATACCATTATCACACGTAAACGAAAAATTCAAAAAATTAAGAAACAACTAAATTTTAATTCTACAATTTATTTATAATTATACATTGTTTATGATCCTTTACGTGAATAATTCGTAACTCTCTAGTGGTAAATATTCGGGGAAGATATATCTGAAACAGAGCCTACTAAAATGAAATAAATCAGAATGATAAATAGCATTAACATTTTTAGATAGTAGTAACTATCGATATGTCCAAAAATTTATTTTGGTCACCTCTGGTACAGAAAAAGATATAGGGTGGTAGGCAGCTGTAAATCATAAATTGCAGGGGGTGTATACAAGATATAAAGACAGATACGTGTGGTGAGGAGTATTACAGAATGACAAAGAAAAGATGCAGCAGTAAATTATACAATATTTTATAACAGACTATATTACAGACCATTGATTCGGCAACTACTAATGCCATCTATTTTTAACCATCTAGTTGTAGAAGGTTTTTGTTTAAGTCTATTTCAATTGCCTAAAAATATTTTTATTTGGATTGGACAAGGGATCAGGAGGAAGGCGTCGAAATTTAGGTAGGATTACCAATGTATACCTTGATATGAAGGGGAACTGCTAGTTTATTCAGAAAAATCTTTTTAAATTTTAAACTGCGTACTCTTTGAGTGATGGCCAAAAATGTGCGGAAAATTACCTTTTTTTGTCCTTGTCTCCTATATTTGAAATGAAGTCTCAAATAATTAATAATATTATTAATAATTATTAATATTAATAATTCCGACAGATAGAGAATTTTGAATAAGTATTGCAAATAGAATAGCCTCTCTAACACTAATTTATAATTCCGAAGAAAGTAGTGAAAACAGTTAGTTTTAGCCCTAATTTATTTCCGAAGATCATGGACCTATCAATTATAAATTAACTACCGTGCAGCGTGGTCTAGTGTTCTAAGTCACATTAGCTTAGCATTCTGGTTCAATTCTGCGTTCTTGTACCCCGGTCTTTTTTTGGATCATTTAGGCAAATATTGGGCCAGTAATATTTCACATATAATACCTACTCCCACGTTCGAAGGGACAGCCCACCCACCAGTGTTAGTACTTGGTGGGAATGAAACACCCAAAAATTGTGTGGTGTATTAGCTAACCTATTAAAGTATTTTCCAATTTTTAAATCAAAAGTGGGATTCAAACAAAATTTTCTTTTAACTAGTTGACCAATGTTTCTCGATTTACTTTGAAATTATTGTGATCTTGGTAATGTCGAAAACCTACTGTAGATATATGTATCTACATTTTATGAGTATTTCGCTATAAGTGATATGATAGAAGTATTACATAAACATATTATTATTGATAGCACATTTTATAGAAACTAAAGTTTCAAGGGTCAACTAATCAGTATAATCTTATCAAGAGAAAAAGACGAAACCCCTTTAATTAAAGTAGATATATCTACAGTACACATAATAATCGTTTAAAAGACCGCTGCTGATTATTCCCTTTGTTAACGAAGTGTGACATTGCACCTGGAGGCTTTTTGTGGTATAAGTACAGGGGGGGCCACCCAGGAACAATCGTGTTTCCATTTGTTTTGCTAATAAACCGTTTAAGGATACATAAATTTTATGTTAACAAGTTGCGGTTTACAAGTTGGCTGACTGGACAATCAGGGAGATCCATCTACTTAAATCTACTGACTTTTAAATGCATAATATATTACATGACAATGCGAATACATTTATAAATTAAAGTTCTTCACAAAAAAATGTAAGTAGGTAACTAAATTTTAGAAACTTGTTCATGTTGATGACTGAATAAAAGAAATATTAAGGAATTTATACCACGAAAACTGCTTCACACATCTGACAGACACGGACTGTGGAAAGTGATTCGAGGCAGACGATAAATTATTAGATATTACAAATAAACTATTATTGTAGATTCACAAACCCAATGTCATAATGAAACAACTACAAAAACTTAATAATGATCCACAGATCGTAACCAAAAGGACGAATATCAAAATATATAATGTAAATTTCCTTTTTCATAAAAAGTGTAAGTTCTTTCTTCATTACTGTAGTTCTCAGGCTTTTACGGTCGGCTACGGTTACCGCTACAGTTAAATCCAGAATGCAACACATCCCAGAAGCCACCAAAACAGCAACAGCACATCTACGGAAGAAAAGACAATCTCTACATGCCTTTCATACATTTAGAATACAACGGATCGAATAGCAAAAATACTCCCAAAAAGGAAATTAAAATAACCTTTCTGCCCACCCATAAGATTCGGGATAAAGTGCGACCAGTAAATAACCTTCTGGATCCACTACTGACACCAGGTATTACCGGATACCTTGTGAGTTTGGCAATGACTATATTGGAATGACGCAGCGCAGCAGAGGAAAACTAATTACTGTGACGACCCGAGTATAAAATGAGTAACTCGCTCCCAAACTTTATCTTTTACGACCAAGCACTTGTCAAATCACCACTGAAGATGCCGTCAGCAAAGCACGGCGAAAGGTCTGGAAAAGAAAAATTCCATGGACCACGGCAAAACGGTCCGGAAGAATACACTGCATCCTCTTTCTTCGTTGTTTACTAGTACAAAATTGAAAATATCTATCAATACATCTATCTATTATTTCATTAGTATTAAATATAAATATGGAATCAACAGAAACAACTACTCCGAGGGCTAATACCTCTACCGCCATTGAATTACACTGTTGATGCCGATGGGCATCTAGACGAAAATATAACATATTCAAAAAAGAAGGAATTAAAATCCTTATACGTCTAAATTTTAAGATCAAAGGTCTCACATTTTGAACGCGTCCTACCAAGTAGGCACAACGAACCGAAAGCCACACACACGACCGGTTTCATTAATATTGTTTTGTGACGTCCATTATCTACTCGAAGAACATACAGCGAAACCTAGTATCAGCGTTTTTCTTTGGGTAATTAAATAAATTTTAAAACCCTTAAACGCATTTGGATACCTAAGGTATCATCCTCATTCTAAAAGAGTCTACTTCATTTTCTGGTAACAGTAATTGATATTAATTTAAATAAACACTTATAAATCAGTTCCTCAATGATAATTTCGTAATCATTACGGTTAGAGATAGAGTTAAGAGCAGAATTTATTGTGGCGTGTTACGTTAATAATTCAAAAAGTGACAGCTTTTTCGCTGATCTAAGTTGAACAACTTAATTTGACATCGTCATTTAATTCATTTCATCGTAAAAGACAAGAGAGCAGAGCAACAGCAAGCTCGACCGGTCCATAGTGCGGTGCGCGTCTGTCGGTAGCTTTCTCCTTTAGCGCGCGACTGGATCCACCTCTGGTGTGTGTGTTCAATACCCCAAGCGAGCGAGTATCGATCGAATGAACGAATATATTCCACACATAAGGGCATGCAATTTGTCATCGGTTTTTGTAATTGTCGCGACATTTTAATTGTGACTCTTTTTACAAACGACGGGACGGCTAATTGATATCAATTATCAAGATTTACTGGGCCGCTCGTTCTTCGATGCGGCCCGGATTTATAAATACGCGCGCCATTATAAATTCTAAATAGGTTAGCCGAGTAAGAACAAGTTGACAGCTCTATAATACCGGCAGCCCAGCGACGTGGCTTTCAAAATAATGAAACGGCAAGAAGAAAAGGGCCTTCGGCTATTTCGTCTTCGCCAAGTTCATCGCTTCGTATTTACAGACATATCGGACCTTCAAATAACAAGTTTTAACTTTGAGGAATGTTAAATCCAGACAAGGATATTCTTAATTTACAATTTACGGAGCTGAGAAAATTTAAGGGAGCTGGGTTGGTAAGGACTGTTTTTGGATCATCCTAAACTCTACTTTTTACAATAACTCAAAATATACGAGTAAGTAAGTAAGTACCGTTTTGAAATTAACAAAAAACGTGCAAAGACGTCTTAATAATTTTATTTTTACATGAAAGCCTGTACCTTAATCTACTTTTCTACGTAATTTCCTTCAATATTGAGGCACTTGTCATAACGTTTGACCAGTGACCGATTTTTGAATACCCTTCTCTGCCGCCTGACTTGTTAACTGTTAACCACTGCATTACAACTGTTTTAACTTCGTCATCGTCTTGAAGACGCTGACAGCCCAGACGTTTCTTCAAGTGTAGGAACAAATGGTAGTCACTGGGCGCCAGATCAGGGCTGTACGGAGGATAATCTAGAGTTTCACAGTGAAAAGATGTGATGAGATCTTTGATCCGATTAGCCACATGCGGACGGCCATGCAGCAAAATGATTATCGATGCCCTTGCTCAACTTACCACGTCTTTTGTCTGGATTGTACGCCGCAGATTCCTTACCATTCCATCACTCATAATGTTTTGTCCGTAAACTGCACAGATCTCATGAATGAATGAATTTTTTTAGTCCTTTAGCACTAAGGAATCGTATAACAGCCCGGACTCCGGATTTCACAGTCGGCGGGATTCACGATTATCGGAGGCATCTTAAACACTCAGTAGACATCGTAAACAATGGCAAATCAGACTGTAATGGCGTCAGTGCGTAGGTGAGAGATGCAGGTATTCAATTCGCATGCGCGGAACGCTGACCGCAGCGTTGCGGCGACAGAATTTCAAAACGGTACTTACATAAAAAACATGCCTCGCATAATTTCTTACCTGAGACTCACAATACTTTCTTTATAAAAGTAACGCAAATGAAGCTCTTGTCCTGCTAAGTTATATAAGAAGAACCTGTCTTAGTAAATAAAATTTATGAAATATAATTTATTTAACAATAAATGATAAGTTATTTCACCTAACTAAGAAATTTAACTTCTGGTGTAGAGATGTTGATGATATTTTCTGTGTGTGGTCAGGTACAAAGAGACAATTAGATAACTTCTTAAAATCCTTTGAACTCCATAAATAACAACATTGTCTTTACTAGAGAAATAGAATCCAATCAACAGTTAAATTTTCTTGATTTGAACGGACGTCACAAAAACAACAAACTTGGATATAAGATTTTTAGAAAACCGACCACAACAGACACTATCATACCGGCAAATTCATACCAGTTCTTAAAAATTAAACTTTCAAACTTTCATAGTCTTTTACACAGACTTGTAAACATTCCAGTTGATAAAAAAGATTATATTTCGGAAGTGAACATAGTTAAGCATATCGCCCAAAATAACGGCTATTCCCCTAAAATAATAGATAAAATGCTATCTAATAAACTACGCATTAAAACTCAAAATATACTATATGCCAGAGATAAAAATAACAATAGCTCCATTAACTCCT
Source organism: Agrilus biguttatus (assembly GCA_963921985.1). Lineage (NCBI taxonomy): Eukaryota > Metazoa > Arthropoda > Insecta > Coleoptera > Buprestidae > Agrilus > Agrilus biguttatus. The sequence goes on along the minus strand of OY998119.1, from coordinate 36,753,931 downwards.
TCTGTTCATTAAATTGCATAAAAAAGTCAAGTTACAAAATTAAAAACATTTTGGCTAAATTCAATATATCTATAACTGAAGTAAACAGATTCAATATAGGCACAGCCCTGGTTAACAATAAAAGAAAAATAGACAAGAAACAAAAAAGTGGCGTGTATCAAATTAATTGTCAAGACTGCGCTGCTATTTATATTGGACAAACGGGCCGTTCACCAGAATCAGGTTTAACTGAACATTGCGTCAAAAAAAAACCATATGATTAATATCAATGAATTAAAATTATTACATTGCCAGCCTAAAAGTAAGAAATTAACTTTAATAGAATTTCTAGAAATTAAAACAGCCACTTACTCAAAGAGAAAATATTATTAATAACCAAAAAGAATTATGTTTTGTCAATACCCCGCTCCTAATAAATTTGTAACCCTCTAGGGGATCCTCGCAAGTATATATAAGCTGTTATTACCATGTTATAATTTAGGATAGTTGTACTCTTGAAAATGACCGATTAAGCTGAAACAATTGTCGAGTTTTTTTAATATATCCGTTGAAGTTTTTTGTGTGTTCTTTACTACCCTCTCTGGTGTAAATCATGCTTCATTAACCATGCACAGTCAAAAGTTTAAACTTTGTTATTAAATATAATATAAACATCAATTATCCTGAGTTGCTTCTTTAAACAACCAAAGTGTCATCCCAACCAACAGTCAACTCACCCTATATTTGAGAAAATTAAAATTAGATCAATTATTCGGTTCTTCTTGGGATTAAATTTTTAAATTTACTCAGTTTGCATCTTCAATATAAATAAACAAAAGATGGATGTTATATGTTACTGAAAATCTTTTAGTATGACCTTTTCTGCTTACTCCTAAATAAAATACCAGCTAAACCATTGTGTGTCTGATTGACAGTTAATAATAAATGGGAGAGTAGCTTACGTTTAGGTTAAGTTAATTTTAAAACCCTTTGTAAAAATTAAAATTTGAAAGTAGAGTTATTTGTGAATATTGCAAGCCCAATTTTATACAGAACCTTTGGCATGCCGCAACTCAACAAAAAAATGTATCAACTTATATTAATCAAATTAATTTTCAAATTACTATTTAATTTTCAATCTTCACACGAAGAGCGGCTTTGATGACGATTAAAGGTCGTACGTAAATTAATTTTTTCTGTAATGTAATTACGTACCAATACAAGTGTACGTAGGTATATGGGTAAATAAGTGGTATGAGTGGATTTCTTTTTTGGCCCCTGGCTCCCAGTTGATAACAGCCCACTTTGACAGTGCGGATCGATTACGGTGCACATTAGCAGTGTACTTTTACATATTCAAAGACCACCTTTAGTGGCTTTTATGATTAATGTAAATATACGTTTACGCGCCGATGGGATCATGTCCAGTATTACGGGGCATTAAAACAAGAACCTCATCAACGCCTCCGTTGTTGCGAACACGGTAGATAATCAGCTGTCTTATTAATTTAAAAATTCCAAAAGTACTTTTTCCTTTCGGTATATTAATGACAGTCAAATGGACTCAAAAACTGTAATTTGCAACTGTTTATTGCTGTAGGGCGAAGAAATTCGATGAAAGGTATTACAAAAAGCGGGATTAACAAAAAATCAGTTCAGAAAAGAAATTTTCAATTTATTATTGCATTCGTTTTGACGTGGTCAAAAAACGCAAAGGATATTTGATGACTTATGACTAAAATGGATTTCACTCAAGCAGAATTTACTAATTAATAAATGAAAATTTGTTTACAACTGCTGTTTTTGAGATATTATCATATTAAGTCTTTGACTTTCAAATTTTACAATAAAAGAAGTTTTGGAATTATTTAGTAGTAATTCATAAGATCTCATAGAATGTATCGTTGCCAATTATGTACATGATTAGTAGAACGAATAGTGCAACTGCAGCATCCCCTATTTATATTTGATATTATTCATTATCAGGGTTCGGATAATTATGCATTTGCATAACTGTATATTCTAATACGATAAATGTATAAACACTACTTTGTTTATTATCACTTTTTTATTTACAAATCCTTTTGTCTATAGTTTCGACAAATAGCTTATCATTGTCAAACAAATGATTCAAATAGAATGAATATAAACAGATGTACAGTGGTGTTTATATATATTTTGGAAATACCATTAATTATTGAATGTACTGAATAATACTGGGTGGTACAAATCTACCTAGTCGTTTAACAGGTTATTTTCGGAAATTTTTAATGCTTTATATACTTCTAAGGATTCTAAAATTTTAAGTTTAAAGCCTTTATTTACATTATGAATAATTTTAAGATTTTCTATAGTAGGAAACTGGTGGCCTGTTTCTAAAAAATGGTTTGCAAAATTAGAATTATCTTTTCTTAATCTAAATGATCTAAAGTGTTCGTTAAAACGAGTTCTAAATGACCTCCCAGTTTGGCCTAAGTAAAAGGAATCACATTCTGTACATTCTACCTTATAGACTCCAGTTTTTTTCAAATTTGTCAGTTTTATCTTTTGAATTAAAAGGTATGTGATTGTCTTAAAACTAACTGTTAGGTTGTTTGCAGATAGAACAATAGCGATTTTTATTGAAATATTACCAAAGTACGTCAATGATATGTATTTGCATTCATTGTTTTTTATGTATGGGTATATAGACTGGCATGCTATTTTAAATTGTTTTTTATGTATTAAATTTTGAATTGTTCTTGAATCAAAACCATTACTTTTTGCAATTGTTAGAATGATGTTTACATCGTGTTTTAATTTTTCCTTTGATAGAGGGACTGAAAAAGCTCTGTGTATCATAGATTTATGTGCTGAAATTTTGTGTGAAAGAGAGTGATTTGAATTATTATGAATTGTTACGTCTGTGAATGTTGGTTTTCTGTAAATATCAAAATTTATTTTATTATCTGAATATTGTAGGGTGAGGTCAAGAAAATTGATTTTGTTGTTCTGTTTAATTTCTAGCGTAAATTTTATATTGGGGTGAATTGTATTAATAAAATTTAAAAAGGAGTGTAATTGTCGGTGTGTTCTTGAAAAACACGCTATAACATCATCCACATACCTATACCAAAATTTAAAGTGCATATTTTGGTCATTTTAAGTTTCATCTGCATATTTAATAGTTAAAACTATTACAATGAATCATTACATTTAAAATAATGAGTCGCCCTTTTTTACAGTTTTTTCTCTATTTATACTTATACAACATATATATAGCTAATCCTTAAGCTTAATGACAGTAGTCATACTTCAGTTTATAAAAATAAAAGAAAAATGTTTATATTGACCTGTGCGTTTTACAGTTCTAGTATCGTGATGTTTGTGTGTTGTGCACATGCGAACATTGGAAGGTGCACCCGAGTCTGTGAAGGAACGAGAGCACTGTCGCTCTTGCAGTTCCGGATGAATATATTAAGCTTTAACTGAACAATTTAGAATATTGTAGGTAAAAAATGTTTGACTTTATCCTACGAGGATTATATCAAGTTTATAAACATTCTTTTTATACATGTTTGTTTCCTTTAATATAATTTTAAAACAAAAGCTAATAATTTTCTGGAGCGATCAGCCGCCGAACTAACAACACGTTTTTTCAAATTTGTCAGTTTTATCTTTTGAATTAAAAGGTATGTGATTGTCTTAAAACTAACTGTTAGGTTGTTTGCAGATAGAACAATAGCGATTTTTATTGAAATATTACCAAAGTACGTCAATGATATGTATTTGCATTCATTGTTTTTTATGTATGGGTATATAGACTGGCATGCTATTTTAAATTGTTTTTTATGTATTAAATTTTGAATTGTTCTTGAATCAAAACCATTATTTTTTGCAATTGTTAGAATGATGTTTATATCGTGTTTTAATTTTTCCTTTGACAGGGGGACTGAAAAAGCTCTGTGCATCATAGATTTATATGCTGAAATTTTGTGTGAAAGATTGTGTTAATGATAATTATTAGTAATTATTATCACGATATTCTATTAGACGAGTTAGTGTATGTAAGTATTATTTATTTCCATAAAAGAAAAACATGTTCGCCGGCAAATTAATTAACAAAGAATACTTTCTACTTTGTTTAGAAAGGGGGTGGGGGATAAAGTGCTACGAGGACTTCGACCCCGTTACTCTTACTGTACCGTTTTTTGTCGTGGGTCATTGAGTGGGTGGAATCAGCCTATTCGATTTCGACCTTATTTGCCTAACAATACAAAGAAACAGGCAATTAATTACAAGCGCATGACACCAGATCACACCGATTACAATAGCTCTCATTTCGTTCGACGAAGAAAAGTAGGCATAGATTCGGTTGCAATTTCCTCGGTCATTAGCGTGAGGTAAATATTCAAAATAGACGTCCGTAGTATTAACTGGCATCATTTAAGGCGGTAACGCACAAAGGACAGCCCACAATCAATTTCGAACCCCTGTATAGGTACATAATATGTAGTAGAAAATGTTCGTTGCGTAACGAACTGAATTTCTATTTTGTTGAGTTGGCAGGAATTCGAAGAGGGAGGGAGACAATGGTATCTATTTTCGGTTTGTATTGAATTTCCCCCATTGTGTTCGTTGAGCTTAAGCTAATTACTTTTAAGGAAATCAATGAGCAAGGTAATCATGAAGACGTGGAATTGGTATTGTTCTTGAAAATTGTTTGCCGCTTGAGCGAGCTTTCATTGTTTCCAATTTGATCAAAACTTTAATTTGGACATACACAATAAGAAATTACTTAGTCGTCATCAAGAGGCCTTCGGAATTTCGTTGCATTTATCAATTAATTCTATCGACTGAATGAATCGAATCGAAACCAAACTTTATACATACCGGGTCAGACAAAATTTGTGTGAATATCATTGGGACTTCTCCAAATAACGTCGGTCATAAAAGCCTTGACATTTGCAATTTCGATGTGATTTTTGTCAGTTCCACATATCGCGTAACTTCTGGGCATTTCTGGTACATTGGGGAAGCTGTTGTTTTTAATAATATTATTGCTTTGCGTTCATATTATGTCTGATTTAAATGCATACCAATATTCAATTATTACACGTTCGTGGTTAAGTATTACCTACCAACAATGTTGCCATCAACGCTACTACTAACGGTGTTAATGCTTTTATGGCAATATAAAAGCTACCATACTTACGACCAGCACCATTGAGGCATTGAAAATAACATAACTACGTGGTTGTTAAGACAGATAAATTACCTGAAGCTGTTAAAAGTAGTTGAGAAACTTGAGATTTTATGATTGTTTTGCAATAATCTACTGCCCATTAGCGTTCAACTGAAGTGAAACTTCGCAAAGCATATTTAAATATTAACAGGCAACTAATTGGTTTTCAAACAAAACGATAGCAATTTGACTGTAAACTTTCGGTAAACTTACTGCGCTGATAATTTAACTAAGTTCCATTTTAAATAAGAATATAATTCTAGGCAATAACATGCTTCATGTCTGTAAACTACTACAAACGAATTGAAAATGATACGATATTAAAATAGTTTTGGACATTTAGTACTGAATACGCTGCAAAATGTTTCTAAAATGATTAGTAGCAGACGCATGCGTTCTGAATGCGAAAGATAACAGGCGAGCTGAAAAGTTCGTAGGCTAGCATAGACAAAATAGCGGTCATACAATTTTTCGTTACCATTTTTTTATAGTACGATTTGTCTTTAGCCTCAAAATAGGATTCAGTTTCGGCGATTACAATTACCTCTTCATCGGCGCGAAATTTCTGTCCAGCGTGCATCCTCTTGGGGTCTGAGAACAAAAAAGAGTCGCTGGGAGCCAGATCTGGAGAGTACAGTGGATGCGGAAGCAATTCGAAGCTCAATTCATGGAATTTTGACATTGATTTCATTGATTTGTGACACGGTGCATTGTCTTTCTGCATGAAACAGCACTATCTTTTTCTTCAAATGAGGCCGCTTTTCCGTGATTTCGTCTTTTAGACGCCCCAGTAACGCTACGTATTAGTCGCTGTTTATGGTTTTCGCCTTTTTAAGATAGTCAATGAATATTATACCGTGAGCATTCCAGAATACTGATGCCATAACCTTGCCAGCCGACTTTTGCGTCGCAAAAGTTCGGATTTATTACGATTGAACAGCTTCCAGCTCTAAACACTGCTTAGAATCATCGATCCGTCGTTGTTTTTGATCGATAGTGAGCTCGCGTGGCACCCACTTTGTACAGAGCTTTCGCATAACCAAATATTCATTAACGATATGACCAACACGTTCCTTTGATATCTTTAGGGTCTCAGCTCACCTATCTCAATCAACTTGACTTTACGGTTATCAAAAGTTATTTTGTGGACCTTTTTGATGTTTTCGTAGGTAACAGCCTCTTTGGAGCGTCCACTGCGTGCATCGTCCTCGGTACAAATTTCGCCTCGTTTATATTTAGCAAACCACTTTTTTACGGTTGATTTTCCTGGTGCAAAGTCCGAATAATAAATAAATCTTTATCAAAGCTAAGAAGCAATGCTTTATTAACACACGGAATTCCTTTTTATCCATTTTTTCAATATAACAAAAGTTCTTTCACTGAAAATGCTATAACTCAGACACTAATAGTGCAACAGCTGTCAAATTCATACACGCGTCTTTTGAAGGTTAGGGCTAACTAAAAATCATATGGATTTGATACTGGTAGCGCCATTTATGGGTCAGCTTATGAACTTTTCCGTCCGCCTATTAAGTGCTACAAATATTGAACATTGCAAATTCTCGATTACACTTTGTTCATATCTGATTAGATGTTTGTATCATTTTCGAGTGACTTCATATTATTAACGTCCTAAATCACTCCGATAATGATTTTTTAGCAGTAACATTGCCGACTATCTAAAATTTCTTCCCATAGGTTTTAGGAGCCTTCCTGATACAAAACTCTTTTTAAATTACAGTGGCATCATCACCTTCGCTATCATCTTCAGTTGTGTGTTCATCACCGTCGGTTTCATCCGCGACTGCTAGCCATTTGCCGCCGACAGCTCTTCGAGATTTATATGGATCAACCGGAGCGCCACCGGGACATCCCATCGCTTCGCTATTGTCACAACAGAGACTCCTGGAAATGTCCAGGTTCGGATTTAGGCATTTTGACTTGGCCCAGCATATGCTCAGTCAACAAGGAGCGGTCACAAAATTACTGGGTGAGTTCTCAACAACTGAATTAAAAAGTATAAAATGTCCTGCGATTTTAAAGTTGGAATCCAAGTTTTATTTAACAATTTTTAGCAAATGATAAAAATAAATTGTCAGAGAATAGGATGTTAGTTAGATAGAGGAGATGTTGAAACAGTAATTTTCAGTATTTTGTACATATATGAAATTGAATAATTTTCTTAATTATTCTCAAAACAACGATCTGTGTTTCAAAATATCTCCAATTTCATTTATACGTTACATACATAATATATTTCTAAATATTGTGGAAAAGTAATACAAGAGGATTGTATTATTTGGAAATGTGATGAATCGTCTCAAATGAAAAACCTAGTCTAAAAGGATAATAAATTTAATTTTTAAGTCGTTGTAAAATTAATGGTATGTAATCAAACAAACTGAAATTGACAGTATTAACAATAAAACATAAAGTTTTAGGTTACGAAGTCTTCTTCAGGTGAGGTATAATAAACTAAAACTAAACAGTGTTACCTTATATACTAAATTATAACTACGTGCAGGAGAGGGGATTTATAAATTAAATGTTATGTAGAGGAGAATTTAAAACTCTATTTGATCGTTTAAGGCACACCCTTTTTTACATAATTTGTTGGTTTCCATTTTTTCTAAAAATGTCAATTTTAAGCTTTTATTTTCTAAATGAGAATTTTGATGTTCTAGTTAAAGTTATGCTTGAACTCATGAAGATGTTCGGCGTAGGTTGATTTTAAATTGTTGGTTTTAAAACTAGATATATGTTCTTTGATCCCTTCTTTAAAAGATCTCCCCGTTTGTCCAACGTACGCTTTATCGCGATCACCACAGTTAAGAAGGTAAACACCTGATTTTAGGACTTTATCTGTTTTCATTTAAAACTAATTATAATTTGAGTAATATCATAAAAAACAATAAGGATAAAACAGACAGTCCTAAAATCAGGTGTTTACCTTCTTAACTGTGGTGATTGCGATAAAGCGTACGTTGGACAAACGGGGAGATCTTTTAAAGAAAGGATCAATGAACATATATCTAGTTTTAAAAACAACAATTTAAAATCAACCTACGCCGAACATCTTCATGAGTTCAAGCATAACTTTAACTAGAACTTCAAAATTCTCATTTAGAAAATAAAATCTTAAAATTGACATTTTTAGAAAAAATGGAAATCAACAAATTATGTAAAAAAGAGTGTGCCTTAAACGATCAAATAGAGTTTTGTAATTCTCCTCTACTTAACATTTAATTTATAAATCCCCACTCCTGCACGTAGTTATAATTTATTATATAAGGTAGCACTGTTTAGTTTTAGTTTATTATACTTCACCTGAAGAAGACTTTGTAAATTGAAATAGTCATTGTGATCTAAAGTAAATATTTTGTAACCTAAAACTTTGTGTTTTATTGTTAATACTGTTAATATGGAGTTACAAGAGCTAAAAGCCTCGTCCATTCAATTCAAACTCAAATTGATAATAGGAAATGTACATGAATGAATTGCATGATGCAAGTGCATACATAATAAAGCTTTAAAAGCTACACCTACGAGTAGTGATGAGACAAAAACTGGCAGAAAGTTATCGTCTTAATTCTCAAACAGCCATCAATTGTTTTTGCTATAGTCATCATCATACATCGACCGTTGGTAAGAAACCGTCCGTCATGGTCTGATCGCAAACAAACGGCGGAAGACGGGCAAAGCGTCAGAGTAAAGATTGACTTAAGACTCTGCGCTCTGTTATTATTTGCAATATTTTACATTTCGATAAGTTGTTTGATTACCCCTCTTTGTATGCTACCGTGGTCGATTCGCGCAACCACCGCACCGTTCGCTATCTGCAATCACAGATACTCCCAGATATCTACGTTTTATAATTTTCTTATCGGACCGATCGTAATAAGAAATTTGCTGCAATTATTGTTATGTTTTAATGCAACGACCAGGCATTGCAATCTCTTCCAGGATATTCAGTTGAAATGACAAAAGAATTTTAATAAATTGTGAATTTATAACCAAGTTACGTTAGGTAAATTCCTTGTCAACAATAAATGACTGATAAACCCGACATTCTTAGAAAAAGCGGTGTATACGGAATTACCTGTTCGGATTGTCCGGCCGTATACATTGGTAAATCCAAAAGAGAAGTGTTGACCAGATTCAATGAACATGTGAATTATGTTAAATACAACAAACCTGCTTCGGGGTTAGCCAGTCATCTTATTGACAACAACGATAGTATAAACAAATGCAATTTAAAACTGTTACATAATTTAATAGGTGGTCCCATTTTAGACAGATATGAAATTTTTGAAATTAAAAAAGCAATCAAATCAAATAAAATTATTACAAATAACCAAATAGACTTTGGAAATAAACCCTCGTTAGACCCTGATATTGTAACCCCTCCCTAAAACCATCCACTATAAATAGAAATGTACATTAGAATATTATTTAGTATAATTGATACTCCTGACGATGCCCTTATAAGGCGAAACACGTATAGAGTTTAGTTAATAAATTACAGTGCAAGTTTTCGAAGTTGTTTTATTCCAAATTTTTTCAAAATATAGTTGCCTACTAAATATATCTTTTATGAATACCTTTTTAATATGCACATATTGTCCAAATTTATAAAATCGTTTTCAAGAATATTCTTTAATGGTGGAAATTTTTTTTATTGGATTATATATCTCACGAAAAAGAAAAATTGGAAAAGTTTAAAATTTAAAAGTGAACATTTATGACACGGAAAGACAATTTCTTACTAATTGAAAGTTATAACTTGCATGTAACTCCGTCTTATTCAGCAATTAACTTAATTGTTTTTAAATCGATTTATATGAATTTTTTTTGAAACATTTATCTATAGTTACATTCCAATGTATTTTGAAATTTATTTGAGTCTTCCATTTTCAATAAAGTTAAAGTTAAAATATAAGGAAAAGTTTATATTAATTGCTGATTAAGCCGATAAAGCTGATTGAAGATTTGTATAGGTAATATTTAAACTTCAGTAGTATTTTACCTTATATATTAGTGATTATTTACATTAATTTTCGTAACAATTTGGATTGTTTGAATGTAAAATGTTTGTACCATCACAATTTTACAACAATTGTTACTAACATCAATTGTTAGAAATGTGTTGCTGCAAGGTTTTTCTCTTGACTCATCATTGATATCTCCAATATATTTTGACAAAATTGACATTGACGGTCAACATTTTTGATTTTATAAGTTACAAAAATGCAAAGTAAGTTTATGTGCATCATTCTGTTTCTAATTTTGCAAATGAAAATAAAATAAAACGCGTAATTATGTAGATTATCTATATGCATTTCAACCTTTACATGATAAGTACAATTAGGTTGCTACCTAATGAAGAATAAGTGTAAAATGAAATCATAAAAACACATTTAAAAATTTAACAATAATCTGAAAATTCGTGAATTATGGATTTTAACGCGTTGTTACTGCTATCTGGATCTACACTATTATCTCTATATGAATAATTTTTGTGAAGACAGTTCGAACTTGACGAAGGTTTTGCTGTTGTAAATAACCTTTTAAGGGTGAATTAGGGGACAGTTTCCGAACCAAGGTTGAACAGGTGTTGAGTGTTTTTTCAATGTTGATAAAATTTGCTACTTAAAATAATGTATTAAAAAACGTAAGGAAGAATGCGACGGAAACGAAGTAATAAAAAGCAGAAAAAGCTTCTCAGAGTGCTTTTGGATAATCATTCATCTAACAGACGGGTTGAAAAGTTCGTACGCTGACCCATAAATGGCGCTACTAGTATCAATTCTATATGACCTTTAAAGACGCGTGTATAAATTTGACAGCTTTTGCACTATTAGTATTTGAGTTATAGAATTTTTAGTGAAAGAACTTTTGTTACTTTGAAAAAAGAATAAAAAGGAATTTCGTGTGTTAATAAAGCATTACTTTTTGACGAAAAAACAATACTGTTGAAACCAAGGCTTGGCTTGATAAACATTATTCGAATTTTGTATCAGGAAAATCAACCGTAGAAAAGTGGTTTGCTAAATTTAAACGAGGCGAAATGAGCACCGAGGACGATGCACGCAGTGGACGGCCCAAAAAGGCTCTTACAGACGAAAACATCAAAAAAGTCCACAAAATAATTTTTCATAACCGTAAAGTGAAGTTGATTGAGATAACTGAGATATCAAAGGTTCGCATCAATGATTCTAAGCAGTGTTTGGAGCTGTCAATCGTAATTAATCCGAATTTTTGCGTCGATATGTGACGATGGATAAAACATGAATGATGATGAAATGATGGATTTCACACCGGAGTCCAATCGACATATCGACAGTCACCCGAGTGGACTGCACGTGATGAACCGACTCCAAAGCGTGGAAGCAAAAGTCGTCTGGCAAGGTTATGGCATCAGTATTCTGGGATGCTCATGGTTCATGGTATAATATTCATTGACTATCGACTATCTTAAAAAGGGGAAAAACATAAACAGCGACTATTACCTAGCGTTATTGGAGCGTTTAAATGGCGAAATCGCGGAAAAGCGGCATCATTTGAAGAAAAAGAAAATGCTGTTTCATCAAGACAATGCACGTGTCAAATCAATGAAATCGATAGCAAAATTCCATGAATTAGACTTCGAATTACTTCCGCATCTACCGTACTCTTCAGATCTGGCCCCCACCGACTATTTTTCTGTTCTCAGACCTCAAGAGGATGCTCGCTGGACAATAATTTCGTGCCGAGGAAGAGGTCATCGTAATCGTCGAAACTGAAGCCTATTTTGAGACTAAAGACAAATCGTATTATAAAAATGGTATCGAAAAATTGTATGACCACTATAATCGTTAATCGTTGTATCGCCCTCGAAGGGAACTATATTGAATAATAAAATCAAATTCAATCAAAAGAAAATAATTTTTTCTATGCTAGCCTAAGAAGTTTTCAGCCCGCCTGTTATATTAAGGAGCCACTTGCAATATTAAACTCACTAAAAATGAAGGTAATACGGCCCTAAGCGTTATAATTCCAGTTTGGTACTAAAGAATGTTGAACATTTAACGCTATTAGAGGTACACAAGGCGGTCCTAATGATGTGCAAACGCAGTGATGCTATTCATAAAATTTTTGATTAATGATATCCGCCTTTCAGGTAATTACGTGTAGGCATAATTAGAAATATATCTCCCTTATTTCGTTATACGGAGTGCCCGTATAGCGCGGAATGCGAATCGTTTCGCCAGTATGTGTTGTGCCTGTATGTATACAGTAGGATTATGAAGAGCAATGTGCAGACTTCCCTAATTGGCTACTGACAAATCGACGGTAGTAGTGAGACGGTGAGGTCCCATTTGTAACTTTACGCATCAGGATTACTTGCCCAGAAAAAAAGATATTTTTTACGCTTCTGAGATTCGATTAATTACAACGAAAAGTGTTGCATACCGTCAAGAAAAATTCGCGGATTGTTAATGTATCTCCAGGTACCACTTTGAAAGGCAGGCACCTACCTATATTCATGTATCAACAACTTTTTCATTCACTTTGTTGTCTGGGAAATAAAAATATTATTTAAAGGGTTCACACATTTACTAATCATTGGTTAAATTTACAATTCGCTACACATTTCTGTATTAATAAAATTGCCGAAATTAATATTAAGTATGATCACGATTTCGACAAATACGTATATTCATTAGCGCAATTAAAAAATTACCCCAAACTCTCTTCCAATGATGTTTGCCACGCTGTCTGTAGATTTTGAAGTAATACTTACAAAAATAAGTGAAATATACTCTTAAAGCTGAAATGTTCAAAAAGAGACAGATGAAGAAGTTCTAGTGACCTAGAGCGTATAAGACTTCTGTTGAGCCAAAATTTTTCTAAAACACTCAACTCTAAACAGTCAGGCGGAAATACAGAGATAGATAGTGGTGGTACGCGACGTTCACCCTAGCAGCTTTTAGTAATTGCAATTACCATATCCATGCCTCTCTTCTGGGAAGTTTGGCTCAGCAGAAATCGTATGGATTTTTATTATTTTTCACATGATACAAAATATTGAATTGAAATTAAAACAAGTTAACAAAAATGTCAAACAAATCGTTCATAATTTAAATTTCGGAAAAACCAATTTACTAAAAATTTTAGTGAAAATTTAATTAAAACATTTTCAGAATGATTCGTATTTAATTTGAAACATGGATTACATAAAAAAAAACAGAATAACAAACAGCGGTTATGGTAAAATAACCTTAAAGGAAGTGGGAGTTGTGATCCGATTATTGGGCTACAATCCTAGTGAAGGAGAGTTTAAAATGTATGGTGATGAAATAGGAAATTTGAAAACAATAATATGGAGTTTGAAGGGTTGTGCGAGTGGTTGCAACTCGAGTATATCAACACGAAAAACAAAATGAGCAAATATAAGCGCCAATTTCTGTTAAATTCTATATTGTAATTTATTAAATTTGTAATATTTATTGGGTTTAAGTTAAAGCTGGGCTAGTCCACAGGTGTTACTCCATGCGGGTTTTTGATGTGCTTTTAGTACATCAACTGGTATGTACTTGTACTATTCCTAGTTTCAATAAATAAATACATTTAATCCAAAAAAAGAAGGTAATAAAATCCTTATTCGTCTAATTATAAAGGATCACAGATCCCACATTTGGAACGCGTCATACACAGTAGGCACAGCGTAACGAAAGCTACCCTTTCTACCAGCGCCCACCTGATGAGACCCGATAAGTCGAAACCGGTCGTGGGATATGACTTTCGGTGCGTTGTGCCTACTGTGTAGGACGCGTTCGAAATGTGGGATCTGTAATCCTTTATAATTAGACGAATAAGGATTTTATTACCTTCTTGTTTTGGATTGTCATCTTCGTCTAATAATCGTTTGGAATCAATAGTGTAATTCAATGCCGGTAGGGGTATTAGCCCTCGGAGTAGTTTTCTCTCTTGATTCCATATTTATATTTATTAAATTAATTTAGGCATAAAACTATATTAATATCCTAGTTGACGGATGGGCACATTTCAAGTATGATGTTCCTCCATACCGCAACCTAATTTAATCTAATTATTCCGTTGTTGGGTGTTTAACCACAGCTACCATCACATACAATCTATGAATATTGTCGTTTAAACACGCTCAACACGTTCAAACACTGGTAATCATTAATTAAAAATCATTAAACTACAACTTCCTAGATAGTAGCAAAGTAAGCCATTTAGTTAGTTTCATTATTTTATTACACCTTTTAATCGTCAGTTAATTCCAGAATGTCCTCATATCATTTCACATTAGCTTCACAAAATGACCCTACAACACCTACCATAGATACGTAACATAGCGCATTATTATTTACTATTTCACCGTAACAGCGACTTTGTGTTAACATCGATATATGTATAACACTTGGTAATTTTATGTAATACCGTCGGCAATACTGTCTCGATTACCATACAAGCTATTCGTATTATTCAAACGCAATAAATTCAGCCGATATAACAAAATATAAACATGATATTAACGCACATATAGATAGATACATATAACTATATATATAACGTTGCAGTGTGTAGATAAGCGAAGTTAGCTATGTCTCATATCTGTTTCCCATTATAACCATCGCGTAGATTAATTTGAAAGTAAATCTGCTACTGAATACGTGGTCGTGTGTATGTTTGCAGGCAGTTGGTGTATGCAATTAGCTCGGAATTAAAACGTAATCTAATTAATATTCATAGCAGAACAAATTGCTACCTTCAGGTACATTCGTACACAGGAAATAAAACGGTAGCATACCGAGCTTGACGTGTACCGGGGCGAAAAATAGTCAACTACCCATTATATGAACGTTTACATGCGGACGATTCGCAAAACTGCTCCGGGCGCCTGCTGTTTTGCCAGTTCCATTGCCACAAACAATCTACACGCTGTCCCAAAAATATAACTATAATATTGAAACACGTGGTACATATTCTAACTTTCGTACTGTCTCGTATTACAACGAGAATGTTGGCAGGATTGAACCCTTATAAATGAAATTTGGCCTCCAAAAGATGAACAAAATAAAATAACTAAAAACATTATACTTAAGCGTTTTAAACCTTATAACCCCCGCAATTTAAATCTTATAACCCAAGCATTTTAAACCCCTTAACCTTATGTAACCTAAGCTCTTTTAACTACATAACTCGGGGGCAGCTAGTCAACGCGCTAAAGCAACTTATGCGCTTGTGATTATTTAGTTAGCAGAATTGAACCCTTATAAATGAAATTTGGCCTCCAAAAGATGAACAAAATAAAATAACAAAAACATTATACTTAAGCGTTTTAAACCTTATAACCCCCACAATTTAAATCTTGTAACCTAAGCTCTTTTAACTACATAACTCGGGTGCAGCTAGTCAACGCACTAAGGCAACTTATGCGGTTGTGATAATTTATTTAGCTATTATTGTTAAAATATGTTTGTTTTTATTTTTAATTTCTTCGGTTTGGCCACTAATTGTATTGGCCCCTATTTGTCCTGAATGTTACCTATAATTCTAGGGCGTACTTTATATTTGGGTACCAAAATATGATGGGTTTCAAACACACATACACATTCGTTACAGTGTGCAATTTTCGTGAGAATTTGGATATATTATAAAACGTAACGGAACATTCGAGAACAATTTCAAATTTTCCAGAATTTTTGACAAAACTTTGGAACATCTGGGTTTGTTTATAAAATTGTAGGAAGTTCTGGATAATTGGAGAAGGTTCCTGAAAGTTTCATACATCTTTTATCCACCGGTTCACTTTGTTGGTTCAGTTTTTATACTGATAAAAGTAAAATTTATCATTTGCACTTAATAGTAGGTATCTATAGGTATTACACACTACATGCACCTTTCGGTTTCGTCTAGACAGTAATTACCGTCTACTCATCCTTTTGAAAACGACGTCATAGTCGAAACAATACGTCATAGTCGAAACAATTGTTAAGATTATTTTAAATAAAATTTATGAAACGTATACCAAGTGTTTTTTCCTTCAACTAATTAGTTAGTTATATGTTTCATCAAGTGCCGAGCAAACAATCTATTTCTAAAATTATTGTAAATAAAAGTGATAATAAATAAAGCAGTTTTTTGTGTTTATCGTTTATAATTAATTTTTAGTTTCGAAAAAGGTGTTTCGTTTGATATAAAGGGACACCGTGTATATTAATTGCTTGCTGGC
Source organism: Agrilus biguttatus (assembly GCA_963921985.1). Taxonomy (NCBI): domain Eukaryota; kingdom Metazoa; phylum Arthropoda; class Insecta; order Coleoptera; family Buprestidae; genus Agrilus; species Agrilus biguttatus. The sequence continues at coordinate 36,737,483 of OY998119.1, read as the reverse complement.
TTTTATTTTGCGCAAATGCCCGCATAACGTGGTCCATAACGGACTTAAATCACGAATGTGCAACACATATTTTAGTCGACGGCGACCTAATCCCGCCAGTAATTATCTCATGCAAGCCTGAAGCATAGGCCACCGAGGATAAAAATCTTGTCAGCTATGCATTTACGAATGAATAATTCACATATCTGCATATCTTTCGCACTGCTGCCCGTTTCCATACACGTATACAAACACGCAATTATTTCAAACAAAACCAAATCGCTCGACTAATTTACGATCGTCGGTCGGACGAAGTGTCGCAGGGGTTAATGCTTCGATCTCTACTATTTCTCCGTCTGTAAGTCAATTAATCAAGAACATATTCTAGATATCCTATTCTTCGAGTTTTTAACATTTTTACTTTTCAAAAAAGGACTTAAACTTCTTATTCGTCTAAATATTAAGATCAAAGATCTCAAATTTGGAACGCGTTCTACCAAATGTGAGATCATTGATCTTAATATTTAGACGAATAAGAGTTTTAATGCCTTCTTTCTTTTTCGAATATGTTATATCTTCGTCTAAGAATCCATCGGAATCAACAGTGTAATTCAATGCCGGTAGGGGTATTAACCCTCGGAGTAGTCGTTTCTGTTGATTCCATATTTATATTTATATTTATTTTTACTTTTGTTTATAACAAAATCATACCTTTATGAATCAGATCGTAGAATAAACCAACTAAATATTTGTGATTAGTTGGAGTACCTATCAAAAGTTTAAAACTCAAAATAAATCTTCTGTTTTCTTCAAAAAGTAGACAAAACTAAGTGTAGAAATTAATATATAAATATTTACAACGTGCCTACAACAAAATAAAGTTTACAAAAACTTATAAACAATACATAGTACCTATACAAAAGTTGGAACAAAAGAAAAACGTGAAAATTTTCAGTTAGCCTATTAAGTGAATAGAAAAGTCTCAATACATAGCGTAAGCTAGCAGAATTTTTGGATTGGGATTGATGAGCAACAGGAAATTAGAGACTATAGACGATTGATATTCAATAAAATAACGCAAGAAATCAAGAGAATGACACTTTCAAGTTTAGGTCACTAAACGTTTTATGTCAAATTTCGGATTTTAGTATTTTTATAGAATGACGTATTTCTACAGCAGATTTTAAAATTCATTATATAGCACAAAAAAGTTCATAATCTAAAATTATTAGAAGGTACATAAATAAATAGATATATTGTAAATTCACTTATATACTTAGGTACTATCTATATACATGTACATAAATCTTCTTCGTTGAGTATCTTTAAGTAATTTTTGGTATAATTTTAGAGTGTACCTTTATAATTTTTTTTCCGAACACTTTTTTTAAAACTTGAATTTCACCATGTAAAAGTCTTTTAGAATCGATATTAACCAAATTTCTTTGAAGTAATTAGTAAAAAAGAGCACAAACTTGTATGAATCATTCTTCACGATTACTTGAGTCCATAAAGTCTCTTTCTCAGAATCGTGTCACCCACTACTTAAGTAGCATCCGAAGGTAAGTACCTAACAAGTCGGTAAGAAAGAATAAAACACGTATAGTTGCCACCGTAGCTTTAAGCTGCCTTAAAAACCGCACGCTAGCAATTAAAACAGTTGCAAATCTCCGGATTATCATTTATAATCGACAGAAGCGGGCGCATAAATTGTGCGAGACCGGGACTCCGTTCGGACTACAGGCGAACCGTGCTGAACCACAGTCGCACTTTGTTAATAATTAAGCACTAATTTATGGCGATGCCATTATCAATGGATTTCCCTTGTCTTATAGTCCAAAAAACAGCGAGAACGCGTCTCCAAGCTTCGCAGTTTATTTAGCCATTGAATTAACCAAATTGATTAAATCAAGGAAAATGGTTTACACGACAATATTTAATTGGTCCAGCAAAACTAACAGTTTCTTAAACCAATGTAACCTTTGTCAACGTCCAATTGAATTGAAGTACTAGATAATGAGATTTTTTATTTTTTCTTGATATGTAATAATATATTCACTATTACATAGAAACATTTGAATATATATTCTATATTCTAGAAATATAAATGTAAATACTTTTTTATTACATATTCTTCTTATAAGTACGTCAAAACTAATTCATTGTATTCTATATATGCAGTAAGAAAATAAATTAAGTCAAAAAGATCATAATAAATTCTTAAGGGTAATCTGGAACTCACGGAAAATTATGGCAATCAATTCAAACTTACAGAATCAACAGGAACAACTAAAATAGAGTAAATATGAATATGGAATTAACAGAAACAACTACTCCGAGGGCTAATACCGGCATTGAATTACACTGTTGATTCCGATGAATTCTTACACGATGATATAACATATTGAAAAAAAGAAGGCATTAAAATCCTTTTTCGTCTAAATTTTAAGGATCACAGATCTCACATTTTGAACGCGTCCTACACAGTAGACACAGCGCACCGAAAGCCATACCCACGACCGGTTTCGACCTATCGGGTGTCATCAGGTGGGCGCTGGAAGAAGGGCCTTTACAGGCTATATTATAAATATAAATATAAATATGGAATCAACAGAAACAACTACTACGAGGGCTAATACCCCTACCGGCATTGAATAGCACTGTTGATTCCGATGGATTCTTAGACGAAGAAGATGTTGGTTTCCATATTTATATTTATTATATAGCTTTTAAAAGCCTTTCTGCCGGCGCCCACCTGATTAGACCCGATAGGTCGAAACCGGTCGTGGGATTTGGGTTTCGATGCGCTGTATATACTGTGTAGGACGCGTTCCAAATGTGGGATATGTGATCCTTAATAATTAGACAAAAAAGGATTTTAATACCTTCTTTTTTGGGACATTACTGGTGGTGAAAGTCTTATTTCACTATAATATTATTTCCTTAGCAGATGTGGTCATATTTGAATTTTAGAAATTGTCGACTTTATGATTTATTGAACGCTTAACAAAAATTAACACATATTTTACTACTTCACATGAGAGAAAAATTTCTTCCGAACGTAATAAAGCACGCCTTCTCGACTTCCATTTAGAATTCGTTAATTGCGACTAAAGCGGAATAGGGGAAATTTTTCAATACATAGAGTACCTAATTTGTATACATAATCAACAAGTTCGTAGATTTATTCTTATTTCTGTGTGGTTATTTTGAATAGAAAATGGAAAAATTAATTTCATCCAATGGTTAACAATTTTGATCCAAAGATTCATTACTTTCTGTTCCTTAGCCGTCGATTGTTCCTCGAGCCTTTTGTATCAGATTCAGTAATTTATTAATTCCTATAGTCCACAATTTATTAAGACTGACTCTCAATCCTGTAACTCCTTCTGAAATGATAACAGTACAACCACCATTATTCTTTATACAAGGGATACTTTTCGTAATTATCGTTTAATATTATGCATTAAACCAATTCCGTTTTCTTTATCATTTCTCTTTTCTTTCTTTTGTAAAACGGTGTCAGCCAGCTTGTTAGTATGGAATTGATTGCACCTAGCCCTTGGAGTTAACTTAATTTCAGATAATATAATGTACATTTGTATGTAATACATACATTCTGTCGTTTCCGTGTTACTGTATAATTCACATGTTTACCGACAACAATGGTTTGTTGTCGTGACACTCGGGGTTTTGTGGGAATAAATGGTGCGCTAAGAATTATTACGTACTTATACAACAGATGGTGTACCAACATCGACAAACGTAATTATTGCATAACGGGGCGTTGATAAAGCATATGCGTTCACCAAACAGATTCAAAATGATAAGATCAATTACTTAAGTATACCTATACTAATCACAGATAACATACATTGATGCGATATGTTTGAAAATCGGAAGAATTTCCACAACAGTACGAATCAACTAGACGAGCTTGTGCGAAAATTTTCATAATTTGGTGTATGAAATTTGAAAATTATTAGAAATTGCGAACCCATTGAATTACACTTTACGGAAACAATATTTACTAGAATGCTAAGATATTTTGTAACACCAGAGATCATATTAGTAATTCTAATTCTAGTGTATTAACTAATATCCTTTCTGGTGTTACAAAATATCCTAGCATTCTAGTATTGATATTCACTATCGTGGTAAATATTATTTAGACTGGACATAATATTCCATATATCACTAAAACCCAAAATGTTTTGTGTGGAATTTTGGGTTTCAGCATTCAATTTAGTTGAGTTTTAGATTACAATTTATTAATTTAAGGATGTGTTATAAAAGAAAAAGGCTTTTATAAGTTTCACGGTGTGGCGATACGTTCGTAGTGGACAATTAAAAATAAACTTGAAACTTATAAGAGTTTCTTTCTTTTATGACATTATTCAAATAGAGTTTTATTATATAAGTGCTAACACAGTGAATTATTCAATTATTTAAATTTAAAAGAAGAAGAATAATATTCAAGCGTTTCAACATTATTTATTAAACAATCTCGACAAATCGTTTTGACCTGACGGTCATTTAATTTATTTAATAATAAAAAAGGGGAAGGAATAATGAAAAGATATAAGTGGAAAATAATAAACAGTCTTTATTTATTTCGTTCTTTCAATTATTCTTTATGTTGTACTTATGGGTAGTTTTTCATGACGAAAAAATGCGCGTGTGTAATATAATATAGGGGTTGGCTGTTCGGTAGTTATGGGGCTTATCTTGTGTGCGCCATTGCAAGAACAACATGGCTTCGACCTAATGGGGATGAACGTAATGTCGCTAATTAAGTCACCAACTGCATTACAAGGCAACTCGACGTAACGCAAAGAGGGAGGAGAACGGATTGATTAGCAATCCGACGCATTTATTGGTTAGTGCATTGAAAAGGATTAAGTTTCCTTGGTAGTCAACTGGTATTGCGCGATTTTTATGAACGTGGACTTAATGAAGCGGCCAATGATGACCACATGCAACAGAACAAAGGCGATTGTTTTTAAAAAAATTATAAAATTTATAAAAAAACATTCTTCTTTGAGATCTGACCAAATAGAATAGATGTTAAAGACACTTAAAAATGTACGGATGGCATAACTCTGAGCAGCAAATATTAGGAAAGAAGTTAGACAAGACATCCACTAGAACATCCTGTATTTATACTTGTGTAAATATTTAAATAATGTCAAAAAAAACGAACACTTGGTAATGTTTCACAAATTTTATTATTATTTGTCTGACAGCTGTTTCGACTTTTACGTCATTTTCAAAGACTGAGTCTTCTGACATAAAAGTCGAAATAGCTGTCAGACAAACAATAATAAAATTTGTGAAACTTTACCAAGTGTTCGTTTTTTTTAATTTTAAATTTATTTAAATAATGTTTCACCAAGTACCCTGCTAAACATCCTTGTATCTGCTATCCTTTCTTCTTTTTTACAGTTTCAGTATACTTCAAAATTTCTAGACTCTTGAGTTCCTCTCGAATTTTTCTAGAGTCCAGTCTAATTCTACCTACGCGTGTCTTTGTTATTTTTGTTAATATATGTTGTTGTTATTTCTTCGTTATCTAATTTTATTTCATCGTTATTAAGTCCTCCGCAAATTCATAGACAAAAAATAGTCCAAAAGACTAAAAATCTATTTTTATATCGAAGATGCGATTAAATTATTAATGATGGGACAACATCAATGATACATATATAGGTGCACAAGATTAGCATGCATAGATTTAGCATTTAGCAAGGATGAGTTAGAGATAAGCCTTAAATAAATTGGAAGCAGTATTGATAGAAGAGTATGGACTGAAAATAAATAAAAATAAATCAAACATATTGTTATGTAAGTGAGGTGGACGTAGAGTTAGAGACAATATAAAAATTGGAGACGAAAAACTAAAAAAAGTCATTGATTTTTGAGAACAAACAATTAGAAGAGTTTGAAATGTGATGTTATGGGCGGATAATGAAAATACAGTGAATAGAAGGGGTAAGAAATGTGAAGGTATTAAAAAAAGTAGGAGAACAAAAGGCTCTATGGAAGTCAATGAGGAAATGGGGAAATTGGATGGTATGGCATAATCTGAGGCATCAAAGGCTAGTTAAGATAGTTAAGATATATTTGAACCAAAAGAAGGAGTAAATACAGGCAGAGGAAAGATTGCTGTTCATAAATATTAGTTAAGGATGTGGATGTTGGTCTTGTTTTCAGACTATGGCTCAGGATAGAGAGATGTGAAAGTTCGTGTCCAATGAATCTTCGGGCTGACCATTATGTAGGGATAATCTGACCAAATAAATATAGATAGATACTTACTTTCTTCTATATTATCACACTTTTTAGGTGTATTTTTACCACTACTTTTACTTCTTTTACATAACCTCCAAATGAGAAAACGAAAACATTCTAGAATTGCTACAGGAATAATAACATAAACAAAAGCATTCTTGATTGGTATAGACAGAATAACCGAAAGGTTTGAACAATTTTCTTTGTTTAAAAATCTGCCCGTATGAAGACCTTTGTTTTAACAATTTTCAATTCTCGAACAACAAGACGGTGTAAAATTTACTGAGACAATTTCAATACGAATTCGGAGAGTTTTCGAAATTAACGATGGCAAATCTCAATCGAGTTAAAGTTCATTTTTCATATCAAATTTTTGTATGATTATCCGGGGCGTTTTTGGATATTCCGATACTGAGGACATACGCTCGTAATCTGAAACAATCTCAATGGTCTCCGGCCATCAAGCAACCCTAGTCCTACAGCACACTTTAACTTTTAAAATTTTTATTCTTCTTTTAATCGTCCTGCAAGTGCATTGAATTTAGACTGTAATAATCGTTTATGTTTTGTAGAGGTCGTAATCACCAATGATCTTTATTTAACGACTTTCCAACCTTTACATTTGCGACCTCAATGAGCTAAACATACAATATTAAACATTAAAGTAAAAGTAGTAAATGTGTTGTAAAGTATTCTTAAAGTATACCTTCTTTAAAGGCATAAATATTAAAAATAAACGTGATTTTTAATGTGAATGGTAAAACCTGTTTTTACTATTTTAAAAGTCATAAAGTTGTAGTTGAGCTATTTTCCTACAGAAAATGCATTCTTCAGAACAAATACATGGGTGCGGAACTTGATTTTTTTAACTCTGTCATGCTTTTAGAGGCGTTCTTAGAAACTTTAAACAATAATACAACTAAGTAACTATTGTATAAGTTTATGGCGAAAATACGTCACGTTCTTGGACCATTATAATAAATTAATGATATAATTGTCATAAATGAATACAAACTTACCTAATTTATTTATTTGGGCATTTATTCTTCATTATTTCATATCAAATTCTGAAATTAAAGAAATAAAAACAGATTAGTTTATTATAACCACGAAACAGTTCTAGAGAATTTACAAAATGTCTCATTTATATTACAATAATGTTAATAATGAAATTTTAGCAGATTCCTTTAACGCTATTAATCGAGTCTCCCTAGACCCTCTTAACCATCCGAAGGTAGGCAATAATTATGAAGGTTATATTTCAGTGGTATCGAAAATGATAACAATATCTAAACAGTGAAATTATTTGTAATCATAGAGAAGATACAATACAGAGATGAATACTGTTAGTGGTGGTTATACGTGGAAAAAGAAGTGATGGAGAATAAGCAAAGACGTTGATACGGGCTGATGGGCCGTGATCGAAAGGAACTTGTAGAACCAAACGTTTCGACTGCAACTTCGACAGTCATCTTCAGTGGGCAGCTTGAATTCAGTTGCTACTGAGACGCCGAGGTACAATCTTCGACCTAGGAATCAAGCTGCCCACTGAAGATGACTGCCGAAGTTGCAGTCGAAACGTTGTGATCTACAAGTTCCTTTCCACCACAGCCCAGGTCCATCTGCCCGAATCAACGTCTTTGTTCATTCGATTCCGGCTGTGAAAGCCTACGCCATTACAGATGGGAAATAGCTATACACTCTCTATCTTTCTTTAATGCTCAAAATAATAAGGAATAGAAAGTGTGTCTTTATTATCTGTTTTATTTCCGACTCTATTTTAGTATCTCTGTCAAATGTGAAAACTTAATTGTTTACACTTCCAGTATTATTTCTGACACTAGAGTAATTAAAATTGATGCGATTCAAATTGCCTTTCACTTTTAATTATTTAATAAGAAACTAAGACTACAATGGTATTTACAATAAATGCGATGCTACAATGTTTGAAATGTTTTTTGGTATGAATGTTTAAAATGAATGTTGTATGTATGATGAATGATGAATGTTGAATTACGAACACTGAATGATAATTAAAAAAAAAAACTTTTTTGTGTTTCATTCCCACCAGTTACTCGTGCTGGTGGGCGGGCGGTCCCTCCGACCTACACTGTAGTGCAAGGCCGGAGGGTAGGGCGTAAGGCCCTCTTCAGCCACCTTGCAAGAATCATGAGAATGGGTGGGTGGTGTGGTTAGGGAGAGAAAGATGAGACGGACGAAATGAAGACAGAAGAGAAGTGAAAGATTATCTGTGGAAAATTACTGCCCCAGCATTTGCCTAAATGAACCAAGGAAACTACAGAAAACTTGGACCAGAGTAGCCGAATCCGGGTTCGAACCGGTGACCTCCCGAATGCTAAGCAATGATCGAGAGCACTAGACCACACCGTTCGGTGAATGATAATGTCTTTTAAAGGTATAAATACTTGTAACGTAGAAGATCAGTAGGCGTTACTTAAAATTGCTGAACAAAATTATTGGATATTAGGAAATATACAGGGATGAAACGCCCTCTTGCTTCTATGAATGTTGATATCTTGTCTAGGTAATGTTGTTGACCTAGAGGATATAATTATTTTTGGCTGTATTTATTTTTATGATAGACATTCTAAACTACCCTGAACGTGCTCTAACAATAGGCCCAGTTTTCATAGAACATCCTGGAAACTTAATGATACTCAATAAATATACTAATAAGCTTAATATTGGGTTTCCTTAGGTGTTTATGAATATAATGAATAGCTATTTATATGTTTGTGAAGTTTACAGAACAATCTCTATATTTGTAATTCCTGTAAGCGGTGAATGGGGGCCATGGTACGCATTCACATTTATAGCAATATTCTGACTGGTTAGTGTGGGCCCAAACTATTCCATTCTCAGCATCAATATACCGTACTACCTTTACTGATTTCATGCTAGGTTAATGCTCGAATACTGTACTCATTTACGACTGTTATTCGTGCGTCTATGAGTGAAGACATGCCGCTGGTCGTACAAAACCTACTTTAAGAGAACATAAAATGCAACATTATCGATTTTTCTCTCGTTTTTTATTACTTATACTTGTACGTCAGTTCATTAGGCTGCATTCACAATAAAGATGTCAATCTTCGAGTAATAATTGCCGCGGTTACACATTACAGCTTTACGACGATGCAGATACCTACATGTTGTCGTAAAGTTTTTACTAATTAGTATTATAGATACATGTAGGTACGTAATGAGACTATGTGTAAAATAATTCAGTGCGAACATAAAAACAAAAACCAAAAGCCCATGCAATGTTTGTGCGCTTTTTCTTCGGGACAAAGGGTAACAAAAGAAAAAAAAAAACAGGTGAATGTAGTATTGTGTCTGATTGGTACGCTTTCGGCGAATTATACTTTTTATGCATTACGTAATTAGAGTTTAAACGTGCTAATTATTTATGGTTGTCATTTACACTCACGGTCACTTCCTATTGGAAACAGATGTTTTACATTGTTACCATTTGATTACTGGTAGGTATGCGTGTGTATGTCGTACGTTTTGTGTATACCTAGCCATTCGTTCATTGTGTTTAATAGAAAATGAAATTGCTGCGTTCTGACAGTGACGTTTGAATTATAAGATAATCTGTTTTGCCACAACTAGTCACAATTATCTATCGGCTATTCGTATAGGTATAAACATTCCAACCGTATCTTGTGCACCTTAAAAAAAACATTTGAACGTTTTTAGAACAGCCAACTAAGAGATCGAAAAACATTTACTATAAATGCTTCTATCAAATTAAGAGACAAATGATACATTTCCCTCGTTCTTTGCTGTAAGACGGTGATGGTCGTTTTCAGATTATAATTTAATTTGCCTCACAACATTTTTGTTAAGAAAGGAGCACAAATCACTTAATCCAGTACCTACCTAGATCCGTAGTTCATATACCTTTGCAAGGGTGGATAAATAAGTTAGTATGAAATAGACAAAACACTTTATAAATTGGTCTCTCAAAATTACATTTATTCGATTTTTTCCCAGCCCTTTCGGGTAACTGAGTTTGAAATTGCAATCTGAAGAGGTTGACATAATGATAGAAATCAAACAAACACTGTTGTAAGGTTTTACAAAATTTTTAATAAGACTTCTTCTACACTGTTTCGGCTTATCAGGCCATTATCAAAGAGTTGAGTAGAAACGAACTTAATCTAAATAAACGTCACTATATATACATATTTAAGTAAGTGGGGGTAAAAATAAACCATATAGGACTTTTATGTCCTTCACATTGTTCATTTGTAATATTTTTTTTATTAAAAAGGCATTTTGAATTTCTAATTTCTCTAACAGGTTTAATCTTTTACTTTTATTTATACAATGCAAAACCTTAAAATATCTTCACTAAGGTTATTAATTAGAAATGATAAAGATATGTTTGATAATAAACTCAAATTAGGAGTGTAAAATGTAGAATGTAGTAACTGTAATTCTTTGTATATATATGACAAACAGGTTGAACATTTATATGACGTGTTAAAGAACATAAAAAGAGTTTTGAATCTAAAAAAGGTACACATAGCAAGTAAGAGTCAAAAACTAAACCTATTGGAGAGTTTAGAAATTAATAACCACAACAAACTAGATAATTTTTACTAAACAACTAACTCGATGTAAACAACTCCCCTTTAATAAATTTACAGTTAAACCCCACGCTATAACTTTGTAACATATAAGGTTTAAAAAATATAATATAGTTGATTGTGTTTCATCCACCTGATGAAGCCAGTGTGGGAAACGGTCGTTATATTATTGTCAATATGAAAAAAAACATTTTGTGTTTCATTCCCACCAGCTACTCGTGCTGGTGGGCGGGCAGTCCCACCGACCTACACTGTAGTGCAAAGCCGGAGCGAAAGGCGTAAGGTCCTCTTCAGCCTCTTTGCAGGAATCTTGGGATTGGGTGGGTGGTGTTGTTAGGGGAGAAAGATGAGATGGACGAAATGAAGACAGAGTAGAAGTGAAAGATTATCTGTGGAATATTACTGCCCCAGCATTTGCCTAAATGATACAAGGAAACCACAGAAAACTTGAACCAGAGCAGCCGGACCCGGGTTCGAACCATTGTTAATATGTTTCAACAAGTTAAGGCAAATTCAGTGAATAATTTAATAATGTTTTTTAGGTGTCTTCCTTATTTATTACTTGGTTTATCCTTGTATATTTCATTCAGCACAAAGGCTACTATTTTTTATCGTGAACAAGGATGGTCAAACAGTTGACAATCAAATTTATTTGTTACACTATTTCTAACAATCCATGTCAATGTGCATCGAATGGCCTTTTGTTTAGCAGAAGTTTAGTGATTTTGCGCGTTTCCATTTCCTGCGTTAATAAAGTTATTCTCGTTTCGGTGCCGTTCCATCATGCTGTCTATCTAATTGGATTGATTGACATTTTACGCATTAATTTATTGTCATTCGCTCAATTAGTCGATAGCAGCTTTTAACAATTTATCTGCGTGTATATTTGTTTGGTTATTTAATAAATGCTTCAAAGGTAACGTCTTTTCAAGGATATACTGATTATAATTTATGTCAATTTATCATAATAGATAAATCAATTGCAGTATAAAATAAAAAGGTACCAAGTAATTAGAAAATATCTTTAATATTTCCGACGGACATAGGTTTGTTTCCTTGGATGTAAGGAAATTAAACAAATAACTATCTCTTAGCAAAAAGTAGAAACATCTATTTACACCAAGTGTTAAATTAAACCTGCTCAGATTATTCAAACAGGTGAAGAAGAAATCGAACGTTTAATTATTGCTAAACGTATTGAATATAAATTAATTCAACTGTAATTACTGAAATACTAATGAGAAAAGGAATTGAGTATTACAGATTTTTTACCGATACTTTTAACAGTGGCAACGACGATTATGTTGCTAAGATCTTATTAATATTTTCTTTTAAGATATTTAAGTCTGATTTTAAATAGAAAGACTGAATATATTTCTAAAATGATACGTTGATATTTTGTTGATGCTAGTTTCGGTTAATTATTCAAAGAAAATTACTTTAAGTTTTGTTGTTCTGTCACTATAAGACTATAAATAAAGAGCTGATTGTCAAACATATATTTTATTTCATCCCTAATGAACATTGAGCCCATGGTTTGGCTAGACATTGTTAGTGCTCAACTTACCTCATACCGCTGCTCAACTTACCTCACACATGGGGTACGTTATGCATGTTTGACCTTCTGAACATAAACAGCTGTAACTCTTAAATCTGACTTATTAACAATAAATTACAAAGGAAACTTTTGCCAAGGAATAAATTACTAATCCATCAGGTCTCATAACAACTCATTGAGACTTATCATTGAGGAGCTATATCCAGTAAAGTGAAAAATTGCTCAACTAGCCCCACCCTACGCTACTTATTAGGTAGTAAGGTGACATTTTTAGGTCCTGTTAATATTATGTACCATTCCTAATTTATAGGTAGGTCTATAAGCAGAACACAAAAATATTCACAATGTGCATATTTATAAGTAAAAAAGTTAATAAGGGTTAGTGTAAATACGTATGCCATATGACATTTTGTCATGCGATGTCAACTTAGAAGTCCAGGTCCGGGCCTTGTTACTGTTTTCTATCAGACGTATTATTATTTTAAATAACAAGACAGTGAATAACGTAAATTGTGTTAGATAAAATCAAACGAAAGGCATAATAATCAAATTTTCTTCAGAGGGCGTCACTATTCACTGTAAATTACAATAAAACTAGAGGCAGCTCCTGACACCAAGAAGGGGTGAGTCAAACTTCTTTAAAATGAGAGACAAAGTTTATCTAGAGAAAGAAACTGGAATAGTTAAGCGAACGGCTTTCCACATCACCTGCAAGGTGCCATTCCGTGACACGTTGACCTTTACGGTAATTAATGAAAGTCCTAATTACCAAAAAAGTCAATTATTTTTGATATGAGTGTGGTAAAATTACTGTTTCCTTAAATTAATACCTATTATATACAATCCCTATTTTTCGTCGTACCCTGCGCTTACAATTTTCTTTTACGTTTCATATAACAAATCAATACGTCTGTCTTTCTTACATGAAAATTTATCTATTACAGTGTCCTGAAATTCAGGACTTTTGCAGAGTTCATTTAAAGTTTCTTTTCGATAGACATTAGCACTAAACCAGGAAAACGTTCTTGAGAAATAGTGCTTTTTAGGTAGGATTAATTCTGTTTAAGCAAGAATAAATTCCCTCTTCTGCAACGCTAGTTGAAGAAATAGTTAAAATTAAACAATATACTTTATATGTTTCAGTAAATAAAATTAATTAATAAATTCATTGTACAGAATTTTAAAACTGCTCTTTATATCTAAATTATAAAATTGGTTATCGCGATGTATAAGAGAGAACTCATTTGACAAACGATCTTTTCCAAACACATTTGCGTAGGCATTTAATAAAGAAGCAATGTAATTCTTGGGAAATTCGTTACTGAAAACATAAAATTTGCAAGAATCAATAAGCGCTCTAAATTCTAGTTTAGAAAAGTTTGTAAAACGAATTTCTAACTGTAATGTAATTATATCAATAACTTCAAAAAAAGACTTTATATTCCATAAAAATTGAACTTTCAGCTTGATCAATCTTTTTATGTTTTTGTGGATTACTAATTCTTAACCGTGTATAATTAATAATTTCTGAAAAAGTACTGTCATTTGGACATTCTTGAGATATTAATCAAGATTCTAGTATAAAATCCAGTGAAAGTTCGTTGTACTATTTCTTTCACTTTAAATGGTGATACATATCTATACGACTTTACAAATAATTTAGATACATAAAGTTGGACCATTCTTGAAGAGTTACCTTCAATATAAACTATGCACCGTTGTTTTAAAGCTAAAACTATTCTTCAGACTTTCCGAGAGTATTACTATCCATACTTATAATTCTACTCAAGTCCCAACGGTTTTCAAGTTTGGTAATACAATACTGAAATTGATAGCGTAAAGAAACCAAGTTGCAAGTTAGAATTTCAGATACGCCCCTGGTCTTTGGTATACATGTACATTTATATATATATAGACTTACACACACACATATCAGCCATTTCCTTTCCTTACCTATCACATGTATATCGTTATTGTAAGCATTGCTCGCACAACTGTACCATTATTATTTACGCCGACCGTCAAGGTTTCAGTTACACATGCACGGAATAGAAGACAAAATGGCCGACTAACTTGGCCGCATCCACTGTGCCTTAATGACCGGTATTATCATATCGCATTATAATGCCGCTGCAGGAATTATTTATTTAAGCGCGCTCGCGATGTTACATCCATCGTCTATAATTTGCTTTGTCTGTGTACAATTACTTCTACTGTAATTTGCTCCCGTTGTTTTCTTTATTATTGTTGTTATAGTTATTGTTGTTCGATACGGAAAACAGGTACTAAGTCGCATCACATCGCATGGCGTCGCGTCGGCAGAAACGTTGTTCAATTGTCGCAGTGTTAGTTATTATTATCTGACTATTCCTCCTGTATTAATAATGAAAGAAAAAGATTTTTTGTTGCGTAACGTTTTCTTATTAGTCTCTTTAAGTGTTTAATGATATTATTTAGTGTAAAAAAGAATATCTATTGTTTATTATGGTACCTACTGTGAAACATGTAATTCTTTTAGGTAATTAAATTAAAAACAACAAAGACGTAACAAATGACAAGCCAAAATCTGGTGTATAAAAACTAAAATGCAGATATTGTAACAAGTCTACATTAGACTAACAGGAACGTCATCCAAGAGAAAATCAAAGAACATATTAAAATTTACACACGTTAAAAAAACTAGGATAACGTATACCTCTTACTATAAAAAGAAGTACAAACAAAAAAGTCAAAAATTTAACTAAAATACAGTATTGAATAGCCAGTTGAAATTTGGTAATAACCTCTGTTATAATTTCAAACTAAAATACTGATGGAAACTAAGCTTAGTTTTGGCATGACGTTGTTAGCCTTATAACTTAACCTTATAATTTTTTATGGAAGTTATGATTTTTTTATAGTTTGGGTTGCGGTGCAATCTTTTTTCCAATAAATTAAATTATCTCAGAAACTATTCATCGCATAATGGACATATAAGTTGGTTGGTTATCAAAGTCACCTTAAAATTTTATATTTCATACGAATTCATCGTAAAAAATATACCATTCAATTTAAAATAAGAAAGTTGACATCAACTTCCGATATAACCGGAAGGGTCAGACAGTTGAAATAATTTTAGTTAAATAGATCATCCTCGATAACCCCTACTCCGAACTCCCACATTTTCAAATCTGCAACATGCTTAGTTTCCTTAAAACGTCTAATGTACCACTCAGTTTGAGTGACCCCATATTTTTGTCCCATGATTAAGTCGAATCCTTCATATAAAACCACGGTCCTTTATCTCGAATCTTAATTCTACTATGAATTCCGGCCGTGAAAGCCTATGTGCTTATATTGTTTTTATTTTTAATTTCCGTTTATACGTGAGAATAGGAGTACCGTTCATGTTCACGCCTATTAAAAGAATGTAATTGTCCAATAAAATAATAAATCTGGTTAGCTAGTGACCTTAAACATTATTAAAAGAACAAATGTAATTATTTAAAAGCCATAGCTTCATATTTATCACCGAAGATTGCATATAGCAAAAAGGAAACCCCGAAACATTCCATCTACCATATAATTTAGCATTCGCACGCAGTTTGCACTAATTTGTCGATTCCGTGCTAAAGTCATGCTAATAATTTTAAAGCGTGATTTTGTTCTGCCTTTTATTATGAATATAATTACTTAAATTGCAAAAGCCATGGCTGTGTGCAGATACATAATTTGCCCGACCGCATTATTGGTCCCTTTCTTTAATGAACGACCAAAATTTTTCGTCTTTTTTTTCCTGGCGATGCGTTGTCCATTTCGCTGAGCACTGCACTCATTTTCGACAATTACAAGTTCACTCACATACATACACGTGTACAGTGTACACCACTTATAGGTGCACAAACATGCTCACGCATGTAATGTAGAACCGTTTGCAAGAACGAATGCGAATATTGGCAACGTACAATTATCGAAATGTGAGAAACCGTTTTATGACTTGTTTACGATCTCGAACCAATTACCAGTATACCATCCTTTAAAAGTAATTTTTATGGTTGCTGAGTTGCTGTGTTCCTTTTTGTAAAACTTCTTAAAAAAATGACAAACTTCTACAGCGTTTACTTCAGTTTTCACAAATATACAACGCATAGTCTCATGAAACGTTTTACCTGAAAGTCTTTCAGCTTCAACTTTTTTCTTTCAAAGGGCAACACCCCTTTAGTGTAAAAAATATAAGTTCAATATCAAAAAAGTCTTCCTTAAAGCAATGAAAATAAATAAAAATAAGTGTCAATGAAACGTTCCATAAAGAGAAAGGTGGAGACAAAAAACTGGAAGTCGCTAATTTTCGATATCTAGAAAGTTAAGTCAGGGTGAAAAAAGGTGGTACAGACATAGAATGAAGGATAGCGCAAGATTGAGTTTCTATTAATATAAAGAAATTATTTCTATGCTTGCGAACAGTTAATCTGGAAAATTCTAAAAAAGATTATTTAAAGTGTAATGTTTGGAGTATGACTTTGTGGACGGTGGGCGTTGCAGAAAAGAAAATGTTAGAGGTAGCTGAGATGTGGTGTTATAGGAAGATGATGAAAATACAGTGGAAAGAAAAAGTTAAAAATGAGGAAGATGCCTTCTAAGTAGATTGGGGGTCGCTTGCCATGCGAAAGATTGGTAAAAAAAACAGCTATTTGCCCTTTTCGAAACCGTATACTTATAAACAACTACTGATAACTTAATTAACAAAAAATTAAAAAAATAAATAAATAAATAAATAAATAAATAAATAAATAAATAAATAAATAAATGAACGGAACAAATGGCTAAATTAAATAAATAAATTAAATTAAGTATTATAAATCAAGAGCCAAGGGTCAAACTGGGAGAATAAGTCCGACCTGGTTTCATGTGTGGCTTTATGGAATATATCGGTTTCTGGAAATTCGGGATAGGGTCACACTCAACGCCACTACTCCTCGCACACGACCCCTGAACCTTCTCTTCACGCAGACATCTTCAAAGCGAACTGAAAGCCAAATCCCACGACCGGTTTCGACCTATCGGGTCTCTTCACGTGGGCGCTGGCAGAATAATTTTTGCAAGCTATGTAATAAATATAAATATGGAATCAACAGAAACAACTACTCCGAGGGCTAATACCCCTACCGACATTGAATGACACTGTTTTTACGAACGATTTTTAGACGAAGATATCAATCTAACAATTAGACGAAAAAGGATTTTATTACCTTATTTTTGTTGGATTGTTATAGTGATTGTTCGGAACAAATAAATTTTTGTTTTCTTCAACAAATTCGAAAGAATTTTTTAAACTGCATCTTGATTTAAATTCTAGTCTGCTAGTTAAAAACGTGTTGGCAAATTTACAAAGTTTATATGTCGGGCCATTAATGTAAGAAACGGCAGGTCTCAAAGGATTATCATTTTTATGGATTTTAGGAAGTTCATATAAGCACAGAGAAATAGGATTCATGATTTACAACCACATGGAATTTAAAGGAATTATGTTTGAACAATTTTTTAAAAGTTTGTTTACATCTATTTGAAATTTCCGTTTTTACTTTAGTATTGCCATAATGTACTCTTGATAATGACTGCTTAGTCGAAACGATTCTTGAGTTTTTGTTAATAAAATTAGTTGAAACATTTACACTGTTTTCATCAGAACAGGTCAATAGTGAGTTTTGATATATTATAGGTTTTCTGATCTTAAAAAGAAAGATACAAACGAACCTTAAAGATAATAAGATACCATTCCTAGTGTCTTGCTATGGTCATTGTCTGCATAACTTGATATCCACGAATGTGTAACTAGACTAAATATTCATACATAATGTTATATTAAACGGTACAAAAATGTCTACTACAAGCGTCACGTGGCAGTGACCTTACTTTCGTGTCATGTAACTGAAAACATTCCGGTTTTTGCGAAGTTCGTCGTTGCATAAAGTGGATGGTCACGCAATGGAAATAACAACATCGAAAAAAAAATTAAACCAGGATGAGTTGAAGACGGAGATGAAGCAAAGACGTAACGTCGTTACTATCCTTGCGACTCAATTGGAAATGCCCCTGAAGAAAGCGTGAACGTTTGGCGTTAAATAAAGATCGCAGAACGGAATAATTATTAGTAATGTAACTGAAAAGGACCAAAGGCAAATTGTAAAGTTCGTCTAAGGTCGGTTCTAGGAACTCTTAAGTATTTATAATATGTTTTAAGTAATACTTAAGTAATGCTCAAAAAGCATCACGCGATTGGTAACAGTAATTGATGGGTAAGACTGACAGATAATGTGAAAATTGGTCGAAGAACTGTAGGAGAAAAAACGAATATTTTCTTATTCACTATATTAGCTTTTACTTGAGAAAAAAGAAACACTCCTTTAAAGTTTCAAAATTTTTCGTTTTAAAAGTCCACAACGACCGTTTCACCACACTGTAGTTTCATCAGGTGGGTGAAATTTAATTGAATATATTCTTGTTACGAAATAACTCGTGAATTAAATTAAACATTGAAAAGCGATAAACAACAACAAATTCATAGTAATAAATCGAGATAGTAAATCAGAAACTAAAAATTTAAATTTTTGCTATTGTACAACTTGTAACTGGTTTTACCAGAAAACCTGCGTTTATGATTGATTTTCAATATTACCCTATAATAGATCTAATAATATATCTTTTATTTTAGTGACAAATTTACACTCCTTGAAAATAGCCCGTTGGCAGAAACAATTGTAATGTTTTTTAATAAATCTATCTGTTGAAATATTTCTTTGTTTTTAGAAATAATTAAAATATTTTATCATAACTATATTATGAATATAGATGAAAATCTAGATCAAGAGCAATAATTTTACCAAATCTCTGGTTATGTAGCTAAAAAATGTTTTAATATGTTACCAAATAATTTAAAGGGCTTGTCTTTCAGCAATAAACTGTTAATAAAAAACTAGTACGTTGGCTTTTAACAACTAAGCAGTAACTATTTAATAAAATATTGTTTTCTTAGTCTCCATTGTATTTAATTTCTCGAAATTACTTTAATAGAATAAAATGTCATGTAACCATGTATGTTTATATGTTAATCTATATGGGTTAAATAAATAAATAAACTGCACCATAAACAGTTTAAATTGTATAGAAACCGATTTTAATGTTTACCAATAAAAATTAGTTAAATGTTATTCTTTTCACTCTTCAGGATAGTTTGGTTTATATTTGATTATTAATATTGTTGAAAATTAGTAGAGAGTAACAACATAGAGGCAATTGCTGCCATCTAGTGGATTTTAGCCGCTATAGCAGATATCAAACTAGATAAGGCATCATAGAAGTATTTAAACTTGTCCAGCTAAATCAACAACGCAGCCTACATACGTGAATTCACGTAAAGCTTAACAATAACAATTATTATGCTTTTGGTCAGAAATTTATCGAAATTTATGGCACGCTGATGAGCTTTTAACTAGAGCGAAATCGCGATCCGTGTCTGGTACTTTCGATAAATTTTTTACCAAAAGCATAATAATTGTTATTATTAATAGAGTCATGAAATCATTTCTATTACAACAAAATAATTTACAATTGTCTCATCTTACCAGGGTATCTTCAGAAGAAGTATTGACGTCATTTTTGTGTTGTTATTTTACTATTCAATATGAATGTTAATTTCCACAAAGTAAAGACCGAAACAATTAATTATTTGAAAAATCATTACAAAAATTGTTTAAATTAAGATATAAAGCGAAAAAGAAGTATCTTCTTGTTAATTCTTTTAGTATCCACTAATTGTTGTAAGTGATTGTTTTTTTAATATTAAAAATTAAAATTTGGATTATTTTTTTCATTTCATTGATAATCTGCTACGCTGAGTTTAACTTTCCTTTTTATTATTAAAAAAAAAATTAAAAGTCTAAGATGAATGGTCAGAAGGAATTAAAGAAAAACTCAAAACACTTTGGGTTATTAACGTTGAGTTTAAAAATGAGAATCATAAAAGAAGTAGAACAAAGGTACCAAAATGGATACCGCCATGAAAGAATGTTTGCGGCAATTTAAGTGACAAAGTATTCCCATTGCCGTCCTTGCAGACAGTTTGTATCCAGTTGTAGGATCTCCTTAATAACATTATGGTATTACCAGCTCCCTTTCACTCTGTTAACACGTTATGAAACTGGTTTAGAAAAATTAGTTAGATAAAGAAAGTGCTTTTTATCCAATTTGCGCCCTACAACGTCACCATTAATTCTTCATGTAATCCGGTTTGTTTCTGTTATTTAACGATTCCTGTGTGCATAGTCATAAAAGGTGAATAGTGATTGAATTTCGAAAGGAAATTGAACTAAACAAATATTCACAATTATTAACATTTTGTGTTGAGATTTATTTTAACATGAATGGATATTTTGTAAAGAAATTTTATACCTGCAATAATTAAGTAAGTAAATAAAACAACGTGGATATATTTCACCAATTTAATAAATATCCTAACTAGTAGTAAAATATTATACTGTATGTTTAATGCTACTGTGACAATATATATACGGGTAAAGTTAGATAAGCGAGTAAACCTAGGTCTACCTGGGTAAACTGCGTAATACCCAAGACTCTTGGGTAAAGTCCAAAATATATTTGGAATTGTACACGTTTCGGGCTTTACCCGGGTAAACCGTGTTTTATCCGCTTTCGCTTGGTTAAAGTAGGATGTACCATAAATGACTCATGTAACTCAAGATGTTATTAAGCTATATCTGCGATTGTGTGAAGGGTGTAAAAAAAACTGAAATCTGTCAAAACAGGACTTGTGTTTTGGTTAGGTTAGGTTAGGTTAGGTTAGTTTAGGTTAGGTTAGGTAAAGCTATTGGAAATCTTTGCTCGAAATGTCACAGCAGCTTGTCTTGCTTGAACAAATAAGTACTCGTGAGTAGATTACCTTTAAGAGAATACAGTTTAAAAATTCTGATTGTTATTTGTAAAATATGTTTTTTGAATTAAATATGTTTTTCAAACATTAATGGCCTTGTCATTTATGGTACATCCAACTTTAACCAAGCGAAAGCGGATAAAACGCGGTTTACCCGGGTAAAGCCCGAAACGTGTACAATTCCAAATATATTTTGGACTTTACCCAAGAGTCTTGGGTATTACGCAGTTTACCCAGCTAGACCTAAGTTTACTCGCTTATCTAACTTTACCCGTAACATATATACCTAATCTTAATGATATAAAATAAGAGGGGAGTTCAGACCACTTAACTTTGTATGATTGTTGACTAAATCAACTAGTCAACAATTAAACAAAAATAATCCTTAATAATTTGCGGGCTATACCTAATTATATTTCTAATGGTCTATAAAAATTTGTTTTGGGCCTTTACATTCCCCTTTATATGTGTTGTCCAATTATTATTTTTGGGAAAAAACGAGGCCAACAGAATTTATTGCTTAATTCGTGTATCAAAATTTTTTATGTAATTGACTCTGACGGATCAAAACAATAAGTAATTTTATATTATGTTCCGTTTTTTCTTTTCATTAAATTATATCAAAGCAATTTTGATTTTTCGACAAATAGACACAATTTCTTTGGGATCTTTTAGTTCAAAATTAAGGAGTCATTTTTCAGTTAAAACTGTAGGAACTTCTTAATTTTGAACTAAAAAATTCCAAAGAAATTCTTCTTATTGGTTGAAAAACCAAAATTGTTTTGATGTAATTGTATGCGTTGAGGAACGGTTGGGTGATATGGAAAAAATATTGGGCTTAGGATTTTATGCAGTACGGTCATGTGATGACAACCAATAAATGAAAAATAATCAACACGGACTTTGACATTCAATGATGACCGTGACAAATAGTGGTATGCAACAAATTGATTGATTCAAAATAATGTCACGTCTGCCTAAAACAGATCTTAGTGCGCTTCAAAGGTCGTTTATCAGACCCGTCCCCATAGTTTGCCCATAAATGATCGGCCAGCGATGGGACTTTTTATACTAGTCCCTGGCCGCCTGTTCCCCTGTAAAATAAATTCAACAGCTACCGTCCGCGAATTTACAAACGGGAATAAGGGAAGTGACGCAGACCAGCGGATGACAATCGTGTGGACAAGAAGTTGTCGCAGATGTCACGTATATTTATTGTGTGGTACGTTGACACAGAAGTCAATAAAGTAGGTGCAGGTGTTTTTGTTTGCCCGAACAATTTAACGTTTCACAAAAGACGTATCTCGTCGATCCCTTTTATACCTTTTCTTTCGATAGCGCGCGGTCACACACACAAACAGGTACCATTTTAATGCGTTTCGATCTACACGATAATCGACCGTTCGATTTTCTTTTTCACGGACCATAATTATGTTCTTGCTTGGTATTTTCAACGCACGCGGACTTGACTTTCTGTAAAAATACCTACCTATTTTATCATGTGAATAAGTCCGCCACCACAAACAAATTGATTATAGCTACCGTAAGAAATAATCAATAGAAATAGCACAAACACTCTCCATAATACGTATAATACGAGCAATTCTTGCGTATATACAAACGTTTGCAATTGATTTCTCGAAAATGGCTTTAAGGGTTTTGATGAAATTTCAAGGATATGAGTGTATTGGACCGAGAATGCGATTCAACCAAATCTCATTTCAATTGACGTATTAATTTTAATACTTTGAACGAGCGAAGAAATATTTTAATAACAAAAACCAAAGAGGGCCAGTCGAGAATAAGCAATTTAAGCAGTCATCTAAAGATTGGTGAACCCTTTACAAAATAAGGGATTACATCAATCTACCTTATACTTTTGCTATTCGCTGCTCCACTAGGATTAGAATCAAACTCAAAAAGTAAAAATTACACCTCCCTTGTCATGTTCGTATGTAGTTTTATTTACACCACGTGCTTCCTCTGTTACTTTTTCTTTTGCGCCACTACATATCAGCTTCATTTTGAAGAATCCTTGGTATTTTCAAATTTCTCAATTAGTTTAAAAGTATCTTTGCATTTTTATACCATGCTGATGGTAATTCAGGTATGTAATGATTACATTTTAGTTCATTTTCAACATAAATTGCAATAATGTAGACAGACATCAGTTATATTAGTAGTTTTCATGATATTTCAATATTTTGTCTGTTATTAGATGAATAATTTTGAAGAGGTGGATTGTTTTACTTACATGTTAACTAAAATGTAATGATCATCTGCATAATAATAATAACGAACCGACCTCTACCAGAGGGTTTCTGCATATTATTAAATACACATTATGAACATTAATTTATAGTAACTTTGTTCCTCTTTTTACAGGTACCTTACGACCACCAGGTCTCATTGGGGGAAGCAAACCGAAAGTAGCAACACCCGCAGTTGTTTCCAAAATTGAACAGTACAAACGAGAAAATCCTACAATTTTCGCTTGGGAAATTCGTGAAAGATTAATATCAGAAGGTAATAATTTAATTAATTATTGACCAAGATCTTTATGTTCTTTACTGACTTCATTACAGCCAAAACAGTTTTAACTATAAATCAGACAATTTAGTGAATGGTTACAACTATATAAATAGTTCTACATTGGTTTCTTTCTGTTTTTGAAAAGTGAATTTTGATATTTATCCATTTTTTTGAAAACATTTTGATATTGTACCATAGTTCTTTCGTTAATTCTTTTAGAATTTATTGTTGTTTATACATCTGCAAATTGATCTTAAAGTCCACTTTATAATTATATCTTCTAAGATATCTAAAGAAAGCTATCCCTAAAGCAAAGTATCCCTTGAATTTTGAGTAGGTATGTAACAGGCGGGCTGAAAACTTCGTAAGCTGACCCATAGATGACGCTACTAGTATCAAATCCATATGATTTATAGTTAGCCATAACCTTCAAAAGACGAGTGTATAAATTTGACAGCTGTTGCACTATTAGTATCTGAGTTATAGCATTTTTAGTGAAAGAACTTTTGTTACTTTGGAAAAATGGATAAAAAGGAATTTCGTGTGTTAATAAAGCATCGCTTTTTGGCGAAAGAAATACTGAAACTAAGGCTTGACTTGATAAACATTATTCGGACTTTGCACCAGGAAAATCAACCGTAGAAAAGTGGTTTGCTAAATTTAAACGAGGCGAAATGAGCACCGAGGACGATGCACACAGTGGACGCCCTAAAGAGGCTGTTACCGACGAAAACATCAAAAAAGTCCACTAAATAAATTTTGATAACCGTAAAGTGAAGTTGATTCAGACAACTGAGACCCTGAAGATATCAAAGGAACGTGTTGGTCATATCGTGAATGAATATTTGGATATGCGAACGCTCAAGCTCTGTACAAAGTAGGTGCCGGGCGAGCTCACAATCGACCAAAAACAACAACGGATCGAATTGATGATTCTAAGCAGTGTTTGGAGCTGTTCAATCGTAATAAATCCAAATTTTTGCGTTAGCGTCAATATGTGACGATGGATGAAACATGGCTCCATCATTTCACACCGGAGTCCAATCGACAGTCAGTCGAGTCGAGTGGACTGCACGTGATGAACCGACTCTAATGCGTGGAAAGTCGCAAAAGTCGAATCGACTGGCAAGATTATGGCATCAGTATTCTGGGCTGCTCATGCTCATGGTATAATATTCATTGACTATCATAAAAAGGAGAAAACCATAAACAGCGACTATTACGTAGCGTTATTGGAGCGTTTAAAAGACGAAATCGCGGAAAAGCGGCCTCATTTGAAGAAAACCAAAGTGCCGTTTCTTTAAGACAATACACCCTGTCATAAATCAATGAAATAAATGGCAAAATTCCATGAATTAGGCTTCGAATTGCTTCCACATCCACCGTACTCTCCAGATCTGACCCCAGCGACTTTTTTCTGTTCTCAGACCTCAAGAGGATGCTTGCTGGACAGAAGTTTCCTCTCAATTAAGAGGTAATCCCGAAACTGAAGCCTATTTTGAAGCTAAAGACAAATCTTATTATAAAAATGGCATCTATCGAAAAATTTCATGGCCGCTATAATCCTTGTATAGCCCTCGAAAGGAACTATTTTGAATAATAAAATAAAATTCTATCAAAAAAAAAAATTTTTTCTATGCTAGCCCGGCTGTTATGTACTAGTTGAAAACAATTATTAATTTTTTAAATTGTTATTTAATCCTAAATTTGATTTCCATACGTGCCTCATCGTATCAAAAACTTGAAGACAATAACAAGTAACCCCCCATGATGTACAGGACGTAATTTTCAATAAACGATTCAGACAGTTTAATAGATAGTAACGTTTGTAGGGACATCGATAAGTTGCCTCAGCCCCAGGACTGAATAGATAATTAATATAAGAAATAAATCATGTCACCAAGATCGGGAAACGAGATTTCAGATGTAATCACGATCAGTGTGTTAGTGAATGATAAATATACGATTATTAATCACTCATCGGTCACGGTGTAATTACGAGGTCTTTCTTTCCACGGGCATACCCCCTTCACTTATGAACTTTAACCTAAAGGCACATTTATAAGTAGATAAGTACTCACTCAGACTGGCAACAGTCAATTGATTTGGTAATAATCTTGTGGAATGGCATGACAACTCATTGTTCTTTATATGTTCAGTTTACGCAACCAAAGAGAGCGTCGAAAGTAAATGGGAATCATTTTTGACAACTACAGTTCAGGGTTATTATGTAGTTTTATTTACCCAGGTGACTCTTTAGCGTTTTGATTTTATAGATAAGATAGATAAGATAAATAAACAAATTCTGACTATATTTTGCCTTTCGCCTTGTGGAAAAATATATGTTTATGACCTCATATGGGCATTCGTGGTAAATGTGTGTAATTTTAAAATAACTTTAGGGCATAAACATATGGTAACAGTATCTAATACTACAACAGTCATTCTGAAATAGGAAATATTTGTGGTTCGACTTTCTCGCTCTAACGCGGTATATACAGGGTCATTTAAACTGAGTGGTACATTAGACGTTTTAGGGAACTAAGCATGTTACAGATTTGAAAATGTGGGAGCTGGGAGTAGGGGTTATCAAGGATGATCTATTTAACTAAAATAATAAAATTTCAACTGTCGGGAACTTCCGGTTATACTTTCTTATTCTTATTCATATCCTATGAAACATAAAATTTTAAGGTGATTTTGATAACCAACTTGTATGCCTATATGCCTACGATGAATAGTTTCTGAGATAATTTAATGTGTTGGAAAAAAGATTGCACCGCAACCCAAACTATAAAAAATGAAATGACTTAGAATATTGAAATTTTTACTAGACATAACCAAGTCATAAGGCTAACGTCATACCAAAACTAAGCTTTATAATTTGTACAGGACGTTCAGGAAAAAAATCCTAGCATATTATGTTTTGTCATTCGATTCCATTTCTTATCCTCTCTCGATCCATCTGAAAATTTCCTACCGTTTTATCTGAAAATTTTGAATAAATAAAGAATGAAAAACATCCAATGTATCGAAAAAGGAATCGAAAAATAAAATATGCTAGGTGCCATTTGAAAAAATGAATGCCCTGTACAAATTATAAAGCTTAGTTTTGGCATGACGTTAGTCTTATGACTTGGCTATATCTAGTAAAAATTTCAACATTCTAAGTCATTTCATTTTTTATAGTTTGGGTGCAATCTTTTTTCCAATAAATTAAATTATCTCAGAAACTATTAATCGTATGTATTCAAGTTACAAGTTGGTTATCAAAGTCACCAATCTATTTCTATCCTATTTGAAGACCACTGCTGTAGTATTAAGTACTATTTCCATATTTTTATGTTCTAAGAAAAAAAAATTGATTTCCTAAATGCCATCTGTCTTGTTTATCGTTAAAAAATGTATGGAGAAGAAGATGTTGGTAATTGTACCAGAATTAAAACAAAGCCAATCAGTTTTAAACTGATACAGTTTTTTGAAAAATATAGGTAAGCCAGTTTTGATTTCCTTAAATGTCTGTTTTAGCACAAAGCGTTTGATATTAAAGGTTACTAGCAAATTAAAATTATTAGTTAAAGACATTACTGAGATTTATAGGGATTGAAACACTCAGAAGGGATCGTTATGATGTTCATATACATTCATTGGTTCAAAACTCTTTTTGAAAGACATAATAGCTTTGCAAAATGGTATTTTATTCTTCACAGTAATAAAAATAATAAATTTTCTAACATTCTTAAAAGACTGCACCTTTTTATACCACAAATGTCAACCATGGTTCTTAATAATATGTTTTTTGTAAATACAGTTACCAAACCCCGGATTTGCTTGTCTTGTCATAAAAAATTATTAAACGTGGTATTATAGCTGCTATTTGTGGGTGGGAATCTTGCATTTTGAAACTACTGCGATTATATAATATTGTCAATAAGTGTGCTTTATTAGTTACAGAAGATTGTTCGTGTTCATGTTATATGAATACGAAGGACAGAAAGGTAATTAAAGTAGTAAATTGGTGCTTTTTCGTGCCAAATTGCTTTTCGAACGTTCGGGACATTCTCCTGTCATAAACAACTTAAGGATTTTTCATTCTTCACATTCGCTTTCTTAACCTTGTAATATTATACATACACACACACGCATATTTTCCCTGAAATTTGCAACAAGTTACATGCTTTCCATTCGGCACGTTCGTTCCATGACAAACACGTAGACGCTCAAGCAGCGGCGGTTTTCCAAATTAATATTGAACAAACAAATAAAATATTGTAATTAATGCTGTTTGTGGTGCATTCACCGATATTAGCAGAAGTTTACATGTCAGAGTTCGAAACAATCCTTTTTAATAGTAACTCAGATCTGATAAAACATATTTCATACTGGGGAGATACGTCGATGACGTGTTCTGTGTGTGGTCAGGTAAAAAAGATGTTGACAATCTTTTAAAATTACTAAATTCATTCTCCACAAATATTCAATTTACAATGGAAATTGAGATTAACAATAGCATAATTTTTTTAGATCATATTATATTCAAAGAGGGTAATACCTTAAATTTTAACATTTTTACGAACACCTACCACCACAAATGCAGTAATCCCAGCCAATTCATGTCAATCAAACAGTATAAAAATGACTGCATTTAATAGTCTAATACATAGAGCTTTAAATATACCACTATAAAAAACTAACTTTCAAACAGAAGTAAATAATATAAAAAATATTGCGTCGAACAATGGCTATAAATCACATACAATAAACAATATAATTAGACGTAAAAAGCGCTTACACATTCAAAATATGTTATGCAATAGAAGCAAAAATGTAAATAAAACTGCAAAGAATTACTGTTCAATTAATTATATAGGTAATTTAAGTAATAAAGTAAGATATAAATTAACGAAATTAGGATTAAAATGCATACAAATAAATAAATTAAATCTACATAAATTATTAGTTAACACTAAATCTAAGGTTGATTGCATGGATAAAAGCGGGGTATACCAAATTACGTGTAATATGTGTGATGCAATATGTATAGGTCAGACAGGGAGAGAGATCAGAACAAGAGTGAAAGAACACATTTATACTATAGAGAAAAATAAAAAACCTGCAGGTATATCCGAACATTGTTTAAAGAGTAAATACATTATCTCATATAATTCGGTCAAACTACTACACCATTTTCAAAAAAGGAAAATGTTAAACCTCTTCGAAACATTAGAAATTAAAAAATGTCAAAAGAACAAGGTTAATCTAGTAAAAAACCAAATAGAATTAAACACCAACAATTCATCCCTACTACTGTTCGAATTCCCTCATTTACAAACCTAGTATCAATAGTTAAGTGAGAAATGTAAAAATCAGTACAGACATTTATATCCTTCGATAAACGCCTAATAGCCAAAACGTACGTCAGGAAAGTTTAATAAAGTTTTGTGAAATATCCCAAAAGGTGTTTTTGTATTCAGTTCACCAATTAAATAAAATATTGATGAAACTATTTTAACTTTTTAAGTTTCCCTTGAGCTTTTATTTATTGAGGTTCTATTGCATTTAGTTCCTGGCTGTTGGTAGAACACTTACGATAAACATTCACACGCCGCCACTGCATGTGTATTAAGTGTACATTATATATATATATATATATATATATATATATATATATATATATATACTATGACGACGATTGGTTGCAGTGGAAGAAAAAGTTCCTCATTCCCAGCATCTTTCCATCGTTTCCTTGCGCGTGACCAACTTAAATCAATTACTGAAAAAATTGTAGCAAAGCGAATCATTTTGCGCGCTTATTCGCTAGAAATTAATCCACATTACGTTAAATTAAAAAGTTCGTAATCACACGTTGCGTGCTAGAAATTAGCAGAAAACTTTTTACAATATACAACTTACGTGAATACGTTCATGTTTATAGATAAATAAATTCATTTATTGCGTCTACTTACGCAAAATGTGTTTAGGTATGACGCGTAACCACATTTTTGACGAAAACCGTGATCTAAGTCCCATTATAAATTGATAAATAATTATTTTTGCTTGTTACGAAATATATAATGACTGTTTCACTCTGTTTTCCCCATAATTGCAGAATTTCCAGAAAGTAACGATTGCTCAAACATACAAGCAGCCTTAGTCTGTAAGAATTCATAAAATTGCCATTTCCAGTAAATTCTACTCAATGTAATAATTTGAATATTATTTATGCCAAAAAGACGGAATATTAGATTTCTTATGTTTATTTTGGCCAGTTCTAAGCTGTTACAAATTATATATGATATAATGATAAACAAATCACATATTTATAGTCTACTTAAAATAAGTGGGGAGGAGTAGGTTACTAATTCTAGTTGGTTGTTCATAAGTTCTTCTTTTTTATACAAAGTTTTGCTTATTTCTAAGGATTCTAGAAGCGATAACTGTCACAAATCATACAATAGATTTTACAAGGACATGAAAATTGAATAACCAATTTGAAATTAAATATAACTGAAAATTCTGAAAATGATTTAGCAGTATATAGGGAGGCCGTAATCAACGATCTTTTCAAGGAGGGTCTCTTAATTAAGACATAAATTCACAAATTCAGAATTTAAGGCAACCAAACCAATTTCACGGAAGCATGTCTTGTATGGGAGGATACCTCAATTACAAAATTAATTAAAAGTTATTATTATGAATATTTTGTTCATCTTTTACTAAGAATCTATATTTAATCTATATACAAAAACCTTAGCTATTATCTGTTTACAAACAATGTTGTGTCTTTAGGCTTTAAATAGTATTTGTTATTTGTTTTCTCTATACATTTCTTTAAACATTTTACTCTAAAAAGAGGCCAGTACATCAATTCAACCTCAATCAAAATTAACTGTATGCCATGCTGGTGTGGTCGAGATCAATAATCTACTCGACGAGCTGTTTAAATGTTTCTTTTGGCCCCCAATAGAAAATATGCGTACACAAATGGTCATTTCGTTGCCTCCGTTCGGCCATTGTTTCGCAGCGGGGGGCGAAATTAGCTTGTGTGATCGAACCTGATACAATAGCGCAGAATCTACCTGCCAACGATGAATGTTTGATTCAGTGTCTGTCTTGTAAGCACCCGATCAATTTAAACCCGAATGATAGTGCAAAGTCATTCGTATTGTTGGATAGTAGCCGCACCGAATTATAAAACGACTCTCTTACACATTAACTATTACACCATACCTACGTATATGTTAACTACTACTCTTAGCATGTGGCTCGAAAACAAAGTTAAGTTTGCTTTTTTGAAGTTAAATTTCTTATACGGCACCTGAGACTTGACTATTTGAGATGTAAAATGCTGGACAAAATGAGATTGCCAAAAAGAGTTACAAATTAGAACGTATGTCCTTTTTAAGGTTTCGTACCTCAATTAAAAACAAAAAACAAAAAGAAGGAACCCTTGTAGAATAACTTCGTTGTTTGCCCGTCTATCTGTCCGTCAATAATCGTCAAAACACATACAGTAGCTATAGCTGAGTTGGGGCGTTCAAATTTAGACTGAAAGAAGAGGTTATGGTGCAAGTTCATTTATTTCTTCAGACACACCATTTTCTAAATTTTTAACAAAACGTTGTTTCGAAAATTATAGAAGAAGAAAGATTTTATAAATTATTAAGTTATGTATTAAGTATGCTTTTAAGTACTGTAGGATGGCAAAGGTTGATCAAAATAGAAGTTTGTCAGGATTTAACAATAAATAAATATATACTTAAAAGTTGAAAAGAAAATGCAACAATCATTCTACACAAATTATTAATGACTAACTTATATCTAATTCATCATGAGCACTACCCCATTCGCATACATCCCTGCAATCGCTTCTTAACCAATCGCGTTATTACACTTTTACACCCCATACCAATGTATATGTTACCGGCCAAACCCGATTTCAGGACAAATTAGTTTTTCCTAGGCTAAACTAGTTCTTCGTATACGCGATAGAATTAACTAGTATAGCCTAGTCCAAACTAATTTGTCCTAAGCCCGATAGGATAAACCAGTTTAAGCTAGTCCAAACTGATTTGTCCTGATATAAATAGGTTAGGTTATGACAGATAGGTTTTGTGAGATGCAGCTGCAAAAAAAACTGTTCCACAAACAGATGTCAGTGCCATCAAAGCACCCCATGTAAAAATAAATAACAATTTTAATAATTGAGATATGATTGTTGCTTCTATTAAAAGAACACTTATTATTTGTTATAGTATGATTGTTTGTATTACCAATTATCCATAACTTTTAACGACGAATCATTATGATGATTATTTTTCCAATTATGGAGTATTTTATTCAGTATCTAGATATACTATAATGTTTAAACTAGGCCACACCACTTTATCCTAAAGTGTGCGTATTTATATCAGGACCAATCAGTTTGGACTAGCCTAAACTGGTTTATTCTATCGGGCTTAGGACAAATTAGTTTGGACTAGGCTAAATAGTTATACCTATCGCGTGTAGGAAGAACTAGTTTATCCTAGGCAAAACTAGTTTGTCCTGAAATCGGGTTTGGCCAGTAACATATATATATAACAATACATACTACACTCCCGCACAAGTCTTACAGATCATAGGCGTTGAAATCAATCCACATAGAGTCTACTATGCTATACCTACAGTAAGTATTGCCAAAACACCCTGTATATGTGCAGTCCATGTATGGAAAAATCTTCAAATCTATTTATTAGTAGTGGTTTGTCTCAATCCGAGAGTAGTTGAATAGGTATCATGAAGTAGCCATTTCCGCTGCCTTAGATTTTACGTTATCAAGATCAAACAAGTGATAATTTTCGTTCCAACTCTTCTAGAGGACGCTTTGCCGGGAGCGTTGCTAATAAGCATAGAGAAGCGCAGTGCGATATTTCGATCGATCCTTGTCATTGTCCGTAGCAACTTTTGCTCTCCTAATAATCAGTACGGTCTTATTTATTGAGCCCTTTCAATGGTAATCCACCATCATTTTAGTGGCAATAAATAACCACCAATAACGGCGCAAGCAGGGCAACACCGGACGTATCGGTGGACGCGATCGAAAACCGTCCTCGCATAAATTCGGTTTATTTGTCCCCGGGGGTTGGAGAGCCGCATAAACTGTCATGACTGTTGTAATGCCCTGTAATTTGAGCCGATTTGAGGCGAATTGGCTAATTTGTATCTGCGCAGGCCCTGCGGTTGCCGGAACTGCGGATTGTTAATCATGATTTTGAGGGCCTCGGGCTGACTTTTCCGGCGCCGCTTATGCATATCTGCCAACCATGATATCCCTTGCTATTCATTTAACAAGGAGAAAGCGAACAATTAATTGTTATATTATTTTTGATAGTCAACGACAACGTTTCCAATATAAAATAACTGGCCAAGTAAGGACGTAATATCCACGAACAACATGAACTTTATTAAAGTAAAAACACACACAATTACTCTATTTTATTAAAACTACTCTAACAATTGTTTCGACTGATTAGATCATCATCTGAGAGTTTTAAAAAAACTAACTTAAGATTAAACAGTAAGGTCTATTTATGTTATCCCTCCTAATTAGCTAATGTCTATGATAGATTTGAATAAAGGACTAATTATCCCTTCTGTTAAATCATTTGTGATGTTTAAGTTTGAATTTAGGGCTTTTTGAATTTCAAGTCTTTCCAAAGAGCTTAATTTGTAATCTTGATTTTCTAAGTGAATAACCGATAATTTATTATTATTAATATAGTGTTTCAATGTAATACAATGTTGTGACAGACCAGTGGATAATTTGTTGTCTAAAATTGATTTTTTATTTCAAAGGAGAAAATAAATAAAAGAATGGAAAAAGTTTCATCAATTGTCTATTGTACTCGACAATATCGTTTCGATCTACGTGATCATCATCAAGATTATTAATAATTACTTAACTTAAATCTAAACAAATCACCTATTTATAGTCTATTTAAAATAAGTGGGGAGGAGTAGGTTACTAATTCTAGTTAGTTGTTCATAAGTTCTTCTTATTTATACAAAGCTTTGCTTATTTCTAAGGATTCTAGAAGCGATAACTTTTTACCCTTTGTTATACTCGTGTGTAAGATTTTTGTGTTTTCTATGTCTAACTTATGTCCTAGACTTAGGCAATGATCTGAACAGCCGTTTTTTTGTCAGATTTTTTAATATTATTTAAATGTTCATTTATACTAGTTTCTACTGCCCTCCCTGTTTGTCCTAAATAACTGGCACTACAATCCTTACAAATTAATTTGTAAATTCCACCTTTTTGTTTAATATTTCTTTTAGGTTTAACATTAACCAACATGTTTTTTAATGTCCTACCGTTACATTCTATTGTAGTAATTCCTAGTTTCTTAAGTCGTCATTTGAATTTTCAGTTTACGTTATTGACAAATTGCAAAGAACAATCAATGTTATCTGTTTTTATACTAAAATTGTCATTAAATAGTGGTTTTTGAACTGATTTTGATTTTTTATGTTCTTTTAGTCTTGTTTCAAAGTCAAAAAATCAATTTTAGACAACAAATTATCCACTGGTCTGTCACAACATTGTATTACATTGAAACAATTTATTAATAATAATGACTTATCGGTTATTCACTTAGAAAATAAAGGTTACAAATTAAACTATTTGGAAAAACTTGATATTCAAAAAGCGCTAAATTCAAACTTAAATGTCACAAATGAGTTAACAGAAGGGCTAAATAGTTCTATATTCAAATCTGTCACAGACATTAGCTAATTAGGAGGGGTAGCATAAATAGACCTTACTGTTCCATCTTAAGTTAGTTTCTTTACAACTCTCAGATGATGACCTAATCAGTCGAAAGAATTGTTAGAGTAGTTCTAATAAAATGGTGTAAAACAATATCTTGTGTGTGTTTTTACTTTATTGAACATGTTTTACAATTATCCAACCGTAGAATCAATTAATATTATTAATTTTATTATTAAGTTTCAAAAGTACAATAGAAACAACTGCACTGAATTTATATCAGTCCACAGGCTATAACATTTATGTTTACTCAACAAATAAGTGATTAAGGTGGTTATTGGGGTCAATTAGCATCTAAATCTTTTATTACTTTGTTGCAAGCCCCTAGAGTAATAGAATATTGATGATGTAAGTGTAAATTCTTCATACACTTGATATTCTTGTTATTTATTCAGCAACCTTAATTTCTCTCACTTGACAATGAGATCTTCTTTAATATTTACTGAGCGAGTAAAATCTTCTCTAAAACGAATGACGTAAACGGTAGAAGTAAGAATTTCATATTAGGTGTGATAAATAAGTTAGAAAACGTCGTAACTCCGTTCCGAATGCGATGATTATCTCCGTTTAAAGAACTATTTCAATTCACATATAATTAAAACAGTAAACTAATGAGCTGAAATTGTTCTGCATTAAATTAGCTATATCTCCGGTTTGCGATGATAGAGATTTATTTAACGTTCTTTATGCAACAGTGAATAGCGACAATCAGAGCAAACGGCAAGCTTAGCGTTCACTTGGGCACAATAAGCAATCACGAATGTCTTTCTTGTTTTTCTTTTTTTGTCGTTTAAGGTACAGGAACAATAGTTATGAATCATTTACACCGTCTAATTGTTGCATTTGAATTATTAATGCTTGTATTTGCGTGTTGTAAGTAGCAGTAAAACTGCTCGTTATTGGCCAACCTACAAGGAAATGGGAAGTGTGTGTGTAAATGAACAAGGGAGTAATAATGATGCTCCAATAAATACTGATGCTTATTCAAATTGTTATCGTCATATTATACGAGGGTTTTACCGAAAGTAACTCCGTGGAATTGGATCTCATGAATAAAATGAATAAATATATCAACGGAACAACTGGTTAAATCGAATACATAAATTAAATTAAATGAAATATTATAGATCAAGAGCCAAGGTTAAAACTGGGAGATTAAGTTGTACCTGGTTTTGTCTGTGGCTTGATGGAGTAAATTCGTCTTTGGGAATTCGGGGTAGACTCACACCCAATGCCTGTTCTCCACGCACACGACGATTTCCCGAACTCGACGGCACCCCTAGACTTTCTCTTCACACAAACTTACTTATAGTTTCACTGACTTACTAACTTACTTACTCCTCGATAATGATTTACCATGGCTCTTCATAGGACCCCACATACCGTTTATTTGAGTTTTCAACAACTTGAACATGGTCACGTCCCACATTTGTTGTGGTTTCGTGCAGCGCCAATTCCGCTGAATGCTTAAAAATAAAGATAATGAAATTTTGAATGACGCTTGCGTGTTTTGTAAATCAACCTGAATCTATTTTAGAATGAAAGAATTGAAACTATGTGACAATATCTGGGCCCAACGATAAAGAAAGTAACCACGCCTTCGAATGAAAATCATTAAAATATGTTTCACGTGAGATTCGAGAGATATTCATCAATATGCATTTACCAGAACTCAATTTCATCCATTTTTCTTTATCCTTGTTCTATAATAGTAATTTTGTATAAAAAAACACTTTTAAAGAGGTTTGAGTAACAAAAACGATGGGTTTTGTTTCACTAAAAATTTTATTGTTCTCAACAATATTGTTTCGACCCGCAAGGGTCATTCTCAAGAGAGATAAGATGTTATTAAATTAAAATTAACCTAAACAGAATATATGTATAGTAATACAATACAAAGCAAGATATACAGGTAACAATTAGGGTTGAATATACAGGTAGAAAGTTAATAAGACAATTATCTATTCCGAATGTCCACTAATATTAATACATAAATAATAATTACATAAAAAACAACGCAAATGTATCACCAGATAACTTTACAATGAATCTGATCACTCCAGACATTTAGATAAAATTAATTACACTATCATCAACTATATTAAGGAAATTGGTTACAAAATTAAGAATCACCTATATAAATTTAATATTAGACCTATTTTAGTAAACAAAATCAACTTGAAAAGTCTACTAGTTAACAACAAAACGAAATTAAGTTTCTTAAAAGAAAGTGGTGTGTATAAAATTCATTGTGGATATTGTTCTGCTTTTTATTTAGGACAATCTGGAAGAGCCCTTAAGACAAGATTAAAAGAGCATGTATATACAATTTCAAAAAACAAAAATACTACAGCGATAGCCCAACATTGTTTAGATCATCAACATCATTTAGACGTAAATTCTGTTAAATTGCAAAAGTCAAAAGTTAAATTTACTTAAGTCCCTAGAAATTAAGAAAGCTGTAAATAATAATAAAAACATTGTCAACAACCAAATTGAATTGTGTACGTTAGATTCTCCGCTATTATTAGCGGACTTTCCGAATAGATAATTGCCTTGTTAACTTTCTACCTGTATATTCAACCCTAATTGTTACTTGTATGTTTTGCTTTGTATTGTATTACTATATATATTCTGTTTAGGTTAATTTTAATTTAGTAACATCTTATCTCTCTTGAGAATGACCCTTGCGGGTCGAAACAATATTGTCGAGAACAATAAAATTTTTTAGTGAAACAAAATCCATCGTTTTTGTTACTCAAACCTCTTTAAAAGTGTTTTTTTCAAAATGTTTCACAACGAATGCGATAAACAGCCAATCAATTAAATTTTGTATAAACTAAAAAATAAACATTTGAATACGCGATCAAATTGAATGTAGTTAAAATTGAAACAAATTTCTGATTTCAAATACAAACAATAAACATGTTAGAAACAATTGTTCGCCATTAACGTAGCGTGCGACTTGAGTATACTAGATTATAGTATTTCATTCAAATCCATACAAACATTTTCCTCAAGCTTTAACAGTACCTTACTCATTCCCTCTAAACAGATGATGTATCATTATACAATAGATTTAAAGTTAAAGAAGCAACTTTTCCTAAAATTTTAAGAAACATGCTTTACATTCTTGGTGAGACTCACAGAAAGTTG
The DNA here is from genome assembly GCA_963921985.1 of Agrilus biguttatus. NCBI lineage: Eukaryota > Metazoa > Arthropoda > Insecta > Coleoptera > Buprestidae > Agrilus > Agrilus biguttatus. The sequence goes on along the minus strand of OY998119.1, from coordinate 36,699,612 downwards.
AAAAATATTTGTGTGGATGATGCAAAATACAAAAGGTACATAAGGTACATAAGTGGAGTAAGTATAAGACGAATGTTTTAAAGAGAGAGAAACATAATTATAGTTAAATCCGGATAAAGTTAAGAACTTATGAATACACGCAGTTCATCGTTCTTTATATCTCTTCATGATTGATCATTCTCTATACATTTTCTTCATACTTCTGTAGATCTCAGCAGGACCATAATTCTAAATTTCTATAAAATTCAATGACAGTGTTTTGATTTAGTTTCAAAACCCTTATTAATATATACCACGGTATATTAACCTTTGTATAAAAAAAAGTATGACTGAGTATGGGAATTATTTACCAATTTGTGGACACTATTACGTTACTTTTGGTATAACCCTTGTATTTTCTGGAAGGAAAAATATGTTGTTTATTATCCATAACCATTCACTACAGTTCACTACTAGTGAGAGTGATTGTTCTGTTACCTCATAAAGAAGGGGATAGTTGTGTCAGTTTCTAGATTATTTTTGCAACCCACGATTTAGTGAAAAGTATACTGTTGACTGAAAAACAGCAGCATGTACTAATTATAAGGTGGGGAAAGGTATGCCTTAAAAAGACTTACACCATATGAACACAGCTTATACAAAATAATGCGTAGTCGGTAAACGTTGTTTTCGTTAAATATTTTTTATTGCACTTACAGTTTAAAAACAATACGAACAATTTCTATTAAATAATCTATTAACAATTCGGTTAATGGTGACAATGAAATCAATTAAGTTTTACATTATAATTCGTCCAGACACTCTTAGCGAACGGTGATGTCATTCGTTCCCGCGCCGCAACCTAAAAACGACTACACAAACACATACGTACCTAGTAAAAAATAAATTTTTATATGTTGAAACATATACGTTAAATATCATTTTTATAGTTTAAAGGAGTACCTATTTAATTTTAAAAATGGGTAAAAGTTACTAAATTTAAATTGTAATTAATATTGAAACGCTATTGGAATATTTTAAAAATTCATGATCTCATAAGAACCTATATTTTACGGACGTAAGAGTGTTCAGTATACAGTGCATTACTAAAATATTAAAATTTTTGTCATTCGTTTCTTTGTGTATATTATAATGTATTTTTTTTATCTCTGTAAGATAAAAAAAAATTGGGTCAAATTTGCCACACTCTAAAATCTGCCGCCCTAGGCTCCAGCCTATTAAGCCTACTGGTAAATCCGTCATTGGTTTCTGTAGAACTCAGGTATTTTTGTTTTGAAACTTGAGAGGAATGAGAGGACTTTAAAGAAAGAGTTAACGAACATATCAAAAATTACGCAGGAAAATCGACATTTATGAATCATATTAAAAATGAAAACCATGAACTTAATATAGAAGATAATTTTAATATTTTACATTGTTTAGAAAAAAGTAAAAAACTAGACATTTTAGAATCGTACGAAATTAAAAAACACAATAAACAAAATAGTGAAATTATTTTGAACGAAATAGAGAATGTATACCAATCAATAATATTAAATAAACTTGTAAACATCACCCCTACCACACCACTTTTAGACTAAGTTACCTATTGTACATATATATAAGAACATCTTAAAGTTTATTCAGTAATACGTCTTCTGAAGATGCCTTTTTAGGGTGAAACAATTGTAAAGACAATTAAAATAATAAAGTGGAAATTACAAAATTTTAATTTTGTTTATTTTATTTATTAAAAATAAATTTCCATAACGTAACGGTGGATACAATCAATTATACGAAATGACTTTGAAGAAACAGCGTTCATCAGCGATTGTCAACTATCTTTCATGAGTGACAAGTGTTCTTTATAGAAGCTTTTCCAAATGGTTATTGGAGCATTGGATAGACTACATTTTTTAATATATACGTTTTTCGACATTAACTAATCTCTTTTCTTCTGTTCTTACTCAACTGCTCAACGGCTCGAAACTACAATAAAAGCCCAGTCTTATAGCCTTCACATTCTACTCAATAACAAAATTCCATCGTCGCAGTTTGACAGTTGTACGTGTGAAGAGCGTTCAACTGGATCCATTTCCGTGCTCGTTCGAATCTGTTGCAATCGAATTTTGTCCGAATGGACGACGTCTTAAGTTTGATCAGCATGACGAATTGAATCGCCGAAGCTAATGGCTCCGTAGAATTGTGGAACAATGGAGGGCGAAACTATTTTTCAGCAAGAACAAACTCTTTGTTATTAATCTAGAAAAAAGTGTTGATTGATTATGTGGTTTTCGACTTTTTGCCCGCCCGAATTTTGCTGCCCGGTTCGTTACGTCTATACCGATATCTATTTAATCAACGAGGTAATTAACATTACCCACTCTGATGTACAAAAAACCAATTCAAGCATGGAATTGAAATTTTCTTTATTAAAAACAGGTTACGAATCGATGTGAAAGCTTGCTCATCGACAAAATAAGAGTTTTACGTGGTCAAAGAAGTAAAAACTGATTACAAATCGACCGAAAAAAATCCCCTTGCACTCCTTACACCAAAATATACGGCAGTAATTTAAAACCTATTTCGATACTTCAACTCCAACAATAAATGGTATTGGGTTGAATCTTTTTGAATTATCATGGCATTTAAATAGATTCCGATTACGTCTTCTAAAAAACATTAACGGCTTTGCAAAATGTTACATTTTGAATACGAATTGGTTCCCATGCACCATTTTATACTAAAATAATCTTTTCAGGAGTTTGCACCAATGCTACAGCTCCATCCGTAAGCAGTATCAATCGCATTCTTCGTAACAGGGCGGCAGAAAGAGCTGCTGCAGAATTTGCAAGGGCGGCTGGATACGGTTTATATCATCCCCACCCTTATGCCACTGCAGCAGCTGCATTCCCGTGGCATTCACACTTGTGGCCCAATGGTCCTCTCGGGATGCAAACGACTTCTGGTGCCGGAGTTCCTGTGGTGTCTGGTTCACCAGGATCAGCCGGTTCTCCTCAGGATCACCACGGACTACTGTCGTCTCCACCGGGACATCGGTTACTGGACGTCGACGGCAAAGACGACTCAAGTACTGATGGAAATGATCAACCGAAATTTAGAAGAAATAGGACTACGTTTAGTCCTGATCAACTGGAAGAACTTGAAAAGGAATTTGAGAAAAGTCACTACCCTTGCGTGTCTACCAGAGAGAGACTTGCATCGAAAACTTCACTCTCTGAGGCCCGAGTTCAGGTACGTGACATGCAAACATTTCGCTTTTGATAGGTGCAAGGACCAGTAGAAATTGCCTTTCTAATGCGATATAACATACATTATATATTTCTGTTTTTATTTACAACTAATGTATCATACGCATATATAATCTTATCCGATACTTGTGAGTAATGCGTATAACTACGACATATAACACCCTGGTCTTAGTCATGTTTCTATTTCATCAGATAATAATCAATCATTTATGGGATCTCAGCACAAACAGTGATTTCAGTAGGACGTAGAAAATCCGCTTGAAATGTTTGTAGGTAGTATATCTTAATGCTCCCCAGAACAAGCTCCCGAAGCAACTGGATTCTTTTTGTTCAAGTTCGAGATAGGAAGCATTACACGTTCGCAGCTTTAGTCAAAACAGTTAGTGTCAAAATGACGAAAATTTTATCTGTAATAACATGATTGAACACCGTGAGACTGTCTGTATTTCGTTACGTGTAATCGGTAGAATTCAATGGCCATTTGTGAAAGTATTTATATACGAATACGAATTTATTGCTATCGCAAACACACCTGTTTGCAACGTTGCAACTGTTGCATTTCATTACAAATTTAGATTGAGGAGAAGATAGATAACCGGATATTTATACCTACCACGACGCAGTAACCACTTCAAATTTGCTTATTATGACTCATTTACACAACCAAATTGTACAAAATATTGTAGTGTATCTTACCCAGGTCTATTCGATCATCATATAACTCACCTACGTTGTTTATGGATATCAGCTGTTGTCGGTTCAATACACTGGCTATTAACATAACTTGGAAGGGTTGTTTATAGTTGTTAAATAAAAGACAACAAATATGTGACATCCTAACTTTATTATAAATGAAATGATAAAATACCAGGGAAATCCCAGTAATATTAAATTTTAAACAAAACAAATACGAATGCCAGACTCAGCATAGGGCTAGCGCGAGGAAAGAGTATGGCAGAGAAACCCACGATCTTAGCCCTACAATTCAGAGGTGTGTACCATCCGTAAAGTATGAAATGTATATAAATTAAAAATATTACTCTGTTAAAATCTACCCTGCACGATCCACATAGACAGGTACATGTAAATAATCATTTAAATTTGAATAATATTGGTATTAATTAGTAGACAATGGAAATAAATAAAGGTACTGAGGTCTCATACGGGAGGCAGCCCAACTATAAGTTGAGATTTTAGAGCACAATCTGGGCCTCACATAAAAATAAATTGCAGTAAATAAATATCAAAATAGACACACAAATAAATATGTAAATAAATGCGACGAATAAATATCAAAATAAAATGCAATATAAATATTCTCATATCAATAATAATAAATAATTGTTACAAATCACCATTTTGTTCAAATTAATAAAATAAAAATTTAAATTAAACAAAACATCACAAAATATGCAAGATACAAATTAATGTGTCATTATAAAGGGGATTGAAAGAACAATGAAACTTTTGTGTAAATTTTATAATAGTGAAAAACAACATAATAAATATTAAAACCTCGTTGAGAAATACATGCAATTACAACAGTTTATTACTTGTGAATGCAACTTGAAAAACACACAAAAATATAAATAAAAAACAAAGAACCAACAAACGCGACACTTCACTACACTGACAACTCCAAGAATCTCACGACCCTCTACTACCAAGAACTGCTTTGGTAAATCCCCGAATTCTTGAGCGACATCTCCATCATTTCGAATTTTTTTCGTTCGTTCGCGTCTAAGATAACTAAACAGTTCTTGATTTATGAGTAGTAGGTAATAATTTAGAGAAGTGTGAAATTATTGAAAATATTATGAAGATACAGTTAGGTAATTAATATTTATGTTTTGATTACAAGCCTTGAATTAAAAAGAACATATTTTAAGAATATCCACCCAAGGGATTGACTGCTATGACGAAAGAGTTGTAATTTTAATATCAATGGTATATTCTTCACTTGATTATGTTTTTATAATGCACAATAACTTGTATTTTTAATGTGTCCTGATTGGAATACAAATTCTTGCGGTTCCATTTTAAATACGAATTGCCCAAACATTCTGCCCCGATTTGTTCCATGTGGATAACGATTGCAATTCATTGATTAAACGTAACATCTTCTTAGTGTTGTAATTTCCACGAAACGTGTATCATTTTTTTTGTGCTATTTGAGGTTATTTTCCTTCACTGGTTCTTGTACACCGACTTTCATCAACAACTGCTGTATATTAACAAATGCGCCTTTAACCAGGTTTGGTTTTCCAACAGACGAGCAAAATGGAGACGTCATCAGCGCATGAACATGTTAAAGCAGACGTCACCAGGTCAACAGCAGCATCCACACCACCACCACCAAGGAAGTCGATCGCCGTCGATTTTCGGTCCGGGGAGCCGTTTGACACCCTCACCCCACTACACGGTCGCTTCCACCCCTGGCTCACCGCATACTATACCACAGCGCACTTCCGCCCCAGTCACTTCCTCTCTGCTGCTCCAAATGGGCGGTGAAAACAGTGCGTTCAAGTCCCTGACACCCAACCAGGGTACGCAGCCGCCCAATTCTCAATCATACTTCGCCTCCGCCACTGGTGGTAGTGGTGGCGGAAGGTACACTGCAACTCTGACCGACTCCGAGGACGAGGAAATCAACGTTAATGACGAATCGGACGTGGAAGAACCGCTCAAGTCGGGATCGACGAGTTCTGTGGAAGTAGTCGATCCACCGGTCAAGTCATCTTCGACTACGGCCACGGAAGCGGTCAAGTTCCAGCCGCTGCAGCTCACCATCCATGACCGCGATGAGTAGCCGATTACGGGGCGAACGAAATGCACTAGCGAATCAAGGTACGAAGTTTAATACAAACCGAATGCACTAAACGAGTTTCAAATTACAATTTTATGAAGCTTTCCTATTAGAATTTCTCGTTGAAAAAACCTAATAAAATCAAGGACTGAAACATCAAACGTTTACTTGAAAATATTAAATAGTTTCAGTGTGATAAATACCTCAATAACTAAAGTATTAATAACTTTCATTTCAGAAAAAATATTGGTTTATATTAAATTAAATAAGCAAAAGCTTTATAAAAGTTAGCATCGGGAAAACTAACATACACACACTTCTGTTTTCAAAATAAAAATCGTATCTCAATTAATTAATTATAAAAGGACAAAACCGGATTATTGAAATTCAACAAAAAAGTACTATAAAACATAGACAAGGTCGTGTTAGAATCTCATAACTTTTAATTGTGAAAACCACTTAATTTGCTAATATGTTTTACCAGCAAAATTTGAAATACATACTTCCAGTAAAAACATTGCGAAATGTATTAATGTTATATAGACTACTTTCGGAGAAATGAAGCATCAATCTTTTAAGCAGATATGTTCCTGTGAAATGATTCCAGAAATATGAGTGCAATACCAAAGATTTGTATTTAGAAATTAAATCGATTGTATAAAGATATTAAAATGAATTTAAAATAATTTAATTCGCGGTATTAGAGAAATCAAACGAGAAAACTTTCTTGTGAAAACGGAATTGAGTGTATCAATTTAAATTCGTATTTTGTTTAAATTATAAAAACAGTATTCTGTTTTTATACTAGAAACAATAAAAAATATGTTTTTTACAATTTCATGATTATGTTATACTCGTTTATTTGACGTCTTTTTCTGGACATGTAATGCATTTGTTTATTTTGTGACGCTGGTGCAATTCGTCCGTAACAGTGCAGAGACCATATCAGAGATTGGTCTTCTGGTGCATCGTCAACCAAAGGAATTAATTACGTTATTTATTGAGTTCGCGGCTGTGAAATAAAATCTCGGTGTAGTCAAAGACAATTTTACTCCGTTTATTTATTGCTTCTATATATTTACGCATTAACTAATATAGATACGTTTAATTGACATTTATCGCTGCGGTTCACTGACCGACGGTCTAAAGGAGCGAGAAAGACGAACAACCGAATGTTTATACGCAGAGGACGAATATCCGGAAATTAACTAAACGATTACTGACGGCTCCTGAAAATACTGCCGATAGACTTCTAACAGACTGTGTCAAGGAAACTTTATCACGACATTAGTTAATTATATCCTTTTTTACAACAGTTCTTTTCCGACCGGTGATAAAATCTTTGCATAATTATTAACAGTTGCTACCAGTAACATTTGCATTTTCGTTAAACAACACGTATAAATAGCCCTGCAAATTTTACAAAAAAAAAATAATAGCCCCAAACAGTGACCCAATTGAAGATTTCAAATTTTTGATTGAAATTGAACAAGTATTTCAGATATATGAATGGCAAAAGTGACCAAAAGTGATTCAAATAATTAGATTTTTGGAAATGATAATCCAAAGTTGAAATTTTTGATTGATTTACAGTCTAAATCATCCTTAAAAATAATTGAAATTGAACAAGGATTTCAGATATATGAAGGGCAAAAGTGACCAAAAGTGATTCAAATAACTAGATATTTGGAAACGATAATCCAAAGTTAGGGGTAAAATTTTGCTGAGCGCTTAGAAGTTACCGAATCAATTTTGATCCTGTTTTCATTACTCTATAGAAAATATTTCAAAGCAGGTTAAATCAAACAATAATATAAATCAACATGGTTCAGAAAACTAAGACCAAAGACGTCATCTCCGATGTAGATTTGGGAAATCCCAAACTCAAAATTCAAAAAATGCAATTTTTCCTTTTCGCTTTTTTTTATCGCTGAACAAGAATTTGATACCAAAATTGCCCTTGTACATAAAAAAAAATAAAAATTTGCATCATTTGGATTTTAGGTTATTAAGTTTTAAAAACTGAACATATTGTTAACCTACGTAATTAGAATAAAATAGTAAGGTGGAAAATTGTAAAAAAAAACACACAATATTTATTCAAATTGAGTCCTTAACGACAGTCGTTTCGGTTGTTACACCATTCTCAAAAGAGTACCAATGTATACTAACTATTAATTATTACATCTAGGTTTTAAATACTAAGAGTTTATGCTAGCTCTGAAAAGGGGGGATAAATGGAACTCTGTTTGGGCATTTGTTACTAATTTGTTATTAAACAGTGCTTTATTAATTTCGACCATTTCTAGTAAATTCCATTTATCCTCACTTCTAGGAGCTAGCATAAATCCTAGTATTTAAACCTAGATGGTAGTAATTGATAGTTAGTATAAATCGGTACTCTATTGAGAATGGTGTAACAACCGAAAAGACTGTCGTCAAGGACTCAATTTGAATAAATATTGTGAAACTACCGAGTGTTTTCTTTACGTTACTATTTTATTTTGAAAATGTTTCACCAAGTGGCCAACAAGCGCAGTATCTCGATTATTCTATGTAATTAGATTATATAGAATGTATGTATACAACAATAAGTCCTTCGGTAGACTTCTCACGCTTTGATCTTCATAAAACATCTTTGGAATTTAACACGATTTTTTATTATTAATGGTAGTGTATAAGGTACTATAAGGCCACAAATCAATCAATAATTTACAGACCATCGAACATGCTAGAATATGGGCCCTCTTTTAATAAGAGCTTCTGGCAAAAAATTGTGACTAAACAAAACTCAGCAAAGAATGTTCTCGAAATACCTAGTTTTAAAAGTAAAATTTCCAATAAAGTACATAATTGTTTTTTGAAATTTGGAATATCCATATTACTGTGGTTTTCTGTTTTATTTGCCTGAAAATCATTATAGCGTCTTCAATTAATGATGTATGGTTCAAAAGATGATTAGTTATTACTCAAAAGGTTTCTGTATTGTCTATAGTTACGATAAATCTAGTTTGATGTTATTATCATGTAGGTACTTTGATTCAGCTGTTGGAATTTTCACATTAACGCTCAGTCAAAATAAATCCTTGTTTGAATCATGGCAGTGTTTTCGAAGAGCTGGTAAACGTCTCGATCTGTGGATGTATTCATTTGTTGTCACCTCCTCCTTTCGGTCATTAGATCCATTAATAAATCGTCCGTGTTAGTAGTAAACGCGCGCGCACATTGACAATGTCGTGTCGTACTTTACTTTTGTATCAGGACAACTGGCGATGTAACGTTCATCGTAAACAAGCCACACGACGTACAGCGAAGTACAGTACCGCTAAAAAGGTGGCAGCTGGGTCGAGTTGCTATCTTGCGAAGCGGACTAATGGCGAGACCGGCGGACACTCGACTGCAACCGCTGCGGTTATGCGTGGGCTTGTGACAACTGTGTACGTATATATGCACGTATGTATTGTAGATATACCTATGTGTCGCAAAAACGGTCTAGGACTCGTATTTTACCGTGTGAGAGCACAAATTGTCGCTTGTGTATCTTTCGATGAACAGCGGAAGAAGCTGTGTAGCACTTAATAAATGCAGTTATTGTTTATCCAAATAAAGTTGTAAGTAGAACTAGAACTTGTTTTATTTACCTATTATTACTTCCTGTTCCCTTAAGAAGGATAAATGATATGAGGACATAAATAAAGTAATTGAGGGACGTCATGTTTCTAAAATTTCAAAGTGGATGGGCAAAATTTAAAAAAAATGTACATAGATTCTTTAAAATTTAGTTATAAAAGTTTTGTAAATAATAATTTTATATATATATATATATATATGTTATATATTGTTTGGGATTTTATTTAAGATTTTTCATATTATATTACTTCCCATTTCTATCATGGGTGCGTTTTCCCCTCTGAAAAGTTTCAGTGTTCGTGAGGTAAGTAACAGTTTTTTCCAGTTTATACTCCAGAAAGCATAGACGTGAAATTTTTTGGAAATGTCACAGCAGATCTGTAGATAAATGAAGTAAATATATACCTTTTTTATTTCACGCACCTACAACAGTTTAACATGAGAAGTTAATTAAGTCTATGTAGGTGATATAACTCCGACTTAGTTCCATTGCTGCCCGCGCCTTGAAAAAGTTGCATTGCTGCCCGCGTCCGTATTTGTTTGTCCTGTCCACTTGTACATTTTTCATTGCTCTTCTTTTCGGAGACATATTTAGCTCTGTCCTAGCAAAAAAAAACTTTTTTGTGTTTCATTCCTACCAGCTACTCGTGCAGCCTCCTTTCAGGAATCGTGGGAATGGGTGGGTGGTGTGGTTACAGAGAGAAAGATGAGACGGACGAAATGAAGAGAGAATAGAAGTGAAAGATTATCTGTGGAATATTGCTGCTCCAGCATTTGCCTAAATGATCCAAGGAAACTACAGAAAACTTGGAGCAGAGCAGCCCGACCCGGGTTCGAACCGGTGACCTCCCGAATGCTAAGCAATGATCTAGAGCACTAGACCACACCGCTCGGTTCTCTGTCCTAAGATGAAGGATATCGTAATAGGCAGAATCATCTTTTAAACGTTTTAGAAGTTCCATGATGTTTGGATGCGTTTGTCCAATATTTCTGGGAAGTCGACTATGCCACGATTCACATATATTTGTGGTGAGATACCGCTCTCCGTAACAATTCCACATCTCCATTTGGGTCATTTTCCATCCATTGATCAATAAAATAGTCATTGTAACTGCATATTGCGGATGTATTTGGCGATTCTTCCATGGTATAAAGCCATCCTCCTTTTATAAAGGCATTGGTAAATGTGCTAATGCTGCAGTCATTTTTACATGGTTTCCTAATTCTTGGCCTATCCGGTATGTAGATGATAATCCCAATTCTTGGATTTTTCGCCATAAGCACTGTTTGAAATGAAAGTTACAGCATTTTAATGATGTATTAGGCAATACTTCTCTGCAGTCCGAAATTGTGGATAGTTCAAAATAAATTTTCAAATATTTTGGATTAAACGTTGGAACTCTACTTTTTATCAATTCAAACAGTCTCTTGTTAGTATCTTTTTTTTCTATTTGGTAATAATGCCGGACGAACATTCGTGTAATTTTTTGTGCTTTTCAGATCGACGTGAAGAGTGTAAAGTTGATCGTAAAGATTAGAACAACATTTAAATGTTCCGTAACCTTCTAACACAATTTGTTGTTTACCCCAAGCACTTTCAACCAACTCAATCGAATCCAAATTGATTAAGGCTTTCGCGGCCAGTTGATGAAATGATGTTGTCATTCTGGTTGTACAACCAACAGCGAAAATGGATAGACCTCTGAAGAAGCTCGCCACTCGTGCTAGCGAAACGTTAGGAAGCAATTCCAACCGACGACGGCCTGTACACCCGAAGAATGACAACATCATTTCAATCGAATCCGTAATTTGTGACGTTAAAATTGTCGTTTTGTCAGAGACTAAATAATAAATTCTGGAAGCATCATATTTATATATTAGGTAAACTAATAACAACAGAGGAATCGTGAAACTAGAACGGTTTCCTGTTCGAATATAATTAATTGACCCCTACTGGTGTGTATTACTTGGTACATTTATTAAATTGTCTATACCTTCAAACAAATATGTAGTGATTGTTATAAATAAATTGTTGAATTATCACAAAGTAACGGCCGAATCAATCCAATTTTTATTGTATTTGCTGTGTTTATAAAAGAAAATGAGTAGAAGAAAAATACTGAGTTTCGTATATTTATTTAAAAAAAACTCGACAACTTTGTTTCCACCTTTTCAGATCATTCTCAAGAGAGAAATTCTACTGCTAAAATTAAAACTGTTTACAATGATGTTTATAGTGTTATTGGTATTATAAACTTAGGTATTACTAAGGGGTGGTTAGATACTGGCAAAATCCGACAATAGTAACGGTAAATTTGCTGTGACCATTTCTACTATATTGTTAGCTATGTTATCATTATTTTTAATTGCTTTCTTAATCTCTAAGGCTTCTAACAAATTTAATTTAGAACTTTTTTGTAGATTATGTAATAATTTTATTGAGCTAATGTCTGATACATAATTAAATTGTAAGCAGCGTTCATATGAGCTATGTTTTATTTATTTTTTGTTCCTTATTGAAAGTACGTGTTCATTTATTCTACCTGATTGATCTAAGTAAAAAACAGGACAATCTTTACACGAAATTCTGTAAAATATTTACTTCAACGAAACCCAGTATTTTTCTTCTACTCATCTTATTTTATAATTTATAAAATGTTGTACAACGAATGCGATATACATTCAATCAATTTTACTTTATATATCGGTATTTACTTTTACTACCCTTTCCATTAATTCCAATATAAATTTAATCCTTTGTTGTTGCCATATCCCATTCGTAAAACAATTAGTGTTCTAGTTAAAGATTTATTTCGGTTAACATCTCATCCGATCCCGGTTAAGCAGTTTAAGAGCTCATCTGATAGAATGTCGATAATGAACCGATTGCCGTTGGACTAGAGTGGGTGACAAACTGGTGCGAGTCGTTTATTCTTATTTTCTCGTTTTAGTTTCCTCTGACTCTTGTTCAGTTCTCGTCTAAATAAAATTAAGACATTTAGACTCCAGATACAGTTGAGCGCGAGGAGAGAACCACCGATGACAGCGATAACGGTGACCGGTTATGTTAATACCAGGTAAACGGGAGAATACAATCCGAACGTATCCCATATTTGGGCAAAAGACTCAATAAGAGAAACAGTGGAAATCAGGAAATAAACGTTCATGGGAATAATGATAAATAGCCCTAAGTAATTAGTATCTATTGATGATACAATCGGAGTATTTTGAAGCATTATTAAATAATTATTAATAGAAATTAAAAATATAGATTGTTAGATCATATAAACGCGTCAGACAGGACAAAATATAGATGTTAGAATGAAATAACACTTAAAAGACGTTTAGACTAATGGCATAAGTAAATAATATACAGTGAAGAATAATAATATTGATACAGAGAACTTCAAAATCTTGCACCCAGAAAATAAAGAATGTGTTTGTTAGTTGATGAAATAAAATCAGTGCAATAAACGGACTTTCTGTTTTAAAGTTTATTACACCCAAACTATTTACAACTATATACACACTAATTTTATTGTACGCCGTGATTGCTACTTATTTTTACGAAAATACTAAATGACTATAGATTATGATTTATTATATGATGCGATATGTGATTAAAAACTATATGTTTAGAGAGATCTTGATGTGATTGGTTCTATATGTTAATGTACTAAAATGATCTGTCCTAAAAATGTTGGATGTTTGAATGGTTTGAATCTAATATGATTGAATACTGAATTTATTCTGCAAATTGAATGTAAAAATACTTATTTTAAACATGAATTTAAGAACCGCCCCCCAAAGGAGGGGGTGGTTCCGATGCACCGACACTTGAAACAAAAAAAAAGGAAGGGAAACGTAGACATAGAAAAATGCAAGCTGTGTCGGTGCATCATCTGTGTCTTGGAAATGGACCGATGGGTCAAAAAACTGCCCCCAATAAATCTATCGACTAACTGAACTCTAAAAGAACATTTGGAAACAAAGAAAATATATTACAATAGGGCTAAACGGCAATACCAAGAAGGGAAAAAATATGACACAAACAAAAACCATAAATTGCAAAAGAAAGAAACAGACAGCAAATGCACATGACAATACAAAAATTACAAAAATCCCAGAAGTAAAAAATGCATGACCAATAAGGCTAATGTATTACAAACACAAAAAAAAAATAAAAAGATGAATATATGCGAACAGAATGAAAACCTAATTTATTAGAAAAAGTAAAAATTGAGAAACATTTGTTAAATAATTCTTCTATCACCAATGTCTTTTATTAGTCACATTTACCTATGGTTGTATCGAAATGGGTTCGTTAGTTGATAAGTTATGATGGTATATAAGCGACAAAGCAGAATATCGGCCTATATTAGGTATCTGTTATTCAAAGTAATACGGATGCCTGGAATAGACAACCTAATTTTTATGGACGAATGTAAATTTCAGCGAGTCATCCAAAGGTTATAAGTAGTAACCCATATAAATTGCAGCGGCTCTACATCAGATAGAAACCCTTACCCTTATTACCATGTAAACTGCAGCAGGTTTATTTCATGGCAAAAATCGACTTCAATTGTGCATTTTACGATCCACTGCACATTATGTCTAAAGGCCTAAAGGAACCGAAATATACCTGAAAGGCATTTGATAAAATTTAGTTACTTATAAATATTGCTATATTCAAAATGCAAATTCTCTGGAATATGCTAACTTTTCAGTTGCAGAGCAGGACGTTAAAATTGTTTCATACTATACATTATTAGACTCTCTCTGCGAGTCTTTGACTGATTGGTGAGTATATCGAGAGTCAGATGAGTACATCAATTTTTCTCGAACGACTACCTTTGTATGGTCTATCAGTTCGATCGCATCGTTTCACTTACATCGTTAAAGCTCACACAGAATCACAGAAGACATGTCGATGTCGACGAATTCATCATTGTCGCGGCTTGTAATGTATGTCTAGCGATGTCGAAATGTCACTAATTTGGAATTATTAATGGACAGAGGAAGACAAATGAATCCTCTACCCAGATCTGAGAACCGTTTGCACTTGATTAACCATTTATTAAAGTATACCTTCGTCAAAATAAAAATGCCAGTACCATAAAGAAATATAGTGTAATTAATTACTTATTACTTAAAATAGATATAATTACATATTCAATTTCGATTTCTTCCCCTTCTTTAATCACATTACATTAATTAATCAAAGCCAAATTAAGGGTAAAAATAATTATTCTACTACAGCAAACATCGCCAACTAATCTCCTTTGGTATAAAATTGAAAGTGCCCAGTAGGTGGGGGTATAGTCACGGAATTATAATATTATAGAAAATATTATTCGTTGTTGTTGTAAGGAAACAGTAGTTTGCATATTTCAACATGATTGTCACACAATAATAACGGAATTATTTGATACTAAAAATAAACTTATTAGGTTTGGTGTCTAACCCACCATTGAAGTCTTCAATTTGTTTTGTTGTATTTTTGATGTTTTCTTCCATAAATATTGAAATAAAATTCAAAATAGTTTATTTTCAATAGAAAGACTCCCTACAAGAACTTTTTTACACCATAATTTGTTTTATAGTGCGGATTTCAAATGAAATTGTGAACCAATCAAGATAAGCAAAGGTAAGTATATGTTTTATATTGTGTGCACGTTTTTTTTCATAATATACCTACAGTGCTTTGACATTAACTAAAAAGTAATAAATTGTTTAATTTGTTTTCGCCTTTAAATTTATGGAGTGTAGAAATTCACGTTGTTCAAGTAAAGACGTTCTACGTGTTATAGACGAACTTAAGCTTTTATTGAGTTGTTAAAATGTATCATTAAAAATTGTAATTACTGTCTAGGTAACCTCTATATATAGTACCTATATTGCATATTTTATGATGCCTAGTAGATAATTTTGAAATAATCCTATTTGTTGTTTACCTTTTAAGAATAATTATATAATCTATACACAGTATCTATATCAAATTCCTACCATTTCTGACTCCATTAAATTATCCAAAAAATAATCTTCAATAAGTTTATTAACATGTATTTTTAGTAACTGTTATTATCGTTATAAATCTTAATTAAAATTTATTAGTAAATATTCTCAACATTTCGTTAGCTAGGTTATGAGTCGAATTAACTTTCTTTTATTATGCACTAGCTACATTTTAATTTTCTAGCGGAAACTAGTGATTACTTAATTAGACAAGATAGCGCACAGAACGCAGTTTAATATTTGAAATATTTTGGTCCTTCAAGCCGGATGGTAGCCGTTACAACTGTTATTAAAACAGTGTAGTTTATCTTATAATCAAGTATAAGAGAGAAAACTTTTAACAATAAATGAATATATCACTTTAAGCAACGCCAACGCGCTATTTCTTATTGTGCTACCTAGACACAGACATTCTTCGCTACCACATTAACACCGTCACATAAAATTAATAAGCACAACAATCTGGCGTGCTTTATAATTCATATAGATAAAACCATTCTCTAATTAGTGGGGATTATCATTAATTATATTATTGGTACCAACTGGAGCTCGTAAGTTTTTCTCGCTTAGCCGCTTCTTGAAAAGATTAAAGTTCGGCTTATCCGCGACAAGGATTTCGATTTTAAAAACAAAATATAAATATGGTAGCGGCATGCCGATATCGTAACTGTCACATCTATTATTTTGTCCCGATAACTTTAGTACCAACTCTAATTGCTTACGTAGGCCGAAACAATACATTCTGTTCAGCTTTATTAAGTGTGTTGAATTTATTTATGGCGCAGGTGTTAAATCTATGACAAAAGGATAATACACTGGGATTGTGCATTAATTAAACAATAATAATGTCATAAGGAAGTCGCTAGAGTTTGTTTACATTTGCAAAAACGTATTGCGATAAAGGAATTAAAATTACTTAATTCAATAATTGTGTACCAATTTCAGGTCATAAACGTGTTTGTAGAGGACTAGATGTTTCTATAATTACATCAGTGGAGTGTTCGCGTTCTAATAATTTATGTTAAAATGAAACAAAGAATTCAACTAAAAGAGACTCATACCTAATTATTACAACTTATTTTTAAAAAAACGAAAATATGTTTTGCCAACAATTTAAGTAAGCAGAACTCATGTCCGCTTTTTTAAAAGTTAGTTGTAATCTTCAGAGTGAGTCTCTTTTTTTAATAAGAACACTACAAATTCATGGTCGGTAATTTATCGAAACTATCAGTTATAGCAGTTAATCGCCATTTATTACGCTAATTGTAGTACTTCATATGTTAGACAGAGGCCACACTAAGGTATCTACATGTCCAACGGAATCGACGACACAGCTTATATAGTGATAACGATTTCGATTCTATTAGATATAGTCACCACGATCAAAAGAATTCTTTAATAGTAGATATACTGTCATAATTATAGCATCTTCATTATTCTTCCTAAACGTAGAACTATCAAACTTTTAACAAATAAAAGCATTTAAATAAATTTAATAAAAGAAAAATTTACCGTGTTGCGCAGTTTATTACAAGCCATTTATTTATTCTATCTAACAAGAAGTAACCATAGAATATTAAAGGAGACTGTAGTAAATTAAATAGAATAAAATCAAAGAAACTCACCCCGTATATCACAATAACAATGATAAATATATAAGTACAGGGGTAAGTCACTTTATTATATTCTAGTAAGCAACTATATTGTCTAGATCGATAGATTTTAAGATATGGGAGATGAAGGAAGCAAGTAATTGAGAAAATCCATTTGTTAATTCAAATAACTTGTAGTAAAGACTTCCAAACGAGCCTTTATCCTTATCATTACACTCATCAAATCCTTCTGCATTAGAAGATCTGATGCCAAATTCATAGTTTTAAAATCTAAACAATTATGAATATGTGTTAGCAATTAATTTAATGAGTGTAAGACAATACAAATTTATTAAACCTCAAAGCTGGAATTTAAAACCAATTATTAAATACGTATTTAACTCGCTAACATATCAAGGTAATATTTTCCTCACTCTAGACAAACATATTGCAAATTTTACAGAATCCTTCGTATCATTCAAAACGGATAATTCTTTAAGAAAATTTATTGAAAACAACAAAGACCCCACCAAAAAAGAAAATAAATCTGGAATTTATAAGTTACATTGCGATAGTTGCAAGAAATCTTACATTGGACAGATTGGAAGAGCTTTTAAAGATCGTATAAAACAAAAATAATCAGTCTACTTATGCTAATCACTTAATTTCTAACTCACACAACTTTAATGATAACTTTAAGATACTACATACTGAAGCTGAAGGTATTAAATTGAGCTTACTAGAAACTATGGAAATAAATAAATGAAATAAATTAGGATTAATTTTAAAAGACCAAACAGATTTTAACAATTCTCCTCTACTAAATATTTAAACTTTTCACCCCCACCCTTATAATTTAGTATTTAAGTCGACTTGTAATAAGTTTAAGTTTAGGTTACTTCACCACCTGAAGAAGACATTGTATGTCGAAATAATATTATTGTGGTATCAATAAAAACTTTCTTTAACTCATCTGTGTTTTTTTTTATTTAACAAATCATATCGATGCGCTTTATGTTTCAACAAATACTGTCGCTCAGCCGCTATGTATGTGATCCATGCCGACACATAGTTTCCAACACTTTAAATGCCCACATACATATTTAGTTTTCATTATTTGTTACCCTGGACCTATAGGATAGGATAGGATATCTTTGTATTATATTCGTCGGTTTTTATTTTTAAAGAATAAATTTTCCTGTATTAATTAAATGAGGTTGAAAACAAACAAATTTCGAACACTTTTAGTGTTCACTGTCAATTTACGGATATCTAACTGGCACGCCGGCCGCGATCTCGTGTTCTTATCTCGATGACATTTTCATCTTTTCGGTTGTCTCGGGCTCCAAAATAATTAACCGAAATTAAACTCTACACATTATGGCCATATCGCCGAATAAAACCTTCAATTAGGAGCCCGAATAACGTATCAACGACTTAATCAATAACAGAGGTGCCAGGTTTTCTATAAATGTTCGATTCTCATTTATTCTTGCGTTAGCAGACCAGATCCGTAGTGTCATTAAGACGGCCCACGTGTTTACAAGAAAAAGTGGCCGGTCCAACGTCGAAATACGGTGTAAGTAATTAAAGAAAAGGCTACAATAAAAGGCATCCAATTCCGCGATAAAAGCGACTGATTTAGGACGACCGTATTCCATAATGATTAGGCAACAAGACAACTGGACCGTCAGAATTCATGTTACCAAGAAAAAAAGAACATAGTAAAACGCTTATCTTAGATCAAACTTTTTCTGTAATGCAGGTATTTTGCGAGATCTGAGACACTACAGTGACGGCCTGTCTGTAAGAGCTGATATAATGTGAAAATAATTTTGCAATAAATTTTCTATTGGCCTTACAGGTAGAAATTTTAAGACCAGAATTTCAGAACATAATAAGTCATTTATTGATAAAAAAACTAAATTCTAATTATGCCAGTCATTTAATTGAAACTAACCATATTTCCAATTTTAATTATGAAATTTTACACATTTCGGAAAAAGGCCCAAAATTAAATTTATTGGAGTCATTAGAAATTAATAAACATAAGTCTTCCTTATTATTATTAAATGAACAATTAGAAGTTAAGATGATGAGTAACTTTCACCAAGTAAAAGCCGATTCAATTTCATCATTAGTAGTATAATAAAACGCACTGTTTTTGAGTTTCAAAATATATATTTATAGTTCTACAACTATAGTTTCACTACGCTGTGGCTTCATCAGGTGGACGAAGAAATGATACACTTAAATTACAATATCGTCTTAAATACTATGCGTTAGAAAGAGAAGTAGTGTGGAAATTTAGGTTTAGTAAAGGTGAATAGTTTATTTTTAATTTATTATGTTTATTTATTTCTAATTATTCTAGCAAATTTAGTTTTTTGTTTTTGTTGATAACATGCAATATGTCGTACTATGGATTAATTTTATGTTTGTAATCTATCAGATGTTCTGCATAACTGGTGTCTGTTTTTTCGGATTCGTAACTGTTTATATATATGTTCCTTTATTCGTTGTTTGAATGTTTTTCCAGTCTGCCCAATATATACTTTATTGCAATTTCCACATTTTAACTTATAGACCCCTGATTTTGATCCTTTATACAATTTATCTTTGTTAGTTTTTATGAAACTTCCTAGGGAGTTGTTAGTTTTGAAGGATATTTGACTTTTATTAATTTTGTTAAGTTCTTTACCTAGCTTTATGGAAATATCTCCCTTGTAAGTTAAACTCTTATTTACATTATTTGTAGGATAAATGGAATTGAACAACTTTATTTGAATTTTATTTTTTAATAAGTTTTGAATTAAGTTTTCAGGATATCCGTTATTTTCGGCTACACTATAGATTTTATTAAGTTCAATAATAAAGTTTATTTTTAAAAGGGGGATGTTTAAAAACCGACACAATGGCTTCATCAGTTGATGAATTTGTGTGTTAAAACAATATTGTTGTGAATACAATATAATCATTCTTGAAACTTTTTGTGTTTTATTTCGTAAAAATATTATGTATCAGCGACTACTACTCTGAAAAGTTCATTATATTAATTTGATCTACAATTCCAATGTTCTTTATAAAAATGTTCAGTTGCGCCACTGGAAATATAAATAATACTATTTTGTGTTGTTAACTTTTCTATACCGTTTCATCATCATTGTCAACAAGTTAATTAGAATTGTACGTATGTTTTTGGTGACTGGAGATAGCAAAAACATCAGATAGCTACTTACGTCTATATATACTAAATAACCACTCATTAATTAACAACAGGTACCATAAGGGGCTTGTTGAAGCAATACATACCTACCTATTTACGTATATAATTAGCAAAAAAATTACTACTATGGTAATCCGACAGTAACAAATTGGATGACAACAAAATCTTTTAATTAGCGAATAATTTGATATAAACACTGGTTATAAACTTAACTGTACCAATACAATCCAGCAAATAGTTTAGGTACAGGTTTGTTGTAAAGAAAAAGCGTGTAAGGTTTCATCTTTTCCAGGTGTACTGCTGTACCACATTAATGAATTAACTCTCCAAGTCGTTGTAAACCTTTAATTCATAAAAAGAAACGGCTATTTACAAATAATATATAAAATTTTAACTATCGTAGAAATTAACAAAACTGACAAACTAATACTAACAAACGAAATATAAATAGGTGACAACCAACGACTTGTTACAGTTTCTTAGACCTTTAAGATAATAACAATAAAATGTAAAGAAAAAACTTTTTTGTGTTTCATTCCTACCAGCTACTCGTGCTGGTGGGCGGGCAGTCCCTCCGACCTACACTGTAGTACAAAGCCAGAGAGCGTAAGGCCCTCTTCAGCCTCTTGCATGAACCGCGGGAATTGGTGGATGGTGTGGTTAGGGAGAGAAAGATGAGACGGACGACATGAAGACAGAAGAGAAGTGAAAGGTTATCTGTGGAAAATTATTGCCCCAGCATTTGCCTAAATGATCCAAGGAAACAACAGAAAACTTGGACCAGAGCAGCCGGACCGAGTTCGAACCGCTGACCTCCTGAAGGCTAAGCAATGATCTAATGATCTACAGCACTAGACCACGCAGCTCGGTTAATAAAATGTGCCGGAAAGCTGCTTAAATACATATGACAAGTATGCCGGTCATCATACCAATATCTGTGAAGAAACTTCTTCCTGGAAGACCAGATGAGGGTCGAATGGCAGGGTTGTAAACTGACCCAAGCGGTCGGAACGTGCACATGAGTGACTATGTATATCGTAAATTTAAAAAGTACCGAACTATAAAACTTTATTTACAATTTGCCCTAAATAAGTCTTTGATAGAACCGAACAGTTGTCGTTCTCGGATTTGTCCTAGTTTCGAAGGCATCTGGGGAGCGTCCAGGCAGAATTTTCTATTCGATCTGGATTTGAAACTTTAATATAAAAAACAATACTGTAACTCTTTCACCACCTAAAAGGGGTTGTATTTACATGGCCTCTAAAGTGTAAGGGCAAAGGCATAAATATTTGTCCAAGTAGGTTGAACTTTAAGCACATTTTTACTATGGTTATTACATAATTAAATCGGAAACTGCAGCTTTAAAATCATGATAGTTTTACGGATTGTATTTCTCAGTAGTGTTGCCGTGTCCTCCGATAAGCTGCAAACGTTTCGCCGCTCTTTGCAAATGTCAGCTTCAATGCCTTGAATTCAGACGCTAACCATTATACGAAACGCACTGAAGATGGCATATGTTAAGTATGGAGAAACGTTTGCAACTAAGTAAGGAACACAGAACAACTTGATTTATATTTAAATTAATAAGAACAAAAATAAGTTCTTGGTCAAATAATTTATCGAAGCTACCAGACATGGATCGCGATTTCTATCTTATTAGATCTCATCAGCACGCCATAGGCAGATTCGATAAATTACTGACCAAATCGCTGGAGGTCGGTATAAAGCAGATTTAAATAAAACGTTGAAATGGCACTACGTCGCCATCTACCTGCTTTTGCTGCTATTGCTACCAAGAACTTATTTTTGTTCTTATTAATCTGGTTTACGTGTCCTATCACGTATAAAAGCTGGGCCGCCGATTCAGTTAGACAAGATGATACCCTAATAAGACCTTGTTTAACGTTATGAAAAGCGGCAATAGCAGCAAAAGCAGGTAGATGGCGACGTACTGCCATTTCAATGTTATATATAAATGGTTATTGATTTGGTACTGCAAGGCTGATTTTACTCAAGTTCAAAAAATGCATCAACACAGTTCAATTATTTTAAAAGATTTAGATTCGTAGGGTCATGTAGAAAATGAAACTTTAATAAGTAATTATCAACAGTATAAAATTTATCACAAAAGGTTTAAAAAGAAGTTGTAAAATATTGCATTCTCCGCCATGGGCAGGTAGTTGCTGAACGGATCTTAAAAATGTTCCTTAATAAATTTCTTAATTTAATTGGTTATCCAAAATTGTTTTCATTATGCGTGAGGCCGTTCCTGGGCACCCTCCAGGCATCAGTGTCGCAATTTACCATGTAAACATCTTAATTTAGTTCAGTATTTAACATAAATATTGCCTCAGCTACCGGATCAGGCTTTAATTCCGTATTTTCTCAACAAGCATCTCTTAATATTGTCGAAACAAAATTTCAGATTTCCCTTTCACAGAGAAACTTTCGGATTAATTGACATTGCAAAGCAGGTGTACTCGGACTTCCCTCAAACCATTGTAATTGTAAACGTTTACATGTTAATTGCCGGTAATTTACGTTCTGTTCGTGCATTACAAAAGAATCTTTATTGCCTCGAATATTTCGGGCGACAGTTGGTCGAAACATATGTATTTACTTTTCAACCATTAATTACTTACAACGCATGCAAACTGCACGAACTCAATTAAATATATAAAACAGCTTATGAATTTTTTAAATATTTCAGAATTTTTGATTTACGAATTTCTTACGGCAACGTGATATAACAATATAAACTAGTACAACCCTTCCAAATCTGGACGATACTAATGTCGATGGTGCACAGCATTTTATCAATTTAACCATAACCTGACCCAAGTTCATTGTGCATAACACTTCAAACATTCCAAACAGGGAAACCATTCCCTACCATATTATTTAATCAATAACTTAAAAGAAAGACTAATATACATAACACACAAACAGAATATACCCGGCAGTCGAATAATTGACTACTAATTGAATTGATGAAGCCTTCAAAAATTGTAACTTCATAATCACATTTAATAAAACACAGATGAGTTACAGAAAGTTTTTATTGATACCGCAATAATATTACTACAGAGGAAGAAGTCAATAATTCCATAAATTTCCTTGATTTAACCATTAAAAAAGTAAATGATAAACATAAATTCAATACAACAACACATACTGACACGATAAACCATGCGAAATCGTTTCACTGTTTACAGCATAAACTGGCTTTCTTTCATTCTAGTCTCCATGGACTGTTAGATATACCTATGTCACAAGAAGACCACGACACTGAATTAAATAGAATACATATTATTTCAATCAACAACGACTACATAACATCAACGGTCACAAACTTACTGAATAAAAAATTAAAAACCCTTAACTTAGTTTACCCCCGACAGTAAAAAATAAATCACTTTTTAACTCGCCAACATATCAAGGTAATATTTCTCTCACTCTAGGCAAACATATTGCAAATTTTATAGAATCCTTCGTATAACTCCTTTATGTCATTCAAAACGGATAATTCTTTAGGCAAATTTATTAAAAATAACAAATACCCCACCAAAAAAGAAAATAAATCTGGAATTTATAAGTTAGATTGCGGTAGTTGCAACAAATTTTACATTGGACAGACAGGAAGAGCTTTTAAATATCGTGTAAAAGAACACAAGTAATGTTAATCACTAATTAATTTAATAATAACTTTAAGATACTACATACTGAAGCTAAAGGTATTAAATTGAACTTACTAGAAACTATGGAAATAAATAAATTAAATAAATTAGGATTAATTTTAAATGACCAAACAGATTTTAACAATTCTCCTCTACTAAACATTTAAACTTTTCACTTTCACCTTTATAATTTAGTATTTAAGTCGACTTGTAATTAGTATAAATTTAGATTACTTCATCACCTGAAGAAGACATTGTATGTCGAAATAATAGTATTGTGGTATCAATAAAAACTTTCTGTAACTCATCTGCGTTTTATTAAATTGACTACTACTTGTAAATTTGAAATATGTATTGTAGGTTATTTGCAAGGTAGTTTATTGTAACACCACTGTAACGGCCTTTCTGACAGCGCCTACCTGATGAGACCCAATTGGTCGAAACCGGTTGTGGGACTTAGCTTTCGGTTCGTAGTGCCTACTTGTTGGAACGCGTTTCAAATGTAAGATCTTTGATCCTTTATATTTAAACGAACATGTATTTTAATGCCTTCTTTTTTGGATATGTCTAAGAATCCTCGTCTAAGAATCTTCCAGAATCAACAGTATATTTCAATGCCGTCAGGGTATTAGCCCTCGGAGTAGCTGTTTCTGCTGATTCCATGTTTATATATATATATATAATTTATTTCCTTGCATGCCTTTATGGCTTTTGCACATTTCTCTCTTTACATTGTATTAACATTACAAATTGTTTTAGCCTATCCTTAGAACTATGCTTTTCGCTTACAGTTTTCCTTTTATTTATATCTATCAACTAATTACACCTCTTTCGGCTATCTTTCATACTATCCCCTCACCTACTCTTTTGTCCCTGTCTTAACTCTCATCTTTGACTCTACTACTCTTACGAACTCACACGTTTTCTCACATATTTCTCCTCTTAATTTTTTGGTTATTAATTCTATCATGTCATTCTCGTACCTATCTCCCCTCCAATCATTCATGAATATGCTTATCTCTTCCTTTTGTGCCCTTATTGCTTCTTTGCAACAGAATAAGTGAGCCAATGTCTCCTCTCCTGCACCACAGAGCCTACAGCTCCACTCAGTATATCCTTTTTTAAATGCCCTTCCAATGTTCCCACACCTCAATCTGGCCCATATCTCTTTGTTATCTTTCTGTTTGCACACTGCATTCAAATACCCTGCCCCATCTGTCTCCGGAATTAAAACTCTATATAAGTTGTTGTACGTCGAACTTTCTATCGCTCTCCATTCCTCCTCTAACTCTTTTCTCCACCATCTACTCAATCCTTCCCCAAATATACTCATAATTTCTTCCCTTTCCCTGCCTTCCCAAATCATTCTGCAAATTTCTGTCGCTCCTAATTCTTGTAGTATTTCCCAAACATTTTGACCCCACTTTGAAGGATTGTTGTTTATAATTGATCTCATTTCCTCTTTTAAGCATACTTTCGGCCACCTGTCATTATCCATTCCTAGTACATCCCTAAGATATTTACCCGCCCTTTCTCTTGCTATATACTCTATACTAATTACCCCTAACTCGTTTCTCCATATGTATCTTGGCGTATTTCTGGCCACCCCTAGCGCCATCTTGCAGTATCTTGCCTGAACTTTGCTCAAACTTCCTAATCTACTCCATCCCCATACTTCAACTCCGTACATAGCTATCGCTCTAACAATAGAGTTCATAAGAAACATTCGATCATCCCCCTTGTCCCTGCCTGCTCTTTTCATTACCCCCCATGTAGCGTTGGCGGCTTTTTGCGCTCTTCCTGCCATCTTATCTATATGTTTGCTTAAGCTGTTTGTTGTTGAGAA
Organism: Agrilus biguttatus; assembly: GCA_963921985.1. Classification (NCBI taxonomy): domain Eukaryota; kingdom Metazoa; phylum Arthropoda; class Insecta; order Coleoptera; family Buprestidae; genus Agrilus; species Agrilus biguttatus. The sequence goes on along the minus strand of OY998119.1, from coordinate 36,673,569 downwards.
CCAGAACCCTAAATATTTAAATTCATTTACCGTTTCAATCTTATCCCCCTTGAATGTCCAATTTTCACCTGCTTTTCTTATCCCCCCATTCCTAAAAACCATTATCTTTGTCTTTCCCGTATTAACCTCTAGCCTGTTTTCGTCAACGAATCCCTCTAGTGTTTTAAACATTTTATTTAAATTTCCTGCACTCTCTGCTATCATTGCTATGTCGTCTGCATATTTTAATGTTCTTATCTTGATTTTCCCTATTACCGACCCCCCCTCTCCTTTTCTTTTCCATTTATCATCTATGTCATCTATAAAAATATCAAACAATATGGAGCTTAAGGCGCATCCTTGTCTTACCCCATCACTAGTTTTAAACTCCGTAGTGGTTTTACCATTAACCTGAATATCCGCGGTCGTAAGTGTGTAAATTTCCCTGATCATCGCATGCATCCTTCCTCTAATTCCCACTTTCCAGAGTTTGTCTAGCAAAATATTCCTATCTATCGAGTCGAACGCCGCCTTGAAATCTATAAATGCTACGTACAACTTGCCTCTCTTTCTTTTTAACCTATTGTTTATTAAAGAATTCAGTACAAACACATGATCTCTCGTCCCTCTCTTTCTTCTAAATCCAGCCTGACTTTCTTTTAATATGTTTCCCTCTTCCACCCACGTATTGATCCTATCTGCTAGAATATTCGTCAGTACTTTGTATCCTGTGTCTAGTAAAGATACCCCCCTGTAATTTTCTGGTTCATTCAAACAACCGTTCTTGAATATTGGAACTATTCTTGCTTTTCTCCACCCATCCGGTAATTTTCTTTCTCTCCACACCTTATTTAACATCTCACACAATATGTCCCTAGCCTCCTCATTCATAACTTTTATGCACTCTATTGGTATCCCATCCTCTCCTGAAGCTTTTCCGTTCGACATCCTTCCTAACGCCCTTGATACTTCCCAGCCTATTATATCATCATCTAACCTGTTATCTTCTGTACTTAAATTCAGTCCTAATTCACTGTCCCATGGCCTATGTTCATTATTTGTGCCATGGTCTGCTCTCCGCTGTTCTCGATTTAGTAATCCCCTAAAATAGTCTACCCATTTTTGATTATCTATAACCCCTGTCACTGATTGTTGCTTAGCCGGCCTGAACTTATTGATTGCCTTCCACCATTCTGTCACCCCTCTAGCCTTATCTAGTGCCTCCCATTTTTCCTGTATTCCCCTTTTATTTTCCTCCCTGACTTCGTTTTTAAGCCTTTTTCTACACTCATTTAGATCGGTTTTCTTCTGTGTACAACCACGGTCCCCTAACCAACGCTTTAATAGGTTCCACATTTCTCTTCGTATAGCTCTGCATTTTTCCGTAAATACTATATTATTGTTAGTGTTTGTCTTTTTGTCACCTACCTTTTTTATCATACCTGCTTCTTTTGCAGCCTCCCATATCAGTTTCTTGACATAATCCCATTCCATCTCCCCCTCAAAAGCTTCCTCACCTATCTTGCTCCTAATTATTTGCCTGAACCCCGATTCTTTACCGCTATCCCACAGAACCCTTTCCCTCTTACTCCCTATCCTTCCTTCAATCATCTCCCCCCCCGTCATGTGTTCATTTATGCCCAATTCAATTGCGAACTTTACCGGTAAATGATCCGATTCAATTCTTGGGATAACCTCTAAATGTTTTACCGCGTCCTCCGCTCCCGTGTCTATCATTAGGACCAAATCTAGTACCGACCCTTTGCATTCTTCATTTCCCCCAACGTACGTTATTTTGCCCTCTTCGTCCCCTCTGACTCTACCATTCAGTAATATTAATCCTAATTCTTCACTCATTCTTATTAGACTCTTGCCATTCTCATTTATTGTGTTGTCTTGCGTCTTTCTTATTGTTAATTCCATTCCTTCTTCCTCAATTCCATTGCACATCTGCGCATCTCCCACTCTTGCATTCATGTCACCACACACAAAGATTGCCTCATACTCTCCCATTACCTCTTCTATCGTTGTCTTTATCTTCATCTCTATATCGCTAATTTTTGTGTTTACGTACAAAGAGATTATGCAAAACTTTTTATTGTATCGTATTATCATTCCAAACTCCCACTCGCTCACTTCACATTCATTCTCAATGACCTTCTTTATTCCTATTACTTGCCCCCCGGATAGTCTGCCTTTTCTGCTGCTGGCGTTTTTCCTTACTGCACTCTTTGTCCAGTATCTGTAATCGGCACTTAATTCCCTCACAGCCTTCATTGCACTCTTGTCGTCTAGCCATGTCTCTTGTAAAATCACTACGTCGAATTCCTCCAGAAAGTCCCTTACTTCCCCGAACTTTTTCGCACCGTGTGTGTTCCATGTCATAATGTTACACAAACTATTCTTCATTCTACTATTCGTCGTCTCCAACTTCCTGAAAGGGCTGCCTCTCCAGTTTTGCTAGCTTCTCATTGAATTTAAAGATTTCGTTGTCCAGTACTATTTTCAAATATCCAACCTTGGCCCTTACCCCTTTCTCTCTCTCTGTCTTGGCCAGTCCTCTCAGCCATTTTTGTACCTCTATCTCTCTCTTCGTGTGATCGTCGTCGATCCATATGCTTGAGCCCTTAAGATTTTTTTTATTATGTAGTACTTTTAGTTTGTCTTCCATTTTTTCAAACTCTATGCATATGGCGTTGTACTTGCTGTATTTTATTCTGCACATATGATCATCTAATTTGAAACAGTCCATAATATGTTGTGCTAGTTCCTCTTTGCTATATTCTCTATCTGCGTTCACACATCTCACTATCACGTTCCTTCTCCTCTTTCTTCTCTCCTCGACTTCGTATCTCCAGTGATCTTCCACAAGTCCCGTTGGTGTTTTTATGGTCTGTTTCTCTTCCGTGTTGGGTGCTCGGGTTCCTGTCGCTTTCTTTAGCCTTTTATTCCCTGCTTTTTTCTTGTTCTGGGATTTATTTTGACTTTGCTCATTGCCATCTCTTTGTGCTTCCATTTCCTCACTTACGTCGCTCCTGTATTGCTCCTCTGTATTCTTCTGTTGTCTATCACCTTTTAGTTTTTCTTCTAGTTGCCTCAAGTCTTCTCTCAAACTTTCATTTTCATTAGTCAAAAGTTTATTCTCCTCTCTTCGCTCCTCATCTCGTTCTTCTGCTTCTTTTTTCATATCCGCCATCATTACGTATAGTTTAGCGATTTCTCCTTTGAGAGTCAACAGTTCGTTTTGCACCATCTCTATCCCACTCGGCTCTTCTTCGGTGCTATCGCCTTCTCCCTCTATTTTGCCGTTACTGGTTGCGCCCCCTAGTTCTTCTGTTTGGGATGATCCGCCATCATCCGCCACTCTAGGTGCCAAGTGATTCCCTCTGCCGTCAATCGTCACGAACCTGAGTAAGCTCCCGTCTTTACCATCCTCACGTTTCTTAGGCGGTCGACCTGGTCCTCTCTTTGTTTTTGGTTCCTCCATAATACTTTTTATTTGATTTGCTCGCTACTTGTTCTTATTCACCCTCTTTTTTGTTGCCCGATGTGTCGTCGATCCTTTCCTCTGCACTTCACACCTTTTCTTTCACAATTCTCTATTCGCAAACACTGTTTATTTATATATTAACTACGCTGTTGTGCACGACACATCCGAACTCGTCGCCATTTTTCTACCTCTCCTGATTCCATGTTTATATTTGCCACTGTTAGCTGAAAAGTCCTACTTGTATTAGACGTAATAAATTGTTGTATCGATTGGTGTTAAAACACGCTCAAGACGTGCAACTGTTGGTGCTTTTAAGTAAATATTCCGTTTAAATGTTAACATCCTGGATTTTAAAGTGGCCCTAGGCACGGTTCAATCTTTTATCAGATATTTTAACCGTCAGCTATTCGCAGAATGTTCCACGATCAACTACTCAGCTCCACAAGAAAACATTATGAATATAGCACCATAGAACATTATTATACAGAAAAATCACCCCATTACAAATGTGCGTACGTTACGAACCATAGATATGCGAGTACATTATTAGCATTACTAAGTTTGATATGAAACTAACAAAGTTGTAATTAAGTTTTTCTTTGTTTCATCTCACAAGTAATTATAAATTTGGTGAGAAACAAACAATGATTCTTAACGTCTCAATGTATTATCTCCTACGCACTGATATTGTTTGAGATATTTTTTTTAATATTTAAAAACACTATAAATTAATCGTAAGAATTATAAATTTCTATCAGAAACAGTTAAAACAAATATATTTTTTTAAATAATTTCGAATTAATTAAGAGGATAGTTTAACAAGAACTTGGCCAATTTTCTACGTAAACGTTTTTAATTGGAAACATCAAGCTAGAAGACTTTACACAGTAAATATAAATAAATAAATAAATATAATACATTGGCTTATAAAAAACAATAAAGACGAAACCGATATATCAAATAAATCAGGTGTTTGTAAGGTACAATGTAAATAATGTAATATGTACTATATAGGAAAGACATGTAGGAACTTTAAAACTAGGCTACATGAACATAAAAGATCATATATAAATTAAAAAAACAGACTCCAATTATGCATACCATCTAATTAATAACAATCACGAATTTAATGACGATTTTCAAGCTTTATATGTCGAAAACAATAAATATAAATTATCCTTATTAAAAGCTACAAAAATAAATAACTGTAAAAATACCAATTTGTTAATAAATGAACAACTAGATGTAGGAAACTTCTATCCCCACCCCCTGAACTTGTATTTAAGAACAAAACATTGTTTAGCTTTTAAGTATTATTGTATTACCTCCGAAGAAGTCACAGTGTGACGAAACAATTGTCCAGTACAATAAAAGTTATTGAAATTTACAATATTGTGTTTTTTATCTCATTATGGATTTCAATCAAGCATCCGTAGACTCCATCCTGTATAATAAATTTAGTAATGAACACAATTAATGGAATTTTTTCTATAGGACACCACCCAAACACCTCTTCGTAAAATGCTACGTATATATTAATCTTAATTTGTAGTGCATAATAACGAACCTTCAATTCTGTAGTTGAAAAGGTGAAGGCAGCAAGATAATGAGCTGATAGAAAAACGTCGTATAATATTCGTTACTACAAAGGGCATAACTGTGTTGTTCATAATAAGTGAAGCGGCCTTTTAGAGTAGAGCTACGCATAAAAATATCAATAGAGTATTAAACGGTTAATGGTCACATATCACCATTCCGATAATCCAAGTCAATAAATCAAACTGACTGAAAGTTATTAAAGTTCTTTCTGTTGTTTTTTAACTTATTAATCTGAATAACATAAAGAGATTCTAATGCTACTTGTAGAACCATGTTTCGTTGCTATATGTTCCAATTAATATTTCTGTTGTAATTATTTTAAAAATGTTACAAATTAGGTCCAATAAATACAATTAAGGGAATATTTAAATACTTACACAAATCGATAAATAGAGGGTAGCTTACAAGGAAAACAAATATCAATTAAAACAATTACAGTAATAACAACACTGGTTATAAAAACTTTCGGCAAAATTGTGCTACTATTTATTGTTCGATCCTCAAAATAATAAATGGTACTATAGGTGATATACGATGGTACTTCATATTCCCCTATTCATTTATTTGTGGTAGTACCATTCCGTTTCGACAAAATAATAACACAATAATTTTTACTTAAGGAAAAAACAATTTGAATGAGTGACCGAAGATTAGGTATATTTATTCGTAATTACTAATCTCGGAATCGCCCGTGCGGTACAAAATGATATGGTCGAGCAATGGGATCCATAATGAAGATTTATTAAAGAAATACGTCCCCGAGCGCAGGGGATATTAAGAACGTAACAGAAATCCTCCTAATATTACTTTAATTGATACGAAGGTGCGTCTGAAGTTATGGTAATGATTTAAATGATATACAGATGGTGATGATTTCCTGAGAAATTATTTAAAATCACTGGTGGAGCAGGACAATTAAATATTAACTTCTGCTGCACGCCAAATTAATTTTGTGCAGCTAGTTGTTGATTTTTCCTTTAAATAACTCGACAGTTTTTTATGTTTTGTTATTTAAAAGATCGGATTATTATTCACAAGACAAAATATTTAAGACTTCTAAAATTACCACTAAAAATTTAATAGATAAAATTTACAAGATTAACGAATAACGAATGACCACTAACTCATCTGTACGAGTATATATCTGACAGTAATAAACACTGTTATTATAAATAAAAATAACCAAGGTAACGAAAGTGAAATATATAAGTGAAACAAAGATGGTGTTCAGAATTATGACAATAGATGCATAGGTAGATGACCCACTAAGAAACAAATAATGAAAGACACGTATTACTTATAATGTAACAAAATTAGCACAGACTGACTAATAAACTAAAAAGGCTAAATGAATATAATGAAATTGAAATATTTAGATTGAAATTATAAAACAAAATATTAAACAAAAATTGTTCCGAGGAATAGCAACGGAACTTACTGAAGATAAGTAGTTATCTAAACAAAAAAGTTAAAAAAAAAAACTTGCCTTGAGAAAAAGTACGAGTATATCTGTTTCACTTTTATTTTTTGGCCTAACTTTCAAATATGAGTTGTGGATGAGAAAAGCGAACATTGCTTTGCGTAGACTGCTACGATGTTCGTTCAGTTGGACAAGTCGACATCCTTAATCGGAAAGGACCTTGTCAAGCTTAGTGAACTCACAACTAGCGGTAAATGGAGTTCATAGTTATTTGAAGAATACTGTTTCAAGGCAGTAAGCAAATTGGTTGGTGTTGTATTGGAAATATATCTGTAACTTTTTTGATGCGAACTAAAAAGTTTGAAATCGCTATCCACGTCTATGATATCATCGACAGATCATTGACCAAAGACTTATGTTTTATTGTATTTATTTTACTTACATTGATTGCAGTAGTTTTCATCATATTACAGTTATGGTCAACCATATGGATCCCTGTAGGTCTTTTAGAATAATGTAAAGCGTCCGTAGCAGCACCTGAAAATAAATAATAAATCCATCAGTATCAATCAATGCATACACGTATTACAGTGAATTACAACAATATTATTAAAGGACTTCTTTTTTTCTCTATTTGAAATTATTATCGCCTGTAGTATCCGAAATTTATATTGCCCATTTCGAACAAAAATTGTTCTCTTCAGACAACAACCTTATTAAGAACGTATTTTCCTGGTTTCGGTTTGTGTTTTGCAAATAAGCAGGTAGCAACAGACAACTAGAGATCCTCTAGACTTCTAAAATTCATGAATTCAATTGATAATAATTTTAATTTGACTATAGAAACAGAAATAGGACACACACTAAATTTTCTAGCTTTAGAGGTAAAGAATTTTAATAATAAATTATGTTTTAAAACCATTGTACACGGATACCATAGTCCTCCTTGATTCACACCACCCTAAACAAACAAAATATGCAGTCTTTTAGTCACTAATACATAGTCTTCTAAATGTACCATTGTCAGAAAAAGATTACAAAAGAGAATTGAACACTATAGTAAAAATAGCCGTTAACAGTGGTTATAACCCATCAATAGAATCTCTAATCAAGCGTAAAGACCAAAAGATTATTTCAAAAAGTTTATACAATAACAGTCTCGAAATTAAAACGTTCAAAAATATTGTTCCCTCAATTACATTCATAACGTTTCGTTTAAATTAAAAAATAGATTTAAAAAAATCAATATTTGTGCAATTGAAACCAACAGAAAAACAATTAATAGCCTCTTACTGAATAACAACCTAAGAAGGATATTAAAGAAAAAAGTGTATACATCAGTTATTTTGTGACTCTTGTGATACCACCTATAGGTCAAAGTGGGAGAGCTATAAACACGCGCTTAAGAGAACATGTAGGAAGTATTGATAGAAAAGATAGAAAAACAGGATTTTCCGAACATTGCTCTATTAATAATCATAATATCGACATTGATAAAGTTAAAGTTCTGCATTCCAACGTAAGTAAAAGCAAAAAACTTGAAAATTAAGAAAGCAAAATTCCAATATCTTAACCTAGTCAACAGTCAAACAGAATTGTACTCAGTGAACTCCCCACTCCTCCTGTATAGGTGACAATTATAACTTATTAATTTGTAAAACGTCTTTGTAAACTTTAGTACGTAATTTTACACTTTTGATAATGGTAGTTACTACCGAACTAGACTAATAAATTGGTGAAACACAACCACTTCTTTTTATTTCATTCAATAAGAATTTGAAATTATTAATTATTTCATAAATAAAATTGGGATTCAGAATGAAAAGACTAAAAGCGATCGTCTCATGAATTAACCAATGATTATTAAATTTTCTAGTAAATTTAATTGAGGTTCTTATATCAATATCTCTCAGTTATTTTGAGGAAACTAGAAACAAAAGTATAGGTTAGAATGTTGAAGACCACCTACTTTTGGAAATGGTTATCTAAAGACTTCTAGGATAGCAAAACTACTGTGTCTGAGTGGATAGATAATTTCTGTGAGGAAACTTCAAAAAATGCCACTGTTCGTGACTTGCGTGCACGACAAATGCAATTTCGAATCATTTCGATTGGGTCATCCCGAGCAATTACACTTCAGACGGCGGCGACCCGGCGCGGCGTGGCAATCTAATATCTACAGAAAATAATCTGATGAGAAAGTGTTTTGGGCATGGAAGGTAGGTAGGTAGCTAACATAATTATTTAAATTATATATTCTGATATTTCAGATATATAACTATTATCTGGAATTATACGAATTAATCGTTAAAATAATTGGACCATTTTCCAAATGCTAGCCTACAAGCTATTTCATTATAGGTTTACGTTTGATCCAGATATTTTTCAAATGTTTGTAAGCTCAAATTAGACTTGCCGATCGCAGCAGGCTTTATATTTAACTAATTGTGTAATTATACCGTAGAAAAATGACAAAGCGTTAAAAAATTTAATAAAATAACGGTATATTCAGTATAGTACGAGGCACGTTTTTTAAATAAGTACCAGTTTGAAATTAATAAAAAACGTGCAAGGATATCTTAATAATTTTCTTCAATACTGAGGCATTTGTCATAACGTTTGATCAGTTTTTGAATACCCTTCTCATAGAACTCTGTCACCTGACTTGTTAACTGTAAACCACTGCATCACAACTGTTTTGACCGCCCACATGTTTCTTCAAGTGCAGGAACAAATGGTGGTCACTGGGCGCTATATCAGGACTATACGGAGGATGATTTAGAGTATTCCAGTGAAAAGATGTGACAAAAGAGATGTGTGGTCCGATTAGCCACATGCGCACGGGCATTGTCATGCAGCCAAACGATGCCCTTGCTCAACTTGCACGTCTTATGTTCTGGATTGCACAGCGCAGATTGCTCATTGTCTCATAAAAAGCTGCCGTGTTGATTGTCTCATTACGTGGCAGAAACTCCATAAGCAATACTCCGTTTCTGTCCCAAAAAACTGTGAACATGGTTTTCCGGGCAGAAATTGTTTGCTTAAACTTCACTTGTCTGGGTGAATCTGAATGTCGCCATTACGTGGACTGTTTCTTTGATTCTGGTGTAACGTAGGCCACCCATGTTTCATCATCCGTGACAATTTGGCTTAAGAAATCATCACCTTCATTGTGGTACCACTCAAGGAAGGGTAATGCACTGCCTAAACGTTTGGTTTTCGGTACCCAACGTGCCCACAATTTTCATTGTTCATTCAAGTGCTCGGTCACAATGCCATACGAGAAACTCAAAGAAAGTCATCACAGAAGGAAGAAATAGTAAAGCGTCTGTTTTCTAGCACCTTTTCGTCCACTTTCTCTACCAACGACCGAAGGACGCCCACTTCGTTGTTCGTCATGCACATTTGTGCGGCCATCTTTAAATGCTCTCACCCACTTCCTTACCGTTCCATCACTCATAATTTTTTGTCCGTAAACACCACAGATCTCACGATTAATATCAATCGGTTTTAGTCCTTTAGCACCAAGGAATCGTATAACAGTCCGGACTTCACAGTCGGCGGGACTCACGATTTGACTCAGTATTGTTTTGTCATAAATATTGTTTATCCACTCAATAAAGTAAAGGGTTGTGTTTTTAATATACCTTGACATTTCCTACATTTCTATGAAAAAATAAAATTATACTACAAACCTATAAATCTAACCTAACAATTTGAATAGGTAGGCACTACAGATCATTCTAAAAACATTGCTCTGGAAAGATCGTTGAGCGAAGTGCTCTAGCATGGGTTGTACTAACCATCCATCAAAAAGTATCGATTCTAGCGTTATAAATATGGTCATTCTTAATTCGGCATACGTTACTGTTTATTTCTAAATTTACGGTTTTATGATTTATTAAAACTGATGCTCAAAAACAGTTTCCGTTCTCATATGTTTAGCGCTACAAATACGAAGATGAGGTTGGAATCGTAATCATTTACATTTATAACAATGGTAGAGAGCAGTTTGGACGACGCGGCGTCAATAAATTCTCCTCTTCTTTCTGCGTAAAGGTATCGCAACGAAAAAGGAAGAGATAAAATATTTAAGCCCGCAAAATATTATAAACATACATTATTGTATTCCGGCGATTTAACATGAACTTCTACGTATGAAGAATCGTCCAATCCTATAATTCATAACCATTGGCACTAATCCCCGGTCGCGATGCTTTATGTTGCTCCAGCTTAAAATTTCAGCGGCACATTCAGCCAACCCGATATATCAGCGCCGACTACTTTCGACTCGGGCTGCTAACAAGACGTACTGTAATTTAGTGATTTGTTTTGTTCGGATCAGTCGTTTCTTCACAGGTAGTAGTTGGCTGGTGACAACTACCTCCGCGACCTCATATTTCTTTTCTTCGCCTTCATTTACAAAACGGTCATAAATTGCCCCAATTAGGCACTTAATCGTTTCCTTTTCATTATCGGCCATTGTACCGACCGAGAATAACTAGAGCAGGTCATTATAATGATTCCTTCAGATTATTTTTATATCACACACTATTTTAATCGTTACCAATCTCAAATATTATTCGCGTAATGAAGGACAATATTTAGTTTTTTGAGACAAAAGAAACTTTTGGGTATTTTAGTTCCACCAGCTACTCGTGCTGGTGGGCGGGCAGTCCCTCCGACCTACACTGTAGTGCAAAGCCGGAGGGTAGGGCGTAAGGCACTCTTCAGCCTCCTTTCAGGAATTGTGGGAATGAGTGGGCGGTGTGGTTAGGGAGAGAAAGTGAGACAGACGAAAAGATGAGAGAAGAGAAGTGAAAGATTATCCATGGAATATTACTGCCCCAGCATTTGCCTAAGTGATCCAAAGAAACCACAGAAAAGTTGGACCAGGGCATCACTTTGAGAAGTGCTTAGATTTCAATGGAATATTTCAATTTACTTACTATTCTTAATTGGTCAAATAAAACTGAACATTCTTTAACGGACCGATATGTTTTTAATTAAAAAACCATTCTAAAAAAATATTAATACCCACAAATAAACCGGTAAATATCTACAAATGGCGTCTATTGCTCTATCTATGGCTATTTAATAATCTTGCTATTAACTAGCAGCAGTTTACGATGTGCTGATGAATACCAGCAAGTTCGAAATTACGATGCACGTCTAACAGATTTGACAGAACACCAACCATCTTGAATCTTATTGTTCTGTTTTAGATATGCATCTATAGTGTTTATTCAAAATAGCCTTGTCAAACGTTCAAGTAGTAGACTATTCATTCACACCCAATGGTTTTCAAGATAATACAAGAATTCTCACAAATTTATACCATTCTCCTTCCGATCATAGCAAAATACTTAATGGTGTTACTTCATTTGCCATCTATAAGCCTTAATAACTCTAAATCATTTAGGGTTTTACCTCTTTCGAAAAGGATTCCTCAGCAAAATACAAAATACAGGAAGAATTAATGTTTTACCCCGTTATCTGTCAAATTAATATCAAACTAGTCACGGCGTTAACCTACTTTATAGATACTTCAAATTATACAAAATATTCCGTTATATTAGGCAATTAATCTTTTGTCCCATTGTTAATTAAATAAGTGTACAAGTCTTTATGTTTTTAATCTAATGACTGTTACGAAAGTTTTGGTAGTCTTCATGACGACATTACGTCAATACATCCAATTGTAATCTACTGTCCATTAGATATACACCAGATATCTACTTTAATGTCGTCTGTCGAAACGATACCACCAACCTAAAGCCCATGATTTTATCCCATTGTGCCAATAAATAATCATAATACATAACAAGGTAAATTTTTATTACTACGGGTATATCACTTATCCTAGTTTCAAAGGCTCGACCTGTCTATCCTATATAGACAGCGTTACATTCATTACAAAATAATTTAAATATGCCATTATTTCGGTTTATATTTGTTTTTGTTTTGTTGTTAATTAGTAAACTCTTTAAATCCTTACTGTTACACTCAACGGCTGAGATGTTAATTTTTTGAGAATGTTTTTGAATTTAAAACTAACATTTTTTTATATAAGGTAGAGAGCAAAAGGTGTTGTTTTGAGATGCCTGACTATTATTGTACAACATTCTTGTTACTTTTTTATCTAATTTATTCTTTAATAATTTATCAATCATGTGACTATTAAAGCTATTATTAATAGCAATTTTTTTATGATATTCAGCTCAATGTTAAAATGTTCAGTAGATAACAGTAAGGTTATTAATCTTTCTGGGGAAGAGTTGTAAGCAGCTAATTGTGATCTTATGCGGTGATTTGAATCCGCCGGTGGTTGTAGGTTTACGATAAATATTGAAATTAATAATGAGCTTGATAATGAGCACATAGCTCGAAACAATATTGTCGCGAACAATAATAAAATTGGTGAAACTTACCATAGTGTGTTATATTTGACTAAATAGATTTTGATAGATTTACTTATCGTTGGGTATAATGTATGAAAACAGCTTACATTTTATAATAACACCAAAAATGAAATTTCGGTTTACACTAAATGATGACGTTAAAAGGATTCAAAACGGTAACTCCTTGCAGAACAGTCACATTACTTAATTAGGATTTATAATTTCGTTGTGATCGTGGAACAAAAAGATTAATAATTATACGGTAATGGCACGATGACAGTGAATAAAAGACAGGACCCTGGCTTACGCCAAACCGTTTTAATGTCTTCATCGATCGATTGACTAACAACTTCTGGATAAGGATTCCTAATAGATCGCGTACATTCGTCAAACGGAACGCTTCAAACGGCTGAGCGGTACGCATTCATAAGGTAACAATTTGGAGACACGTCTTAAGTCAGGGGCATTTTATTGTTAATTAATGTAAATTTGGTAAGATATGCGGAGCGAACGCGTTGAATGGCCTGTGTGCCGAACGTGAAGCCTAATTGCCGACAAGACCGAGAGACTATTAATTGGGAACCTTTTAAGGTCCAGGCCCATTGAGCGCTCAGCTCAACAGTCACCAGATTAATTTTCAATCGAAATCAAGGCAACGGGCGATCCGATACGACGGCACTCGTACAGACAAACGGACGGGACGGAGCACTGTAAAAGAGTAATGAATTAAGAAGGAAACTTTTGAAGATTCTACTGCTGCTGATGCTGATGCTGTTGCTACTTCTGCCTCTCTTTTTTTTTTCGTAGTATGCTACCTATAAGAAGAAGGAAAGGAACGTAAACAGTCGGATAAATTATTGCCTTCCTCGAATGTGGAGGATTTGATTCGGGGGCAGTGCGTGCCGTGACAGTTAAATATGAAGCTGGAAGCCTGTCCGTACGAATTAGCTGTTGAATCGAGCCTCTGGAATGTAACGACCCGTGAGTAATTTTATTTGGTACGACCAACGGACACGTATTAGCAATTGGTTGAACAGCACCATAATTTTAAAAACGAAACTATACTCCGAGACTAATTTATTAATTTATTTCGTTAGTGATTGTGGTCAAACTATTGTTTGGTTTTATTTTATAGGTAAATCCTATTCGATTTTTATGTCATGGACTGTAAACATCTATCAAGTTTTTGTTATTTAAAAGGAGTATTTATTTAAAATGGATTGTATTTTGCTGATCACAACTCTAATAGCTTTTTCTATATTCAAATTTCTATATTAAATATAGAGCGTCAGATTTAAAATTCATATGGACAGTATTCTTTAGTGGTCAGTGATTAAAGATTAACTGTCAGTACTAAAATATAACTTGGCAGTATTTAAATCCAAATGGTCCAATTATCTAACCTAAGCCAAGCTAATACAATCTAATCAATAATTAATTCCACTCTTACCGTTTTTTATATATAATGACCGTTTAGTGTTTTTACTAATTTTGGTACTAATACAGACCGAAAGTTAATTTATATACCTACTGACAAAAATGGATTACAATACTGACTATACCGATTTAAATCCTAAACATTTAATTTAGTAGTAGCACAAAATACTATTCCATATCGATGTAGAAAATTTTGAATGAAATATTTTGAAATTAATAAATTCAGAATTAATTAATAAATTAATTCTGCAACAAAATCCTCTTCAGGTAGTCAAATATCTGAAGAATAAAATCGTTATAAGCGTATCAATTGTACTCCAGCTATTGATTATCATTTAGAGTTTTCAAAAAAAGAAGGTATTAAAATCCTTTTTCGTCTAAATATTTAAGGACCACACTGTTGATTTCGAATGATTCTTAGATGAAGTGTAATTCAATGCCGGTGGGGGAATTAGCCCTCGGAGTAGTTGTTTCTGTTGATTCCATACTTATATTTATCATGTAGCCTGTAAAGGTCTTTCTGCCAGCGCCCACCTGATGAGACCCTATAGGTCGTGGGATATTGCTTTCGGTGCGCTGTGCCTAGTGTGTAGGACGCGTTCCAAATGTGGGATCTGTGATCCTTAATATTTAGACGAAAAAGGATTTTAATACCTTCTTTTTTTTAGATATGTTATCTTCGTCTAAGAATCATTCAGAATCAACAATATAATTAAATGCCGGTTTTCTTATTTCTTTATATTATTATAGTTTATTGGCCTAGCTTTTATGAAATTATTGGTATATTAGCAAGTGTTCCCGTTCCTAGAAATTCGCCACCATCTTTCGGACTTTCCTATAATTTAGTTTTAAGTCTGTTTATAACATTTGTGGGCGTTTACGGTTTTGAATCTATCTTTATCATTGGCCCTCTACTGGCTGACAGGCAACCATTGGGACAAATTCTTAGTATTAGTTTATAAGTATATGTTACCTTAATAATTAGTTATGATTATATCCTAAACTTGTAAATATTTTTTACAATCTATGTTCTAGACTCTTAACATTTATTTTTAATTCTAGCTTCGTTCAATCTTGCACTTTATCGACCACCACTTCGCGATTGAATTTGTTCAATTTCATAAAGACAAATCATGGTGTAGGCGCTACCATCACTAATTACATTTTAAGTCGGGTAGTGCGTTATTACCAAAACATGTATATATCTAATTTGTTGAAGCTTTCGCGGCCATAGTTGATACAGTTTTTGGCTTTCGGGCTGTCTGGCCGTCGTCGAATGAGATATTTTCTTCTAACCTAACCTAACCTAACCTAACCTAACCTAACCTAACCTAACCTAACCTAACCTAACCTAGCCTAGCCTAGCCTAGCCTAGCCTAGCCTAGCCCAGCCTAGTCTAACCTAACCTAACCTAACCTAACTTAACCTAACCTAACCTAAACTAACCTAACCTAACCTAACCTAACCTAACCTAACCTAACCTAACCTAACCTAACCTAACCTAACCTAACCTAACCTAACCTAACCTAACCTAACCTAACCTAACCTAACCTAACCTAACCTAACCTAACCTAACCTTAAATGATGGTAAGCTTAAACTTTTATTTGGACAGATACTTCTGAATTCCAATAATTGCAATGAGAAGAAAATATCTCATCCGACGACGGCCAGACAGCCCAAATGCCAAAAACTGTACATATATATATATGTAGGTTTAAGAATCCTTTTAAATGTAGTATATCTGTAATACTCTTGCAAAAGTTGTAAGACGTCGAAACATATGTACAATTTTCAATAAAGACCTTTGTAACATTAATATGGAAAACCTTTTTCTCCACTTATCTTATATTTACGTTGATGTTTTTTAAATTTCCTTAGTAAGATTTGTTTTGAAAATGTAAGTACCGCTTGTTACATAATCATTAGTGAATTTCATTTAAAATATAGTATGGTTTTAATGCAGTGTTATGGAACGTAAGCGAACGTGAAATTACGAAGAGCTACGTTGTATGTTATATAAAAACAGAATGAAGTCATTATCGAGTCCGGCCTGTTAGGATCACAGAATTTTATGGCCGCAAGAAGCCAAGCCATAATTCAAAGTTAACGTATTAATCGCAAAAATAAAATGCTAACACCTTAATTCAGCAAGGCCTATGTTGAAGTTGCACAAGCAAAACTCCTTCTGTTAAATGTAGTACCACGTTTCTTCCTTTTGCCACGGTTCTTCATTACGCTGACGTTGCATAATTAAGAGATGATTTACGAAGTAGGCGTTGTTTAATTTATTGCCCCGATAATGCCCAATAATTCTGGATTTACATCGTCACTCTGACTAGACCGCATTTTTACATCCCTAATTTAGACCACATCGCCGAACGCATCGGCCGCTGTATGCGTGCAGATTTTATATACTTCATACCACAGCTTACTTTTATTGAGTCATTAAAATACAATGTTGGTCGGCTTATTTTATAGAGGTACTCTGATCTTGTATTAACATTCCGTTTTTCTTCTTGATTAGACTCTTACTCTACACCTATCTACCAATAATAATAGAATTTGAAGAGAAAAGAATCTCAGCAATAATCACTCCATGATTTAGAACTATTAAGAAATAAAGGACAAGCCCAATTTTCAACCGCCTGGAAATCATTAAAATAAAAAAAGAATTAAAAAAATAGTGTTCATATTTCGAAATACGAGGATGAATCAAATATAAATGAGCCTTTGTTCATTAAAAAAAATATTTTGAAAAGTTTTACAAAAACACAAATTTTCTTGTTTGTCTATACATTTTTCCCAAAGCATTGGTAGTTTCTTCTTCCCGTTTTCATTAAAAAAAGCAGGACGGGTGTCTATCCAGTTGCGCACACCTGAAATTGCTAATCGCTTGCCTCCTAGTGATTCTTTGAGAAGCCAAAACATGTGGAAATCACAAAGGGAGAGGTTTGGGCTATATGGAGGGTGTTTCAGCTGAGTCCAGTGCATTTCACTGATTTGGGACTGCGTTAAAGCTGCGGTATGAGTCCTAGCGTTTTCGTGCAAGAGTAACACGCAACGAATGGGGTACGTCCTCCTTTTTCGCCGATAAGCTAGTTTTACCTGACTGAGATGATTACAGTAGTAGGCTGCATTAATGGTTCTTCGCTCGTGCAACAGCACCCCATTCCAGCCCCAAAAAGCGTCTCATCGCAGGTAACAATTTTCTGCAAAAAAATTTTTACCTTCTTCTTTAAATCGAGTGAGAAGCGCCTGAGAGATGCGAATACGGGCAGCTTTTGATATTCACTCAGCAATGTGGAAACCAACGAGCTGAAATTTTACGGAATCCCAAGTTTATCGTTATGAGTGTGTGGACAGCCCCATAGCTGATGTCGAGTTCACCAGATATCTGAAGCACAGTGGCGTGGCGTGGCGGTCCCCTTTAATAAGGTTTCTAACGCGTGTAATGTTAACCGCCGAAATGCTGGTGCCCCGAAGACGGAGATCATTTACATTTTCGAGATGATTACGATTACGTCCATCGTTAAATTCTGCGCAAAATTTCAGCTGGTTTCACGTTTTCGCGTGTAAGAAACTTAATAATAATTCGTTGCGCAACGCTGCAAGAGGTGCACTCTTTCTGACTCATTGTGATAGCTATTAACCAAGCGAACGCAGCTATACGACGCGTCGCTTCCGTGCCACCTAATATCCCCACTTCAAGTTCCTAACGCCTGGATGCTCCTTGAAAATCTATCCGGCGCACAATTTAAAAAGGCTCGTTTATATTTGAGCCACCCTCGTATTTTTAAATAGTAACATATAATTCTAAATAATAAATTTAGTAACCGTTGTATTCTTGAAGATGGCCGAAAAAGGTGAAATATACATGTAGTAAAATTAAAACATTGTGGGTCGTTTCAAGTGTTTTATTATATTAACCAGAAAAACTTACGTCTTTGTTCAATTTGTAATTTTTATCTTCAAGTATGGAACACCGGAGTGGTTTGGAGTACAGATGTTGGTTTTATATTATTCTATTTTTGTTGCAATACTTGGAGATTCTAGTGAACACAGCGGATAGGTTAATTTTCGACTACAAAATCATATAGGATCCATTAATTAAATTCGTGTTTTCTCCTAAATGCTTCTTACTACAAGCTGGTCTTTCCTTTATTACTTCTGTGAGATCATATCATAGGTTCTTATTGAATGAAGTTAGTAACTTTTTACAGAAAAATGGAGCCACAGTCCATTTAGTTTGTCATTAATTTCAACTCTAGCAATTTATGAGATAAATGACCCAGTAATTAATATACTCTGTATAATCATTTACTCTATTATGTTTGGATTTTAATGTATCTTCAATTAAACGTAATTTCAGCGGTTCCTACTAGAAATTTCAGATGGGTAATTAGTATATAATATGAGAATTCCATTTGTTTGTTTTAAACACTATCGTATATAAGTAGTTACGTACATATCTTGGTTCGTTTGTTTTGGATTTATTTTAATCATTATTGAGGATCGAATGTACGCAATCTTTATTGCGTAAAGTCAAGTTTCGTGTGTCGTTCGCGTCAGCCGCTTCTGAGAAGACGTTAGCGACAGTAAAACCCTGAATAAATAAAAGGGAACTGGGCCCATAATGGAGACGTTTATTCGTACGCATACACATCAACAAATCCATTCCGCGCCAATAACTTAATTGTGGATTAATATTGTGGGCGTTTATGGTCAGCGCGCTCGTCCAGCGATTAAATTTTTACTGCTTCTTAAGCATTTTAAGACATGTGTGTGTAAGTGTGTTTGTCTTCTCTTATTTATGTTATCGTTGTCGAGACGTCCCGTTCAAACACTAGAATGCGCCGTTCGTTGACGACCCTATACGATAACCCAACCAGAAGTGAACAAACTTTAAAATTTACTAAAACCATGTCCAACTAAAAATATCTGAAATTACTTCGAAATACTGCGTTAAGGAGGTTGAACCACACTTCCAACAAACAACAGTGAAAACTTGACCAAGTTGCGCAATCTCTAAATTTTTACATGAAAACAAATTATCGCCAACAAATTTCTTTATGGAAAACTTCGACGATTTAAAAAATTTAGTTAAATTGCATGTTACCATATGGAGAGAGACGGATAATTGTATTCTTGAAGATGTCTCTTCAACGAATGATGATTTACTCGAGGACTCGGAGGTATTTTTCATAAACTTGATTATCAAATAGCATTCAGTTCTAATTCTAATACTCTTCATGCTCTTCTGGGTAACCCTAAGGACAAAATTCCTTTTCTACAAAAGTTGGGGATATATGAAATTGATTGTAAAGATTACAATAAGAAATATTTTGGTCAGACTAGACGCTCTCTTCTGGTCAGGTTTAAAGAGCATTTAGCTTACGCTAAGTTTGGTAGAACTGAAAAATCTAGTGATGCTCAACATATTCTTACCGAAAATCATACGATCAATATTGACAATCTTAAATTAATTAAGGAAATTAAAAATAATTACTTACTAAATAGTTTTGAATGCATGTTTATTTATAAAAATGAATTAAGTTCTCTTAATAGTGACAAGGGTCCTATTCTGGTTCTCCGCTTGTTAGTTTAATTTAATTCTTTTGTTATTGTTTTTGTAACGTCCACTGAATATTGCGGCAGATTGACCGACTCTTGTTCAGTGGACCATATAATTTCTTAGTATATATAATATTTATATTGCCTTCAGGTTTTAGTTCTCTTCAGTCCCTGAAGAAGGTAACTCCGCCAAAGTTTCTAGCATTTTGATTTTGAATGATAGTTTAATTAAAATCCATTAATTATTCTCTAAGCCTTAAAAATACCAAGCAGAAAGATGTAAAAGCAACAAGTCTATATAACTATTAGAAATTCTACACTACAATTGACCAAATACACATAATTTATCTAGCTGATAAATTCGTTCTTCTTATCTTAATTCGTATGCTGTCTTTCATTCTGTATTATATCAAAACGGGCAAATGAAATGGAAGATATCTTATGTAGCACACAAACTTAGTTATTACTTACGTTAATCTTACTTGACTACACTTAAAACGATGTCACCCACAATTCCTGTATGTAGCTTATATACTACCATTGTATCACCATATAATAGTGTTCTACTTATCTGTGGTGCTAACGTACTTAGGTAGGTTTGTAAGGTAATTTTGTGGAGGTATCTACTCTCATAATACAAAATTATAGAATTACCTGACAATTAAAAGGTTTAATTAAAGGATGGAGCTAAGTAATGCTCCCAGTTTCGATATTCAGGACGTTGTTGTTTAATCGGAATTTTTAATAATAACCACCAACGTTTTGACGTGTTGTGTCATCGTAGCGTCATAGATAGAGTATGATAGTTGTATCCGTTCAAATTTGGTCGGCTTCAACTAGTTTTCTATAATATAAGAATGACTAATGTACTGCTGCTAGAAGTTTTTTAATTACTGGTGTTGTCCTTCTTCGAGTGTACAGGCCGTCGTCGGTTGGAATTGCTTCCTAACGTTTCGCTAGCACGAGTGGCGAGCTTCTTCAGAGGTCTATCCATTTTCGCTGTTGGTTGTAGTCAACAATGCGACGTCTTTGTAGTTTTACAGCAGGTACGTAGATAATTCGACTACTGAAACGTTTGTCCGCTCGTGAGATGGCATTCGAACGCCAATTTGCTACAAAAAACCAAGAGATCTTACTTTATGTACGCGCACATAATAAACTTTGCGAATAAGATAGCGCTAATGCATCTCGGCGCGGAATAATGACCGTTGGGAGTATAATCCTGTTAACAGTTATCGGCGACACTTTCCAACGATTATGAGCGGAAATCGTCTTTAGAAAAATTACAGCGAATTACTACTCCGAACTGCACTCCTCACTCATCGTAAACCACAAGATCCTTAACTAACCATTCTGATCAAAAAACGACGCATGCAGCGATGGCCGATGGTTAAAGAAATCCATTTTTTAGAAATACAAGAAGCATTTCAAGTAATTCAGAATCCTACCTAACCTTCAAACGTGGAAGAGAAACAAAAGTTGAAGTGTTGCAACAGACCTGTGCTTCTGCGGAAGTTCCGCATAATTTTTGACATCCTGTTTCCGGGTTTTTATATTTTAAACTTATCGATACTTTCTAGAAGTGGTAATATTGAAATAACTAAGCAAATAAAAAGTAAAAAAAGGAGAGTTTCAACAAATATATTTGGAAAACGCGATATGTGTGACCGAACATGTATTTTATCTACTAGGAAAAACTAATTATAAATCAATGATTAACAGTGGGATGTTTGTTAGTATATCCCGTTTGATTGTTTACCAGACTTAGAAATTGCTAATTTAATATCCAGATATTCTAACAATGCAAGTTTTTTACTTTTTCCAATATTGTGTAAAAACTTAATATTTTCTTTATCAAGCTGATGGCTATTTTAAGTGTAATGTTCTGCAAATTCTGTTGAGCAAATTTTATTTTTAATTGAGCGTTCATGTTAGTAAATACGAATTTTTAGGGATCGTCTACGTTGTCCAATGTAGGTAGCGTCACAACCCTTACAATGTAATGACTGTAATTTGTCCTATTTATGTTTATTGTACAATAAAATGTTATTTAATTTTAGTTTATTTAGTTCTACAAAAAGTTTGGCATTCTAATCTATTGGAAAATTTAGAACTGTCGTTTCTAATGTAATTTATTGCACAAAGGGGTTATTATAATAATAAAAATAGTAAGTTTCATCATGAGTGCACCGAAAAAAGTATTCTGAGGCTGAGATTCCAAAATTTTACAACAACATAAGTACCTACACAATTGCGACATTCTTAGATCCACGATATAAATATAAAAAAGAAATTAAGTTAACTAAGATTTGGCATTTACTTGGTGAAAATTCATGATCATAAATAAAACAGAAGATGGTAAAAATTTTCACAAATTATATTTATTTACCTCCAATAGGATGTTAAAAATACTGTTTTGTTTAGAAAATTGCTAATTTTGTTATGAACTTTAACACCGATACAATAACGTTGGTACTTTGTATTGCATGGTATAATAACAGACCCTGTTAAGTACTTTGATATCTAAAGAAGAATATGTATCGATTTTAGTAGATGAAACAACGGAAACTGGAAGAACCTAGTACATATATACCTAGAATTTAAGGTCCTCAATACCTACAATTTTTTATTTTATATACATTCAGTATTGTTTCTGGACGGTCGTAAACCAATACTTGTCCAAAAATATTTGATAAAGAGATTAAAGAAACAAGCAGAGTGGTATGTAATTCTCAAAGAAACTATACGAAGATGCTGCTGATTATTTTTGTGTTGTAATGCTCTAAATTCTCAAATGTATTACAAATTTACTATATTAATGTTTATACGCATCCAATGTTGCGTATTGTAGAAGATGCCCGATAGGTAGATACGTTAACACAGAGTAAGAGAGTAAAAAAAACAATAATAACATCAATAATCACATATTAACAGTCGATTGTGGCGTGGAGTGATCAAGTCGATTTAAAAAGATTATTGGTTGCTTTGTAACCGTTGATGAGGGCGGACCGAGTTATTAACAGAAGGTTCACGCTTTATTATAACGCATTGTTGGCATGATTGACAGGTAGGAGAGGTGGTGATCTTTTAAACAATGCCTTAAGAATTTTAATTCCTTTTTTGCCGATAACTTCGGATTCTCCAGTCATTTTTTCCCTTTTGTACGGCTCGGGCCACTTTTCTGCCAGATTTAATAACCGGATGCGAACAATTCTCTTCATATATCTGACACCCGCTAACGACTCGACTCGACTCGACTCGACTCGACGGTTTCCAGTGGCCTTTCATATACATTCAGATACAACTGATGGAGTTTCTATTGAAAATAATTAATTACAAATCGACCGTTTACTAAACGACTCGCTGCACTTCGAACTTTACCATTAACTTCTAACGAACTTCTTTTGGCATCAGAATAGTCAATAGTTTACTGTTATTGTTATGAACTGGATTCGATGAGATTCAAATGCAATGACTACTCATACAGATTTGAAAACTTTATTATAAATTATTTCCTAATATTTTGCTGAAGACAATGAGGAAGAATGTCGATGAAAACAGAGTACAATTTCACAACAAAACTATTTACGAAAATTTGCCTATAACGTATATATATATATATATATATATATATTGAGCCTAATAATTAAAAGACAGTAATTTATTATCGAAGATAACTTTATTGTTTTCCGAAACATCCCCAACAAATTCTCATAATACTTTTTCCACTCCTATTAAGAAACAACCAAAATATGGTTTTTGAATGCATCAACGGCAGCTCCAGGCGCCGAAAAACGTTGGCCACACTCTTGAAATGCGGGGATACGAGGAAGTAATGAGGTGACAAATCAGGACTGTACGGAACATGAATCATCAATTTAACGGTTTAGCCAGTTAAATAGTCAGATGGTGACAGATGGTGAGGAATGGTCCTTCGTTGCCACTTCGTTTCTCGTATTTGACCAAGTACTTCTGAAAAAAAAAATGGTTGTGTACCATTTAGTAATCACCGTTCTACATTGCTCTAACGGCACATATCACGCCACATGTTCAGCTATTCCGAAGAAACAGGCGATCATTTGCTTCGAAGTGCTTAAGTGTTTTGCGCACGAATCACTTTTGTCGGTTTTGGCTCGTATTGGAAGACCCATTCGGTGGATTGCTGTTTTGTTTCGGGCTCGTATGCAAAGATCCAAGATTCGTCACCGGTGTAGATGTTATACACCGTTTTTGATGCGCCGCGATTTTATTTATTGAGATTTTTGTGCAACAATTGACACGAGCATCTTTTTGAGCATCTGTCAAATTATGCGGGATCCAACAGCTTAATGTTTGTACAGTATCTTACTGATACTAATGTATAAGTATGACTCAATCTCACAATAAGTCATATGGCGATTTTGCAATATCAACTGATTTTGAACGACCTTCACGTCTTTCGTCCTTAAGCGAACTACAGCCGCAATGAAATTCGTTATGCTAGCGTTTCACAGTGGCCAACGATGAGACTTCATCGCCAAAAGCCAAAATAAATTAACCGATGGACTAATGTTGAAGATGTTCACGAGTTAATTTCATTTTTTCGTTGAGACAAAATTTTCAAGTAACTGTAAATAACGCAAGTTGTGCTCAAATGACAAAACGTTCTGAAGAAGGTTATGGTTAAAAAGGACAAACTTTCAATTAGAAACATCAGATGGCGCCTGTAAACACATAGTATTGCCAAGGCTTAAAATATAAATATCAACCCTCGTATAATTCAAATGCTGAATAACTCACTATAACAAAACAATAAGAGCGTGACTTGTAAATAAAAAACTTTTTGAAAGCTAGATTAATACGTGTGAAACAAAAAAGAGAGAGAAAGTGACATAGGAAGAACATTCATAAGTGTCAAGCATTAAAAAATTTGTAATATTTTAAATAAAACCACACAATAGTTAGAAACCTCTAACAATTGTTTCGATTTTTTCAAATCGGTTTCAAAGGGAAATAGATTATAACTAAACTAAAATTCAAAAATGTGTTATTTATAACAAAATAGTAGGTACGGTAATACAGGTCATAATTTATTATCTACTCAGTGGAAACGAGGCCCAAAATATGGGACTAGAAAAACCCTCGATCTGGTCATTTGTAATGTTTTTTAGCCTTTTGAATAGGGATGTCCCATTGCTGCCCGCGAAAATATTTTACTTGAAATTGTGGCATTGCTGCCTGCCAACTTTATTACCCTCATAATTAATTTGAATTCATAATTAGGTATTATAAAGCATATCCACCAATTCTTATAAACGTATTACATATTCGTAACATATAAAATAATTTGCTCAAATTTATCGATATAGGTACCTACATATAGACAATTTAATAAATGTATCAAATAATACACACCAGTAGAGGTCAATTAATTATATTCGAACAGGAAACCGTTCTAGTTTCACAACACGGAGGGAGAGACAGATTCTTATGTTGTTATTGATTTACCTAATATATTAATATGCTGTTTCCAGAATTTATTATTTAGACTCTGACAAAACGACAATTTTAACGTCACAAATTATGGATTCGATTGAGTTAGCTAAAAGTGCTTGGGGTAAACAACAAATTGTGTTAGAAGGTTACCGAACATTAAAAAGTTGTTTCAATCTTTTCGATCAACTTTACACTCTTCACGTCGATCTGAAAAGCACATTTACAGTGACTATTTCTACATGAATCAAAATAATAGCAATAAAACGAACAAAGTTTCAAAAATAATTTATTGATCTCGAGAATATTGTTTCGACCTCTATATGGTCATTTTCAGGAGCATACAGAATACTAAAATTATAGTGTAAATGTGCAAATATATATACAGATGGTACTTAAGGGTAAGGGGCATTTAAATTAATTTTACAATGTTAATAATAAAGGTGTATTATATGTAGTCAATTCAATTTGATCATTTGTTACATTCTTTTTTGATAGTTGCTTTTTTAATTTCTAATGATTTTAGTAGGTTTAATTTTCTACTTTTTGCTTGTGAATGTACTAGTTTGATATCCTCATTTAATAAATGGTTATTCAGGGTGCAATGTTCTGCTATACCCGTGTTACAAGATTTATTTTTTATACTGTACAAATGTTCTTTAAGACATGTACCAACTGATCGACCACTTTGACCCAGATATATAGCATCACAGTTTTTACAATTTAAATAATACACCTCACTTTTTTGTGTCGGTTTTAATTTCGGTTTGTTATTTACTAGGAAAGATGTAAGGTTTTTTCGATTAGAAAAGACTGTATGTATATTAAATTTACTGAATTGTTGAAATTTTGTTCGTTTTATTGCTATTATTAAATAATGTTTCATCAAACGGTCACTTTAGAAAGGTTAAATGTATCAAAATGTTACATAAATTCGGTATTTATTTGTGTGCAGAAATATTTACTTATGAAGTTATTATTATTATCAAACAAATACGGACGCGGGAAGCAATGCCACTGTATAATCTCGTTTTAAATCTGGCGGGCAGCAATGCAACTTTTTCAAGGCGCGGGCAGCAATGGTTTAAAATACAAAAAAACACTAACCAACTTAGCCCATCTTTAATTTAGCCTCCCGCTCTTATTGTAATTGCGACTTAGGTATGTATTATCCCAAATTCTGTATTAAACTTAGTACTTGTAATACTCCTGAAGATGCCTTAACAGGGCGAAATGCGCATAGAGTTGTTTATTAAAAAATTGTGACCAATTTCCAAGCGTTTTATTTTACTAATTATTATCCTACCTTTTGCTGCTTATACCACAATTTTTTGTTTTTTAATACTACCATCCTTGAGGAATTTTATTCCTCCTTGCTCCTTCTCTGGGTGTAGGTGCGTCACTGTCTGTTGTGCACGCTTTTGATTTGTAATTTAATTTTGTAATCGTAAATTTCATGAACGATGCCATTGTTTAGGTCTCGGAAGTTTTTCACGTAATGCCCGACGATCAGACACAGTCGAGTGGCATGCAATTTGTTATGTGGCTTTGGTTTCAATGTAAAAAGTTCTTGGCTTTTATTTTACCTGGCGCCTCGTTAGAACGAACATCGGATTCCCGAGGCCCCACAAAAAGGGGCACCGTGAGGCATTGGCTACCTGAGGATGATAGCCTTTTAGTATAGTTCGATATATAATGATTAATCACCCACAACAACCGATTGAAAATTAATCAGGGTGTAACTAGACAGGCAATTGGTAATGAACGTTCACACCACGGGTGTCAAATTAGCTATTTATAAGAGTGACCGGTTTTTACTTCATGTTTGACTCGAATTATTCTCCCACCGACTTCTTTTCAACAACCAGACGGATTTCTTCGAAATATAGAGCTTGCCATTCTACTGTATCAAACTTTTGGTTTTTCCGTTTGCCAACTAAGACCACACCAAACTTCGATTTACTTTTTTGTCACTCAAATATTTTAATCTTACCTTTGTTTCTGGTGAACTAAAGAAATGTATATAGGTAACATTCACTAGAGTGCACTTGTTTCGTGTTTATTAGAATCATTTTCAACATTGTCTGTATGATGTGTTTATGTGTTGCTTTCTTAATAATTACGTATTAGATCACAAAACAAAAAATAATTTTAGAAAGCGGGAAGATCCACTAATATTTCTTTTAATTTGTAATAAATTAACGATGCCTTTATTTGATGATACTTTCTGAAATGGCCATATCATTATCTTCGGTTGTAAACTGCAGTGAACAATATCAATATTAAAATGTGTAAATATAAATTAAGGTAAAACAACAATGTATGTATAACTGATAATTGTTGAGGCACTTAATTTTTGAAATTTTATATTAATAATAATAATGACCTTCCGGTTTGGTAATTTTCAAATGATTTATTTTGCTTTCGCTAAATAAATTACACCCCAAAATAAAATATACTACTGAAAATGAAACAAACAATTCGATTAACCTTTGGATCTCACCATTACAAGGCCAAATAATAAACACATGTTTTCAATATACCATAAGCCTACACACGATATGAATCCTATCATCCATAATCACAAAAATTAGCGTCATTCCATTCAATGTTACATAGGTTGCTTAATGTTCCTTTATAAATACAGAATTAAACAGAATCTATGCAATAGCAGAAAATAATGGCAACTGCAAAAATTTAATTACAGGACTTCTAAATAAAAAAATAAATAAAAAAACATTAAATCTGGTTTAACACATAATAAACAGAATAAATACAAATCATTTACCTCACTCACATTTTTTGGCAATATTTCTAAAAAAGTTAGGAAAATATTAGAAACAGATAGTGAAAGTCTAGTTACATATAAAACAAATAATTGTTTAGGAAAAAAAATTAGAAATAACAAAGATAAAACAGATAAAAACTCAAAATCAGGAGTTTACAAGTTAAAATATGGAGATTGTGAAAAGATCTACATAGGACAAACGGGTAGATCTTTTCAAGAAAGAATAAACTAACACCTAAAAGCTTATCAACAACAGAAGACACACCACCTATGCAGAACACCTGATATCAGAAAATCATAATTTCGACAAAAATTTTGAAATTCTTCACACTATTAATAAATGTCAAAAATTAAATTTGTTTGAGATATTAGAAATTAACAAACATAACAAAAGTAACAATATCTTAAATGATCAAATAGAAGTTAGTAACACACCCTTACTTAATCTTAATTGTAAATAAAAACATACCCCACCCTAGATTTAGTACCTATTTAGGTAACGTAAAATATCTTATAAATTAGTTTGTCATCTCGCCTCATGACGTTACTGTGTAACGAAACAATTGTAGCGAAAGCAAAATAAATCATTTGAAAATTACCAAACCGGAAGGTCATTAGTATTATTAAAATATATAAATATTTTTGATCTATGAATTTGTGAAACTCTACAAATATCCTCCATATTGTGGCCGCATTAAAACTGGAAGGTTTTTAAATTATCGCACTGTGCTTTTGGTTCTCGTGTGAATTTCTCTGAATTTAATTCGTTTAAAATTCACATCGAGTGTTGATATGGCAAAGAAGGCAGTTTCTGTTGGGCATACCCAATTACTGTGGCTTCCTTGTTCGGGTTTACTGCAAGTCAGGAGCCTCCCATTATTTCGACGGTTGATTAGGATCGCAGCGGGACGTCGACTGTCGTATCTGCGTCCAAATTATATCTAATTATAAACATAATGCAGTTTCGATTCATTCGTGTAAACACTTTGCCGTTTCTCGCCTCGTTCGACGCTCAAACATCGGACCGTACGATCGTTGCCTTTCAATGGATATCGTTTACTTAACAGCGTGGCGCGACTCCTACCGAATCGACTTATTATCCTCCTTTAGTCAAGGTAATGGTCGATCAGAAACAAAAAAAAAAAGAACTCACATTTCAAATATTTTTTTTTGAAAGGAAATCATTAAAGACAGAGAAAAGGTTCCAGATCTAAAAGGAGTTTAAATTTGAACAGTGAGCAAAATTTCAAAATTAAAATGATATGAAGCAATAAGAGTAAGGCAAATCAATTTGTCATTTTAAAGGCAATTTGATTTCTAGTTTTACTTCTCTTGTCTATTAGAGGGATTCAAATATTATGTATATTGGTGCGGCTGAAGAGGACCTAATTCAACGGTCCTATATCGGCCAGAGGGGGAGAGGTTTTAATGGGTAAGAATTCGATACCCAGTCGCCTGTGCGAAGATTTCCTCTCCACCCCGAAAACAAACAAAAAGGTATATTGGTGACATTTATTTGGATTGGATACCAGCTCAAGGTAATATTGAGAATGACAAGGATATAGTACATAAAGAAATAATCAATATGGCGAATGTTTACAGCCATATTTTTAGTCACAGAACTTTAAAACGTTGATACGCAATTTGGAATAAGTACCTACATAACTTTTCCATTTACTGAAATATACATTGCTTGTTCAAAATGAGTACTAAAATTATCATCTTGTTTTAAGATTTAATGGATTTTCTTCTTCTACCTTTCTTCATTCCTGTTTATGCTTCTAATACCACTGTCTCCAACTGGCTATTTATGAACCAGAATATGTTCTATGTCTTCTATTCCTTATTGACATCCGTCACGCCCTTCATTCTACCGAGCGGCGTGGTCTAGTGCCCTAGATCATTGCTTAGCATTCGGAAAGTCACCGGTTCGCACCCAGGTCCAGCTGCTCTGGCCCAAGTTTTCTGTGGTCTCCCTGGATCACTTAGACAAATGCTGGGGCAGTAATATTCCACAGATAATCTTCCACTTCTCTTCTGTCTTCATTTCGTCCGTCTCATCTTTCTCTCGCTAACCACACCACCCACCTATTCCCACGAATCCTCCAGCTTTGCACATCAGTGTAGGTTGGAGGGACTGCCCGCACACCAGCACGAATAGGTGGTGGTAATGAAACACAAGAAAATTTTATCCTTCATTCTGCTGCCTTCTCCAAGACCCCTTCATTTCTATCCATGATACCTTTTTCTTTTCCGTCGTGCCGACCGTCCACGTTTCGCTCCCGTACAGAGCCGTGCTACAAACATTCACTTTTAAAGATCTTCGAATTTCCAAATGTTCGCGAGTACAGAACTAAATTATTTTTGTAAAAAGTGATTCGACCCTGTGCTAGCTTCTCTTTTATTTCTGTGGCGCTTTTTAAATCCTGAGTTATCTAACTTCCTAGGTGTCGAATATCCGTGACTTCTGGTATTTCCTTTCCGTTTTTATATTACTTCTAACCCATATCTACTATTCTAGCACGTGATTAGTTCAATCACTATATTAGAGTAAGTTAATAGCCCAACCAGTAGGGGTAACACTACACGGTGGTATCAACATACGTAATTCAATTCAATTATTATCTATAAACCGGCTATGTAGTAATATATTAATAGAAATAAATAACATTTAACACGCACCGTTTTTACATTTAAACTAAATTTCTGACGATACATTTTTGTCATATCTTGCACCTGTAAATTTACACTTACCTACTTGTACCTTTTCTCATTGCAATTATAATTATAGGCTTATACACAACCTCTGGTCTCATATTGACGTAACGCACTTTACACGTATACGCTATTAATATTTATTGCCGTTTTTAATTACTACCGTCAAAAACATTTTATTATTCTGTTTTTTTCCTTTTGCCGCAGATGTAATCGCCCAATGCATACTTGTATTGTAGTCTTTACGACCGAATGAAAAAGATAATACCTATTAACACAAACAATATCATTCGAAAAGATTAAATTTATTATGTCAACGCCGGGTCGTCCAGTTTTTATTCGACGGTGTTCCAAATGTAATCGATTCCAAATGTTGAACGCATGGTACTCAACTGATTATTCTACTTGAAGAAATTCATCAATATAAACGAGGCGAAACAAAATTAGGCGATGAAATTGAAATAACCAGCTGACGAAATAACGAACCATATAAAATTTTACAACATTCTCAATAGGATGTTAAGAAACAGCATGCGTGTAAATTGGATACCTCACAAACAATTATTGAAAAATGATTCGTAAAAGTTCACGACATTTTTATTAATGATACATATTACATACGAGCCATCTTTTTTAAGTAAGTACCATTTTGAAATTCTCCCTTCTTTACGTTGTAACTGAGTGTTCAAGATGCCTCCGATAATCGTGAGTCCCGCCGATTGTGAAGTCCGGGCTGTTATGCGATTCCTTAGTGCTAAAGGACTAAAACCGATTGATATTCATCATGAGATCTGAGATCTGTGCAGTTTATGGACAAAACATTATGAGTGATGGAATGGTAAAGAATCTGCGCCGTATAATCCAGAACAAAAGAGGTGGCAAGTTGAGCAAGGATATCGTTTTGCTGCATTACAGTGCCCGTCTGCCTGTGGCTAATCGAAACAAACATCTTATCACATCTTTTCACTGGAAAATTCTAAATCATCCTCCATACAGTCCTGATCTGGCAACCATTGACTACCATTTGTTCCTGCACTTGAAGAGACATTTGGGCTGTCAGCGTCTTCAAGATGATGACGAAGTCAAAACAGTTGTGATGCAGTGGTTAACAGTTAACAAGTCAAGCGGCAGAGCTCTGTGAGAAGGGTATTCAAAAACTGGTCACTGGTCAAACGTTATGATAAGTGCCTCAATATTTAAGAAAATTATGTAGAAAAGTAAATTAGGGTACAGGATTTCATGTAAAAATAAAATTATTAAGATATATTTGCACGTTTTTTATTAATTTCAAAACGTTACTTACATAAAAAACACGCCTCGTATTAGTAGTAATTTAGAGCCAAATAAATACAATAACAAAAATGTGTGTGCTACAAATAAGATAAGGAACAATGGTAGGACATTGAAAGTTCAATGACGTAACTAAAACAAACAACGCTAACACCTTTCGCAAGGGGAAGATTTTATCAGAAAAAAGTTAATGTATTCTACATCTCAAGTAAGGTGAAATTAATAATTAGGATAGTCTCTGTCAAGCAGTTAATATAATAATTATATTGACCATTTTCCCCTTTATGGTAATGATAACATAGATCAACAAATGCAGTGACTGAAAAGGACAAAAAAAAATTCGAATATGGGTTCAGAATTGCCCGGGCATGTCAAGATTATAGAATATCCTCATTTGAAAACCCAAACAATGGGATTTTGGCCTTCTTAGGAGGATTATTGCGTGAAGTAATGGGTTAATGAACACAAAAACTAACTGAAAAGGTTTCACAAAGTTTATTGAAGTTTTCTGACGACTGTTTCGGCTGTTAGGTCATTATCAAAGATACAGAATTTTTTAATTCTTTTTATCCTTTATTATACAAATATTCTGTAATTGCATAACAGTCGAAATGGTCATCAAAAGACCAATAAAATTTGTGAAACCTATCCAGTGAGTTTTTTCATTAATCCAAATAATAAAGGATAAGTTGGAGATAAATAGGCAACCTCTTGGTTTATTCTGTCCTTTCATTTAGTTATTATTATTCAGCAAATGACATCTTAATTTTCTGAATTTTCCACGTTGGCCTGATATTAATGGAAAATTGATTTACATTTCACCAACCGATACTGATTTTTTTCTTCCCAAAAGGAACGCGAAATATAATTATTTGTGGGTTCCAATTCAGATTATTGAGTAGGTATATTTAATTAAGGTCAAACTTCTTATTTATTACAGTATGCCGAACCAATAAATCTATCGAATTTCATTCCTTGTCTCGTCCTAAACTGGAATGCATTGTTTGATTCTTACCACAATATTTTTATACAAGATTATCAAGCTCATGTTACACCAGGTAAAATAAAATCCTACTGTAATGTGATAGCTTATATAAAAGTCTATGTCACAAGCAGTATTTTTGTACCATACTGTTATGTAGGGATAGGCAGTCTACGAAAAACATTAAGAATTGTAATGTGGGTTGCCAAGACTTCAAAGAAAAAACTAGAAGCTTCGAGAAAAGTCTTTCTAGAACCTTCTAAAACAAATGAAATGACTATAAATAAACTTCCGCGAAGTCAGTTCTAATAACCAGACGACAAAAGGCGAAAAGCGAAGAGCGAAGAAGTGAACTAGTAGGCAAGAAAGTTATAAATTGTTAACTGTGATGCTGTTTGAGAATTAATTAGCGAAAATATATACAAAGGAATAATAAAAACACTTGGAGAAATTTCACTCTAATTTATTTAATTGGACTCTATGAACATTTCGCCTTCTTAGGGCATCATTAGGACAAAGATGGCGAAATGTATATGGGAATAGGTGGTTGGTGTGGTTAGGGGAGAAAGATAAGACGGACGAAATTAAGACAAAAGAAGAGTGAAAGAAACTACAAAAAACTTGGACCAGAGCAGCCGGACTGGGTTCGAACCGGCGACCTCACGAATGCTAAGCAATTATCTAGAGCACTAGACCACGCCGCTCAGTATCCTGACTAACTAACCATAAACTAATATATGAGAGATACATAACATTAAAAAGAATAAGGAAAATAGTAAGAATCAATAAAAATAGAGTATGCGCTTCTAATTTTTAACCTTAGTCCAAATTTTGACCACTTCGTTTTTCTAGTTTTACGACTATGCAACTGATAAATAAACAACTATCCAACCAAATTCCACATGAAACATTTAGATACTCTAGCTGAGGATGTTGCAATTTTATACAGATGAGATTAAATAACCGCAAATAATTTAAAAAGGGCAAATGAAAATTTTAAGGACCTGTAAGTATAAGTGTTGACATTTACATATATCGCTCTTGGAAACTAAAAATCTCAACTTTCACTCTCTGTTATTACGACCGTACGTTATTTTTAAACGAAATTGTTTAATATTTTGAATAAGTGGACACCTGCCCGTATTCCCGCAATTTATGATTGCGTACACGCGGGACAACGGCAACGTACACCTTGATTTTTAACCTACATATAGAAAAATTTTAATAACATTTTAATTAAATGCGTTTGTTTGATATCATTCGAGATTTATGACACCATTAACGCGCTTCCGGTCGAAACAACGGATCACCAAACTTGGTACTCCTTTTTAAATGCCATAAATTTCGTTTTCATCAAGAGTACGAACCACTTTTTGCATATGCAACTAATAATACGTGGGGCGGACCGTCATAAACGTAAATGTAATTGCTACATTTGTAAACGAACCATGTGGTCAGTAATAAGGACAGATTCACTATCGGCAACCGAGAAATCGAAAGGACTAATAAATGTGACATTTAAACTCATCACCTTGGGCATTTGAACCTTATTTTAATGATATTTATGCACAGGGCTGCAGGACAGAAAACAATAAAAGTCATTATTTGTAAAACCAAAGGTGTATATTCCGTGTTTTTTTATTAATTGCATAACACATAAAATGTAACTACAAAATGTACTGAAAAAATATAGGTAAAATAAAGAAATAAACAAAATGAGCACTTGGCGCCATCTAGCATTGGGAAGTCAAATATTCGATGACTGACACGGAGATTCCTTTATGCACGGGGATAGTTTTCATTGATACACAAATCGTGCACTAAAGGGATATCTACTATAATTGTAGACAATTGCGTACAAAAATAAAACCTCTTAACGAATTATTATGAAAAATAAAGGTTTGGCGTAGGCTTTCACGGCCGGAATGGAATGACAAAGACGTTAATCCGGGCTGAGGAACTCAGTTGCTACTGGGACTCCGAGGTACAATCTTCGACCCAGGAATCAAGCTGCCCACTGAAGATGACTGCCGACGTTGCGTCAAAACGTTTAGATCTGCAAGTTCCTTTCGACCACGATCCATTAGCCCAGATAAAAGTCTTTGTTCATTCAAAAATAATGAAGTTCCACGCTGATATTCAACGAATCGATGTAAAAGGGAACCATCAAATGTGGCAAAGAATTAAGACCTAGTGCATACAGCATATACATAAATGGTCACTTTATTGTTCAAAAGAAAATTGGGATGATGATAGTGCGTAAGTATCTTAAAAAATTGAAGATTAGTATTAATTTGGTAGTAATGATCTCCAATCATAGGAATAATAGAACGATTTACAATTAATAGTTTCGACCTTTACTTAATGAAAATCCACAATCCAAGGAATAACAACACCAAACAAGTAGATTTTCACAAATTTTATTAAATCATGTAACTTTGTCTTAATTGATAAAAAAATGCTCTGGAGTTTACAAGTTAATAAACTGAACACTTTGTGGGATGCAACTG
This sequence comes from Agrilus biguttatus, assembly GCA_963921985.1. Taxonomy (NCBI): domain Eukaryota; kingdom Metazoa; phylum Arthropoda; class Insecta; order Coleoptera; family Buprestidae; genus Agrilus; species Agrilus biguttatus. Next base: position 36,637,914 of record OY998119.1, on the reverse strand, counting down.
TTGTGAAACATACTTAATGAAGTAAAAAACAAACAAAAGGAAATTTGGTGAAAGTTTCCTTTTGTTTGTTTTTTACTTCGTTTACAAGCTAACCTATGGATCTTGCCACAACGTATATATTGGATACAAGTTACAATATGTTTGAAGAAGAAAATTTTTACTTGAAAACAGTAAAGCTTCATAGAAGTTCGTCTAAATTCTAGGTCCAAAGCGCTTACTTTTGGAAAATTTATAGTAGAAAAGATATGTATTTAGAGGGGAATAATTTAAACGTTCATATCGAATCCTCCAATCGATGAAATATGACGAGACCTGTAAACATACTTTGAGCTGATTCTTCAATAACACTAACAAGCCATTTAGCTTGAATACAAAATTAAATTATGTCTGAAACAAAGGAAACCGTAACAGCGGGCCCTTAAAGATCGATTTACCGATTTATTACATCAGCCTGTAATTGTTTGGTTACAATAATTCCAAATGAAACCTGAATTTAAATGACATAATGAAGATAAATTTAAGACAGCAACGTCCAACAGATGAATAAATATTTCTCAGACGATTCATGATTAGAGTTCATAATATTATTCCGGGCATTCGAAACGTGACTATTTTATTTAACTATTTTATTGTTAAAACAATGAATGAGCTTATAAGTTGGTGAAATAAAGTTAAGTAACTACCTAACGTAAGGTTTTGTAGTAGACAATATAAGAAAGCGCTTACATTATCAGTTTGCATATGACCTACGACCATAACAACAATTAATCAGCATATATAAATGATCATTTTGAGAAAAATCTGCAGGTTTTTGCGGAGTCCTGGTTTATAAAATTACGTATAATTTGGTCTCTGGTCGAAGGATGTACATATTGCGATATATCATTTCATTTAGAAGTTAAAGGCTTCCAGAAAAAAGTGTACATTGCATTGATATAAAAGGTTAAAAAGGGTGCCGAAAGTTAATATTAATTGTGAAACATATGCATAAGCCGTTTCGTTTCGCACGGCCGTGTTCTTCGGACGTCATCAACGGGGCTTATCATCAAAGCGCTGACGGCGCGGCCGGACAGTATTTTACTGAGCCCATTGTGCTGTTATTTATGAGCACTCGTGGGCCTCTACCTCTTTGCCTTCCTGCCTTTGCCGAGACATATACGGACTCGTACACATGTACACATACACCCGCTTTGCTCTCCTATCCATCCATTCGTCTGTCTGTCCGTCCCGTCCGACCGTCCACGTACGTTCATCCTAACCCGCAATTAAGGAGCTGTAAAGTCGTTTCCAATCGTTACATTATACACACGTAAAACACACAAAAAAAAAACTCCGTAACGCATCCCACCACACAGTGGTCAAAGTTGAAAACAATGTTAAAGTCTATTTTTTCACTAAAATTAGTATTCGGTGTTGCTCTTAAAAATGAAGCTAATGTTGTATTGTCACGAACTGTACTTGCGGTCTGTGGTGGTTCGTTCCTAATTAACATCACCTTCCTGGAATAGATAATAGATATTCTCGACCTTCTTAGGTACGTCTGTCTGGAATATTCTAACAACGATCAATAGAAAGACAATAGTAACACGGGAACGTTCTGGAAGAAATGCTGAAAACTATAAAAGCGAATGCTCTGGGCGGACCGAGTCAGTTTGTTTACATTGACAAGTGACAGGAGCGATAGACAGGCGATCGATAGTCATAGAGTGGCGACAGTTGAATGCGAGTATAAGTAGTGGTGAAAAAATAGAGTTATCATCGGCGGCATGCTCAGTGATAGATTGTAGGAAGCAAAAAATAAAACACAAGTACCAGATTCAAACAATGCCACAAGTCTTTAGGGATGGTAGCAGTACGGTGCCATGCAGCTACTACGCATACTAAAAAAAGATGATTTATATGCGAAAATTATAGCTAATGGTAATGTCAAAAATTCTGTATGAATGTCGGGCACCAATATGGAATGGACAATTGATAAAAGTTGCTACCAAAATAGCAAAGATGAGCACAAATTATAGAAAAGTTATTTCAAGTTGCATCCATGTTGCCGATTTTCGTTTGAAGTTTATTGGTCACAACGGAAACTGTCAACATTTGTTACTGTACCATAGAGAAGTTTTTGGGAACTTTGTGAAACATTTTCAGGAACGAACAATAGCAGCACTAGGACAAGAATGCACACTGTCATCGCTAATTTTTAAACCACTTATATATCAAACATAAATAAAATAAAATTCGAGGTGGTTTCCTAAATACTGAAATATTTAATTTATTGTTATTTTTATTTCTAGTTAACGTTAAATCTCAAAAGTTAAGTTTCATGTTGTTTTCAATTTCTAGTGTGAATTTTATTCTACCATGTAATTAAATTGTAACTCTTGCAAAGCTACATATATTGGTCAGACACGGAGGAGATTAAAAGAACATGTAAAAAACTACTCAGAAAATTTTACCTTCATTTCATTTTAATTCAAACGATAATTTTTAAATTTTACACTGCTTGGAAAAAGGTAAAAAACTTAACATCTTAGAATCATTAGAAATTAAAAAACAGATAAAACAAAATAATGATTATTCCTTAAACGAAATTGAAAATGTTTTTGATTCAATAATTTTTAACAAAATTATACTCCTTCCACAACCTCCTTATCAAACGTAGCATGTATATATAGGTAGGATAATATACATAATTAGTTATATGTCTTCTGAAGATGCCCATGTTGGTCGAAACAATTGTTAATTTGTTAAATACATCAGTGGAAAGTTGAACCTCGAATTTTATTTTATTTTTGTTTGGATTATGATTTTCCATAATGTAATGGCTGAATCAATTAATTTACTTACATATTAATATGCAACCAATATTATTAATTATAGGACAGCATTCGGTAATGATATAGAGGGGAAAAGGATAAGTATTAGATTATGTCGATAACGTAAACGAAAACCCTGAATAATTTTGCAGTAATGAGGTAGTTCTAGTCATGTAAAATGTATCAATGAAAATAATTTGGAACCACTGTGTTTCGTTCAGGTTGAAGTAGCTCGTATGTATGCGCTAACAAGACACTTGTATGCTTTCACGTTGACGAGAGTGACGATGACGTGTTTTTTGCCGAGTGCTCCTCTTCTCTTCTTTATGAATAAGCATAAAAATTAATTAGCCGCAATTTTCGGCATCAAGCGCGAACGAACTAGCATCGTATCGTCGACGGACTTCATTTGCACTTACTTATTATTACCGATGGTGATGAAGGTTGGTTCTTTTGTTTTCCTTTCACCTCTTTTAGTTCGAACGTTGAATACAAGACGTTGAGTCGTTTTGTTCAAGTGACTTTTAATAATATGCATCAATCTATGAACGCTTGTTCTTCTTGTAAATGATTATCACTAAAGAGTGCGGGTAGCGAACCAAAACCAACATTATGTTGCTAAATATTTAAAATATTTGATGCATCTGGACAAAAACAATGATAAAGTTTTCTTGCAATGAAAGAACAAATTTCCGCTATTTGCAAAGACCATTACCATAGGAAATGGTGAATGATGGTTATAGAAATTTTCTTCGTTGTATAGTGGTATTTGGGCCAGTAAAAGACTCCAGGTAGTTAAAAAAAATCAATGATAACTAAAAACAAACTTTACAAAACACTGCCACAATATCTGCACTATCGTCGTATTGTCTTAGTAGTCAACCCCTTTGCTTCAGACTGCCACGAGAGAGCCACACAATGAACATGGTAACATGTGAAATATTTATTTCCCCTCCCCCCATACAGCACTGGTAATATTATATATTTGCAAAGCATTCTATAACATGATGAACATATGAACATATTACATGACCACATCCTAATGTTGGAAATTTAGGGGCGAGAACTGGTATTGGGGTACTGGTTTTTAACGAAAAATGGTACAGATGGTCATGTCAGAAGACAGGTGGGAAAGGCGCAAAAAGCTGCAAATGCTGCATGGGGGGTTATTAAAAGGACAGGTAGGGATTCGCGAGATGATCGGGACCATTACTTAGGAAATGGTGAATGATGGTTATAGAATTTTTCTTCGTTGTATAGTGGTATTTGGGCCAGTAAAAGACTCCAGGTAGTTAAAAAAAATCAATGATAACTAAAAACAAACTTTACAAAACACTGCCACAATATCTGCACTATCGTCGTATTGTCTAAGTAGTCAACCCCTTTGCTTCAGACTGCCACGAGAGAGCCACACAATGAACATGGTAACATGTGACATATTTATTTCCCCTCCCCCCATACAGCACTGGTAATATTATATATTTGGAAAGCATTCTATAACATGATGAACATATGAACATATTACATGACCACATCCTAATGTTGGAAATTTAGGGGCGAGAACTGGTATTGGGGTACTGGTTTTTAACGAAAAATGGTACAGATGGTCATGTCAGAAGACAGGTGGGAAAGGCGCAAAAAGCTGCAAATGCTGCATGGGGGGTTATTAAAAGGACAGGTAGGGTTCGCGAGATGATCGGGTTTATTTAATGAACTCACTAGTAAGATCTATGGTATTATATGGAGTAGAAATTTAGGGATGGGATAAGCTAAGTAATCTAAGCAGGGTTCAAGGAAGATTCTGCAAGGTGGCTTTGGGAGTGTCCAAAAATACTTTAAAATACATATGGAGGAACGAATTAGGGGTAGAAGATATAGAATATACAATTAGAGAACGCGCGTGTAAGTATGTAAAAGCAGTAGTAGAGATAAGCGACGAGAGATGGTCCAAGATTTGTTTACTAGAGGAAATGAGGGGTATACTAAATAAAAACCCTTCAAAATGGGGAAAAGCTGCGTGGGAAATGTCTGTCGGATTTTGTTGCTTGTAAAGTAATATCCAAAGGGTCACCGACTGTGACAATATATAGAACAAATATGGCAAAATTAACCACAAAAGTTCCATTTCTACCATTTGACAATGGAACTCTGAAATGTACACAAAATCGACAAATTATAGCTAAAACATCATTTTAATTATCAAAGAGCATTGTTTTCCTCATCATGAGTGAGTGAGTGTATGTGTGTGTGTGATATGTGTAATGCATGTATGCATGTTTGGGCATATGGCGTAACCTAAAAAGCTGAGTAATTCTTGGCATCGAATCACGCCCAAAGACAATCATGTCGCGATAGGCGGCGGAAGACGGACCGACGAACGGACAGACAGACGATTCGAAAGCGCTGCGAAATAATCAGAGGTAATTTATCTCGTACATTATGTACGGGCCGTAGTTAATATGTAATTTAATCTGCGATCTAAATGAGCAGAGATGCCAGCGCTGAAATCAATCTATGACCGGCGATTGTCCGACAACAGTAGCTGTTATGATTGAAAAAAATCGGTTTGGAGGTGTGATACGTGCTGGCTGCTGCCGATGAAGCTGACGGGAATCTGATTAAAACTCCACGCTTGCTCTCGCTGTTATGGCGTGGCGTGGCGTGGCGGCCAGGCGTGAGAATTTAATGGCCCAATGATAAGATTACTTCGTCTTTTTTTGATTTGTTTAATATTAAGTCTCCTAACAGACACACATCATATATCGTTCCTTACAAGGTTTATCCGAAACCAAACCGGATCAACATAACAAAAGGCGCGAGTTACCGATTGTAATAAAAATTTATTAGGCATTACGTTCCTGTTCATCAACTCCGTGAGAAAATTTACTGGAATGAATATGGCATACACCTCTAGTAGATAAATTAAGGAGAAAGAAGGAACTGGACCAAAATTTTGTTTTCGTAGAATCGTAGTCGACAAATATTAGTATTGCTATAGGAAAATTTGCACTGAATTGTCTTTTAATCATGGATTATTTATTAAATCATCACTTGGCGTCTTCCTGATTAGAAAGATCCTACATTCAAGTAAGTACCGTTTTGAAATTAATAAAAAACGTGCAAATATATCTTAATAATTTTATTTTTACATGAAAGCCTGTACCTTAATTTACTTTTATACATAATTTCCTTCAATATTGAGGAACTTATCATAACGTTTGATCCGTTTTTGAATACCCTTCTTATAGAACTCTGCCGCCTAACTTGTTAACTGTTAACCACTGCATCACAATTATTTTGACTTCATCATCGTCTTGAAGACGCTGACCGCCCAGATGTTTCCTCAAGTGCAGGAACAAATTGTAGTTACTGGGCGCCAGATCAGGGCTGTACGGAGGATGATCTAGAGTTTCCCAGTGAAAAGATGTAATGAGATCTTTGGTCCGATTAGCCACATGCGGACGAGCATTGTGATGCACATTTGTGCGGCCATCTTTAAATGCTCTCACCCACTTCCTTACCATTCCATCACTCATAATGTTTTGTCCGTAAACTGCACAGATCTCAGATCTCACGATGAATATGAATCGATTTTAGTCCTTTAGCACTAAGGAATCGTATAATAGCCTGGACTCCGGACTTCACGGTCGGCGGAACTCACGATTATCGCAGGCATCTTCACTCAGTAAACAATGTAAACAAGGGCGAATCAGACTGTAATGGCGTCAGTGCGTAGGTGAGAGATGTAGGTACTCAGTGCGCATGTGCGGAACACTGAGCGCAGGGCTGCGGCGACAGAATTTCAGAACGGTGCTTACTTAAAAAAACATGCCTCGTATAAATAAATAAAGGGATCATGATTATTAGTTTATGTTTATAAGTTGGAAATTGGTACCAAAACAAAATAACCACACTGATTTATTGATAAGATAGATAATTATCTACCACATTTGTGTTTTGTCTGATATACAATATACCTATTTCAAGATAATATGATAAATTTAAAAGCTTAGTAGTCACATGCCTACCCCACGAAATAGAACCCCGTCAAAACTCCTGAGTCATCAATGCAGAAAACTCGAAAATGAAAATACAATTTGACATAACACGTCCGTCAAAATTGTGGAACTAATGAGGAGTGAATTTTGATCCCTTAAAACGACGGACTCCACACCACCTATTTAAATTGGACAAGAATTTGTCAGGTAGTTCGGCCTTCCCAAACAACCCACCCTTGTTTAATGAATGGGGTGTGAAATCGCCATTTCAAAAGGAATTAACTCGAAACCACCAACGGCTGGGGTTTTACATGTAATTTATGAGGCGGTCAGCGTCGTTCATCTACAATATAAACTATTTTGACATTTCTAAACGTAAAACGAAACGATTAAAATGAATTACTTGGATGCAACTTGCAATACTTAGCACAAAGCAAAATAACTTAATTAGAGAAACGGATTAATCAATCAAAATATGGTAGCATAATGACGAAAGTCTTGAATTCGCTCATTTAAATGTAATACATTTGGAATATTAGTTTTAATTGCTTCCAAATATTATAATAATTTTTTGATTAGAGTAATTGTTTATCGGCCTTCGTTTTTATCGAAAAATATAGAAATATTCTTTATATAAATGTGTTCCATTTAAAATTTGCAAACAGCATGCTTAGCTAATCTTAAATAGTCAGTATAACAATATATGTTTACAATAAAAAATAAGTACGCACCGTTTTCTTACGTTTGTAATATTGTAGTTTCAAGAAGTATATTGATTACATGATGATACCTGACCTGAGAAAGCCAATGATTTGGGGATTTTAATCAATCAAATTTATCAGTATAAATTTCCACATATAACAGCTTCCACAATTGGCAGTTATTTTTACAAATTGTATTGACACTGACTGACTTTATCGATTTTCAGTACGATGTTTTGTCGTAAAAACAAAGCTTAAATGAAGCAGATTAAGAAAATTCTTGTTATAAATGAACTTCTGCTACTTGTAGGTTGTGCTCCGTCATTTTCTACATCTACTAACGTACACCACTGTACTTTTTTTTATTAATACCATCATCGCCTGTGCGTCTACAGTGATGTGCACACGCAGGTCAAAAAATCGACCTCATCGGTAGCTGTCATAATTGAAAATCGAATTTTCTGCCCCGTCACGATGGTGGTGTTCACCTTATTTTGATTATCACTGGTTTTTATCTTTAACGTGTCCAACTAACAGCCACGTCATGGCGTATGGTGGTTGTGGTGTTATAGGTTATATGTCCGTGCAGCTGCCCATCATCATCATCATCACCGTCTTCTGTTTCAGCGGAGCCCGAAAAGCGCTTTGGAAGAATGTCATCGGTAATGGATGATACGGAGAGTTAATATAATACTATGCATGGTAACTATACACAGTGTTCTGAAAATGGTAGGTATAGGAAGAGCTAAGAAATTTAAAATAGTTCTAGTTTTTCATATTTGGACAACTAACAATCCAAAAATCAACACTAGACGATAATTGTTTTGGTATTTACTTTTTAAACTCTGTCGGTAATTTATAAGTCGAAGATATTTCATAAACCTACACATACTGACGTAACCATAACAGCTCATCCAATAGAACAAAAACTTTCAACGTACCACCCTATGATACATAGATTAATTATCTTTCCTTTATCTCATAACAATTACGATTCAGAGTTAAAGCTTATAAAACAAATAGCATACAACAACGGATATAATACAAATTTAATAGACCACTTAATTAAAAACAATTTGTATAAATCAGCAATTCAGTTAATTTACCCATCACCGAAAATTAAAAATAAAATTTATTTTAGTTTGACATACGTTGGAAAACTAAGTGATAGCGTAGCTTCAAAATTAAGAAAACAAAATATAAACGTAACATTTAAAACTACAAATAAATTAGGGAAACTAATTAAAAACAACAAAGATAAAACCGATAAATATAAACTATTAGGTGTGTACAAATTAAGTAGCGGTTCATGTGAAAAATGTTACATAGGCCAAACAGGCAGATCGTTTATTACTAGCATCAACAAATCTTACGAAAACTATAAACAGAACTCTAATTATGGAAATCACGTACTAGCCGAAAACCATAATTTCAATAAAGATTTCAAAATTTTACATGTGTTAGGAAAAAGTACAAAATTAAATGTTCTAGAATCATTAGAAATTAATAAAATAAAAAAATATATAACCTATTACTTATTCAAAATAAAACCCCTCACCCTTTAAGTTAAGTTATATTATAAATAGGACGTTTTGTGTAAACTTAAGCAGTACTATGTATTACTCACTTGAAAAATCTACATTGTAGCGAAACTATAGTAGTGAAAATAATAATTTTCTGAAAAGTTTAATTGTGTTTTACTCAATATTTATAAATCTAAAAATTAAAATAATACCGACTAGAAATTAAAGTCAGGTATACCCTAAAGTGAATCAGGTTCTAATGAGGTTTTACTAAATTCAGGACAACCAAATGCCTGAACAATTTTGAATTAGATTATCATTAAAATAATTAAAGTCATTCTCTGACTGATTTAAACTTTTGGAGTTTCTCATTCCAGCCTTATACTATTATTATTACATATTACACTAAGGCCGGAGTAAGAAAATCCAAAAATTAACCTCTTCCAGGGAATTCCCTATTCGGACCTTCTAGTAATAACAATTTTATATTTATTAAACAAAATATAATAAATAACGCTTTTAAATGTTTCAGATGTATATTAGAAAAACTCTACATATGTTTCGGTGGATAACACCTTTATCAAGAGTACATTATAAGATAATACTATAATTTAAAACATTATCAGGTCTTATATATCTACGGAGGGTTATTACTATGGGAAATACCCATATACAGGTCTAATAAAGGGGTTTGCTTAAAGTCTAGCTGGTCGTTTGTTATATTTAAGTTTTGAAGTAATGCTCTTTTTATTTCCAATTGTTCTAGTAATGTTAATCTAGTGCCTTTGTTTTCTGAATATAATAGTTTTAAATTGTCTATATTTAAATTATGATTGAAGTCTAAACAATGTGCGCTGATGCCTGTGGATCTTTTTAAGTTTTTTATACTTTTAACATGTTCTTTTGTTCTAGTCTCTAAATTTCTGCCCGTCTGCCCTATATAGAAAGCATCGCAATCCTTACAATTTATTTTGTAAACTCCACTCTTTTTGTACATGCAGTTTTTTGGTTTGTTATTGACTAATATTTTCCCAATGTTACATTTATTGACAGACACAGTGCTTATATCTAGTTTATTAAGGCTATTACATATTTTGTTACTAAATTTTCCACAATAATTAATTAAGTTATAATGAGCGGTTGCTTTATTGGATATTTATTATATATTAGCTCACAATGGTACTCGCAAAACACTAAATAATAATGAATTTAATTAATTAAATACTAAACAATTAGTTAATTAAATAATAGTATTTGAGACATAAACACTCCTACGTTTCGCATCTAAATACCTAGAATATAAAACTAAAAATTGTCTATAATTTAATAAATATTTATTAAAGCTTACACGGCTTAGCTTTGCGTCACAACTCAATTATAGTTAGTAAAGTTAACACAAAAAGTCTAAATGTCTTTTATTATTTGTAGTCTCTTTTTTGTAAATGTTTCAACTTATATTTCGGTTATATAATCCAGATAATAACTTAAATCAAGTTAAACATTGTTACAGTCTTTGTAATTGTATGCATTAGATCATGATTAAATTTAGATGTGTCGATGACAGTTACTTATTCTATGGTTGTGTGTGTATTTATGCAACGATATTAATCTTCCTGCTAATATTGTAAAAAATTCCATTCATAACATCTGATTCTATACGTTTAAAACCGTCGGAGAAGGACTTTAAGCATTTAAAATCGTTTTAAGCTATAAAAATCGAATAAAGTCAAATGTCATCGACCCCAATCCGTGATTTCAAGCAATTATCACATATTTAGCTTGAACGAATTAGAAATCCATAAACATTGACAACGTTATATTTATTATCTCAAATGGCATAAATATATTTTAGCTTAGTAATACTTAGTTAGGTAGCTTAAGCAGCCGGAACATTTTTTTATCATACCTAACTATTATTTTAGGCAGTTAAATTACGAGAAATACGATTTTTATTGCGCGTAAACGAACCATCGAAATAAGAAAAATTTGAAACTATAAACCACAAACGGTCGTTAAAAGTTTTATAGCTAATCTTCTACATGCATTTAAAATCAAACTCGATTAGTTTTGGTAGAGTCAACACCATTATGATGAAGTTTACTACTATTTTGGTACTTTGTCACGTATCAGGTGACGACTTAATTTGAAATTTCTAAGGTTAATAACTTTATATCGACTATAAGATTAATATTTTTGCATTAATTGTTTTAGTAAACGACATCAATTAAAATTGAATGTACACAAATTTATAACATAAATTACTTAATACCGGATAATTTCATCAAATAACTAATGCAGTATACAATATTGAAGGTATAATAAGTTATAGTTAATGAGTAATTACAAATTAGTGTGATACAATTCAAGTACATCACATCACAACAGGCGAATAATAAAGTTTAGTGATTAAAAACTTAAATAAATTAAAAGGAATCCCTTTCTAATTTATTTATTCCTTTACCAGTCTCAAATTTTTATTATGCTTCAGAACATCACTAGATCATTATGCATTCAATTTAATTTTTGTATCTAATAACGATATTTAAATTGAGTTATGGCCAACATATCGCCATCTATTGATATTTAGTGTTAACTGTAATATTCATTTGACAATGGCCTTACGAAGATATCTGTTTGTCAAACTGTATAATTATATTATGTTGATCGTCTTCTGACTAATATTAAATAACATTGAAGGAATGTCTAATAAAAGAAATTAACTACAAGCTTTACTCCATTTTTAATTGTTTCAAACGTTTATTAGACATGATTATTTTTTTAAATCAATACACTTTCAGCCTCCTCATCTTGTATTTTGTTTAATCCAAATTATTACACGAAAAAATAAATACATGCGAAAATCACATTGTATAATTAAAACACAAAACGTCGAGGATTTTCACAAACTATGGTTATTTCCACGACAATTGTTTCGGTACACAGTACCTTTTTCAACTTTTACACTGACAAATATACAAAACTACGTCTTACATATAAATTCAATTACGGTGGGGGTTGCTTTAAAATAAATTTAAAAGTAGGGAAGAATTGAGTTCTAATTAATCATGTAATAATAATTTGGAATTTTTGTTTTTTATTCTATTTATATTATTTTTGTGTTTTATATTTGTGAAAATCCTCAACATTCTATGTTTTATTTATACAACGTGATAATGACTTTTCACCAAGAAAACGCGCCGTAGTTATTACGTACATGCGAAAATGTTTTACCAAGGTATCGAGACTCAATATCAAACATGTATTCGAAGGTGGTTTTCGTTATTATTCTAAAAATCGACAAATTATTTATTTTGAGTAGCTAGACGATGGCACAAAAATGTAAAATGTAAAATTTTTTCTTTCCCAAGAAGATACAATGACCAAACGTAAGCCAAAATCAAGACCGTGGCGGTCTTGCTATGAGTAAATCATCAAAGCAACCATAAAACGTGCCAAAACCAAGACTGACTTTGCTCACCACTGATTATTGGAGAAGAAAAGTATAAACTATTTAAATTGCTTTAAAGCAACCCAAATATTATAGCAGAACCATATGGCTTGCCCAAAATGGGTTTCGTGTAGTATACTTGGAAGAGAGTCCTCTACGCTTAAAACCAATTAAAAAAAAAACTGTCTCAAATTTGTTACCATCACTATATATACGGTGGTGATGGAGTAAATATTATTTTCATCGCTTAGTGTACCGTAATTGATTTGTTTTCTTCAAAACTATTATTATTGATACATTATGATAGGCAGTTGTCAGATATGTACACTTTATGGTGGTGATATATAGCAACTAGGACAATTCAGTAGGTATAGCTGGTGAAAACTTTTCCTTTGTATAACATCAATTAATGAATTTGAACTGTGTAACGATTAACTATTAACTAGATTTATATTTTGATTAGTTGTTTTTTTTTTATTTCCATATTTTCTAAGACAGTTTTCTCTATTGTGAAATATTGGACTGTAAAACTTTTGATTTGTCAAGATCTATTGAATTATTAAATGTTGTACAATATTCAGCAAAAATAGTACTTTTTTCTTTGTTTTTGATGTAGTAAACATGTTCAGAAATACGTTTTTTAATGCTTCTTCCGCTTTTGACAGATACCATTTTTTAGCATGGGGTTATTTCTTGATTTTGTATTGTTTACTATACATTTACCTAGACTTACGCTGTTAGTTTCGGTAACTTGAACGTTAAAATTTTTACGCAGAAGATTATTGAATTTAAAACTGAAATTATTAATAAACTTAATGCTACCAAATTTAATCTCATTGTCGGTTGAAGAAGGAGTAAACATCCTTGTGTTTCTTTGTTAACAACAATATTTTTATTAGTAAACGTTCTTTTAAACGTTATTGAATCCCACGATATGTAGAAAATTTCCATAGATGGCGTTCACTATACTGTGTGTACCTATTTATTAAACGCTGTTTAATAGCAGCTAGTAAGTTGGTCGGTATTCTGTATTTCCCTTTTTTAGTGCGAGTGCCCACCCAACCCATCTGAGGTGGGCCACCGTCACCCTTCTCCTCAAACTCCCCTTCCTCCCCACCACAATCAATCCTTTTCCGTTTCCAACTATCCCAGGGATGCATAACCTTCGGGTTGATCTCCCTTCTGGAGGAGGGGTTCTAGTCGATAGGAGCTTCTGCAAATACGACACTACTCCCCCCTTCGGGAGGTGTCCTTTTAAGATTTCTCCTCCTCTGAGATAAACTAGAAACAAAGAAAAAACGGTACTCTGTCGGACCTATCAATGGCGTACTGATCAAATCCAGAGAGTTCGAAATCGCGATCCACGTTTGACAATTTCCGCAGAATATTGATCAAGCACATCACTTTTTGTTCTTACTGGAGATTGAGAATTTGGAAAGGGAATATCACCTATTCTGTTTCAAAAAAAAAAAACTTTTTTGTGTTTCATTCCCACCAGCTACTCGTACTGGTGGGCGGGAACTGTAGTACAAAAACGGAAGGTAGGGCGTAAGGCCCTCTTCAACCTCCTTTCAGGAATCGTGGGAATGGGTGGGTGGTGTGGTTGAGGAGAGAAAGATGAGACGGACGAAATGAAGACAGAAGAGAAGTGAAAGATTATCTGTGGAATATTACTGCCCCAGCATTTGCCTAAATGATTTAAGGAAACCACAGAAAACTTGGACCAGAGCAGCCGGACCCGGGTTCGAACTGGTGACCTCCCGAATGTTAAGCAACGATCTAGAGCACAAGATCCTCATCAAAGTGTGTAGTTAAAATGCATGTAATGCAAATTACTTTCGGCTCATGAATAGTAATGATAATAATAATAATGTAAGGATTGTAATCAACATGTCAAAGTACTTCTCTGTTTGTGCTCAGTGCGAATAAAAATTCCATCCAAGCCAACGCGAACTCTTTCCAGCATGATAATTATTGTCAATCTCCAGCCGAGTACATTGTATATAGACACTACTGCAGGCGAACTTTATGATATACCGCGCCAATTGGCTAATTACCCAGTGAGCTTTTTATTAATAGAATATATTATATACACGGTTTGCATACACTTTTCCGTCGTCGTCGCCAACCAACCTGATCGTAAATTTCGTCTGACTTCGAGCTATCACGAACCAACCACTGTTGCCGCATTAAATAAAATAAGCCACTTTCGGAAACCACAAAAAAAAGTAAAGGTAAAGATCTTTAAAAGATGCTACGGCTCCTTGAAGTACATTGCCTTTATAAATGTTTACTGATAAAGGAATAATATAATATATCTATGTTTAAATGCTTATGCTTATATCGTTCTCTCGCATTACCAATTTTACTTTATTGTTCAACAATTCAGCATAAGTTAATTAGGCGAGTGCAATACGTTCCTGGAACTCCCATGGCTTTCGATGATCATGACTACTCTGCAATTGCTAGGAATTTGTGTCTGCCTTCTATTACATCTCTGTTTAATTACCATGATTTGCTATTTTCTATGAAATCATTAAATGGACTCATTTCCTGCAATGCTCTGTCCGAAATATTTTCTGATCGGCATTTATCTTATAATGTCCGAAAACCACGTTTACTCATCGAATCAGTCATAAGACAGTTCATAACAGTGCAACACATAGACTACGTAAAAAGTGGAATTGTCTACCTTTAGATATAAGAAGTCTTACAAACCTATCAAGTATTAAAGTTATGTTAAGATCTCATACATTTATGTTTTATTAGATATTTGTTTCTAACATTAACGATCTATATAATAATATGTTACTGTTTTCTACAGATTATTATAATCACTATTAATTACTATGTAATACACTTTTATGTAATACCATTTGTGTAAAGGACGTAAGTCCGTTGCAAAATTAAATAAATAAATAAATATAGTACCTATTGACTTTTAATAAGTACAGATGTAAGTATACTTTTAGGAGTACGTTTTTATTGTGATAAAACAAAAACCGGTATGTAGTGGTAAACGGTAGTCAACAAGATTCAATTAGTTAATAGATCTTTGCAGCACCTAGCACAGCTATGATTATGTGACAATTTACAGTTTAATTGTGTGTTATTTGGCAACAATGTGTGTCATGTAGTACCAATGGTC
The DNA here is from genome assembly GCA_963921985.1 of Agrilus biguttatus. NCBI lineage: Eukaryota > Metazoa > Arthropoda > Insecta > Coleoptera > Buprestidae > Agrilus > Agrilus biguttatus. The sequence continues at coordinate 36,622,283 of OY998119.1, read as the reverse complement.
GCGGGGCCATCCCCACGGCCCGGACTAATAAAGACGTAATCTTTTTTCGAGCAACTTTACGACCCGTAATTGTCTAGTTTCGTACTTCGAGAAAAGCGTTTATCGTTGAATAAACGTCAGCCACTTTGCAGATTAAAACCAATAATAAAAGATTTACACGCTCCTCTTTAATGAGTGGCGTGGCTTTGTTCCGAGTAGGCTGCCGCATGCCGCCCGGTCCGTCACGCCTTGTTTGTTTTTGCTTTACTTTGTTTTATTATTATTATTGTTGTTGTTCTTTTCTTTTGTTTTATATTTCGTTTCGAACGTAAATAGTTTATATACGCTTCTATCAACGCCTCATAATCAGCTTCTTTTTATTTCGACCCTATATTGGTACAACAAACCATTAATGAAAGGTCCAATCAATGGGACAGACAATTTCTATATAGAAAATTGAGATTTTCAGTTTCTATCGATTGACAATGAGTAACAGTCTATTGTAAAGTCACCTAATTTCGGATACTGTACCATCTCAAAACCTGTAAAAACCTTTTTTTAATTGAAGTCACAAAACGAAAGGTCTTTAACATAATACGACCCTAGCGGAAACACATAACTCGACTGTTGAGTTACGAATGGTTTTTATTTTTGTGATCTGTTAAAATAGTTACGTACGAGGGTTGTTATTTATATTTTAGCCTTGGAAATACTAAGTGTAACAAGTGCCATCTGACGTTTCTAATTGAAAGCTTGACCTTTTTAATCATAACCTTCTTCAGAACGTTTTGTATTTTAGCACAACTTGTGTTGTTTACAGTGACTTAAAAATTTTGTCTCAATGAAAAAATGAAATTAACTCGTGAACATTTTCAACGTGGATTATAAGACATGAGTGCATCGATTAATTTACTTTGACTTTTTGCGATGAAGTCCCATCGTTGGCCACTGTGAAACGCTGGTATAACGAATTTAATTGTGGCCGCAATTCGCCCAGGGATGAAGGTAGTCCAAAATCAGTTGTTGGTTGTTGTGCCAGAAAACATTGATGCTGTGCGCGAACTGATATTGTAAGATCGCCATGAGATCGAGTCATCGTTGGGCAGTAGTATGACGAGCACCAATATGATATTGCATGAATATTTAGGTATTAAGAAGATTCGTTCGCGTTGGATCCCGCATAATTTGAAAGAAGCTCAAAAATATGTCAATTGGTGCACAAAAACCGCAAGAAATTCTATCGCGGTGCATCAAAAGTTGTGTATAACATCTACACAGGTGACGAATCTTGGATCTATAAATATGAGCCCGAAACAAAACAGCAACCCACCGTATGGATCTTCCAAGACGAGCCAAATCCGAAAAAAGTGATTCGTGCGCGACGTACTTCAAAGCAAAGGATCGCCCGTTTCTTCGGAATAAATGGACATGTGGCAACCCTGCCGTTAGAGTAACATAGAACGATGAATTCTGATCTGAATGGTACACAACCATTTGTTTGCTAGAAGTGCTTGGTCAAATACGAACATAGAAGCGGCAACGAAAGATCATTTTTCATCATGACAATGCAAGCTCTCACACATCGGCTGAAACAACTACCTATTTGACTATTTAACTAGCCAAAACGTAGAATTGACGGGTCATGCTCCGTACAGCCCTGATTTATCACCAAATGATTTCTTCTTATTCCCACATATCAAGAATAAATTGCGTGGTCAACGTTTTTCGGCGCCTGAAGTATCAGTTGATGTATTCAGAAACCATGTTTTGGAGGTACCTCAATCGGAGTCGAAAATGTGTTACGAAAATTGGTTCGAGCGCATGCAAAAGTGTATTGATCATCATGGAAAATACTTCGAAACCTTCAACGAAGCCGTTTTGAATAATAAATTACTGTCTTTTCAATGTTAGGCTCAAAATATAAAGAGCAACCCTCGTAGTTAGTATAGGATACGAAAGTATAGTTTGGCAAGGATCTAGTGGAGTAGTTGTACAATAAACGTAAGTATTTGGAAAAAAATTATCACATTAGGAAATATTATTATTTTTTAGTCACAAAACGATAAACATAATAATTTCCTAATTATGGATAGGAAGAGTTTGTATCCAAAATTAGGAACCTGACTAAAAATAGGTACAGTTTTCTACATAAAATTGGTATTCTTTTTCAGTAAAATGCCTATGAAGCTTTTACCATGAGAAATGGGAAAGAGAACTTTGAATTTTAGAATTTCGTTACAAACTAAATATCAAAGAATGTAACACTTTTTCTTTTAGATCAATTGAAGAACATTGTATATTCCTCTATTGTAAGTTTCTGTTGTAAGTTCAGATTCCTTTATCAGCGAACTTGGTCTCCTTTTCACATTTATGTTTTTGTTCAAATCGATACTTCACATATGAATTTAGAATATAAATATCGTCATCATTATCCATCACTACATACCATCATGCTTCACATGGGTCTCGTGAAGGCACCAATCATATCATAAAGCCATTCAAATCCATACGTTACAAATTGCCGAATGCTTATTTAAAGAATAATAAATCGTTTAGAACGATAGAGCGTCATGGAGCGTCCCAGGAAGTGTTTGATAATACCAGCCATTTATTTCATTCCCTCTTGGTATAAGCACTTACAGGTTTCATACTTAGGACAGCCGTCGCCTGGAGTTTAAAATTATATAGAGGGAAGATTGACACGTCTTTCTCCTAGCAGATAAAGTATGCAACGCATTACTCATGATCGGTTAAGTATACAGATAAATGCATCAATTGCGTTTCTTATAATTCCCATTTAACTCTATTATAAAACTTTGATAGATGCCTAATCACTGAGTCGTCGTAGAAAATGAACATTAGAAAAAAATGAATAACTACAGATCATAGATATGAAAAATGAAAAGGTACTATAAAAAGAAATAAATGGTACAAAATATGACAGATTCCATATTTTAAATATTAACAGTAAAATTGGTCGCAAAATTTAATTCAAAATACCAATCGTAAAAAAGGAATTTTCAGTTATTGATCTGTTGCATAATATTTGATACCTAATATATGAGATAAAATGTACAAACAATATATGTAGTTCAATATAAATATAAATATGGAATTAACAGAAACAACTACTCCGAGGGATAATACCCCTACCGGCATTGAATTACACTGTTGATTCCAATGGATCCTTAGACTAAGATATAACCGGTTGTGGGATATGGCTAAAGAGGGCCTTCCGCCCTATCCTCCGGCTTTGCACTATAGTGTAGATCGGAGGGACTGCCCGCCCATAATAACGAGTAGCTGGTGGTAATGAAACACAAAAAAGGGTTTTTTTCCAACCCTTAGTAATTACCGTTTACTCATCCTTTTGAAAACGACGTCATAGTCGAAACAATTGTTAAGGTTCTTTTAAATAAAATTTTATCAAAGTTATACCAAGTGTTTCTTTCAACTAACTATAAATATTTTTAAATAAACAACAATAAATTCCTCAAACAAAAACATTAATTTTGTGTAGCATACGTACTAAATGTTAGCTAATCCAAAACTATACTTACATTATTTCATATTTTCTATATATGTTCGTTTTATCGTTGTTAAAGCCGCAAGACAAAAGAATAGATATCACATTTAAAACAATATTTGTATAAAAGACACACATGGATATATTTTGGATAGATTGGCTTTAGTAGCAGATGATATCAACTATCAGAAAAAATTAAGTGGTTATTATACTATTATCATCGGAACACCTTGTTCTTGTTACAAAGTGAAGGGTTCCCGTGGATAAATAAAAGAGTAGGAGGGAGCTACTAGAAGCAGGTGCGAATGCGGTTTAGCATGCATCTATACTTAGGATACAAGAATGCTATAATAGATCAGCTTTATAATCCATTTTCGGCTAGATCATGCCAATGATGTACCTATATGTATAAGCAAATTGTAAATTTTAAGACGGCAGATGTGAATATATTTGTACTTAAAATCAATTGCACAGTATAAAAATATTCCAAAAGTGTCTTACAATAAATTTAAGCTGCAAGGAGTTCACTTTATTTTATTGATTACTCTATGTACATTTCGCATTGCTAGGGCAGTACTACAGTACTAAAGAGACTTACAATAATTTTGGTTTAAATATTCCTACACATTATGATCTATTAACTTAGGGTCTAAGAGGGGGTTAATACCGAATTGTACTTGGTCGTTGGATAATATTTTGTTAGACAAAACAGCCTTATTAATTTCTAAAATTTCAAATCGATCTAAAATTTTTCCGCCCTGTAAATGATGTAATAATTTAATGTTGTTTTTATTGCAAGTATGTTTATTTTTTTATTAAATGAGAGGAAAGTCCAGAGGCATGTTTATTGTATTTAGCGTTTCTAATGTGTTCGTCAAAACGAATTGATATAGCTCTTTTGGACTTAACGCTCCAAAAACCCCGTTAAGTGTAGAAAATTGCCAAATATTAGCCGTATCTTATCATTTTTTGAAGTTATGCCTCTCTTTGCGTGAATGCGCAATTATCATTTTCTTAATGACTGATTAGTTTTATAGGTAATATTACAAAAGTATGGTCCCAATATTACTTATAAAACCAATCATTAGCAAAATTCGTAAAAAACATTAAAGACTAAGTCAATAATCTGAGGATTCTGATTTGGAGTTTACAAGTTAACCGGTGGGTCTTGCTCCAAAGTCTCTATTGGACAGATGGGGAGGAATTTTCAAAAACAAGCACTAGAACATACAAACAGTTTCCTTAAAAATAAAACGATTCAAATTTTGCTAATCATATAATAGAAGAAAATCATATATTTAATGATAAATTTGAAATTTTGCACAAATGTAATAAAAGTCAAAAATTAAATTTACTGGCAATTTTAGAAATAAATAAATATAAAAAACTCAATTTAATACTGAACGACCAAATAGATGGTAATAATTCCCCCGTTCCCCCTTACTAAATTTATTTTAAATTGTTTTCCATTCCCATTAGTTAACTATTTAAACTGTTACGCGACACTTTATGTTCAGTAGTAAATACTCGCATGTCTGATGAAGCTAATATTTGGCGAAACATGTTATATGATTTAATAAAATTTGTAAAAATCTACTTGCTTGGGGTTTTTATTCCTTTTATCATCTATATCTGTTCTTTTGAAAATGGCCTTTGGCCGAAACAATTAATGAGTTTTTTCAATAAAATTTAGTGAAAACATAGCCAAGTGTCAAGCGTCCTCTTACTGTTTTATTAATTTTTGATTCGTCGTCATGCTTTACAATGATTTTACCAATCAATCTTCAGAACTTATCCATAATTATTACCCAATCTGCTCAAACTGAAAGGCCAATACCGTTACACAGTTTCTTTTTGTTTATTGTCTTTGTACCACGTTGAAGCGCGAGAGTAATACCTGCGTGCATTTAGTTTGGATTGAATACGAAAGTTCATTTAAACGCAATCAAGTTCGCGGTTTGGTCAAAAGAAGATAAAGTGGTAGCGCCCACGAGTAGAAAACATTATGATCAATCATTTCAGAAACGAGTACGTTAACTTCGCTTTATTGCCGATGGCTAACAGTTACGACCTTTTGGACAAAACTTGACGATCGAACGAACATAGCCCCAACCAATAATTACCAAGAGCTCACTCTGACGTTATTATAACCCAGCTACATCTTCTTTTACAAATCACTTATAGAAAGAAAAGGTGCTGATAGGTCGTTATCATCGCCGTATAAGTGATTATCTTATTATATAATACACTGGTTACTAATTATAAAATAGTTTGAATATACTGCAAAAAAAGAGGATTGTAAATAAGGAAAAGAGGTAAGAAGAAGAACAAGAAGTAGTATAGTAGAAGATACAATAGTAATAATATATGACCAATCGTAAGTGAATTTTGTTATATTGTAATAATTATTAAGAAACAATAAAAGTTTATTAACTCGTCTAAAAAGTATCAAAATATTTTACATGATAGCCTAATGAGATAGAGAAATAAGGAACAAATAAAACAATCACGATCAAGGAAAAGTGTTATTGGGGATCAGAACACACTTACACATACCAATATATACCTGTATTTTTTCTTAAAATGACAGATTGATTATTTATTGCTTGAATTGTGTGAATGACCAACCACTAACAAATAATTTGTGGTTTTAACGTAATAAATACTTAATAAGTTATCTTTGGCGCAAACTTGATGAAACATAACTAATAGTGCAGTTCAAACTATCAATAGTGTAGGTATTGTGAAAATACATTTTAAGAAATAATAAAACGAATAAAACACTTGGAATATTTTTCACAGGTTTATTGACGGAACTCGACAATTGTTTCGACACGGATCCCTCATTATCAAGAGTAAGCAGAATTACTAAATACATAAATGTTCGCAAACATATTTATAGAGAATAATAATGATGGGGAAATTTATCAATTACCTAGTTTAAACAAAAGTAAAGGGAAGTTGTATGTTTCTATTAAGGAATTTACAATGTTATGTTTGTTGAACATAACTTTTTTAATTTCTAAATTTTCTAGATAGTTGAATTTCTTATTTTTTGGTTGTATGTGTAGTATTTGAAAATTTTCATTAATATTGTGTTTATTTGAAATACAATGTGTAGAAATACCTGTACAATTGTTGTTATTTAAGATACATTTTAGATGCTCCTTTTTACGAGTCTTAATGGATCTGCCTGATTGACCAATGTACACAGCATCACAATCATTGCATTGAATTTTATAAACACCGCTATTATCTAGGGGATCAAATTTTGATGTATTATTGACAAGTAGTTTTTTAACAGTATTTTTATTGGATACAATGGCTGTGACATCTAATCTTTTGAGATGTGATTTTATAATTTGACTGTTTTTTTTAACGTAGTGTATGGAGCAAAACAGCTTATTGGAAGGATTATGAATAATTTGAGGGTTTTAGAGTACTAGGCGTGTTTTAGTTTTAAGTTTTTGGTTTAAGATACTATCGACGATTTTGGTATAATAGCCATTGTTTACAGCTATTTGTTTTATTGTATCTAGTTCTATTTTAATTTTTTTTTTTTTCGTTTAAAGGGATATTTGTTAATATGAATAATGCACTGTGGAAGAAAGAATGTTTAATATTATTAGTTTGATTAGAGGAAGAAGGTATTACAGTATCAGTAGTGGTAGGCTTACGAAAGTAATTAAATTCTAACTTATGATCTACTTTTTTAACTGTAACATCTAGGAAATTAAGTGAGCTGTTTACCTCTTTTTCTAAAGTGTATTTTTCTATCTAAGCTATTTAGGAGTTTAAGGAATTTATGTAACAATCTTTCAGAACCAGACCATGTACAAAAAATATCATCTACGTATCTGTAATAGGCAAAAACATTTTAAGAAGAGGATCTTTGAGTTTAAAAAGGTTTTCTTCGAAATTGTTCATAAAAATTTCTCCATGGGGAGACCATTATGTTGTTGTATGAAGTTATCATTGAAGAAAAAATAGATTTATATTATGCACACGTCGACTATATTAAAAAGTTCTCTTTGTTCATTAATATTTAAGTTAGAATTAGAAATCTTTTCTGTTTTAATTCCTAATCAGTAGTAAAATTGTAGGTAAACGGTGGACCTGACCAAAAGGTTCGTTTTTACATGAAATGTTTAGGAATTTAGACTACTATAACAATCTACCTAATCACGCAGTAGTTAAGGAGGTAAGGACAGGCTGGGTTATATCTTTTCGACCACCCCTAGACGATTTACAAACAAATTAATATTGTCGTCAATTTCAGCTTTTATTGGTATTAAGTAAAAATTAAGAGAATAATGTATATGTTTTTACAAAATATAATATAGGTAACGAAAAAGTATTGTGGGACCTTTAAGCCCTACTTAAGTGCACAGAATAGGGTTTTCTAGCTGGTCTACTAACCTAACCTAAAGAAGTTTAAAATTATATTAATTATAGCCTAGAATACAATAAAAAATTGATGAAGACACTTCTTCACAAAAAAAAAAAACAGTTGTAAGTATGTAAATGTTAATAGGGAAAGTCTTGTTTTTGCTTACTGGTCTAAACCTCCAATTAACTTCTTTTCTAAAACCCTTAGTCTCTAATTGAATCAGCACAACAAAAAACTCATTTAAATCTTGCCCTTTTCTTCAGTCACCGCCTTTCACTGTGACGGCTTTTTTTCTGACGCGTGGTCATTTTTTTTTTTTTTTTGAGCTATTACAGTGTTAGGTACCGTCAACATTCTCTTTTATATTACTTTAGTTTTTCACCTGGACAGGTGCACATCAGTTTTTCTTCACTTACTAATGTACTTTTATGTATATAAAATTAAGAGCGTATGCATTACAAATTAACTTACTTAAATTGGTCTCTTTCTCGAGATAAGATTGTCAGTAATTAGTGTCGTTAGAAAAAAAACCTTTTTAATTAAACAGCCAACTAATGGCCACGGACAGAACTCCGCTACAAATCTATTTCATGTGGAAATGAATATTAATAACCTTTTGTTTGTTAGTAAGTTAGTATATACATGGTGTATCACTTTTACAAAGCGTTATAGTATGAGTTTCAATGAGAAAACTGCCACATACACATGCTCGCTGCAGTTAACAGGCGGGCTGAAAAGTTCGTAGGCTAGCATAGAAAATTTTATTTCTTTGATAGAATTTGATTTTATTATTTAATATTCGAGGCCGATACGATACCACGATTATAGCGGTCATACAATTTTTCGATACCATTTTTATAATACGATTTGTCTTTAACCTCAAAATAGGCTTCAGTTTCGGCGATTACGATGACCTCTTCATCGGCGCGAAATTTCTGTCCAGCGAGCATTCACTTGAGGTCTGAGAACAGAAAAAAGTCGCTGGGGGACAGATCCGGAGAGTAAGGTGGATGCAGAAGCAATTCGAAGCCCAATTCATGGAATTTTGCCATCGATTTCATTCATTTGTGACACCGTGCATTGTCTTGATGAAACAGCACTTTCTTTTTCTTCAAATGAGGCCGCTTTTCCGTGATTTCGTCTTTTGAACGCTCCAATACGGCTACGTAATAGTCGCTGTTTATGGTTTTCCCCTTTTTAAGATAGTCAATGGATATTATATTACACCATGAGCATCCCAGAATACTGATGTCATAACCTTGTCAGCCGACTTTTGCGTCTTTCCACGCTTTGGAGTTCACGTGCAGTCCATTCGACTCGGCTGACTGTCGATCTGTCGATTGGACTCCGATGTGAAATGATGGAGCCATGTTTCATCCATCATCATATGTCGACGCAAAAATTCGGTAGTTTGAAGATGTCACGATGTTTAGTATTTATTTGGCAGCCATGAATACCTCAGGCCCCAGCCTAACCAATATAAAATCTGAACTCGATTCTACTCTAGGTGAGTCTGCTCCTTTATTTACAACAGTAACATTTGGATTTGTTAAAGTATAGATGGCATATAAGAAGTTCTACTCAGAAAAATATCGTAACTCTGCAACTACCACAGAGAGCCGAAAACATACGATAATGTTTCAGATAGTTTTTGAGGTCTTTTGATTTTCTGTTTCGTCTTTTTGATATATTCTAGGAATATCAAATTATGATGATTTTCCGGGTTTGTGGGGCATGATATATAGGCTTGTTGGTTGCCTGACGTTTCGTCAACGGCTGCGGCTGATATCTTCAGAAGCGTTGGTGGTTTGATAGTTCTAGCGGCTTTCGATCTCGCAGTCGTCTGATGTCGTATGTGTCACACACAATGTACACAGCATCACAATCATTGCATTGAATTTTATAAACACCGCTATTATCTAGGGGATCAAATTTTGATGTATTATTGACAAGTAGTTTTTTAACAGTATTTTTATTGGATACAATGGCTGTGACACCTAATCTTTTGAGATGTGATTTTATAATTTGACTGTTTTTTTTAAGGTAGTGTATGGAGCAAAACATTTTATTGGAAGGATTATGAATAATTTGAGGGTTTTAGAGTACTAGGCGTGTTTTATTTTTAAGTTTTTGGTTTAAGATACTATCGATGATTTTGGTATCATAGCCATTGTTTACAGCTATTTGTTTTATTGTATCTAGTTCTATTTTAATTTTTTTTCGTTTAAAAGGATATTTGTTAATATGAATAATGCACTGTGGAAGAAAGAATGTTTAATATTATTATTATTATGTGTCACACACAGACGACTGTAAGGTCGAAAGCTGCTACAACAACCAAACCACCAACGCTTCTGAAGATGTCAGCCGCAGCCGCTGACGAAACGTCAGGCAACCAAAAAGCCTATAGACCACGGCCCACAAATCCGGCTAATCATCTTAATTCGATTGACGCCAGCCGTGAATGCCTACATACTATCCTAGGAATTTCTGTGAAATTATTTAGTTACCAGGAATAGGAACATGCATGTGTACGTAATGATTTTGAAAGGAAATTTTATGAGATAATATGTACTGGAAAAATTTACTCGTTTGCATGAACGTTCGACAGTTTCCACACATTAACGTAAGTAGTGGCCCAAGTTGGTTTTATCGGATTGTTATTATACCCAAGGCTGTGATTTATTTACTTCTTATAAATACGTACCATAGATTTTAGTTAGTTATTTGCCTTCGAACGTTAAATCATCGACAACTGGTTACTTTACACTTGTTGGGGCAAGTCAAATATAAACTCTTCCCCTTTAACTATTTTGGCTTACTTTATTTATACCTTGCAATTAGTTTAATATCAGCGGGGAATTAAAAAGTTTTTAAATACTAGGATTGAATCATTCTTATAAGAACGCCGGCGGTGAAAGCCTACACACTTTAATTATATTGAAATTGGTTGTATATACTGTAATATGAAATATGTTGGACAAATTAGACCCTCTATTCAAGTTAGATTCAATGATCATTTAGTTCATGCTAGGTTTGGTAGAATGTAGGTACTTGATAGTTTTGAAAGGATGTATATATTATATATACAATAAGTTTAGCTCACTTAACAGTGACAAAGGTCTTATGCCTAGTCCTCCGCTATTTAATTTAACTTAATTTGTTTTGTTGTTGTTTTGTAAGGTTCCCTGAACACTGAGTCAAGTTAACTGGACAAATACATTAGTCTGTAATTATATTAGTTACACTACCTTCAGTTTTAGTTTTCTTCTGTCCCTGAAGAAGGCAACCTTGTTACCGTAAAGTAATGTACTTGCGGTTTGTGTTGGTCCAGTCCTAATTAATATCACCTTCTTAGAATAGATAATGGATATTCTCGACCTTCTTAGATACGTCTGGAATATTCTAGCAACGATCAATAAAAAGACAATAGTAACATGGGAAGCCTGTAGAACGTTCTGGAAGAAATGCTGAAAACTATTAAAGGGAGGCACTGGGCGGACTAAGTCAGTTTGTTTATATCGTGCGTTGACAAGTGACAGGAGCGATAGACAGGCGATAGTCATAGAGTGGCGGCAGTGGAACGCGAGTATAAGTAGTGACGAAGAATACGACGACGGCCGAAATAGATTGACCAGTGTGAAAAATTAATTAATCAGAACTGTAGTTAATTTAATTTTAGTTGTTAATAAATTTCGTTGTTCTCGTTCGTTTAATTGTGTTTTCGTGACTGAACACGTCATAGTTATTTGAACGTTTAGTGCCGCGTTTTGGTGTTGGGAGTTTAGCTATTTCTTATCTTCAGGATATAAAGGAATGGAGTTGCGTGTCCAACTAATCTTTGAGCCGTAGTACCTTACTACAAAGGTTTTTACTTTTGTGGAGCGGATGGTATACTAGTAGCAAAACCGTTATGAAATAGTCTAGTATGCACCTATTATGGAAAGTTTGTTTATCGGTTTATGGTATAAATTCATTGATCGCGATAGTTTACCTGTTACCGATCGTGGCTTGGTTACTTTATGAACACATTATACGGTAAGCACGTTGCAAGCCGGCTACTGACTGCCACAACCATGGCGCTAGTAAATTATAAACTCTCATTAAGAAGCATTGTTGAAGATTCCTTACGATATGGCAAACAAATTAATTGCGGTATTGGCGTTATTAGCATGGTTTTTCTGGCAAGCAGGTAGCGTAAACGATAAAAGGGCATTTTGTTGGACGCCCATAAAGAAGTTGCCTTGTCGAAAGGCCTTAACAAGTCGTAAATCAATTTACTCAATTTACAGCTCCTGTTCTCTCTAGTCATGGAAGTCGTTAAGAACCCTTTGATGAAGAGCGGATATTTTTAATCGGCTCTCGACGGACGTTTCTTGTCTTAACGTCAATGCTTAAAATTATACGTTTTAAAGTCATTTTTTTTGTGTTGGCTACTACTTGAAACTGATACAATTAATATCCAAAAAGGAATGAATTAAAATCCTTATTCGTCTAAAAATTAGCCCTCGGAGTAGTTGTTTCTGTTGATTCCATATTTATATTTAAATTTTTATATTTATAATATAGCCTGTAAAGGCATTTCTGCCAGCGCCCACCTGATGAGACCCGATAGGTCGAAACCGGTCGTGGGATATGGCTTTCAGTTCGTTGTGCTTACTTGCTAGGACGCGTTCAAAATTTGAGATCTTTGATCTTAATATTTAGACGAATAAGGATTTTAATTCCTTCTTTTTTGGATATGTTATATCTTCGTCTATGAATACATCGGAATCAACAGTGTAATTCAATGCCGGTAGGGGTATTAGCCCTCGGAGTAGTTATTTCTGTTGATTCCATATTTATATTTAAAATTTTATATTTATGATACAATTAATATTAAGAGGAAGTGGTACAGTTCTACCCAATTTAAGAATTGTTTTTAATTCTGCTGAATGTATCTAAGCTAAATTAAAAATGAAGGCAGTTTTTGTTTGAAACATCTTTTTCCCATTGTACGGAGTAAATCGGTTTCAATTTTTTCTCAAATTTATTTAGAAAATGAGGTGTTATCGTTATTTTTATTTATTTATGTAAGAGTGTAGTTACTACATCATTACCAATGGCAAATTATATTTTGGGTAATTTGTTGGGCCTCTCAAAGAATCACTAGGAGGCGAGCGATTTGCGATTTCAGACCGATGAACAGGTGGAGGCGTTTATAGGCAACTGGATAGATACCCGCCCTGCTTCTTTTTATGAAAACGGGATGATAAAACTATCAATGCGTTGGAAAAAATGTACAAACAAGGGGGATATGTTAAAAAATAGAGAAATTTGTGTTTATGTGAAACTTTTCAAAATAAATGTTTTATGGACAAAGGATCGTTTATATTTGATCCATCCTCGTATTATAAAAAGTATCTACACTTTTCAATGTGATGCCCACCGGATCATTAACAAAATGTTTATATATTTTGTTCTTTCCCTAATCCATCTATACATTTTTTTCATTAGTCTCTTCCCCTTCCTTACCACGATCCAAAATTTAACACAGTATACAAAAAGATTTTTTTTTATGTAAACGATCGTTTTGTATAATCGTTATGATCGGTGTAATTTCCATAATGTCATTGTAGGTTAATAATTAATCAGTTCATTCATTCTTGGCACATTACGTACATTCAGGTTCATTAATCAGCATAAAAGCAGGTACTTTAGTGGCCGTTGTCAGTGTACACATTAATTAAGCGTACAATATAATAATAATTAGAACTAGTTGCATGCGGCCAATTGAAATCGTGTGTGGTAAAGGATAGATGATGAGGCCAACAGGTGAACACACACCAACAAAAAACTGATATATGAAGAAGTGCATAGTAGTTAAAAAAAATAAAAGAATGAGTCTATTTACCCTTCTTACCCTACACTCAAAAATTATACAGTAATTATTTGTGGATTTCTAGTCACGGAAAAAAGTTATTAAATGAGTTTCTAACCAAATCATATTTATTAAGCCAAATAATCCGGGAATATAAACAACGGGTTAATTTTATGAATTAGTTGGTTGTGATAATGAAATTTGAAGTAAGTATTCGATCTAATCGTGAAACAATCAATTTAAAAGAGACAATTTTAATTTTGTAATAAGTACACCTACCGACTTACAATATAAAGATTAACATTTCTTTTAACATGATATATAGGAATATATAAGTTTCCTTTTATAATTATAAACACTTTGATTTTAGAGAAAATTTTAGACTAATATAAAGGTACTTATTTTCTTATAAAATAAGATGAGTAGAAGAAGAAAATATAAATATTTAGTACAACGAAACTTGATGCTTTCTTCTACTCATTTTATTTTATAATTTATAAAATGTTGCACAAATGCGATATACATTCAATCAATTTTATAACTTATTCTCTTATCAAAATAACAACTGTTCTACGATATTGATGAAACGTTAATTTCTTGTAACTCCATAATTCACAAAAACAAACGAGAAGGTTACAAAACTTTATTTAAGTACACTATAATTATTACGATATACTGTACCTTTCAGGTGTAAGAATGTAATTTTAAACTAGATACAATTAGTCTTATGTACTAAGCTTAAAGTAAGAAAGAGGGGGTAAAACGAAATTTTTAAATAATTTGTATTTCATTGTTCTATAATTTAAATAATATTATAAAATATTTTTACCCCCTCTTTCTTACTTTAAGCTTAGTATATAAGACTAATTGTATCTAGTTTAAAATTACCATTCTTACACCTGAAGAAGATACAGTGTATAGTAATAATTATGGTGTACTTAAATAAAGTTTTGAAACCTTCTCGTTTGTTTTTGTAAACAACTGTTCTGTTCTACTTTTTTAAATTTTAAAGTCAAACAATTCCACATTTAGTTAAAGGTAACATATTTTTTGCATATTACAATAATAGGAACTTACTTACCACATTAACATTTTACTTTCTTTAATTGTTTCTTGCACGTCCCTTTACTGAGGAAAATATATCTTCTTGTCTTCTCCGCAATTACTGTCCACAATCACAACGAAATGCAATAGATAATAAACTTATACTGAACAAAATACTTTTAATAGTCACTAAGTATCTGAAATAAATAGACAACTTCTTTTTATAACATCCGTCATTAGGAAGAACAAAATGTTTGAAACAAATGCCGTACACGTGCACCGTTCTTCGTATAAATCTTCAAGCAAACTGAAATATTTTACAGAAAGATAAGTTTTAATTCTCTTTAAAGTTGTAGAAAAACAGTCACGCCATGCGATTTATAGTTTTTACACAAGTGTTTTTAAGCAGACTCTTATCGCTATTTATCAAGGGCAATGGAGTGACCTAGACCAGTTCGTATAGATGAGAAAGGAATTTTGTGTTAAAAAACGACGATGTTCATCAGTTCATATCAGTTACGAATATTTAAAGTTTGAATTACTAATCTATGAGAATTATTTTTGCGAAATGATATTATTTGACGCCAAAGAATTTACCACAACGGGTTTATGAATACTATTATAAATCAGTTAAAACTCCAATAAATATTTGTTCTTTCCACTCCTTTAATTAAAGACTTTTTTCAATATTTATATCCCAAGATTTTAACAAAGAATTTAACATTTTTAAAAAAATAGCAAGTAATAATGATTACGATACCTCTTTAATTGACCAAATGATAAATAAAAAACTATTATTCCATCAATTTTATTCTACTACAACAAAAGATGGAAATGACAATAAATTCTGCTTTATTAACTATGTATCTAATAATATAAGTTCAAACATTAAAAACTGATTAAACAAATACAATATCACACCAATATTAGTCAATAAGAAGAATTTATGTTTTTACTTAGTAAACAATAAAGGACGATTAGACAACATCGAAAAAAGCAGTGTATATGAAGTGAAATGCAAAGATTGTAATTCTATATATATACTTGGGTCAAACTGGCCATTCAATCAAAATACGCTTAATCGAACATCAAAAGTCGATTATGCAACAGTCAAGAATTACAACTTTAGTAAAACATTTCACACAAAATAATCATTCGTTAGATAATTCTAAATTGTTACATATTCAGAATAAAGGTAAACGATTCGATATTTTAGAAATCTTGGAAATAACCAGAGCGAATAACAATAATGTTTTATTGGAAGACCAGATAAACTTTGGGGTTTCCCTTTTGATAAAAGCGGTCACAGTAAAATAAATGCAAATAACACCATCACCACCTAGGTTAATAATTTTATCTATTTAAAGGAATTTTTGTAAATATAGCTTCATTTATTTACTTGTAATAACTCTTTGATAATAGCATTATAGTCGAAACATATGTCAGAATTTATACAAATAAAATTGTGATACAAAACCAAGTGTTACTCTTGTTCTCATTATTCTAATAATATGTTTCATCAAATAATTAGCCAAAAACAAGCACAATTATTAAATATTTTAATGATTGATTGCGTTGGCTGTTACTTGGTGAAAGTTTGAATCCATATTGAGTAAAACACAATTAAACTTTTCACAAAATTTTTATTTTCACTACTATAGTTTCGCTACACTGTTGCTAGCTTTTTCAAGTGAATAATACATAGTATTGCTTAAGTTTACACAAAACATTACATTTATATTCTAACTTAAAGGGTGGGGGTTTTTATTTTGAATAAGTTTAAGTCTATCTGGTCGTTTAGTAATAGGTCTGGATTATAATTTTTTATTTTATTAATTTCTAAAATTCTAGAACATTTAATTTTGTGCTTTTTCCTAACACATGTAAAATTTTGAATAATTTGAAATAGGATGTTTTGTGTAAACTTAAGCAGTACTATGTATTACTCACTTGAGAAAGATACAGTGTAGCGAAACTATAGTAGTGAAAATAAAAATTTTGTGAAAATTTTAATTGTGTTTTACTCAATATAAATATTTGTAGTTATAGTACCTACAGGAAAATGTTAAATGGGACAAGCATTGTATAGTTTTACAATTTTAATAAATTAATAATACCATAACGTATTTGGAATATTATGTAAAGGTAAATTCTGTTTGTTTGTTTGTCTAGACCAACCTCAGGAATCACAAATCGTACTTTTAAAAATAAATTAACCCGAATTTATTTTTGAATAAATGAGAAAAAGAAATATAATTTTCTAAATTAGCACCGTGTGACATTATCTACAAAAGTCTCATAACCGAAAAAACTAAAGTTATTGCAATAAAACCTTCCAGGTCATTAGAAATTGAATATACATCAACAAGGAGCACAATTATTTCTGAATTTTCACAGATGATTTTCAAAATATGAACTTACTGTGTTAATTCACATCCAACACATCAATTTTCGTAACTACATGTTTGTGTAGTTGAATTAAAGTGAATATGTGTAATTAGACTGAGAGTTGAACGTCTAATTATTATCTTAGGTACCATATAATAATCATCTACCGCCTCACCAAGAAGGAGCAGATGTTGGTCTGTTATTGAGATCGGAAAGATACAAAATATATTCAAATTAGATGTCTCACAGTGTGTCACATATTGTATAGGTACACCAACCGGAAATAACGATACAAATTGTCACTTTTCGAATACACGAAACGCTGTTTGACAGCAGTACCGATGATTGATGGTATAATGGGTGCTGACCACCATATTATACAAGACACATATCGTGTATGTAATATACATCTGTGTTTTTAATTAATAATATGTATCTGTTGGAGAAACTAGGTTAGTAAGTAATACAGTGATAGACATCAGTAAAAGCAATACATAATAAACTTATTAATTCTAAATTTAGCCTAATATGGATATAGTAGGAAGGCCAAGATTAGATTACTGTTCGCAAACAGTTAGGGATATAAAAATCTAGTTTTAGAGAAATGCGAAGTTCATGATAGGGAGGCGTCGTATAGTGCTCTAGATCATTGCTTAGCATTCGGGAGGTCACCGGTTGGAACACGCGTCCAGCTGCTCTGGTCCAAGTTTTCTGTCGTTTCCTTGGATCACCTAGGCAAATGCTAGAGCAGTAATATTCCATAGATAGTCTTTCATTTCTCTTCTGTTTTCATTTTAACCGTCTCATCTTTCTCTCCCTAACCACACCACCCACCCGTTCCCACGATTCGTGCAAAGAGACTGAAGAGGGCCTTACGCCCTACCCTCCGGCTTTGCACTACAGTGTAGGTTGGAGGGATTGCTCGACCACCAGCACCAGCACGAGTAGCTGGTGAGAATTAAACACAAAAAAGTGTTTCGTGTCCAACTACTCTTCGGACTGATGACTATTATGATGATGATGAATATATTGTAATATTTTTTTTTTGTATACAAAGCCAACGATTCTAATACTACGAGTCACTCCTGTGTCAATAAAGGTATATCACCTGCTTAGTTACTTTTGTTCGTATTTGTACTTCATTTTTGGTTCTTATAATCATTTAATTACATTCTTTCATCCAAATAGTTTTAAATGTAAATCTCAGTTTTGCAGGTCACCCTACAAAAATTTTACGTATATTACCTTTCATACTACGAAATCTGAAAAGTTAGGGAAAATATAATAATAAAATAAAATATTATAATAAAATGATATTATCATTATGAGAAAGTACTAACAAGATTTGTTCTGAATTATCTACTTGTTTTTTAAATTAATGAAAGGCAAATAGTAAGATAATAATGGTCATATGTTTTTTACTTCGGATAAATCGTCTCTATCATAAATACAGGGAAATCTATTTCTTCACATATATTGTTTTCCACAGGAAAAGCTCATACTTGCGCCATCTTTCAATGATGGACCTTAACTATAAAGCAGGTAGCTAAACCAGCATGTAACTACAGAGAACTGTCCAGGTAGAATATTTAGCAGGTAACAACAGGTGTTTCACGATTTAACAGTTTTCTCTCCGATGTTACATAAGAAAATATGGAAGTTTTACCGTTCATCACAAGATTAGAGCTTCAGTGACTACATTTCAAAAACTTTAAATTAAATTAATGCATTCATTAGCTAAACTTATCGTTCGTAATTAATTGTAGGTACATTACTACAATTATTTTAGTAAAAGCAGTAAATAAAAAATTCAAGGATTTTGGGGATGAAACATCTCTAAAGTCGAAACCTTAGTCTTGTTATCCCGTTTTTTAATGCAGTTTTAATTATTTAAAATAAATTAATTAAAAATAGATGGACATTATTATTCAATTAAAGTCAGTATTATAACTAAAAATGTATTTTGTTTGCACTTTTAATAAAAACATATTGTTTGTAAAACTAACAAATCCACAAGAAAAATGTTAAAAAAAAATAATAATTTGATTAGCAACAACAATGTGATAGAATAAAGGCAGCTTTAGCATCTCTAGAGCTAAACAGACGGAATATGTATCTGTGTGGTTTTTAGTAAATTGTATTAAAAAATTAAGAATGCATATGAAAACTAATATATATATAGGATTTTGAGCTTATTTTTAATACCCTTTTATTCAGAACTGTTTGGTTTTTATTGTCTATCTAGGTAACGAAATTAACGACGATAATAAAATACGTTAATATCTAATCTTGTGTAGAATTCACATAATTTTACTTTTAACTTTTAAAATCTTACAGTGCCTGTAGCCTCATTGTACACTAGGCGTGTTAACTTAATTTTTGAAAATGATGGCAACAACATAGATGTACATTAATTAATAAAATAAAACACACGGTATATTTCACAAATGTATTAGTCCATCTCTGACATTTGATATCAAATAAATTGCAAAAACTGTGAAGCGTTTTACATTAGACAGACGGAACGGGCCCTTAAAAAACGTTTAGACGAACACGTAAAATCCATAAAAAATGGCAACAAATATACAGGTATAGCGGACCATTGTATTTCCCAAAATTATGAAATAGATAATAAGAATATAAAAATAATATATACAGAAAGTAAAGGGAGAAGACTCAATTTCTTAGAAATAGTTGAAATAAACCAGGCCATCGCAAACGGTCTGCCTATTACCAATGACCAGATCGATTTTGAGGTTTCCCCGTTATTAAAATCCTTTGTATTGTAGGTATAAGTAGTTTTTAAGAAAATAATGTACCTCAGTTATCTATAGCTCTTTGAAAATGGTGTAAAAACCGAAACATATGTCGGAGATAGTCTAATACATTTGTGAAATATACCGTGTGTTTTATTTTATTAATTATTCATTATGTTTCACCAAGTGATCAGCGAAACCTCAATTTCAACTATTATAAAGACAATTATTATTACTACTGAACTTTAATAGACAAATATTCATAATTTTCTCTAAATTTATTTTATTTTAAATAACTATCTTTTATTCGTAATTTTTATAAAATTCTAATTTACTTTAAAGACAGAAGTATAGAGGCAAGTTATTAATAAAAATTTATGTAAACCAAAAAACGCTACTTTAAAACTTTAAAAATCTTAAACGTCCTCCCTATAAAATTTTAAAATATTCACAATGTCGAACGTAAACAATATTATGACGAAAAAATAATTAAAAAGAAAAAAATCAGTTTGAACTGAGCTGATTTTTGATGAACATTATTAAAATATGTTAAATAGACATATTTTAATAAGAGACTAAAAAACACAGGACTATATTTTTCTTGGGTTACACTGTTACACATATATGTTCAAAATAACGATTTATATGTTATTGAAGTAATTAAACTTTTTTAGGCTTACTTCATAGTAAGAAGACTTGAAGATAGTTTGAAGTTTAACGTTGCATTAGTTAGATACATAAAGTATGTTACGTACATCTTCTTTCTTTCGTACTTCTTTGGTTCAGTTTTGTACATTTTGGCATGTTTTTATGAGTAAGTAAACGACATTCTCAAATTATTAGATTTGTTTTGTTGTTGTTGTTATTTGATGTTTAAGAAAATATTTCGGCTTGATTTATTTAATAAGAAACATTTTACGTGTATGCTAAATTCTGCGACATATCGTTATTGAATTGTTCCGATCTTTACTTGCTTAAACCTTACTTGCTTAAATTCTATATTAAATACGAATAAGTAAGCACTTACAAGATTTTCACAACTTTTTTATTTTGTAACATATGTTTCTCCAGAACATTTGTCTTCTTCAGACAGATTGAGTACTTACTACTAACAATTATGTCTACAGAAGTTTCTTAAATACTTGTATGTCATATTTCGTTAGAATAAGTTCAAAAGAGGGTAGTTATTGCCTTCGATTTGATCATTCAAAATTATTCCTAGTTTTTTTATATCTACTTAGTTCTAAATTTTCTAACACGGTTAGTTTTTGACTATTACTAATATGTAAAATTTCTATATTATTATCAAAATAAAGTCCTTCTTCGGTAAAATGGTTTGAAGCTCTATTTGAACTATAGATGTACATTATTTTCAAAAATTACGGATCAGCATTTCTGTCCTACCAGCAACAAAAAAATAATAATTATACTAGGTTTATTGCTAATCACTAGAGACACACCAGTGAATGCCATATATAGAAATTTTCTGCTTATTGTGGCATTAAATTATGTCCAACAAAGTCATTTTCTTATAATTCCACTTATTAAACCGAGTTCATGGAGTAGTTACCTACAAGATGACAGGCACGTAACCAAATAGAACAAAAATAAAAATAAATTCTTAGCCAGTAATCTGCCGAAATTATCAGATGTGGATCTCGGTTAGTTCTCATCAGTGAATCTTATAAAATAAAATTTCAATACCAAAAAATGTACTTGTCGTTGTTAAACAGTGTTTATTGAATACGTAGAGGCAGCGATGTAGATGGCGTTCACCACAATCTCTGTACTTATTTATTGAACCCTGTTTGAGGGCAATAGGTAGATTGATCGGTGTTGCGTTACAAACCACCCGTGCCAAGGCCCTGGGCGCCTTTACCTCTCACAAGCTCTTCTTCCACAACAGTTCAATCTCCCAACAAATCAAAATCCGTACGTTCAACACAATTATCAGGAGCATCTGCTGCTACACCATTCCCATATGGGGCTGAAACAAAATCCTCCAAGGCACCTACATGCGGATCCTTCGCTCCGCACTCGAGTACCCCTGGTTCGTCAGAAACTCCCAAATTCTGAAAGAAACCGGCCTACCTTCGCTCTCCGAAGCTGAAACCAAATTCGCGGCAAATCTTTGGGCCTCAGTATCAGGTCATATCTTGGCACTTTTCGACTTCGCTCCTAAACAGAACGACCGTTTTAGAAGGCCTTGTCACCTTCTACTCTGAGCTGCTACACTTTGCTCAACTCTAGTTTCGCATTTTTAGTGCGAGTGTCCACCCAACACATCTGAGCTGGACCACCATCACTCTTCTCCCCAAACTCCCCATCACTCCCACCGCAACAAATTCATTTCCCGTTCCCAACCATTCCAGGAATGCATAACCTTCGGGTTGATCTCCCTTCTCGAGGAGGGGTTTTAGTCGGTAGGCGCCTCGGTGAATCCGACACTACCCCTCTCTTCGGGGGGTGTCCTTTGAAGATTTCCCTTCCATAAGAATAAACAAAATTAAAAAAAAGTGTTGTGTCTAAGCTGTCTATGCTGGGCTGATGAGAACCAAATAGTTCCAAATCGTGATCCTCGTCTGACAATTTCGACAGACAACTGACCACGAACAACACATTTCTATTTTTGTTAAGTTTATTTTGTTAATGAAGACATACTTTTAGTTCGTCATTCAGTGTTTGTATTATGATAAGTTTCTTAAATGAGATTGTTAAATTTATAAAAAAAGGTTGCTCATCCCTGATCTAATCCAACAAATGTATTTAAAATATGATCTAATGAATAAGAAGGGTGTCGAGAGGCTGCGTTTCATTTAAATTTCTCGACAAGTTGGTTATTTCTTTTTGGCATTTATTTCGTTTCAATTACTAAAATCCGCAAGTTGTTAAAATATTTGACTTTAATCGATTCGTTTAAAATATTTGGAAGTATGCAGTGTCAAAAATTCTGATCACAAGAGAGTCCAATTATAAAAGATGTCGGAGCTCTTTAATTCAAAGCTGGGCTTTTCTAATCTTCTGTTCTCTCTTTATTTTCTCCTGCCGCTGAAAACACTCACTTCGCCAGCTCTTTCACTTGCAGTGAAGCGCTCATGATTAATTAACGACAAAGGAAAAACGAATCGGAAATTTTTGCTTGTTTCGCTCCAAGAAAGGAAATTAAACGAGTAGCATTTCACGAAAGCAAAGAATAAATCTCGGCGAAAGGCCACCGGCTATTTACGAACCTCTGCCGGAACATTAAACATAATTATCATCGACTTTTTATTCACAACGAAAGACTCGGATGTGAAAGTTGAACGAACGGTCTGTGAAGTGATCCTAAAACGGCTGAGCAACACTTTAATCACCTTTCTTACGTATAAACCTGAGTATGTTGGAACAGCAAAGGAAGAAGGGCAATTTTGAACACAAATAACATGAGTCAAGGATGCGAGATGTCGTAGCATTTCTTTCGGTTATCCATGCCGATATTTTTCTGTAAATAATTAAGTATTAAGCAGAAATTGGAGTCTTTGTGGTAAAGAAATAAATACCACTCGCACTAAATATCACTAAAACTATTTTGATTCCTTCTCGTTTTACGGGAACTGTTTATTTTTATCACACCAGTCATGAATCCAAAATAATTTTCACAAAAATTAAGCAATTTCTAATAACATTGGGACATTGCATTATTTTAATGCTGTTATTAGCAGATGTCAATTCTTGTACTGTCAAACTTCTTGGATTGTTAAAGTAGTACAAATGGTATGGTTTATGACCCTATACATTCGCGCCGACCACAGCAGGTAATGCGGGTGTTGACCGCTTGTTCGCGCCAGGATGGTGGGTTTTCCTTGTATCCTCGTCCCACTAGCCCCATAGTGGTAAATAAATATAAAGACTGAATGTATCAAAGGAAAAGCTACCGAGCGGCGTGGTTTAGTGCTCTAGATCATTGCTTAGCATTCGGGAGATCACCAGTTCGAACCCTGGTCGGGCTGCTCTGGTCCAAGTTTTCTGTGGTTTCCTTTGATCATTTAGGCAACTGCTGGGGCAGTAATATTCCACAGATAATCTTTCACTTCTCTTGTCTTCATTTCGTCCGTCTCATCTTTCTCTCCCTAATCACACTACCCACCCATTCCTGCGATTCCTGCAAGGAGGCTCAAGAGGGCCTTACGCCCTACTCTCCGACTTTGCACTGCACTGTAGGTCGGACGGACTGCTCGCCCACCAGCACGAGTAGCTGGTGCGAATGAAACATAAAAAACTTTTTGCCTAAATGATCCAAGGAAACCGCAGAAAACGTGGACTAGAGCAGCCGGACCTGGGCTCGAACTGCTGACCTTCCGAATGCTAAGCAATGATCTAAAGCACTAGACCACGCCGCTCGATTCAAAAAGGAACAAACCTCCATCACAGTTACATAAATTTTTGTAAAACAGCTCATCAAACAATGTTATCTAGAGGAAAAATAAAAACAAAATAGAGCAAATCATAATTCTGGAATTATCAAAACCTTTTAGCAAATGTGACGGTGTTTGAGGTAGCCCTTGCGTTTTTTTTTAATTACTTATAGGGACACCCTGTAAAATAAGTATACACCAAATCTTCCCTTGGATCTCTTCTTCTCCAAATTTTACGATTACTTTTAATTCAATCTTGACAAACAACAAAAATAAGAAAGCAGGGCTTTGAGTGACGACCCGAAGGTAAATTATCTGAATAAACAATAAAAACAATTATGATTTCTTTTCTAAATATTTGTTTTTTCGAGTCGTCTTAGATTTAGTTCGTCGAAGATGGAAAGGCAACAAAAGGTTTTTTAATTAAATGGTAGGAAATCGTTGTCACGGTCTGTTAGTTGCCAAAAAATAGCAATAAATCTCCTTCGGTGGACAATTACGAGAAGCGCCTTGGGCAAAAAAAGCTCGTTTAGAGGGTTTTCTAAGAGAAGCTGGCTGGCGCTCTTACGTTCCCGTCGAGCGGGCTAGCTAACGGCGAGGAGAAGAGAGAGAACCCTTATGATGCCGCGAGCTTTAATATCAACGGAGCAGTAACTGAACAATGGCAGCAATCTGGAAGTGTGGACAGTAAACAAGAGGCTACGACGCCCGCACACTCCCTTGACGACCAGATAGAGAGCGTCCGAAACTGAGTAAACACCAACAACCGGTTGCTAGAAAGGGAATAAGCTCCTGAATACATGGGCCGGTTTTTATCGAACGAAAAATAACAGGATAAATAACCTCATAAGACCAAAAAGAACTTTTCAAAACTTACGCAATAAAATCAGTTATATTAAGCACCGTACGTACTAATCAGGTCGTTCATGTAACATATTTTTATTTTAAACAATTACCATTTTCTGTTCTCCTCTGCCTGTTATACATTTCCGGTAGTAGCGTATTTGTCTAAATTTATAAAAATGATACTGAACTCGTTTTTATCCAGAATACATCTTCGCAATACCCAGAAAATAGAACATCATTATCTAAAATAGTAAGGTAAAGAAAACACTCGGTAGTTTTACAATATTTATTCAAGTTGAGTCCTTGACTACAGTCGTTTCGGTTGTTACACCATTCTCAAAATAGTGCCAATGTATACTAACTATTAATTATTACATCTAGGTTTTAAATACTAGGGTTTATGCTAGCTCTTAAAAGTGGGGATAAGCATAGGAAATTATTACATCAGTAAGGTATCGTCAATAATTGTAGAATACATCGATATAATTATAAAAATAGCAATAAACAAGAAATACGAACCCGACTAGAAAAATTTATCTGATTATGATGAGGACCTCTTCAGGCATGCCTCACGTGCCCAATCAGAATGAAGTGAAGTATATAACGCAGATGAATACTTAAAAACTGCCAGAAATGTTCGATGTGGAACTGATAATGTTTTCCTGACAAGGATTTCCCAATTTGGAACAAGTGAGATTCTCCTGGTAAATACCTAGGTAAACTTGATATAACAAAAAAAAAACAATGCGTTTATATAAAATAACATTTTTATTTATTACATAATGAAATAAGAGTTTTTTAAAACTATAAGTATTTGTCAGGAGAATCTAACTAGTTCCACATTAGGAAAACATTCTCAGTTACACATCAGGCATTCCTGTCTACATTCTCACATGCTTTACTTCATCCTGATCGGGCACGTGAGGTATTCCTGAGTAGGTCCTGTTCATATTCCGATAAATTTTTATGGTCGGGAAGCTATAAACAAAAACCCAGATCGAGGCACCAACAAACGACGAAGAAAAGTACCATCAATTCAATTCTAGAAGGAAATAGAAAATCTGACAACCCAACGTTCTGGAAAAGAACTAAGGTACAACCTAAAGCATTCGAAAATTGAAATAAAACAACTGCAATAGAAGCAGAATTGGCTAACTAATTCTTACCACTAGAAAAATAAGAATGAGCAGGAAAAACATCGACAAAAAAATCGAATAAAGCAATACAATCTTAATTAAAGGCGTCAAAGGAATTACTATTATCATAATGGATGAAACCACCTACATAAGTAAGTAAAATTAACGAATTCATAGAAGGGAACAGCTGCATAATTAATGTACCCCTATAATGTCGAGAATCGATGCGATACTTGCTGAAGATAATAATTAAATTTTCTTAATGAGATCTACAACAAACAACGAATACTTTTAATAAGCTATGCAATCCATAAAAAAAATTTTTGAATTTTATGACGAGCTTTGCATAAAGTTTAAAACTATGTTTTATTACCTAATGAAGAATAAAAATGCCTTAAAATTTTACAGTAATCTCAGTCATTTGGGGTAATTTGTAGTGGATAAAAAACTAATTAAGAAAAATAATTCACGTTAATGTATTGAAATTAATCTCTACTAAAAGAAAATCCAAATATTTCATTATTCAATATCAGTAGTGTTGTAACAACCCTATATCTTCAGCATCGCCACAGTTATCTCTTATTACTGCGTTTTTCCTTTTCTATTTCTTCCGCCTCTTTTCTTCTTTAAGTTAAGTCAGTGTTGAGTAAATCGCCGCCAAATAAACCA
The DNA here is from genome assembly GCA_963921985.1 of Agrilus biguttatus. Taxonomy (NCBI): domain Eukaryota; kingdom Metazoa; phylum Arthropoda; class Insecta; order Coleoptera; family Buprestidae; genus Agrilus; species Agrilus biguttatus. The sequence continues at coordinate 36,595,295 of OY998119.1, read as the reverse complement.
CGTGTACGCTCACCCTCACAATCATACATTGTAACACCGCACCGATTGTGGTTAATCTCGCTATTCCTTCAACTTCTTCCCGCACCTGATTGATACCAAATGTACATTTTGTAAATAATGTTAATAGACGTTACAAGCAAATTATTTGTGTAATAATCAAAAATTTAATACCTGCAACCCTTTAATTAGGTTTATCAGGACGTTTCATGTACTACCACCGCACCCTTAAGTTTACTTGAGAGTTATCGAGTGCATTATACAAGTAGTGTCTGCTTTTTACAAACTTTTACCTATAGTTTGATTTATATTCAATCGATTTTTTAAAGCTTTGACCATTGGCTGATAAAGAAGTTTACCTTCTTTACATTGAGGTGCGATGGCGCCGGGGAGAATAATTATTGTGATTGTAAAAAGTCTGGATTTACAATGAACAAAGGGAGTTACGTAAGAATTATTCAAGGAGTTTCCAGTAATAGCGGCTCACCACGTTCCAAACCAAGGCCGGAAGAGGAAATATGCAAATTTTAAGGCTTCCGTTTGCTTAGATCAAATCTTTTCCACATTCACGGATATTTTGAAGAATTTCCCCTATTCCGCTTTAGTCGCAATTAACGGTTTCTAAAGGGAAGTCGAGGAGGCGTGCTTTATTACGTTCGGAAGAAATTTTTCTCTCATGTGAAGTAGTAAAATATGTGTTAATTTTTGTTAAGCGTTCAAAAAATCGTAAAGTCGACAATTTCTAAAATTCAAAAATTATGTACATATTTCTTTCAGAAATCCATATCTGTCAAGGAAATAATATTATAATGAAATAGGGGTTTCACGATCAGTGTTCTTCATTTTCTAGACTGTTTTTGCATGACCAAAAATAATATGGAAAGTGGCTAAGTGACAAATACGTGGGGATAACGAATAAGAAATATTCAAGCAAATAAAATTTTCGCAAATCCTCAAATTTCAACTTAGGTTGCTGGAATTTCTCTTATTTCATAACAAAGTAATAAATTTCAATGCATTTTGTTAACAAACTGTAATTTTGATATGTAATTTTAAGATTCATTAAGAAACACCTAATAAACTGGTAAAATATGAAATGAGCACATTTGTATTCTAATTTTTATTTTAGATTGCATTGTTCCTTTCGATGGTAGACTTTTCTCCAATTTGCAGTGCAAAATATTTCTAAATTTACAGAGTTCGCCTAAGAATTGTTAATGCGTTGTGTATTATAGCTTGCCTTACTCTGTTTTAGTAAAAAAAAAATTATATATATATACGTATACAGGGTCATTCAAACTGAGTGGTGCATTAGACGTTTTAGTGAAACTAAGTATGTTACAGATTTGAAAATTCAGTTGTAGCGGTTATCAAGGATGATCTATTTAACTAAAATAATTTCAAATGCCGGGCACTTCCGATTATACCGGAAGTTGATGTCAACTTTCTTATTTAAAATGGAATGGTATATAAAAATATACGATAAGATGAATTCGTATGAAACATAAAATTTTAAGGTGACCTTGATAACCAACTTGCATGCCTATATGTCTACGATGAATAGTTTCTGAGATAATTTAATTTATTGGAAAAAAGATTACACCGCAACCCAAACTATAAAAAATCGTAACTTCCATAAAAAATGAAATGAACTGATGTTGTCTTTCTTCGGGTGTACAGGCCGTCGTCGGTTGGAATTGCTTCCTAACGTTTCGCTAGCACGAGTGGTGAGCTTCTTCAAAGGTCTATCCATTTTCGCTGTTGATTGTAGTCTACCCGAAGAAAGACAACATCAGTTCGTCAACTGGCCGCGAAAGCCTTAATCAAAATGAAATGACTTAGAATGTTGAAATTTTTACTAGCTATAACCAAGTCATAAGCCCAACATCATGCCAAAACTAAGCTTTATAATTTGTACAGGTCGTTCAAAAAAAAAATCCAAAGTTTAAAAACATCAAACACGAATAGCTTCATTTTTAAAAATGGCACCTACCGTATTTTATTTTGTCATTCGATTCAATTTTCTTCGATACATTGGATGTTTTCTGCTATTTATTTAAAAAAATCCAAAATTATTTAAAAACCTTTAAATAAAACAGTAGGAATATCAAGATGGATCGAAATAGGATAAAAAAAAGAATCGAATGACCAAATAAAATATACTAGGTGCTAAGGTAGGTAGGTAGGTATATCGAATAATGAACAAGAATAGCAGGGTATTAGAAATAACAAAAATATATGTTAAAAAAGAAGTTGTTTTTCTTTATTATTTTCTTTAGTATCCTCTATATCCTTGAGTGTTCTTTGAAAACTTTTTCATCGCACTAGTAAATTAAGAGGCTTGTTAATACAACAAAAACGAATTTTATACAGAAACTAAATATAAGTAAGTAGGTACCTTAATTTACATTTTATTTGTTAACTACATCATTTTTTAAATATTTTGTAGGAGTAGCAAATTTTTATATGCAGTTTTTCCTAGTTCTTCGGGTAAACAGGATTCTGTGTGGTGTGCACACCTGAACAAACCATCGACCACATGTATGCATTCACACGTGGTACATTTTGTTGGGTTCCTTAATGGAAAATAGTTACTGTAAATATTTGATGCGATGCGCGCAGTTTGTTTTGCTTTTGTTGCGCCTGTAATGAAAATGTAATTAAACTCTGTTAGATATCATGTCGGTGGTTGGCTGGTTGGTAGGTAGGTTAAATGTAAAGAAAAAACAAACGCGACGGACGGACGTTGTGTTGGGAAATGAACAGGTGGCCTAATACCCCCAGTTATTGCTCCACTCTGTCTGTCAAGATAAATAGGAAAATTTCGCTTTCCTTTGGCCACCATACATCTCATGCGGCGATACGAAACGACGAGAGGTGAAAGCGACGGCACTCGTTAAAGAAAATAAGTGGCAAAAGACAGGGGAAAAGGGTAAACGGGGTTCGGGAACGAAAAATCATTTTCTCGTATCAGAAATAAGGTTCGAACTGATGGTGAAAACACATTTTCAAATGACAGCGTCGTAATTGAAAATGTATGATACCGATTCAACTGCCGCACTATAAATTACTTATTTGAAGATTAATCGAATTCAAGTACTATTTCAATTTGTAAACTAAATTGATTTATTTTTCACCTTCGACACCATTCGAAAGCGTCAACCGATTACTGCCACTCAAAGAAAGAACTGCACATGTAATTACTTAGCAATAAAAGAGTCCATTTCTCCATTACGTTTATTTTTTTTTACTCTTCACTTATTTGAATAAACAAAATGAGTAATATCAGGGCGTAGTAAATGGGCTCGATAAAAACCAATAAACATTATCAGTCAAACTTTTATTTTCTATTTAACAGGCGGGCTGAAAATTTCGTAGGCTAGCATAGAAAAAAATATTTTTTTTGATAGAATTTGATTTAATTATTATTCATAGTTCCCCTCGAGGGCGATATAACGACTATAGCGGTCATATAATTTTTCGATACCACTTTTATAATATGATTTCTCTTTAGCTTCAAGGTAGGGTTCAATTTCGGCGATTACCTCTTCATCGGCGCAAAATTTCTGTCCAGCGAGCATCCTCTTGAGGTCTGAGAACAGAAAAAAGTCGCTGGGCGCCAGATCTGGAGAGTACGGTGGATGCGGAAGCAATTCGAAGCCCAATTTATGGAATTTTGCCATCGATTTCATTGATTTGTGACACGGTGCATTGTCTTGATGAGAGAGCACATTCTTTTTCTTCAAATGAGGCCGCTTTTCAGCGATTTCGTCTTTTAAACGCTCCAATAACACTACGTAATAATTTATGGTTTTCCCCTTTTTAAGATAGTCAATGGATATTATACCATGAATTATGAGCATCCCATTATACTGATGCCATAACCTTGCCAGCCGACTCGACTTTTGCGTCTTTCCACGTTTTGGAGTCGGTTCATCACGTGCAGTCCACTCGACTCGACTGACTGTCGATTGGTGTGAAATAATGGAGCCATGTATCATCCATCATCACATATCGACGCAAACGCAAAAATTTGGATTTATTACGATTGAACAGCTCCAAACATTGCTTAGAAAAATCGATCCGTTGCGTGCATTGTCCTCGGTGTTCATTTCGTCTCGTTTAAATTTAGCAAACCACTTTTCTACGGTTGATTTTCCAGGTGCAAAGTCCGAATGATAAATAAATGTTTATCAAGCTAAGCCTTTGTTTCAATAGTATTTTTTTTCGCCAAAAAGCAATGCTTTATTAACACACGAAATTCCTTTTTATCGATTTTTTCAAAGTAACAAAAGTTCTTTCACTAAAAATGCTATAACTCAGATACTAATAATGCAACAGCTGTCAAATATATACACGCGTCTTTTAAAGGTTAGGGTTAAATAAAAATCGTATGGATTTAATACTAGTAGCGCCATTTATGAGTCAGCCTACGAACTATTCAGTCCGCCTCTTAACATAATACTATATATACACAGGAGAATAAAAGAAAATATTTAATTTCCCAAGTATCAGACAAATTTTGATGGTATTCTTTAATAAATTCTAATATTTTTGACTAGCTTAATGATATTTTCCTCTAGTAATTTTAATATCAATATTGTCGAATTTTTGCAGAATTCAACAAATATTTACATAACTACTACATTAACATAGCATTTGAAGACAAAAAAAAACGGGTATTGTAAAGAATTTAATATTTAAAACTTTTCAAATGATGTACTCTCTACTAAATCATCCATAATAAAATTATGCATTGCCTAGATGTAAAATAAATATCTCAGACTTCTGAATATCCACTTTTTGCCTCGAAAAGTTATTTAATACACAGCGCCAGACTTTATGTGTTTTTTCTATGCCCTAAAGTAAATTCTGTATCTAAAAATAGAGCATTTATATATCAGGAGATGTTTAAAATCAAAAAGTATCTATACGATCATTATTGAGAGATTAGAGTCGGTATTACTTATTCAACGGTATACGGCACGAATTATTTATTTCTCACTGCCTTATATTTATAAAGATATAAGAATCCTTCTTTTCTTTCTTCATTTCGTCCGTCTCATCTTTCCTTTTTTAACCACACCACCCATCCATTCCCACGATTCCTAAAATGAGGCCGAAGAGGGACTTACGCCCTACCGGCTTTGGACTACAATGTAGGTCGGAGGGACTACCCGCCCACCAGCACGAGTAGCTGATGAGAATGAAACACAAAAAACAAGTTAAAAAAAACTTAGTCGTAGTAGTCTTCTGTGATACCAAGAGTGATAGAGAACATTGCGTAAAAGCTCCCTGTTGTTAGTCAGATCAGCATGCCCAGAGAGGTTATTTCTGATCTTTTCTGATCTTTATCAGTCCTGGCAGAACACTAGTAGCCCTCTCGCGCATTCTATCCTTATATCTCTAAAATAAATTGGAACGTATGTTATGTTATGTAAATGTTGATAACAGAAACGTAATCGATCAATCATTTTACAGTAATATTGTTTTTCTATTAAGTGAATAGTTTCGTTATAAGAACATGGGCTTTCACGACTTTCACGAATCCATAGTAGAGTTAGAGTTCGGGTTGAAGTCTGATCGGGTATAATATATATAATATCATTGAAGATGAGAGATGCTCGTCCGCAAGAACTCCAACTTTTTCACACCAACGCGACACCAATTATTGAATTAATTTATACCTACTGCAGACCACCTCACACAATGAGGGAAAGTTTTGTTACTGTTGTCATGCCCTCGCCGAGACTGGAACCCGGAATCTTTGGCTTTACGCGCCAATGCTTTTGGCACTAAGCTACGAGAGATGACAACAATTTTAGTCGTAGCTTAGTGGCAAAAGCGTTGGCGTGTAATGCAAAAGATCCCGGGTCCGTGTCCCGGCGAGGACGTGACAACAGTAACAAAATTTTCCCTCATTCATGTGACGTTTTAGTCACGCATGCGTTAGCCTTGTAAGCGATCGTTCGGCACACTTTTTTATTGAACGTAGAATATCGAGATCTTTTATTTGATGTATGATACATATACATCCAACTTTTTGGTTTAAAATAATTTTTTTTCACATTCTGCTGCCACCTCCCACATATTATTATATGCCTATCCTTTTTTGCGTAACCCTTTTTGAATTAATTCTTTTATATGAATTGCTAACCGGATAATTGATTGTTTCAGCCGTCACATGATGGAAACTGACATTCATCTTGAATAGTAAAATAAAATAAAACACAATAATAAAAACAAAGTTTTGTCAAAACATTTTCTGAAGATGCCCTGATAGGGTGAAACAATTGTCAAGAATTAAATAAAATTATATGTGGAAATTTGTGTCTTATTTTATTTTACTATTCAAGATGCTAATCGGATGTTAAAATCTATTATTCATTATTAAAATTCATTGGAACAACGAAGGATTGAATTAAATTGTTTAATTTTCTGCAGCTTCCGAAAATATTTTTCAAGAAAGCTTTTAGCCATGTCGATCGCAGCGTGCCATCGTGCCGTCGTGGCGTCGTTTCGAACTAATATCTATCGGTTGCCAATCAGATTGCGAGCAGTTCGGGCATGAGCTCTAGATAACACCAGGTGTCGTTGAAATCCTTTTTCCCGTGGTCCATCATAGACGAACAAAATTTCTTGAGATCGGTTTTAAGGTTGTTGCTGTTTCACGCTATAAATACGTGTGGTGCGGTAATTTTTCAGTTCTACCCCTTAATCGGTTCTTGTTTTGAAAATGTTTGGGTTTATCAATCCTTCAGCGATGTTGAAATCTATTACTTTATCAGTTACCACACGCGAGGTACTTATTTTGGATCATGATCTAATAGACTTCTATTAAGTACACTGAGGGGATTTCGGTTCAGTTGAGATGTACATCGATCAAAACAAATTAATAGAGAAGTATGGCCAACATGTTTATTACAAGAGCGATTGGAAAGAATATAAACTGAAACAGTATAATCTCTGGAAAACGTTCTTTTTAATATATATGTAACAGCATAACCAGCACAATAGTGGTTGAAAACAATTTAGAACCGTTAATGGAACGAAATTTATTTGTTGTTATTAAATGAAATGTAGCCGTGAATACTACTGGGACCATCAGTTGTAACATAGATCGCTACTTCATCACAATTCCTAAACTGAAGGTGGTCTGTATAATCAAGTTGATTGAAATCAAGTAACCTGTAGATAGACTTGTGCTGTAGCTAGCATCAAATTTCTATAAATGGCGATATGCTGTGAGTTAGTCGATATTAAGCAACTTGTTTGTACGGAGCAACTTCGAAATTACAGAGAATGTGCTGATGAGAACCAATAAGTTTGAAATCGTGATCCACGTCTGCTGGTTTTAATAATTTTCTGACCAATTGCTTAACGTTAATCATTTACGTTTAAGCTTCGTCTTAGACAGCAAGTTGATACCTTCTCAAGGCAATTATGGTTAAATTATTTGGCAAAAATGGTTTCCCCAAAAAATGCTGTTTAGAAAACCATGCTGGAGTTTCTTCTTCCAAAAGGATTCTATCCATCTATCAGGGTCCTCTCATAAAACTCTTAATACTACATTTGTAAACTATTTTTCAACATAATTAAGGATATACGTATCACTTAATAAAAAGAGATGGGGACTGGAGTATTAAAGTCAGAACCATGGCCAGATTCAGGACTGAGGTCAGAACAGGACCCAATCTCCGAAAAAGAATGTATTCCAAACGGTTGAAGTTGAACACATAAGGATGATTTAAATAGGCAATTTGTTTCTCATTTTGTATATTTATTTTTGTAAATTGTTGTGTATAAATTTTATGTAAATATTGTGTATAAAGTTACTAACACCTTTGAGCATGCCTTTCTCAAACTTGTTTTCTATTGTCTTGCCTTTTTCAATTCTCAGAAACAGAACCGAGCGGCTGGTCTAGTTAGTGATTTAGATCATTGCCAAGTATTCGGGAGGTCACCGGTTCGTACTCGGATCCGGCTGCTCTGGTACAAGTTTTCTGTGGTTTAGTTGGATCACTTAGGCAAATGCAGGGGCAGTAATATTCCACAGATGTTCTTTCACTTCTCTTCTGTCTTCATTTCGCCCTTCTCATCTTTCTCTCCCTAACTACACCACCCACCCATTCCCACGATTCCTGCAAGGAGGCTGCAGAGGGCCCTACGCCCTATTCTCCGGCTTTGCACTACAGTGTAGGTCGGAGGGACTGCCCGCTCACCAGCACAAGTAGCTGGTGGTAATGAAACACGAAGAAGTTAGTTAGTTTTTATCATTCACACACAAGTCAAAATTTCTATCCCTTCGTTGCCGATCGCCTGCAATGGTCAATCATAAAAAGTACCAGTCCCTAATAAAACTACCGCTTCTTCTCTCGCTACCCTCTGCATTTTTCGAAGAAATAGTATTTACTGTTTGCATGCTAACTTTCTATTTTTGAATCAACACTCTCTTCACCGACCGCGACAATTATTATTTGTTTCAACTATTGCACACATTTTTCAATCGTATTAAATTCATTTCAATTCATTCGTTCATCATTTCATTACTAACAGTCTGTAAATTAAATCAGATAAACCAACGATTATGTTTTATTTAAATACAACAAACACCACCACATGAGTAAAAAAAGAATTAACAGTTGTTAAGAACATTGATGCTTTCGAGAGAAATCGCAGCCAAACAGCTGTTGTTGACAAAATTCACGGTAGCTTGTAGATATTCTATACATGTCGAATGAATCTTAAGAATTTCAAAATGTAATTAATCCCTACTATCTTCTTACTAGAAGACTTTATAGACGTCGATTTCACTATCAAACAAAACTTTGGATGTACGAAATGGCCGTATACACCAAACGAACCGTTCGAAAGAAAACAAATTGCTGAAGCGACGTGAGGGCGGTATGGTGTGGTATGGTTACCGCGCGCCGCACGGCAATCTAACAGGCCATCCTTCAAGATCCAAAGATGAACACATCGCTTTAGGGGTCTTCATCCATCAGCGACGGTTCGTCGGTCGTTATAATAAGCACAGCACAGCACAGCAAACGACCTATGAGTATATGTTTGTGTGTATGTGTTTGAGAGAACGAGAGACTAAGGTTACCGCGGTGAAGTACAAATAATGGCCGGTGGTCCGCGGAGCCGAGTTATTTGGTTCGGAGAGTTACGGTGCCGCTCCCGCCAAGAAGAATAGCCTCGGAGAGAAAACCAACGGCAGCAACAACAACGGTAAACTTCCGAGATATATGCGAGTTCCAGGTGGAGCCACTCGCGGTTGCGGATGCGGATGCGACGCCGATGTTTGGTCCCTTGCGGCACCCCAACGGCGAAAAAATAATGCGCACTCCGCATAATCTACAATTAGTGCCGTCCGTTGACTGTTGGCAGCACTGCAGCTGCTGACTGTGGCCAACTTAATTAGGATGTTTGTTTGTTTGCATTCGGATCGCTGGGCCCTTAGAGGTACCGGAATATCACGAGCGAAAATGATTTTCCAACTTTGCAGAAAGTTATCGACATACTAGATATTCATTACCATAATAAAATAAAAGCTTCAGAAAATTTTCAAACATTAAGAAAGCGACGAGCAAGACTTCTTTTTTGAATCGGAAATTCTATTAATTTTTATGTTTGTTCGCATTTATTCATTTTTTTATTTTTTGTCTTTGTAATATATTAGCCTTATTAGTCACGCATTTTTTACGTCTTCGATTTTCTGTAATTTTGTATTGTCATGTGTATTTGCTGTTTGTTCCTTTCTTTTGCAATTTATGGTTTTTGTATCATATTTTTCCCTCCTTGGTATTGCCGTTTAGCCCTATTGTGTTATATTTTCTTTGTTTCCAAATGTTCTTTTAGAGTTAAGTTAGTTGATAGATTTATTGGGAGTAATTGTTTGACCCATCGGTCCATTTCCAGGACCTATATGACGCACCGACACATAGCTTGCAATGTTGTATGTACGTTCCCTTCCTTTTTTTTTTGTCGTTTCAAGTGTCGGTGCATCGGAACTACCCCTCCTCTGGGGGGCGGTTCATAAAAATTCAGAATTCAAACATATTAGCATACATTTAACATATAGCATAAAGATCTCTCTAAACATATAGTATTTAATAGCATATAGTTTCACATAATAAATCATAGTTATTTAGTATTTTCGTAAAATAAGTAACATTCACGGCGTTCAATAAAATTAGTGTTTAAAGTTGTAAATAGTTTGGGTGTAATAAACTTCTAAAACACAAAGTTCGTTTATTGCATCGATTCCCCCATAGGAATCAAAAGAAGTGGCACATCTGTGCACCAGTTAAATAATTTTATTTCATCAACTAATAAACAATGTTAAAATTGTTAAAACTGCTATAACAGAAATCCATTCTGGAAAGAGGTTGGTTATGAATTAAACTTTTCTTAAAAATTTCTCTTAAAATTAATTATTGATAATGTCAATGTTGCTGACGTTATCCAGTTCAAATCACATTTTGACCAAAGCTGGTATGAACTATATAAGAGGTATGGTTTTTATTGAGATTCACACAATAATTGAACTATAAAATGAGTAACTTCATTTATAGATTTTTTGGAAACAACTAAGAGTAACTGATGATCATTTTCTTTGCATCACAATAGTTTGTATAGTTCAAATAGAGCCTAATATTTACTTCATAATACCAACAGAAAAATGGATATTGATAAGTAATGTAATGTAAGAACATTTTTTCGTTGGATTGTTATACACTTGAACTAACTACGTTCTAGACAAAAAATAGTTAAAATAAAATTTAATTCAAAGGGTAGCCATCCTTTTAGCTTATCATTGATACAGAGTTGTGCACAAACTCGGTAAACAGAGTTCTTGTTCTCGGAGAATCTACAACATGACCTCGTTTGTTTGCATTTGCGCTAAAAATGACACAGTTCAAATATTTACACACCAAGGTGTTTACTTGAACGTACAGGAAATATAAAACGAAAATGATATTTTAAAAATATTGCAACAATTTATCTTAGTTTTTTCCCCTGCTTATAAAACAGCCTTCAAATGAAATTAAAATTGTTAGCTTTAAATTTCAAAGGAGCTTAATCTAAACAGGTAAATAAAAAATAAACATATCCTAACAGACAGTCTTAATGTACATCTATCATGATGCGTCAAATGTATGTCCAGGAGTCACTGTGTCTGAGGCCTATAGTCGACGCAAGCTAGATACTTTTCTAGCCAGAAATAGTCCAGTTTTCATAAAAATAGAAATAATGTTTATGATGTACAATATATGTACCCAATGCTCTAATTCAGCGTTAATCGCAAACGAAAGATGCTATTCGTGGCAGATAATTAAGTCAGATGCAGGGCGTAAGCTGCATGAGTCTAAAGTTTAATTGTTTTTATGAGGGAGGCGTCGTTGTATCTTTTGACAATAAACGATCGAACGTCTAGTTCCAATGATGGTACTAAAACAATCTTAAAGTTATGGTTAATTGGATTTGTTTGCCCTTGCAATTCCCATTATCATCAAGATAAAAAGGTTAATAGATATTTACATTCAATTTACGAGGATGGATCAAATATAAACGAGCTTTTGTTCATAAAACATTCATTTTGAAATGTTTTTAATATTTTTCGACATATCCCCCTTGTTTGTTTACACATTTTCCTCAACGTATTGGGGGTTTTTCATCCTGTTTTCATAAAAAGAAGCAGGGAGGGTGCTCCACCTGCTCATCGGTCTGAAATCGCTCGCCTCTTAGTGATTAATTGAGGGGTCCAAACATGTGGAAATCACAAGGGGATAGGTCTGGGCTATATGGAGGGTGTTCCAGTTGAGTCCAGTGCATTTCACCGCTTTGGGTCTGAGTTAAAGCTGCGGTATGAGACTTAGCGCTATATTGTGCAAGAGTAACACGTCACGAATGGGGTGCGTCGTCCTTTTTTGGCGATAACCAAGTTTTACATGATCGACAATAGTAGGCTGCATTGATTCTTCGCTCATTCAAAAAATCGACCAACAGCACCCCTCACCAGTCCCAAGAAACCGTGTCTAAAACTTTAGTGCAGATAGACGTGTTTTCGGCTTCACTGGGTTTGATTCATCTTTGCGCCACCACTCCATGGTTGCTCGTTTTAATGTTGGAATGTAATGATGTACCCAGTTTTCATCGCAGGTAACAATTTTGTTAAAAAAAAACATTCACCTTCCTCTCTAAATCGAGTGAGAAGTACCTGATAGATGCGAACTCGAGCAGCTTTTTGATCTTCATTCAGCAAGTTTAGAACCCAACGAGCTGAAAGTTTTCGAAATCTCAAGTTTTTCGTTATGATTGTGTGGACACTCCCATAGCCAACCCTATTTCGTTTAATTAATTCAAGGGACGGACAAATAGACGAAAAGCGTTATCACAGTAATTAAAATAATTTGAAAATTTGAATTATTGTTTGGTTGTTTGTGTTTTGGAACGACACAATAAAATAAATACGCGTGTTTATGTAAAGCTTATAATGTATATTACTTATATGGAATATTTATAAATACAAAGATCAACTAACTCGCCAAAGTATGAATTAAAGTAGAAAATAAAAAGTGTTAATAAGGACTTCATTGAGTTTGAATAAATGAGATTGACTGACAAAGTTTAACTGGATGAGATTAGGCTGAACATAATTTAATGAGTTGGACTGACTACGTTTGAGCGTTTGATTGATATCATAATTCTAGTCTAAAGTGGTTTCTATAAAACGAATGTTAAAGGAATAAAAGAAGTAGCGGAATCATTTCTTAGGATTTTAATTTGGCGTTATTCGAAGGAAGGATACCAGAAATTTAAGGGAAGTGGCCGTGACGATTCAGAGTATGTTTATCTTAAAATATTAGCATGAATTGTCGGTTCAGCCAAAATGTTGTATTTGCCTGCAGGTGGCATTTATGGCTTCAGATGTGTGCCGACCCTGTGTAAGCAAGCAATAACGGTGGCAACAATCTTTGCGGGATGGTTGTCGTCGTCTGTAAATTACAAACAGATTATTTCTAGTATTTCTTAGTTAATAGTCACCACCCTCTCCTACTCCGTAGGATAGTGGTAGGTTTTGGATACAGTCAGTACACATTCAGACTCAGATAAGAACAGAATCAAAAAAGCATTTTATCGTAAACCATCTAATAAAAGGTTTTCTAATAGATACATATTTCGCTGTAGTACTAATTGTAAATAAATATTCATAAGTGCAATTAATCGTCTTTCGTCGCCACAGTAATTATTTGCATTTTAACTCCCTCATAGGAGAAAGAAGTGGCGCGTCAGCTCAAAACGAATAAACAAGGCGTGAAAAGTGACAAGACAAGAGTCACTTTCTACTGGCAAAGGTAAATGGGTAATCAAGGGTTCGAAGAGGTTTTGTAAAGTAGTCAAAAAGAGTAAAAATTAGATACGCGAAATAAAAAGGTACCGAAAATTAGACATGGAAGATAAATAAACAAGAAAAGACATATTTATACAATATACAAAATTGACAACTAAAAGTGCAACCCTGGCAGAGGCGAGCGTGGCATTAAACGCCACAGTTGCTTTCTTATAGATCTTAAAATAGATGTAATACAATTTTTTTTGGAACTTAAGGCCCTTTTTTCTAAAAGCCACTTTATCTTTTTTAGAAGATAAAATGTCAGAGCTAAAAGTGATGTGAACATTTGACATAGGGGTTCATTAAAGGACACACGTTTTCCAAACTATTCCTCATTAGCAGAGGGGAAGAATGCGAGAGGAATCCCAAACATCTTATCCCTTATTCTCCTGCCACCGGGCACCATCAAACCGGGTCAGTTCATAGATAATGGAGCTGTTGCCTGCTTGCCAACACGATCGTCTCCACTCGAGATCCGTCTTAAAAGGGATTAATGATCGTTTGACCTACTGTTGATTAGGATGAATGGTTTGCAGTCGGTTTTAGGATCTCGTGCGAGCACCAACCCGCCGACCGAGAGTCCCGATGAGATTGAACGCCTTCTCGAGCTACTGCTTGCTCTGCTGGACCGTGAAACAAGTTAAGCTTCTGCTCTCAAACAAGTTGAATTGAACGAACTGAAAAACCAATGGACGACCTCATAGTCAGTTAGTTACATGTAACAGACGATGCAATATTGACGGTTAGTCTATTTCGAAACGATTTTTATCTTTTTTCGATTCTATCTATATGAAAATTAATTTGATTTAGACGTTTTAAGATGTAACACTATTTAAACTTTGTTCGGGGCACTTTTTGTGAAACAGTCTTCTAAAGGAGTATGAAATTAAATTAAATTAAACACTGGAGGGTTTCACTTTTCAAAGACACAATTCTCAACAATATTGTTTCGGCTAATCGGCCATTCTCAAGAGAGAGATTACTAAATTTTAAAATATCTAACAATAAATTATAATACTTTAAGGGTAAATGATGGGGTAGGTTACAATTAATGGAGGATGTTCGCATTTATCTTTTCATTTTTTGTTTGTAATTTATTGGCCTTGTCAGTCACACATTTTTTACGTCTCCAATATTTTTTGTATTATCATGTGCATTTCCTGTCCGTTTCTGTCTTCTGCCATTTATGGTTTTATAATAGTATGTATCATATTTTTTCCCTTTTGAGTATTGCCGTTTCCTATTGTATTATTTTTTCTTTGTCTTCAAATGTGCTTCTAGAGTTTAAGTTAGTTTATAGATTTATTGGGGGTAATTTGTTGACCCATCGGTCCATTTCGAGGACATAGATGATGCACCGACACATATATTACAATGTTGCATTTTTTTGTGTTTACGTTTTTCCTCCTTTTTTTTTTGTTTTGTTGTTTCAAGTGTCGGTGCATCGGAACCACCCCTCCTCTAGGGGCGGTTCTTAAATTCATGGCAATATAAGTATTTCTACAATTCAATTCACAACATAGTTAATATAATACAGATAACACAGTTGTTATAGTTAATACAGAACAGTTCCAACAATTCAATTCAATTTCAACATATTAGATAAAGACATCAAACGTTTAGGAGAGATCATTTTTAGTACATTTTAACATATAGCGACAATAACAGCAAGATCTCTATAAACGTATGGTATCAATAACATATAGTTCAATCAATCAATCATAATCATTTAATCTTCGTAAATAAGTAGCAGTCACGACGTTCATGTAAGATTATTGTATATAGTTGTAAATAGTTGGGTGTAATAAACAATTAAAACACGAAGTCCGTTAATTGCACCGATTCCCCCATAGGAATCAAAAGAAGTGGCACATCTGTGCACCGGTGAAATAATTCATTTCATCAACTAATTATACGGAGGATGAGCGGGGAGTTGTAGGTAGAGAGTTCTTTCTGGAAGATATGACGTACTTCAAACAATAAAATTTATAAACTCATTGTGTTTATTTTATGATACGATTTCTTTGTATTTCTATTACAATTTCTTTTTTCGTTTGTTAAAATTTATGTAAATACCCTTTCATATATTTCTTTTCTATTTTTAATTATTGCAGCAAAATTCTTTCATTTTGTATTTCAAATATTCCTGTAATTATTTGAAATTCTTTTATATCTATGTAAACACATCTGTATATTTAATCTTTTGTATTCTGCCTATATGTATAAATAACTTTATAACTTGTGCTTCCCTGTAATTCCTTTACTCATCATTCTTCCTTACCCTGGCGGGAATGTGGTGATAAAATGTTAGAAAGAGTATGTGGCAGGGTATAACAAACCCGAATTTAAAATTATATATTATTGTATAAAATCGGATAGTATGAAGTTGAATGTGATTTATTGTAATAGGCAATGTGATATTTTAATTTAATTTTAATTTAAATGAAATACCTGTAGCAGTTTAACATTTTTCATACTAGGTGTAATTGAAGAAAAACAAAATTACCTAACTTTTTAAATAAAAATATTTCAAAAAAGTTACAAAAGAAATAATAAAAACGTTTTTATGAAAAAAAAGCTACAAAATCTTACAAAACATGAAATTTAGAATAATAGGAATTAAAATAACTTAACATAAAGATTAGAAAAGTCTTAGGAACTTGAGTCTGAATCAATACAGTTCTTGCAGAAAAAAATCGCATGCTCCATGCATATGGCTTTTCCACAGGCTGAACATGCGTGTTTTGTCTTCCGGTCCTTCTTGTTTGGGCAATCTTTACATCTAACGTAGTTACCAAGAATATTTTGGGATGATGGTCGTTGAGGTTCATTGATTTGAGATAAGATTCTCTGCCGAATAAAGGTTCGTTTGGTGTTCTTACCTTTATTTGCACAAAAAATTATGTATGCATTAACAGCAGCTATATTCAACAACCCATTAAAAATGGGCCAGCGTTTGCTGTTACGAGAAATATTACAACTTCCACACAATTCGTCGACAACATCTACTCCAGCTTTAGTTGAGTTATAAAATGTAATAATCTCATGTTTTTTCTGGTCTCCTGTGGTGTCATCAATTTTCTCATCATGATGTAGGGTTAACATTACTACGACCACTTTATTTTCTTTAGGAGCATAGGAGACCATAGAAATATCCTTTTCCAGACTTCAAAAATGCGGCCCGGATACACCTTTTATTTTTCCTAACAGTTCCAATAGATATATACGCCAGCTATGTGTGGTTATCTCGACACTATGGTCCCACTACTATCCCTTCCCGCAACTCTTTAACTCTAGCTACTTCAAGCAACAAAACATTTGAATAACTAACCGAGCGGCGTGGTTTATTGCTCTAGATCATTACATATCATTCGGGAGGTCACCGGTTCGAACACGGGTCCGGCTGCTCTGGTCCAAGTTTTCTCTGGTTTCCTTGGATCATTTAGGCAAATGCAGGGGCAGTAATATTCCACAGATAATCTTTCACTTCTCTTCTGTCTTCATTTCGTCCGTCTCGTCTTTCTCTCCTTAACCACACCACCCACCCATTCCCACGATTCCTACAAGGAGGCTGAAGAGGGCCTTACGCTTTGCACTACAGTGTAGGTCGGAGGGGCTGCCCAAACACAAAAATGTTTGAATAACTAAACAGAAGACTACACACATAAATGTAATTGGGTGGATATGTCATACTCAGCCACACTCCCGCCGGGTTGATGGCAATTTCTTAATGGGTTTCCTCGATGGTTCGCACTGTAGTCTACTTCTTAGTATTTTCTATCTTAAAATTTTCTGTGCCTTAGTACCTTCCCATAGGTACCCTCTTATCTTATCTACGACCCTTTCGCAACAATTTTCAAAACGTTTCTTATTTCTTTAGTTCCCATCTAGCTTCTCAATTCTCTAGATCAATTCGCTTTTAACCTCTGCCGTTAGCATTTACTCGTTAAGTTTACGTGTATATATATGTTGTTGTTGTCTTCGTTAACTAGATTTATTCATTTAGCAGTAAGTCCTCCATTAAGACATAAAGTGGCACAAACACTAGAAAGAGGTCTCTGGAATTATGAAATTGTTTAAAACAATTTGGAAAATCCTCCAAGGATTTTGCTATCCAAGTGATTAATTCATATATTTTATTCAAAATGTTTCATCAAGAATAAGCTCGTAACTTTTTCAAAGTATAATACTTCAAACATTATGAATGTGACTATTTCGAATTTCAAATTACAGAGAATCTATCGTACTAACTGTACATAAAAAGGACGTGATAAAACATGTTTCTTATATATTTTTGTTTTAAAAATTGTCGATTTCCCCACTCTGGTCTGTTTGTAAAACAAATAACAAACGCGTTTATTAAAGATTTTGTGGCGATGTCCTCTCTTTGGATGAAACTTTTTATCTGGAATTTTCGTTATGGCGTAAAACCGTTGTCTTTCTGCTTTGATGTTTAAAAATTCACAAATTCATTCGGAAACATCATCCTTTCTACTGAAGCGCAGAACGTTTCGTAACGTGTTGGTAGAAAAACGAACGCAAAGAGAGTTAAAATCCTTTCT
Source organism: Agrilus biguttatus (assembly GCA_963921985.1). Lineage (NCBI taxonomy): Eukaryota > Metazoa > Arthropoda > Insecta > Coleoptera > Buprestidae > Agrilus > Agrilus biguttatus. The sequence goes on along the minus strand of OY998119.1, from coordinate 36,577,334 downwards.
GACGAAGTCGCCTGAAAACCGCGACTTCTCTTTACGCCATGCCGTAAGGAAAGCTGTGTGTCATATCTCATTTTGTATCAAGCTTGTTATCCGTGTTATCACCGTCGTGTGTCGTCATCTAATTTAAGCGAAGCGCGACGCGGCGCGGCTTTGAGCGAAGAGTTTCGCTTCAAAATGTCATTGAAATAATGACCCGGCAAGCACACGTTCATACTTTACCTGATTGTCGATGTCGTCCACTTGACATGTGAAAGGGGAACGGATGCGACGACCCCACTTCTTAGTACGTACGCTGAATTATACTTCTGAGTGGTTTCTAAATGAGGATTGACGTGAATGAGCACAGATTTCTTTCTCGAAATGATCGACATCCTTTACGTGTTTACGCTAGTGAACCCGTCAATTGAAAGCACCCTCGTTTTGATAACTCTAAAAAATCGTTATTAAGCTTACCTAGCCGTTACATAAAAATAATTTTACATGGGAACAGTTCCCCGTCTTTCGACCTGTAAAGGTTAAATCTGAATTTGTTTAACAATGGTATACGTTTTATTAGGCGTAAACGTAGAGGGACTCGGCGTTCAAACCCAATCGAAATAACTACAATAACTTAACTTCAATTACTTCCTTTTACTGAGATAGAGTTAGGTGTAGGTTATTGGAGGGTGTAATTTTTAATTGGTCTTCTCGAATAGTAATTTCAAAATACTTGTTTTGGCAGATTCAGTAGTAAAACCATAATTTGAGTAACCCCACTCATTTGGTAGTTATTTGCTTGTTACACCACGAAGACTAAAGACCTATTTGTGCAACAACAATGAAGAGCAATTATTAACTAGATCGAAATATACCTGACTAGAGTTTACCTGGGGCACATCCTTAAAATATAAAGCATCTTTTTAAGTAAGAACCGTTTTGAAATTAATAATAAACGTGCAAAGATATCTTCATAATTTTATTTTTAAATGAAAGCCTGTACCTTAGTCTACTTTTCTACATAATTTCCTTCAATATAGAGGCACTTTTCATAACGTTTGACAAGTTTTTGAATATCCTTCTCATAGAACTCTGCCGCCTGACTTGCATTACCACCACTGCATCACAACTGTTTTGACTTCGTCATCGTCTTGAAGACGCTGACCACCTTGATGTTTCTTCAAGTGCAGGAACAAATGGTAATCACTGAGCGCCAGATCAGGGCTGTACGGAGGATGATACATAGTTTCCCATTAGTTTTTTCATTAACGACCGAAGGACGCCTGCTTCGTTGTTCATCATGAACTATTCCATCACTCATAATGTTTTGTCCGTAAACTGCACAGATCCTACCATGAATATCAATCGGTTCTAGTCCTTTAGCACTAAGGAATCGTATAACAGCCCGGACTTCACATTTGGCGGGTCTCACGATTATCGGAGGCATCTTAAACACTCAGTAAACAACGCAAACAAGGGCGAATCAGTCTGTAATGGCATCAGTGCGCATACGCGGAACGCTGGCCGCAGCGCTGTGGCGCCTGAATTTTAAAACGATACTTACTTAAAAAACATGCCTGGTATATCAGTACCCTTTCAGGCATTGATGACTCTTGTCATGTCAGGAAAAAGTCAAGCGCAGAGTAGGATAATCCAATCTTATACGTAACAAAGTCTCATGTATCAAAGTAGGATGTCCAAACAAATGTGCGGTGCAACGGAGTAATGGACTTTTGTGTTCTAATTTAATTAATAGAAACATTATTATCTCATCTTTCTGAAAAGCAGTACTTCAAAACATTAATCCAAGTCAAACATTTATTAGTTTTAACATCTGTTTTCTACCTGAACGTTTGAACCCTAATATCTGTCTCTCACACTTGTCGGTCGAATATATACCTTCACCAGTATTTTACGACTTAATTTTATATCATTTGAAGTTCATTATCAACACTGTATGAACGAAGCCTGAATTACAGATACAACCCAGTGAACAAAAAATATATAAATTAAATAAATATAAATATGGAATCAACAAAAGCAACTACTCTGAGGGCTAACACCCCTACCGGCATTGAATTACACTGTTGATTCCGATGGATTCTTAGACGAAGATATAACATATTCAAAAAGAGGAGGCATTAAAATCCTTTCTCGTCTAAATTTTAAGGAACACAGATTCCACATTTCGAACGCGTCCTACACAGTAGACACAGCGTACCGAAAGCCTATCTAAGGATCGGTTTCTGTGATCCTTAAAATTTAGACGAGATAAGATTTTAGTGCCTTCTTTTTTGTAAAATGATATATAAATTTAAAAATATAAATAGAAATATGGATTCAACAGAAACATCTACTCCGAGGGCTAATACCCCTACCGGAATTGAATTACACTGTTGATTCCGATATATTATTAGACGAAGATATTCTTTTTTGAGTAGTTGTTTCTGTTGAATCCATGTAAAGGTATTTCTGCCAGCGCCCACCTGATGAGACCCGATAGGTCGAAACCGGTCGTGGGATATGGCTTCGGTTCGTTGTGCCTACTTGGTAGGACGCGTTCAAAATTTGAGATCATTGATCTTAAAATTTAGACGAATAAGGATTTTAATTCCTTCTTTTTTGGATATATGATATATAAATTATTATTTACATTTAATTGGAATTATTTTATAGAGGTATTGCGGTGAAATCTAAACAGAAATCTAAATATTCCTTTGGAGGAAAAAATTAAAGGCATTGCCTATACCTTACTAGTTCTGTATCAGAAAATCTCGACCAGGAAAACATAATCCGTTCCACATCAGAATTTCCTGACTAGTTTCTCAGTATTCTTCTGCGGTACATGTCCTACTCCATCCTGATAGGGCACGCGAGGCATTCCTAGCCAGATCCTGATCATATCTAAACAAATTTTTCTTGTCGGGCAACTATGATTCACCGATAACAACACTAATAATGGAACATATTTATTTCACGCTTAATAATTGAAGCACGAAATGAAACGTAGCCTCTAATTTCATAATGAAAGCACTAATACATAAACATTTTCCTATGTTTTATATTCATACATATTTTATAAATTGTAAAAGAAATTGAGGCAACCAAAAGTCAGGTACCATATTCCTTTCCTTGATCATTAATAAATTATGTTCAGATTGCATTAATATTTATTTGAATTTAATAGGTATTATTATAGTAGGTATTCACGCAATCTGTTTATATAGACTTTTCAGGATTATAATAGATATTTATGACACCGGTAATTCGGTTTTTCTAGTACCAAACTTTCCTCTGATTAAACTGTAATTGTTTATAACTGGGCCCATTTGTATATAGTTCATTGTAGTTTTTTTATTAGCAGTACGTGACTTTCTTTAAATTCAATTTTACTACACAACTTCCCTCATACCCTTAGCTTTCTACAATTTGTAGGCGTTCGCACCCCCTTATAAATTCTTTGTAGCTATCTGTATTATCATTGTGTTGTGCTTACCTCTTGTATATAGTTTCGTCTCCTGTATTATTTGTTTTGTTGATGTTTATACTTAAACCATCTTATATACTTAATGTATTTGCATTAGTGTATTTTATGTGTACATATTTGTACATTAGTGTCAGTATTTTGAATTTAGGTTGTTTCGCTTTCGTTCTCCCCTTCCACCTTTTCTTTTCTGGGATGTATAACTTTCTGGTTGCGCTCCCATCTACAGGAGGTGTTTTAGCCGGTAGGCGCTACCTTTTTTTTGTTGTTAGTTAATCCTCGAGTTGGGGAAATCTTCAAAAGACACCCCCGAGAGGGTAGTGTCGCTCACCCTTCTCCCCAAAATCCCCATCCCCCCACCACAACTATCCCAGGGATGCATAACCTTCGGGTTGATCTCCCTTCTCGAGGAGGGGTTTTAGTCGGTAGGCGCTATGGTGAATCCGACATTACCCCTTCTTCGGGGGGTGTCTTTTGAAGATTTCCCCTCCTCGAGGATAAACTAAGAACAACAAAAGCGTAGTATTGGAAAAACAAAAAAAGAATTTAGGATAGTATTTTGACGATCTCCGCGGGAAACATACAAACCTTTGAACGAGCTATTTAGAGTAATAGAATTAGTTAAGAACCTTCGTGTTTTTATTATTGAAGTGTTTTCTTTAAATCAGAATAGTAATTTCATATTTTTTCTTCTATCTGAGCACAGTAGGACATACAACTCAAAATTTCCAGATTTACGTTTTAATATGTTTCTATTGTGCTGTGCTCTTCTTATTTACTTATTTTCTGTAGGTCAATATATACCTAGACATTGTTTACTTGCTCATGTATTGATACACGTGTATCCTCCTTATCCCCACACAACTATTTACCCCAATTTACCGTCTTTGTTTGTAAATATTTAAAATTTAGTCTTATTCCAGCTCTCAAAGAATAAACTGTTACTTCAAATACTTATATTTTATTTGCACTTCGTTTATTATCATAATTTCAAATTTGTACCATAGTGTGTTGATTCGAATATTGAAATTCTTCCGAACTTTGAGAATTTAAACATGTCTAGTAGTTATTACAAATAAACGGTAAATTAATGGAATGTCTTTGGTAACACAATACAGAGAATTGTACGTTGAAAAATTATGTATGGTAGTTACTATCGGTAAATATTATGACGGTATAAATTTTCAGGAAATGGAAGCAATTGACGCCGTGTCTAATTTATGTCAGCAATAAAATTCTATTTATCTGCCTCTCGTAGCATACTTACACAGCAAACGATAGGTATGGGACCTGTCCTAGGGAATAACGTAGTTATTCTGTGAAATTGGTTGCATTATCTCGCTAGTCTTTTCGTTTTCCAGCTCATATACGGAAAATTAAAAGCCCTCTCCGATTACGCTACGAGAATGCATGGAAAAATAATATAAATTTCATTACAATTTCCAAATATTTTGCATTTAATAATTTAGCCATTAATCTTGATGGAAGTCAGGTTGATATATCGTTTACATTTTTATTATTTAGTTTACTAAAAATGATAACCACAAAAAAAGTACTTGTATGCACTGCAGTAAATGATAGGAGGGTGTAAATGCTTCTTTGCTTTCCATGAGCACAGCAATTAAACATTATTAATACGATTGCTGATTAATGAAATTAAAAAGTATGTTGAAGTTTGGGATTTGTGGAATTATTTCCCCCGTTACCTCGAAATATTTTATGGTTTGTGGGTGCTTTTCCAGAAAAGGAACAAACAAATAACTACACTGACGAATTCGTAGTATAACTATATTAATAACTATTTGTAATTTTTTTTTAATAATTTTCTTTAAATAAAAAATAGATTAATAAATAATACACTGCTAAACTTTTAGGTCGATGTAACTGTGACAAGATTTTAATAGTTCAATATGGTGTTAGCGTACATGTATATTTGTAAGGTAATTGTGTACAGCTATCTCCTCTCGTGATACAAAATTATTGAATTACCTACTATTAAAAGATATCAGATATCATAAATAATGTTGTTTAGTCTGGGTATCAGGTTCGCTGGCGGCCTGGTTAGTAGTTGTAAGTATGTTATTTCATTACAAACAACCACCTCTCTACTCTATTAATTTGCAACTGTGTGCCACTACGCTACTGAACTTTGCTGAGCAGTTATCATTCTGCCTACCGGTCAATTAACCTCGCCTTAAAGGGGCTAGACTTTGCCACTTGGCATGCTATGATATGGCTTTTAAATCTCCTTACGTGCCGGCCACTGTACATGTTTTTATTAGAAGCATTTTTCAGTAAGAATTTAGACACTGGTTTAGAAAATCTATGATAACACACCTTTAAGGCGCTTGTTTTCATTTTTTTATTGACATTTTCATTCATAATACCGAACAAAAGGAAAACTAAATCAAGCATACAATAAACAGTTACATTTATACAGAGTTTTGTTTATTTTGTAGTGAGAGAATTTGAACCCGCTTATTGTTGGAGATATGGAGTTTGTTCGAACATTATTTTCGATTCACAGGTCTGAAGCACATGTTGCAATAGTTACCTAGGACATTTATAAGTTATATGGACCTTAGAATTAACCACAAATGCAAATTGCAAGACGTTTACTTACAAAACCACCGTCTTGAATAGTTTAGAACTAGTACAATAGTATCTTTTGAAAGAACAACACCGGAAGCAGATCTCCGAAAATTCCAATTTGAAACACTGAACAAGTTTCGAACACCTCCTTGTAAACAACAATTAAAACAATCAGTGAGAACGGTCACGTATCACGTTCTATCTTTATATAACGCAATATTGACTTGTTTTCGTAGAGGAAAGAAGAATAATCATTATAGTCTGAAAAAGAGATGAGAATTTCGATCATATTTACAGAAAAATGACGCTCATAGAAGATAAAGAACATTTAGTTCTGGGTTAATAATGTATTTTTAACTTAATTATTTTTACGACATAGAGGCAATTGCTGCCATCTAGTGGTTTTTAGCTGCTATAGAGAATGTCAAACTAGACAAGGCCTCACAGAGGTATTTAAACTTGTCCAGCTATATCAATAACGCAGCCTATATACGTGAATACACGTAAAGCTTAATAATAATCATTATTATGCTTTTGGTCAGAAATTTATCGAAACTACCAGAAAGGGATCGCGATTTCGCTCTTGTTAGAAGCTCATCAGCGTGCTATAGGCAGTTTCGATAAATGTAGTAAACAGTGGCGGCTCGTGGTCAATTCTTCGGGAGAGTCAAAATTGTCAATTCTCAAAATGCTTAACTGATTTTTATTTCAAGAAAAACATGATGTCAGGGATGTGACAACAACTATTGGTTAAAAATAGGCACATTTGAGACAAAAAATATTAATTTACAAATCGAAATATATAATTATATGCATAACTCGATCTACAAAAAACTGCTAACGAACAAAAACACCTCGAAAAATACTGTATTTTCCTCGCCGCGGCTGTTGACCCAAATCTGCCCATTACACTGCTTCAGAAAGCCGTATAACATCATACAAATTAGATCGGGAAAACTCGGCTGACACTCGCCTCCGTCTAAAGCAATGTGATCATCGCTGGCTGCCAGCCCGGTTTATGCCAACTGCCAACGAATGAAAATCAATAATCAAATCAGTACCACCAAGGAGATGTAAAGTGGTGGTGGGTCTGTTTTCTCAATATTTTAGCGTCCGTCAACGTCATTCACATGTATTATGAAACTGAGTCAAAAAGAAGTTATTTTCGATTCGAAGTAACATGATGAGATTTGTTTTTAATTGCATCTGAATATTGTAAGTTAGTAACCACGTAATGTACGTACACGTCGGAAACTTTTGTACGATATATTTTTAAAAAAGTCTGTTAATGTTTTGATAACTCAAGTATTTCAAGAATTGTTTTCGATTAATGTTGAAACCACGTGTAAAAGTTCACACCTTTTCGATATTAATACCCAAACTACTAGATTTATCAAAATAGGTAATGGGTTTGTAGTTATAAAGCGTTTCAATCACCATAAAGAAATGTCACTAAATTAATTTTCAACTTAAGCAAATCTATTTTTTTGCTAAAAACAAGATGCGTGTGAAATGAAATTAATTGTTATGTTCATTAAAATAAATAGCAAAAAGACATATATTGGAAAAGTTATTTTTTAATACTGACTTAGAGTATCAGAAATTACTAATATTTTTATGTTCTATATACATGCACCTTTACACTAATTATTAATGTTAATCTGATAATTAATTCCACTCATATCATTTCAACATTAATCCTGAATAACTTTCGATAGAGTTGACCTACAAAACAATTGTAAGACATCTTCCTTGTAGAGAATTAGATTCCCTATGAAACATTACTGAGCTATAAAATTCAGAAGTATCTAACAAGTTTTTTCCATGTTAATTAAAAGGAACTACTCTATATTCAAAAACAGAAGGCATTAAAATCCTTTTTGCGTTTAAAGTTTAAGGATCACAGATCCCACATTTCGAACGCGTCCTACACAGTAGGCACAGCACACCGAAAGCCATATCCCACGATCGGTTATACCTTCGTCTAAGAATCCATCGGAATCAACAGCGTAATTCAATGCCGGTAGGGGCATTAGCCCTCGGGGTAGTTGTTTCTGCTGATTCCATAATTATATTTATATTTGGAATTACTCTATGTTAACATTAAGGGTTGAAATTATAACTGGTGTCCTAATTACCTTCCTACAACTAGACATTGAATATGTGAAATAGTTTATTGTATTTATTATTTTAATATTTATATACTTCATGTCGACCACCCACCCTTTCCGAATCAAAATTGAATTCAAGAAACCAGTTTTGTCAGCTTGTCACATATTACTTGTACGATATGATTCTGAACAATTATAGAATGTGGTTTGCAGCTTCGGCTACGGTATATTGCATAATGGAAGGCAGCATAGTATTGGCGCTAACATATTCAACAAGAAATAAAATAAAAAGCGAATTGAAGCTCTTAGGGAACAAGTAATGGTATGGAATGACACGCTGTTACCGGCGTTTCCCATGCACGTCGTGAATAATAACGAGAATGTCTTATTGTAATGTCTTTTCGACGTTACACCACTCTTTCGATACTTCCGTTCTAACCGTATACTTGATCTTAATTCACTTATCCTCAAAGTTCCGCCGAACAATGGCAAATATCCACATCACTATTTTTAAAGCGAAGAGCTGAATTCAATATGTATCGTATTGATTAAGGCTTTCGCGGCCAGTTGATGAAATGATGTTGTCATTCTTCGGGTGTACAGGCCGTCGTCGGTTGGAATTGCTTCCTAACGTTTCGCTAGCACGAGTGGCGAGACTGACAGTCTACAACCAACAGCGAAAATGGATGGAACTCTGAAGAAGCTCGCCACTCGTGCTAGCGAAACGTTAGGAAGCAATTCCAACCGACGACGGCCTGTACACCCGAAGAATGACAACATCATTTCAATATGTATCATTTTAATTCGGGACACCATTCGAGAAACCGAAGAAACATTGTTGTAAAAGATGATTAATAAATAGATTATGTTTCTTTAATAAACTTTTAACTTCTACGGTGCAAGGGCGATTGAACATGTTGTTCGGACTTCACAATAAGCGCGTTAAATTTAAGTTTCTGGTTTTAGTGTTGCAATTAATTATGGCATGTACAAGTCTTTTACACAAACTGATTCAAAAGGGTCAATATTTGTTCTTTTGTATTTCTAGTACATTTTGTTTGGAACTGTCAGTCATATCCATTTTAATTTCTATTAAGCTTTGTTCATTTAATGGTTTGTATTTTAAGAAATTTTGATTCGTTCCGTTTTGCAGGTTTGTAACTTTTTGTGTGAATTATAACCCAGACATTTCCAAATGCTAGTGGAGAGAAATTTATTGTTTTATTAGGGTACAGGTCCTCTAATTACGAGAACCATATCGTCTCTATTGTTCCATGGTACCTATTGTTATTATGAAGGGTTGGTCACTTTCTTGGGTAAATTGCTTGTCATTACTGTAGTTTCGTGTCAGTTTGTATTAAGTAAAAATTTAAATATCGGGGGACGTACCCACGGCAAAATCTCCCAATTGGAAATTGACCAGACCCTCATAGAAAGTTATAAAATAAGGAGGAACGATAGAAACACAGATATTCTGAAAAGAGATTCTGACTCTGAACTTGCTTGTAATAAGAGATTTACCTTATTAATCATTTGATAGTTAGTTAAAGTTTTATAGTCACACGTTCTTTGTCAACTTTGTACATAATTATTAATATTGTAAATAAATAGTTAAAAAGTGCAGTTTTTGTATCCAACAAACAACAAACAACAATCGTTCGCCATTAATTTAGTGTATGACTTAAGGATACCAGAAAGACATCTTTCAAAACCTCACATACACTTTTCCTCTAGAAACACATATTTTAATAGTAGAAAAACAAAAAACACAAATAACTTCAACAAATTTATTCAATTAAGCAGCCATTATCAAGGGTACAATCTATACTATACTACAGTATATAATGGTTGCTATTATTTATTATGTTCCATTGAACAAACGAAAAACATCTGCATATTTTATTCTCACAATTTCCTGATGTTCCTCACGGAGCTACATTTATAAATCCACAATAATTATGATGCAGAGCATAAATTTCTTTGTCTTTGTACCGATCACGTAGATTAACCGAGCCATAGGCTCAGCTTGACAAGTCGATACCTTTAATTGAAAAGAACCTTATCAAACATTACCCAATCCCACAATTAGTGGCGAATTTTCCATCAATCGTGTTTACTACGTCGCGTTGTCTGTTATTATCAACTCTGAAGTAGTTAAATATTGAAGAACACTATAAATTACTAATACGAATTATTCCTTTTAAGGAATTTCTTTATAACGTTAAGATGGAAATGCGAATAAAATGCCAGTAATAAATTCATACGAAAAAGATATTTTCTGATAAGCAGACGTGAAAGTTGTGTTTTAAAATGAGTAATTCAGTGGATTATTGCTTCGGCCATACTTTTAAATTATTTACAATTGGAGGAATGTGGAAACCCGACAGAAGAGGGTCAATCTTGAAGTACCTCATTTTGTGGTTTTACAATATGTATATTATCTGTTTCAGTACATTTTTTGTTTTATTGCAAATTGGTGCATTGTTTAAAACATACGAAAACAAATCCAACTTTATTAAAAACTTGAATATGGTTCTACAATTCTTCTTCACATTGCTTAAAATGATTTTCTGGTACCGCAATGGAAACGAAATACTCCTAGAGGTACATATGCTGTCGGAAAAATCGTCAATACATGAAACGTTTGATGTTTTTCAACCTGAAACAATTTTCAAGAGAGAAGCGAATATGAAAAAAATAAACGATTTCAGTTACTTGAGCACAGGATTTGCTGTTGTGCTTTCTGCGTTCATAAATTGTTTATTTTACGCATTCTTCAATAACCATAAGGAAATTTACGTAAATTCTTATAATGTTAGTCATGTAAAATATACACAGCCTCTTCCTTCTTTTGCTCTTAGTCCGTGGGATCATACATCATCGTTATTTTCCTACATTGTTGCAGCTTTCTTTCAGTCGATTGGTATTTTACAATATGTTTTTATTATTGTTGGTAAGTAAATCATCACAAACACAAAATGAACATCAGAAAATTTTATCTAGCAAATCATAAAACACGAATTAATATCGTATTACAGACAGTATGTCGTCAACTATTGATGCTTACTGCTAACTGTGGTATTTCATGTTTCACAAGGTCTTACGAAGGTACGAGGATAAATCAAATATAAACGGTAATTTTATTATTCAGCTTAGTACTTAATTCAGACCTAGAGGATTCGATGCTCGAGTGTTGTTTGGTTTATGAGGAAGGGGAAATCGGCTTAGGTAACAGCTGCGCTCGGTTCTGTCCACAGTACGCAGTACAGCCATGACTGAGCGCAAGGTACCTTTGTCTGTTGTACAACGCATCATCATAAAGTTTTTAACCAATGAAGGCGTTAAACCATCGGAAATTTTCACTCGTTTGACGGTACAATTTGGGTATGTTACACTCTACACTACATCAGAATCGAGTGTGTACGTATGTCAGAAAACAGAGAATTCAGGGATGGGCGAGGACGTGTCGAAAATAAATGTCATGATCGACGCCTAAGAACAAGTCTGACAAATGTCAACATCCGTACTGTTCGAGAGTTTGTTGAAGGTGATCACTATCAGCCAGTTAACTATTGAACGAATCTCATCAGAAGTGGGTATCAGCTATGAGAGTGTTCAATCCATCATCACTGATGAACTTGGTTTTAGAAAAAATATTGTTCGCTGGGTTCCAAGGTTATTGTTGTTTCCAACTGAAAATCAAAAACAGGTCAGATCGGAGATCAGTGAAAGGCTTCTGAATCGATTTCGACAAGAAGGGGAGGTTTTGTTGAGGCATATCGTCACTTCTGATGAGACGTGGGTCCACCACTGCACTCCCGAAAAAAATGGCGAGTAAGGAGTGGCGATGAAAGGATGAAGGCTGCCCTGTGCCCTGTCAAAGCCAAAACCAAAACCTGTCTCTCAGCCGGAAAAGTGATTTCGACTGTTTGTTTTTTTACTCAACGGGAATTTTACTCATTGAGTTTCTTCACAATCAACGAACAGTGAGTAAGCCGCATGGAATTGTTGCAATAAACAAAAATTGCAATCGCGTATCGAAGCAAACGACGGGGTATGCCAATTCGAGACGTCATCCTCCTTCATAACAACGCCAGGCCACACAACGCAGTTTTAACAATAAATCGGAAGAAATGGGCTAGGAAACCCTCGAGAATCATTATATTATCATTATAGCTCTGACTTGTTACCCTGCGATTATTTTTTATTCACTTGGAGGCAAAAGATTTGAAAGCAATGAAGAAGTAGAGGAGTATGTGCGCAAGTGGCTGACAACTCGCCCTCAAACTTTTTATGAAGAAGGAATATTCAAGCTTCCAAATCGGTATCAATGGCAAAATTGTGTAGAGCACGGAGGTGACTACATTGAAAAATGTTAAATGTTTAGTTTGTGTGTACCATTAATCAACAAATTTACTTTACAAAATTACCGTTTATATTTGATTTACCCTCGTATCTACTTGATAAACTCAATCCACGACATAGCTTATATTACGGGATATGCACTCAAAACAAATTAATAAAAAACATTTAGTTATTGGTCACAAATTTATCGAATGTACCAGACGTAGATCGCAATTTCGATCTGTGTAGCTAGAAGTAGAAATCAGTAGATGGCCACATTCTGCCTGCAATAATATATTATATACATGAACTGCTGATGAGATCTAAATGGTCTTTATAAATATTAATTGTTCTATTTAAGCGTTTGATAGCGCATACACTTCGATAGCACTTTACTCAGTGGCCAACCTGAAGGTCGTAATGGAAGCGATAAGAACAATTCGTGAGCGATCATACAAAAAATTGGATACAAGATATGATCAAGAATTGCACGATTTAAATCCGAATATTCATAATGTTATGGACGAACAGATGAACATATGCATTATCCACTTACAATCAATTTTCAGGCAAATTGTCCTTAATGACAACAAAGTAGTAACCGGTTCATAAAATTAATTATAGTTTTTTAGGATGTGCGATAGAGTTGAAGAAATCTACAAACGTATTATGTTGGTAGAAACTATCAACTCTTTGATTACTCTTTGTACCAGTCTCTACGTGGTTAGTACGGTACGTCTGTTTTTTTGCATACATTTACTTTCTTCTTTTTCGGGGTGGAGAGGAAATTTTCGAAAGACACCCTCACCCGTACGACAGGGTAATGTCGGATTCCTACCGACTAAAACCTCTCCCCCTCAGGCCGTTATAGGACCGTTTAGTTGGGTCCTCTTCAGCCGACATTTACTTATATATAATACATTTCTAAATTGGAAGTACTTTGAGGTCAGATAAATATGAAACATAGTAATAATGATAATGTAAATGAAAAGTGTAACTTCTTTATTTTCCACAAAGTTTATTATGAAACTACAATTTCTTCGGCATATGGTGTCTGGTATTTCATCAGTACTCTTGAAAAAGGTACTATGTGCCGAAACAATTGTAGCTAACACTTCTCATACATTATTGCACTACATTTCCATGAAAGCGTAGTATAGTAAGTACACTGTTTGAACTTGTCACTTAAACGTTTCTATTCGGTAAATTGAATCTGAATTTTGGAAAGCTGAATTTCTCTTCCATCACTCCCAAGAACTTACAAGTTGTACATTACATTACATTACATTAGATTAGAAGGAATACGAGGTATGTTTTTTAAGTAAGTACCGTAAGTACATTTACATGAAAGCCTGTACCTAATCTACTTTTCTATATAATTTCCTTCAATATTGCGGCACTTGTCATAACGTTTGACCAGTTTTTGAATACCCTTCTCATAGAACTCAGATGTTTCTTCAAGTGCAGGAACAAATGGTAGTTACTGGGCGCCAGATCAGGGCTGTACGGAGGATGATCTAGAGTTTCCCAGTGAAAAGACGTGATGAGATCTTTGACCCACTTCCTTACCATTCCATCACTCATAATGTTTTGTTCGCAATCTGTACAGATCTCACGATGAATATCAATCGGTTTTAGTCCTTTAGCACTAAGGAATCGTATAACAGTCTGGAATTCACAGTCAGCGGGACTCACGATTATCGGAGGCATCTTAAACACTCAGTAAACAACGTAAACAAGGGCGAATCAGATTGTAATGGCGTCAGTGCGTAGGTGAGCGATATAGGTACTTAGTGAGCAGCGCTGCGGCGACTAATTTAAAAACGGTACTTACTTAAAAAACATGCCTCGTATTATGCATGATTATAAAGTGGTGCTTGATTTCAAATAATCAACTCTCCGTCAACAAATTTCGAATTACAAAGTCAAGCATATTAAACATTTATCTCATTTTCACCTACATTGTTTTTATTTATAAATGATTCAACCATCAATTTATACTAGACCCTGTAATAGGTAAAGGATATTATATTTAAAAATTGTAGTGACCAACCAAGTTAAATCTATAATATTTGTCGAGACCTTATTACCTTATGCAAAACATTTGGTAATTCGAAAGTTTTGATGATGAAATATTTTCTGTACGTTCTGGTACTAGAAATTGAAAATATATTTATTTATACTGTAAAAGCTTTTCAGTGTCATAAAAAGTATGTAAATTGGTAAATAATAATTGTTAATAACCCTTAGGACCCCATTCTAAGCAGCAACTTCTTTGTCGACTTCACCTTTTTTTCTGGAGTAATTTTTCAAATCGTTCAATATTGTTGGTATGGAGATAAACTTACAGTGACGGTAAACAAATAAAAAAATTTCAACCACAATTATTCTTGAATTCTTTGTTTCCTTTTTCAAAGAGCTTAGAAACGCTCGATGCCTTCTATGACGCAGACTGGCTGGATGCATCCAAAAGTTTCAAACACAAATTGTTATTATCAATGTGCCGTCTTAGAAGGCCCATTATTTTCACAGCTGGTAAAATGATGGATTTGAAGTTGTCTACCCTCGTTTCAGTAAGTGAAATATCAATATACCTTATGTAATTAAGGGCAGCCATCTAAAGATGGGTTTGATTGATATAACGAGAATTGGGTTAGGTTTAAGGAAATCATGACAAGGACTTTTTTAATGGATGGAAAAATAACCGCTAATTCTAACAGTACTTTTGATTCGTATTATACATTTTAACTTTCATAAGGCGCTTCTTTTAGAGCGTACGTTTTAAATGATATTGTCTTATTTTTTTTGCAGATTCTGAGAGCATCTTATTCATTCTACGCCCTACTGAAGAATTCTTCTGGAGCATCTTCAAATTTAATGTAAATTATCGGTATGAATAAAGCGATTCTGTCAATGCATTATTCGTATTTTATACTAACAGTGTTGTGAAAGTTGATTTTTTTTTGTATTATAGTTAGTGAAAAATCTAGATAATTAGTAAACAAAACCACAAAAATAATAATCAATTGCTGGAATGTTTTCTGTTAATAAAACATGAGTACCGATAAAATAACATTTTGGTTTTTCAATGTCTCAACAAGACTTGTCACTTATATGTACTCATGATCTAACTACTTGGTTTAAAGCTAACCAAAGCACGTGGCCTATACAATCAGTGCTACAATATATAATAATAATGTTGGATTGTGTACATTGGCAAAATACAAATAAATGGTTATCACCATTTCTGTATTATTGCTTTGCACCTAAATTAATAGACGCAAAGGATGGTTTTAAATGTATATTGAATACGTATTTACAGACTTTAACGTCTTCTCGCTACAGGAATCAGAATCATACTATTTTTAACTATTATATACAAAGACTTATAGACTACAGGTTTGAAAGCTTGGGGGTGTGTGGATGAAATTTTTCTTACTCGAAAGGACTGTTAGTGTAAGCTTACATACTAGGGTTCTCGGAAGGTCAGGTACAGAAAACGAATTTTGTGCACATCTGGAACTGTTCAGTCCGGAACAAATAATAATAATAATAATAATAGATTTATTTAGCATAGCTATACAACTTTGTAAACATATCCTTAACTACCATACAATAAAAATTGAAAATATGAGAAAACAGTTCAACTTAACTAACTATAATACCATCATAAAAATAGTTAACGATAATGTTTTGTACTGTAGAATATTATTCTTTTAGAAATAGACTGGTTACTCGGCACTTGATGAAACATTTTACTAATTAGTTGAAAGAAAAAAACACTTGGTATACGTTTCATAAATTTTATTTAAAATAACCTTAACAATTGTTTCGACTGTGACGTCGTTTTCAAAAGGATGAGTAAACGGTAATTACTAAGGGTTGAAGGTAGTTTGTCCTATTTATAATACAGATTATAATACGGGGAAAATCCCAAATTCCAGTTGGTCATTACATATTTGTTAATTCAGGTACTGGGCTCTGCTTATCGCTAATATTTCTAGTTTGTTTAGCCGTTGGTTTTTGTTGACATTGTATAATAATTTTACATTTTGTAAATCTAAGGAATGCTTGTTCACTATATAATGTTCAGCAATTCCTGTAAATTTTTTGTTGTTTTCAATAGATTTTACATGCTCGTCTATACGATATTTTAAGGCTCGACCAGTCTGACCAATATAAAACACATTACAGTTTTTACATTTTACTTCATATACACCTTTTTTTTTGGGATACATATTATTTTGTCATTACTTGTCTGTTGGCAGTAGACCTAGAAAGTAAGTATTGTTCTACTGCTCTTAGATAATTTTTCGAATTGCCACTTCATAGACTAATTTAGATTAATAGTTATAGGATGACATGTTTGTTATTTGAAGGATAATTTAGGAGGATCGGCTGTTTTTTATTTTTTTGTGTTTCATTCTCACCCGATACTCATGCTGGTGGGCGGGCAGTCCCTCCGACTTACACTGTAGTGCAAAGTCGAAGGGTAGGGTGTAAGGCCCTCTACAGCCTCCTTGCAGGAATCGTGGGAATGGGTGGGTGGTGTGGTTAGGGAGAGAAAGATGAGACGGACGAAATGAAAACAGAAGAGAAGTGAATGATTATCTGTGAAATATTACTGCCCCAGCATTTACCTAAGAGATCGAAGGAAACCACAGAAAACTTGGACCAGAACCGGTGATCTCTGGCATGCTAAGCAATGATCTAGAGCACTAGACCACGCCGCTCGGTGCAGGATCGGTGAATGGTAATCAGATAAACTTTTCTTCAAGAGATACTAATTCCGAATTTGTTATATTGAGTGTGTTAACCATTTCGCCTGGCATAAATAAATCAGATTTGCGTTAGTTTTAAGAAACTAACTAAATACATAATTTAGAGCAACACAATATTGACATTTCAAAATGTCCATCGCGACATCATTTGTTTTAAATAAAATATTTCCCAAATCTATTTAAATATTAACTACGTCAAACACCTTGTACTTTCGGAAAAAATAAAAGAAACGGTTAGTCTGCAACTTACCTGTAAACTGGAAGTAACTTAGAAATTCTCTTTATAAATACGTAACAATCGTGAAGTACTTATTTGAGAAAAATATATTAATTACCGATAAATATATTTTAACTAAATTTCTGTTGTCGTCAATGTAGTAATGTGACTAAAATACCAGAAATAAATTCATACGAAAAACTTATTTCCTGATAAACAGACGTGAAAGTTGTGTTTAAAAATGTTTAATTCTATGGATTATTATTACGGGTATATTATTCTATTTTTTAAAATTGGAGGAATGTGGATACCCGAAAGAAAAGAGTCGTTCCTAAAGTATGTCATGTGGTGGCTTTATAATTTGTACATTATCTGTTTCAGTACATTTTTTGTTTTATTGCAAATTGGTTCATTGTTTGAAACATACAAAAACAAGCGAAACTTTATCAAGAACTTGAATATGGCTCTACAATACCTTTTCGGATTATTTAAATTGATTTTCTGGTATCGTAATAGAAATGCAATCCTCCTAGCGGTACATATGCTGTCGAAAAAATCGTCAATACATGAAACATTTGATGCTTTTCAACCGGAAACAATTTTCAAGAGAGAAGCGAAAATGAAAAGAATAATTGATTTCACTTACTTGAGCACAGGATTTGCAATTGTGCTTTCTGCGTTAATGAAATGTTTAGTTTACGCATTCTTCAATAACCATAAGGACATTTACGTAAATTCCTACAATGTTACTCATGTGAAATACACTGAGCCTCTTCCTACATTCGCCCTTAATCCATGGGATCATACATTATCGTTATTTTCGTATACTGTTGCTGTTCTCTTTCAGACGATTGGTATTTTACAATATGTCTTTATTATTGTTGGCAAGTAAATCATCACTTAATAAACACAATATAAATCCAATAATACGAGGGTGGATCAAATATAAACGAGCATTTTTAAATTGCGTGTCGGATAGATGTTCAAGGCGTATCCGTGCGTTAGGAAATTGAATCGGGGATATTAAGTGGCACGGAAACCACGCGAGCAAAAGGTGCATAGCAGTGTTGCGCAACGAATTACTATTAAGATTCTTACACGTGAAAACGTGAAACTAGCTGAAATGGAACGCTTTCGTGGCCACGTGTAATAATTTGGTGCAATGAATTTAACGATGGGCGTAATGGTAATCGTGTCGAAAATGTAAATCATCCTCGTCGTCCGCGAACCAACATTGCACGCGTCGGAAACCTAATTGAAGGGAACCGCCACGCCACGCTACGCCACTGTGCTTTAGATATCTGGTGAACTCGGCATCAGCTATGGGAGTGTTTACACCATCATAACGAAAAACTTGGGATTCCGAAAAATTTCAACTCATTGGAACCAACCCAAGTTGCTGAGTGAAGATCAAAAACTTAATTGACTTCGCATTTCTCAGGCACTTCTCATTCAATTTAGAGAGGAAGGTGTATCATTTTTGCACAAAATTGTAACCTGCGATGAGATGTGGGTACACCATTACACTCCAACATCAAAACGAGCAAGCATGGAGTGGCGGGGCAAAGATGAATCAAACCCAAACACGTCTGACTGCAGGCAATATTTTAGCCACGGTTTTTTGGGACTGGAGAGGGGTGCTGTTGATCGGTTTTTTGCACGAGTGAAGAACCATTAGTGCAACCTACTATTCTCTGTACTACTGACTTGTTAGTGAGGTAAAACTTGCTTATCGCCGAGAAAGGAGGACGCACCTCATTCGTGACGTGTTACTCTTGCACGATAACGCTAGGGACTCAGCTGGAACACCCTCCATATGGCCCAGACAAATCCCGTTGCGATTTCCACATGTTTGGGCCTTTCAAAGAATCAAGAATCACTAGGAGGCGAGCGATTAGCGATTTCAGACCGATGAACAGGTGAAGGCGTTTGTGCGCAACTGAATAGACACCCGCTCTGCTTTTTTTTATAAATATGGTATAAAAGAACTACCAGCACGTTGGAAAAAATGTATAGACAAACAAGGGGGATATGGATATGTCGAAAAATAGAGAAATTTGTGTTTTTGTGAAATTTTTCAAAATAAATGTTTTATGAATAAAGGCTCGTTTATGTTTGATTCATCCTCATCCTCGTATTATTAAGTAATTAATAAAACTCCAACTTTTCAAATTGAAGCTTTCGATAGCGCTTATACCACGACAGCACTTTACTCAGTGGCTCACCTGAAGATCGTAACAAAAGCGATAAGAACAATTCGTGAGCGATCATACAAAGAACTGAACAGAAGTTATGTTCAAGAATTGCCCGATTTCAATCCAAAAATTCACGGAGTTATGGACGAACAGATGAAAGTGTGCATTATTCACTTACAAGAAATTTTCAGGCAAATTATCCTAAATGAATAATAATGAAATATTAATGAACGGTTTATATTAATTATAGTTTTTCAGGACATGCAGTGGAATTGAAAAAATGTGCCAAATTATCATGTTGATGGAAACTATCAATTCTTTAATTACTCTTTGTACTAGTCTCTACCTGGTTAGTACGGTACGTTTATGTTTTATTTATTTATTTATGGAAGAATATTCGGGCTAAAGTCCATTTGATACAAAATATTTAACAAAATTTGATAGGTGCATTGTTTAAAACAATAAAGCATTGGTGCAAGCAGTAGCATTAGCATTTATAACTAAATAAACAAAATTAGAAGTATAAAATAGAAAAAAATAAAAAATAACAAACAATATAACAGATTAAAAATTATTATAGCTGTTAAATGAACGCATCATATATCCCTTACAAAGAAATTTTTGGCTCTCAAGTAAAACTGATGATATGAATCGGTAAACCAACCCTCTGTCAGACCATTAGAACTACCTTTAGAAAGAATTCTATTAATTAATGACATGAACTAATGCCGAGTTAAAAGTGAATACCTGACATCGGGGTCGCAAATCCCTAGGTGGTGTGTATAATTCTATTTTTGCTAACAGTTCATGAGTTAAAAATGACTCCAAGATGTTTAATTTGTATTGGACGATAATGAGATGTATTGTCAATTTTGTAGTTAAACGTCATAATATTGCTTTTATTAATATTAAGGTCAAACGCATTTTATATCCATTTTATGTGTAGTATTTTACAGTATCTAATAAGGTTTAATTGAGTAAGGAATACTAAGTTCATGGTCGGCGGTTTATTGAAACCGCCAGATGTAGATTGTAAATACAAACTTCACATCAGTTACAATCAGCACACCATAAGTACTTTTATTAAATGACGGATCTAATTCACAATATGTCTCCATACAGATATTTATTGCTACTGAAGTATTGCATAGTGTACCTACATCATGAGCAACTTTTATTAGATAGTATCTAATAATATCTAGTATGTAGTATCTAATTAACGAAACTAATTCGAATGTTGTGATTATATTCATACTTATTTAACCCGTAGGTTCCTATATTAAGCAGTAGCTTCTTTATCGACTTGACCTATTTGTTTGGAGTAATATGGCAATTCATTCAATACTGTTGGTATGGAGATAAACTTACAGTGACGGTAAACAAATTAAAAAAATTTCAACTAAAATTATTCTTCAATCTTTTTGTTTTCATTTTGAAGAGCTTAGCGGTGTCCGATGCTTTCTATGAAACTGATTGGCTGCATGCATCCAAAAGTTTCAAATACAAGTTGTTATTTTCAATGTGTCGTCTTAGAAGACCTATCATTTTCACAGCTGGTAAAATGATTGATTTGAAATTGTCTACCTTCGTTTCAGTAAGTGGAATATTAATACACCTTATTTAATTAAGGGCAGCTATGTAAGGGTGGGTTTGGTTGAACTCATGGAGGTTCCTGCGAAGGTGATTGATCGTTATTTAAAAAAGTATCCCAACGATCGCTATGTGCATGTCGTAACGAAGCGGACTTTCTGGAATTGGCTATATCGACATGTATATGTGTCAATAATTGGCTATTTATAATTTCCATAAAATGGGACATACGAACTAATGTATTACATATCTCTTTCGTTCTCCACACCTCTTATATGCTTCTATAGATTAAAAAGTACTAGAAAGAGAAAGAACCCATGGTCAGAGCATTTCTTTTCTCTCTAACATTTTTTCGTTGGTTCGTTAGTTGTGATGTCACGCAGGCACACCTGTCTGGAGAAATGAATTGCATCACATGGCAACTAACGAGGCAATGAGAGAATGTCAGAGAGAGAGAGAGAGAGAGACAGTATTATTTAATCGCTTTTGTGTTTTTATTTTAACCTAACCTTTGACACTAAAGAAATATTGATTTGTATTGCACATTTTAATTTCACAAAGCGCTTCATCTTTTGACTTAATTACTAATTACTTATTACATGTTTTTCAGATTTTGAGAGCATCTTATTCTTTTTATGCCCTACTAAAGAATTCTACGGAAACATCTTCACGATTAACTTAAAAGTATCAAGACAAACAAATTCGATTTATGTATAATTATGATTTTATTGTAACAGTGTAATGAAAATTACGTTTTTTTCTTTTTTATGATTAAAAAATACATTCAAACCTATTAAACAACATGAAAAAATAATAATTAATTGCTGGAATATTTCCTTGATAAGGCATAATAAAATCAAATTTTGTTTTCTCAATGCTTAAATAAAAAAACCTTTTTGTGTTTCATTCCCACTAGCTACTCGTGCTGGTGGGCGGACAGTCCCTCCGACCTACATTATAGTGCAAAGCCGGAGGGTAGGGCGTAAGACCCTCTTCAGCCTACTTTCAGGAATCGTGGGAATTTGAGGGTGGTGTGGTTAGGGAGAGAAAGATGAGACGGACGAAATGAAGACAGAAGAGAAGTGAAAGATTATCTGTGGAATTTTACTGCCCCAGCATTTGCCTAAATGATCTAAGAAAACTACAGAAAACTTGGATGCTAAGCAATGATTTAGAGCACTAGACCACGCCGCTCGCTTATATAACAAATTTTACAAATGCGATAAAAGGAATTAGTAACTGTGGTAGTCGTTTCGTTAGACACACAAAAGGCCTACTCATTTTCTGTCAAGAAAACAGACCTACTAAATTTCGATAACATTACTTTATCAATATGAAATTAGGCGAATGGGATAGTCTAGCATCGCAACCAACTAATAATATCAGTACAATAATTTGTAAGTTCCTTTAATTCAGTATTATTGTTTTATTCCCTGGTTGTTGTGTTGTTGTCCGGTTTATTTTACCACCCTTGAAAGTAAGTGTTGTTGCACTTATAGTTAGTTCTTGAACAACATTCTGTCAAAATTGTACAAACAATTACATACAGAGTATGGCAGAGATTCTATATTAATTATGGATTCAATAATATCCAAGAAGGTTGCTTTTAATGAAGGATACCGATCGACATGTCAAAACCACGTGGGTTTGGTTTAACAAATCAAAGTTTGATATTTATAGAGGACCTTGCTGGACACTGCCTTAAAACGACAATCTCTATACATTTTTATTAATTTGGGTGTTACTCGGCAGAACCTTTGGTTGATATGTATTCTATCGAATATATATATATATATAATAATCTCTGCTTAAAGTGCACAGATGATGAGAGCTAACATGATCAATGTTAGACAATATTGACAGAATACTGATCAAAAACACACTATTAAGTATAAATGAATAAACACTACTTTATAATTGATTGAAAGTTTATCGCATTCGTTGTGAAACATTTTGAAAAACACTTTTAAAGAGGTTTGAGTAACAAAAACGATGGGTTTTGTTTCACTAAAAAATTTTATTGTTCTCAACAATATTGTTTCGACCCGCAAGGGTCATTCTTAAGAGATATAAGATGTTACTAAATTAACATAAAATTAGCGCCCATTAATAGTTTTGTTTATAGATTAACCATGCTACCCCTTTCCAAAGCTAATTTCGACAAAGAACTAGCTATCATTAAACAAATTGCAATCAACAATGGTTACAATCCTAAGCTAGTTGATAACATTGTACATAAAAAACAACGCAAATGATAATAAAAACATTGTCAACAACTAAAATGAATTGTGTACATTAGATTCTCCGTTATTATTAGTGAACTTTCCGAATAGATAATTGTCTTGTGAACTTTCTACCTATATATTCAACCCTAATTGTTACTTGTATATTTTGTTTTGTATTGTATTACTAAATATATTCTGTTTAGGTTAATTTTAATTTAGTAACATCTTATCTTTCTTGAGCATGACCCTTGCGGGTCGAAACAATATTGTTGGGAACAATAAATTTTTTTAGTGAAACAAAACCCATCGTTTTTGTTACTCAAACCTTTTTAAAGTGTTAAAGACTACTTTGTTTATTACCACTTTTTTATTTACAAATCCTTTTGACTATAGTTTCGACAAAAATATTTAATAATTAACGGTATTTCCAAAATATATATAAACACCCCTGTACATCTATTTATATTCATTTAATTTGAGTTATTCTTTTGATAATGACAAGCTTTTTTGTCGAAACTATAGTCAAAAGTATTTGTAAATAAAAAAGTGATAATAAACAAAGTAGTGTTTATTCATTTATCGTTAAGATGAATTATCACAAAGTAACGACTGAATCAATCCAATACTATTAATTGTATTACTTTCAAGGGAAGAGCAACGAAAGGGACAGAAGATGATAATCATACATTGTACGAGTATTATAACTACCAAAAAATAAAACAATAATATGATAACATAAAATAAAATGAAGGGGTACTGTTGTGGACATAAATAATTCTTTTTCATTTTGTCTGTAATTCAATAAAGTACAATTCGGTTGCTACTTCATTTAAATATTCCTTTTATAAATACGGTACAATCACGTAGGACGTTTTGGGACAAAAATAGCTAAATGTTTACTAAATTATATAGCCTTTTTTGTATTGTCAATATAATGATGCAGTTGAAGTACCAATGGAAAGTTAAAATGAAAAGCTTATTTAGTGATTGTTAGTGACGACAGTTCTGTTGGTTGTAGTTCAATATGAGCAAATCAGTAGATTATTATTTCGGGCATATCTTTATCTATTTTAAAATTGGAGGAATGTGGAAACCTGAAAGAAATGGATCGCTTTTGAAATACGTCATGTGGTGGTTCTATAATATATATTTCATCTGTTTTGCAACCTCTATTGTTGTATTGCAAGTTGGTTCACTATTTGAAACTTACAAGAACAAAGAAAATTTTATCAAAAATTTGAATATGGCATTGCAACTGTTCGTAGGATTACTTAAAATGATATTCTGGTATCGACACAGGAGTGAAACACTTCAAGCAGTACATAAGTTGTCTGAAAAATCGTTAATATATAAAACTATTAACCTTTTCAATCCTGGAGTTATTTTAAAAAAAGAAGCAAAACTGAAGAGAATACACGATTTAATCCTTTTAACATTGGGGTTTAGTGTCTCAATTTCTGCATCAATAAATTGTTTAGTCAACGTGCATATAAATAAGCACTATGATATATATGTTGATTCCAATAATGTAAGTCATGTAAGATGTACAGAGCCACTTCCATATTTTACTATAACTCCGTGGGATTACACATCGTCGTTATTTTCATACACTGCAACGGTTTTGCTTCAAATGTTTGGCATTTGTTCATTTAACTTGATCATTGTTGGTGAGAAAGTTATTATCTACAAAATAATTTACCTATGTTTAATTCTTAAGTTAGTGTTAATAAAATTTTCGGTTTTTGAAAGGTTTCGACACCAATTTTAACGCAATGGCCCTTTACCCAGTGGCCCATCTAAAGATCCTAATGGGAGCCATAAGAACGATACGTGAGCGATCATATAAAAAATTGTACATCGATTACACCCCACGACGTTCTGATTGGAATTTAAGAATTCGAAAGACCATGGACAAAGAAATGAACCTGTGTATTATCCATTTGCAAGCTATTTTTAGGCAAATGACTTTTACAAGCAGTGTTTAATAGGCGTATTATATTAACTAATGCTTTTTAGGATGTGTAATCGAATTGAAGAAATCTACAAAATTATTATGTTAATACAAGTCATGACCGCTTTGGCCCTTCTTTGTACCAGTCTCTTCCTGCTCTCTGAAGTAGGTGTTTCTTTTTTAATTAAATAATTATTACAGTTTTTCGCCAATCTATTGGAGTTGTACATCTATTACACACTGATACAAAATCTAATTAAGTGGCATGACCCCTACCACCACCACCATCAATTGAACAATTACGTAACGGATTACAGCCCTACTGTGCTCAATATTATTTACAAAAGTAACTTTTAAGGATCGTTTGTTTCAAAACTAAATTAATATCTTCAAAGTTTTACGTCAAAAGGAAATTAAATAAAAAAAATTTAGTTCTTGGTCAGTTATTTAAAGATTATGGTCCAAAATTATCGAAAAAATGCAAAATATGACGTTTTTCCCATTTTTGGGCATGTTCCGGTCTAAAACTGAAAATATACTTACCGGCATCGTGAAATACGGGAAAAAATACATGGAAAACGGTTATTTTAATTTCTGCCAAATGGAACCTTCATGTCCTAAGAAGCTATTGAAAAATTAAAATTTTTTTCCTAGCTTCAGTTTAGGTTCTAAAAATCTGAAAAAAATCAGGCTAGTTTCCTTCTGGATAACTAACCTTCATGATTTTTTTCTAATTTTTTAAAGTTAGCAGTGAGGCAGAAGAAATTAATTTCTAAAAAACACATTTTTAATGATAGCGCCACCCTGTGATCACTAAAAGGGCTGAAAATTTAGCTGAAGGAGTTTTCAATTATGTTCTTTCGAATGGCTAATTCGAAATTACAATCGAGCAAGGGGAAATTTTCACTATCTTATCCCCTTTAGTTTGGTTTCTGTGACCCCCTCCATAAAATAAGTCTGTATACGCACCTTTTAGGTAAACTCATCATTACGTAACAGTAAAACAGTACTATAAAGTCACAAACAGGAGATTAATAATAACTGATAAATTGGTACTTAAATCCTTAGGTTCCTGTTCTAAGTAGCAGCTTCTTTGTGGAGCTAATCTACTGGTGTGGAATACTATGGCAATTCCTTCAATACTGTTGGTTTGGAGATAAACTAACAGTGACGGTAAACAAATTAAACAATCACAACCAAAGCTGTTTATAAATCTTTTATTTTTATTTCGAAGAGCTTAGAACTGTCAGATACTTTTTATGAATCAGACTGGCTGCATACGTCCAAAAGTTTCAAACAAAAAATGTTGTTTTCTATGTGTCGTCTTAGAAGGCCCATTATTTTCACAGCTGGTAAATTTATGAGTCTCAAACTATCTACGTTCGTTGCAGTAAGTACAATTGTAAATTCTTAAGAACTATTTTTTGCTGGTTTTTATGTTATGGAGTATAATTAAATGATACCACATACATTTCCACTGTCATTATTTTCATTATTATTAAAATTGAATTAGTTTTAATTTGTTGGATTTAAAAATCGCTAATGTTTTTACCATTATTTACATAAAATATATGATGTTATCGTATTATTATACTTATGACTATTGTCGGTAATTTGTTCAGCAAAGGTAGAGGAATCGCTTTTTGATTTTATTGCTCTTTCATGATCAAAATAATGCCATTATAGAAATTACATACTTAATTTCGAGTACCCCTTGAAAGTTGGTTTTACATTATCCAAATATTTTTGTATTATAACTCGAAATCAGTTGAAACCAGTCCAGTGTCTGTAATGATAAAAATGGTAGCAGTGCAAAGATAAATTAAAGTTGATATATTTTGCGTATCGCATTCTTTGTAAAACATTTTAAATAAAATTGAATATGGGTATTTTGAGTAACAAACAAACAATGGCTTACGTTTCACGAAAAAATTTATTTATTATTCTCTACAATATTGTTTCAACCCTTGCGGGTCATTATCAGGAGCTATCGTTTTACTGTAACACCATGGCTTTTGTTACTATAACACCATAACTCTTCATAATAACCCGCAAGGGTTGAAACAATATCGTAAAAAAGAATAAATAATTTTTTTCGCGAAACGTAACCCAGTTTTTATTTGTTACCTAAAATAATCATATTCAATTTCAAAGATAAATTGTTTTACTTAATCATTCTTCTCTAGAATAGTAGGGAACTTTATTTGGAAAAGAGAATCTTGGGTTTGGTTAAACTAAAAATAATTAAGGCAGAATTAAGGAATCGATGACAGTCTTTTAACCTGAATTACCTCATTTTTGCAGATTTTGAGAGCATCCTACTCTTTTTATGCTCTACTGAAAAATTCTTCAGAAGGACCTTTATCATTCACATCAACATTATCGAAATGAATAAACCAATTATTTTTATATATCATCATGATTTTATTGTAACAGTTATATGAAAATTACATATATTTCCACTATAGCTATTAACAATGTAGTCAAATATAATTAAAAAAAAAAGAACAAAAAATTTACTGTTGAAATATTTTCTTGACAAAACCTAATAAAACAAAATTTTGTTTCATTCAATAGAGTTTATGGTCGAAAACTGTGGAATATCTTTTAAATGTTAAGAATTCAAACACTTAAATAAACGCATTTGGAGTTACAAATAAGTTTTATTAGAAGCATTCTACATATGTATTGATCGTTGTAGTCTTTGTCAAGAGTAATTTACTTACGTAAATAAGTGGTGATTGTTCCTTTGGGCACGCAAGGCACCCTTTCCACACAGGAAAACAGACTTATGAAATTTCATTAAAATTCCCTTATAAATATTTATTATTTAATTCAATATTATTATTTTATTTTTTGATGGATATCATACAATGTCTGATTACCATCTTACGTCTCATTTATTGTAGTTCCATTGAAAGTAAGTATTGTTACACCTAACCAGCCCATTCGACCAGTAAGTTCATTCGTTCATGCCCCTCGTAAAAATTTAGCAAAAGAATTGGTAAAATTGATTTAGGTCAATATATAGCATAAATAATTCAGTTAAATTTGCCAAAGATTTAACAAAAATAGAACAGAAACAAGAAGATTTAATTATTTAATTTGATGTTACGAACCTGTTTGGGTCTACACCTACCCCAGAAATCCCAGCCCTAATTATAAAAATGCTAGAAGAAGGTAATACTTTGCCGGTTATAGTTAACGAAATAACAGAATATTTAGAATTATGTCTAATCCAAAATTATTTGAAATTTAATAATAAATTCTATATACAGAAATATGACTTGCCAATGGCCATGGCCTTGTTACCATTACTTGCAGACATATTCATGTACCAACTAGAAATAAAAATTAATAAAAGCATTCACAAAAATAAAATAAAATTTTGGAAAAGATACTTAGACGATATTTTTATAATTTGGACTGGAAAGTATTAGAATTAAATGATTTCTTCAACTACATTAATAACCTACATGGACGCACAAAAGTTACTCTAGAATTAGAAAACAACAATAAAATTAACTTCTTAGATTTAACTCTTACCAAAAAAAAAAACAACATAAGCATATCAGTTTTCCGAAAACCAACCTGATCAGAGAGTTTAATTAATAAAAACATAAATCACCCCATTCAACAAAAATTAGCAGCGTTCCATTGCGTGACACATAGATTATTAAACATACCCTTGAATAATGAAGATTTTAATACAGAGGAAAACACTATCAAACAGATAGCAGTAAATAACAGATATTCCTCAAAATTAATAGAAGATCTTATTTATAAAATACAAAAAGTAGAAACTCATCAATCAGCGTATAAAGAAAACCAAAAGATACCAAAATCCAATCATGTAGTTGCCAAAAAAATAAAACAAAACAATAATCTACAAATTTCATTCGAAACTGCAAACAATTTATCCAAATATTCAATAAATACTAAAGATAAAAAGGAAAAAATTAATTCAAGTGGAGTATCTAAATTAAATTGCAATAATTGCAATGCAATATATATATATATAGGCCAGACAGGGAGATATTTCAAAGAAAGAATACAAGAACATATGAGAAATTATAACGGCACTTCATCATTTGCGAACCATATAAAAAACAATAAACACACATTCAGTTTAGAAGAAAACTTCTATATTTTACATGTTGAGAAAAAAGGTAAACAGTTAGACATGTTGGAGACTTTAGAAATTAAAACACATGTTAAAAATAATAATGTCTTATTAAATGAAATAAAAAACGTATATAATTCAATAATTATAGATAAAGTAGTAGACGTATCCCCACTTAGAATGTAATAGTATTTAAGAAAATTCGTATCAAAATCTGTACCAATACTTCTTCTGAAGATGCCCTAGTAGGGTGAAACGACCGTTAAGAATTTAATAAAGTTATTTAATGGAAATTAAAGTGTCTTTATTTATTAATATTTACCAATATGATTCCCAATTTCCATAAAGCAAAGGCGCAAACAATAAGTTACACCTAACAGTAAGTTCTTGGTCAACATTTTGTCGAAACTGTGAAACGTGGATCGTGATATCAAACTTGTTGATTCTCATCTGTACGCTTTAAAAGCAGAGAGACCTATGTGCAGCTGGTTAAGAGCAAGACTAATAAATAACTACGGATAGATTTCTAAAGCGCTCTAGATTATTGCTTAACATTCGGGAGGTCACCGGTTCAAAACCGGGTCCAGCTGCTCTAGTTATAGGTTTTCTGTGGTTCCCTTGGATCATTTAGGCAAATGCTGGGGCAGTAATATTCCACATCTTTTACTTCTCTGCTGTCTTCATTCCTCTCTTCTTATTACTCTCCCTAACCACACCACCCACCCATTCCCACGATTCCTGAAAGGAGGTTGAAGAGGGCCTTACGCCCTACCCTCCTGCTTTGCACTACAGTGTAGTTCGGAGGGACTTCCCGCTCACCAGCACGAGTAGCTGGTGGGAATGAAACACAAAAAGGTTTTAGTTTTTCAACGCTGCCTTTAAGGATTTTATATTAACTGTGGGTTCAATAATATTTAATAACATTTTCTTTAAATAAAAATTAATATATAGCTAAGCCGTGGGTTCAGTTTATCACGTTTCTTTCTTTAATTAAAAAGCATCATGTAGGATGTTATTGAATCCAGAATTAGTGGAAACTTTCACACAATTTGATCTCTACTTATTAAGGATTATAGGTTTTGTTTAGCAATATGTTTGTTACTTTTGTCATACTTTATATTCATAATATAAAAATGAAATATAATGTACCGTGACAATGACTATTTCCTAATCAGAAAAAGTGGATAATACTAAAAGTTAATGATACTACACTTTAATCCTCAGACTATAATCCAATAATTTTTAAAAAATAAGGTAAATATAGGACTTAGAATTAGTTATTGATAGCATGATATAATATAAAATAAAATTAATGGTTACAATTTCAGATATCAATAATTCTTTTTCACTTTGTCTGTAATTCACTTATAATACGGTGGTTATTTCACTAAAATATTCTTTTTATAAATATGGTACAATCCAGAACGCCATTTGTGTAACAAAAGAAGTTAAATGATTACTAAATTATATACCTAGGCGTTATTTCTTATATTTCTTATATTCTGCCTTTGACTATAATAATGTAGTTGAGATAGGATGGGAAAATTTAGATAAAAAAAATATTTAGTGATTGGTAGCAACGAAAAGTCTATTGGCTGTAGTTCAAAATGTGTAAATCAGTGGATTATTATTTCGGTTATATTTTTACATATTTTAAAATTGGAGGAATGTGGAAACCCGAAAGAAATGGATCACTTTTGAAATTCTTCATGTGGTGGTTTTACAATGTGTACTGTATCTGTTTTTCAACTTATTTTGTTTTATTGCAAGTTGGTGCGTTGTTTGACACTTACAAAAGCAAACGGAATTTTATCAAAAACTTGAATATGGCCCTGCAGCTCTTTGTCGGATTGCTGAAAATGGTGTTCTGGTATCTTAATAGGAGCGAAATACTTGAAACGATACAAATGTTGTCCAAAAAATCGTCAATACATAAAACTTTTGATCTTTTCCAACCTGAACTGATTTTCAAGAGAGAAGCAAAACTGAAAAGAAAAGCCGATTTTACCTACGTGACCTTGGGATTTTTTGTTTCAATTTCTGCAGGAATGAATTCTTTAGTACACGTGCTGCTAAATAAGCATTATTATCTTTATGTGGATTCACATAATGTTACTAGCTTAAAATATATGGAGTCTCTTCCGTACTTTACTTTAACTCCCTGGGATTGTACATCATCACTTTTTTCGTACACTGTCATGGTTTTTCTGCAAGTAATTGGTATATGTGAATTTACGTTTATCATTGTTGGTAAGGAAATCATCACGTACAAAATCAATAACAAATGAAATACGAATTAATTGTTATATTTTTAAAGCTTTCGACACATTCTGTACCACAATGTCCCTTTATTCAGTGGCTCATCTTAAAGTCCTAATCGAAGCTATACTAACTATCCGTGAACGATCATACAGAAAATTGGAGATCAATTACAACCCAGAATTGCCAGATTTGAATCGAAGAGTACGTAAAGTTATGGACGAAGAAATGAACATGTGCATTATCCATTTAGAAGCTATTTCGAGGCAATTTATTATTAAAACATATTTTTAGTGACCGATTTATGTTAACTAAAGGTTTCCAGGATGTGTACAAGAGTTGAGAAAATCTACAAAATGATTATGCTAGCACAAACCATGATGACTTTTATTCTTCTTTGTACCAGCCTGTACATGCTGTCTGAAGTAAGTACACATTTCTTTTATTACTATACAACCATGATATTCTTTCATAAAATACAAAGGTAACTGCAAACTCCCATTTCACATGAGGCGTAGGTCGTAGGGCGCTATAATTTGTTTACATGGAAGCGCATCGGTCGTTGTTGCCGTTACTGCATATTATGCGAGGGTGGTTTCTTATAAGTCCGTGACTTTTAAAGGAAAACATCAGTTTTTCGGCGAAAAATCATTTTATTTTACTACATAATCTTCTTTTAGCTCGACACATTTATTCCATCGTGTTTCTATTTTTTTAATTCCTTCTAAATAATAAGATTTCTCAAGGCCCTCAAAATAAGCGTTTGTTTCCATGACGACTTTTTCATTCGATCCAAATATTTTACCGCCCAGCCATTTCTTCAGGTTTGGAAACAGGAAATAGTCGGAGGGGGCTAAATCCGGAGAATAAGGTGGATGGAGTGGCAGTTCGTAGCCATATTGATGAAATTTTTCCACGGTGACTACACACTTACGAGTATACACCCGTGCTGTGTGTCTTGATGGAACAACACTTTTTTTCATTTTCTTTGTTAAATTCGGTCATTTCTGCTTCAAAATAGTATCAAGTCTGACAAGCAGCTGCAGCTTTGAATAATATTTGCCATTGATCGTTGATCGTTGATCGTTGAATTTTTTTCCAGGTAATCAATTAACTCATATTCAATGATAGAATCCCAGAAAACTAGCCATGACTGTGTTAGCTGATAGACCGATAGACCCATCATAGCCTTCTTCGATACACGTTCACCCGTAGATACTCACTGTTTCGATTTTGCTTGCTCTCTGGTGTCTGGTGTTGCGTGATGGATCTATGTCTCATCTACGGTAACGAAACGACTCAAAAACTCGTTTGGATTGCGTCTGTACATCTCCAAACACTCCCTTGAACTTGTCACACGATGATGTTTATGATCGATTGTGAGCAATCGCGGCACCCATTGCCCATCGTGCTGCAAGCTTTTTCATGTCCAGATATTGATGCAAAATGTGATGCACTCGCTCAGTTGAGAAGCCTACAGCGTTAGCCAATTCACAACTCACGCAATTTCAACCTTCGATCATCCAATATCATTCCATGGACTTTGTCAACGATTTCTGGTCTAACGACTCTTTTGGGCTCTCTCTGGCGTATCCGACGTTGCTTGAACTGGTGCGGCCACGACGAAGCTCAGTAAACCACTTTTTAACTATTGAAATCGACGGTGAAGCGAGGCATAGTTCCCATTGTATTTATTAAGCCTCTCCTTAGTTTATTTAATGGATTTTTTGCTCAAAAAGTAATGCTTAATAAGCACACGTAATTCACTTTTTTCTAGTATTATAGAAGTTAACGAGATTAGCTGCTTTCAATGGCTGTCCAACGTAAATTAACCGTCCAACTTGCTCAAAATTTTACAGTAGTCTACAGATAGATGGCATTTAAACGAAACAGTGTTCAAGTAGTCATGGACTTATCAAATCACCCTTGTATTATAAAACGGTAGTGATAAAACAAACGAATTTGTAAAACAAAGATTTTTGAAATGTTCATTTGTGGATCTAAGAGAGTTAGTGAAGAATAAGATGTTTTAATTATTTTCGGATGTCCACAACAACTTTTTATTAATTATATGTGAAATTAGAGCATAGTTTGAAGCATTAAAATGTTGTGAGATTCCCCATTTCAAATACTGAGTTGTGTTATTTAATAATGTATCACGCGCATAGGTGTTTTGATTAATACAGCTCTTTGTATTTTTGTTTGAATAATATGGTATAATAAGCTGAAACAATTGTAGAGTCAATAAAGATGTTTTTGAAACATTACAAAGTTATTTTTTATTTCCTTTATACTATTAAAAATGTTTCATAGTTACCCTACCGCACAATCTTTACAAGTTATTAAAGCAATATGACAAAGGCATAATTGTATAAAATACTTAGGTTCCCATTCTAAGCAGCAGCTTCTTTGTCGAAATTATCTATTTTCTTGGAGTGATATGGCAATTTTTTCAATATTGTTGGTATGGAGATAAACTTACAGTGACGGTAAATAAATTAAAAAATTTCATCTACAATTATTCTTTAATTCTCTCGTTTTTATTTCGAAGAGCTTAGCGGTGTCCGATGCTTTCTACGAAAGTGATTGGCTGCATGCTACCAAAAGTTTCAAATACAAGATGGTATTTTCAATGTGTCGTCTTAGAAGGCCCATTATTTTCACAGCTGGTAAAATGATTGATTTGAAATTGACCACCTTCGTTTCAGTAAGTGGAATATTAATATATGTTATTTAATCAAGGGTAGTTATTTAAGAGTAGGTTGGGTTGAAATAAAATGAGTTCGGTTAGGTATAAGGAATTGATGACCTGTGGTTTTTTTACGTTTTTGTTTGATTTTTTGATATAACCTTTGACTCTTGATTGATATAACACATCCTATAGGGCAAGCACTCTGCGTTATTAGTCGAGCAAATGTTTTAAATTTAATTATCTTTTGTCTTTTTCAGATTCTGAAAGCATCTTATTCTTTCTACGCTCTACTGAAGAATTCTTCGGTTGGTCATACACGTTTAAAGTAAATTATCGAAATAAATAAAGTAATTTAGTAGAAGGCCCATTATTTTTACAGCTGGTAAATTCATCTACTTACTTGAAACTCTCTACATTTTAAGGGTATGCACTTAAAGGGGGAATAAAACGAGAAGGGTTGGTTCTTGTCACAATATAACTTGACATAACTAACTAATATTAAATTGAAATTAAAGTAACAAACTTTAATACTCCCTTATTATTATTGTTTCACGTGACAAAGGTATCTTCAGAAGCTGAAGAATATTTACAATTTTAGTATTATTTCGTTATTAATGTATAGATGTAATTTCATCCCTATTATCCCTAAAATTGTCAGGTATCTGTAATATAAAATTAGTACATAAACAGATTACACTATAGAATAAAATTCACTATTAAAACAAAAGAATACAACAAATTGAAAATATTAGATTTAGCTTTTACAAGAAAAGTAACAAAAAAGTAGAATTTTCCCTTTACAGGAAATAATAATCCTCAAAAACTTGCGGCATTGAATAGTATGATAGTGTAACTATAAAAAATGCAATTACTAGAATTAACCTTTAAAGCAAAACTGCTGCTATGAAACAAACTGTGCACAATAACGGTTATGAAACAACATTAATAGACAGCTTGGAACAAGGAGAAGTAATAACATAAAATTAATCTTTACTTAATATATACGTAGTCACATCCAAACAAAATAACTTGCTCACATTTAAACATAATATAACGTTAAAAATAGGAAAATATAAAAATATAAAAATAGCCTGAAAACCACAAAACAATTTAATAAAGTAATTAACAATAAGAAAGTTGCAACAGAAACACTAAAAAAAGAGCCGGTACATTTAAATAAAGTTGCAACAACTGTAATTCAGTATATATAGGACATGAAGATCTTTCAGGGAATGAATCAATGTTCATTGTTCATGAAGTACGTAGCTGAATATAAACTTCGGTACAAAAAGCGGTTTTAAAAATGTGTATATGAGATATTAAGATAATTATACTATAAAAGAACTAAATATTTGAGAATCAATTTCGTTTTTTAAGATATTATAACAATGCTTCGCATTTAATGTATCGATTCTTCAGAATCTACCCTGTGAAAGCTTGATTAATTAAAAATGAAATGTGCGTGATTTGACTATGATTTCCACAATGATTACACAGGTGGATCCAAGATGCTAAGAGATTTTAAGTTATTCTAACTTCAAATTCCAGAAACATCAATTTTTGACTCTGAGGATAGTTTCATCAAATTTCACTAAATTTAGACCTTTATAATATAAAAATCCTCCATAGAGGTGTAAATAAAAGCAGCAAACTATCACTTTTAGAGAATCTAGAAATTAAAACAGCTATTTCTCAGAATAAGAACATTGTAAATAATCGGGTAGAATTAAGTTTCACTAACTCCCCACTTCTTCTTGTTAACATTTAACTATAAATAGAACTGTATTAGTTTTAGGCGTTAATCGAGCGGCGTGGTCTAGTGCTCTAGATCATTGCTTAGCATTAGGGAGGTCACCGGTTCGAACCCGGGTGTGGCTGACCTGGTCCAAGTTTTCTGTGGTCTCCCTGGATCACTTAGACAAATGCTGGGGCAGTAATATTCCACAGATAATCTTTCACTTCTCTTCTGTCTTCACTTCGTCCGTCTCATCTTTTTCTACCTAATCACACCATCCACCCATTCCCACGATTCCTGTAAGGAGGCTGAAGAGGGCCTTACGTTCTACCCTTCGACTTTGTACTACAGTGTAGGTCGGAGGGACTGCCCGCCCACCAGAACGAGTAGCTGGTAAGAATGAAACACAAAAAAGGTTTTTTTTGTTAGGCTTTAGTATAGTACTACTCTACATCTTTTGATAATGGTCCCGCTTACCGAAACTTGTTAGGAAGTTTTCAATAAAATTTGGTGAAGCCATCTCAGTGCTTTTTATTTATTTTTCATTATTAAAAACATGTTTCACAACAAGTGCAGCCTGCGCAGCGTTAAATTTTGATTCTTTCGTGAGAATTACTACTTAAAATAAAAAGACATAACAACCAATAAGAAGTAGAATATGTTCTCTGAATTGTCCAATATATTTAATTATGATGTATACTGCTATAAAAATTTAAATGATACTTAGCTTGAAGCCACAATTAAGTTTACTATCGAACAATAGATCGGAAATCATTACTTTCTTTTCTAATTCTTTTTTCAACTTTCAATAGTCATGTCTTCGAAAAAGATATTTTTTGCAAAGGTGAACTCGGATCTGACTGCAGAATTATCTTAAAATATTTAAATTTTATGATATACTTAACGTGTGTTAGAGACAGTAGATATAAAATCGCATGTAAACCGTATTATAAAATAATATTAAATGGAACAATCCAAAAAAGAACCAGACTGAACAGCCCACCTGATGAGACCCGATAGGTCGAAACCGGTCGTGGGATATGGCTTTTGGTGCGCTGTGCCTACTGTGTAGGACGCGTTCCAAATGTGGGATCTGTGATCCTTTGTAATTAGACGGAAAAGGCTATTAATACATTATTTTTTTAGATTGTTATCTTCGCCTATGAATTCATAGGAATCAACAGTGTAATTCAATGCCGGTAGGGGTATTAGCCCTCGCAGTAGTTGTTTCTGTTGATTCCATATTTATATTTATTATATGAAATAGTAAATGTATTTACATAACATAACTCATCCCGACCCTACATTAGGGTAAGCAATATTGAATTCCTTTAGTAAAAGTAAAATTGTTAATACCCTCCGTAAAACAAATTTTTTGTGAATGTTTGGCAATTTAATTTCATATTAATACGGAAATTACCTTTCATAAAGTCGATTATTGGTAAAAATTAAAGAATTAGTCATGTTCTGGTAGAAAATTTGGTTATATTGATACAAAGCTTGTTGCAGACGCAATAAAATACCTGATGATCAAAATAAATGAAACAGGTTACCTAGTTTTTCAAATTGTTATTACTTTGATGTATTACCATTGCAAATCTTACTAGTCTCTTATGTTAATTGACTTAATCGATACCGCGTGTAACATAATTACTTCCTTCACCAATTATCATCCATCATTTTTAATAGAAACGTTGTGATTAAGGACACGCTAACTACTAACCTTTGTTTAAAGAAAAATTAAAATAACTACATGGTAGTTTTGTTATCATTTAGAGATATGTCAAAAGAAAATAGCAGAACTATTCAGCAAACAGCCATCAACCTATATTTCGAATTGGAATTGCAATTTGAGAACAGGACACAGTATGAAGAAGGATTATTGTTTAACATATGTTTTTTATTATTTGTAGATTGTGAAACTGTCGTATTATACTTATAATACTACTATTATTACTACTTTTGTAGTTTATACTACTAAAGAGCTTTTGGGGACGATGTTCAAGTTTCAAAGAAGGTTTAATTTTAGTTAAACAAAAAGAAAACACACTGGTATTTTCGAATTACAAATTTATTATAAGATGGTCTCTTACAATTGTTTCGACTGCGATGTCATTCTCAAAGAGTTCGTACAGTAACTGTTTCTTAAGTAAATACATCTCTGTACGATATTATAATAAATTGTAATTTTTATTATCACGATAATTATTTCGACATCACAGTGTCTTCTTCAGGTGAAGTCTAATACATTAAGTAAATTACATTATTCTTGTATACTACATTACAATCTAATGTTAAGAGGGGGTAAGTTATTGTTTACGATTAAATATTTAAAAGTGGAGAATTGCAAAAATCCGTTTGATCGTTTAAGGCAACACCTTTTTTATATATTTTGTTTGTTTCCATTTTTTCTAGTAGGTTTAGTTTTTGTCCTTTATTTTCTACGTGGAGTATTTTAAAATTATCATTGAAACTGTGTTTATGTTCAAGATTGTTTTTTGAGGAGAATGAAGGATTGAAAAAGTATCAGAAAAGATGGAAGAACTCAAATGGCCCCATAAATCTTTAGCACCTTACAATTTTGAGAAATCCTAGCTTCAAAGCCAAACTAGCCAAATTAGTGTAAAAAAATTCTAGTTCACTTATTTATTTAACAATTATTTATTTCGAACTATTTATTTAATCACTTAAACACTACTAACAAACTTAAACTACTTATTTTATCTGACAAACAATAATGCACTTTATATATGAACTGCACTGTATTTTGCCGTTGAATATTTATAATACGCGTCCGGAAATCAACTGTCTCACTGATCCGGAGACGAGGCTATATATTTACCGAAATAAATTACTAGAAAACTTGCGAATATATTTCGACCGCTTTCCAAAGAAAACGATTTGTTATGACAACAGAAAATTCTCGAGCATCTATTGTCCGGCATTGATTGCTCTCGAGATCAAACGTGCCGTACATGGAGCGCATATCGATTCACCGCACACGCCTACACGTTCGTTACATTAGCATCAGTTCAATCTTTAAATTAGGATATTGCAAAATGTGAATATGAGGCGTAAGGTCCTCTTCAGCCTCTTTGCAGGAATTGTGGGAATGGATGGGTGGTGTGGTGTGGTTAGGGAGAGAAAGATGAGACGGACGAAATGAAGACAGAAGAGAAGTGAAAGATTATCTGTGGAATATTATTGCCCCAGCATTTGCCTAAATGATCCAAGGCAACCACAGAAAACTTGGACCAGGTCAGCCACACCCGGGTTCGAACTGGTGACCTCCCGAATTCTAAGCAATAATCTAGAGCACTAGACCACGGAAATAATCAGTCTCTTTATTTCACATAGTAAGGCATACTAGAGGGTCAAAAATTGAAGAATTTAGACTTTGAGGTTGGGATGACTCATAATCTAGATGTGCTGTGGTAGTTATTATGTCAAATTACAGTAATCGTTAATACATCTTCTATTTTATCATCCTGATCCACGTTGATTTGTGTTATTAATAGATCCTAATTGATAATCCTAACATATAATCTCTCAACATTGTAAATTAAACAACTGGTTATGGCAACTAACGCTTGACGTCTTAAAAAAAGACTAAGATAGAAAGCAATAAGCTGAGTGTGATTATTATTAATATTCTACAGTTAAAGAACAAATATAGAATATAGGCAAAAGCAAAAGCTAATTTTATATTTTGCGTAAATTAAAACGTAATCGCATATAATTTCCATACATGTATTTTACTGATAGTATCTACACGGATCAACTTATCGATTCCATAAACAAGACCTTTTTAATCATGCGATGTGAAAACGTTCATGAAATCATCAATTGATTGTTATTTCTTTGTCTGTAATTATAGGAATGCAAAAAACTTTCATTTATAACTGCAAAGAAAATTTTCTTTAATGAATAGCAAATCATTCTCGTTTAACTGGTGGGTGTTTCATATGCAAATGTTATACATAAATAAATTACATTTACAAAAGGGGATCGTACTAATATATATATATGCTGGCTGCTATTTGGCATTAATACCACTGTTACTTAGATAGTAGTCTGAAATGGATCAAGATTGGAATCAATTTTTTAATCATACGTTCACATTCCTTAAAATAGGAGGAATGTGGAAACCACGAAAAGATTGTCCTCGTTTGAAATATATTTTGTGGTGGCTGTACAATTTCTACATAATCAGTTACAGCGTTGTTTTGGCTGTGTCACAATTTGGTGCTCTGTTTGAAACGTACAAAGATCCAAACAGTCTGATCAAAAATTTAAACATGGCAATGCTGGTGTTTCTTGGATTAATGAAAGTTGCTGTATGGTATCGTAATAGAGACGAAATTATTCATTTGATAAAACTACTGGTGGAAAAAATGTCAATGTATACATCCACCGAAATTATCAAACCTGATGAAATTATTAACAAAGAATTGAAGTCAAAAAGGGTCGTGGATTACATTTATTTAATAGCAGGTTTGCTAGTTGTGGCAGCAGCTTCAATCGCTTGTCTTGTAACTTTTCATGTAAATATAGACAAATACAATACTTATATGGATTCTAACAACATTAGCCATGTGAAGTATGCAGACCCATTGCCGTACTTCGCTATCATTCCTTGGAATTACAAAGAGTCGGTGAGGGGATATATTGCAGCTGTTTTTTTCTTGTGGTTTGGTGTTTCAAAATATTCCTTTATTGTTGTAGGTAAGAAAATTAGTATGCAATACGATAAACTTATTGCTTCATAAAATAAACAAAAAATGTTAATTTTCACAATATTTATTAATCATTTAACAGTTGTTTCGCCTTACTAAGGCTTTATCAGAAGTATAACAGATATCAACATGAATACAGATCTAGAAACTATGGTGATAAACAAACACAAAAATACTACGCTATTGCTTAACGACCAAATTGATATCAATAACTCACCCTTACTTAATTTGTTTGTAAAAAAAACAACCGTTAGATGTATACATATATATATATGAAAAATATAATTTCAGCAATGATTTTGAGACTCTGCATTTAGGAAATAAAAGGTACAAACTTTATCTTTTGGAAACAATGGAGATAAACAAACACAAAAATACCACGCTATTGCTTAACGACCAAATTGATATCAATAACTCACCCTTACCTAATTTATTTGTAAAACCACTCCCCCCTAAGCCGATAAAAAAATATACATATTTATATATATAAGATCTGTATTCATGTTGGTATCTGTTGTACTTCTGATGAAGCCTTAGTAAGGCGAAGCAATTGTTAAGTGATTAATAAATATTGTGGAAATGAACATTTTTTGTTTTGTTTTATGAAGTGAATTATGAGTTTCCATCAAGTGAATTTAGGTATGATTAATCAGACTGATTACTGAATAAACATTAGTAAGATCATCAACAGTCATCAGTTCGATGACTGGTTGGACACACACCTCCACTCCTTCCTATTCTGAGGCAATTTTCGATTTTCTCTAAAATTAGAACATTTTACATCCCTACCTGTTTGCGAACACTAATCTAATTTAAGCCTCTTTTTGCACATATTTCTGCATTTAATATGTTTCTACTTGTCCCTTCATGTTTTAAATGGTGTATCTTTCTTTATCTTTATCGACTTCCATAACACCCTCCCATCTCCTACATCTTCTAATGTCTCTTCATTTCTGACCTTTTCTATCCACGATAGATTAAACAACCGCCTATAACACTACAATTCAAACGTCTCTTCGCTTATTAAAAGCAGCTCGAGGCTCCGCTATTCTTTGTTTTGTGTTTTTTTCCATCCTGACATCTTTCTTCCTATTTGTCGAAAAGACCCAATACGCATTTTTATACGACTACGATCTGCTGCTGTCTCACACTTACTTATTGATAATATTTGTGTTTCAAAACGCTTGGTGCAATGCAGATCATCCCTCTTGATTCTATTATTAGAGATCAGAGAGTTCATAGCCCTATTCGAGCTTTCTATCTTTAATATCTTCGTTTTAAATTATTTATTTGATCTAATGTGTTGCATACCGGCACTAATAACGATAATAGCACGTATTATTAAAAGGTTTCGACACCGTTTTCACTACTATGGCTCTATATTCGACGGCTCACCTGAAAGTCCTGATGCAAGCTCTAAGGACAATCCGTGAACGGTCATACAGAACAGTGAATGCTAGTTATATTCCGAAATTATACGATTCTAACAAAGAGATTCACGGAATAATGGATGAGAAATTAAATACGTGCATTGTCCACCTGCAAACGATTTACAGGCAACGTACCATCAGAAATGCTATCTATAGTTATCAGTTGAATGTTCGGTTTGCATTAACAAATTGTTTTTAGGTTGTGCGACCGTATCGAAGATATTTTTAATTTCCTATCGCTCTTGCAAATGTTACAATCCGTGATAGTTCTTTGTACAAGTCTATACTTAGTCTCTGAGGTAAGTTTCTTTTATAGACCTACTAAGATGATATAAGGGTTTAATTAACAAGAAAAGTAGTAGAAAAATTGTCGATCAGTAATTTATCGAAACTACCAGACGTGGATCGCGATTATGATTTTATTAGATCTCATCAGCACGCCACAGGCAATATCTATATACAACCGACCACATCAAAGAAGCTCTTTAAAAGAAAGTTTATATAACGACGTGCTAATGAGATCTTATAATTTCGAAATTGCGAGTCAAATCTAGTAGTTTCGCTTCAGGTGAAATCCAAAGTTCAACAAGCTCTAAATTTACACCTAAATTATACTTGTGTAACCATTACATATATTTAATAAAGCATAAACAATTGTAGTGTGCATTTATGTTATAAAATTAATATTTCAGATATCCATAACGAGTGGAAGATTTATTGCGGAACTGATGTATCTGCTGGGTATAATATGGCAACTTTTTCAATATTGTTGGTATGGAAATAAACTGACATTAACGGTAAAAATTATAATAATCATTTATCCACCCATGATAATAATTCACCAATTTTGAAGAGTTTGGCGACAGCTGATGCTCTATTTGAAGGAGACTGGTTATCCGCATCTGAAAAATTTAAAAAGAAAATGATTTTTTCCATGTGTCGACTTAGAAAACCCGTTATTTTCACAGCTGGTAAATTTATGCAGCTAACGTTACCTACGTTCGTTTCGGTAGGTAAAATAACATATTATCTAAAAATAGAACCACCAAGCCAATAATTCAATCGTTACATCTTTAGAAATAAATTTCTTAGGAAAATCCTCAATAAGGATAAATATCTAGTTACCAAACCGAATTTAGATATAGCATATATACAAACACAATTCAAGGATAAAAGATTAGGTACATTTTTGTTTTGTACACATAAACGGCACACTACCTATCTTTGGTCGTTGACATGTGTGGAAACGACACAACAAATTAA
This sequence comes from Agrilus biguttatus, assembly GCA_963921985.1. Lineage (NCBI taxonomy): Eukaryota > Metazoa > Arthropoda > Insecta > Coleoptera > Buprestidae > Agrilus > Agrilus biguttatus. The sequence continues at coordinate 36,533,630 of OY998119.1, read as the reverse complement.
TAAGCTCGTAGTGAATAAAATATGTTTATTAACAGTATATAACTTATACTATAATTATATATACACGGTTGATTAATTATTATTGAGAATGACGGAAAACGAAAGGGTGAAACACAAGTGAAGAGCGCAAGAGTTGAAGAGTAAGTGTTTTATTTTTGAGTAAAGTTTTAAAAAAAAAGAATGAAAGTTCAAGAATGTAGAAAGTAGGGAATAAATTCTAAGGATTTAGCTGACGTTATTCGTAGAGAGGAATACTAGGAAATTAGGGAAAGTGACCGCGACTAAGGTAATAGGCGTAGAAATGAGAAACTGGACAGGATGCAGGAAGGTCACTTTCTAATGGCAAGGGTGCAAGCATGAAGAAACAAATAACATCAACTAAGGGTACACAATAGGACTGGTATGAAAGGGATGTGTAATAAAGAAGCTAAAAAGAATAGATACAGATTGAAAAGAGAAAGTTAGAGTGAACAAAAGAAAAGTGAAATCTGAAAACTACGAAAGGGTCGTATTGAAAGGGTAGTTGAAAGGAACAGTACAGCTGTAAGAAGCAGTAAAGATCGAAAAATAGAGATTCTTTAATAAGTGTGAAAAACAGTACAAAAGAATTAGAATTTAGAAAGTGAAGATGTAGAAATAGAATTAGACACGGAAGATAAAAGATAAAAGACAAAAGAGGAGAAACGTATACATAAAAAAGGCATTCATGATATTTACAAAAAAGTATATACAAAAATTTTCAGACAAAATATATACAACACTGGCAGAGGCGAGTGTGACAATAAATGTCACGCCACATATCTAATGATGAAGGTTTCATTTTCGCCTTTTATAATAAATACCGAAAAAAAAATACCAGAAATTTCGATGTTCACATATTTATAAAACAATTACCATACAACATGATTATCATACATTATTAAATTATTAATGTCTATTCTTATTTTCTTCTTTAAAGATTATGCGTCTATCTTATTCAGTCTATGCGATATTGAAGAATAATTCAAGAGGGTTGTAAAGGTCGTCAAATCAAAAAATGTCATTATACGAGGTCTGTCCTAAAAGTAATGAGAGAGTTGGGTAATGGTAACTCAGCCAGCTTTAGAATCCAATGGTTATTACGCTTTATTATGCATAAGGGGTCTATCCGCCATGTACAGTTAATCAAAATGTTTACCTTGAGCATTTGAAAAAGTGAAGAAGGGGGTTAGATCATGGATCCTCCATTATACTACTCGTATTGGTGCAAAATATTACTATATTAAACTTTCACAGGCACTCGACTTAACTGATTTGGCCTCATGATTATTTTTATCTAACAAGCTAAAATTACCCAACAGGAGTTTCTCTTGGGAGCCCTATAGCTACCAAAACTGTATGTCGTATGTAATGTAGTGTCGTTGGTGTGGTATTTTCTAAGAGTACTTCTGTGAAGCTTTGAAGGTGACAACATTCAATTGTGAAATTTTTAAAAAAATGTTTCTTTTTTAAAAACGCTCCCAATTTTTAGGACATATTTCGTATGTGTAGAAAGTCACGGAAATGTTAGATTGCTTGTTGTTTTAATCATTAACCACAATCTGTGTAGACCAATGTTCACTTCAGTTGAATTATTATTATATATATATAATTCAGAACGAATTAAGATTTAATAATGTACACAAACAGGCAATAGATAACAGTTGTAATAAAACTACAATAATATTTACTCAATAAATTTCACAACAATATCCACTGTAATTTATCTTGAGAAATCACTGGCAAGTTACTTTGAATTTTATAATATATACAGTATCTACATTAATTTATCCCTTGATATCGTGATATTACAAGATAAAAATGTTAACAATGCTCGGCGAGCGGTTCAATATGATTCGATTTAATTTGAAATTGAAGATTTCTGTTCGGTAGACTAATGAATATTTAACTTTTTTAAAATAAACTTACGATAATATGGAGTAGGGAAAGGTACAAAAGAATGTGGGTGGAGTTCAGTAACAGGGGGGTCAGAAGACAGAAATAGCACATAATACTAATAATAAGATAGATATGATTTTATAAAGTAAGACGTCATGGTATAAATTTCGAACCAAAATGTTGCTGTTGAAGCCTCTACAAGATTCGAAAGTTACCAATTTTGATTCGAACAATATATTTTTCACGGTCGTAAATTAAAAGGATCTGAAGAAATAGGAAAGGATTTTGAACACTTAAATTACCTAACATAAAGAACATTTATACAATGAAATCTCACCATCAAAACAAGAGTAGTGATTTCCATAGTAGTTTTTATTGCTGAATCTAAGCTTAGAATAGCCTCAGCACATTATGATTTTGAAGTATTTTAATTCAAAACAAAGTGATTATAATTTGGCTTATTTTGTTTTGAGTTAATAACAGTTCCGGAAACAGATTTGAATTTGTACTTCAAAAATACATCGAGAATGACTACCCCACTGTAGTGCCCTCTTTTTCAAGGAATCTTTCGACTCCCTCCGGCCACTGTTATGGAAAGTTAACAAAAGAATCAAAATCATTTTCGATGCACCTATTCTTCGACGGCGAACTCAAATCCAGCTCCTGAGCTGCATTGGTATTTATAAATATCCAAATTTCAAAACCAAACAGGTCAAACTAGCATGATTAGGATTTTGAAGCTCATATTTCCAAATCCAGAAGTTCTGGGGGAAAGTAATTCAGATGTGGATTCGGCGTTACAAACCACGTCGGAAATCTCACCTCTGCTCTCAGTTTTCTGATCTACGATTTTTCTTTCGACTGGAGGTTCGCTAACTTTAGGGTGCTGCAGATGGGTAGACGAGGGACGTGGGATGAAAGGGTCACACCAGTATTGGTCGGTGCGTCAGTAGGCTTTCGACCAGGGTAGAAGTCATGCGTACCGAGTCAGAGTGGTAGTACGACACGAAAGGATCGAGCGCAAATCAAGACGAATGCAACGTGTCTCATATATTTCTATAAGATATAACATAAGAGTAATACTTAGCCAAGTAACTGTTTCTTAGGATCCCTGATGGCACCCTAGAAGGAGTAGTGAGAGAAGGATCATAGTCAGGGGAAAAGAAGAGAAGGACTTTAGAGACATTTAAGTGTTTTGTTTTATGCAAGTTTTTCATTTTTATTTTATTTTATTTTGTGTTTATCATATATTTTTGAGTTTTTTTATTGTATTGTATATTATGCGACTTAAATTGTAGAGTTTTATTTATTGCACATACGTAAGACTCTTACGTAGAACCTGTTTTTTTTGCCGACTGAGCTAGGCAGAGCAACCTGTGTAATGTTTCCATTCTCACTACTATTGGTCATGAGAACATGTTACAGATTATACAGAAGTAGTTGAATCTACTTGGAGGAAAATGTATCACGAAAGTCAAATCATCCCATAACCGGTTTCGACCTATTAGGTCTCATCAGGTGGACGCTGGCAGAAAGGCCTTTATAGGCTATATGATAAATATAAATATAAATATGGAATCAACAAAAACAACTCCTTATGTTATTTTCGTCTAAGAATCTTTCGGAATCAACATTGTAATTCAATGCCGGTAGGGGTATTAGCCCTCGGACTAGTCATTTCTATTGATTCTATATTAATTTTTATTACTGTTTGTGCAATCAAGGATCAAACGATTAGAAACTACAACAGTCAACAGCAACAAGATCTTTAAGATTTTAAGTTATTATTCGCTATAGCTGGGAATTTCATAATTTCCAAAATAATATATGGCAACAACGTAATCAGCATAAAGAATGTCTTTCTGTAATCCGGTCCACAATGAAAGATTAAGATTGCCTATTATTTAGTTAATAATAATTTATGCCAAACATTTACTGATGAAGTGCTAACAAATGCAATAATATGTAAACACACGTATCATTTCCTATACCATAAAACATCAATTTGTGGTATTTTTCATTTGTAAATATCAGAGCACATACCATTTCACAACATAACATCTCACAAATTTTCCCATTTTATTATATTCAAAATAATACTGGGATTCCATTTTATTTTATAATAGAAGAAAAAGTGTATGGAATGCGTCAAGAAACGTTTGGCACAGTAGGTACAACAGTTTGTCTCAGTCTTTATTGTTCGGTAGACATTGAAAATAACAATGAGCTGTAGGGTGAATCGCAACGAATAGGGGTAGGTATGCTCGCTGTGCTGGTACAACTGCATCCTCGACATCGCACTGATTAAACTTTCTCTTGTCGTGCAATTTGCTATTTTCATTTTCCTGGTGCTGAGTCGCACCAGGGACCTGTTCTTTAAATAAACATTTGTAAACGTTCCATGAACAAGTTTTAACTTCTAAATTTCCGTTCTCGAGCTACAATTATAGTATTACCTATATGTTGTTTGAACAGTATGATTAGACACCCTTTTTCTAATAAGGCACCCTATGTTTAAAAAATAAAATTATTAAGATTAATGTGTAATAAATTAATTTACTCTTTTCATTGTTCCAATAGTTAATAACAAAAACTTGTTAATCCAATTTCAATATTCCTTCTATAGTTGTATCTAATTCTCTGAATTTGAAGGATTATCCTAATAAAATACAAGTCCTCCTATCGGATAATTCTTATGAAGTTTGTAAAAAAGATCCTACAAAAACTTTCAAATGGAGGTTATTAATATAATAAAAACGTGTACTAATATCATTCCGTCAGTACAAAGTAATGAATCCTAGGCTATACTATACGGACTTCCAAAACTCCACAAAAAATAGTCCCTTACGACCTGTGGTGTCCTATATCAATCATCCTTGTTTTAAGTTATTCAAACTTACTAATGACTTGTTAACGATACACATAAATTTTAAGTCAACTTATAGTATAAAAGTCCCTAATAATGCTATTCTCGTATCTTTCGATGTAAAAAAACTGAATTATTGAATATTGTAAATGTGTTCATAAAACAAAGTTATTTCACTTTTGGAAATAACTTCTATCAACAAAAAGATAGTTTACCAATGGGTTCTCCTCTCTCTCCCATTCTATCCGAAATTTACATTTCAAAAAAATAATATCTTTAATAGTAAAAATAGCCTTTAAAAAATTGATATCTTGTCAGAAAATTTAAAAAAAATGATTTTATTTTTACAAATGTTTATTAAATAAAATGGAATAACCAAAAACCGTTTAGAATAAAGGTAGGGTTGTATTATCAAATGTACCCTTATTTCTGATGGGGAATCCAGAAATGTAAAACAAACAGGAGGGTTCCATTTAAATTAACAAAGTTTAAGTCAACGTCCGGTATAACCGGAAGTGATAGAAATTCGAAAATATTTTAAAATGGTAGGCCTTCTGTGAAAACTCATTCAACCAAAATTTCAAAACGATATTTCAATTCAGTCCGAAGATAGTCTAAGGGTCAGGTTGAAAACGTACACCCTCCACTTGAAATGGTACTGTGTACCGAAATAATTGTCGTGGAAATAGAGATAATTTGTGAAAATCCTCAACATTCTGTGTTTTATTTATACAAGGTTACTAAGTTCATTTGAGATATAAAGTTCTTAAAAAGTCAATGAGTCTGTCCAGAACAGACTACCTTTCATTCATTCATTTCATACAAGATGATATAGATGGTATTTAGAAGAATTGCTACAGCAACGTAGAGAATCTTCAGTGTTGCAGAAATGATTTTTCACCTTTTATTATTCTATGTATCCATACCCACACGTACGTCTTTTACATCTTCTCGTAAATATCGGAAAGTAGTGGAAGTTGCAGTTGAAAGAAAAATAATTTACGGCATCGGTACATAGAATGGGAGAATCGTGTCGATGGCGACCCGGCGCGGCTCCGTCAGTCCGGTTCTGGCGCATTGTTCGTAAAGAATATGTGGATAGGGGAAGCGCGCTGACAGTGGCACAATTTAAGGCAAAAGGCTTCTAACCATTAGGCGGAATGGTTGGCACGTATGGCCAATTCTGTATCAGAGAAGATGATGGAAATATGAATTTAAACGGATCGTTCGAGAGCCGATCACGGCCACCTGTGACCACTGCGCTTCCTCTACATGCACCGTCATGAGTCGAATCGAATGGGATGAGTTCGGAGTCGGTCGGCCGCTTGCCAACACGACCCTTTTCATGTAAAATGTAAAATATATTTCTTCATTTCCATTCTGGAAGTGTCCAAACCACCTCCCTCTATCCTTTATTAAATTCACCTATGCCCCTTCACATACCTTTCCCATGTTTAATAAAAAAAGTTAAATGAGTAGGTATATAAATAAGGTGAAAACGACAAAGACAGCAATCAAAAAAGTTAAATGTTAATGATCAATCCATGGTCTTAATCAAGATAACGCAAATGGACCACCTTTTTTTTCCACAAGCGTAACAAAGTGGATGTGAAGTACTATACTCTGTGTGTCCATCCAGTTTTTAGAAACAATAAACTCATTTATATTCTAAAAGTTCATAATACTGTGACGTGTTCAGTCACGAAAATATAATTAGCCGAACGAAAACAACGAAATTTACTGATAACTAAAATTGAATTAACTACAGTTCTGATTAAAATAAGTCTACACAATTTTACACACTAGTAAATCTATTTCTCCCGTCGCCGTATTCTTCGCCACTACCTATACTCGCGTTCCACTGTCGCCACTCTATGACTCTCGATCGCCTGTCTAACGCTCCTATCACTGTCAATGCACGATATAAACAAACTGGCTCGGTCCGCCCAGTGCACTCGCTTTTATAGTTTTCGGCATTCCTTCTAGAACGTTCTACAACCTTCTCGTGTTACTATACACTTTTGATTGATCGTTGCAGAATATTCCAGACGTATCTAGGAAGTCGGAGAATATCCAGTATTTTTTCCAGGAAGGTGTTGTTAATTAGGACTGAACCAACACAAATCCCAAGTACAGTTCGTGACAATATAATAAGAGTGATTATACTGGTACGTTTTTTAGGTATTTATTATGAACAGGGAGAAATAGAATTTGTATCATTTTGTGGCATACATGTTCACAAAATTAAAATCATTTACTTATATTTCCAAAAAGGCAGGCGATACATAGTTATTTTAGGGCTGCCTAGGTTCGGATGCAGCCAATGTAATCCTTTGTTTTCTTACGATCGGTAAAATACGTTGGTCAAATATTGACGACAACCGATTTGTAGTTTCATGTAAACTATATTCTTAGACTCTATCTACACCCTTATATTCTATTATATAAATCTCTAATACATCGTTGCACTGACATAAACAGTTCTTTTGTTTTGATTAAAATGAGTGAAAAGCTTTGTAATTATAATAAAACATCGACATACGCTTAGAAAATTGTCCGTTTTTACCTTTACTGATAACAGTCAGCTATCTTTATTTTAAATAATTAATTGTAGTAGGCGTTACTTGTTGAAACTTCATATTTCAATAGGAAGCAAACGAAGAAAAGTTTCAAATTTAATTTATTGAACACAACAATTGTTTCACCAATACGTTGGCTTCTTCAGATGAAGATGATTCTAGACTCAATAAGCCAATGTATTGGTGAAACAATTGTTGTGTTCAATAAATTAAATTTGAAACTTTTCTTCGTTTATTTGCTTCCTATCTTTATGTTCCCATTGTTGGCGTATTGTTGCTTTTGCCATCATGCATTTTTTTAATTGTTGCCGTGCCACTGCTGTTTTTATTCCTCCATTGTCAGCGATTTACAGATCTTAAAAGCGTGTGTCAGTTTTCAAAATTTGACGTATAAATTCCTACTCCAATAATTAACTTATTATGTATTGTGTGGTGCCTGTTCAGTTTTACGTATAAAACTGCTTAGACAGCAAGTAAGTAATATTAAAAAGAAAAAATAATGAATTCGACTTGGTATCCGGATAACTTAAGAAAAACGTTGTGCTGTTGTAAATCAACTTTAAATTTATAATACCTACGTTCACCGGTGGAATGATCGCACCGTAGCCAACCAAGCAGCTCGTAAAGAATTAGAATTGTGCATCACGCAACTTAATTAGTTTGCATACAAATGAGTTCTGCTGATATACTGAGAGATAAAACTGCAATTATTTTGCGATCATTGTAGATAACGCGCTGCTAAATTGGTTTTAGTGAGAGGCATAACCGATTCCATTAGTAATAGAAACGTTTCAGGGCCCACGCTGGTTTTGTGCCATGGCAATCGTGGTGGATATCTCGGTTTCACTTCGAAATCGATAGACAGATTTGCGGGATGATACCTGCGTGCCATTATGACTGTTGTTGCCACTGCGAAATTTCGTTTCAATTTCTCTTTGGATGTGTTGGAAACAATCAAAACCGAATCGTCATTCTCTCACACCGGGCATGTGTCCTAACATGGTTTACATAGCAAAGTTCAAGTAGAGCATTAATTTTTCATATAAAAATGTTTCGCACCAGAAAACTGGAGATTAGAGTGAAATCAAATTAACCGAAAGTAAAAGAATGAGTGGCACATTTTATTGTGACATGATATGATTCTCATCATGTGTTTAACATTAACATGGTTCTAAATGTACACTTATGTAGTATGAAAAACAATCTGTGAATTCTTCTTTAAAAGTAAGGCACGAGCCTGACATATTTATTGCCCTTTTAAGGCTATTAATGGTGGCATTATATCGTCATATTTTTCTCAACAAGTGCTCTATTTCGGCTTTTTATTGTGTCCATAATATGAAATATAATTGGCCATTTAGATGCTATCAAAAGGAAACATTTTCATTATGGCATTATTGGTTAATTTTCATTCCTATAATGTTTTAAATCAATCGAGAATACTTGATTATCGTCAAACAGGCAAACCTCCTACATGTGCGACATATAGTTAATTTCCGGGATCAATTTTTCTGCCATGATATTAATTAACTTGAGAAAAAATTAAAACACTGAGGGTTTCACTAAAACTTTATTGAATACTTGATACGTATTTCGCCTTATAAGGGCATCTTCAGGAGTAACGAAATTATACCAAACAGAAATACATTAATTTATAGTACATACTAAGAGGGTGGGGGATGAACAATGTTTGGGTCCAATAAGGGATTGTTACCAAATTCTATTTGGTTGTTAGTAATATTTTTATTTTCTATTTTTGCTTTTTTTATTTCGATGATTTCGTATCTATCTAGTATTGGACCTCCTTTTAAATGGTGTAATACTTCTAAATTATTTATATTTATGCTGTGGTTATTTTCAATAAGATGAGTGGCTAAACCTGAAGCATGATTATTGAATTTTACGTAATTTACATGTTCATTGTATCTTTTTATAATATCTCTTTTGGTCTTTCCTATGTAAATAGCTGAGCAATCTGAACAATTGATTTTGTATACACCGCTTTTATGGAGGGTGTCGGTTTTTCCAGTCATCTTATTGTTAACCAGAAATTTACCTACAGTAAAGTTATTAAAATAAGCTGCATTAATATTGAACTGCCTGAGTGTCCTACATAACTTTTCGCTAATAGTACCATAATATGGAATTTTTCGACATGTGTTATTTTTATTGTCAGACTTTTACATCGGGAAAATAATATTATTACTAGATCTTTTTAGTTTTTTATTTAACATTTTATCTATAAATATTGAATTATAACCATTATTTTTTGCGATAGTTTTAATAGTTTGAAGTTCTTGAATGAATGCTTCGTGTTTTAAGGGAATATTCACTAATCTATTTAACAATGAGTGGAAGGCAGCAAACTTTATATTGTTAGGGTGATTAGATTCTTTTGGTATGATGCAGTCTGTATATGTATTTTTCTTGAATATACTGAAATCTAATTTATTGTCCTTATTTATACAAATTTTAAGATCGAGAAAATTTATACTTTTACCACCAAATTCTACTATAAATTTTATTTTTTGATTAATTAATTAACTGTTAAAGCACAAAGCGGTCATTTTATACTTTAACTCGCAGACGTAGGTACAGAGAAATGTTGGCAACACCAAAAGTTTTCAATGTATAATGAACAAATCCGGTCACTCTCAAAACCCCGAAATCCACAATCCAGACAGCCACAATCCCGACAGACAAAATTCTGACAATCAAAAATCACGACAAATTAAAATAACAAAAATCACTCCAAACAATTTTTTATATATTTTATTAGTTTTGGGTTGTGTTAGTTTCTTTTCCAATAACGATTTAATAGCTGTCGGCATTATGGACTGTTGGGATTGTCACTGTCGGGGTTGTAATCTTGGGACGGATCCCTAATGGAACTTAATCGGTGTTTAATAAAAACTACAGAAAATAAAGTTGTTGATCAGTAAATTTAGGGAAACTACTAGTTGTAGATAGAACAGAAACGAAACCGAAGTTGTTCTGTAAACGCAAGTTAATATAATGTGGAGGTATGCCAGTGTATATATGTTACCGGCCAAAGCCGATTTCAGGACAAACTAGTTTTGCCTAGGCTAAACTAGTTCTTCCTATACGCGATAGGATTAACTAGTATAGCCTAGTCGAAACTAATTTGTCCTAAGCTCGATAGGATAAACCAGTTTAGGCTAGTCCAAACTAATTTGTTCTAAGCCCGATAGGATAAACCAGTTTAGGCTAGTTCAAACTAATCTGTCGTAAGCCCGATAGGATAAACCAGTTTAAGCTAGTCCAAACTAATTTGTCCTAAGCCCGATAGGATAAACCAGTTTAGGCTAGTCCAAACTGATTTGTCCTGATATAAATAGGTTAGGTTATGATAGGTAGGTTTTGTGAGATGCAGCTACAAAAAAAACTGTTCCACAAACAGATGCCAGTGAAAGACGGAATAATACTCTGCAATTCTAAGTACCACCAATGCACTCCATGTAAAAATAAATAACAATTTTAATAATTGAGATATGATTATTGCTTCTATTAAAAGAACACCTATTATTTGTTATAGTATGATTGTTTGCATTACCAATTATTCATAACTATTAACGACGAATCATTATGGTTTTAATAAAAATGATTATTTTTCTAATTACGGAGTATTTTATTGAGTTTTTTTACATATACTATATTGTTCACACTAGACCACACCAGTTTATCTTAGAGTGTGCGTATTTATATCAGGACAAATCGGTTTGGACTAGCCTAAACTGGTTTATCCTGTCGGGCTTAGGGCAAATTAGTTTGGAGTAGGCTATACTAGTTAATCCTATCGCGTATGGGAAGAACTAGTTTATCCTAGGCAAAACTAGTTTGTCCTGAAATCGGGATTGGCCGGTAACATATATAATCTTCTACTAATATTTACCATTGCCTGTAGTATTTCAAATACTTGACAATGGCTTTACGAAGGTATCAACCTGTCAAACTGTAATAAAGTTCAAAGTCGGAAATTTATTGAAACTACCAGACGGTCATCGCGATTTCGAACGTAGTACATTTATTATATTCAGTTCGATAATTAGATATCTTCGTAAAGCTCTTTTCAAACATTTGGCGTAATACGGTTAGCGGTACATATCAATAGATGGCGCTTGCGGTTGTGGACACCTCTTTCTTTCCCTTAACAAAAATTATATCTAAAGTCACAAACACTATTGTTAGTTTCCACAGTTTTTTATTGTTCTAAACAATTGTTTCACCGCCTGGCGGCTTCGTCAGAAGATACAAAGATACAAGTACAGTATCGTGTTTGTGTATTTATGTTCAACATGAATTTCCATTAAGTAAAAGTAGATCCGATTAACTATCTAAATTCCTTTCTTTATTAAAATACTTAGTGGTTACTTGACGGATAACTAATTGAATGTACGCAAGTGAATTACAAAGTATGGTACATCCACAAGATACAGGCATGCAAAGCAATGAGACAAATTAACAAAATCTGAGCTAAAAAAAACGTTAAACTACCGCTGTCTTCTTGAAAATGACAACTGAATAAGGTCTATAGGGGACTATATAGTATATGGCTTCCAGCAAGTCTGGGGAAATAATAATTGTAGAAAAACGAAAACAAAAACAGATGGCGAGTGTTTTAATCTCCCGGTCGTGCCAGAGAATTAATAAATAATTAATACCGAGTGTATTAAATTACCTAGCAAATTTACGGGCCCTTTTAGTATAGCTAATTGAGAAATTCTCGAACTTAAATTTCGCAAAAAGCGAGTAAAAGCCGTTATTTCTGACGTTTGCTGCAAAATCCTTTTCTTGCATGCAAATACGCCAGCATTTTTTTTATGAGCCTATTATGCTTTTATTTTAAGATTGTTTGCAACCGTTTTAGCGCTAATGTAAAAGCCTTTTTACTACCCTCCCGCAAACGAAATTAACGGCCCCAAAGCTGATTATCTAATTTTTTCAGCGGAATTGCTTTTACCCTCACACTTTCGATTATGAAATTAAAGCACTAACCCGCCTATCCTAAGAATAAATAAAATTTCAGCGGCGAATAAATATCGATGTCAGTCGCTACCATTAGAAGTGTGTGTTATTTACCATCATACAAGAAATATAAAGAAGAAAACATCACGATTTTGACTAAATTTTGCGTGTTATGTTACAAAACAAATACCATAACAATTGCAAGGTTAGGCTTACATAATACGTACCAACTGACGAAACTTTAATCTGTGACAAAACAAATAAAATTTAGTGAAAATGTACAAGTTCATTTGATTCCTAATTAATTACTTTAGTTTGCGGGTTTTTCTTTATAATTCAATTAAACACTAAATCAACATATATTTACACAATTAACAACAACAATGAAAATAGAATGAACATGAAGGCAGCGAAGTAAGATAAGAACTGATTACTCTCAGGAAAAAAAAGAATCAAATCGAAACTGTGAGGTAAGAGAAAGGGTAGTAGATAAAAGTAGGGTGCCAATAGAGATGTACGAAAGCATGGAAAATTTTGAGACCAGAAATATGATGAAATAGAGCAACGACCCAAACCACCGAAGAAACCTATCGTAAAATTGTAATTAGGGAGGACAGCAAAAGACAGACGTCATGCGGTTAGTACACGAAGTTGAAATGTTAGTCGGGACTATTGGAAAGTACAGTAATAAAAGTTATTGGTACAGATGGACAGAATACAAAAGCTTTAGAAGATAATGTTAAGAAATATTTACATAGATACCTACACAAAGAAATATAATACAAAAGAATATTTATACAAAATAATTTGAATGTGGAATGTTATGTACAGGGTGTATCGACCGCCACAGTTACTATGAATATTCATCAAGTAAGGATCATGCCAATCGATGAAATAAGGTTGAGTTCAGTTGAACTAAAGAAAATTTCTCAAAATCATATTCCATATTTTATTCAATCAATCACAACTAAAAACAATAGCACATTAATAATCACTGATAGTATGTAAACACTATATATAATAGTTCGAGAAAAATAAGGTATCTCGAACGCATGTGAGTATATTTAGGACAGACAAGTAGATCTTTTAATGGTCGTATCAAAGAACATTGGGCTAGTTTTACAAATAAAAAAACCTGATTCTACGTATGCGGAACATTTAATAAAAGACAACTATAATTTAATCAAGACTACAAAATTTTACACCTGCAAAATAAAACTTTGAAATTAAACCTATTAGAAGCATTAGAAATTAATAGATATTTTTGTAAAAACCTAGCATTAAACGACCAAATTGAATGTAATAATTCACCTTTGCTAAATATATTCAATTAAATTACACCCCACCCCTTGGTTGTTATTATAAATAGCTGTAACGATTCGTAGTTTGTTTAAATCATCACACCCGATGAAGGCAATGTTTGCTGAAACAATTGTAGTGTCTACAAATATAATATTTTGAAACCAAGTGTATTTTTAATTCTTTAATTATGTTTTCTGTGTCTCAATAAGTGAAAGCTTCCACAATCAATTAGTAATAGTAATAGCTCTCTAGTAGTTAGTATTCGGACTCGATTCCCGATTTGCCTGTCTTAGTCCAAGCTTTTCTGTGGTTTCCTTGGATTATTGAGGTAAATGGAACAGTAATATTCTGTAGATAATAATTTTCCACTTTTCGTCCGTCTGATATATCCTTCTCCAACTACCACTCACTGATTCCCGCAATTCTTCAAGAGGAGGCTGAATAGCGAGGGCCTTCCGCCCTACCCCTCAGCTTTGAAGTAAAGTATAGGTAGGAGGGACTGCCCGAACATCAACATTAAGAGCCGATAGGAATGAAACACGCTAGTGTTTTTGACAGAAAGAAACCACTTTTGTGCTCGCAAACGATTAAAGTAAAGAGAGACAAAGGAAGACCTAGATTAAAAATCAGATTACTTCGGGTTTTTAGTACGTGTGGTGGTCTAGATTTTTGAGTATAGTTTAGTGTTCGAGATGAGACCGGTGAGCTTTTCTGTGTTTTTCTTGGGTTTTACAGGCAAACGCTGTAGCAGTAATATTCCACGTACGGTCTTTCTTCTGAACCACTTTTCTGTAGTATTAGTAAAAAGGTATCCTAGTATCTCAAATGAGCTATATTTACCAACGAATGTGTAGGGTGCTTCAAGATCAATATCCCCATGTTTGAAAGTTGTAATCTTTTCGTTTAACAGCATACCAAACAAAAACTGTTTAACGTAGTACTTGAGGGTGTTTAGAAGAGTTATTGAGATTCTATTCCTTCAAGGACTTAGTCCCATTGCTGCCCGTTCCATTGCTGCCCGCGTCCTTATTTGTTTGATAATAATAATAATTTAATAAGTAAATATTTTTGAATACAAATAAATAGCGAATTTGTGTAACATTTTGATACATGTGGAAAGGCATGTAGGTATTACACACAAGGCGAAAACCTAGAGCTCTTATAAGCACTGTCTGAAATGAAAGCTACAGCCTTTTAATGATGTATTTATACATTTGTGTAATTTTCTGTGCTTTTCAGATCGACGTGAAGAGTGTAAAGTTGATCGAAAAGATTAGAACAACTTTTGAATAATGTTCCATAACCTTCTAACACAATTTGTTGTTTACCCCAAGCGCTTTCAACCAACTCAATTATGAATTCAAATTAATTATGAGGGTAATAAAGTTGGCGGGCAGCAATGCCACAATTTCAAGTAAAATATTTTCGCGGGCAGCAATGGGGCGGGCAGCAATGGGACATCCCCCCCTTCAAGCATCCAAATGAGAGTAATTGTAAGGATACCTTATATAAATTGTAAACCTAAATATGTTGACTGTTCTATTTAATAAATCATTAGTAATTTAACCTAACTTATATAAACTCAGGGAACCTTACAATATTATTCAAATTAGGGATACAAATGGTGTTTAGTAGGGTTGCATGGTAACAATAAGTGGTAAAACAGTTTGGATATTGTTATATTCATGACAACTATTCTCTTCTTAGAATTTTCTTTGCAGTACCGTGGGGGTCCGCTATATAAACCTCCCATTGTTCTGCTGTTCCAGATAATCGAACTTATTGTTTTACTGCGTGTCTTATGATGGTGTACCGACGAATAACATCGTCACAATTGAAGGGGAAAGATATCGCCCAGCTTTTTTTATTAATCTAAATTCACTTCTTCAATTTTGATTCGATATACAACTGTACATATTTATGCATTATTATTAATTTGTAAAATAAAGTTACGTTCTATAGTTCACTGGAGGTTTATTATCACTACCTTCCCATAAAGAAAAATAGAATTAATACTCCACGTCTTGTTAATTCAACGCGTATGCTATTACTCAACCTGCAATAGCAAGGATCCTGAGTAAATGCCTGTGATTTCATAAATAACATTATACTTAATAGAACCCTAAAACCTGAGCAACTAACATATAGGGAAAATATCAATAAAAATATAGTGGCATTGACCTAAATTTTCTTGAAAAGGAAAAAGAAGTTGGTATGTGGAGGGAAGTATATATAAAAGATATGGCAAGTTCATCTGAATATCATTAGAAAAGGAAACATAAGTTGTCAGCTGAGATTCAGACATAAGCCTCTGTCTCCGAATACAAAGCAAGGAAAACGACAGCGACGCGATGCGTCGTCGAATAACACGCGTAGGCAGGCAACAGAGTTGATTGTTTTTTGATGTTTATTTAAATACCTTCTCGGTTCCCTTTATGTCGTTGCAGCAGTTGAGCAATAAATCTTTTGTCACGCGAAACACTTTTAAAGAAATTGCATTTTATGTGGCGACTTTTTGTGCGTTGTTGTATATTAGGAAAAAGCTGACGTAAAAGAACGAAAAACATTGTAAATGAATGGAAATTGACACTAAAATTTATCTTATTAATCTTCAGAAATGTATATAAATAATTTTACATTTTCGAATTGTTAGCCAAAAGAAAAAGTGAATTATTTTTATTGGCCGAGCACCGCAAGTTTTGCGTTAATCGCGCGACGGTAATAACGGACACACAAATGTAGATTTTACTCACAAAAAGTGATATTTGTTAAAATCCTGGTTTTTGATTTGTGAAATAGACAAGACAGATAATGTTGATTGCACTCAGATAAATCATTATGAACGCGAAACTGATAATGCCCACGTGTGAAGTGGGCAAAACACGTTTCCGCTCACATAAAATTTAGTTAGTGGTAATTAGGGTGAGTCTTTCTTTATTTAATTATTCTCTTAACACAGTCTTCTTCGCGAGACTTGCGTTGATAATGCTCACGTGTAAAGTGAGCGAAACACGTGTCCGCTCATATAAAATTTAGTTAGTGGTAATTAGGGTGAGTCTTTCTTTATTTAATTATTCTCTTACCACAGTCTTCTTCGCGAAGACTCGCGTTGATAATGCTCACGTGTAAAGTGGGCGAAACACGCGTCCGCTCATATAAAATTTAGTTAGTGGTAATTAGGGTGAGTCTTTCTTTATTTAGTTATTCTTTTATCACTTTTATTACCTGAAACGAGACGTTAGATATGATGATAAAAGACCAATAACAATTATTTTTCTAATTCTAATAATAAGATAGATCCATTATATTAAGAGAATTAGAAGTATTATTTTCTCTTTGAATTTCTTCTAACAATTGAGTTGATCCGGACCCTTGAAATAATACACTTATAGAAGAAAACAACTCGATATAGTCCTTAATAAACAGAGATTGCTTTTCCGAGGTAAGCGGAACTCATTTGAAAGAAAAATGGCCGCAGATAAAATCTCGGTAATTTATGACAGCATTTCCAATCTCACTTTCATCTATCCTTCCCTCCCTCTCTCTCTCTCTCTCTCTCGTCCATTATCCCGTTCGTTGCATTATCGGCCACGCTCCTCGTCTTCCCAATTGTTCTCGGTTCTCTTCTTCTTTTTTTTTACAGGCACCATGAGAATCTTTCGCATTTTCTCAAAACACATCCGTCGAACTGGAACTGGAGAAAGATCAATTTTCGAAAACTTCATTATCAGAGCAATTACCTTGTCCCTCTCTCGAGATTAATTTCAAATTGTTGAATTTCCGCAAAGAGGAATGTTGCATTTGGGAATAAGAGATGAATACCGATCTCCAAATCAGACGGCGCCATTCGTTAATTTTGTAGTTTTATTAAAACTTAAAAAATGAATGAATATTTTTAACCGTCAGGTAAAAGAATCTGTATAATCACAAAATTAATTTTCTAATAATCGCTAAATCAACAATGGCACCTGCTCGCTCATTTTTTATAGTAATTTCATTATGAACTGATATCAAAATGCCAATAAATATAACTGTAGTGCCTAGAGTGTAATGGATATTATACAGATTCCTAAATTTTACATACTGTGAAGTTTTCAGTCACGAAAACAATGAAATTTATTAACAACTAACATTAAATTAACTACAGTTCTGATTAACACAAGTCTACACAATTTTTTTACACTAAATCTATTTCTCTCGTCGCCGTATTCTTTGCCACTACTTGTACGCGCATTCAACTGTCGCCACTCTATGGCTATCGCCTGTCTATCGCTCCTGTTACTAACAACGTACGATGAAAATAAACTGGCTCGGTCCGCCCAGTACACTCGCTATTATAGTTTTCGGCATTCCTTCTAGCACGTTCTACAATCTTCTCGTGTTACTATACTCTTTTTATTAATCGTTGCTAGAATATTCCAGACGTATCTACGAAGGCCGAAAATTTCTATTATCTTTTCCGGGAAGGTGTTTGTTAATGTAAATACTTTGTACATCTTTGAAATATGTTTGAATGAAATTTTGCCTCTGTTATTTTTAAGACTCTGTATATGCAAAGGTTCATACTTGTTTAGTCTAGGAAGAATAATGAACAATGTTCAATGCTATTCGAATCGGCGGTTGACAATGACCATTATTCTCGGGAGGCATCATTGTCGGATGTCGGAAAAATATAAAACATCATTGAGAGTAGATAATTGGAAGAAAGGTAGTAACAGTCATTTAATCAGTCTTTAGTCGTTTTAGTAATCAGTTCTCGAATAATAATCAAGTATAGTTTAGTAATCATATTCATCATTTTTGTAGTAAATCAATATCAATATTTCCTTCGTTATCACCCTAATTTTAAGCTAGTGTAAATATTTTATATTAAAAAATTAATTAAATTCTACGGAGTGTTTTTCTTACAAGAAAACATCTTAAGGTAGAAAAGAAGTGGCACAATTGTGCAAAGGAAAATCATACAGTGTTGTTAATTAAGGCTGAACCAACACAAACCGACAGTACAGTTCGTGACAATACTGTGTGAGTGATAAAAATAGCACTTTTAGCTTAACTCGGGAATTATCATAAGTTTACAAATGAAATTTATGATTTCACTGGTTCTAGTTAGAATTTGGAATACTTTGGTTTGAAAATTCAGACGAAATTATTGGACATTACCATTTAATTATAATAGGCATTGATTTTTAAGAATAACCTAGAATTATTGTGTAATTAGCAAACTAAGTACTAATCAATCACTACAGCAAAGACGTGGAAGCGTAATTAATATCAATGGATGAAGATTGTGTGGTCTAATTGATTTTAATTTTTAATTGGTAATTACGTGTCAAATTTAAGAGATTAATAGAAATACACGCTTCGGATTTTTACTCAAATAACTGTAACAGACGACGAACTTTCCATTTAAATATTATTCGAATTTCAAAAAGTAGAACAGCTATAACGAGTCTTAGTCTACCAGCGAAACGATTATAAAGCTTTACAAAGCACAAAAGCCCACCTTCTACTTAGAAACCTACATCGGTTTGTACTATTATGATTATTTTAATTAATCTAAGCCGTAATTACGTTGTCAGATGTGATAAATTAGTATTCCTTGTTGCTAAATTTGCGCATGAAAGTGCCTTTACAAAGCGTTTCATGTAATACAATACTCAATCGAAGTTATTGTACGTTCAGAATGATTACGTGAATATGATAATATCTAGTGTTGGTATTGTTAAAACTGTATTAAACGTTTCAATATTATCGTTACCTACTTGAAGTGAATCGCAAATGTTTTATTCATATTCTAGTTGAACTCGACCAAATTTGGAAAGATGGGTATCATCATTGACGGTGCATAGCACACTAGATATGCCAATCAGGAAAACCGTTCCCACCATAACCTAACGTAAACACTTAATCTTAAAATTTTATGCTTTATACGAATCCATCGTAAAAAATATACCATTCCATTTAAAATAAGAAAGTAGACATCAACTTCCGGTATAACCGGAAGTGCTAGACAGTTAAAATTATTTTAGTTACATAGATTATCCTTTATAACCCCTACTCCCAAATTTTTAAATCTGTAACATGGTTAGTTTCCCTAAAACGTCTAATGTACCATTCAGATTGAATGACCCTGTAAATGTCAATTAAAGGATCTCCACCATAATCTGACCCATGCCCTTCATGTATAGCACTTGATCCTTGATGCATCGTATTTCATCCTTGCTACATTGAACTTCATATATACCAATAAGAGAAACATAACAATTTTTACATGAAATTATTATGCCACAAATTAATCATTTTATTACCAATCTACTATTTTTAAATCAGTTTGATTGCAGTTGCATTAATTCTTACAATACGTGATTCTGTGGGCGGAAGTTTAACCACATCCTATGTTATGCCTATATCTATGATCGAATATTTAAATACGTCCAACACACGTAAAGAATATTTTTAATATGATTAATTAAAATTCCAATTAAACGATATTGAATGTTGAGGTTAGGTTAGCTTAGATTAAGTTAGGTTAGGTTACGTTAGGTTAGTTGCCAGCCTTTACGAAGTTAAATATGAGATTCAAGGAAAAGCATATGTTAGATATAAGGCGTAGTGCTATCTTTTAGTTGCACTTTTTAATTGTCAGCTATTTCCAGAATATCCTATATCAGCTAACTCCAGAATATCCTATATCAGCTTTCATAGCTTCACCGATTTCCTTTACAAGTCATACATACGTAGTAGCAGACTATTCTGTTGTGATAAAGATGATGATGGTAATGATTATATATTCGTAAGGAGCCCTTATAGTACGAGTACTACCCCTCTATTTTAATATTTACGTTGGTAGCTGTTACATTGCTGTTACTTGTTTAGCCATGGGTAATTCTTTAAGCCCGTTACTGGCTGAGATTTTTATGAATCACTTCGAAAACATAATAAAAAACCACCTTTTATTTAAATATTGTTCGTATTGGTTTAGATACTAGTTTGTTTCAACGGGACCAGTAGACAATTTAATCAGTTCTATAAATTAATAAACATTATTCATCAAAAGATTAAATTTACGTTGGAATTAGAAAAAAACGGATCGATCAACTTCTTAGACTTAACCATTAAACGCAATAGTACTAAACATGAATTTAATATTTTCCACAAACCAACTCATACAGATTCTTTCTACGCCTGGTCCCACAAGCTAGCAGCAGAATTAAACAGGATTTATGTAGTAGCTCAAAATAATGGCTATTATCTTTCAGTAGTAGAGAATATTTTAAATAAACAACAAACTTAAACAAAAAACCTTAAATAGCTTGTATCCGAAAATCAAAATTAAACCAGAAATGTTTAATTGCTTAACATATTTAGGACATATCTCAACGACCATTGGAAATAATATCAAACATATAAACAATAGTTTTATTGCTTTTAAAATCAACAACTCATTAGGATCACATATTCTTAACAACAAATGCAAAACACCGAAAGATCTCAAATCTGGAGTGTATTGTTTAAGTTGTGCTAATTGTAATTTGGTCTACGTAGGTTAAACTGGCAGATCATCTAAAACTAGGACTACAATGGTTTCATTAATAAAAATTCAGATTAACCAGGAACATAACTTTAATTTAGATTATAAAAGTTTGAAACTAGATTTACTAGAAGGGTTGGAAATAAATAGATATTTCAAACAAAATTTAGCGTTAAATGACCAGGTGGATGTTAAAATGTCTCCGTTATTAAATATTTTCTAGTTCTTCCCTTTCTTCTCCTCTTAGGTTAAGACTTATTTATATCTATATAAACCATGTAATTTAGACTAAGCTTGCACTATTCATCGCACCTGATGAAGACACTGTGTGACGAAACAATTGTTGTGTGTCTACAATAAAGTATTATTTGAAACTGAAACTTTGCGTTTTTCTTTCTACTATTTATTTAATAAGTTTTCTTAGTTTAAAAGTAGAATTTTGGCATACAGGACCTTAGTCGAAGCTTTTCCGCACTTGTTTTTTACTAAAAATTCAAATTAAATAATGCAATTCTGTTGAATAGTACATTAGGTTCCTTTAAATTCTCTTGTAGTATTTGATTTTGAACATTTTGACGTCTTGTTTGTTGACAGAATAAGGTGCTGCATTTTCAATTTAAGCAGAACAAACAGTTCGTCTAGTCGCGACAAACCGCCTCCTTACGACTGAATAAAAGATTTCGAGACAAAAGAGAGTGGAATCCTTTGAATCACAAATTAGAACGCTTTATTACCTAGGCGAGTGTTGGTCGTATGGATAACGTGATGGAGTCGGTCAGCCTCCTCGGAAAAACGAAAGGTGTGTAAAACTCTGACACTGATTTATAAGGCGTCCTAATAGCAAATAAAAATAAGTGCAGACTCCTGTTTTAAGGAAAACTTTTCTGCTCCACTCTTCTCCTATCGATTTTTTTCGACGGACCTTCTACTGCCGGGAAATGTTTTCAACTCGAGTGGAAGTTGCTGAGGATGAGAAGAGGGGATCTTCTCTCACATATTTATACGATTTGAAAGTGACAAATAGCCCATTGTAAATCCTTTGAAAAATAACACTTCAGTATGCAAATTAAGTGTTTAATTATTTATTAAGAGTACCTAAAGTAAAGTGCAATCAAATCAAAAACAGTACAAAAATTTCAGAAGAGATTTCTAAGCGGAGCTAAGCACAAAATTATTCTATTATTTTTATAATATTCAATTATATTAAAAATGTAATAATCTTATGATAAAAATCGTTATCATTCTTTTTACTTAACTCATTCAAAACACGTTGACTACCAAGCCAAATTTCTGAATCCTTGTAAGTGGTTCTACGAGGTATATTTTTTAAGTAAGTACCGTTTTAAAGTTAATGAAAAACGTACAAATATATCTTAATGATTTTATCTTTAAATGAAAGTCTGTACCTTAATATACTTGTCTACATAATTTCCTTCAATATTGAGGCACTTGTCATAACGTTTGAACAGTTTTTGAATACCCTTCTCATAGAACTCTGCCGCCCGACTTGCAACACCACCACTGCATCACAACTGCTTTGACTTAGTCATCATTTTGAAGACACTGACCGCCCAGATGTTTCTTCAAGTGCAGGAACAAATGGTAGTCACTGAGCGCTAGATCAGGGCTGTACGGAGGATGATCTAGAGCTTCCCAGTGAACACTGAAAAGATGTGATGAGATCTTTGGTCCGATTAGTCACATGCGGATGGGCATTGCCATGCACATTTGTGCGGCCATCTTTAACTGCTCTCACCCTCTTCATTACCATTCCATCATTCATAATGTTTTGTCCGTAAACTGCACAGATCTCAGATTTCACGATGAAAATCAATCGGTTTTAGTCCTTTAGCACTAAGGAATCGTATAACAGCCCGGACTCAGGACTTCGCAGTCGGCGGGATTCACGGTTATCGGAGGCATCTTAAACACTGAGTAAATAACGTAAACAAGAGCGAATCAGGCTGTAATGGGGTCAGTGCGTACGTGAGAGACGCAGCGGCAGAATTTCAAAACGGTACTTACTTATAAAACATGCCTCGTATAAGCATCACCGATAACTCACTGGGTATAGATCTTTTTTATACAGTATGTACCATCGGTGATATTAACTACATGATTTAAGAGACAGTAGAAGCTGCCAACAGTATGGAGGTAAAGAAATTTAGTTTCACACTTGGTATTAGGATGATCAAAAGAGAAATTCAGTTAAATAAAAATAGTGGATCAAGAAGTAGTACAAAACGTATATACTTATTATATAATTTTATCGATAGTTTCAATAAATGTAGTATTTCGAGATTAAAAAATAGTTTAATACATAAAAACAATTTATTCTAATTTTATAAACAACAGAATTTTCTAAATACTACCTCAAAATTTTGTCTTCGTGGTTATTATCTACAAAAATCTATAAAACACCCAAAAATACAATTAGGCAGATATATGAAATAAAGGAAAACCAACTTCTAATTCAAAAAATGCAAGGGAACCATTATAGAGTGCATGCACTCTGTGATTCCCCTCTATTTTATGTGTAGTACCAGTGATCACTGAATGCATGATGCAAATATCTTCGCGGTTTATTTCATTCTGTCCTATTGCACCGTCTATGAACCAACAATGGCAACTAGCTTACATATAAACGTAAATAACGGCTTGTTACTTAATTTAAATTTTAATTTTTTAATTTTGTTCAAAATTTCCTAATTTAATAGATACCCAGTTCTTAAAGAATGCATTTTGATTTATTGCGAAAACGATAGTAATGGACAACTAAAAATAAACTTCAAATTGATAAAATCCTCTTTCTGTTATAACACTATCTAAATGAACTTTCAATACATAAATTATACTCTGACAAACAACAATACTAGCATTTAAAAATATTATTGAAATTGGTTAATTTACGTGTTAATATTTAGTAGAAAGGGTTGATACTTAATTAACCTCCACTTCAAAGTTTCCAACTTGTATAGTGAGTAGTCATTATCGTTCGGCCAATAGTTTGTTTGAAACTTTAAGCAATTACCTACTTGAAAACAACACACAAAGATAGAACTAAATGAATAGTTGTTTGCCAGCTCGAATTCAGTGCAATATTGCGTTGCTAACGTAAACTTTGTTTCCATTATCTATGTTTCAAAACTTCTTCTCTAAGCAAAAACCTACTCTAAGTTCGCCTCCGTTTCAAGTGGATTTCTGAATGAAATCGCAATTTTATTCGGTCATTAATTATGGGATTTAGAACCATCGCGAAGCAATTAACTGTTTTCAAATATTCAAAAGCGCTACTTAAGATGTTCATTCCAACGATCCAACCGCAAATTTGCAACTGGGTCTTACTTATGAACATAGCGCCCAGCAATCGTAGTTATTTTTTCTTATTCTCGACATTAATAAACATTTTATCAATTGGTAATATTTTCCATTCAAACTGGAAAGAAATAGTTAAATGGGGAATGAATACTGTACAGTTGTACATCATCATTGTATATATTTATTTCAATTAAAATCTTTTCTATTTGTTTATTTAGCTTCATATTAATGCTTCATATTATTTCTTACTTTACTTGCGTTTCTTAGTTTAGAGATTCATATAGCAGTTTGTATCTATTTTCAGACATTTATTGCCCCTCAGGTACATTTGTCAAGAAGATAAAGTTGTTTGGTCGCATACAGACCATTTTCACCCTCCACCACTTAGGGGGTTCTTTTTAAGTTTAAGCTAGTTTTGTAAGGCAATGTGTTTCAAGACGTTGACCAGATGAGTTCAATTTGTAAATCTTGTAAATAAATCGGTGAATCTATTTGTTATTATTTTTTCATAATACAAATTACAATTAGTTGCATCGACATTAATTACTTAATGGACGTGTAACATACAGACTACTGCACAAATAGAATACTAACTATAGTTTGGAGATACAAAATAGTTGCTAGTAGGTATGAAGTAAATGTGTTTGTAGTATTTTCAGGGCCAGTGATACTACAAATAAGTTGTAACGATTGAGCGGTAAGGTAGTTATGAAACATTATAGAAATAAAATAGTAATGTAAAGACAACACTCGGTAGTTTCATAATATAAATATAAAATATTGTGAAACTACCGAGTGTTTTCTTCACCTTACTTTACATGCAAAATCAACACACCCGGTCCAACATAAATTAGCAGCCTATCACTCTATGCTTCATAGATTAGTCAATATAGATACCCATAAATAAAGAACATTTTTATATCGAACTTAATATAGTAAAACAAATTGCAGTTAACAATGGTTATAAGGTTATATTAATAGACAAATTATTAAATCAGAAATTACAGAAAAAAGCTTTAGCACTAATTTACCCTCAACAGATTCATACTCAAACCCGTTTTAGAACCTTAATTTTTATAGGTAAACCTTCATTTGTCATAAAAAAGTTTTTACAAGAACATGATATTAATGTAGCCTTAAAAACCAATAATAGTTTAAGCAGACATATTAAAAATAACAAAGACAAAACAAATAAAGACAATAAAAGTGGAGTATACAAATTAAATTGCGGTACTTGCAATAAATTTTATATTGGCCTTACAGGTAGAAATTTTAAGACCAGAATTTCAGAACATAAGTCGTTCATTGATAAAAAAACTAAATTCTAATTATGCCAATCATTTAATTGGAACTAACCATATTCCCAATTTACACATTTCGGAAAAAGGCCCAAAACTAAATTTATTGGAGTCATTAGAAATTAATAAACATAAGTCTTCTTTATTATTATTAAATGAACAATTAGATGTTAACTTTTCTCCATTAATTAATTTAAACTTATAATTTTAATTATTTTAGTTATTGCATACTTATTTCATTGATTTTTTTTTATTGTTACATTGAATTTTTTCTATTGTTATATGTTTGTTTATTCCATCTCTCATTTTAGGTATTTAGCTAATATTATGTTGTTTAATCTTTTTTAATCTGTAAAAAAAATTTAATTGTAATATTTTTAGTCTTTGTATATTTTTATCTCATTGTATTTTGTCTCCTCTTATATGTTTAATTCTTCCCCCCACTGTTTATATCTGTCTATAAATACCCAATATTTATAGTTTGTACCACACTCAACCTGAAGAAGCTACTGTGTTAGCGAAACAATTGTTTTTGTCAAATAAATTTTGTGAAAGTATCGTTTTGTGATTTTATTTTCGATAAATCAAGGAAGAAAATATCTTTTTTTAATATTTTAAATAAGTTAAATAAAAACTACATATGTTTCGGTCGGTTAGTGTCTTTATCAAGAGTACAATGAAACAAATTACATAAATACCTATCATTAGCGTAACAGTATCGACAAGTACACATTGAAATAAACAACATATTATACATTATTATTGGAAAGGCCTAAATATGTGTCTAATATTAGATTATTCTTAAAATTCGATTGTAAATTGGTGATTTTATCCTTCCGCTTAATAGCTTTCTTAATTTCTAATTCTTCTAGAATATTGAGACGTTTACCTTTCAACATAACATAGGAAAAAGAGAGATGTGGTCATAAAAAAATGTTGAAACGAAATATGGATTTTTCAAAACTTATCTTAATTAAGTAAATAATATAAGAGCCTTCGTAGTATCTCGGAAACAAACTTTCATACACAATCGGAAAAAAGAACTTGTAGGGAACTATTTAAAAACAAAATGGTAAAAAACTAAATAAAATGGGATTTCCTCCTAATTAATTAATCGACGAAGCTGATAATTCTTGTAACTCCATTTAAAATAATAACACAACACAAAAGTTACAAAACTTTTATTGTAGATATAATTATATTTTCACCTGAGGAAGCCACTGTGTGGTGACCACAATAATGTGGTCTACAATAAAAGTTTTGTAACTTTTGTGTTGAGTTATTATTCCTCCTAATTACCAGCAACGGTTATCATCAGCGAAGATGTGGGCTAAACAAGTGTCCATCAATGATAATTGTTCCTGAGAATTAAACGCTTCCTATTATCTAATTTATTTAGACCCGATCACGTTCAATTTAAGGGTTTCATTAACATACGAGCCATGTTTTTTTAAGTAAGCACTGTTTTGAAATTAATAAAAAACGAGCAAAGATATCTTAATAATTTTATTTTTACATGAAAGCCTGTACCTTAATCTACATTTCTACATAATTTCCTGCAATACTGAGGCACTTGTCATAACGTTTGAATACCCTTATCATAGAACTCTGCCGCCTGACTTATCAACTGTTAACCACTGCATTACAACTGTTTGGACTTCGTCATCGTCTTGAAGACGCTGAAAGCCCAGATGTTTCTTCAAGTGCAGGAACAAATGGTAGTCACTGGGCGCCAGATCAGGGCTTTACGGAGGATGATCTAGAGAGCCAGTGAAAAGATGTGAAGAGATCTTTGGTCCAATTAGCCACATCTTTAAATGCTGTCACCCATTTCCTTGCCATTCCATCACTCATAACGTTTGAAACTGTACAGATCTCACGATGAATATCAATCGGTTTTTAGTCGTTTAGCACTAAGGAATCGTATAACAGCCCGGACTTGAGAGTCGGTGGGACTCACGATTATCGGAGGCATCTTAAACACTCAGTAAACAACGTAAACAAGGGCGAATCAGACTGTAATGGCATCAGTAGGTAGGTGAGAGATGTAGGTACTCAGTGCACATGCGCGGAATGCTGACGCTGCTGCGGCAGAATTTCCAAATGATACTTACTTAAAAAACATGCCTCGTATTTTCAGTATTACGTGCACACTACCTTTTATGTAAAGGTTATGAGCAGTTTTTTTGTTAGAGTCACGCCTTTCTTGAGGCGACGATTGCTATTCATAAAGTGTGTGTTTTCACCATGAACGAAAACAAACAGTGGCAGTTGCCTACAGCAAACACACTCTAATTAAAGTGATTCCTCCGCTTGTTCCTCGTCTATCAATTTTCTGCCGTGCTCCAAGCTGATTCAATACCGTCGTTGTAATACCTAATACGGTGAGCCAGATGGGCTGAAACTGCACTTTGCTGTACTAAAGCGGTAAGAGCGACTACAGCAACTTTACGGATTTACGAATGTTTGCCGAGAAATCCAAGCTAAAAGCCAACAAAACGGTAGCGCACTCACACACACACATACACCGACGTCATCACCGTCTACACCCCGTAGCAGTGTTTTCGTTTGGCGCTCGCGTTCCTATCGCGACTTCTTGTTACCAAGATATGAAGTTTGAAAGTTTGCAGATGTGTTTTGCGCGACGCGACGGCCGCTTGCATTTCCGCGGACGACGAAGGAAAGTCGATCTCTGCAAGGGCTCTCTGGTTCGCTTGTAGGTATACAACTCCTTCAAACTTTGCCACCTATCCCCTTATCATGTGGATAAATTATTTACATAAACGACCCGAGCGACTCGTCTTAGAAACACTTTCCTTAATCCCAAGCAGCAACAATGAAAGCTAACAATCACAACTTTACAAATGTACAAGAAAATATTTCATATTTAATAAGTTTCGTACGTAAGTACCTACCATTGTCGATATTGGAGATAATTACAAATTACAAAGTCCAAATAATCTAAAGTTTAATCGTCCCATGATGACCTTCCGATTTAGAAGTAAAACTTTTTCTACTGAATCTCGACCATTGCAGTAGTAAAATACTGAAAAAGACTAGAAATTATAAAGGAATGTTATGGATTAGAATGATACTAGCAACATACTAAGTAAATGAATATTTTGTGGTTTCTTTGGGCCATTTGGACAGTAATATCCTTCAGATAATATTTCACTTCTCTTCTGTCTTTTTTTTTGTTTTTAGTTTATCCTCGAGGAAGGGAAATCTTCAAAAAACACCCCCCGAAAAAGGGGGTAGTGTCGGATTCGCCGAGGTTCCTACCGACTAAAACCCCTTCTCGAGAATGGAGATCAACCCGAAGGTTATGCATCCCCTGGATAGTTGGGAACGGGAAATGGATTTATTGCGGTGGGGAGATAGAGATTTTGGAGAGGAGGGTGACGGTGTTCCACCTCAGATGGGTTGGGTGGACACTGGTGCAGAAAAAGCGAAACTAGGGTTAAGCGAAGTGTGGCAGCTCAGAGTAGAAAGTTACAAGGCCTTCTAAAACGGTAGTTCTGTTTAGGGGCAAAGTCGGAAACTGCGAAGATGAACGGATTTGAGTGACCTGACACTGAGGCTCTGAGATTTACCGCGAATTTGGTTGAAACTTCGGGGAGCGAAGGTAGGACGGTTTCCTTCAGAATTTGGGAGTTTCTGACGAACCAGATGTAGTCGAGTGCGGAGCGAAGGATCCGCATGTAAGTGCCTTGGAGGATTTTAATACGGTGGGGATGGCAGCCCCATATGGGAATGGCGTATGAACAGATGCTCCTGATAATTGCTTTGAGCGCACGGATTTTGGTTTAGTGGGAAATTGAACTGTTGTGGAAGAAGGGCTTGAGGCGCCCAGGGCCTTGGCATGGGTGCTTTCCGTCGAAGACGACGCCAAGATAAATTACGGAATTTTTCCATTTGATGGGGTGGTTATTTACGGAGATGGGAGGAGGGGTTCGGTTCCTACGGGAGAAGAAAATTGCCTCCGATTTGACTTCGCTAATGGAGTTTGCATTTACGGTACCACTTTAGTAGCAGGGGTTTCTTCATTTCGTCTGTCTTATATATGCCCCCCTAACCACCATCCACCCACTCTAGCGGTTCCTAAAAGGAGGCCATAAGTAGCTGGTGAGAATGAAACACCCATTTAGCTTTTCAGCGCGAGTGCCCACCCATCCAGAAATGGGCCACCTACTTTGTAATCCATATCCCTAACCACCCTCCTTCATCTCTACTGATCGTCAGCGTTATCAGTATTTATACCTTCAAAACACTACAAACAAAATCATTCAAAATTCATACAAAAATCATTTCAAGATATTTTTCAGAAACCAGCAATAAATCATCTTCAATAAACATTCATTAATATTCAAATTCGCAGAACTTAATGAACTCTATTTTATCTCAGCAGTGGCACTAGAAGTGTAAACAATTGAGTTTCCATATTTTGCAGGTACTATGAAGTAAATTTATATACAAGAAGTTTTATTTTACAGTCGCTCGTAAATCTACTTTAAATTATTCGACGTTGTGAATTACCCCACTCTACCCTAATCAGAAATATAAATAAATTGCTTATTCTGTAATTAATAATAATGAGAGAAAGCTTATCTTAACAAATTCTAAAACAGTGTCATTTCCAAAACAGAGTACACTTACATAAAATAAAAGGAAATTCTGAAGTAGTTGTCAATAATTATTTAATCATAACTAATGTTGTTGAAACATTCCGAGCCGTTCGTTAAACCGACGGAATTTTAAAATAATTGGTAAACATTTATAATGTCGGACCACATCCCAGAACCATATCCATGCAAACAAGCGGAGGCAATTTGCAACGCCAACGCAGCAAAACAGTATTAATTAGCACTTGTATAATGGATAGTCGAAGCAGGCTGATTTATAATTCATAATCGAAAATTAAAATGAGTTTATGTGTGATTGAAGAGACAGGAGGCGGTAGCAATTCTACACACGATCCCGCGACCATGCCTCGAAACCGTGATCAGGTCCTGTGCCCATCATTGTTCGAATAATAGCCAGGCTAATAAGCATCCAACACGGAGAGCCGTGCTCACAATGCAAGCACGTTTTATTTTACAATAAACGAAGCAACTCAAATGTACAACAGTTTACATGTAGGCGCATTCACGGATGATTCGAGCGTCGGTTTTTGGTTTTACATGATCAGCATTAAATTAACATGAGTGCTAACATCATTTGTACGTCTAGCGGTACGTACCAGAAGCATAAACCTATACGTAACACCATAAAATTTTTATTAACCAAAATAAAACAATCAGTTTATATAAAACGTTGATATGGCAGTACGTCGCCATCTTCCTGCTTTTGCTGCTATTGCCGTATTTAAGACGTATATAAGCTGCACTGCCGATTCAGTTCGACATGTTGATACCCTAAGAAAGCCTTGTCTAACGTTATGAAATACGGCAATAGCAGTTGAAGCAGGTAGATGGCGACGTACTGCCATATCAATGTTTTATTTAAATCCGTTTTAAACCTAGCTCCAGCGATTTGGTCCGTAATTTATCAGTTTCGTTCTTTAGCGCGAGCACCCATCCAACATTCGAGGTGGGTCACCAGAACAATTTCTACACCCCCTTCCCCTAATCCCCCTAAGTCCCTGCAATCAATCAATCTACTTCCCGTTTCCAACTACCCCAGGGATAAAAAACCTTCGGGTTGCACTCTCTTCTCGAGGAGGGGTTTTAGTTGGTTAGAATCCGACACTACCCCCACCATCGGGGGTGTCTATGAGGATTTCCTCTCCTCAAGGATAAAAACTAAATAAAAAAAGTCAGTAATTTATCGAATCAGCCTATGGCGTACTGATGAGATCTAATAAGATCGAAATCGCGATCCACGTCTGGTAGCTTTGATAAATTACTTGAACAAGAACTTATTTTTGTTTTTATTTTATTGATCAGTTTATAATTTAGTATCCTGTCTGTCAACCTTGAGCACTTCGTGAATTCTTCAATATCTTTGAAGATTAATATAGGAGAGTTGCTCAGGTAGCACGAGGGTAGTTTGATAAGTTCGTGACTTTGAATTTCCCGCGCAGTAACTGTAATTGCAACACTGGTTCCATTAAACGCCATCTATCTGTAGACTACTGTAAAATTTTGAACAAGCTGCGACGTTTAGTTTATGATTGACAGTCATTAAAAGTGGGAAAACAACGTTAATTTCCACAATAATGGAAAAAAGTGAATTTCGTGTGCTGATTAGGCACTCTGCGCAGAAAATCCGTTAAATAAACCAAGGAGAGGCTTGATGAATACTATGGCGACCCTACACCGGCGATTTTAATGGAGTTTCGTGGTGACCGCACCAGTACAAGTAACGCCGAACGTCCAGGTCGCCTAATAAAAGTCGTTACGCTACAAATCGTTGACAAAATCCATGGAATATTAGATGATCAAAGGTTGAAAATGAAGGAGTTGGCTGAGACTGTAGACATCTCAACTGAGCGAGTGCATCACATTTTGCATGAATATTTGGACATGAAAAAGCTGGTGGCACGATGGACGATGGATGTCGCGATTGCTCACAATCGACCATAAACACCACCGTATGATAAGTTCAAAGGAGTGAGATCTACAACCGCAATACAAACGAGTTTTTTCGCCGTTTCGTTACCGTAGATCAGACATGGATTCATCACGCCACACCAGAAATCAGAGACCAAGCAACAATCGAAACAGTGAGTTTATACGGGTGAACGTATACCGAAGAAGGATAAAAGGCTAAGATGGGTCTATCGCCTAACAAAGTCATGACTGTAAACCACAGTTTTCTGGGACTCACTGGGTGTGCAGTGTAATTTATATTGGTTAACTTAAAAAAGGTAAAATGATCAACGATCAATGGCAAATATTATTCAAAGCTGCAGCTGCTGGACAGACAAACAGACACAATTAAATTTACCTTTTCTTAGAATCAACTTTAACTAAAAGTAACATTATTATAAATTTTGATAAATACAGAAAACCTACTTTCACTGATTATGTTCATTTCACTCTTTCGTACATAGATTAATCACTTTGCCTCTTGGAAAACCTCAGTTCAATAAAGAAGTTGAATTTTAAAGGTCATTAGCTCAAAATACTGGATACGACATAAATTTAATCGTCAAAATAATTTCTAAAACGAAAGAAATTAATATTACATAAGTCCTATGCAGTTCCAGAAAATAAAAACACCTTGACATATAATTTAATCAATTAGATACCCAATGTAAGCACACAAATTTGTCATAGGGTAAGAAAATACAATCTAAACTAATTATGTGTAAATAAAAACAACTTAGGTTCTCTTCTAGTCACCAATAAAGAACAAATAGATGCATTTTAAAAACAATGGTGTATATGAGGTCAAATGTAAAAATTCTGATGTGTTTTATATTGGTCAGACTGGTCGAGCCTTAAAAAATCGTATTAATGAGCATGCAAAATCTATCAAAAATAACAAAGAATGTACAAGAATTGCTGAACATTGTATACCGAACAAGCATTCCATAGATTCGGAAAATTATTATACAATGTCAATAAAATCCAACGGCTAAACAAATTTGAAATAATAGCGATAAGCAGAGCCCAGTACCTGAACCAACAAATATGTAACGACTAGCTGGAATTTGAGATTTCCCCCGTATTAAAATTAGTCGTTTAAATATGACACACAACATTCAACCCTTTACCGAGCGGCGTGGTCTAGTGTCTAAATCATTGCTTAACATTCCGGAGGTCAGCGGTTCGAACCCGGATTCGGCTGCTCTGGTCCAAGTTTTCTGTGGTTTCCTTGGACCATTTAGGCAAATGCTGGAACAGTAATATTCCACAGATAATCTTTCACTTCTCTTTTGTCTTTATTTCGTTCGTCTCATCTTTCTCTCCCTAACCACACCATCCACCTATCCCCACGACTCCCGCAAGAGGCCTTACGCCCTACCCTCCGGCTTTGCACTACAGTGTAGGTCGGAGGGACTGCCCGCCCACAAGCACGAGTATCTGATGGGAATGAAACACAAGAATTTTTTATTTCAACCCTTGGTAATTACCCTTAACTCATCCGACGTCATGGTCGAAAGAATTGTTAAGGTTCTTTTAAATAAAAATTATAAAATTTATACCAAGTGTCTCTTTCAAATCAAAGTAGATTTATTGAACGGTCTTCATGGAATATCTTGTTTTAATTCAAAAAACGTGACATAAACACTTTGAAATTCACATACTTTACTTTTTATTATTCCATATTGTTAGTTTTTATTTCGTAGCAAAGGCACCGAACATATTCGGAGTAAGAGCATGTTTAGTCAGGTGCACTCTGTTGCAAACGGTTTTATCTACCTACATAAGCTCGCAAGAATTCTAAATTCAATTTGGTGCAAGCAAAGTATGTAGCTAGAGAGCATACGCAGGTAGACAGGTAGACAGGCAGACAAGCAAGTAGAGGCTATGGAAGGCTTTTAAGAAACTGATCCGGTTCGAAAGGGTTTATACTTTGATAGCGCATCACTGTACTATACCTATTAAGAAAGTTACCCGTGTCGCATCCGGAGGATATTATACGTAGATTACGGCGTGAAGGGGCAACGGGATAAGATACGCTTCCGCTCTCGCGGTCGCTAAGGGTAGCTTGCTCTCCTGTTTAACCGCACACCGGGGAAAAATATTTAGAAGATGACTCGGAGACCTGGAAGAGAGAACCATTCCGAGCGACGGAAAATACAAGTAAAAGTTATATGTATATGCCACAGGCGTAGCAAAAATTGCTAGACGTGTTCGGCGAATTCATTTAAATAATGGGCCTAATCTCACTTTTAAACAAAACGTGCTTAATGTTTCTTTCAAATATTTTATCCAATTTCCAGATCCACATATATCAGAATAAGAAAAAAATGTTAAAAATATGGTATGAATCACAATTTGAAAAATCACGTGGTGTGATACGTAATTAATAACAACGTCATAAATAATACATCTAGTGGATATAAAAATGCTTTTAAAGGGTAAGAAGAGGACAAACTCAGAGTATAGCAATGTTTAAACAGAATGTGAAATAAAAATTTATCAATACAATCGAAAAAATGATGAAAGGTTAAGCTAAAAAAGGGAACACTAAGTTCTTTGTGGTGCTGAGTGGATGAAACATATTTAAATTTACGAGGGTGGATCAAATATAAACGAGCCTTATTAAATTGCGCGCCGGATAGTTGTTAGGAACTTGAAGTGGGGATATTAGGTGGCACGGAAACGACGCGTCGGGTCGTATTTCCCTATTTGCTTGGTTAATAGCTATCACAATGAGTGAGAAAGAGGTGCATAGCAGCGTTGCGCAACGAATTATTATTCGTATTAAGTTTCTTACACGTGAAAACGTGAAACCAGCTTAAATATTGCACAGATTGCAAGCACAATTTGGAAATAAAACACTTTCGTGGCCACGTGTAAAAGATTGGTGCAAACAATTTAACGATTGTCGTAATCGTGTCGAAAATGTAAATCAACCTCGTTGTTCGCGCACCAGCATTTCGCCAGTTAATTAACATTACACGTGTTAGAAAACTTATTGAAGGGACCGCCATGCCACGCCACTGTGCTTCAGATATCTGGTGAACTCGGCATCAGCAATAGGAATGTCCACACAATCATAACGAAAAACTTCGGATTCCGAAAATTTTCAACTCGTTGGATCCCAACCGAAGTTGCTGAGTGAAGATCAAAAAGCTGCTGCAGTTCGCATCCCTCAGACGTTTCTCACTCAAACCTGCAATTGTAACCTGCGATGAGACGTGGGTACACCATTACACTCCAACATCAAAACGAGCAAGCATGGAACGATGACGCAAAGATGAAGAAGCAAACCCAGTGAAGCCGAAAACAAGTCTGTCTGCAGGCATAGTTTTAGCCACGGTTTTTTGAGACTGGGTGTTGTTGGTCAAGTTTTTGCACGAGCGAAGAATCATTAATGCAGCCTATTACTGTCTGTACTACTCAGTCAGGTAAAACTTGCTTATCGCCGAAAAAGGAGGACGCACCCCATTCGTAACGCGTTACTCTTGCACAATAACGCTAGGCCTCATCCCGCAGCTTAATCGCAGGCCCAAATCGCTGAAATGCACTGGACTGAGCTGGAACACCCTGTATACAACCCAGATCTATCACCTTGTGATTTCCACATGTTTGGCTCCCCAAAGAATCACTAGGAGGCAAGCGATTAACGATTTCAGACCGATGAACAGGTGCAGGCGTATGTGCGCAACTGGATAGACAGCCGTCCTGCTTCTTTTTATGAAAACGGGATGAAAAAAATTACCAATGCGTTGAGAAAAATATGTAGACAAACAATGGGGATATGGATATGTCGAAAAGTAGAGAAATTTGTGTTTTTCTGAAACTTTTCAAAATAAATGTTTTATGAACAAAGGCTCGTTTAAATTTGATATATCCGCTTAAAAGAAAAGACAAATATTCAAACGTTTCGACAGTATTTAATAAACAATACTGTATTATATTTTACTCTTGAGAATGGCCGTCAGATCGAAACAATTCGCCGAGATTGTTTATTAAATACTGTCAATATTTTTCTTATTATTTTATGTTGAAACGCTAAATATCTGACACAAGATTGTGTGTGAAGTTAGTGGAGAATGAATGAATATTAATAATAATAGTACGACAAGAAAAAGTCAGTTGTTTTACTGAAAATTAGGGTAGACAAAGAGAAGAAAGAAGAGAAAGCATTAGAGGTTGGTGTACTTATAACACTGATAAATAGTATTAATGGAATTATATTCTGTAAGAGGAATATAAATACGACTAGAAAGCGTAGGTAATAACATTTTACCATTCGTTCATTTTTTAGTCCTTTATTTTCTTTCAGCCAAATAAATCCCCAATTTATAAATCGCTTGAGTGATTTAATATGACAGAAGTTTTTTGTTTCTCAACAAAATTGTACATTTATAAAAAGGATCAATATGAGGGATTGCTGTAATTTTCGAAAAAGCTTTTAAGGTTTTTATCGTGACATATAATGGATACTTCGATATCCTTTTAAACGAAGTTTTCAATAAATATATGACAAGTACGGCCCTTCTAAGAACAAAAAGCTTTCTAATTGTTTAAAATTCTTGTCAATCAATCTGAAATTTTTTATTACATAAAAGATATTAGTACTATAAATAATCATTTCTACAGAATATTTTAGTAGTCTCCAAAACATTTTTAACTAAATAGCCAAATTGTGATTTTGTCCATATCAAATCATTTTATAATTACACGATAAGGGCTTTCCTCGGTTCCTCGAAGGAAGAAACATTATTGTGAGCTATAATATACTATTGAAGCTGCCGATTACAGGTGCTAACAAAATGTCCGATTACAGAGACTTTGTTCCTAAGAGCATGTGATTACATCTAATTTAGAATTAGTAAAGTAAAAGAGATTGTAATGATGAAATGTGTAGAATGATGGTTCGGACTTGTAGGCCGTGGTCGATTTGAACGGTTTCGTCCAGACGTTTCATCAGCTGCCTCGATATCGCCCACTCCGCGGTATAAGTCAGCGCACATCATACGCTCCAGTCGCTGCTGAGACTTCGAGGTATAATCTTCGCCCGCGTAGTCAACGTAGCATCCACTGAGGATGTCAGCCGCAGTTGTTGACGAAACGTCTGGACGAAACCGTTCAAATCGACCACGGCCTACAAGCCCGAACCATCATCTACTATGAATTCCGGCCATGAAAGCTTATGTTCTGATAAAATGTGTATTTCAGCAATGTACATGAAAACTGAAGTAACGCTTTTTAAATGCAGAAGGTTATTTTCTTTCTTCATAAGGAACGGAGAGATAAAAATAAGAGAAAAATAAAAAATATGTATGATAATACATTCTACTTTATTTCATCCTTCCACACAAAATTAGCTTATTTTCATTCGATGCTATTCAGACTTTTAAACATCCCCATTTCAAAAATAAACTTTTATATTGAACTTAATAGAATCTATTGTGTAATCAAAAATAACGGATATCCTAGAAATTTATTAAAAAATAAAATTCAAATAAAGTTATTAAATTCCATTTATCCTACAAATAATGTAAAAAAGAACTTAACCTACAATAATTTCACTTATATAGGAGATATTTCCATAAAACTAGATAAAGAACTAAACAAAATTAATAAAAGTCAAATATCTTTCAAAACTAACAACTCCCTAGGAAGTTTCATAAAAAATAACAAAGATAAATTGGATAAAGGACCAAAATCAGGGGTCTATAAGTTAAAATGTGGAGATTGCAAAAAAGTATATATTGATCAGACTGGAAGAACATTCAAACAACGAATAAAGGAACATACAAACAGTTACGAATCCGAAAAATCAAACTCCAGTTATGCAAAACATCTGACAGATTACAAACATAAAATTAATCCAGAGTACGACATATTCCATGTTATCAACGAAAGCAAAAAACTGAATTTGCTAGAATCATTAGAAATAAATAAACATAATAAATTAGAAATTCTATTAATTATCAAATAGAAGTAAACTATTTACCTTTACTAAACCTAAATTTCCCCACTAGTTCTCTTTCTAACACAGTATTTAAAACGATATTGTAATTTAATTGTATCATTTCTTCATCCACCTGATAATGCCACAGTGTGATGAAACTATGGATGTGGAACTATAAATATAAATTTTGAAACTCAAAATCAGTGCGTTTTATTATTATACTTAAAAATAACACTCCTGTTATTTCCTACTTGGTTGTTGAGATTTAAAACACTACAATTGATCTTCCCAAATCAACAAATAAAAAAAAAGTGTCACGTATGGAGCCCACAATATCAAAACTGTATTGATTCAGTCTTGAAATAAAGCTACAAAGTTGAAAAGTAGTTTCGTCACGACTCCATCTTGTTAGGTAAAACGTAAATTTTATAACTAATCATTAATTAAAGGCAAGACTATCTACAACGTTAAAATGTGGTAGTCATTTTGGAGCAAAAGAGATAAGTGTGTTGAAATTCATTAGGTAATTCCTATACTTATTGATGTAAAACCCACCCACATAGACAGATACATATCGAATGATTCTTACAACTGCAAAAAAATAAATTTACGGCCTTCAATAGTTTAGCATACAGGTTAGTTAATAGCCCTTTAAATAAACAAAGATACCAAAAAGAATTCGACCATGTTTTAAAAGTTGCAATAGACCATGGATTCAATAAAAAAAAATAATAAAAATCATTTCAAAACAAAAGTTCAGGAAAAAAATCAAAGAAACTACAGCTTCAGTACAACCATTTTAAAATAAAATTAAAAGAAAATTCACATTTCATCATAATTTCATAAAAACCATTGAACATATTTCTAAAGAACTAAATATAGAACCAGTTTTTTCCAACAATAAAAATAAACTATGTAACTTGCTAGGAAACCCAAAAGACAAGGGTGATGCTAAAAATAAATCTGGAATATGTATAACTAGTTGCAATAACTGCGACATGATTTATATTGGTTTAACTATATAACTATACACACTAGATATAAAGAACACTTCCTTTACCTAAAAAATAACAAACCTGCAAAATCTGCTGTAGCTTTTCATTTATTAAATAACGACCATAATTTTGATTTAAACAATTTAGAATTAGTAAAACCATGTAACAAATATGTAAATCTTATTACGAATGCAGCTGTTTACATCAATAAGTATACGAATAACTTAATTTCGACACACATCATTTGAACAATCCACTTATCTCTCTTGTTTCAAAATATGTATAAATTAGAACTAATTTTTGTTTTCTTGTTATTGTATTCATTACACTGATGATGGCCACATGGTGGTTGAAGTGTTAACACATGTATATTTGTTAAAATAAAATAAAATAAATTTTGTGAAGTTTTCGACGATTCTTTCTTTTTTATTAAAATTGATAGACCTTCACAGTCACTCAAGAATAAATATATCTTTGATATATTTCCATTTTTTTCTTAGTCTTTTTGTATTTTAAAGATAAAGGTAATTTTAAAAACTCGAATAGTAATAGGTACGCCACTGTTGGCCCGAGAAAGTATCCGGTAAATGAGTCGATCTGAATAGCTGTAGTAATACCATCCTCCTCATCTGCGACGATACAAAATAACCACGCAAAATATGCAAGTCTCGTAAAGTACATTCACGAGCTTCCGCAACGATTACGGCGTCGGTTGTTGTATTTTTCGTCCTTACGTTTACGATGAAAAATTTACATTATACGAGCGCGGCACCAGATAAAACAGTCGCGGTCGCAACCGTTCGCTACTCAACTTGCCGCGGTGATTTTACCGGTAACGAGAACGGCATCGGGAGCAAAACTTTTGCGCGCCGGAGAACACAAATTTTTCATCTATTAAAAGCTACATTGTACGTTTCCACTGTGATATTTTTATAATAATGAAATGGACTGCTTCTCTGGCAAAAAGGCGAAGAATTAATAGTTAGATAATGCGCCTAATATTTTAGCCCTTTACACCGTGAAAAACTTGAAGTAATGACTGCACAAGACTTTCATCATTCGTTACTTAATTAACCGAATAATAATAAAACCATAGAATATGCATTTTAAGTTGTATACAACGTCAATCATATCAAAAAATAAAAACAATCAGTAAATGGTTCTTTATAAAATCTTCATGTTAAAATAACGTCTTACCACTAACTTTATTGTTGTCTGAGCTTTGAGCTCAGGAGCGTCTGAACCTCCGAGAAGAATTCTTAGAAGTCATCGTCTCCACTGAAGATGTTCGGCGCAGTTTCGAACGAAACGTTTGGAAGTAAGAAATACTCCACTCGACCACGGCTCGTCAGCCCGGAAAATCCTCATCATACAATTCTCAATGCTTACATTCTTACATCCTTAAATTCTATTTCTATAATGAGAGTAGTTTTTGAATATTTTGGTTGAAGCTTTTACTCTCTGCGACGCATAAAAGTGAATTGAAGTTAACATAATTAAGCACTCAAAGCGAATCAATTCTTCAGAGGGAAATTTTTTTCTTATTCATCAGAATTTATAGTTAAGAATTATATAATACGGTATTGAGTTATCTGGGATATCAAATTAGAAAATGCACAGGTTTTAGTTTGCCATAAACATCATAGGAGGAAAATAGAGGATTTTGGACGGATAACTAATCATGATTGGTTTATACTTTATTGATAATTGTATTAAGAATTTAAATACTTATGAACATGTGTATGGATGTATGTCGCCTCTAGTAGCTTAATGGGGTTCTCGATTCCCGGGGAAGGGGTAATAGTAATAACAAAATTTTCCTCATTAATTTGAGATAATCTGTAGTGGGTACAAAGCAATTCAAGAATTCACATCACATTGATGTATTTAAAATTTACTTTTACTGAAAATTCTTCGAAATATTTCATTATTTTTTGCATATTCCTGTTTTTACAAATAAATTTATGCATTGTTTTGCAAAAGGTGGTTCATCCATCCTCGCATTACTCTACATATGTTATTATAAGGAATATCAGGCAATTTTTCATTTTCTTCGATTTGTTTCTACTTATCCGGTACCTTCAATGCAAATAGAGTAAGGCACTTTGAGTGTCACGTAGGAACTGACATGCTCAAACGAACCTTCCACCACCTTCACCCTTTTAACCGTCCCGCGCGCTACCTAACGTTTCTTCCTTGTCCGCAATTTAATTCCCCAAGAGGATACAGTTTGTGCAGCGATGGCAGCGCCTAGCTGTCAAAGTAAACCGCGTCATTCGGTTCTTAACTCTATTTAAATTCCCACACGAACAGAACGCTTTGTTCGGATAAGCATCATTTAATCTGGATTTCAGTTGACGGAAAAACGAACCCAATTTAAAATTTTAAAATGGTTCTAATACTATGCGACTTTTTCAGTAGGTATTTAGCGAGATCACTGTAAAGAAAACAGCCGGCTTAAATGGGAATGGGAGCTAACTGTCGGACTCTGGAAAACCATTGTATATGTATTTATGTACATAAATATTAGTAGGTACATAGATCAGCACTATTCTTTAATTCACTCGAAGAGTACTAACTCAGCTAACGCATTCGTTGCAGCAGGTTTTTTATTTATTAAAAAAAACAAATTTACTATTCTATGCGATCACCTGTGAGGGGAGACTTCGGAGAAAAGGCAAAGGTAACTGTTAACAATGGTCAATCGACAAGATTAATTGGAAGCGGTCTGTAAAATTAACTGTACTTATGCTGGAAGTATTTACGTAGGTCACTCGGTAATTTCAGTCGTTCTACTATGGAATTTAATTGTTTTTTAAACTAAATAACCTTTTCTAAGATGAAAATGCAATATTCTGTCCAGACAACCTAACTTGAGTCGTTTTCGTTGATTATTTATGTATAGAAAGACTGTGAAGTCGCAGGGCGTTTGACCGGGACTATAGGGTGGATGATCCAGCAGTCCAATACTGCCAGTTCTGCAGTTTCCTGAACGCAATGACTGATATACAGTGGCCGGCACGTAAGGAGATTCAAAAGCCATAAATCATCGGATGCGCACTAGCAAAGCTTAGCCCCTTTAGGGCGAGGATAATCGACCGGTAGGCAGAATGATAACTGCTCAGCAAGGTTCAGTAGCGTAGTGGAAAATAGTTGCAAATTAACAGAGTAGAAAAGAGGTTGTTATGGTAAGTAAATCAGTTGAATGAATTCACTTGTCTTCCGTGTTTTTTTCTCAGTGATATGCGGCGCTGAACCACAAGTTGACGCTTTGGTCCAACTATATTCTTATTGGCTCCTTCATTTATTGCTATGCTAAAAGTTTCCGCCTAGCTACCTGTCAATCTGACTGTCGCTATATATATTGAAATCTGTGCTCTCTGATTATTGGTTTGTTTACTGTTTTGTGTTCATATTTTTTAAAATTTTATTTTTAATTTTGATTGGTCTCTTACATCATAATTAAAGAAATTACTGATGGACAGCAGCAGCCGTTCATTTTTAGCATATCACGGACCGACTCTCTCGGTCAAAAGTAGCACTAGTAAATACACAATTATTACTTATAGGGCAC
This sequence comes from Agrilus biguttatus, assembly GCA_963921985.1. Taxonomy (NCBI): domain Eukaryota; kingdom Metazoa; phylum Arthropoda; class Insecta; order Coleoptera; family Buprestidae; genus Agrilus; species Agrilus biguttatus. The sequence goes on along the minus strand of OY998119.1, from coordinate 36,490,721 downwards.
AGGTAACATTAACACAATATTCCAACCAATCCTTAAAAATATCTTCAAAGATAATTGTAAATGATGAAGAAACAAAGAAAATATTCAAGTTTCACGAAATATATTGAAACCATTTATTACAATTCGTATCTTTGTTTGTTTATGTGGATGTTTTGGTGTTTATTTATTGTAAGTCAATTTAAGACAGATCGTCTAAAATTCATTAATGGATATGTACGATAAGCGTCCAGCATTTAGATTATTGAAGGAGGAATGTCCTAGAATTGTTTGTGTAAAAATCGTAAAACATTTCATTTGGAGAAATATTGTCGTTGCAATCCATTAAGGGTCATGTTGCGGAAATTCACATAATTCTACCTTTTCGCACGGTCCTGTTAGAGACTTTTCCTTTTCTATCCCGTGATTTACCTAATTCCCCACGGAAACGTACATACTACTCGTAAGAGAAGTTGCCAAACCAAATGCCACGTTTTCGACTGTTTAAAATTTTCTTTCGTCCTCGGATAAATTCTATCCGATCGAAAAGTTGCCCGAATAAAGGACCCGATTCTTAAGTCAAGACGGAGTGGACGTGAATCGCAGCTTTCCAGCCGATGTGGGAATAAATAGAGCGGAAAATTGTCGAACTAACCGACGCGATACGACGCGACGGTTTCAAACTTTCCAAGTTATACGAAAAGAATTCACAATGATGACGAGAAAATCCAGACCGGAAGGAGATTTAATAGCGTCCAAGATGAAACTTCTTTAAATAGTTATTGTCGCTACCAACAACTTTTCATTCTGCATATGAAAATGACAACAACAAACAACTGACATATGTGTGTATTAAACTTGAAGCAATATTACTGTTCGCACATATTCATCTTTTTATTTTTTGTCGTGTAATATTTTGGTCTTATTAGCCATGCATTTTTTACTTCTCAGATTTTTATAATTTTTGTATTGTCATGTGCATTTGCTGTCTGTTGCTTTCTTTTGCAATTTATGGTTTTTGTTTGTGTCATATTTTTTCCCTTCTTGGTATTGCCGTTTAGCCCTATTGTAATATATTTTCTTTGTTTCCAAATGTTCTTATAGAATTAAGTTAGTCGATAGATTTATTGGGGGTAATTTTTTGACCCATCGGTCCATTTCCAGGACGTATATGATGCACCGACAAATGGCTTGCAATGTTGTATTTTTGTATATTTACGTTTCCCTTCCTTTTTTTTGTTTTTTCAAGTGTCGGTGTATCGGAACCACCCCTTCCTCTGGGGGGCGGTTCTTAAATTCCTGTTAATATAAGTATTTTTACATTCAATAGCAGAATCAATTCAGCACTCAATAATATTAGATTCAAACATCAAACATTTTTAGGAGAGATCATTGCAGTACATGTACTATTTAATAACATATAGTTTCATATAATAAGTCATAATCTATAGTCATTTAGTATTTTCATAAAAATAAGTAGCAATCACGGCGTACAATAAAGTTACTGTTTATATAGTTGTAAATAGTTGGGTGTAATAAAGTTTTAAAACACAAAGTCCGTTTATTGCACCGATTGCCTCATAGGAATCAAAAGAAGTGGCACATCTGTGCACCAGTGAAATAATCTTATTTCATCAACTAATAAACAATTACAATTCAAATTAATGTAGCATACAAGCAGCCATAACTTCGATAATGATGGAAAACTATTGAAAACTTTAGAATTTAATTAATTACCGACAATTGAAGAAAATGTTTCACTGGAATTGACTTGATGAAACCAAAGGATTTTGTTCAGGTGGGTATTTCACTGAGTAACCGTTTTATATATTCTTAATCTCTAATATTATTCGTTTAAAAAATTCGTTTAAAAGGTTAAAAAAATAAAAAAATTATTTCCCTCAATACCTACTACAGAATTAAGAAATACATTATTAAAAGATATAGATAATAGTAACTTGCATGTAGATGTAAAGACAGATCTAAAATTGTTAATAGGCATCAGTCTATCTCAAAATTATTTCAATTTTAATAACAAGTTCTTTACTCAAACAGAAGTTTTACCGATGGGCCAGCGATTTCACCGAGGCATGCGAATTGTTTTCTGAATGATTTCGAAATCAAATTATTTGAAAATAACTTCTACCTAAGTAAAAATATACACCTGTGGCTCAGATATGTGGATGACATACTGTGTATATGGATTGGTACAGACAGACAGATAGAGATACTTCTAAAACATATAAATTCATTAAATAGAAATAGGAACCAATTTTTTAATTTTTCTGGATCCTATTATAAAAATTGACGAGAATAAATTTATTTTCGACATCTACAAAAAAGAAACATACCGTATGATTCCAGTCACTTTATTAACACAAAATTAGCTAGTTTCCATTCCACGATCCATAGACTAATCAAAATTACTCTTACACGAAAAAAAAATTAATAAACAACTACTTATCCATAATATAATCTATAGCGACTAATAATGGTATTAATGTGAAGACGATAAATAAGATACTTAAAAAAAAATTAAAACAAAATCTGAATGAGCTCATATTCCTTATAAAAAAACAGATATGCCTAATAAAACCTGGAGAAGAATTCCCTTTTAGGGAAACATAAGTAATAATATAGGAAATTATTTAAGAAAAAATAATATATCGCCGGCAAATTTCTACAACAGAGCCTTGGAAAAAACACTCAGCAATAATAAATTAGATGAACAGGTAGACGACGTAAAATGTAGTGGTGTGTACGAGATAACATGGGGTGACTGTCCGGTAATTTACATTGAAAAATACAAATAGGGATATTGGTACTCGGTTCTCGGGACACTTTAGAAACGTAAAATATAACAACCACAACACAAGTTTAGCCACTCACGGCATTAATAATAATCATTCTTTCAACCAAACGAACTTAAAAATATTGAGAAAACAAAAAGGCGGTAAAATTTTAGACAATTACGAGATTTTAGAAATCAAACAAGTTATCCTTAACAAAAAAATATTAACCAATGACCAACTAGAGTTCGGAAACAGCGCCCTCCTGAACCCCAATCTATTAAATTAAGTCAATATATACGTAATGTCTTTAACATTGTATCTTTAGTAATAGTTTACTCCTGACGATGCCTCAATAGAGCGAAATGTACATTGAGTATTATCAATAAATTAACAGTGAAACGTCTCCAAGTATTTTATTCGAATTTTAATTTTTTTGAATGAAAATGTTTCACCAAGAGCTAACGGCGTCCTCCTTTGTTTTTAATTCTATTAGCTACAATACCTCCTTAATCCTGTATAGCAGGGACGTTTATTTTTGAATTTACCTCAGGGTGATATTAAACAATAAAAACGATTATTTGTAATCAAATAGTAGCTCATTAAGGGTGAAGGGGAAAAGCTCGATAATGATTCTCGTGAATTATTACAAGTGAAGAGCGACCCAAGTAACGTAAGGGGGTCGCTCTTCAATGGGGCCAACGTGAGGACGAAATGAGCGACGAGCGACAACGGCTCCGTCCCCTAATGGGATTAAGTATACGAGAGCGTAAAACGACGGTGAAGGCGGCATCAACGACGTCAGAGCGACGAAAGCTCACAACGAAAAGCTTCGCGTCAGCCAAATTTATAATTTCGAATGCCACGGTGGCATCGCGCCCCACCGACTCGTAGTATCGCTTCATAGATACGATACGCGACCGAACAATGGTAAACTCGCCTAGTCTGCTGACTCGACGAAGATCCATCCATCCAGTCATTCGTCCGTTCATCCTATACTTTAGTCTAGTAGGCCCGATATATCGTAGATCGATCGATAGAAACAAGCTCTAGTACACTGAACGGCATGCGGCAACCCGAACAAAAGGCTACCGACGAACCGAACCAAACCGTACGAGTATGTACGGTCGGAAAATGTAAAGCTTGCCGTTGCAACTTTCACGAAAGCTCGTTTAGTTTTGATCGCCTTTCTTTCTCGATGCGGATATCGCCTCACTTTGGAACGACGCGACTAACTTCCGGTGACAGCTAAACCGTTACTTCTGGCATTATTGTAGTCGCCGAAACAACGAAATCGAGGGTATTTCTGTTCGAAACTGACGCAACAACAAACGTATGACAGTTTAGAAACTTTCCAAATGAAATGTAGAAATGGTTATCGCATTAGATAATAAAATGTATCCACATCAACGAAAAGCGGAACAAAGCGTATACAAAACATATTTCAGTTTCCTATTTACTGCTTATTAAAATAATGAAGTACTGTTGTATTTAAATTCACAGTAGTATTTAAATGACTGCATCATCATCATAGGGTCACACAGGACACAAAACTAGAACAACCCACGTCCTAATCTATTTGCGAACAGTAGTTTAATCTAGATCTCCCTTTACTGATTTTTCTTCTTCTGATATGTCTCTGACTAGTCATATACAACTTCAATAGTGATTTCTTTTTATTACCAAGACACGACCATGCGCTACTCTGTTTTTTTATATCTGTCTCTTTTTCCATTCTGATCTATCTGACTTTCTCCATATCGGAAAACGGCAACTTCTATTTCTACGCCTTCAATTTTTATATTAGCTCTAACCATACATTAAGACTACCTTACAAATAAATATTTTTGTTTTATAATTGTTTATTTCCATTTCATACTCATTTTTCCAATAGTCCTACCATTTTATTTCAGGCTGTGTCTACTTCTTCTCTACTAAGATGTTAATAGTGCTATATCATCTGAAAATCTAAGCACGCTAACGTTTTGTCTATGAAAATCTATCTGTTAACTCATTTTAAATATACAAAGTAATGGTGACAATGTTCAGTTTTTACTAATGAAACATACTGGGGAATTTTATAGTAAGGGTTAATTTTTTTCGTACTACAGATTACCTCAAACAGCAGTAATATATTCTTCCTCGTTAATTTCAGGTAATCTGTAGTAGATGAAAATTAATTCAAAAATTATTATCAATATTAATGTATAAATGTTCAATTCATTAAACTTTAATAAATAACAAAACACAAACTGTTGTTTTACACTTTATTATTAGAAGACTCTAGCAATTGTTTCGACGTTGCTGTCATCACCAAAGAGATGCTTAAAACTACCTTACAATTTATACTAATGTTCTGGTTGCTATTTATTTGGGAAACTGGTTACCTATTTGTGATATTACCTTCAGACTAGGGATGTTCAAATTTTTCGTGTTCTCGTTTGTAATATTTAGATTAGCATTAATGGCTTTTTGTGTTTCAACTTTTTCTAAATAAAGTTTTATCAACATTTCATAGTTTACTACACAGACTAATCAGTTTTCCTTTAAATACAAAAAATTTTGATAGAAAACTTAATTTCATTAAATTGTTAGCAACTAATAATGGCTATAATCCAGCTTTAATAGACAAATTACTGGGTAAAAAACAAAGAAAACAGATAAAAAAATTATCTACAGGTTTACTACAACACTGTATCACATCAAACCATTCAATTAATGATGATAGCCTCTCTATCATTCACATAGAAAATAAAGGACAAAAACTTAATTATTTAGAAAAAGTTGAAATACAAAAAGCAATTAATGCCAATCTAAATATTACAAACTTGAACACGAAAACTGAAACAGCCGTATTCTGAAAGTGATATCACAAATAGGTAACCAGTTTCCCAAACAAATAGCAACCAGAACATTAGTATAAATTGTACCCACTTCTAAATTTTAAGGTAGTTTTAAGCAACTCTTTGATGATGACAGCAACGTCGAAACAATTGTTAGATAGAGTCTTCTAATAATAAAGTGTAAAACAACAGTTTGTGTTTTATTATTTATTAGTAATCATGTTTTACAATTATCCCACCGCAGAATCAATTACCATTATCATTAAAGTTTATTTTTTCAAATTTTACACATCACTTTACATTTTCCCCTTATTCCATTTTTTATTAACTACTCTGTATGTATTGGATGCGGTCTACAGTTACTTGGTTGAAATTCATATTGCACTAATTTCAACAGATTTAATTATCACTTGACAATTGTTTCGCCAAACTTTGGCTTCTTCTGAAGTTATATTTGAAATTCAATTAATTTAACAACAAATTGGCTTATATGCTAGTTGAGGGAAGGAGTAGAGAGAAAATACTTAGTGGTGGGGAACTACTTAATTCTATTTGTTCGTTTATTAGAATATCACTATTTTCAAATCTATTAATTTCTAAAATTTCTAGAAGAGACAGTTTTAGTTTATTATTTTCTATATATAATATTTTAAAATGATCATTAAATTGATGATTATGAGTGATTATGTGGTTTGCATAATTGGAAGAATCAATGTTTTTGTTATAAAATAGTCTCTGGTGTTCACTATTCTTGTTTTAAGATTTCTACATGTTTTTCCTATGTAAAACATTTCACACGAATTACAGTTTAATCTGTAAATACCAGAAATTAACCTGTGTTTAAGTATGGTTTCAGTTGTATCTGCCATTTTTACTTCAGCCCATTTCTTGTGGTTTTGTTGATGTGTCCCGGTTAAAAAAAGAATGGGTGATGCATGTGTAATGGACACACAAACACACTCTTACAGACATACCTCCATAGTGCGTGCCGCTTTATTTTAGAATGAGACCATCATGGAAAGCCGAAATTTCCACGAAAATAAGTATTGCTTTGCATACGTCGAGGACTAGGAGTTACATGAATTTTCAACGCTTTCAACATGTAATCTGCCATCTACCTCTTTAAATTTCCAGTTTACTCGCAGGTAATTCAACGGCAGTAGTAAAACAAACTAACCGATATGCAAATTCTAACGTTGACGTGGTTATAAAACAACTGAATAAACTTATTTATGAAGGTGCACTTAAATGCTAACGTTATGTTCTATGTATGTGCAGGTATTTACATAGTGCGGCAGCACTTAAGACCATAATAAGTATGGCTGAATGAGTCTTAACGCTGCTCTAGTGCTGCAATAAATAAATAATTATTCCTAAATAACTCAGCATTTATTTTTATTGCAGAACAGATGTTCCTATATAATGCTCTTACTTTTTATTTTTTAATATATAAACTAACTTTCTTCCGTGCACTTGTTGTGAAACAGTTTTACAAATTCTAATTGAATGAAATAAAAACAAGTGCTTGTGTTTCACCAATTTATTAGTCTAACTCGACAAATTTGTTTCGGTAGTAACTACCATTATCAAGAGTATAAAATTACGTAATGAAGTTTGCAAAGATGTTTCACAAATTTATAAGTTATAATTGTCACCTATGAGGGAGGAGTGGGGAGTTCAATTCTGTTTGACTGTTGTCTAGGTTAAGATTTTGAAATTTTGCTCCTTCAATTTCTAGGTTTTCCAATAATGTGAGTATTTTGCTTTTACTTACGTTGGAATGCAGAATTTTAACTTTATCAATGTCGATATTATGATTTTTAATAGAGCAATATTCGGAAAATCCTGTTTTTTTTATTTCTTATCAATGCTTGCTACATGTTCTTTTAAGCACATGTTTATAGCTCTCCTTAGTTTGACCTATATAGGTAGCATCGCAAGAGTCACAAAATAACTTATATACACCACTTTTTTCTTTAATATCCTTCTTAAGTTATTCACTAAGAGGCTTTTTTTAATTTAAACGAAACATTATGAATTGAGGGAACAATATTTTTGAATGTCTGTTTTAATTTCGACACTGTTATTGTATAAACATTTTGAAATAATCTTTTGTTTTTTACGCTTGATTAGAGATTCTATTAATGATGGGTTATAACCACTGTTAACGGCTATCTTTATTACAGTGTTCAATTATCTTTTGTAATCTTTTTCTGACAACGGTACATTTAGAAGTCTATGCATTAGTGAATAAAAGACTGCATATTTTGTTTGGTTTGGGTGGTGTGAATCAAATTTATTTTTTATTGTTATTCAGTTTGTGTTAGTTCGGGATTTAAAAGTCGCAGTGACATTTAAAAAGAACAACTAAAAGCACCACTTCCTACTGGTTCCCTCTATTACTATTTTATTGTTATTTGCTAAGGTACGTCTGCATTTATTACATATGACGTCCGTAGTTAGCCTGGCAATCTGCAAATGTTGAGTTTCTACCAAATTTTAATTTTCATAGATGCAAGCATCACACGTGTCCATTAGTTCACTAAACGAACCCGTCCAAATTTGGACTTAGCGTTTGTACTCTTATTAAGGTTTCGTCGGCAAGCTCTTACTCACAGCCAGAGCCTATCTATGAATATTGATACTCAAACACGTCAAAACTTCATAATTTTCAATTAATAATTCCAATTATACAACAACATCCTAGGTATTGAAACTAGGCACCCCAGTTAGTTCCATCCTTTAATGTAACGTTTTGATACGAATACAATTTGCTGTAAACCCCCTTCTAGACTCTGCTTTGGTTTAAATCATTTAAATGTAAATACACCAAGTAAAGTTTAGTATTTAGTTGTACTCCTGAAGATGCCCTAAGAAGGCGAAATATGCATATTGAGTAATCAATAAAAATAGTGAATCAATCCAAGAGTTTAATTTAAATATTTATTAGTGTAATTTAAAATGACACCAAGAATTAACGGCTTCATCATTTTTTAACATTATATCCTTTTGCCAAGTCTTCGTTTGGAATTCCGCTATCTAGCTTTGATACAATACGCGACTTTTCTTCGAAGTTAATTTGTTTCCTTATTTTTGCGACATGTTTACAAAAGACCCTAAACTCGACACGTTTTTGTTAACTTTTACTATCTTAATAGTCATTGACCCTTATACTGCTATAGATGTTGATATTGTTACCTATTCAAATTGTTTACAATATAGCTGGTCATTCTAACACAATTCTCCGAAGATATTAGTTAAATATAGTCGCATAATGAGTTATGTCGTTGTAAACAATATCGCCGTAAAATCAGTGCTTTTTATAACACGATCATATAACAGTCAGCCGGGAATAATTTTAGTCAATATAACCGATATGTTGTTCTAAACGATGTTGCATATCATTGCATTATTATTAAGCCCTGAACCAATTCGTTCAGAAAAATTATCAATATTTATGCAGCAGCAACATAAATTTTTCCTGATAAGTATCAATCCGGTTAATCTTTTTGTCAAGACGAAAACAATTTTCACATTTTAGAGAAAAACCCCAAAGCAGAATTGACTTAATTTAATTTCCTTATAACTCTTCTGGTGACGTCCGCGTTTATATTTTGTATATATGTTACGGGTAAAGTTAGATAAGCGAGTAAACTTAGGTTTACCTGGGTAAACTGCGTAATACCCAAGACTCTTGGTTAAAGTCCAAAATATATTTGGAATTGTAGACGTTTCGGGCTTTACCCGGGTAAACCGCGTTTTATCCACTTTCGCTTGGTTAAAGTTGGATGTACCATAAATGACAAGGCCATTACTGTTTGAAAAACATATTTAATTCAAAAAACACATTATACAAATAAAAATTAGAATTCTAAAACTGTATTCTCTTAAAGGTAATCTACTCACGAGTACTTATTTGATTAAACAAGACAAGCTGCTGTGACATTTCGAGTTGCAAAGATTTCCAATAACTTTACCTAACCTAACCTAACCTAACCTAACCTAACCTAACCTAATCTAACCACAAGCCCTTCTTTGATAGATTTCAGTTTTTTTGATACTCTTCACACAGGCGCAGATATAGCTTAATAACATCTTGAGTTATATGAGTCATTTACCAAGCGAAAGCGGATAAATCGCGGCTTACCCGGGTAAAGCCCGAAACGTGTACAATTCCAAATATATTTTTTACTTTACCCAAGAGTCTTGAGTATTACGCAGTTTGCCCGAGTAAACCTAAGTTTACTCGCTTATCTAACTTTACCCGTAACATATATATAAAATACATATTTCACGCTGTGTAGAGCACGATGTAGCATTTGTTTGTTCACTGCCAACCATTTGGTCGAACGAATGCAGTAAAAAGGAATAAAAGACCCGACATCGGACACCAGCGTAATCAGGTAGGTCAATTGCCTCCTTGCGAAAGTTAATTCTAATCAACTGGATATTACGTCTGACGTTAAAGACACAAAGAGTATCCACAAAAGGTGCTAAACTCGTTCCCTAAGGACGAATTCATTGCGGTAATAGTTCTCGAGAACAAATGCTTGTCTTAGTTTTCCTTTCAATGTTTACCTGATTCTCCTTCACGTTAAAATATTTCAGTAGCATTTCTGACATTGCATTCGTTCTATGCAAAAATGTATCAAAAGGGATATTACAGTAAATTAGGTACACACATCTGAATTTTTATCAAACAAATTATTAGTAAATAAGTCGTTTGAAATTAATAACGGAATTACAAAAAGAGAGACATACCCCTATATACCACAAACAATCACTAATGCAGACACGTGTTTCGCCCACTTACAATGTATATTCCACAGATAGTATCTTTCACTTCTCTTCTGTCTTCATTTCGTCCGTCTCATCTTTTTCTCCCTAACTGCACCACCCACCCGTTCCTACGATTCCAGAAAGGACACTGAAGAGGGCCTTACGTCCTACCCTCCGGCTTTGCACTACAATGTAGGTCGGAGGGACTTTCCACCCAGAAGCACGACTAGCTTGCTGGTGGGAATGAAACATATAAAAATGTTTAATACAGAAATTTTTGAGGTACTTACTTACTCTTCAAATCCTGGTAATATATTTTTTTCAGATTTCAGTTTTGTAATCTAGGCGTACTTCTACATATTTTTACGTGTTATCTAAAATGTTTTCCGGGGTAGAATGTTTCACATTCGGGGATTATTATGTGCTAGAAAAATTGTTTTTCTTTTGCAAACGCGATGGCCAAAAGCGTTCCGTTCCACATTTTTTTTTAATTTCAAGGGTGTCGTTTTGGTTGACGAATTAAAATCGTAGCCGTAGTCTTTTCCTTTCTCCCCATTTCGTCATCCGGCTTAGCCCCCATCTGTAAACGAACAATATAACGACAAGATGAGATTCCTGCAATTTCTCCCGTTGTTCACGGCCGGGAGGTGCTTCTATCCCCATTGTCGTGTATAATAAGTAATCTGCAAAATGTAATACCGCAAATTACTGTTCATTAGGGTGCACGATGACGCCGTTGTAACAGATCGCGTATACTTTGCCGCAAACAACCTGCCCAGATGGTTATTCCCTTTTTTAAACCCGCGGTTAATCTTTGCGGTTGAATGTATTCCAGAGGATGGAGGATGGATATTGAATCAGACAACCGAAGAGCATAAAAAGGAATATACAAATAAACACACATCGATCGCTTATTTTTAAAAATTGCTACTTTTAACAAATAATATCGCCTAAGAGAAACTCACAATAACAGTTATTTTTAACAGTGGTTGTGATGATTTGAATTGATTTGTATCTAAATAATTTAGGCATACATTTTTGTGGCATTATGTAAGTACAGTATAATTGACTAATCCTTGTTCACTAAGCGAAATAGTAACATAAAAGAATATAACACCACCGTTTGTATTTTAGTTTAGATCTTTCATAATAAATCGTGAGCTTACTGAAAAGATATTTTAACACTACAGTTATTAAATTATGTTCATAAGTTATTTGGTACAATAGAATTTGGCCTTAATATTAACGGCTCTTACAATATCTGATTGAAAACTGAATAAATATCAGATTCGGACATATTGAAGGGTCCGTAAAAAGGTAACCTTTTCGACCGTCATTGAAAAGTCGATTTCGGGCGAAACTTTTTGCAATTCAGCACTACATGAATATCACATGGACTGCGTAAATCTCTACTTTGTTGATTGTTGAAAAGCAAAAGTGAACGGAATGTTTTCAAAAAGTTCGATAAGTACTTTCCGATTTTTGTGAAGCGAGGATTTAGAAGACGAACTCCGGAGAGAACGAAAATCTACGCGTCCCTGATGTATTCAAAGGGAATGCGAATAAATCTTTTTTATTCCACATGTGTGTATATATAAATATACATATGTGGTAGTGAAGGTGAGGAGGAGGGAGTCTGACCTGTTTCGAAGCTTTGCACGAGAAATGAACAAGTCGGCACGCGATGAAAAACCGAAATATTAAGAAAGTTCGGCACAAGTTCGACGGGGGGCGTCAGGAATCGAAGAGAACAGGAAAGTTTGTCGAAGAAATGTTACTAGACGCTTAGCATAAGGAGCACACAAAACAGTTTTCTCGACTCGAACTTCTTTGCCGTTTCAATTAAACCGACAACGCAATTTCTGAACCGAGTTAATAAGTGAAGGTGTTTATGAACTTTTAACGAAGGAAATTGAAGCAAACAGAACAGCCATGGCAACTACTCAAATACCTGAAAGATATTTCGACAAAACATCTAATAAGTATAAATAATTTCCACGTCGTACAAGTATAAAAATAAACCTCTTTTTATTGATTACCTATTTATAGTAAACATCCAACACAATAAAATAATAACGTCGATCTGAGCAATAAGTTTAACATTCATTTTTTTCAGTTCATGGTCAGTAACTTGTAAAATATACCAGACGTGGATGGCGATTTCTAACCTTTTGTTTATCATCAGCACGCCTCAGGTAGATTCGATAAATTACGGGCCAAACCGAAGTTGTTCCGCAAGAGTGCGTTGATATAATATCAAGGTATGAGAGTATCGACACCTACTGATATTTACTGCTAACTGTGGTATTTCATTGGTTTGACAAGAAACTTACGAATATATCTAACTTTCAAACTGAATGCATTTATATTGTGACGTGTTCCGTTACGAAAACACATTTAAACGAACGAAAACAACGAAATTTATTAAAAACTAAAATTAAATTAACTACAGTTCTTATTCAAAAGAGAAGGAATTAAAATCCTTATTCGTCTAAATATTAAGATATCTGATGAGACCCGATAGGTCGAAACCGGTCGTGGGATATGGCTTTTGGTTCATTGTGCCTACTTGGTAGGACGCGTTCCAAATGTGAGATTTTTGATCTTAATATCTAGACGAATAAGGATTTTAATTCCTTCCTTTTTGAATATGTTATATCTTCGTCTAAGAATACATCGGAATCAATAGTATAATTTAATGCCGGTAGGGGTATTAGCCCTCGGAGTAGTTGGTTCTGGTGATTCCATATTTATATTTATATTTATATTTACAACTACAGTTCTAATTAACACAAGTCTTCACAATTTTTCACACTAGTCAATCTATTTCTCTCGTCCCCGTATTCTTCCCCACTACTTATACTCGCGTTCCACCACCGCCACCTATGACTATCGCCTGTCTATCGCTCCTGTCACTTGTCAACGCACGATGTAAACAAAATTGACTCGGTCCGCCCAGTCCACTCGCTTTTATAGTTTTCAGAATTCCTTTTAGAACGTTCTACAACCTTCTCGTGTTACTATTGTCTTTTTATTGATCGTTGCTAGAATATTCCAAACTTATCTAGGAAAGCCGAAAACATCCATCATCTATTCCAGGAAGGTGTTGTTAATTAGGACCGAACCAACACAAACCGCAAACACAGTTCGTGACAATATAAATGAAAGACACGTAAACTAAATTAAACTCGGGAAAAAGAACAAAAACCTGAGACTAAATGTTCGTATTAGCTTCATATATAATTATGAAAGATAATTATTCTCGCCAAACACAATCCGATTTATCTACATTATATTAAAAGTTAGAAGGGACGTTTCTCCGAAGCATATGTGTAATCGTCAGTTTTCTGTAACAGTAGTGTTTCTTGAACAGAAAACCCGTCATTCAACACTCTGAATTAAATAACGTATTTAATGACAAATGGCCCATTCCTACTTCAGGAATATAAAAAACTAATACAACACGGTGTACGTCAATGTTAAGTCCTGACCAATTGAAATTTGCCTACATAACTCTCCATGTGTTTTGGAAATTATTATATAAGAAAATGAATCAGAAATCAATTCTGTGCACCACGTTTCAACATATATAACATTTTTAAGGACTGAATTATAATCCCTATGTATGGATTATAATGCAGTCCTTAAATTCCCAAATCAAATCTCCACTTAATATTTAAGGCAGTACTGAATTATTCGAAACAATAAGTACATTATAATTGGAAAAATCTCCGGGCTGAGTTGTCGTGGTCCATTTAGGCTTGAACGTTTCATCTTCTGCTGCGGAAGACATCGTCAGTGGTGGCGTGGTTGAAATCTTCTCGGTGAAAGTTCAACGATGAGTCGAACCCGCAGATTTTTCCAATTATAAACACCGGTCTTGAAAGCCTACCATTAATCGGTACATTGTAGATTATCAAATAAAAAAGGTTGGTTGTTGTTATTCATTTACCTTTACATTCACATATTCTATTATGTTAAATCACATTATTGAATGAAAGTTACTCCATATTCAAAGCACAACTTCTTTTTAGGAAAATATGAAAAAATGTGATCAAAGAATCAGCTGGGTACGATACTGGTTCTACAGCAGTTTGTTTTCATAGTGAATCGATGAAGCTGTTAATTCCTGTAACTCCATATGGTTAGTCACTAAATTTATAAATTTTCTAGTTCGACTATATCCTTTAAAACTAATAACACGTTAGGCAGTATAATAAAAAACAATAAAGATGTTACAGCGAAAGAATTTAAATCAGTCGCTTACCAACTAAATTGTGGGTGTTGTAATTTATAATATGTAGGTCAGGCAGGTAGATGTTTCAAGAATAGGATTCTTGAACATAAGAAATCATTCGAAAATAAAAAGACCAACTCTACATACTACATACGCTAACCATCTTTTAGAATATTCCCATAACTTTGAGGACAATTTTAAATTATTATATGTATAAATGAAGGGTTTAAAAATATTTTTTTTTGTATGGAGATTAATAAATTAGATAAATTAGGCTTATTATTAAATGATCAAACTGACATAAATAATTCTCCTTTACTCAATCTCTAGTTCCAATAGTTTGTTCACCTACCTCCACCCCCTCCAGTTTCATTTAGTATTTAAGGATTTTGTATTTAGTTATATTTCCACCTGAGGAAGCCAATGTGTGGTGAAATAATATTATTGTGAAAAAGTTTTGTAACCAACTGTTTTGTGTTTATTTCAGTTTGTTTCCAATTTTATGGTTTTAAAAAAATGCAATAAAAACACTATAAATCAGGAACTGATCCTTTTTCAAAACTTAAACACCATGACCCTGTTGACTAGCTAGTGATTTCGAACGATATTTGATAAAAATTTATTCTTGTATACGCTGGAGCTACAATAGTGTATATTGTTTTGAAGATCCTTCCAAATTTGTCTCATAAACAACCAGCCAATAAAAATACTCACAACAACACCGTTGACTTAACAATTCCACTCGTTTGTCGAAAAATCTTTAGGAGGAAAAACAAAAAAATAGAACTTTCATTCAAAGTCGTTAAAATATCTTGAACAAAAATTCTCGTAATCAATCTTCCTTCTCTGCAATCATTGGATCATATTATCTTCCATAAACCGATTTGTATTAGGCGCAACGCCCGTGGCGAAACTTCTGGTGCGGAAACGCGTGCGAAGCGATGAAAAATTGGTAAAGTAGTCGTCGGACGTCAACGTCGCGGCGCCTCGCACCGTTAGCTTTCCCACAGGTAGGCAGGAAAATGGGTAGGTATGAAGGTAGATAGAAAGAAGTATGTGGAAAGGAAGGGCGAAGACAAAGTTCTAGTGCCGGTTTCGACGCGCATCGTCTTGATCCCACCCCCACCCCGTGTGGCTGGCAGTCGTGCGTTTGTAACGCGGTGCGATGCTGCGCTCCATCAAGACGCCACATGGTGTGCAGACACCGTCACGACGCGATCCGTTTACCACGCGACGCGGAAAATCGGGAAAGTTTCCGAAGTTTTCCAACACGGTTCACTTCTAAAGGCATCTTTAGTGACAACACATTCAAAACATATTTGGTAAGCACTTCGTATTTTTACTAAAACCTGTTTATGGAACTGCATGTTTTAGTTATTTTCTGTAATTTTAATTTATTTATTTATTTAGTATATCAAAGGGGTATAATACTCTTTGCATCACAATAAAATATAATAATGGTCAAATTTTCAAATCCATAAATTTTAATTAATATTTTTAAATAATATTAGTACATTCCTCTTTAATAGCTCTTTACATCAATCAATTTAATACGTTCATTCCTACCCAAAAAGAATTGGATTTTTAATTCAAATACATTCTATAAATATGTCGCAATGTTCCCGATGAGTGTTATCATGCGGATAAAGTAAATGCCAATTTCTACTTACGCCGTTTACTATATCATCGATGTAGCTCTGATATTATTTTTTAAATTTAATGGTTGTTATTGAATGTATATTAAAATGATTTATTTTGCACCATCTTATAAGATTCGTTAACAACAAATGAGTAGAAACAAACGACTTGTGTTTAAAAATTGTAAAAGTTCCAATTTTTCCGATTTGACACTTTACACTTTTAATATGCTTTGGTTTTCGTTTGATTTTTAGTGCTATAAATAGATTTTTTATCCAATCTTCTCTAAAACGGTATTACACATTCAATCAAATTAAAGTCATGTTATCAATATTTTTATATATGTATGTTTATTTTGTTAATTATAGACTATGTAACATTTGGTAAAGTGAAAAAATCGATAATATGTGTTTTCTTGTTGATACTATCGCGATTATACTACATTACCGTAATCTACTCACAATATCTATACAAGACCATTTTCTATCATTTACGAGTAATCATCGCAAATATTTTAATGAGGAGAAATTTCAAAATATTTTTCTATCTTATTATTTTATACATAGGTAGATAAGCTCGCATTTCTTTGCATTTTATTTTGTAGGTAATTAGATAGTGAACCTTCTTTTTAAGCCCCTATTACTTAGGTAATCATCGCTTGGAAGAAGGTAAAAGCGATAGCTAATTGCTCAATTTGTTGGGTTTGAAGAAATTTTGAATATAAGTGTATTTTTCTCGATCATGAAAAACAAAAAAATGTTAAACAATTAAGTAGTTACTCAATACTCATTTAATGTTCTAACACCTACCTCCAATTAAACTCACTTATACAACTATATTTCAAGGGAATTTTAAAAATACTTCAAATTCGAAAAGAAAAATAGAGGTAAAGTTGCTTCGTGATTCCACATCAGAAAATAAACCCAATATATTCCCATTTGTTAGAAAAACTAGTTTTTTGAAGCAATCGGTTTTATTTTTTATGGGTTGTTTGAATACGGAACATTGGAGGGGTGGAAGCACAAGGGAAAAGAAACTAACCTAACCTAACCTAACCTAACCTAACCTAACCTAACCCAACCATAAGCCTATGTAATGTCTAATATAAAAGTTACATTTTGAGCTTTGGTCGTAAGGATTCCTAGGTTTGGTCGAAAAATACGGGATATAGCCATTTTCGAACATTGCGTCTAACTGCATTTATTGACATAAAAAAACCTTTTAAAAGAAAAGTACACTAAACAGTCCTGGATAAGAATGTCAGAAGAATAATAAATAAAATAATTTAAATTTAAAAATATTAAGGTAATAGTAATGTACATAAGTTCCTCAAATTACAAATATAATAAATTATGAAATAAATAACCATAAATTTCAAAATAATTTAATTACAATCCCTGGATGACTACAATTATTTAGTTGCACTAGAAGTTCTTGGGCTGATGAATACCATTGTTGTGAAGGTATATCATAAACAGAACCGCACATACCTAATATTTTTTCTATTACAAATAAATTGTTTTATTTGTATTTTTAATGCGATTTCTTTTTGTTTATAATAAATTTTCTTATCTCACTGGCTAATTCTTGGGAATCGTTTTTAAATACTTATATAAAGAAAATACTGACTGCATTTGTCCAAATCATTGTAGAAATTTTTTATTAAACCGTTTGAAACATTAAAAAGTATTTTCTTTATTTACATAAGTACTGTAACTCAATTTTTGTAGGTCGTTTACTGTTTCCGTTTTTGTGCCAGGAACAAGGCTTCCCATATTTCCATTCGAATTTTATAATTAATTACATTCATTAGAGTAGGCAACGAGTTATATCACGTCAGACTTACATTAAAATCTTCAAGTACATTCAATCGGCCTTTAGAAATCACTTTAACAAGAAACCACTAAAAGTGCTAACCGCAGAAACCATTTAACAAATTAATCGTTCCTGGAATGTTCATGATAATTAGGCTAATAGCATTGATAAATGTGCATACATATATATATCTATGTGTATTTGTGTACATTTAGGCATGGTATGTCAACATTACAATAAACAAGATAACGAGTCAACAACGTATAAAGTTTCCGATGGAGAAACAAGTAAATTCTAATGACATGGGAAGATTGTGAGCAATGGGGAGTGGTCCCGGTAAAGCACGAAAGATGGATTTCAATAAAACTCTTAAACAAGGATATATTTTACTCAAAAGAAGAAGGCATTAAAATCCTCTCCCGTCTCAATTTTAAGAATCACAGATCCCACCTTTAGAACGCGTCTTACACAGTAGGCACAGCGTATCGAAGGTCATATCCCACGACCGGTTTCGACCTATCGAGTCTCATAAGGTGGGCGCTGGCAGGAAGGCTATATTATAAATATAATTTTGAATATGATATATTTTCGTAATTCAATGCCGGTAGGGGTATTAGCCCTCGGAGTAGTTGTTTCTGTTATTCCATATTTATATTTATATTTATAAGGATATATTAATTTTGAAAAATGCATGAAAAACTTGATGAGATGAATAGTGTACAAAACAGTCGATATTCGAAGATTTCAAATAAAAGTGACAGAAATAATTTAATAAAAATTTTAACACATCGTTTTGATACGTTGACAAAAATATTTCAAAAGTTTAAATAAGATCAGAGACCGTGTTGTTTAACAAAAACATATTTTTAATGCTAGCATACATACGACTAGTATGACAAGAGACGTGATTAAATTTGAAAAATGTTTTAGACATATTTCAATTTTTTTTCCGCAAGCTTTTGAGAAATGAATAAATCTATATCTGAAAAATTTCATTAAAATTCCTTTGTTATGCTCACAGGTGCGTAGCCACAAAAAGTAATTAAGAATTTTCAAATTTTGTAGTAACAGTTAATTAGATATTATAATTAAATCACTGGAAAGAAGTATTAGCTGATGAAAATATATTTTAAAACTTTCGTATCCTTTTTAATTTATTTAAAAGCTTCCAATTTTCTAGCGATTTTCAAATTTTCCTTATTACAAGAAAATCAACTTATTTTTTTGGATTCATACTGTAATTACATTAATAGTTCTAAAAGTTGATCTATTATATATCAGTCTAAATGTCTATTAGGTAACAATAAAGCATTTGTAGGTCAGGGAAGTTCGCTTCGTTGAAATTTTAACATTATTATCGGCAGCTTTGTGCGAAAAATCATTAATATTTGAATTATGACTGAAAAAAAGTGTTTTCAATAGAGAACTAGAACTGCCAAATCCATAAAAAAGTGTAAAACCGTACGTCAAAAATCAAAATAACAATAATAACATTCATTTATCGTCTTACTAGTACAATACTTAAGTCAAGAAGAAATCGGTCTATTCATTGGCACTAATAGATAAAAATAAATACATGAAAACCTTTAGCTAGTGGGCACCCATTAATTTCAATAAAATAGAATATAATAGAAAATAAATGTATGTAGGCTTTCACGGCCGGCGTCTGTTGTAGAATATATGATTGGGCTTTCTGGCCGTTGTCTATGGAAATTCCTTCCCGACGTTTCGCCTGTAATTGGGCAAGCATTTTCAAGGGTGATGAAGTGGTCGTTGCGTTCATAGGTGGATCAACGTCTTTGTTCATTCGATTCCGGCCGTAGAAGCCTACGCCATTACATTAAACATAGGTAATTTATTTATTTCAAAAATATTAAATATAACAGTTAGTAATCCAAGTTATAACTATGAAGGTACTTCTATCGTCAAAACTGGAGGATCGCGTTATTATCGATAATAAAACAACCCACTCCGGTAGGCGAAATGTGCAATAGAAAATAAAAAGAAGTAAAGTAACTTACCAATTCCCAGACGAATAAAAAGACTCAGTTTCAATGAGAATAATGTTTGATCTGGAAAAAAGAATGTTTGTGTAACTTACTTTTCAATATTTTACAATATTGAGATATGTAAATAGTTATTTTAAATTAGAATAAAGAGTAATATTAAGAAAACATGTGTGATATTTCTTTTAGTAAAACAACAAGAAAATATTACAAAATGAACACTTAACAATTGCCTTAATTAAATGAAAATATGTATAAACAAAATGCTTTTAGATGTTTCAAATATGCTTATTAACACACTCTACATATGTTTCAACTTTTCACAGTTTGATTCACAGACTATTACATTTCCCATTAAGCCAACAGAATTATAAGAAAGAACTTGACATTATAAAAGTTATTGCTAAGAATAACGGATATAAAACTAAATTAATTGATGAATTGATTAGAAACAAAAAGAAAAAACTAATTTTGAGCAAATTTTATAAGTGTAAACAAGAAGACAAACAATTCAAATTAATTAATTATACTAGTAATAATATCAACAAAATTTGTACTGAATTAAAAAAATCAGGAATAAAAACAATTTTGATCAATAAAACTAATTTAAAAAGCATTTTAACAAACAACAAACAAAAAACCGATAAATTACAAAAAAGTGGTATATATAAGCTGAACTGTAAGGATTGTAATTCTTTTTACATTGGTCAAACAGGTCGTAATTTCAACATACGTTTAAAAGAACACGAAAAAGATATAAAAAACAAAAAGGTATCTACAGGCATAAGTCTACATTGCCTAGAAAATGGCCATAAAATCGACAGAGATAACTTCAACCTATTACATATAGAAAATAAAGGCCAACGTCTAAATATTTTAGAGCAGTTCGAAATTAGAAAAGCCTTTAGAAATAATTGTAACGTAACAAATGATAAATCCGAGTTCCAAGACACACCGGTGATTGACCAATTTCTGAAGAATTACAACCCGATAAGGGTTTTTCCCTAAATAACTATACCTTTGTATAACTACCTCTAATATACTTATACTTGTACATCTTATTACTTGCAATACCTAACTATAAATACTTTTTGACTTTTGTATAAATAACATTAAGTTACAGTTTAAATTTAGTAAATATCTATTACTCTTGAGAAAGACTTCGGAAGTCGAAACATATGTAAATTGAAGGAGTGTGTTAATAAACATATTTGAAACATCTAAAAGCATTTTGTTTATATATATTTTCATTTAATTTAAACGATGTTTCATAATTATCCAACAGACAATTCAATTGAAATTAACAATTGTCTTTCGTATAATAACGTTACAGACCCGACCTCGAATGTCCACGGACTAAGTATAATCGCGTGCTTTTGGAGACTAATTTTCCTCGTCAGCTGTAATTATAGTCTTTACGGTTATATCATTACCCATGAGATGAACTAGTTTGATTAAATAAAGAATAATAGAAATTAATTGCGAAAAGATTGAGTAATTCGATAGGAACACTTATTGTTACGTTACATAAAGAAATAAAAACCAATGCGTGTAGTTCATTAATCGAGACATCAAAATAAAGGAATTCGAAACAACATGTTTGATGCATTTGTAATTTTACTTTTTATATGTTATGTAAGTCATGCAAATGCTTAGTCTCGTTTCCCGTGTCGAGTTTGTAGTACCAAGTCAAATGGCGAATAACGTCAGCAAAAATTGGTCTGTTATTTCAATTAAAACTAACTCCGGATCTCTCCCAGGCTTGTGCCTGTTGATGGAAGACAAGCGGCTTCTGTCGGGAACTTAATATTAATGCGGAGCTTGAAAGGTTTAACGGATGTAGCCTTTGATGCAGACACACTCCGACCTAGTCATCAGCTAGGAGAAGAGGAAATGACCGAAGACAAGTACATACATATATGTATATCTATATATGCAACTACATACGTGTACGTAGTGTACAAAGGATTTCCAGAGTAGATTATCTTCACCGAACAACGTCTTATACCAAGCATAATTTGAAACCACTAGCAATTCGACTAACATTCAAATGGAACGATTGACAACAATGTAACGATCAGCAGGTTACACTGGAGATGATGATTTACTAAACATTTAGCTTACAGTGTAAAAGTAATTTATATAATTACGTAATATATTATGAATATCGACCGAGCAGGGTGGTTTAGTGGTTTAAATCTTTGCATAGCATTCGGGAGATCACCGCTTTGATTTCGGGCCGGTCTGCTCTGGTCAAAGTTTTCTGTGGCTTTCTTAGATCACTTAGGAGAATCACTTTTCCTCTGTCTTCATTTCGTCTGTCTCATCTTTCTCTCCCTAATCACACCGCCCATCCATTCCCACAATTCTTGCAAGGAGGCTGAAGAGGGCCTTACACCCTACCCTCCGGCTTTGCACTACAGTGTAGGTCGAACAGACTGCCCGCCTACTAGTATGAATAACTGGTGGGAATAAAACACAAAAAAATGAATACCGAGCGGCATGGTCTGATGGCTTAGATCATTTAGCATTAGGGAGGTCACCGGTTCGAACCTGGCTCCGGCTGCTCTGGTCCAAGTTTTCTGTCGTTTCCTTGGATCACTTAGGCAAATGCTAGGGCAATAATATTCCACAGATAATCTTTCACTTCTCTTCTGTCTTCACTTCGTCCGTCTCATCTCTCTCTCCCTAACCACACCACCCATCCATTCCCACGATTCCTGCAAGGAGGCTGAAGAGGTCCTTACGGCTTACCTTTCGGCTTTGAACTACACTGTAGGTCGGAGAGACCGCCCACCCACCAGTATGGGAATGAAACACCCAAAAATGTAACTTATTTTTATGGAATCCACTAATACGTTAACTTCAAAACTTCTATGATTTAAAATAAATTTATTAATAGTTTTCCCCTTCCATTCTGAAACCTCAATGTGTTTAAACTAAATTGAACTACATCAAAAACATTTGAACCTCAAGAACAATATAAAAATGTTCTGAATATTTTTATTTCTAACATATGTTGGCCGATACGAGCAACTTTAGTTACAATTATCTAATAATAATAATGTTTGTCTGAGTATTAATTGGAAAACACAAACAAAATCTCACTAATTATTAGTAGAAAATGGGATAATAAACCTCCGTAACACAATCCCTCCTATGTTTAAAATTCTTCAGGTTAAGCATTTTAAATACCGAGGTTGATGTTCCCCACTTCCACATATTTGTTTCCAATGATGACATTTGTTATCCCCCGTCCAATAAAAAGACCGTTAGTGTAAAGTGTTACTATGCATTCTTTTATGGGCAGCTGAACCCTTAATTTCATGTGGCCGCCCACTCGTCGTGGTAATAGGTTAATGATGAGGACATTGTTGTTGATGAAAACCGTGTATCCCGAAAGCTGTCAGTTCCTGTAAAACAGACGGACGTTGAAAGTAAATAGATATCTCGTTAGATTTGCAGCTGGGTTTACTAGTTCGTTATCGACGTAATCGATAATATGTGTAGTATGGTGATACAAGGGTAGCTAGAAGCAAGGCCTTTCATGTTTAATATAGCAATTTGTAGGTTAGTTCGCTACCATGCGGACAACACCATTTGGAACAATCCGTTTATTCGCGACAAAGCAAGACCACTGATAATTAGTCTACAATTAAATTTATTACCGAAACAGAGTTTATTGCCGTCCAGTCGTAAAATGAATTAGTTTTAGGCCCTCCCCAACCATTTAATTGAATTATGGAATTTTCAGTGTGTGGTCGGTTGATCATCGGATCAGTTACAATAGTTTTGAAATCGACCGATAATTCCAGTATAAAACGCTATTGTAATTAGATTCAATACAAAAAGAAATACTTGTTGATCTTAGTTATCTACTGCGCCATTTATATGACCTTTTTCATAGAAATAGTATTCTTGGGTGATTCTCTACCGTTTATGTTTATTAAAAATATTTCCTATATTCTATCTATCAACAGTATAAATGACATAAATAAAAATAAAAAGGTTTCAAAATATTAATTTGTTGTTTCACCAAAACATTGACTTCTTCAGGTGAAGATTCATCTAACTAAAATTGTTACAAAAACTGCTTATATACGAGGTATGTTTTTTTAAGTAAGTACCGTTTTGAAGTTAATAAAAAACGTGCAAAGATATCTTAATAATTTTATGTTTAAATAAAAACCTGTACCTTAATCTACCTTTCTACATAATTTCCTTCAATATTGAGGCATTTGTCATAACGTTTGATCAGTTTCTGAATACCCCTCTCATAGAACTCTGCCGCCTGACTTGTTAACCACTGCATCACAACTGTTTTAACTTCGTCATCGTCTCGAAGACGCTGACCCCCCAAATCTTTCTTCAAGTTCAGGAGCAAATGGTAACCACTGGGCGCCTGATCAGGGCTGTACGGAGGTTGTAACTCCTTTTATGGCCACTGATCCTTTATTTGAAGATCTATCACATTGTCCAACATACATCTGATTAAAATTCCCACATTTTAGCAAATAAACTCCCAAATTTTGATTATTTATTAGTTTTATCTATATTGTGTTTTATAAATTTAAATCAGTTATTACTGGTTCTCAAAGATTAACAGCATGAATGTTAAAAAGGAACCAAGACTTTTATATACTAAAATGTTTCATCACTTACTTATTGGAAATTACAGAATATTTTCTTTAAGAAATGTCGCGTCTTGGAGCAAATTGTACAGTTTTTTAGTGCGTTGATTCTACTTGTAGTTCCAAGTTTACTAACTTTAGAAGGTAAAAATCTAAATATACCTATGCATTGTAGCGATATTTACCTTGCTTCTAAATATAATATACATCTAATGCTAGGATAGATGGATCACCCTTTGCAAAACAGTAGATAAGTTGTTTATTTACAAAAATATAAATGTTAAAAAATACAGAACATTCATATAAGTTTCGGCATTACCTTGAAATACTGTAAACTACAAAAAGATTCATTGTCACACATCAAAACCTTGAAACTTATCCCTCTGTCGTATCTAGGAAAGAAGAAGTGGACCACTAAGGGAGATAGAAGGTCGTCAGACCTTTAATATTTGTTCTTTACAAAACTGGCGTTGGAAATCTACGAAATCATTTTGTTTTACTGTAGTCTTCATGGCGTTCAACAAATCCATTCTCCATATCGTTAACACGTCCACAATTGGATTTATCTTGTATTAGCCTTCGTACTTCTTTAGTTAATCTTTATTGTCTTTTTTCGTCTTGTTTTCAATTATTTTCTTAACTCATTGTACACTGGTAGATATAGAATTCGGCGAAGATTGTTTTTGTTATCCAAACTTTACCAAATACCCTGGATAAAACTACTGAAAAAGACCAAATTTCTTTTGCATTGATGTAGACAGAGCAGTTTAACAAGTTTTGTAACAATAAAAATTTAAGTCTATCTTTATTTATCTGAACGTGTGAATGATAAATGGATCAAACAATATCCATGAAATGAAGCGTTGAGACCATTGTTTCTAGGTTATATTTATATAGGAATACTATGGTAATTTTTGAACTTACCGTAAAGAAATGTAATTTGGGAATGAAATTTTTTTCGCAAAATTATGCGAACCAATGAAAGCAACTTTTATTTCTGATTCTAAAAAACATTCACAAATAGCAACGGACATGTCCGATTCGCATATGTGATTATATATGTGTAAACGAATCGATTATCTAGTCACAATGTCAGAAATGACGCGAAAAGTCCACCTCTGGTAGCTTTACCCCATTATAATTAATATTGAAATAATAATTGCAGTTGTGGTATCAAACCATGCAGCTGAAATGTAATTTTTTGACCTGCTTCTAATTTATTTTTTCTTATAATAACTAGGTAGGAAGACATGGGTCAGTAATACAAATATCAGTTCTGTTGGCGCCAACAATTACTGCTGAAGTATGTATTTATTAGGTGGTGTTTTGATTATCGTACCATCTGAACACGCGGAATTGTTTGATAAATTTACACGATTGAAACATAAATAATTCTATTCTGCATTTAGTACGAACGTTCGTAGGCAAAATATGACTATGGTAAATAAACACAGGAAACAATTAATTCCATCATATCTCCATGAACGAATTCACCGGTTCCACCAAATGTTAATAATAAAACACTGAATAGCTGCTTACGATAGAATTATTTTCAAAAATTGAATAGATTCGACGTTTACTTGATGAAAATCCAACATCATAAATAAAACAAATTTAATTCACACATGTGACGATTGTTTCGCTAATAATATTAGTTTCTTCAGACAGGGAGGGGGGAATTATTATTACTATTTGGTCGTTTATTAAAATATCTAGTTTTTTGTAATAATTAATTTCCAAAGATTCTAATACTTTTAATTTAATTCCCTTACTTTCTATATGTAAAATGTCAAATTTATCATTGAATTGATGTCCCTCCATAGTGACATGGTTGGCATGAGTAGAATATGTGTAACTATTTTTATGTTCAGACAAACGTTTTTTGAAGCTTCTCCCTGTTTGTCCTATGTATTTTTTTTGCAAGACCCACATGTTAACTGATTGATTTCCCTTTGTAACTTTATCTTTATTATTTTTTATAATAAAAAGTTATAACAAAGTCGAAGTAAGTTGATAGATGCACTTCTGTTTTGATAATCCACACGAAAATGTTCACGAGTTAATTCCATTTTTTCGCTGCGAAAAAATTTTCAAATCACTGTAAACAACACAAGTTGTGCTCAAATGACAAAACGTCAAAAGTTTGTGTTATCCTGCACGAATTGCTTAGGTTACAGACAAAATATTGTTTAAAAAAATCAACCTCATCAAACTTCATCAAGTGGTTTTCGAAATTCATGTATAGCGAAACGAAAATCTATTTGTTTGCATTAATTTTTCCAAACTGGTGCGCTGTTATTAAAAGAAATCAATGAAATTAAATAGTTCTTTAAACAATATCTGTATTAAATGGGGTGCTTCACACGTTATTACATTAAATTGATATAGCCGCATAGGACAATATGATTTAAGCTGTCGCTTTACGAAAATGGACAGTGCAATTAATATTTACGGGATATGCAATTTGAAATGCAATTGTCATTTTTAATAGCTTCCACGTAACGAATATGGATAGCCAATCGCAATGCGTCCCTTGCCGCAAATATATTAACATTTATTATTTATACGGTAAATGGAAATGATTACACAAACCAAAATTTAAAACAAACGTGTAATTATGATGTTTCATTAACAGATTCGGTAATGAAAATTTTGTGTAACAGCCATTAATGTAACAATTACTTACACTTAATTTTACATGTAGGTAGTTACTTTAGAAAATCTAGTTAAGATATTAAAATAGTAACACAGCGTTACTTAGTGGTTGCTCTGTACCTATTAATAAAATTTGTCAATACAAAAAAGTATGATATTCTTGGTCACTAACTTATCCAAATTATCTACTTATTAGTTGCACGTCGTATATATACAGTTTCGATAGATTATCGACCAAACCGATGTTGCTTTATATGTAAGAACTATCATTTATGCCAAATATATATACGATTTTAAAACCAGCCAAGAATTAATCCGGCATTGATTGCCAGAATAGATAGCAACCACGTCAGGTCTTTTAATGGTTCATGCCTGAAACCTAATTTGGAGTAGCCATGCTAAACAAAAATAGGTCAAGCATGGTAAAATAGT
Source organism: Agrilus biguttatus (assembly GCA_963921985.1). Taxonomy (NCBI): domain Eukaryota; kingdom Metazoa; phylum Arthropoda; class Insecta; order Coleoptera; family Buprestidae; genus Agrilus; species Agrilus biguttatus. The sequence goes on along the minus strand of OY998119.1, from coordinate 36,462,920 downwards.
GTGACCTAGTGGTTTAAAAGTGAATGAGTAAAAGTGTCCATTTCTAATCCCGAATCAGTGAATGTACAATATCAGACTGCAACGCAAATCCATGCGATTACAATTAAAAAAAAAAAGATAGTATAGACGTATATACGTTAATACGTACATCATTGCTTCAAAACAACTAGCATAAAAAGTTTAAGGACGAATTTTCTTCATTGCTTTTAAATCTTTTGCCTCCAAGTGATTCTTTCAAGGGTGCCAACAAAAAATAACACGTGACAGAGTGAAAAGTCAGGGCTATAAAGAGGATGCTCGAGGGTTTACCAGCCCATTTATTCCAATTTATTCCTTGTCAAAATTGCGGTGTGTGTTTCTTCGCCACTCCTTACTCGCCATTTTTGATTCAGGAGTGTAGTGGTGGACTTACGTCTCATCACAAGTTACGATACGCCTCAAAAAAACATCCCGTTCTTGAAGAAATCGATTTAGAAGTCTATCACTGATCTCCGACCTGACCTGTTTCTGATTTTCGATAACAACGTTGGAACCCCACGAGATTGAATACTCCCACACTCCCATAGCTGATAGCCACTTCTGATGAGATTTGTTCAATAATTAACCGGCGATCACCTTCAACATGTTCTAGAACAGCACGTAGCACAGATGTTGTCATTTGTGATACTTGTTCTTAGGGCGTCGATCATGACTTTTATTTTCGACACGTTCTCGCCTGAATTCCTCTGTTCTCTGACCAAAGTATACACTCGATTCTGAGACAGTGTAGCAGTTTAGTATCCCCAAACTATGCCTTCAAACTAGTGAAAATTTCCGATGGTTTAACGCCTTCATTTGTTAGAAACATTATGATGATGCGTTGTGCAGCAGATGAGGGTACCTTGCGCTCAGTCATGGCTGTACTGCGGACAGAACCGAGCGCAGCTGCTACCTAAGCCAGTTTCCCCCTCCTCATAAACCAAACCACACTCGAGAATCGAATCCTCTAGATCGGAATTACGTGCTAAGCTAAATAGTAATATTACTTCCTTACTTACACCAAGTGTTTTTGTTTTAATTTAAGTTAGTAAAATGTTTCACAACCGCTGCACGTTGAATTGTATTGAATTTACAAAATATTGGATGTCATACTTAATAAGAGACTGATTTTGCCTGTACTAAATTACTTATTTTTTTACAGAATATTCCAAGATGTACGTAAAAATTGGCGAAATGGTCAATTGTTTTGTTATGTAGATGACACATTTCTATGGATGGTTCCTCATAACGCTAAAGTCACTTATTAAACGATGCTGGTCTCTATGGTAGCCGCCTTCTTTGTGCAATTGGTTCTTCAAAAAGACAGTGAGTAGTCATTTTTTACGTATGCTCTTTATACACATTTTTTACATGTTGTTTGATCATTAAAAGGAAAACAAACAGTGAAAAAATCATGCTTTAGTTAAAAGTAAAATTCCAAGACGTTTGCTTTCTCTATGGTTTTCAGAGGATTTTATTATAGCATTTGGATTTAATGTTAACTTATTCTTGTGCTTGTAGCGTATGCCGCACAAATGAAATACTGTTTTTAATTCACAAAGATAATGTCTCATAAGCATCAAAGGGCGACATTTTTGCCTTATTTGTGATATATGCCTACTCGTTCAAGACCTAACAATAGAATATGAAAAGACAGTATAAGAGAGTTCTGTTTTGGATAATTAAAACAAAGTTAGATAAATACGTACATCATTGCTTCAAAACAACTAGCTATCTAACTAATGTATTAATATCTGCAGGCAACTTTGTTATCCAAGTTTCTCTGCTTACTTCGTTGAAATGTCTCCAAATAGAACTTTGTGTCTTTATTTACAACTTTAAGTAACGCTTTATTAATCAGTAGCACAAAACATATATTTATTATGCACCGATTTTTACTCGCTCTTAAGGCATTTCATTAATTCTTGGCTTCTCGTTATATATTCCTTGGGTGCAAATAAGGGGGAAAGGCATAACTTCTACTGTTAATCCCTTTACAGATTTTGATAACCACAATATGTATGTATCGCAATTTAAAACATGATAAAGATTAAAAAAATTATAAATTCTGAATAATATGCTTTAGTTATAATTAAAATTATTATTATTTTTTCTGTTTTAGAATACTTTTTGTTTTGTCATTTTCATATTTTATTTCATAGGGTATGCATCTTATTACTAATACAATGTTTTTTACGTCTTTTTGAAAGGTTTTATTCTAAATTAAAAAAAAAAATTATGCATTTGTTCCCGACTAGAATTTATTTCGGACACATTTTACCTATAACACAGTCTCAGGAGGTCTTCCTGTTCAGGGTCGTAGATAGACCAAAGTATAATGTCCAAACTGTTAAAAATTTTACCAATCGTTAGATTTTCCTTATTAGAACCACGTTAGGATCGAAGATTAATATTAGTAAGCATGATCAGGTTTTCCTTTTTTTATCATTGGTTAGAACTAAATCGTTAAAAATCCTAACTACAAATCTTTCACAAAAAAAAAACAGTAGGTCGTTTATGTCTGAAGCGAGATATTTGGCTTAGAAGTTTTTTACCGTTTGCAAAGGTAAGGAAAAATATATGTAAAATGAAAATGTTTAAACTACAGCTTTGCGGTATGGAGTAAGTCTTCAATAGATATCGTTCTGTAACTATTAAAAAGCGCAATATGAAACATCGGCTAGTTCTTAAAATATTACATTCAGAAAATTAACAAGAAAAAAGACCTATATACCGTTAGCAATCTTATTTAATTTTGATTTATTTACAGTTCCATTGCGGAAAAAATTAGATAGCAATTCAAATAATTCTTTGAAGGACAAAATAATTTTTTAAGAATTATTGCCTAGATATACACGGCAACGCAAAAGATTGGGGCGGCCTGAGTCCTGCGATTAAGAAAAAACTTTTTATAAAATGATAGTAGGTTATGTATTACATATAAATCTCATTTCATTATGTAATAAGTAAAAATACCATTTCATATAAAAGCATTAAGTTTTTGAAAACGCTAGGCATTTATCAGAAGAATCTTGCAATCATTGCTACATCAGATATTCCTGACTAGTTCATCAGTGTTCATTTGCGCTACATGCCTTACTTCATCCTGACCGAGCGGCGTGGACTGGTACTCTAGATCATTGCTTAGCATTCGGGAGGTAACTGATTCAAACCCGGGTCTTGCTGCTCTGTCCAAGTTTTGTGTGGTTTCCTTGGATCATTTAGGAAAATGCTGGACCAACAATATTCCAGTTTCACTTCTCTTCTGTCTTCATTTCGTCCGTCTCATCTTTTTCTCCCTAACCTAACCACACCATCCACCCATTCCCACGATTCCTACAAGGAGGCTGAAGAGGGCCTTACGCCCTACTCTCCGGCTTTGCACTACAGTGTAGGTCGGAGGGACTGCCCGCCCACCAGAACGAGTAGCTGGTGGGAATGAAACACAAAAAAGCTTTTTTTTTACTTCATCCTGATCGGGCACGCGAGGCATGCCTGACCAGATCCTGATCATATCCATACAAATTTTATTTATAATATTCTACAAAATTATAGTACTGTATTTGTAGAAGATACAAATGTAATTTAATTTAATTTGTTATTTACATGGAGTTTTTGCAATTTGCTTGCATCTTTCTGGTTACAAATCTTATTTACATTTACCAATTTCAATTCATTAGCAATAATTCTGTTGCATGCTAATGCTAGCATTCCCATAGATTTATTTCAACCTGGTGGAAATAATCACATAATTCCGATATCACGTCACCTTTTAAAGCTTATTTTAGTAATACTTCAAGGTCTACATCATCTTCCCCACTTCTCCAATCCTTAATAAAATTTATAATTTTTTGTTTTTGATCCTTCATTGCAGTTTTACAGCACATTAACTGTACTAAAGCCTTATTTTCCCAATAACACAGTCGACACACCCATACCTTAAAGCCTTTCTTTCCTGCCCTGCCTATGTTTCCGCATCTAGTTCTTGCCCAAATTTCTTCATGCGTCTTATTTTTACATCTTTTATTTAAGTATGCAGCGCCCTCATCACCCGGTATGAGTTCTTTGTAGGTACTTGTTAGTAAACGAAGGCTCCATGATTGCTTCCCATTCATTCTCTTTTGCTTTGTTCTTTAGTTTATTTGCACCCTTATCTAGTAAACCTTCTATCTCATCCATATGTTTATTTTTCCACATCATCTTAAAAGCTTCACCTATATTAATTTCGTATATCATAGAAGATACAAATATATTAAGTTTATATTGTTTGTAAATTCTAACGGATGTAGAATATTCCTTGCTACTCATATTACAAAATATCTGATTTTTCTTTTATGTAAAGGAACCCTAAAGCCTTTAAGTCCTACATACTAATACCCTGTCAGTTTGTTGGTTGAAAAGATATTGGAATAACATAAGAGCCCTCTTTCTAAATAGTTCCTAACTATATCCATGAGAAATAGGTTTCGTATTGCAGATATATGGTTAAATTTAATGTATGGTACAAAATTAGAATGACTAATGCTTACCAAACATTTATTACATTATAAATGCACTGCTATCTATACATATCTATATATGTCTGGTATTTTTGTATCGACATGTAATAATTATACTAAACCAATATGTCTATTTTGTACTGCATATGCGTACAAACGTAATTAGTTATTTTTGTGTTAATGGATCGTACTACAACAATAATTAATTAATATTCATGGCGGCCACCAGAGCTGCGGTTAGAAATGGGTTCGTAGACCGAATCGAACTGGAGCCATGCTGAAACGTAATATATTTTTTGTATTGACGAAAATTAATCTGCTGGGTAAATGAGAGCGATTACATACATAGCTTTTGTAAACATAATATTATACGGTTTATTGCTCTTTTGGATACATGTGTCTGGCTTTTAATTTGCTCGTTAAAAATTGACGAGATACGCCGCCAACAAAACGCCAAACCCATTTACAAACTTTCAACAGTAAATATAATTAATTAATAATATTTCTAGCTCGTTTACTTAAATATATTAGTTATACTTTCTAAATAATTAAAAAAAAACTTTCAACGTTTCATTTTTCATTAGATGATAATACTGCAGAATATACATGAATACGATATAAAATATTGAATTAATTTATACCCACTACAGATTAACTCATACAATGAGGGAAAATTTTGTTACTGTTGTCTGGACTTGAACCAGGATCTTTGGCTTTATGCGCCAATGCTTTTGCCACTATGAGAGGTGACAACAGTAACAACGACGAACGTACTTTCTAAGTCACAGAACGTTGATGAATGATGAAATATTTGAAGAATTTTTATTAGGGGTAAATTTTAAATACATTAATGCGATATTAATTATTGAATTAATTTATACTTATTACTGATCTTTTTCCTTTTTGCTAGAATATTCCAGACTTATCTAAGAAGGTTGAGAATATCTATTATCTATTCCAGGAAGGTGATGTTAATTAGGACGGAACCAACACAAACCCCAAGTGCAGTTCGTGACAATTCGTAAGGGCTAATGTAAAGCTCTCTTGTGTTATTATCTATGTAAAAACAAGAAAATACACAAAATGTTTCAACGATTTTATTAGTCAATACTCCACAATTGTTTCGACCAGTCGATCTTTATCAAGAGTGTTGTAGTAACAATTGTCGAGCTTTTGACTAATAAAATCGTTGTAACATTTTGTGTATTTTATTGTTTTTATATAGCTATTCAATAATGTTTCATCAAGTATGCACCATTAATAGTCTTTCAAGTGTTATTATCATTCGTTAATTAAACTATTAATCTTGAATATTTTTTTTGTTTATGATATCGCACCCTTAGTGTACTAGAGTTTTTTTTATACAATCACATTCCGTTTTCCCTAATAACAAAAATTAGTATTCTAATTAAATTTTGGTTTCCTAAGGGAAGAGTTTTAGAAAGATCCTCACTCCACTTTTAGACGTTGTCTTTAATCTGAAGTCTGAAGGAAAAAAATGTCCATCGGGACAGGAATGTAAAAGCAGGGTTGTACATGAGGTCTTTCCATCTGGAAAAACTCCATAAATGTCTCATAAATCGTCGGTGGAAAGGAAAACACGGAAAGCGGGCGGATAGCGGTAACCACCGATGCCGACGCAGATGAAACCACGGTAACAGTTACATTCACTGTAAAGTAGACGGGAAAAGAAAAACCATAATTTCATGAAAGTCTAAACGAGCTGCACACCAGAGAGTCATTTCCTGTAAGAGAAAAAGGCTCTGTATTGATACTACCGGAATTTTATTGTTGTTGTCGGTGCTAGGGTGCTACTCATTCGGGCGAAGTAGTGAATTTAAATGTGTTGTTCCCAGAAAAGGGAAACAAACGACATAAGGGCGAAATAAAGAAAAATCACATTTTTCATACTCGCATGAAAAAAAATGAAAATATGAGTTGCCGACAGAAACCTGCGACGTACCACTTATCTATTATTTGCCTGGGAGAGAAAAAGTTTTATATTACAATGATATGTTTGTTTTAAGACAGCAATAAACAAATCTTTTTCACACATTTGTTTTTATGTTTACTAGCATGCGTTATGAATACCAATTTAACACGAAAAATTCAAATCTTTCGTGATATTTTCGGAAGTGTAGAGTAATTTCGAATCAAATTACTGCTAACTGTATAGATAGGATGTATTTGAAATGTTTGACAAGGGCCTTATGAAGGTATCTACATGTTCAAATGTATCTACGACACAGCTTATATATGTGATAGCCACATTAAACAAATTGATCTTCAGGGAATATCTTTGTATATTTTTATTTCACTAAGAATTCGCAAGATTGACAATGTTACAGACTCTAACACGTAATGACTGTTATTATCCTTATTTGTATGTTACGATTTTCTGAGTTTTCATTAGGCAACTTTTAGTAAATGAGAATGAGCTGGTGTCAATGATTCTTCTTTTTATTAATTTAATTTAAATAGATACTGTGTCATCTGCAAAGACATTACCATTTGTAATATCTATTTATGATATGTACGCAGACTATTGTTTAAGTTTAAATTATATTAGCGGAATATTTTAAGAAGTGAAGCTGTCTATGCCGAGTACATTTAAAGATTAATATGCTGGAAAAGATTAGATGTTACGAAAGGGAGTTACAGGAAGTATGTCAGTGTAGTGAGTACCCTTTTCCGTTACCCACATACCTAGCGTGTGACGACATTCCTTCCATGAGTGGATGTATAGTGTAGCGTGAAGACGTGGCATCGTCGATTAACTCGAGTAAGTATGTATCTATCTATGATGCAACCATAGAAGGTGTACTCACTCCGAGACCGAACCGGTTCGAACCCGGGTCTGGCTCCTCTGGTCCAAGTTTTCTGTGGTTTCCTTGGAACATATAAGCAAATGCTGGAGCAGTAATATTCCACAGATAATCTTTCACTTCTCTTCTATCTTCATTTCTTCCGTCTCATCTTTCTCTCCCTAACCACACCACTCACCCATTCTCACGATTCCTGAAAGGAGGTTGAAGAGAACCTTACGCCCTACCCTCCAGCTTTGCACTGCAGTGTAGATCGGAGAGACTGCCCGGCCACTAGCACGAGTAGCTGGTGGGAATGAAACACAACAAAGTTTAGTTTAGTTTAGAAGTTCCCAACCAGAAAGTGGTCTCACTACGCATCTGCAACTTTAGAACATTCCTGTACTTTTAGTAATTTAACAGTGCTACGATAAAATTTTTCGATGTTTCTGAGTTCTCTCAACATATAGATACATATACCTTCTATTTGATGTCTTGTTTTATTTTAATGTCGTGTCGAGTAAAATTAAGTTGATACTGTCAGGTAGGATTCTTTTTGTACGTTTACAAAAGGACTTCTTTTAGATACCAATTCAAGGCAACAGAAGCATTGCATTTCTTATCATATACCTACAGTCAGCACTTACAGGTAAGCGAACTGCTCGAATCCAACAAGTCAGCTTCTCTATTTGCTTCGAATGCAAATTTCCTTGCTCTCTTCAGATTCCGACGGACTACTTACTTACTTTGCTACTCTCAGTTTATGTAACAGCTTTTCTGCACTTTTATAAGAAATTCATTTCTCTAAAAATACATCATCACTTACCGTAAGAGAAGCATTTTAAATTCTTATTTAGCTCGTATTTGTATTAGCTATATCAGATACATTTGAAAATTCTAGGTCTAAGAAAACTATAAAGTCTGAACGAACACCCTAAAAAAAGTTGGGAGCTTTCTTCAAATTAGTTGATAAAAAATACAAACTCTATGTAATACATATTTGGATTACCGGAAATCCAACTTATGCCCGGTGCTTTTATACCTTTTATGAGAAATTTTCCAATCAATTTCTTCACAATTCAAACGGACATTAATATAAAGTAGAATCTAAGTTCCCATATATAAAAACTATTGCAACATTCAACAAACATTGATTATAAAATTGATTGAATGTATATCGCATTCGTTGTGCAACATTTTATAAATTATAAAGTAAGATGAGCAGAAAAGAAACACTGGGTTCCGTTGTACTAAATATTTATTAAAATCAACCTAAGAAGTCTTTTAGTTAATATTAAAACAAAACTAAATTTTCTAGAAAAAAGCGGGGTTTACAGAATTTCGTGTAAAGATTGTCCTGTTTCTTACATAGGTCAATCAGGTAGGGCTATTAAACATAGAATTATGAACACGTACTTTCAATAAGAAACAACAAAAATACAACAGGGATAGCTCATATCAACATTGTTTAGAATTTAAACATGTATTAGACACTAGCTAAGTAAAATTATTATATAATGTACAAAGAAGTTTTAAATTAAATTTGTTAGAAGCCTTAGAGATTAAGAAAGCAAGCAATTAAAAATAAATTATGAAATAATATAATAGAGATAACATAGCTAACAATATAGTAGGAATGGTCACAGTAAATTCACCGCTGTTATTGTTGGATTTTTCTAGTACCTAACCACCCCTTAATGGTTATACCCAAGTTTATAATACCAATGACTATATAAATATCATTATAAACCGTTTTAATTTTAGTAGTAAAATTTCTCTCTTGAACATGACCTGTAAAAATTTGTCGAGTTTTTTTAATAAATATTTAGTACAACGAAACCCAGTGTTTTTCTTCAACTCATCTTATTTTATAAACATTGATTACGTTTAATCTTCCGGATATTCATAATAATGTTCGTAATTATGTCGATTTTTGACAATGTTGCTCAATGTAACTCACATTCTTTCAGGATACGCTGTAATACATTTTGAGTTTTATAGATTTCCGTCTAGCTGTCTAGCTGTCTTTACCCTCTTATAATGAACCAAATAGTACTAGAGACCCGTATGGTTTAATGCGTATGTACATAAAACAAATGAGGAAGTTGATTCCATTTGATAAACTTTTGTGTTATTGATTCCTTAACATTAATGGCGCTAAAAGTGATGCATCAGAGGTTAAGAGACTCGGTTTTCCGGTGACTAATTTTCATACCCTCGTCTTCGTTTTCTACGAACTCGTCCCGGAAACGAAGCGCCTGGAAATGGAAAAGACTTGAAACAGAACTAATTCTGCTGAACATGTGAAATTAAAGAGGAAATCCGCATTTGAATATCAAGCAAGGAAAGTTACCGACATCGTCGTTACGACATCAGCATCCGAAGTGGCATCGGCGGGTTGCACTCTACGTTTATTGTAAATAACGACTTCCTTTCGCGAACTTCAGAAGAAGTTGACGGGGGAAAAGAAAACGACTTTGCTTTACTGCACAAAATAGAGCACCATATTGCTAGTTTATTGCCGCAATGAAACTGCCTTTAACCTTCTGTTAAGATCCTTTATCGTCCGCAAGCGGCATACCAAAATTGATTGTACCTTGATTTGTGCAACAAATTTAACTTTTCAGTTGTTTTCAACAACACCACATAACATAGACGTACACAGAAATCCTTAGAGGAACTCAACAAAAGAAGTATTCCTCTCGTTAATCTTTAAACGATTAAATTTAAATGAAATATATATGTTACCAGCCAAATCCAATTTCAGGACAAACTAGTTTTGCCTAGGCTAAACTAGTTCTTTCTATACGCGATAGGATAAAGCAGTTTAGGCTAGTCCAAACTGATTTGTCCTGATATAAATAGGTACACTCTAGGATAAACTGGTGTGGCCTAGTGTAAACATTATAAACAGTATAGTAACGTAACGTAACCTAACCTAGCCTAACCTAACCTAACCTAACCTAACCTAACCTACCCTAACGTAACCTAATCTAACCTCACATAACCTGACAGGAAACAGTGATGATAACGTTGCTGAAGTTAGTAACCAAGAAAATGTTTCTGCATCTGAAATTTTAATAATTGAGATATGATTATTGCTTCTATTAGAAGAACACTTATTATTTGCTGTAGTATGATTGTTTGTATTACCAATTATTCATAACTTTTAACGACGAATCATTATGGTTGTAAAATAAAAGTGATTATTCAGTTTATCTAGATATACTATAATGTTTACACTTGGCTACACCAGTTTATTCTAGAGTGTGCGTATTTATGTCAGGACAAATCAGTTTGGACTAGCCTAAACTGGTTTATCCTATCGGGCTTAGGATAAATTAGTATGGACTAGGCTGTACTAGTTAATCCTATCGCTTATATGAAGAACTAGTTTAGCCTAAGCAAAACTAGTTTGTCCTGAAATCGGGTTTGGCCGGTAACATACATATATATATATATATATATATATATATAGATAAAATTACTGTTGAGCTTGGACGGCTGGCGGTATTTGAAGGAGGCTCGAGCTTGATGGCCATGGTCTAAGATTGTTTCGATTGAGTAGTTTATTTGACGTTTCAACGTTTGGTGTGGTTGGCATCCTCAACAAAACGAGGATGTACAATCCTTTGATGCGTGTGCTGACCACATGTGGATCCTTGGGATTGACAGCGGCCTTGCTCAAGACTGGTAGTCAAGCTTTATCCATTTTTAGAGTCTCTTCCCTTTTATTGAAGCTCTTGGAGTGCTTCAGAATTTCGATGGATACCAGTCATGAGCAATCAGAGGGAACCTATTCCACCTTTAAATATGTTCACCACATCCAGTGTCACTTACCAGGATTTAGGAGATCATCGGTCCGATTCTGGGTCCGTCTGCTTTTGAACAAGTTCTTTTTTGATGGGGCACTAATTTTCCACAGATAACCTTTCACTTCTTTCATTTCAAATGCGTCTCATCTATCTCTTCCTAACCACCATCCGTCCAATTTCACGATCTCTAAAGGGAATCTGAAGAGTGCATATTGGAAGAACTGCCCGCTCATTAATATTTAGTATCAGCACAATCGCAACAAAGTATTTTAAACTTGTGACCACGCTCCCTGAGGATTACAAACGCAACAGTTGACGAAATTTCGACAAAACAACTGTGTCGATGTCCTCTTGACAGTTGCTACTATTGAAGTTACAATAGTACCAATCCCTAGTTACACTATATACAGGGACATTCAAACCGAGTGGTACATGAGACGTTTTAAGGAAACTAAGAATGTTACAGATTTGAAAATTTGGAAGTTGGGAGTAGGGGTTATCAAGGATGATCTAGTTAACTAAAATAATTTCAACTGTCAGGCACTTCCGATTATACCGGAAGTTGATTTGAATTTTAAATGGAATGGTATATTTTTTACGATAAATTCGTATGAAGCTTAAAATTTTAAGGTGACTTTGATTACGATAACCAACTTGTATGCCTACGATGAATACTTTCTGAAATAATTTAATTTATTGGTAAAAAGATTGCACCGCAATCCAAACTATAAAAAATCATAACTTCCATAAAAAATGAATTAGAGTATTCAAATTAGTTATTTACTAGTTATAGCCAAGTCAAGTCATAAGGCTAACGTCATGCCAAAACTAAGCTCTATAATTTGTACAGGGCGTTCAGAAAAAAAATTAAATCTTCAAACACGAATAACTTCATTTTTTCAAATGGCTAGCATATTTTTTTTGTCATTCGATTCCATTATTTCTCCTCTTTCAATCCATCTGTATATTTCCTGCCGTTTTATTTGAAAATTTTTGAATATTTTTGTTTTTCTTTTTTAAATAAAGAATGGAAAACACCCAATGTAGTTAAAATATCATTAATGTCCACCTAGTACCACTCCGATAGATTGTCTCTAATTTCAGTATTTCTGGATATTCCAAATAACGTTTTTCGTTTATTATTTATGTGAAAAACCACCAGAATGTTTTATGCATTTGTTTCACTTGACTCGGTAATACAGTACAAGGCAATAACAGAAAAAGTTGATCATGAAAAATGGCCCAATTACCGAAATAAATTTTAATGAGAATCTCGTCAAGTATTCATTCAATAAGTAGCCATTGTCAGATTCATTAATGATTTTTAATATCATAGTAAATAAATTGGTACGGCAGGAATTATAAATAATGTGAAGGAATAAATTAAATTATAATGCTAATCCTATTCAAGGAAATTCAAGTATCAAATGTTACTTAACTGGTTTTTGGTTGCATCTTCTTCTAAATTCATTACTCCGTTAATTGATTTAATTAAAATATTTGTTGTAAGCTGAGCGGGTTGTTCAGTTGGTTAATTAAATAAAAATTAAGCATCCCATTCACCAGACGCTATGAATGAGAGAAGTAAATTACGTAGAGAATGTTTCAAATTAAATAACAACACTCGGAAACAAAAACTTTTTAAAAACTCAACGGTACCCATCTATAGGAGAGCTTTGAACTGTATCCTATATATTAAAATTCCAGTTCAGTCGCAGTAAGTCGTAGTAGAGTAACTTTTTCGGGTTAACTTATACTGTAATTATGAAAGAGTAAGTGGATGGCAGGAATATAAACGGGTTTGCTGCCAGAGGTCAGGTTAGAAGCGAGGGAATAGGTTGATCGTGCCTTTTGCAATACTATCAAGAGAGAGAGAAACAGCATCAAGCGCTCGGTTGGTTACTTGCTTGCTTGTGCTCGCCCCAGTTTGAAGAGCAACTCGAAACTTTTCATTCGTGCTAAACTTAATCCGCAAATTTTTAATGAACTTTGACTAAATGCTTGCCGTAAATTTAGCTGACGCGGATAAACTGAAAGAAATATGTACCCACTGGTGCGTTTTATCTTGAGAACAACCTACTGCAGCGTCCTATTAGTCAAGAATTGAAGGACCTTCGAGACAAAGGACGATAAGTACGCTTTATATAAACTATGCATCTTTATTAGACTATTATTTCGAGATTGTCAGATAACATTTTCGCCAACAATGTCTTTCTGGCTGCGGAATACCTTTAAAAATTGTCGTTTCATTTTAAGTTTAAATTTATCTTATCGACGTGACTGTTCAAGTTAATTAGTAACGTGTAAGGTGCCCTGCGAAGAAGACCATTAAAACTGTGTAGTTTCAACTTGTACAGTTTTATCAGAAAAAATATTTAAAATATATATATACTGATATATTTTTTAATCACTGAGTATCGAGCGGCGTGGTCTAGTGCTCTAGATCATTGCTTAGCATTCGAGAGGTCACCGGTTCTAAGTTTTCTGTGGTTTCCTTGGATCATTTAGGCAAATGCTGGAGCAGTAATATTCCAGAGATAATCTTTCACTTCTCTTCTGTCTTCATTTCGTCCGTCTCATCTTTCTATCCCTAACCACACCACCCAGCCATTCCCATGATTCCTAAAAGGAGGCTGAAGAGAGCCTTACGCCCTACCCTCCGGCTTTGCACTAGTGTAGGCCGAAGGGACTGTCCGCCCACCAGCACGAGTAGCTGGTGGGAATGAAACACAAAAAGGTTTTTTTTAACCTCTAAGTGACTGTGAAGGTACATCAATATTCAAAAAGAAGAAAAAATTATGTATATCATATATTGAAAAATCGAGAAGGGCAACTTCAAGTCGGCTATCTGAACATGCCGTAGCTATTAAAAACAAAATACTAATTCTAGTGGTATGGTTGAACATTGTATCGAACTAAGTCATTCTTTAAATTTAAATAAAGTTAAACTTTTAGACAATAATATTCCAAAATCGAGAAAACTGTCACTCCTAGAGAATTTAAAAATTAAGAAAGCTCTGTTAAACAGTAGTAATTTACTTTACAATAACATTGATTGATTGAAATAAAAGATAAACTAAAGTTTTTAGACCTAACTTTAATTAAGAAAGACAAAGAAATTATTTACGAAATCTACAGAAAACGCACTACCACAGATACAGTCATTCTGTTTGATTCAAATCAATCCTTCAACATAAAGATGGCATCTTTCAACAGTCTAATTCATAGACTAAGTATAGTCCCGCTTTATAACGATAATTTTGATAAAGAATAGGCAATAATAATGGTTTTAATCTGAGTATTGTAATCAAAATTTAAAAAAATAAAAAACGCAAATTAATTACGGAACATCTTTACAAGACCTCTGTTTACCTCGTTATAAATTCTTCAAAAATCAACTACAGCTTTATTAATTACGTAAAAGAGATTAGCTACAAAATTAGTAACAATCTCCTCAAATTAAATATTGTTCCAATTTTAGTGAATAAAATCAACATAAGTAGTCTTTTAGTCAATATTAAAACAAAATCAAATTTTATAGAAAAAAGCGAGATTTACAGAATTTCGTCTAAAGATTGTCCTGTTTTTACTTTGGTCAATCAGATAGGCCTATTAAAGATAGAATAAATGAACACGTACTTTCAATAAGGAGCAACAAAAATACAACAGGGATAGCTCATATCAACATTGTTTAGAATTTAATCATGTACTAGACACTAACTCAGTAAAATTATTATATAATATACAAAAAAGGATTAAATTAAATTTGTTAGCAGCCTTAGAGATTATGAAAGCAATTAAAAATAAAGATAACATATCTAACAATCAAGATTTTCACAATACCTAACCACCCCTTAGTGGTTATACCCAAGTTTATAACACCAATAACGCTATATAAACATGATTGTAAACAGTTTTAATTTTAGTAGTAGAATTTCTCTCTTGGGAATGACCTGAAATAAATAAATATTGTTTAATAATTTATTTCAGTGAACACCTCTATAACCTACAACCCCCCTCTATTCCCTTCTATAACCAGTAACAGTTTAAATAGTAAGCCTTTAGTTTCAGTTTAGTAATTTGATGTATTGCTCTGGTAAATGATAGAAAAAGGCTGAAAAAAAATTGTCGGTATCGACCAAAATATACGGTAAAACATTATAATTTGTTTCAGTTTTGCAATTTTGTATTTGTAAAGATGCAGTTTCACAAAAATTGCATCAAAATTAAGTTTTATCAAAAAATTCGTCAATAAACATCACAATATTTATTTTAAAATATATACAAATGTACATTTCAACCACTAAGTGGTCATCTTAAATATGCTATTTATACTAATACATTGTCAAATTTACTGCCTTGTTTTCTTGTTTCTTTTTTTTGAATATTGAAACAATCAAAATTAACGAATTACCTTGAAAGACTTGCTAGAGATGAACGAATGAGTAGAATTTATCAACACGCAAGCCAGGTTCAATGTTTCAAATAAACTTAAGACAAGATAATTAACCATTAACTCATTAAATTGCGCTTTCTGAGAAGTACAATCATGGGCGTAACCAGATTTTGACCTAAGGGAGAGGGCATGTTTTAAATTTTTTATTTGGATTAAGTACTAAGTAATTAATAATAGTAATAATAATATTTTAAAAACTATATTTCTGATTTTTCTATAAATTGACTTAAAAAAGCTTTCATGAAATGCACCATTATTGATCTCACCCAGGCTTCGAAGACTTGATACTAGGGATTTCGAAATTTTAATATATTGGGGCAATTCTTTTTGAGGGCTCAACTAGTTATGGAGAGTTCAAAAAAGAACCAGAAAAGGTACTAATCATTTTAAATGTATTCAATGTTAGTCAAATGTTACCGCAGCAACATTAGCATTTTTAAGTTAAGGTGTATCAAAAACATAATGTTCTTGGGTAATTAAGACGCCAGATTCTAATAATATACTTCGAAAATTGCTACTTTATTGGTTGTTTTTTCTTTTCTTTGAAACAATATTGTTCACAAAAGGGTTAGAAATTGATATTTTGTGAATTGAAGGTTAGGATATACCAAAATCCAGATTTTTGGTGGCAGTTTTAGGAGCAGATTCGAAATCAACGTCGCAAAGTTCATCGGAAATAGCATA
Source organism: Agrilus biguttatus (assembly GCA_963921985.1). Classification (NCBI taxonomy): domain Eukaryota; kingdom Metazoa; phylum Arthropoda; class Insecta; order Coleoptera; family Buprestidae; genus Agrilus; species Agrilus biguttatus. The sequence continues at coordinate 36,446,644 of OY998119.1, read as the reverse complement.
CCTGGTCTCAGCTACCTGGTCCACGTTAAACTCTGTTATCGGCCACTGTATAGATAGGTTCAAAGAAGTATTAACTTTTTTTCTGGAAGGTTAAGTGTTCCTTGAAACACGTAACATTTAATAATCTGACTAAGGTAATATTTTGATTTGAACGAACAGGTTTCATCATAGGCGAATAATTATACAAAAAATAAGAAACAGTCAGAAAGCAATTCAAAATCTGTTTTAAAACCCGCTTTTAATTCGTAAGTTGAGTTCCTTCCGTTTCAAAAGCTTTTGCAGAAAGAAGGATTAAGCTGGAAATTTACAGCGCTTCCCTTTATATTTATGTTCGTTGTTTCAACAAAGCTCTCTAATATATTACCTGACGCTGAATATATATTTCCCCAAGTCAAATGAGCCATTACCACAATTCCGGCGAGTTTTTGATGGTAATTTAAATGTGCTAAGGAATTAATGTTAAACAATAATGGCATAAATACCTACCTAGACGACAGTGTTGTATTAATTATCTTCCTTTAAAATTTTCATAGGTAAGGGTAAGTAATGATGTAGAGTCTTCTATATTTGTAGTGTAACTTACGTGGCATAGTTTAAGGACGTCTTCATCCAAACAATCTCGTAATAATATTAATTTACCTTTAGTTATTTTTAAATTAAGTATACCAAGTAATCTCCTAAATGGTTTTTACATCAACGGTCCAAACTGAAATTTGATTTAGATAGGAGATAAAAAGAGTTCAAACTTACTAATAAAGAAAGATAGATTCTGGTCTACCCAAATACGGTTTGTAGGTATTTTAAAAATTCTGCTCACTTAAACATCTGAATGTATCATTGGGAACTTTATGGCATTTAGGTCTCCCTCTCCTCTGCTCTACCATTTTACATTAATTTTTGACTCAAGCGCCACGGAATCGTTAGCAGTTGTTCCAAATTTGGTCGTTATAACAGGCGGGCTGAAAAGTTCGCAGGCTAACATAGAAAAACTTTTTTTTATTTTATAGAATTTGTTTTTATTATTTGATTTTATTATTCGCCCTTCGAGGGCGATACAACGATTAACGATTATAGCGGTCATACAATTTTTCGATACCATTTTTACAATATGATTTGTCTTTAGCCTCAAAATAGGCTTCAGTTTCGGCGATTACCTCTTCACGGCGCGAAATTTCTGTCTAGCGAGCATCCTCTTGAGGTCTGAGACCAGAAAAAGCCGCTGGGGGCCAGATCTGGAGAGTACGGTGGATGCGGAAGCAATTCGATGCCCAATTCGTGGAAATTTGCCATCGATTTCATTGATTTGCGACACGGTGCATAGTCTTGATGAAACAGCACTTTCTTTTTCTTCAAATGAGGCCGCCTTTCCGCGATTTCGTTTTTTAAGCGCTCCAATAACGTTACGTAATAGTCGCTGTTTATGGTTTTTCCCTTTTTACGATAGGCAATGAATATTGTACTATACCATGAGCATCTCAGAATACTGATGCCTGATGCCATAACCTTGCCAGTCGCCTTTAGCGTCTTTCCACGCTTTGGAGTCGGTTCATCACGGTGTGAAATGATGGAGCCATGTTTCATCCATCGTCATATATCGACGCAAAAATTCGGATTTATTACGATTGAACAGCTCCAAACACTACTTAGATTCATCGATCCGTTGTTGTTTTTGGTCGATTGTGAGCTCGCGGCTCGCGCGGCACCCACTTTGTACAGAGCTTTCGCATATCCAAATATTCATTCACGATATGACCAACACGTTCCTTCGATATCTTTAGGGTCGGGTTTCAGCTATTTCAATCAACTTCACTTTACGGTTATCAAAAATTATTTTATGGTCTTTTCGTCGGTAACAGCCTCTTTGGGGCGTCCACTGCGTGCATCGTCCTCGGTGCTCATTTCGCCTCGTTTAAATTTAGCAAACCACTTTTCTACGGTTGATTTTCCTGGTGCAAAGTCCGAATAATAAATAAATGTATAATAACACACGAAATTCCTTTTTATCCATTTTTTTCAAAGTAACAAAAGTTCCTTCAGTAAAAATGCTATAACTTAGATACTAATAGTGCAACAGTTGTCAAATTTATATACGCGTCTTTTGAAGTTCAGGCCTACCTAAAAATCATATCGATTTGATTCTATGGGTCAGCCTACTAACCATTCAGCCGCCTGATATTTCAAATCTTTAAATTTAAACTAAGGAAAAGTTAAACTGTTTCTTCGACTATTTTATTCGCCATCGACACTATCTGGAGTTTCCTGTCTGAAACGAACGTCATCATTACGTACAGTGGAACGGAAAGTCGCAAGTTGTCGTAATTTAACTTTTCATCGTGTGACCAAAATCGCTCTAGGAAAAGGATAGCGTCGTGGTCTTTTACGAAGGCGAAAATTATTAAAAGTTTTCTCACGTCCGCATTTTGACGATGCGGCGAGCTGGAGAGGACGACGGCGGCGGAGACGGTGGTCTTGGTAGGAAGCAGCTTTAGGGCTCAAACTTTCTTGTTGCCAATACACACGCCAAAACAAAGTTTATCAAATTGTGTTTGAATAAATTGCGGGAGTTCGCAGCTGCTTCAGCGATTCTTCACATGCCTACATGTCTGGAACGGAAAGTTGTCGTTTGCAATTGCATTAAGCTTCGAGGAAATTGAATTTTGTCAAAAATGATGAAGAAACATTCCAATCCCTCTATAATATGGTGTCAGGAATTTAAAAGTTTTAAATGAACTCCCATATACAGGGAGTTTCAGAAAATTTTAAAAATGCACTCCCAAATAGAGACCTAGCTGAACACTACGTTTTATTAGTGAAAAAAGAGCATAAAACAATAGCCAGCATAGCAGTAGTGTTCTATTGCTTATAACGGTTGTACTGATGTACCACATTTAATGTTTTATTTTTCGAAGGACGGATAACAAATAGTGTCATCTTTACCATTTATTCTTAATTACTAATTACAGTATTCTTATAATGAAATTCAAAGGACAATATTTATCCAGCGAGTCTATTATACAAGATTTAATGACTATGAAATGGATAATAATGTTTATCCAGCGAGCCTATAACAAGAACTGACTAACTGACTAAAAACTTTAACTTTTTTGTGTTTAATTCCCACCAGCTACATGTGCTGGTGAACGGGCAGCTTCTCCGACCTACACTGTAGTGCAAAGCCGGAGGGAAGGGCGTAGGCCCTCTTCAGACTCCTTTCAGGAATCTTGGGAATGGGTGGGTGGTGTGGTTAGGGAGAAAAAGTTGAGAAGGAAGAAATAAAGGCACAAGAGAAGTGAAAAATTATCTGTGGAATATAACTGCCCCAGAATTTGCCTTAGTGATCCAATAAAAACACAGAAAATTTGGACAAGAGCAGCCGGACCCGGATACGAACCGGTGACCTCCCGAATGCTAAGCAATGATCTAGAGCACTAGACGCCCCGCTAACTGACTGTAGAAATGTACAAAGATTAAAACTTATTTGGTTCACGCAGGTATACTAATATAATGTACAGCTTATTTCCAATAAGAGCTAATTTGAAATCCCAATGTTTACTCTACGTGACATATAACAAAGGAATTCCTTTAACAGCTTTTATGGTAGACAAAAATAACATTTATACAATATAACAACTAACCAAATAATAGAAAGTCTTTGGTACCGAACACCTAACAAACAATCACAAAATATATTCAGCTACCGGATTTAAAAATTTACTTATTTTATAATAAATGTGTTGTAGGTTACTTGCAAAGTAGTTAGATTGTAATACCATTGTTAGGTAAAACGTCTTATCCTTATTAGATGTAATGCATTATTGTATCGATTAAAGTTTAAACACGTTCAACACATAATACTGTTGATTGCATTTAATTAAAAAATCCGGTGAAATGAAAACATCCTGGATATCGAATGCAGGCCATTTGAATCGACTATGAAGCTATTATCAAAGAGTTAACTAAACTATACTAAAGTTAGTAGTAGCTTCATAGTCTTCTCTCAAATAATTTTTTTTTTACTTCTATTTATATTAATAGTATGACTTTTAATTTAGAGATTTAATAAGCAAACAATAGATTATTAAAATTTATATCGTAATATGCATCACTTAACTATTGTTTATCTTGTTTGCACGGGTTAAACAGGTATAAAATGAAGGCACATTGTGGTAATATGTCTCAACAAAGTTTTATTGACGACGTACGGGACTGCGAGTGGTAAGTATAGACTTGATCGGACGTAAACAGTTCGCCGAGAAGAATGAAAATTTATTATGCTCGAACGGGGAATAGCCCCTCGACCCCGGTCAAGTCCCAGAGGTAAACTAACTCCCAAGCAAGGTAGATTAGTTCATTTTCAGTCGATAATATGGTCATTTGTTTCCGAGAAAAAACGAACTTCCGCCATGACGTGAAATAATGACGGTGTTAATGGCCTCGTCATCGCTTAATCGCGTCAGGAGCGATGAAGAAAAAATGGAAAAGAAGCAAGCTAACAACGTTTCTTGTTTACTTCAAGAAAAAATTACAAACTATCCACTTTCAGTTGCAGAAGAAAGTTGAAAAGAAAACTAATAAAAGACTGTCAAAGAAAATCATCAAAATTAGTAGTGTCATAAGTATTTCAGAACTTAGATCAAAACTAAAGCCAAAGACACCATTAAATCGATTTGTAAATGAAATAAAACTTTATGGGTTAATAAATTCAATATCTACAAAGAACCTCACGTTTTTGTCAAGCTTTCAAAACTTTAGAGGGGTCAATGTTGTTTCTTATTTTTCTATAAGAACGCAGCAATGTTTGATTTAGTGACTCGTATAGGAACCACCAACTCAGCCGATTAATGGCTAGCAATGATTGGTCGATAATGGAATTGCATTATTAGGCCTTTCATGTTTTAGATCAGTAGTCCACGCGTATACCACGATTAGGACATTAATTTGTCTCAACAGTTACGTGTACTATTTAGCCATTTTAGAGAAAAATCTAATAAACGCATCTCGTGGGTCAGGACGTAGCATTGTGTTCTTGTGATCATGAAGTCGCTTGTTAGAGTCTTTGAATGGACACTTTTACTCATTCCTTTAACCACTGGGCTACTCTATTTGCTCAAGCTTTGCCAAATATCGTTTACCATGGTTGGACCCAAATTAGGTTCCTGTCATCAACCGTTAAAAGACCAGTAGGAGTTTCCAAAATGTGGCAGCTTAGAATCCTGGTCCAATCGTGGTGTTAGAGCAAAATTATGAATTGCAACTGTAAGTATATTGAAGAATTCGAAACAAATATTCGCAACTCTGTTTGTTGTGTTACTTTTTTGTAATTTATTTCAATTACAGTTTCAGAAATATCTTTAAAGTCTTTGTTTCCTTTGGGAATTAAAAATTAAATTTAAAATAGAAAAAAAAACGAACACTTGGTAAAGTTTCACAAATTTTATTATTTGTCTGACACCTGTTTCGACTTTTAAGTCATTCTCAAAGACTATGAGTGCTTAACATTAGAATTGATATTTATAAAGGTGGTTGGTTATTGGTAGTTATAATATTGCTTTTATGATGGGAAAAACCTTACAATCTAGTTGTTTGTTTGTGATGAATTTACCTTGGTGACGGGCTTTTTGTATTTATAATATTTCCAGATAATCTTATCGAGTATCTTTCGGTTCGCAATGTAAAAAACTTTATTTGTATTAATGAAATGATCACTTTGTGTGCAATATGTAGCAAGGCCTGTTGAATTTTTATTATATATGATAGATTTTTTATGTTCATCTAGGCGTTTACCTAAATTCCATCATCCATCACAATCTAAATTGGTTTTATTACTACATATGGGGTTAATCCTAGATTCCTTAAATTACTGTATATTTTAAGACTTGTTACTCTTACAATAGTTAATAAAACAATATTTATTTTGAGATTTATTCTGAATTTGTACAAAAAGTAATTTAGAACGTTTTTTAAAAATTAAATTATCTATCAATTTTGTATTTTTTAATTTTATTTATTATTTTCTGGTAACTTGTGTTCCTCATAAGAGTGTTACATATACTAAGTACCCTGCGAAACGTTAAATAAATTAATCTTCTATTCTCCAAATGATTCATTTATAATCCAATCCTTTCTGTTTATTTCGTTATTCTTCGTTACGTGTATGTAAATGCACAATAGCCGATTTGAAGGTGTGTCGCATTCGTAATTCATCATTTCTCGACATTCAAATACTTTCAATCCAATAATAACACGATAAACTGGCGTTTTCTTTTTCCACATCACCAGACCCTCGGGCTCAGATTGAATTGACAGATTTGACGCGGATTATATTCGTTCTTTTATGACAAGGTATTTGAATCCGTTGCCTTCGACGCCGTTTCGTCTACGTAGCGTCTCGCTTGTGTCAGATCCAACGACTCCGACGATGCTGCGCTGCCGACGTCGTTGTACACATAGAATGACTTGAAAAGGAATGATGAGGACGGGTGGTCTGCCTGCTTGGCTGCTGCTTGCTGCCTGCCAGCCAACCAACCAACCAAACAGCCAGTATGGCCCATCCACGTCTCGATCCGCTAAACCAATTCAGCGTCCCCAACACCGTAGTCTCAACGTCGCGACGCCGTTGCCATCACCGTCGACGGTCGGATATAACTCGATGAATGCAGAGATTAGCATCTGTTGCTTCTAAACTTTATCAGGCTAATAACAGTCGAGGAAATTTATAACAGGTTATCTCTTAACGATCGTGCGTTTCTATTATCATGAGGACGCGTGAATTTCTACTCGCGACCATTGAGATTAGCAGGCTATTTTCTATTAGCTGCCTCTCCAAACATGAGAGCGTTCTGAACATGTAACATATCTATGTGATTGTCTTGATAAGAGCCAATCTAAATATTATTGAGCTATTGTAATAACAAAAGGTACAGATAGGTAAAAAAATGTTAGATGTATTAACATTAATATTTTCAAGGGATTTATAAATTACATTAGAGGAGAAACTGAATCAACTCATATTAGGAAATAACTTACAGATAAAAACATTTCAGATACCTCTAGCGAAGTCACGAAAACAATGATTATAATTGTTGGATTAAGAAGAAGAAGAGCAAGAAATAATAAATGATAAGTACCTACCTACAGAATAATCTGAAAACAATTACGAGAATGTTGGAAAATATGGACAAAAAACAGCAGAAAACACAAGCTATTTTTGATGTTCAGAAAATGCAAGAAAACTTCTTATAATTGTCCTTAAGACGGAATAAGAGGCTTATAAGGAATATTGTATGCCAATTTAAAGTGTAATTATAGTATTAATAACGCACGAAGATATTTAAATTTACCAGTGTTCGTTGATCTTTTTCAAAATGAAATGTGATACGTCAAGTTCAAATAAAATGAAATATTTTAAGAAATTTTGTTCACTTCCATGAAATTCCAATCTTCTAACTTAATACTCAAAATATTCATATGATTCACAATACCTACACAGTAGCATAAATAAACTAAATAATCAGAAAATCAATAATTGCTAATTTTATGTACAATTACTTCATGAAAAACAAACAGTAGCCTCGAAATCGAAAAGTATATTAACAACAGGTAGATAATGGTAATGATACACCACCAAACACAGAAAATGAAAAAGTGCCGATGTTATTTCGTTTTCTGCAGTACTTCTCCACTGTGTCAATTTTTATACCCAAAAAAAGTTGCGTAGCTTTTTATTAACGAGTTAAAATTAAAAATTGAAGTTAAAATAAAAAAAAAATTGCAAATCATTGTCTTTTCTTGTTTCACTTTCGTTCGGTATATTGATATATGTTATATACTTCGAGTACCGAGCGCCGTGGTCTAGTGCTCTAGATCATTGCTTAGCATTCGGGAGGTCACCAGTTCGAACCCGGCCGGATCATTTAGGCAAATGCTGGAGCAGTAATATTCCACAAGTAATCTTTTACTTCTCTTCTGTCTTCATTTAGTCCGTCTCATCTTTCTCTACCTAACCACACCGTCCACCCATTCCCACGGTTCCAGTAAAGAGGCTGAAGAGTGTCTTACGCCCTACCCTCCGGCTTTGCACTACACTAGGTCGGAGGAACTGCCCGCCCATCAGCACGAGTAACTGGTGGGAATGAAACACAGAAAAGTTTTTGAAAGATACTTCGAGTATACCTGTCGGTCGTGAAGCGGTAAAGGAGGAATCTTTTATAATTTTTTTGGGATTGAAATTACTTAAAAGGTTCCAATAGATTTGATTTCAATCAGATGTCGAGATGTTTAAAACAAATCGACATTTAAAAAAAGGGACGCGGTAGCATTCCTTCATCAATCTTTGATTTTCTTGTTTGCAGTAAACTTTCTCTCAGATATTTCCGGTTTGATACATCTCACCCTATACAAGTTATCGTATCCGGCAGAAACATATAGGTGTATATCGCGTAAGCCTAAAGAAAAACAGTGATCTATTTTACTCCCAAAGGAATATCCGGACCCCTTTCATAAATGTCGTCAAATCGAATTCAGTTCACGTTGAGCAAATATTTCCTCATGGAACATTGGTTAACGAAGCTACAAGCACACGTGAAAATGAAAAACGCGAACTGAAAAAGACGCACATCTAAAGCAAAGGAAAAGGATCCGTCGAATATGAGAATCCGGAAATGCGAAAGGTGCCCGTTCATTTTCACCCGAATCGCTTTAATACCATCAGTTCCACACCTTAAATTAAACTACATACACATTTGCAAACGCACACACACGTATACATAATATAAGGACGACGGACACGAATGTATACGTGACTTATTGCTAGCAGCGGCATTTTTGCATTTTCATGATTTATGACGCTTAGAATTGGTTTCCGGAAACTCGTTTGCTGATTTGTTTTCCACTGTGTTATATACGTGCACTGATGGTAGTGGAGGTGGTGGTAGATGGTGGCAGCGATGGGGATTATTGATTGACTTCATTGTGCACACTGAGAAAAACTAATTACCCTGTATTAACCCAACAAACGAATTGCCACTAGCAAAAAAAGATTCATTGGTACATAATATCTCCAATGAAAAACATAATTTATATTTTGATTCACTTTTGAGGAGCACACGTAGAATTTCAAAAATTTAGATTGAGATGTCAGATGGGAATCTTGCAAACGGTTCAAAGATTTTCAGTATTAATGTGGTGACAGAAATAATGGACATAATATTTTGTAAATATAAATATAAATATGGAATCAACAGAAATACTACTCCGAGGGCTAATACCTCTACCGGCATTGAATCACACTGTTGATTCCGATGGACTCCTAGACGAAAATATAACATATTCAAAAAGAAGGAAAGGCCTTTCTGCCAGCGCCCACCTGATGAGACCCGATAGGTCGAAACCGGTCGTGGGATATGGCTTTCAGTTCGTTGTGCCTACTTGTTAGGACGCGTTCAAAATGAGAGATCTTTGATGTTAAAATTTAGACGAATAAGGATTTTAATTCCTTCTTTTTTGAATTTGTTATAATATTTTGTGTTTGTGTAGACTTAAATCATAGATTTAGGGATTACGGTAGGTTGATTTAAGTTTCTAATTTTAAGTCGATCATGTCAAGTGCTGTTTGTGAGAATGTCGATTAGCAGATGTCGTAGAATGTAAGTAAGAGCTGTGTTGAAGTATGAGCGAGGAAGAGAGTGTACGAGAGTGAGATGGATGCAGAAGGAAAGACGTAGGTTATGGATGTAGGAGTATGGGGTGGTGAAGGTGGCATACCCCCCTGTGGCTAGTTTTAAGTTTAGAATAGCAGAGTTTCTCTAAATTGAATGAAGAAAAGATGTTGTCGCAACATTTATTTTGTTTGTTCACTTTTTTCTTTTTTTTTTTAAGTAATATAAACCCTGTAAACCCAGCCAAGTAGGAAATAAACAAAAATATTCACTATATTAACATAAAGCAATCGCAGATATAAACTACAATATAAATGACTTTCTATGTTATTTAAAAAGGAGAACGGAATGACTGTATTACATGTACTTTTTCGCTCGAAAAGGTTCGACTTCCTATAGGCAAGCATTTCGCGGGCATCGTGTATATCCCGATAGAAAATTCGAATTACATTATTGGTCCACTCATGCATGTTACATCAGTGGCTCATGTGTACCCTAGAAGCTACTTGAATTGTATCATATATACACTACTTGAAGGTCCATAATAGGATATTAATTTGTCGTATCAGTATTTAGCCATTTTCGAGAAAATCGTTTCCAAAGGATACGGTGCGCCTTATACAGGGTGGTCCACTGATATCGCGCCGAGGAGATATTCATTCACCTCCTAGAAGTCCAGACTTGACTCCTTGTGATTTCTTCCTCTGGGTATACTTGAAGAGTTGCGTTTACACCAATAGACCACACAGGGTTGATCAGCTAAAGGAGAATATTCGTGAGAAGATGACTGCCATTCCACGATCAAATTTGAGGTTCAGATTGGAACAGTGCTTACGTCGAGATGGTGCACATCTGGATGATGTTATTTTTAAAAAATAATTTCCCATCTGTGTATTTTAATTTAAATATACACTCGTAATGATATTACTTTGTTCATTTTTCACGATTTTTTCCTATCCGCTCAACTTTATGACCCACCCTGTATTTATAAGCATTCTGGATTCGTGGTTACCATGACTGTACCAGGCTAGACTGCCTGGAACCCGATGCTGGTCTAATTCTTGGCTGTTCATAAAACCCTACAAGGGATATAGTAGTAGTGAGTGGCATCAAATGAAAGCTACATGTACCTATCTTCTTAAAAAAACAGAAAAAACATCGTGGCACTGTCCACATAAAGTACAGACAATAATATACACCAAGCGAGCGATGTGGACTTGCTCATCGGGAGTAGTAAGTCCTTGGTCAACAATTAATCAGAACCATCATATGTGGATTGCGATTTCTCATCAGCACATAAAAAACTAACTTTTTTGTGTTTCATTCCCACTAGCTACTCCTGTTGGTGTGCGGGCAGTCCCTGCGACCTACACTGTAGTACAAAGCCGGAGGGTAGGGCGTAAGGCCCTCTTTAGCCTCCTTGCAAGATAAAGATGAGACGGACGAAATGAAGACAGAAGTGAAAAATTATTTGTGGAATATTACTGCTCCAACATTTACCTAAATGATCCAAGGAAACCACAAAAAACTTGGACCAAAGCAACCAGAACCGGGTTCGAACCGGTGACCTCCCAAATACTAAGCAATGATATAGAACACTAGACCACGCCGCTCGATAATCAGCACAGGTAGTTTCAATAAATCCGAGTTCGGCAAGTTGATACCTTCGTAAAGCCATTATCAAACACCATGATACTAAATTAGTGGTGGATATGTATAAATACCACCAGTTACTTGGTATTAATCAATTTTATTACATGGGGCAGCTTCGATTTGACCTGTGATATATCGAAATTACTATAGTGTATTGATAGATCTGGTGGTTTCGGTAAATACCTCACTGTCCCATATTGTTACAGAAATAAGCCTTAAGGAATAAGTATTTATCTTATTATATACTTGAATCAAGAACCAGAAACAACGAGTCTCTAATTAAAAATAAGTGGGTACATGAATCGAAATAAAAAAGTATTGCGCAGATGGGGAAAGTAAGTAGTTTAATAACTTAACTAGTAATTTTCAGTAATTTTTTCAAAGGAAGATTTACATCGTAATTAAAATTTTAGACACGTACAACTAGAAAAACATTAAAACAAATGTGTTGTTTTTGTGAAGTGTATGAATAAATGTCAGCGTTAATTACATAAAGTCTGTAGAATAAATAAAGCCCATTTCGGTTTTCTGAGAATCTAAAAACTAATTAGAACGTCACTGATAATACCACCTTCCCGTTTCTCGAAAATTAAAGGGGTCAGTCAGCAAACGTAAAATGCCCGCTATATGAAACATGCCTCGTTGGATGTTGTATGTTTACTTTAAGAGGCATACTAGCTAACGTAACGGTTTATTTTTTAATTAACCTATTTGCCTTCCATGCCACTTTCTCATTGAATAAACATGAACGATGAACAGAGGGAAAATATTTCAGGTTCCGAGTACCTATTATTAATAACAGAGAGGGGAATGGTCGAGTTAAGTGGCTTGGAGACGCTAGGGCCTTAATGGATCCCTAAATGTCAGGGGTGGTAACCCGAACTCGCCAAAACGTAATAACCATAATCAGTCGAGTTAAGCTCATAACAAGATAAATTATAACCAGATTAACAAGATTTTACCTTTATCAATATACTTATACATGCCGACGGTTAATTCTAAAACGTATTTTAAATTTTTGTTGGGAATGGTCTTTTATAAATGATGCTATCTCTTATAAGATCCTGAGACATAATACTAGGCATGTTTTTTAAGTAAGTACCGTTTTGAAATTAATAAAAAACGTGAAAAGATATCTTAATTATTTTGTTATTACATGAAAGCCTGTACCTTACTCTACTTTTATACATAATTTTCTTTAATATTGAGGAACTTTCTAAAAATGGTGCTTTCTATGGTGTCAGCAATCAATTTCAATATATATAGTTTTCAAATTTAAAGGAAGAAATATATTTTTTACAACCGACCTGTACAATACGATAATTGCGAGGTCATGGCAATGTTTATCAAACATGTGTAATTAAATGTACATGCAAACGTTTGAATTCGAACATCGTATAAACATTGAATCTTATTTAATATTGGATGCGGTCTACAGTTACTTGATTGAAACTTGTGATACACTAATTTTGAATAAAATTATAAATTTCAACAGATTTAATTATCACTTGACAATTGTTTCGCCAAACTTTGGCTTCTTCAGAAGTTATATTTGAACTTAAATTAATTTAATAACAGATTGGCTTATATGCTAGTTGTCGGAAGGGGGAGAGGGAAAAGGTTTAGTAGTGGGGAATTACTTAATTCTATTGGTTCGTTTTAGAATATCGCTATTTTTAAATTTATTGATTTCTAAAATTTCTAGAAGAGACAGTCTTAGTTTATTATTTCCTATATGTAGTATTTTAAAATCTTCATTAAATTGTTGATTATGAGTGATTAAGTGGTTTGCATAATTGGAAGAATCAATCTTTTTGTTATAAAATACTCTCTTGTGTTCACTAATTCTTGTTTTCAAATTTCTACATGTTTCTCTATGTAAAACATTTCACATGAATTACAGTTTAATCTGTAAATACCAGAAATATTCATTTTGTTAGTTTTGTCTTTATTATTCTTAATAAATTTACTTAAATTGGTGTTAGTTTTGTTTTGTTCCGAAGAAGCCAAAGTTTGACGAAACAATTGTCAAATTATAATTAAATCTGTTGAAGTTCTTAGGCTTTCACGGCCGGCGTCTATCGACGTGTTGTTGTATTCCGGGCTTTTTGGCCGTGGTCCGTGGAATTTGATTCTTACAGACGTTTCGCCGAACTTCAGTGAAGATGCCGTCAGCGAAGTTCTGGAAGAATCAAATTCCACGGACCACGGCCAAAAAGCCCGGAATACAACACCACATCGAAATCTGTTGAAATTTATAAAACAGTGTTTTATTCAAAATTAGTGAATTGAATTTTATTTAAGGTTAAAGGATTTTTAACGTAGATAATTCGATCATCCAATTAAAATATAAAGGAAGATGAAGTACCGTATCCAAAACTTCGTCTTTTTACTGCATGTCCAGATAAATATGTGAACAGCTTCATTAACTTCCTGTAGTTTCAATTCATACCTTTTGGTCTGGATGGTCTAAATTTTTCTGCTAATTAAAAAAAGTCAGAATTGTTGGCAATACTCGTACACAATTCCGGTAAAGCGTACTTGTCGGAAGTGCACAGGCCGCTGGTTTTGTTCGGAAAGTTAATATTATCAATTTACACCCCTGCCGCGTTCGTTACTAAAAACAACAAAAAAAGTACTAAAAGCGGCAAAAACTCACCGCGGTTCGGTTTTCGCGCCGCTGATCTGTTTTTAATTCGCTGCAAAGCTGTGTGCCCGTCAATGCGAACGGTATCATCCACCGAAAGCCCAATGAATGCATATAGGTAGGTAGGTACTTGTCGTTCAGCTAACCACTCTAGATGCCCTAGCACACAAACCTACAATATACATACATATATATACATCCTCAACGTCAAGTACTTAAATAGGTACCCGGCAAAGTACGAATGTGTAGGCTATATGGATCTATGTACGATATATACCTTCTGCACTCTACATATAAGCACTCTACATCACGTTGTTAGCTACTCTCAAAGCTCCTGGCGTGTGAACGCTCTTTCGCAGTGAAATAATTAGCTGAGGACACTGCATAACACTAAACAAAAACAATAACGCAGTTACGTTTGCGTATGTCTAAGCGAAAGGAGAACTTGTTTTCGTATTCTAACAAATTATAAAGTCATTCAGTTTCTATACCGCCACCCAACGGCATTTTGAATTTAAAAAAAGAGATCGATACAAGCTACTACTGTAGTTCAAAACAAAATAGTTGCATAGATGTCGCAATCAATCTTATTCTTATTCAACCATAAAAACAGCGACAAAATTCGTTACCAGCAAAATTAATAAATGACCAAAGACAGCAAATTAAGAACCATTTGTGGAGATTTGTCTCTAATTGTGGATTAATTGGCCCAAATAGCTGCAACTAAATGATTGTATTACCAAAAGAGTAGTATTTTCTACATAATATCGTTGGTGGCACAACATTGAATACCCAACCATGCCCTCAATTTTCGAAACAGATGAAAACCACTGGATACTAGGTGTGAGCCCAAAAATACTGAGCAACGACCACACACTTTAAAGAAAGGGGGGCCTGACACTCTCGAAACTAAAAAATATTTGAAGCATTAGATGTGGGACGTTTTTGATCATCCACCGTATAGTCCAGACCTGGCGCAAAGTGGTTTTCATCTCATTCGACACACGGTTGGGTGATCAAGGCTTCAAAAACTTCAAAAACTGTCGTACGACATTATAAACGTTAGTACACTTCTACTAAGTATAAGATAAGGTGTATAGAAATAATTTATACTGTTACCTTATAGACAATGTAACTTTTATGTATCTTTTAATAACATACTCTCTTGTTAAACGACATATGCTTCATAGTGTTTGTGTGGCGTTGGAATAGTAAAGTTGAATAATGACCCTTTATCGACCAACCGCTGGAGTCCTACATATTGTCAATATTATAATGAAAATTTCCGCATGACTTGGAGAAAATGCATTGAAAATTTTCTTATGCGAAATAATGCAGGGTCGGAATTATTAAATTCTCAGTTTCATACATATTAATAGCGTTTAGATTAAAATTCTTGCTGTTTGGAATCGTAGAGTAAAGATGCCCCCAAAGCTGAATTTGTAATTACATCAAAACTGTACAGTTGTGTCGGTTTCAAACGCAAATATTAAGAAAGTTGTAGTCGCATTATGCATTTTTACGGAACTTTTTAAATTTAAATTGCTTTTCCCCAGTTCCCGACTTGAGGAGAGATAAAGTAAAACTTAAATCAGGTTTGCATTACCATTATGGTAATTGACTTATATTACATTTAGGAAATGTTTATATTAAAACCATTACCTCTTTTAAAGCTCAATGCGGACAAAGTTCTTTAAAACTTTTTGCGGTAGCGAGATAAAAATTCATTCGTCCTTCGAAACCAACTTTAATCGAAACACCAACTGTAAAATATGTGCTTTAGCACTAAAAGCTTCAAATCGTTTATGAAATTGTTCCTATCAGTTTATTGGATTCTTAAAAGATTATGTTTACCTTCATAACTGATCAGTAAATGAACTAGAGACATAAAAATTAAAGACCAGAATATAAACAATAGAACTCAATTCAGTTAAGGCTTACACGGCCGTTCTTTGACACTAGTTTCAAGTAGAAACGTTAAACAACTGTTGCACTAACGAAATTTAGAGCTACAATAATTAAAAATTAACCATCTTTTTAATCCATTTAATGATATTTGAGGGTTTGATATTTTCTAGGTTTCAAAGAAATTTACTCAAAATTCTGTTCTCCATAATTAGAATAAAGGAATTATTGGATTAACTTGTTTGCTATCTTTTCATATCTGGTGTATTTCTATATGCGATTGAATATTGGTTCTTTGAGACTAATATTCTTGGAATGGTATGTTTTGGAGTACTAAATTCACCTCGTTTATCTGCATTGGCTGAAGACTTATGTAAGCTTGCTTTTGGCTCATCCAAATAACAAGTTCATTAAGTCACAGAAACTGTCTAACTGTTATTACAGAATTGTAATATATCCTATTTAAAATACACCTACTTATTGATTAACTTGCTCTCGTAGAATAATAGCTATAAATATTCTCAGTGTGAAACACTTCAGGTGACATATCTACAGCGCTGATACTCACCTTGTTAATTCACCCTAGCGTACTCACTTACGACTCGTTATGAAAACATGCCAATTCAAAAAGTATAGGGTTTTATAGTGAAAGTGCAATTTTTGTCGGAAAATGATCTATGAACTTAATTATAATACAGTCTTCATAGTAGGAGTAGAAATAACACATGACCGTTCAGGGGTATGTCTCTTATTTTGATCAGTTAACCTTATGTTGGAACTGGATCCTTCCTGCATGGTCTGGCAAAGCGGCGCGGCAGGATGAATAGAAGGGGTGGTGTACGTGGCTAACGACATAATCCAATACATGATCATTATCATAAAAGTTAAAACAAATTTAAGTTGTGTTATGTAAAAACAATTATTCATTTTTTGAGTTTATATTAATGCTAATAAAATGTTATAAGAAAAATGAGTTTCCCTGTGATAGGATAGTCCTTCGAAAGGAAGGTAGAAACAAAACACCAAGAATAACACGTCGACACGATTATCCCTATATAGACAAGTATATTCTACCATAGAACAGCCGATGCTTTTAGTAAAGTTCGTCTAGCTTAAGCTGCTTTCTACTGGTATTAATTATAAATTACTTTAAATTAATTTTTACCTGCCTTAAAGGTAACATACGCAAATTATTCTCATTTGCACAGTATCTTTCAAATGATATGTTTCATTACCTTCCTTGTATAAATCAATACTGAAACAACGTACAATCAGATTCGATGTCCACGTATTAATGAACGAGGGGATTGGTTTTGTAAAACATTATTATATATTATAATTAATTAGACTTCGATTCACATACTATTTTTCTACATAGTCCCTCACTCTAGAAATACATTTTCCCCATGAGATTGAAAGGTTTTGTTATCATTGGAGCACAAATGCTTCTACTGCGTCGTTCTCGTGGAATCGTTGGCCTCCAAGCGCTTCTTTCAGGGGCCCAAAAATATGGAAGTCACTAGGGGACAAATCGAGGCTATATGGTGGATGTTCCAGCGTTTTGCAGCCTAATGCATCCAATTTGCCTTGTGGTATTGGCCATATTCATACGGCATGAGCCTGGCATTGTCATGCAAAAGAATGACACTTTTGACCGATTGCTTCTTCCATTTATTCCGAAATGACAATTTCGCGGCATCCAGAAGATCACAATAATATTGCGCATTAATCGTGCGTCGATCATGGAGAATGTCAACGTGAAAACCAGTTTGCCTTTTTGATCGGCACACTATTTCGGACACACTTGTCCTTGGGCGACGAGCATGGCTCTCGTCCTCGACCTTTTTCACGGCCTTCAGAACGTTGCACAGATACGTATAATATTATTAAATAATGATACTAATTACTGGATATATATATATTTACTGGTGCTTATTCATAAAACAACAGGATGATTATATAACACAAAGAGTAACTAACTAACTTGGTTTATGTCGATTAGTGTGAATTTTCATGAGTAATGTAAGGTAGCTAATAGCAAGATTTTTTGATGTTAGTCTTAATATTACATTGACCTGACTCAGAGCTGCGCGCTTCAATTAATATCCGTTGTAATTGACTCTCTTTCGCAGTTTTTCTTTTATTATTCAGGGAAGCGAGCTAATTATTCGCTTTTGTGTCATAGCCTGGATTGGCGAGAATCTTTGACTATGTCAAAGAATGCGACCGTACAAGCGTACCTTTGTATTAATTCTACCCTCCCATCCTTTCTGACAGTGGCACGGATTCCCTTTAAAAACTTAATTACCTTTCCTTGATAATTAACTGTGCAGCATTTTGTCGATGGCTTCCCGACAAAATCCGTTTTCGATTAATAAGTCACCCTTCTGTGGAGTGCGCACGGGCTCGGTAGGACACTTATTAGACTGTCAGAAAAGGGAACTAACCGAGTCTGTATGTTATGTTGGTATCCTTTTTCAAAGAGCTATTTTACCGCGATCGATCACGTATTGTTTTCTCATACTTCCTGTGCCGACAGCAATAACCTTATAAACTTCGGAAATACAATTAATTTCCCTTCTGTTGTCTGTTAGCAAAACGACGGATACGATAAAGCAAAATATTTACAGCATCATGTTCTACAATGACTTCAATTTAATAAGAGATTTCATATACGATACATGTTAATTTCAGTTACTATTATTTGATATTTGTAACGAATCACCCAGCGGCGTGGTCTAGTGCTCTAGATCATTGCTTAGTGCGGCTATTCTGGTCCAAGTTTTCTGTGGTTTCCTTAGGTCAACTCAGGCAAATTCTGGGGCAGTAATATTCCACAGATAACCTTTCACTTCTCTTTTGTCTTCATTTCGTCCGTCTCATCTTCCTCTCCCCAATCACACTACCCACCCATTCCCACGATTCCTACAAGGATGCTGAAGAGGGCCTTACGCCCTACCCTCTGGCTTTGCACTACAGTGTAGGTTAGAGGGACGAGTAGCTGGTGGGAATGAAACACAAAAAAGTTAAAGTTTTGTAAGGTATCTAAAAAGTGTCGCATGGTAGAATCGCACATTTCAACCAAGGTAGTTGAAGAAGTTATATCTGTAAATCTATTAAAATAATTCAGAAATCTATGGGGAACCTAATTTGAAGTTTATTGTAACAAAGACTAAACAGTAGCATTATTATGAAATTATGGTGGATATAAAAGGTTAAAAATTAGGAATTATTAGAAAAATCAGGCGAGTAAAGGGCGATATGAAGATTAGTAATAGAAAATGAGAGCTAGGGTGGTAAGGCATCTATTGGGGCATGATGTGTTACTTAGAGACATGTTAAAAGCTGAAATAGCAGTAAAAAGAGGCAGAGGATGACCTGAATTAACTTAATGTTGGCAAATAGTTAGGGAAAATGCAATGATTGGGTCAGAATAGAAAGAAAAAGTTTTGGGACTGACAACTCTATGATGGTGGTTATAAACGAAACCTAATCTAATAATCCTTCAAGGAAACAAACTTGTCTTAAGCCTTCTGATTGAAGCAATCAATGTTTCATATAAATAATTTTTCAATAGAAAGTATCGGTAGAACTGATTAACGATTTTGAGACATACAATTTCAAAGGAAGGTCTTGGGTCATCCTCAAGTTAATAGTTATTCAGATTTTGATGTCGACATGGGTATTGTTTTTGTTTTTCTAAATGTTTCGTATAAATTATTTTTTGTTGAAAATTGAAATACACAAAACGATATTCGATATGCACTCACTGACGTCTACAAGAAATGAAAACATCCCAATGAGCTGGGTTGCATGCAGCTCACTTGCTCAACCAAATTCGCAGTTTTATGTTAGCAAATGTGGGTCCAAAGTAGTACGCAGAACTGTACAGTTATATAAAGGATACCGCGACCCCTCGCTCAAGGATCCAGACAATTTATTTGGTCTACTAAAAGCACAGGGCAGTTGGAAAAAATTATACTTTTAACAACCATCGCAGAATCTAATGCCGGGTTGATACATTAAATTATTATATTACGTATTAAATTTTGGTAATTACATTGCAAAAATTCATAAAGCAGTTCTGCAGCTCTCCACACCTATACAGTCGAATAAAACAGATGTAAAAATTAAAACTGCCAACTATCAGTATAAGATTATATATATAGAAATGTTTCGAATAATCCATTAGGTTGTCCAGTTTAATCCCTTTAACTAACAATATTTTCTACGGTAACATAAACGACATTACATTTACAACTAGAACGTGCTCTTTTAACTATTTATTATTTATATTTTTACGATGTTGTTCAAATATATGTCTTTTTAACTTGTTAATTCAATAAGTATTTTAATTTTGGTAAATAAATAAAATCACTAAAATTCACTATGTTTATCATAGAACTACAACAATATCAAGAAGCCTCTGTGGGGTGAAGTATATTATCAGTCATGTTTAGGTCACTAATAAAGTGGTTTCCATTATTTACCAAAATTAAAATTCGTTATGTAAATGGAATTCCACCATATTTGTTCAATATGTTGTTTCAATTATTCCTGTCCAGCGACATTGTTAACTATTATAGTAATATCTTTAGATCCTACTAATATTAAAAATTTGACCTAAAAACCTATCTTTATAAATCCCTGCAATCTAGGACGAAACGTCAGTTTTAGCAATAGAACAACCACCCCAATTTGGCTTATTCCTTCGTATTAGTCTAACAAGGGGTAAAATGGTAAGTATAAAAAAATCTAGGTCAGATTATACTGATCTTCCTTAATAGGGTATACTTCAATCCGTCTATTTTGCCGTAAAGAAATTTCTACTCCGGCGAGTTAACTATTCCTTCTTCCGTTTGATTAGTTGAGAAAGCTGTCGACATTTATGTGAATTGTTCCGACTTAAAACGGAATTGGAATAAGGAGACACATCTCCTCCAGAGCATTTTAAACATAGGTCGAATAAAGAAAGATGTTTACATCAGTCATACTAAATAATCTCCGGTTGAAAGAAGAAGGAAACAGTTCCGCGAAGCAAAAGACATTGAAGCTCCCTCCGTTACTCCTCCGTTAATGCCCCAGTGTCTTTGCAAAAGTTGAAGTAGAAGAGCGAGGAGTTTGCCTCTGACACAGATGAGATTGGCTGCTAAGCTGCGCGGGGGCTTTTCGGGCTTTACGCGTCTCAGGGAAATACCCGCTGTCTACCCTAAGTACTCGATCCGCTCGCGGTTGACACAATGCTTATTTTTATTGAGTTGTCGACGAGACAAGCAGTTAGCTTCACCCCTTACAGATCTTACTTTAACGAAATAGCTTTATACAAGCATACGTATATACATGCCATCTATCCCCACAACTCAATTTACATAACATTACTTATAAAGCAAAGACAGAATAACCCCAAACAGAGTCATCCATAAAACTAAACACAATGACTTTCGAAATCAAAATTAACATTTAAAAGGGTCGAACCAAATTTTTTTAAATTTTTTGCTTTTGAAAATACAAGTCGGTGCTTCAAGCAGTTTATCATTTATAATTAAATATTTGAAGAATTTTTATTAGGGGTAAATTCTAAATATATTAATGCGATATTAATTATTGAATTAATTTGTACCCACTAGAGATTACTTCATACAATGAGAGAAAAATTTGTTACTGCTATCACGCCCTCGCCGGGACTAGAACCCTGGATCTTTAGCTTTGCGCGCCAATGCTTTTGCCAGTGAGCTACGAGAGGTGACAACAGTAACAACGACGAACGTACTTACTAATTCACAGAACGTCGTAATCAATGTAGATTATTATTAATCATTCAAGTCCCAACGAGGTCGTGACAGCAGTAGCAAATTTTTCCTTATTAATTTGAGGTAATCTGCAATCGCATTAGTTCATCATTTTATGTTGAATTGTTATGTAACGGCTTCAATTGAAATTTTTCTTAAATGTAAATATGTAACGTCCCAATTTCAGTTATATATATTCAATATTTAGCTATTTACCGCTATTAATGCTCTTAAAACATTGTACTGCATATTCATTTACTTGTACAATTTACATCGACGAATACTCTATTATATTGGAATCCTTTGAAAGAGCAGTAGTTCATTTTCTATCGAACGCTACTTCGAAGTTTCGGAATGTCGCTTTCATCATTATATTAAAACTTGTTAAATTTAGAACACAACCAACCAGCTTTATTAGATACTTTATAATCGGGGAAGCTTTTGAAGTTTGCACAAAATTGACCTAATTGTCGACTGCGAATTGGCAGTCAAACACTAATTTGTCTGTATTTGCTCAAAACTGGTTTGAAGAAACAACAAACACAAAGTGAAATTACGAATAAAAAAATGCTAATTAGTTAATTTATGTATGATAGACATGTTTTTAGAAATACAGTGCAGATTTATTTTATTCAACAAAAAGCCTTATAAGTATACGAAGGACATTCAATAGTTAAAGAAACAAACTGATGGCAAATTAACATTTATTAATTTTTCAACATATTCCCCACCAACATTAATACACATATCCCAACGTTCTTTATATCTGCTGTAAGGATTCTTTTGTCTTCATGTTTGAATAAATTTCCCACAAATTCAACTATCTTAACTGATTAGAGCTTATCCAAAAAGTGTCAGCTTGTGGTCCAAAATGTACCAAACTCCTCTACTAACTATATTCTTTCAGATCAATTTGTCTCGTTAATTATGAAAATCAAAATCTAAAATCATTTCCAATTATTAATTTTATGTATAATAAATATCGTCCTAAAAACACTCGCTAAAAAAGTTGGTCAAAGTTCGTAAATTATTTTCCATTAGTCAAGACAAAGTAACTTTTCTTTGTGAGATTCAATTTTACTTTTTAGGAAGGCCGTTTGTATTTGAAAATACATTTGACCTGTTTGCTTTGTAGAATCCAGATAATTACATTTATAAAACGTCGTCGTTTCAGTTAGAATAATAAAACGCCATGTCAGACTCATTATTTTGAAATGAAAATCGAAATATTCAGAACATAACTATTTGCATAAACGAGACTAGTAAAAGTACTACGACGTGCGGGGCTCATATTCTCATAAAAAAGAAACTCGTAATAATGATCGTCTACAAAATTTCTATTGTTGAAAACAGTCGCGTGTCATGAGTAGTATGTTAAAGAAAAAGTAACTTTTTAATTTTAATTTCCATAGAAAATCAAACTTGACTATGTCTCATTTCCATCGAACTACACTCTGTGCAAAGTTATGATGAATAGGGCGGAAGACACTTTAAAGCATCCTTTAGGAATTGTGGTGGTAATTAGAAAGGAGGAGAATGATAGAAGACAGTCAATATCACTGCCCCAGCTTATGCGATCTAAGGAAACTACCCAAAAACTGATAAGCGAACTTTATTCCCCAACCCCCGGTCACTTGTAAATAGCCACTGAACTTCATTTTTTACATACCCCATTGAATGGAGTAAGTATTATACGAGGTATGTTTTTTAAGTACGTAGCGTTTTGAAATTCTGCCGCGGCAACGCTTCGGTCAGCGTTCAGCGCATGCGCACTGAGTACCTGCATCTCTCACCTACGCACTGAAGCCATTACAGTCTGATTCGCCATTGTTTACGTTGTTTACTGAGTGTTTAAATTACCTCCGATAATCGTCAGTCCTGCCGACTGTGAAGTCCGGGCTGTTATACGATTCCTTAGTGTTAAAGAACTAAAACCGATTGATATTCATCGTGAGATCTGTACAGTTTACGGACAAAACATTATGAGTGATGGAATGGTAAGGAATCTGCGCCGTGTACTCCAGAACATGGCAACTTAAGCATGGGCATTGTTTTACTGCATGACATTGCCCGTCCGCATGTGGCTAATCGAACCAAAGATCTCATCACATCTTTTCATTGAGAAACTCTATATGATCCTCTGTACTGCTCTGATCTGGCGCCCAGTGACTACTATTTGTTCCTGCACTTGAAGAAACATCTGGGCGGTCAGTCTTCAAGACGATGACGAAGTCAAAACAGTTGTGATGCAGCGGTGGTGATGCAAGTCAGGCGGCAGAGCTCTATGAGAAGGGTATTCAAAAACTGGTCAAACTATATGACAAGTGCCTCAAAATTGAAATAAATTAGGTAGAACAGTAGATTAACGTACAGGCTTTCATGTAAAAATAAAATTATTAAGATATCGGTAAACGTTTTTTGTTAATTTCAAAACGGTACTTTAATCAGTTCCTTAAAGGTTATCTAGTAGCTTTAATCTTAACCTTCCGAGTAGCTGGTGGGAATGGGATGGGAATGGGAATGGTTATAATTATGTATTGTGTATTGCTACATGGTTTTTATTTAATTGGTTTACATGCGAACTAACGTGTATACCTAAGCTAAATCATAAGTTAAGGATTAAACTTTAAATCAAACAATCTTGGGAATTTCAATTAAAACTTTCTTAAAAAAAAACTCGATACGTTTTATTAGTTAAACATTGTTCAACCCCCATCCTCTTAGGATGTACTATAAATTAATTTTTTTCTGTTTGTTACTTAGTATATTTTTGTTACTCCTGAAGATGCCCTTACGTATCGGGTATTTTAATAAAGGAATTCCAAAGTTTGTTTGATTTAAATTTTAATTTTTAATTTTGAATCATGTTTCACCAAGTGATAACGGCAGATAGCCTTAAGTTATTTAAATCATAATCTCAGTCTGGCAGTAGACGCCAATAAAACACTGCAGGTGTTAATAAACATCAATAGATGACGCTATATTGATAGTTACTTGTTATTAATCATCATGTCGGAATGGATCAACTTCTATTTGGTTGGTGATTTATCGAAATTAGGGTTGGTGCGTTGATGAGAACTAATAAACCCAAAACCGCGACCTACATCAGGTAATTACGATACATTATGACAAAAAAAATCAGCACTATGAATTTTAATTATTAGCGTGTTTGTTTCTGTACATTCGTACGTGTTATGAAACGTAAAAACTGGAATTTTGACACGTGTTGTAATAGACACATTGTTATATTGCCGTTTGAGTCGGTGTGTGACTCGCGTTGTCGCATCGTGTAGCTGACGGCAGAAGATGCGTGTCATTTTTTGAACGCAACGTGCATGTTATAATTGCATTAACTCGCCTATAACATTCATTCGTACACACACAGTCGTTCGTATTCATGACATGTGTGTATTTCCCCCATTAATCCACGTTCGTTAGCGGAAAGGAGGCGTGAATTTTTTATACGGATTAATAAAGGAAATTCTTTTTCGAAAAACTGCGCAACGGAACCGGTCGGACTCAATTAAAGTGAGTAGTCATGTGTCATGTACTGCAACGTGATTATTATTTTTTAAGCTTTATTTTCATTTTTTAATGAAGGACTGTAAAGAACAGAGTCAATGCCAGAAGAGAATGACAGGTATGGTGTTACAAAATTTTAATGAGAAAATAAATTGTTCATTACGTTTCATCGATTGGAAACGCCCACTGTTTACTACCAATTACACATGCGTGCTTTTTGTTATGAAGTATAAAAAATAAAGTTGGTTATAACTTATGTTCACCCTACATGCTCGACTAGAAAGATGTGCCTGAAAATGATCAAGACCTTCTCAGGCGTGCCTCACGTATCCGATCAAGATGAAGTAAGACATGTAACGCACATGAATACTTAAGAGCTAGTCTATAATGCCTGATTGTTTTCTTAAAAGACCAACTATTTAACGTTTTTCATATACTCAAGGCATTTCAATCTGTTGATTTTCGATATCAAGGAAATAAGAAAATCAGTCTTCTCTAAATTGTGAAGAAACAATTCAGCTAAAATAAAAAAGAGGCCAGAAAACTCGCAATTTAATCTATCCCGTTGTTGGTGCCAATAATATTATTAAAACTCGATAAAATTCAATTACGTACATGGGAAATATATCTACCAACTTAGGGAAACATTTATCTAAATTTACAAATTCCACGATTTTGTTCAAAACTAATAATTCTTTAGGTAAAATTCTGATAAACAACAATGATTCTACCAATAAAAACATCAAATCAGGGGTTTATAAACTACAATGTGGTACGTGCAACAAAATTTATATTGGCCAGACTGATAGAGCCTTTAAGGATATGATCTCTGAACATATGCATAGTTTCATTAAAAAATCTTCCCATTCTACTTACACAGAACATTTATTATCAGAATTATCTAGATTTTACATAATGAAAGAAAGGCACAAAATTAAATCTATTAGAGTGTTTAGAAGTAAATAAATTAAGTAAGTTGGTATTAATTTAGATGACCAAATTGCCGTTAATAATTCACCTCTTCTAAATGTATAAATCCTATAATTTTCACCGCTACTAAATGTTATTAATCCTAGGTAATATTCTTTGTCCCTCCCCCCCTCCTTTTTTCGATTTAATTCTAGTAAGTAGGTACCTATATAAGTAATTTTGTAAATAATTTCAGTTTAGTCATTCTGCCACCTGAAGAAGCCACGGTGTGGCGAAATGATCACTGTGGTCAATAAATCATTTTGTAACTTAAAACTTGGTGTTTTATTTGTATTTGTAAACATAAATCACATCTGGGATCGCGATCGATTAATTTTGGAACTCGAAAAAGAGTTACTACAAGTGTATATGATGAAAAAATTAGAACTTCTTCAGGTCCTGAAGATGTTCAGATCTTCTCACCGTATATAACAACCAGGGACAAGTACGTATATTAGACATACGAGATGAAGAAAGCCTAGAATAGATTATTATTCGCAAATAGTGAGGGATATAAATGATTCTAGTTTTAGAAAAATGCGAGGGTTGACTTATGATAGGAAGGAAGTAAGGTGATTGTCCAATAAGTCTTCGGATTGGTGTCTTTATGATAATGACTAAGAAAAAGTTAAAATTTTATTTATATGTGGATAATCCAAATTAGAGGTGGTCAATGCGATTCCTTCGATTCAGTTTCATAAAAGGAATCGATTCTCACGATTCGTTCATTTGGAGTGTTATCGCGGATGATTTTGCATTCTCCACGACTCTACAGTTGACTATAACGATTCATTTGAATGAGTCCCACCATAAGCAGTAAATAGATTAATGGGATTCTTTTTTGAGTTGTTCAAATGAACGATTCGTTCATTCATTGCTCACCACTAATCGAAATTATTTTAGCTTTTAGGAATATATCAAATAGGACAGCAAAAACACTAAAAAACAAATGTTTTGTCAATTGAAGTTGTTATCAAGAAAAATTAATCGTTGTACAGGAGCGGAGCTTACAATATCTCAAAATCTGAAAGGGATATTTTGTTGTTTTTGTTTTTGGTTTGTTTGGGTAATTAGTAATAATGGTTCATCAAATACCGAGCAACGAATATATGTCCAAAAATGTAGAAACTACGAAAATGTGACGGGTAGAGTTAAAACGGTGAAATTATAAGGGTTTCACTTGTCCTAATTCATTGAGGAACCCTATAGTTTGTTATGATTGCACCCAGCAAACACTTTCCAATTTTGAGTCACATTGTATATACACAAATAAAATTTAAATTGCCATTTGTGTTTCCCGGCTTTACATTGTTGTTACAAGCAGATCTTCGCGTTCGAACGGAAACGTTTGGAATTTTTATTTAAGTAGATACGAAAGCCACCCTTGCAAGATACAAATGCAGCAAATTCATGACCCTCTGAGAGAACGGATTGAATATTTGCTTACGCACGATTTAGACATCGTTTCATCTTTTTATTTATCTCGTTCTCTCTCTTTCTTTTTCTCGGCCTTAGTCGAGTGGATTTGCAAGAGGAAAGAAAGCTCTTCGGTAGGTCGAAAGTAGCTTTTGTTTTATTGGAAAGAGCAAGCTGAAAAAGAAAGAAAGAACGAGTAAGAGATAGATATAAACATGTAGAGGATAAGGCGTTCAAGTGCGCTACGGAGTTGTTGTTGCATCGCAAACGGCAAAGTTACTGTCTCCGAAGTAACCGCCGTAAAATCATCTGGGGCCGTAAAACGTCTACAGTTTAGAGGAAAGCAATATAATGGGGCCGAGACTTGATACATTATGCACGACTTTAAAAAGCTTCTAAGGCGCTTCTCTCATAAACATTTTCTTTGACAGCCGTGGAATATCTACCTGAGAAACGATTTTGATGCAAGTATATAAAACTAGAACACTGTACACTATATTATAAATGTATATCTTATGGGCCAACTATTAGGGACTTTCTAAACTACGATATGAAGTACTAAGCAGATAAATAGAAAACTTACATACTTTAAGATAACAACAATGATCTTACTAAATCATTTTAACTTATAACGACTTACTGAACGATCTTTGTACACGTTTAAATTTTTCCTAAACAACCATAGCAAGTGTGCTCAACAATATACTTCCGTATCTGAAGAAAACATCAAAAATGTTTATCGTTAGGAGTGATGGAATGGTAAGGAATCTGCGCCATGCAATCCAGAATATGGCAACTTAAGCATGGGCATTGTTTTACTGCATGACATTGCCCGTCCACATGTGGCTAATCGAACCAAAGATCTCATCACATCTTTTCATTGAGAAACTCTAGATCATCCTCTGTACTGCCCTGATCTGGCGCCCAGTGACTACTATTTGTTCCTGCACTTGAAGAAACATCTGGGCGGTCAGCGTCTTCAAGACGACGACGAAGTTAAAACAGTTGTGATGCAGTGGTGGTGATGCAAGTCAGGCGGCAGAGCTCTATGAGAAGGATATTCAAAAACTGGTCAAACATTATGGCAAGTGCCTCAAAATTGAAAGAAATTAGGTAGAACAGTAGATTAACGTACAGGCTTTCATGTAAAAATAAAATTATTAAGATATCTTTAAACGTTTTTTTATTAATTTCAAAACGGTACTTTAATCAGTTCTCATAAACATTTTCTTTGACAGCCGTGGAATATCTACCTGAGAAACGATTTTAATGCAAGTACATAAAACTAGGACACTGTCAACTATTAGGGACTTTCTAAACTACGATATGAAGTACTAAGCAGATAAATAGAAAACTTACATACTTTGAGATAACAACAATGACCCTACTAAATCATTTTAACTTATAACGACTTACTGAACGATCTTTGTACACGTTTAAATTTTTCCTAAACAACCAAGTGTGCTCAACAATATACTTCCGTATCTGAAGAAAACATCAAAAAAGTTTATCGCGATATTATTCATATGACTATAGTATATGGTCTTTTGAGTAAAATCATTGTTCGCATGCCACACGAGCGTACCGGGTTTGATTACCTACAATAAAGTGAAAGATAAATGTTTTATAAAGGGTGGTATCTATCTGATGCAACTACCTAGAAAATTCATTAATATTAATACTTTAAACTGATTATAAATTTTTGAAATGATTCAAAGACCTATTTATGTAAATGTACCGTATCGATAAAATTTACCCAATTAGGGCCCCGTACACAAGTTACCATTATAAAAAATAACTGAAGATGTACTGTGTTAAATTTATAGTTTAGTTTTGTCAATATTTTGTGCATAAGTGTAAACCAACTACGGAAATAAACTCGAATATGATGTGATATAAAGATTAAATCGTATTTCCTAAATCACCTACGCAAAATGTCAAATGCTGAACTGAGTTAGACGAGGAAAGCCAAAAGTTTACATGAAATCAGTTTTGGTTGGATGTAAGTTGCATTTCCCACATAGGAAAAATATAAAAATTTCTAGTAATAAAATTCAACGAAAAGTATCGACAAAATATATACATTAATTATCTTTCATCAAGTTTGCAGTAAAGGTAACTTATTAAGTATAAAAAATTCATCGAAAGCCGATTCTCTACAAAATAACAAACTTATTGAAAAGATCTTGCATGGAATTTAGCGAATTTAGAGTTCTCTAATTCGATTCCCTGTTGAATTGTCAGATGTTCATTTGTCAAATTTTCATTACCAGCATGGGTCAAGAAACAGTTTATTTATTAAACCAACACCGACATTTTAGCCCTGTGTAGTTGTAATTCCTTCTACTAATTTCTTTTGTCAATATTGGTATTTTGAATAGAGACTTCTTCCTCTTCCTAATATTATATTTGTAGGATTCATACTCAGTTTGATTATTTTTGATTACCTGACTAGCAGATTTTAGGCAGTATAATTTTCTTGTGCTCTTTAGATAGGCTATTTTATACAAAGTGTCTGAAGGTATGAACTTATTAAGCTTGTAAATGTTTTTAATAATATTTTTGTGAATTATTTCTGTTTCGTTAATTGCACTTCCCCATGCTATTATACCGTATTGTAATACCCAGTACACTAGGCCATAACAGACTTGCGGTAACCTTTTCATATGATAGCTTTCCAAAAGATTTTTCTACATTAATTGCAGAAAACTTCATATTCCTTTACTTTATCCCCGCAACTAATTTTAAATTGGACCGTTTTCATATGCAATCCTGGCTCAGTGCTTCGAGCTGTTTTATGATTGGTTCATTTTGGTCATGGAAAATGTTTACACATGCCTCTAAACACAAAACGAAACGTGGCTGGACATATCAAAAATGAATCATCCGATTGTTTACAATTGGGATATTTGTTGCCATGGTAAGGACAGAAATTAATTTCACTCTAACGAACAAAACGGTAGAAACAGAATTGGACACAAAAATACTATTGAGGGCAAAGTTAACCACTAAGTACTATCGTTCCATTCACAGATAGTATAATAATTATAATTATGGATGACAATAGTTGTTCGCATTTATTCATCTTTTTATTTTTTTGTATTTTTAATATTATTAGTCATGCATTTTTTACTTCTCTGATTTTTGTAATTTTTGTATTGTCATGTGCATTTGCTGTCTGTTCCTTTCTTTTGCAATTTATGGTTTTTGTATGTGTCATACATTTTCCCTTCTTGGTATTGCCGTTTAGCCCTATTGTATTATATTTTCTTTGTTTCCAAATGTTCTTTTAGAGTTAAGTTAGTCGATAGATTTATTGGGGGTAATGTTTTGACCCATCGGTCCATTTCCAGGACGTAGATGATGCACCGACACATAGCTTGCAATGTTGCATTTTTGTATGTTTACGTTTCCCTTCCTTCTTTTTTGTGTGTTGTTTCAAGTGTCGGTGCATCGGAACCACCCCCTCCTCAAGGGGCGGTTCTTAAATTCATGTTAAAACAAGTACTTTTACATTCAATAATAGAATCAATTCATCATTCAATCCTATTAGATTAAAACCATTTAAACATCAAACATTTTTAGCAGAGATCATTTTAGTACATTAACATATAGCACCAATCACATTAAGATCTATCTAAACATATAGTATTTAATAACATATCGTTTCATATAATAAATCATAATCTATAGTCATTTAGTATTTTCGTAAAAATAAGTAGCAATCACGGCGTAAATAAAATTAAATTAGTGTGTATATAGTTGTAAATAGTTTGGTTGTCCGTTTATTACATCGATTCCCCCATAGGAATCAAAAGAAGTGGCACATCTGTCCACCGGTGAAATAATCTTATCTCATCAACTAATTAACAAGAATATTAGCGTTCTTACAGTGAGTCTGATAAACCGAACTTTTGTTTCGTCAAGATCAATAAAACCATTTCTGCCGAAACTGTTTCGTTCCCAAAAATAAACAGTTTCGAAAATAATATAATTGCTACAATCGAAAATGTTTGATTTAATTAATTACCATCGACATTTTGGTTGCTACTTTGTATGTATGTATGTAAAACTCAGATCCAGAAATAGCTTTTATTCGAAACTATCAAATTTATCTTTCGTGTCAAAGTAACATGAATAACCTGAGTTCGGGTTAACGTTTTTTTTTTTTGTGAATTTGTTTATTGGAATACGTAAGTGGTTTTTAATTGATTCGTGTCGCTATCGATAATCCACTAATGTACTTATTAAAGCCCACTAACTTGGTTTACAATCCTAAAAACGCATTAAAGCTGTAGACACGCGAACCAGTCGTCAAGTCATCCACGAAGAGCTTCGAGCTTTTCAGCTGAAACTAAATTACATCAAAGAATATAATTAACGTACTTCAGCTTACATTATTACTGTTCGCTTGAAATGTCAGACCGGTGTGAATTTATAAATTTTATTACTTATATCAGTACGAGCATGTCTTTGAAACAAAAAGCCTTCATGTACTTATTCTTAATAACAAATGTAGAACACCTAAGGGAGCCAAGTCAGGTGTATATTTATGAAGTTGTACAGATTGTAAAAATGTTTATGTAGGACAAACAGGTAGGGCCTTTGATATTCGCATCCGTGAACATTACAAAAGTTTTATTAATAAAAAGCTAATTCAACATACATAGAATATCTAATTAATTTTAACCATAATTTTATATATTATAATAAAGGGATCAGACTGAATTTATTAGAAAAACTAGAAATAAATAGATTCAGTAAACAAAATATTATTTTAAACGACCAACTTGAAATCACAAATTCTCCACTGCTAAATTTAAATTTGTTACCTACCCCTACCACCCCATGTGTTAATAATCATCTTAAGTATAAATACATAGATTAAGTTTGTAACAGAGCGGCGTGGTCTAGTGCTCTAGATCATTGCTTAGCATTCGGGAGGTCATCGGTTCGAAGGCGGGTGCGGCTGCTCTGGTCCAAGTTTTCTGTGGTTTCCTTGGATCACTTAGGTAAATATTAGGGTAGCTGAATATTTCACAGATAATCTTTCAATCTCTTCTGTCTTCATTTCGTCCGTCTCATCTTTCTCTCTCTAATCACACCATCCACCCATTCCCACGATTCCTGTAAGGAGGCTGAAGAGGGCCTTACGCCCTACCCTTAGGATTTGCACTACAGTGTAGGTCACAGAGACTGCCCGCCCACCAGCACGAGTAGCTGGTGGAAACGAAACACAAAAAGGTTTTTCTTTTATTTAGTTTGCATTATCTTCGCCTAAAGGAGCTATTGTATAGCGAAACAATATGGTAGCAATAATGTTTACACTAGGCCACACCAGAGTGTGCGTTTTTATATCAGGACAAATCAGTTTGGACTAGCCTAAACTGGTTTATCCTATCGGGCTTAGGACAAATTAGTTTGGGTTAGGCTATACGTATAGGAAGAACTAGTTTAGCCTAGGCAATACTAGTTTGTCCTGAAATCAAGTTTGGCCGGTAACATATACATATAATAAACATATTAACGAGCAGGTAGCTGGTACCGAATTCATAATTAACATTTTCCGCGCCGGTGCCGACTTAATGCATTTGGTGTCGTGAACGCCCATATGAGTAGATGACCATGTGATGCCTTTGCTTAATATGTACCTACAGAAGAAAGAGCATACGTTACAATATATTTTAAAGCGCTTTCCTCATTGGCTTCTGTGAAGTGCTATGCACGATGAATTACGTACTGTGAACCAGAGATAAGTTGTATGAGCCAAGACCTTAGGCTATGTTAGGGTGTTAGAATGTGGCATTATTAAACTTTTGAAAATACCTATGTAGCAGCGGTATAAGTGTTCCAAATTTGGACGAATTCAACTAGTTGTGTTGTCGAAAGTAGAATGTAAATAGATAACAAAAACGAGACTTTTCTTTTGACTTCCACATTTAAAATTCTGAATGCTCCAAATTCGAGGATGTTTACAATTATAGTTTGCGCATCGTTAATTATAAAAGTTGAAGGAGTATCCGTAGAGTCAGAAACACTTGGTTGGTATTCTAATATACATAAATATATGTATGTATGTGTAGATAGAAAGAGGAAAGCCACAATAAGCATTTGGAGATCAAAAGTTTCTTCATAATACAATTTCCGATTTCCGAGCGGCATTAAAATTGGTTTTGCACGACTACGCGGTCGCATTTATATACCAATTTCAGATAATCAAGCGGAATTTACGGGTCCGTAATGTAATTCGGGCAATACACACGCAAACAAGCGACAGCGTACAGCGTACCCTAATTTGCGACTCTCTTGAACAAAACGCGGGCATTATCTGTTGATAAACCTTTAGATTAAATACTAGCGAACGAAACGGGGGAAAACCCCCATTTGGAATCGCATTAATGACGAATATTTCATGTGTTCTGGCCATCTGTGCTTGCTCCGATCTTTACGCGTGATTTGATACGTTGTGAAGATGATTGTGACACTGATTGTTAGAAAATTTCGAAACACCTATTTTATTAACAGTGTAGCTTGTAGTAGTGAAAAATATTATTACCTTAAAAACCGTTGATGTAAAACCGTTCGTGGGAGTGAAAACAATGAAGGTAATGTGAAAATGGACTTCAATTGATTTTAAAAACATTTGAACACGTATCGAAGCAGAGATTTAATTCATTTTCGCTTCAGAAATAAAATTCTTCAGAAAAACAATGTATGTTGAACATTAATGTTACTAATTCGATCCTACCAGGAGATTATCTCATTTTGAAGCAAAATAGTAGGTACCTAACGAATTTCTTGTTGAAAATCAACATTTTCACAGCCGGCTCGCTCACCATAAAAAACTAAGATCACTATTATTATTATTATTATTACTATTAGTTTGGGTTTGGGCTGTGACAGCCACTAATCGCATGGGTAGTCCTTTGGCGATTCCCCTCTTTGGTGAGCAGTTATTCTTTCCCAAATGCGTCCTGCAGCTCCGTTCACTCCAAGCTCCATGTCGCTTCTCTCGTCGTGAGTTTCCCCACATCGGCTTCTCACGTCGCTTAGGGCAGGAAACTCATATATGATATGTAGGAAGGTTTTATAGGCCTTCCCACACCACCTATATTTAGGGCTCTCTACCAGCCCCAGTTTGAGGTTGTAGGTGTTCAATTCATTTGTATGCCCTGTGATTATACCTACGTCTTGGTCTTTTCCTGCTCAATTTCATGAGCATTTGGCTCCATATCTCACTCGATGTGGCGCCAATCAATCTTTTAGCTGTACGACAGCCATCGACTTCAGTCCACAGATTTCTCTCCTGGAGGATCACTAATAATTTTATGAAGTTTAATTGCCTTCCCAATCACAAGCTCACGTAAAGACAAAGTTCTCCGGGAGTTTACAGAACGGATGACCTCGACGATATTCCATAGATCCGTAGAGTAATGTATAGAAAGTTTCATAGTCTATACGTATACAGTATCGGATGGATTTTAAAATGATAACAATTGTTTGATACCATTCTAATCAAATGGCGTCATCTAGTATCATCATAGCACTTACGGTGATCTCCAGATCCAGGTAAACCTGTCTTGCTACAATTTTTCCTGTTGCTTCTTTATTTCGTGTAGAAAATTGCTATGAGCAGTATATTCCACAGATAGCTATCGCTCTTCTTCTGTAGTTATCTCGACCGACTAGTTTTTCTGATAAATATAAATATGGAATCAACAGAAACAACTACTCCGAGGGCTAAACCCCTACCGGCATTGAATGACACTGTTGATTCCGATGGATTCTTAGACGAAGATAACAATCCAAAATAGAAGGCATTAAAATATTTTTTCATCTAAAATTATAAGGATCACAGATGCCACATTTGGAAAGCGTCCTACACAGTAGGCACAGCGCACCGAAAGCCATATCCCACGACCGGTTTCGACCTATCGGGTCTCATCAGGTGAGCGCTGGCAGAACGGCTTTTACAAGCAATAAATATAAATACGTTATGCCTACTGTGTAGGACGCGTTCCAAATGTGGGATCTGTGATCCTCAAAAATTTAGACGAAAAAGGATTTTAATGCCTTCTTTTTGGATAGATTTTCTGACCCTAATCCTTAAATTAAGAGACTTTTATCCCTTCTCACCAATTTACCACATTATCTACTATATAAGTATGTCGTCCATCAAATTGAAACAAAAAATTTTATTTTTTATTTTTCTGTTTAGTGGGTAGGTGTTGGATACGTCCATGTCGTCTGATATTTCATATGTTTGTATGGGTATTCATTTGCAGTAAACTAATTCTCTGAATGGTGAGAGGTGCAAATGACATGATCCTTATTTTTGTTGTTCCGGAAAAGCCGTTGAAATTAGAATTGATGTAGCTTAAGGGCATTTCCGAACGGCAATGTGTTGCATTTTATTTATGCTCCGATATTCACGAAAAGCGTATAAAAAGGGCCTCATAAACGAATGTTTACGACAGTCCGCAGCAAAACACCGACATTTGAAACCGTAAATTCTAATGTAAGGCATATCATTCGGCTAAAACGTTTTTTGTTGTTTTACTGCATCATCGTAAAACAAATATTGGCTGGTGGCAACTGGGAGTCTAGTGGGCCGCTGATATCGCAGTTGCCCCGCATTCCATCCCCAGCCACATCCCCGTTCACCGACGCAACCAATAATAATTTATTCATCTATTAAAATATATTGAAAGTTTATTTTGTCGTAAAAGAGCCGTCAGCGAACAGCCCTTTTTATGAAATATTCAACGTTTGCTTTAGCTGATTATTATTTACAGGTGTATTTTAATGCTTTTCAATTCTTTTATTGAACACAATATTGTTATTTTATGGCCTATTTGCATATATGTATTTTTTAGATTGCTACATGTCAAGTAAACCGTTTTTAAAATTGTACTTCATTTAAAATACACTTTGATTATGGAAAAACTGAAAAAAAAAAAATTTCATATGCAAATGTTTTATTTTATATGCATGGTTTTGTGAGATAAATAATGTTAAACAAATTATAAAACGGTATCAATCTTGAAACGTTTCCACATTAACAAACGACACAGCAACAATATACAGAAACGCAACCTGTTTTTTCATCTAATTCTGTCTCTGAAAGCTTAAGAGCAACAGATTATAAAACATCGTTTTAAGGGAATGTGTTTTCATACCAGAGGTGACCTATGTGGCTCCAATCTCAATACACAGTAGGGACTGATATGGATCAGTTTCGTCTATTGTGTTTCATTGATTGTTCATAGATTAAAAGCAAATTTATTATTTATTTATTGTTATTATGACAACTAATCCGATAAAGTTGGTCCCTGAACGACAGTTTGGGTATCTTCGTATTGCCAAACATTATTAACATCATTACGATCTTGTAATATTAATTTACACCAGCCGCACGCCACTGACTCATACTTCAGACGAAAGGAATCTACAAATTCCTTAGAATTCTAAAAACCCGTTTCGCTTCCGTAAACTAATCAAATTATACATCCTAACAATTATTATTACAGTAAAAACAGTATAATAAAAAATTACCCATAAAACGCGTTGTTAAATAAAGAAGACTAACAAACCCAAGCATTCGTCGGTAAGAACCGAGACAGAGGCTTGTAGAATTTTTCACTTGTTATGTTTGATTATATTTCAAATGAAGCTCACATCTGTAGTAGTAGTAGTAGTAACAACCAAGATCATATTTTTATTCAATCTGGTTACCTGCCTACCTCGTAGTAAATTCAATTCAACAAGTCTATGTCCTTATTTGAAAAGGACCTTGTTTAACATTACTGAATCCCCACAGATAAGAAGCAAATATCTACAGATGGCTGTCTGTATTTATTTATGGTTCACCTGGTTCATTTACTGAAGTGACACTTCTTGATGCAAAATTCAATTATTACTACCGGAATTATGTTTTCAATCTTAGCTTTTCTCAAAATAAAGTAAACTAAGGAAAACTCAGCAATCAATTTATTATTTACGCCTGATTTCCAGCAATATTTCACAAATTGGTATAATATTTTCAATAACGTATAAACAGAAATAATTTTCCGCTCCTTTAACATCCCAATGATGTGACGTTAATTTTTCCAAGTAATAGCTGTCACTTCCACTTGGACGAGTTTTCCCCTATAACGCGCCTTTCGTTCCTTCTTCCATAAGCGACAAGCATCTGACTAGCGCCTTGAAGGAAACGAACGATATCCAGGTGTTGCACGCCAAATTAACGCAAGATGATTACCAACTAATAACTTGCTACTCCTACTGATAAACGTTTGTCGTCCTCGATTTTAACGGTCCGTTTCATCTGTGCGCCGCTATTTTCTTCTCCATCCTCCCTGCCCCCACCTCTCCATTTCACCCCGCGCTCCACTCAATATAACTTTGTTCATTTCCACGATCATCCCCTTATAATTAAACATCAAGTTTGGATATTTAAACTTCCGAAATTTTTGCTTAATTAATCTGATTTGCGGCAAGAATTCGCCGCATTTCTTATTCTCTCCCTTCGTTCCATTTTCTCGTCTACGAGGAAGAGGGCGTTTAATTGATGAAGGCTTAATTGAGGTTTTCTGGGAACAAACTTGAGTAACACGTGACTACTATTGCTACATTCAAATTGTACATATCACTCACTCAAACATTTACCAACTTGTTTGTATTCGTTTTAATTTAATGAAATGTAATAGATGTTTGATTTATTTCCATAAATCCTTTAAGTTCCTCCAATGGGAATATTCAAAGTAATAGCAGACAGCTGAACTAATTTTAATGTGTCAAATAATCTATGTTTTCAAGATGATTCATAGTGAGTTACAAATAAGCGTTAGAAATATAACGTCTACTATTTGAAATGTTTACTCAAAATTGTTTCATTCTGACTCAAGATTTAGCTGTGTTGTCGGTGCGCCTAAATGTTTTCCTTTATAAATAATATTATTTTTACTTTGTTGGAAAGAAAATGCCAGTTGACATAAAACAATCACACTTATCCTGAAGAAGCTACTGTTTTTGCGAAACAATTGTTGATATAATAAATGCCTGTGAAAGTTTTCTTTTGTTTTACTTCTGAAACAATCACTATCTAATGCTAATTTATCTAATTAATTATCCATCTTAATAATAAATAAATAATCAAACTGAGTGGCATATTTATGGAACAATACTACAAAGACATTATTTGTCAATAAAACGTATATTTACATTTCCGCGAAAGTTTCCTCATTTCCAAGACAATTCGTTTTATAATTAAACATCAACTTTGGATGTTTATAATTCTAAAATTTTTACTTAATTTGTCTGATTTGTGACGGGAACTCGGTGCCATTTCCCTTCGGGCAAATTTCACATCCGCAAGAGGAAAGTTTTATTAGAATGAAATAACACTCTCGAGTTTTAGAAACTTTTAAATGTCTGAATCTTCACGTGTTAAAGGAACTTGAAAATTTATAACGTCGTAAAAGAGTTTTACGCGTAACTGTAGCATCCTTCCTACAGGCCCAAAAAGTTTATGTATTATACAATGCCGGTTTAGTAGTCATTTTAGAAAATTTTGACTAAAGAAACGAAGAAACTCATTGTGCATAACGAGATTTATGAAACCTTCATAAAACAGAACAGGTGTTCGTTAGGATAATAATAATTAAGATAACATAATATATATAAAGGAAATAAAAATTGCTTTTAAATGTTTCACATTTGCTTTATTATAGCACTCTACAGCTGTTTCGGCTTATTAGGTCTTTATCAAGAGTAATTAGTTACTAACTGTACCTGTTTACAAGATGTCCTTAAATACTAGTCAATTGACGTCATCGGCCAATTGGAAATCCGTAGATATTGGTCAATTATAGGGTTGTTCTTGAAATCTGTTTGGTCGTTATTTAGGGGTAGTTTATGTTTAAAAGATCTTTTGATTTCCAGTTGTTCTAATATATTCAGTTTTCTGCCTTTACTTTCTTTGTGTAAAATTTCAACATCATTACAATTTATACTGTGGTTATTTATAATGCAATGTGTACTGCAGTTAAGCCGGTTGTTGTTTTGCCGTTTTTGATGTCTTTTTTATGTTCTTTAAGTCTCACATCTATGTTCCTACCTGTCTGATCAATATAAAAGGATTCACAATCGTTACATTTTATTTTATATACTCCACTTTTCTTATTATTTTCCATTGTTTATTATTATTACTAATATTTATTTACTGAAATAGTTCTGATGTCTAATTTATTTAAGTTTTTACATATATTGCTATTGACAGAGGAAATGAAATTTATACAATGGAATTTGTCGTTATTAGTTGCTTTTACGTAAAATTCTTCTAATAGTAGTTTTTGTTTTTTGTTATTAATTATTTTATCTATAAGAGAACTACTGTAGCCATTGTCGACAGCAATCTTTTTGATTGTTTGAACTTCTTTTTGATAGTTTTCTTTACTAAGCGGGAATTTTAATAATCTAAAGATCATGCTGTGAAACGCTGCCATTTTTATACTGTTAGATTGTTTCGATTTGGCGTGTATGATAACATCTATATAAGTAGGTTTTCTATAAATATTATAAGACAATTTATTGTCCTATATTTTTATTGTTGTGTCTAAGAAATAAGTTCCCGGTTATTGTTTTCTAATTCCATGGTAAATTGAATTTTATTATTTATATTATAGTACACTAAAAACTGTGATAACTGCCTATCTGTTCCTAACCAAATACATATAATGTCATCTACATAACGTTTCCAGTAAAAGATTAAAGGTATTATTTTGGAGTTACTAGAGAATAATTTTTCTTCAAAGTTGGACATAAAAATGTCTGCCAAAAGCGGGGATATTGGTGATTCCAGAGGGGGTCTCCCTCTATTTGTTTGTAGAAATTGTACATACATATATACATTCAAAGTATCAACTATTTATAACTTTAATTCGTTATTGGTCTCAGATTTCTCCAAGTATTCAAAAATTATTCTTTTTAGGTCTGTTGTCGGTATAGATGTAAATTTACATTTAAAAGCAATTTTTATTTCCTTCATATTTTTTAAAATTATTCATAATATACCAACCGCCACATCTATTGAAATTA
This sequence comes from Agrilus biguttatus, assembly GCA_963921985.1. Classification (NCBI taxonomy): domain Eukaryota; kingdom Metazoa; phylum Arthropoda; class Insecta; order Coleoptera; family Buprestidae; genus Agrilus; species Agrilus biguttatus. The sequence continues at coordinate 36,405,989 of OY998119.1, read as the reverse complement.
ATTAATAACATAATATAACACTCCGAAATTACGAGAATCTACTTTGATAAAGCAATGTTCTAACTCTAAATAATCTATTCTACTGAGAATGAACATCATATAAATTCAATTTCTCCGTTTAAATTGTGGGTTTTAGCAGATGTTAGATGAGTATTATAAGTAAAGCAATGAATTTGCTACAGACTGAAATCTGAAATGGGTAGTTGTTAAATGTTACCTGTAGTAACAAACAATAAACAATAAACAATTAAAAACAAACGCAAATTACTTTTTTTATCACTTTATTTAGTTGCTATCTACGCTACTATAGTTTCGATACAACGAGTATCATTATCAAGCGATTCTTAATGAGTGAATACAGGTATCTGTTGAAGGGTTTATATACATAAATGAACTAATGGAAACTAGTAATATTATAAAAAATGTTATAAAATTTTGTAGAGAGGTGTTTATTATAAATCTATTTGTTCGTTTAAGATGATTTTGTTTGGGTTTATTGTTAATTTATGAATTTCTATTGCTTCTAACAAATTTAATTAAAAAAAATTTATTGGATTGATTCAGCCGTTACTTTGTGATAATTCATTTTAACGATAAATGAATAAACACTATTTTGTTTATTATCACTTTTTTATTTACAAATCCCTTTGACTATAAAAAATGATAATAAACAAAGTAGTGTTTATTCATTTATCGTTAAATTCAATTTAAATTCTTTTTCTGTAAGATGTAGAATTTTCGATGTCTGGGAAGCGGTGTTTACTATTGATGCAGTTTAGTTAGCGAAATAAAAAACGGACTATAATTTCGCTAACCACAGCATCAATGGTAAACACCGCTTCCCAGACATCGAAAATCTTGAAGTTCTACATGTTACAGAAAAAGGATTTAAATTAAATATGTTAGAAGCAATAGAAATTCATAAATCAACAAAAAACCCAAACAAAATTATCTTAAATGAACAAATAGATTTATATCAAACACCTCTGTACAAAATTTTATAACATTTATGTATATAAACCCTTCAACAGATACCTGTATTCACTCATTAAGAATCGCTTGATAATGATACTCGTTGTATTGAAACTATAGCAGCAAAGAGAGCAACCAAATAAAGTGATAAAACAAAGTAATTTACGTTTGTTTTTAATTGTTTAAAAATGAATTATCACAAAGTAGAGCTAGAATCTATCCAAACTAACTAAAGAATAAGTTCTTGAAGTAGGTGAAACGGACCCGGAATCAAACAGGTGTCCCCCAAATTTTAATCTTTGAACTAGACCGCAAGATCATGCCGCTTGGCACTAAAAAAAACACTTTTGGGCGTTTCATTACCACCAGCTACTAATACTGGTGGCGGGCAGTCCCTCCAACCTACACTGTATTGCAAAGCCGGAGGGTAGGGCGTAAGGCTCTCTTCAGTCACCTTTTAGAAATCGTGGGAGTGGGTGTGAGAAGTGAGATGAACGAAATGATGACAGCAGAGAAGTGGAAGATTATTTGTGGAATATTGCTGCCCCAACATTTATAAATGATCCAAGAAAACCACAAAAAACTTAGACCAGGCCAGGCGACCTCCCAAATGCTAAGCTATGATCTTAACCCCTCGGTTAATAAATAACCACAAATAGTCTGTAGAGATTTGCTATTAATTGTGGATTCTCATTATCATACGCTGACGAGAACTAATAAATTCGAAATCGCAATCCACGTCTTATGGTTTCGACAAAACGCTAACTAAAAGCTATAGCGTATGCTGAGTTTCACAAGTCGATATTTTTAATTAAAAAGGACCTGCTCAATCATTAATGAACCCACACTTAGTGGCAGGCCTCTAGAGATGTGGCGTTTACTGAACTGCGTGTGGTTATTAACGTATTGATTACATATTCATACACAACCCTTAATCACAAAATTGTTCTCTCTAATTGCCTAATATGAATTTATTAAATTATTTGCTTAATAATACACTTGAAGTAAGTCAGGTTGTTAATTAATATTAATTATTATCATGTGACATCTACACAATTCCTTATACTTTTGTTTCAATTCACCAGATTGTATTGTTCCAATCAAAATATATTTAAAAATTGAACAAATGAAGATATATAATGGGATTCCATTTTCAGAAAGTATTATAATTATGGTAAATAAGGAAAACCACTAAAATTCACTAAGTTTATTTCAGACCTACAAATGACTGATAACATATATTTCACCCCACAACATGTTAACAAGATTTTTAAGCTGACTAATTCTTTCAGTCTACAGTTCTTATATTACGTTGGGTGGGTAGATGCTAAAGATATTTAATAAAGGGGATTTGTTTATATCGATTTGATCACTAACTAAATTAACATTATCTATGTATTTGATTGTAAAAATTGAAACAGTATTTACATACGACACACAGGACGCAACATTGAAACAAGAGTTAAAGAACACAAAGCCTATTTTAATTTACTTAATGACCAAACAGACAAAAAAATCCCCATTATTATATATATTTAACTCTCACTAATATAAGAATCGTACACCGTGAAATTTAGTTAGTTTAAGATTCGCTATCTGATCCGAAGATGCCCCTGTGAAGTGAAACATATTGTAGCGAACGTGTACGTGTGTGCGATGAGTCGATTGGCGCTGACGCGCTTCGAAGGCGGCACGTTTGATGTTGAGACCGATCGATAGCGGACAATAGACGCTCCAGAATAGCCGTTTTCTTTGGAAAGTGGTCGAAATATTTTCACGTGTTTTCTAGCAATTTCTTTCAGTAAATATATACTCTAATCTCTGGGTCAGCGAGACAGTTCATTTCCGAACGCGTACTATAAATATTCAACGGCGAGATAGAGAGTGATATAAATAAAGTGCGTTATTGTTTGTCAGACAAATAAGTAGTCTACGTTTGTGAGTAGTAATATAAGAACAAAGGCTTTCACAGTCGGAATCCATAGTAGAATAGATATTCGGGCTGTAGGGCCGTGGTCTAAGTGAACTATAAAGTTCAGACGTTTCGTCGGCAACTGCGGCTGACATCCTCAGTGGTAGTGCTGCGTTGAAAACGTGAACGTAGGTTGTATCTCGAAGTCTCGGCAGCGATTTCGACTTCTCGACTCAGAAAAAGTAAAGTAAATAGTGAGTAATAAATTTCAAAGATTTTTATCGATCGAATGTTCGGTTTTGACGCCCTAGGCCCCTCCTGTGTTCCACGGTTGGCAGCCACAATGTAAGCAGGTGTACCAACCACTACTAGTTATTTTTCCTTTAGCAACGTATTGTTAATTTCCTGCGATCACGTATGTTTATGTATACACATTATGCTAGCGTCGTGCAATTTGAACTTGTTTTGGAAACGGCAAACTCATCAGAACGGCCAGGACGGCAAATGAGCTTTTGTTTCGATGCAGCATAACGTGGGCAGATTAAAAGCAAACATCGATGTGTACGTTTTGAAAAATAACTGACTGATCAGGGCTTTTGTTGCTCCGCATCGAGAAACGTTCGTGTATCTAACCCTTTCCAACCACCCCCGTCTGTTCTCTAAACATTGCCAGATGGACACAAATCAAGACCCGTTTGTATAAGAAAATTCTACATACATAATATCAGTTCAGCAAGACTGCATTTTCTCTATTTAACAATTCTTTATTTTATAGATACCATTAAAAACACTTCTACTCTATATCCAAAAAAGAAGGAATTAAAATCCGTGTTCGTCTAAATATTAAGGATCAAAGATCCCACATTTGGAACGCGTCCTACCAAGTAGGCACAATGAACCGAAAGCCTTATCCCACGACCGGTTTCGACCTATCGGGTATCATCAGGTGGGCGCTGGCAGAAATATTATTATTTATATTTATAATATAGCCTGTAAAGGCCTTTTTGCCAGCGCCCATTTAGACGAACAAGGATTTCAATTCCTTCTTTTTTGTATATGTTATATCTTCGTCTAAGAATCCATCGGAATCAACAGTGTAATTCAATGCCGGTAGGGGTATTAGCCCTCGGAGTAGTTGTTTCTGTTGATTCCATATTTATATTTATATTTAATTCTATTCTAATTCCCTTGTTTTAACTTTAATCTAAAAGTCTAAGGAAACACGCTTTTTATGAACTGTAGTTTCCGAAAAAAAAAAATGAAGAGAAAGTTATCCTATTTTTAGTAAAAATAAGACAACTGTTTAATTTTCTGTTTCCTGTTATTTCGAGTGGTCGTAAGCACGTTTGAGAATCTGTTCATGCAAGCCCGAAAGAGAAACTTTTCGCAGCCAGCGGAATTTAGTTCAAACAATTCAATTAACTTTCGGCTCTTTATTAAAGTGAAGACTGCGACCTGGGCTATCTAAGTCGACCGCAAACAGCAGATACCTCTTTTGCACTTAAGACATCCGACTGTGAAACAAAGGCCAACTCAGACCGTCAAGTAGATTACCCGAACGAAATTTATGTACTAAGATTGCAAAGATGGGGAGTAAACAGGAAAAGGTTTTCGTTTGTCGGCAGTATTGAAACAGTACGGTTGCTTGAAGTGGAAATGGAAGGAAATTAAGTTAAAATATCGAGGAAAAGGGTTCTCTAACATAAAACGGTTAATATGTAACAAACTATATTTCCTTTTTACCGTAAATCTACAATAAACATTAAATTCAATATATTCAAAAAAGAAGGCATTAAAATCCTTTTTTCGTATAACTATAAAGGATCACAGATCCCACATTTCGAACGCGTCCTACACAGTAGGCACAGCGTACCGAAAGCCATACCCACGACCGATTATATCTTCGTTTAAGAATCCATCGGAATCAACAGTGTAATTCAATGCCGGTAGAGGTATTAATCCTCAGAGTAGTTGTTTCTTTTGATTCCATATTTATATGTATATTAAATTTACTTTTGGACAGTAAGCTACCATTGATAAATCAGTGCAATCAAAAGTTAAAATTGCCATATCAGCTATGAACAACGTACATTTCGCCACGCTGTGGCTTCTTCATTCAATGTTTCTTGTAACTTGTGTTTATTGTTTTTATTCATTAAAATGGAGTTACAATATTTGAAAACTTCATTAATTCTATCCCCTAATATTTTAATGTATAGGTGAAAAATGAAAATAAGGATCAAGTGTCTTTCAATTTAAAAAACGTCAAATTGTTGAAGCTACCTGAAGTATACAAATAAATAACACAACGCGTTTGAGTAAAAGCCACCGGATGTGGATCGTGATTTCGAACTTATTGGTTTTCATCAGTGCACCACGGCATAGATAGTTTAGATAAATTACCGACAAGAATCGTTACTCCGTTACTCTATCCAAGCAAGATGATTTATAATAAGTGAGTGTAACTGTTCCGCCACCTACTGATCTTTACGGTAACTGTATGCCTTCCACAGGGATCTACTTGCCAAACTGAATCTGTGACGCAGTACGTAATCCAAATTAATAAAGAACGTTAATTTGGAAATGGCAATGCACGTCTGTAGCTTAAATAAATTACTAACCAGCGACTTAATGTTCTAATTAAATCCCTCTCTTTGGCTTATTTATTCGTTAATATTGTTTGTTAACTATTATATTGATTTCGTAACTCCGTTTGTTGAATTCTCAACGGCAATGGTTTGATACGTATCTACCTCGGTATGCGTGTTTATTTCCGTTCATAATAAATTGGAATGTATAGAGTAACGAGCAGTTATTTTCTAGAGGAATGTTCTAATGCTGTTGCAAAACTGTTTTACATTTTGCCCTAGAGACCTGTTTCATCACGGTCACCTACATCGTGTAATCGTCACTATAGTCCTGTCTAAACAGAAGTTTGATTTGCCTCAACGTCATTGTATTTGTTATCAGAATTATGAAGTTTACTTATTCAATTTTTCTACCTACAGATAAACGTTAATTTCGAAAAATTTTCTTAACCATAATAGATATAACAAAGTGAAATAGTAAAACCAGCTGGTAAGCATGAATTCATAACCCCAGAAGATGGAGAAGATTTTTATTTTTCTATTTGTATAAAGGAGTATTGACAAGTGCTTACCCTACCGGATAAAGATCACTATATTTAAAGAAAGATTGTAGCTATTTCATTAAAAACGTTTTACTTCTAATTCGTAAAGTTCCTTACGTTGGACTAACTAAGAAATACCCATCAACACTACATACTACTTTCATCTTATTTCGAAAACTTCTCCTTTAAAAGCTCTTTAAGTTTAAGGAACAAACAATAGTATAACAGCGCCAAATCCGGAGAAATGAGTGGATTGTAAATTAATTTAAAAACAGTTTCAATTCCTTTTTGTAGCACTGTGAGGACGAGAATTGTCTTGTAAAAAGTGTATACTTTTGACAGGTATTCTACCAAATTCTTCGAGCATTTCTTGCGTAATTTAGTTAACAACTAACCAAAATATGATTTCGTTATAATAACTTCATCTTTGTCCTAGAAACTAGGATCTCGAGCATCAACAGTTAATATTTGATCGCGCAAATTTTTGAGCCTTGAAGAACTAAACAGCTTCCAGAATCCGTCATAACAACGGACCCACGTTTCGTCCACAATATCAAGCAGATCCACACAATTCGAGGAATCTTATCTAAAACGAGAGCTTGTAATCAACATTTAAGCATCTAAGAATCTATTTGGCCATTAGTTTCATACACTCAAGTCAATATGAATGATATAGAAAAAAAAATCTTGGACCCACTTCATGTCTGCTCAAATGAAATGATTGAGAGAATGAAGGCATCTGCCAGAATTGTCACAGGATTCACTCTTCCAGAACGGTGATCATTTAAACCATTTGATCCCTCTCTAAAATTTTGAAAGCCAGTTTTTAATAGTGACATTCGAATGTTTTATTATCAGCAAAGATTTTCTTGTCCCGTAAACCTTTCTAAACTCGAATTTGTTTAAAAATTATCCTTGTCATCATTAAACACTTGAATGTTAGACATTAACTACTTAATAACCAAAACTCGAATAATTGTAAATATTTATGAATGTTTGAATTAATACTAGCACTTCAGGCTTTCTTATTGTGTGCATTTCATATGTCATTATTTGATTAATATCACTTGATGTTGGAACTCGAGTAGTAAAATAGCAGAAGGGTGGAACAGTAAAAGGGGCTCCGCCTATTTCTTTAGCAAAATAAAGTAATCATGTATTAAGTAGGCCGTGGTGTATAATTTTCTTACGACCTGATATATCTGCGCACGAAAAGCAGAACGCATAAAAATGTATCCGTATTTTAAAAGAAATGCCTGCTTTATGGGGGCACGGGCAATAAAAATTAATTAACAGAGTGGAAGACTTGGATCGTTGTCTGAAAGAGAATAGGCAAACCCGTGGCATTTTATAGACTCGTTGATGGCGTTTTCGTTTTAGGTTACCATTTTTTTTGTGAAGTCATGAAAAACGTTATAATAGTCACGGCAAGGAAATTGTGGAAATAACCAAGTAAACTGGAGTTTGCGTTTTCTGTTTCAATAGCTATCATTCTCGTTAATGCCTACATAGGGCTATTCAAGTTAAGTGGCCTATTAAAAGTTTTGAGAAAGGTTAAAGGAATTCAATGCTAAAAAATTTAACTAGCAATGCAAGTCTTCAAATAATGATCTAGCAAACTTAAATATAATATTTTACAGAATTGGGTATAAATATCACCATTTTAAATCGAATGTTATATTTGTTACATACATTTGACACAATGCAATACCATTAAACTCTACTGTAATAATGTAGAATATAATTAATAATTAACAATTTCAGTATTATTTATTTCCTTTCTTTATTTATAATAAACGAGCTTCTTTATAACATAATGTATATGTTGTTATATTTAAATGGGAATTGAAAATAGCCCTCTTTTGCGTGAACCTATTACAAACATACTATAATAAATATATCGAGTACTCAGAAAGATATGAAACCTTCGAAATTTCCGACTACAAATTACTTTCTTGTTTTAAATAGATTATCACAGTTTTGTTGAAACCCTTATTTTAAAACAATAAGAATGTATCAAGAGAAACTAGGGCCGTAGGCACGGGGGGCGGGGGGCTCCAGGGCGCTGAGCCCCCCTCCCTCAGTCAACAGCCGGCATTTATAGAAAATTGGAGAAATTTCAAAATTTCCATATCGAATTTATATTTAAAAAAAGCAGGTGGATCCGTCGCCGCATCCCCCCTCCCGTTTGTCTATGCAAAGTGATCTGTTTACGCCAGTTTTGTTGCATATTGTGCGTTTTCGGCGGTCTCCAACTCACTGTAATAACACTTGCCATTGCGCTAATACCCCAATCTTCATTAGCTTTCGGCTCGAACGGGACGGAATAGGAGCGGTGACGATCGACGAGATCGATTATTAGCTGAGACAACGGACGTGATTATTACTTCGACAAGGAAGGAGTCATGTATTTATTAGACAATCACAAAAAGGTAGGATTATGAATACATGGATATTTATCTGTAGATACTGTGGCGTGACGACATGTTTGCTGAAATTTATAACCAGTACAGCTGTTTACGAGTCAGCATTTTCGGTACTTACACGGATCAACCATCAACAGACCCCAAAGAATGTCTATGAAGAACCAACGATAAGTTAATTTAATTCATTTAGTGTTTGAAAAAGTTTATACGAAGAATATCGATTTGTTTGAGTTAATGCGAAAATTTAATGACTGTAAATTGCGAAAATTACAACTGTTTTGAGACTTTCCAATTATTTTAATTGCGCCCACCCACTGATATCATGGGCTGGCTACGGCCCTGCTAGCGTGTAACCTTGTTCGATATATTCTATGTTTATTTTTGTGTAACATATTATTTGTTCATGATTTTCTTCGTGACTGATTCCGTAACCAGATCTTGCAACCAGCGTAAACCGCAGCATGTCGGAAATTATCGCCCTGTCCGTCAGTTCCACGTCGACTAGATCGTTGGCCATACACCACAAGCGTTGTTACGTTTTCGTGTCGTTCTTGACTTATAATTAATTAAGTCCACACCTTTCGGGGACTGAATTTAACGTACCAACGCAACAGTAGGACGCTACCTACATTTTACACTAAGGGGTGATTTACACGCTTACCGGAGTAGTTACAAATAATAATTCACTTGCGTTTTATTTGCAAATTTGTATGGTCTATAACTTTCTAATATTCTATAAATATACAGTGTCATTAAAACTGCTTAGTTTCCCTGAAACATCTAATGTACCACTCAGTTTGAATGACCCTGTATAAACTAAACATTAATTAACTACATCAAAATGTACGGATGAGATACAAGTATAGAAAAGTGATAAATAATTCGTACAAAGAGCAACAGGCTGATATATAACTTGAGCAACGACGTATATACATAAGTAAATATTAGGAAGTAAGTTAGACAAGGATGCATGCATATTGTCTGCTATACTTTCCAACCTAAATAAATATCGAAGATGCAATTAAAATTATTGAAGACAGTATCGCCTGCAGTATAGATATACATGAGCAAAACATTGGAAAGCTTAGATTTGACAACTTTTAATAATATGGAGTCGATAGTTACAGAAGACTATGGAATGAAAATTAATAACAATGAATCATAGATATAAGTATGGAATCAACAAAAACAACTACTCCGAGGGCTAATACCCCTACCGGTATTGAATTACACTGCTGATTCCGATGGATTCTTAGACGAAGATATAATATATTCAAAAAAGAAGGAATTAAAATCCTTATTCGTATAAATTTATTATTTATCTAAGTTTATATTTAGACGAATAAGGATTTTAATTCCTTCTTTTTTGAATATATCATAGATATAGTATGCAAGGGAGGTGAAAATAAAGAATAATTCGCCGGTTTTCGATATCTGGGAGATAACTCAGGATGAAGGTAGTGGTAGAAACATAAATCAAGGAATGGTGTTGGTTCAAGTCGCTTTGGAACGGTGGTACTATAGGCGGTTGTTGAAGATACCATGGATAGAATGGGTTAAAACTGAAGGGGTATCGAAAACAGTAAAACAAATAAGGAAAATAAGAGATAGAATGCTGTGACACGTCTGGGACATGAAGAGCTGCTTACAGATATAGACATACCTTAGATTACTCCTCGCAAATAGTCAAGGATGTGGGTTGTTCATGTTTTTGGAAAATGCAAAAATTGGATCAAAATAAGAAGAAATGGAGGTGGATGTCTGTTTAGATTCAGAGTATGTTTATCTTGCAATATTGGCATGAATTGTGGGTTCGATTAAAATGATGCATTTGCCTGCAGGTGGCATTTATGGCTTTAGATGTGTGCCGATCCTTTGTAAGCAAGCGATAACGGCGGCAACAATCATTGCGGGATGGTTGTCGTAGTCGGTAAACTACAAACTGATCATTTCATGTATTTCTCAGTTATTAGTCACTACCCTCTCCTACTCCGTCGGAGAGTGGTGGTTTTGGACACAGTCAGTACACATTCATCCTCAAATAAGAACAGAATCAAAAAAGCATTTTATCGTAAACTATCTTAAAAGAGGGCCTTATAATAGATACATATGTGTACATATTTAGCAGTAGTAGTAATTGTAAATAAATATTCATAGGTGCAATTACTCGTCTTTCTTCGCCATAGTAATTATTTGCATTTTAACTCCGAACATTAAATTTCGTGTGCTCCCTCATAGGAGAAAAAAGTGGCAAATAAAAATTGTCTAACAAGTCTTTAGGCTGATGATGCTATGATGATGATCAAATTACAAAAATTTATACAATTACGAGTTTCGCAAGTACTAGTTTAAAATGATCGAAACCAATAATGTAATGTTTCCCGTATCCTAAAGTAGTGTAAACCACCCTTAACTATACGTACATTTATCACATGTAACGCACCAACCACTAAGAGCAATAAAACCTAATATGTTAGGTATAAATAATGGAATAGTTGTTTTATGGTTAGCAGTGAATTTTCCGATAAGGTAGGTAATGTTACCGACAAGTTTTGCAACCCTCCGGTACGGACTAATTAGTTGAATGGAACGAGAAAGGGCACAAGGGAGTTTTCGTTTCGAGAAGAACACGAAGCAAACATCGTTACTGATTCGAAATTCATTAACATACCCAAAAAGTTTTGATTCCACAAGCAATTTTCAAGATAGCATCGCTTCTAAAAGTTTACCAAAGGTTAGTTATCGTTTTAATTAAGGGGTGTTAATGATGCTCGTAATTACGGCACAAAACCATAGGTTTTTATGACATTAAATACCGATCTGAAAATTAAATAATCTACATCTCTTTTACAATAATTCACTGAACATTTTTAAATTTAATAGGTAAAAATGCAAATTGCTTTTCAATAAATATTTTCAGACACATGTGTCTGTCATTCCAAAAGTGCTCATGTGTTGACAGACACCCCATTATTCTGTAATCATCCAGTTTTCTACGTTCCAAGGCTCTTTTTCCCTTTCTGATTCCTATGGGATTTGCAACGAGCCGGAGAAAGGCAACAACCCCTGCAAGGAAATGTAGGTAATATAGCAAATGCTCAATAATTCCTGATTGAAATATTTCTGATTCTAACACACGAGACTAATAAATAAACACAATTCTGTTTTTTTCTAAAGCGTAAATGGAATTTTACATTTTTTACAATATTCTGAAATAATTTCGTTAATTTCCTCACTGCTCTAGAGACATATAAATTGAGAGGGAAGTTGTAATTTCTAAAAAAAAAGGATAAACATTAAGAACTCCTAATAAGAGAAAGTGGAATACATCGTCATGCAACCCAGCGGCGTGGTCTAGTGCTCTATATCATTGCTTAGCAGTCGGGAGGTCACCGGTTCGAACCCGAGTCCGGCTGCTCCAGTCCAAGTTTTCTCTGGTTAGGCAAATGCTGGGGCAGTAATTTTCCACAGATAATCTTCTACTTCTCTTCTGTCTTCATTTCGTCCGTCTCATCTTTCACTCCCTAACCACACCTCCCACCCTTTCCCACGATTCCTGAAAGGAGGCTGAAGAAAGCCTTACGCCCTACCCTCCGGCTTTGCACTACAGTGTCGGTTAGAGGGGCTGCCCGCCACCAGTACGAGTAGCTGGTGGGAATAGAATACAAAAAAGTTTTTTTTTGTCATGCAATGCAATAAAGATGTCTCCCACACACGGTGACGAAACGTCTTGTAAATTTGATGTCTATCATCGACCACGGCCTACCAGTCCGTAAAATATCAATTCTTCATCAAATGACACCTACCGTGATAGTATAAGTTCTACATTAAAAACTTCATTTATAATTTAAAATAAATTCTGTTTAAACCTTTTAAACTTAAAAGGCGTCCCTTTGACCTGAATTAATTTTAAATGTCGTAAAATACACCTAGTGTTTAAAAAAAGAAACAACAATCGCTGAAGCACAATTTTTTAAGTATTTAAACCATTACTAATATTTTATTCAAGAATTAAGAAAAAGATAAAAGCCCTTACATAAAACAGTGGCATTGCATAGTTTCAGAAATTGTGTAAATTAACAAATTATTGCAATTGTGATTTCAATTTAGTGTAACATTTATTGTTAGACGTAAGAGTATATCGTCTAGAAGTTGCAGCGAGTAGGGCCCAACCCAATTACCTTTAAGCACGTAACACGTCCAATTTACAGCTAAGATGAAATAAAATCTAGGTAACTAGCTTAGTGCCAATTACGGTAAGTACAAGTAGACGTAGAGTAGCATTACAGCGAAATGTCGGCGCGGTCGCGGTGTACGCCAACTTAGCCTGGCTTATCGTTAGTTGGGCGAGAGATAGAATTTCTCACGCGGCGCGTCGTATCGCGTCGAGTCATGCCCTAGCATCGTGTCGTGCCGCACCGCGACGCCTTCCATCCAACAAATTAAGAAACGGGCGCCAGCGTTATAAAATTCTCTGTTTGAAAAGCGCCGGAAAAATTAACCCATTTATTATTAACACGGCAAAACGGGGCGCCACTTCTGCTCGCAAGATTACTTTATTTCCACTGTCTCAGTGAAAAACGTTTGCCATTCCGCTTGGGCAAAGACATAGATGAAGGCCGCGTGCTGCAACGGATAATCAGATTGTAAATTAACCCGAGAAACTCGCTCACAAAAAGATATTACAATACAGTTGACATTCGTGTCTGAAAAGTTGAAAAACAAAATGTTCTGCAACAAGAATTTGATAAAAGTTTTTGTGCACCACTAATATTTATACTTTTAATCTTGTGGCGGTCGATACACTCTGTATAGTTTAACGTTCTATGTATAAATATTCTTTTCTATTATTTTTCTTTGTGTATCTATGTAAATATTTCTTAACATTATCTGCTAAAACTTTTGTATTCTGTCCATCTGTGCCAATAACTTTTATTATTGTACCTTTCTATAATCCCGGCTAACATTTCAAATTCGCGTACTAACCCCATGACGTCCGTCCTTCGCTGTCCTTCCTAATTACAATTTTACGATAGGTTTATTCGGTGGTTTGGGTCGTTGCTCTATTTCATCATATTTCTGGTTTCAAAAATTTCCATGCTTCCGTACTTCTCTATTGGCACCCTACTCTTATCTACTACCCTTTCCTTGACTTCAGAATTTCGATTGATTCTATTTTTTCCTTCTGACTGGACAGTCCGATCTGAATCTTCCAACTGTAAAAATCATTTCCTTCCGTCTTCTTGTTGTAAATATATTGTTATTGTTACTATCGTTATTGTACTAACTACTAACACGAGAGTCAAAAATCTTATTCTTTGCATTTGAACTTTTGTTTCTTCACCCCTTTGGTTATCGCTTTCCAATTACTTCAGATACTTCTGCTGCGTTAAGAAAAGAAGATAGCGATTTCGGTGTGAGAAAGACTGAAATAAAGATCGCGGACGTAGCACCAGGTAATCAGATTGCAAATTATCTCAAAGAACCGGCTCCATGATTTACATATGAAAACATGCCGTCATTTCTGCGATTGTGTTCTAACTTCGCGCGACGCCGCACTGCACCAGGCAATAAACTATCATGAGACAATCTGTACGTCGCCTCCGAGAACAATCGCATTCAGCCCGCGAAATAACGATTTTCTGAAATTTGTCTGGTTGCAATTTTCACGCTCGGTACATCCGAACCGCATCTCTCAAAGCAAACTAATTAAAAGTCGCTTGTGTCTCTTATTAAAGAAATAGAACAATACTCAATCAAGATTTCTGCTTCATCTGCTGAGACTTCCATCAACACCAATAAACAATACTGCATTCATTGTTTACGACTGTTGTTAACATTTAAAAACACGTAGATAAGTAACTATATTCACCACATGAAATTTATTGACCTATACCTTCAAAATAAGATTGATACCATGTACCACACATTGTTTCATTCTTTCTTTAAAGTGTAGAAAAGAGATTGAGAAAACGTTACTTGAAATTTGGACACCAGCTAAAACTACTACTGCACATTTACCATAAATGTCTATAGTCATCCAAAGAGCAGTTTGCTATTGTTATACTAGTAATTTATCTTACAAGAATATTTATTGTACAAGATTTTTTATTTATACTGAGTACTGTATTGGATCTTGATGAATTGTTCGCTGTATTGAACAGATTGTTGCATCCCACTGCTTGTTATTTAAAAAGCAGAGAATATTAAAAAAAATCTGTTTACCTCAATTCCGACAAAAGACTTAAAAAGTATTTTAAAGGAAAAAATCGCTTGTTGCCAACTCTCCCAAAACATCCTTAATATTTGTATCAAACAAAGTTGTTTCAACGTTAATAATGCTTTTTATCTACAAAAAGATGGTCCCCCAATGGGATCTCCATTATCGCCAGTCCTTGCTGGAATGTACATGTCACACATTGAAAAACTGTTGTTGGAGAAGTCGAACAATAATCTGTTAAGAAATGTAAACTTGTGGTACCGTTATGTAGATGACGTTTTTTGTGTATGGACTGACACTTCTAGACAACTTGACAGTTTTTTAAACCATTTAAATTCTTTGAATAATAGTATTAAGTTCACGAAGGAAACACAAATTAGCGGTTCGCTAAACTTTTTGTATCTTATCATTTTTCGATTAAATGATAAAATAAAATTTAAAATTTACCGAAAACCAACAACGACTATCAATCATTAAAAACTAAATCATCGGTTTTCCATAGTCATATTCATAGACTGATAAATATACCCATGTCTACTCAAAACTTTAATATATAATTAAAAACCATCAAACAAATTGCTATAGCTAATGGTTTTAAAACAACAGCCATTGACAATATACTTAATAAAAAACTTAAGAATCAATCTAGAACCTTATTAACTTCTGGTTTCCAAAATACTATTGAAATATCCATCTTTTGTGCAATTAATTATGTAAATAATGTAAGTAATAAGATTAAGAATACACTACATAAACTAAAACTTAATACAATTGAAGTAAATAAAAACACCACAGGCTCGTTCCTAGTAAATAACAAACAAAAATAGGAAAAACCCGATAAAATTGGCATATACCAACTAAAATGGAGTTATGATAATGCCATCTACATCGGAAAATGCGCTAGAACCATAAAAACTCGCATTCATGAACATATGTATTACATAAATAATGGAAAGGAATCGACAGGTTTCTCAGAACACTGTTTAAAAAACAACCATAACTTACATACAGAAAACAAAAACCATGTATTAAAGTTACTAGAAAATTTGGAAATTAAAAAAGCATTACGCAACAATAAACTTTTAACTTCAATAAAACACAAATAAAATGTTCACGATTTATTCTAACCTCGACAATTGTTTCGGGCATTGCCCATGCTCAAGAATTATAATAAATCGTGAACATTTTATTTGTGTTTTATTGAAGTTATGATTATGTTTCACAAAATGTGCACCGTCGAAAGTTTAAATTTAATAAATTTTTAGTCAATATACAGTTGGAACTATAAGTTCGAAATTATATTATTATTAATCGAATTATAAGTTACACCATTATTATTGTCGGATCTATAGGTAGATATTATGTTATGTATACTTAGGTTTTCCCGTGACCTCATGGACTTTTGGTATTTAAGATCTATAATTAGTTTTTAATTTCAATACTCTTCGTTAATGATCGCCAGGTCGAAACAATTGTCAGAGTGATTAAATAATTAGTTGAAACATCCAAATACTCTTTTCGTCTTTAGTTAAAATGTTTCATCAATATTACACCGCTAACAGTGATTCTATTACTAAAATAAACAAAATGTTATTGTGTTTAATTATTATCAATTGATGTTTGCGGGCAGGTTGTTCTACGGGCCTGCAGGGTGGTGGGTAGGGCGGAAGGCTCTCTTCGATCTTCCCTAGGAATTTCAGGAGTAAGTTTCTGTGGTGGTGTAGTTAGGAAGAGGTAAACTAACTCTATCTCTATATGGAATATTTACCCATTCATTAACCACTAGACCACACCGCTCAGTGGCATTTGAATGAACGAAGTTTGCTTAAGAACACTGATTGAACAGTTGCGAATATTAATCCAGAAACCAGTAGAATAATATCATTTGTTACATTCTCACGATTATCTTTACTAGTGGAAAATCTGACAGCACATCTCCTCTCCTTATGGAGCTTCTTTTTTGAAGATAATATATTTAACTAACTGATGATGATCTTCCGGGCTTTGTGGTCGTGGTCTAAAGGTTACTATCTTTTATGGACGGTCATTTTACACGGTCGTCGAGTGTCGAGTATCGAGTTTCGACAACCGACTGCTGAGATCGCTACGAGACAGAAAGCTACCACGTCGCCTGCAACACCTTTGATAATGTCAGCCGCAGCCGCTGAAGAAACGTCAGGTAGAATACCAACCTTTAGACTACGGCCACAAAGCCCGGAAAATCATCAGTTAGTTGACGCCAGCCGTGAATGCCTACACAACCTTATCACTATTAGTTTAATAATTTCTTTGAAATGTTCTTCTATTAAAATTATACAAATCTTTTGGTTTTGTTATTCTCCATGGTTCTTTTCCGTTTTGATATTTAGATATTTCAATTCCGTGTAAAATGACCGTCCATAAAAAATTGCAAATGGAGATAATCGGAGGTCCGGGATGGGAGCGTTCAATTGATTTTAAGCGACAGACCGGCTTAGTCCGCATTAAAACTTGGCACATGCGAATCGACCGTACTTCGCCAATTCACCTTTTAATCCTAATCGCCCATGTTCTCATACCCCATATTTAATGTCAGCCAGTTAATGACCTACGAGCGAAGTCCTTATGAAAATTATCTATAAATAAAAGTTTCAAAACATGATCGCAACAGGTAAAACTCTGCGAAGACTACTGTTTATTTTCAATTTTTATGGAACGGCAGATAATTTTCAGAGGTAAATTAAATAGAAGGGAACCGAAAATTGGTTCACAGTTAATATAAAAATTGGAGACGAAAACCAGAAGTTGCCGATTTTCGATATCTGGGAAGTTAGATAACTCAGGATGGTAAAAGCGGTAGAGATAAAAGAAAGAACAGCGCAGGATCAAGTCGCTTTAAGAAAGAAAAAAAAATCACCTCTGTTCTCGCAAGCGGTTAATTTGGAAATTCCAAAAATATTATCAAAAGTGAATGTCTGGAATTGGGTATTGTAAGAGTTCGAAGCGGCAATGGTAATCGTGACGGAAAAGGAAATGTTTGAGAGAAGCGTTTGAGATGTGGTGTTATAGGAGGATGCTGATTAATAAAAATACCGTGGGGTAGAAAAGGTTAGAAATGTAGGAGTATTAGAAATAGTGGGGAAACGAAGGGCTCTAGTCAATAAGTAAAAAGAGAGATAGGCTGGTAGAACATCTCTTTAGACGTGAATAACTAGTTAGAGATACATTAGAAACAGAAACGGGATCAAAGGAGGTCAGAGGAAAGATCTGATAGTGGGACACCTTGTGAGACATGAAAGGCTATTTACAGACCAATTAGAAGCAGAAACATGAGTAAATAGGGATGTTGATCCAGTGTATTCTTCCGGGCTGTTTTGCCGTGGTCCATGGAATTTTTCTTTTCCAGACGTTTCGCCGTGCTTTGCTGACGGCATCTTCTGTAGTAACTTGGCAAGTGCTTGGTCGTAACTGATGTTATGCTCAGATGCCGTCAGCAAAGCTCGGCGAAACGTATGGAAAAGAAAAAATCCACGGACCACGGCAAAACAGCTCGGAAGAATACACTACGTGCAGGTGAATATCCGAAGTTTTCAAACTGACATCTTTATGATAATAAGAGGTTTTTACATTCCTCAGCTTCGAGCTTTCGAGGCTCTACTGTGAAATAGTCAAATAGATAATGTATAAAAGCTTATACAATATTCTTGAAAATCGTTGGCTTTTGACTATAATACTTAATAGCAAAAATTCACATTTGATGCGTTCTGGTGGTGTTTATATTCACACATTGCTTTCTGAAAGTACCTAAATACATTAAAAATTTACAGTTAAAAATTTTGTAGATGTGGTATTAATATTACGAAAAACAAACAAACATATAATTGGAGGACCAGCCATCAGGAAAGTGGACTAAAAGAGGGTTTGGAATTTTTCTGAAATAAAATTTTTGAATCTGATTTTGTTCAAAAGGTAATTATGCCAAAGTGTTTTTCGTAAAGGCAGACTGCATGTAACATCTACGTCGTTTGCCATGTTTTAAATGAAGTTTTAATGTGGTTAATTATCGATTTCCGGGTGTAGAGCACTTTCAGCAAAGTTTTAACATACTGACGTTTATTTGAAGCGTGAAGTACAGTTGTAATGAATTTGTAAAACTGAAATAATTGCGAAAACGTGGTATGAACCTGTGTTATGTGACGTAGTTCGTTAACGAAAGTCGGCATTGCGGAGTGGAGTTCTTAAAATACGCATAAGCTCCAAAGCCTAATGGGCTTCGATCAAATACAAAATAATTAAAAACAGAATATAACTAGGAAAACCGCACAGACACACCTGCAATAAAAAATGAAACTACCTGCCACTATTTCAAAACAAAATAACTGGGTGACACCCAGTCGCTGCCGAGACATCGAGATACAACCTATGTTTCTTGAGGAAAAGTGTATGTAAGGTTTTGAAAGATATCTTTCTGGTATCCTCAAGTCGCACGCTAAATTACTGGCGAACAATTGTAGTTTTGTTGTTTGTTGGATACGAAAACTGCACATTTTAACTATTTATTTACAATATTAATAACTATGTACAAATTTCACAAAGAACGTGCGACTATAATATTTTAATTAACTATCAAATGATTAAGGTAAATCTCTTATTACAAGCAAGTTCAGAGTCAGAATCTGTTTATACAATCTCCGTATTTCTACAAAAAAAAAAAAAAACTGTTTTGTGTTTCATTCCCACCAGCTACTCGTGCTGGTGGGCGGGCAGTGCCTCCGACCTACACTACAGTGCAAAGTCCCTCCGACCGGCGTAATGCCCTTTTCAGCCTCCTTTCAGATTTCGTGGGAATGGGTGGGTGGTGTGGTTAGGGAGAGAAAGATGAGACGGACGAAATGAAGAGAGAATAGAAGTGAAAGATTATCTGTGAAATATTACTGCCTCACCATTTGCCTAAATGATCCAAGGAAAGCACAGGAAACTTGAACCAGAGCAGCTGGACGCGGATTCGAACCAGTGACCTCCCGAATGCTAAGCAATGATCTAAGCAATGATCTAGAGCACTAGACCACGCCGCTTAGTCGAATCTCTATTTAGAATCTCTGCGTTTATATCGTTCCTCCTAATTTTATAACTTTCTTTGAGGGTGTGGCCAATTTCCAATTGGGAGATTTTGCAGTGGGTACGTCCCCCAATATTTAAATTTTTACTTAATACAAACTGACACGAAACTACAGTGATGACAATAAATTTTAGGAAAAGCAATTTACCCACGAAAGTGACCAACTCTTCATAATAACAATAGGTACCATGCAACAATAGAGACAATATGGCTCTCGTACTTAGAAGAGCTGTACCCTAATACAACAATAAATTTCTCTCCACTAGCATTTGGAAAGGTCCGGGTAATATTTCACAAAAAAGTTACAAACCTGCAAGACGAAACGAATCAAAGTTTCTTAAAATACAAACCATTAAATGAACAAAGCTTAATATAAATTAAAATGGATATGACTGACACGTCCAAACAAAATTCACTAGAAATACAAAAGAACAAATATTGACCCCTTTGGATCAGTTTGTTAAAAAGACTTAAATAATGTACATGCCATAACTAATTGCAACACTAAAACTAGAAACTTAAATTTAACACGCTTATTGTGAATACCGAACAACCTACGTTCACGTTGTCAACGCAGCACTTCCACTGAGGATGTCTGGATCTAAGTTCACTTAGCCTGTTATATTCCCATTCTAATAATTTGTACACTAATTTACTGTTCCTTAGGATTTTCTCACGTAAACAGGATTTTCTTCAATGTGTTATATTCTCATTGAAATACTAATTTTGTATTAACAACAACATAGAGGTAATTGCTGCCATCTAGTAGATTTTAGCCGCTACAGAAGATATCGAACTAGACAACGCCTCACAGAGGTATTTAAATTTGTCCAGCTAAATCGACAACGCAGCCTACATACGTAAATCCACGAAAAGTTTAACAATAGCAATTATTATGATTTTGGTCAGAAATTTATCGAAACTACCAGACACGGATCGCGATTTCGATAAATTTTTGACCAAAAGCACACTAATTTTCTAATATTCTACGTTCCAGTATTTTATGTCTCTTTATTTCATCTGACGTATTCAGAATGTCCCTATTATGTTTATGTATTAGGTAATATTTCATATAGGTATTATTTTGTCTCTACGTGGTCACTCACGTATTAACACCATTATCGTCTAATTATTTTATGTGTAATAATATATTTCATACCATTTTATCATTCCTGATATTTTATCACGTGTGGAGGATATTCTCCGCTTATTTATTTGATTGGTAACTCGATTTATGATATTACAAAAATTAGGTATCTATATGGTTACTAGTCACGTTGCTTCCAATCTCGAGTCTCGTTTTAATGCTCAATTTGTTTTCATCACAACCCTTTTTGTTTTGTTTCGAACTCTTTCGATTGGGGGAAACAACGTGCCAGCATTTTAATGATTATATTCTGTATAAAAGAAGGACTTTATAATTTTTTAGAAAGAATTGACTTCGCCTTCAACGGGTGTGTGTATTAAGTGTACTTAACTAGCTAAATAAAGTTATAACTTTCAAGTGTTATTTTAAACTATATTCACAAACTTCCGTTCTGGGTTGCACGTATAAAATACACCCTGGTGTCAGAATAATCAACGTCAAAATCTTTATTCCACTATTAATATTGATTTTCATATTTTCAAATTACCTTTCTGTAACTGAAATATAATTATATGAAAATTTTAGAAATGCCACGTTAATTACTTTAAAAACCAAGTTACTTCTGTAAATCATGTACTATGTCGTTTAAATGGTCTATAGATTTGTAAAGTCCTTTTTTCTTTAAATCATTAAGTACAATAAATAGTGTTGACCGTCTCTATTTACGAATTTCTGAAATTAAAACAAAAAATTATGTAACGTCACCTAAATTTTCCAGGAAAATTGTACTGATAACCTGGCTTTGAAATACCAATAAGTGTTAAATTGTCGATCTAAATCGCTTCACGCATTGATTTGTCTCAAATAGATATACATTTATTTGCCTTGATCAATAATAGGTATCGAATGACCCCGTACAGCCATAAAATTGGTGGTGTACCTCACCAATGTCATCGTGTATATATTAAAACAACAACTTTACTCGTTTAACATTAAATAGATTTGATGAGGAAATATGGATTGAAAATACGGATGACTGAATCGCCTCATCCACCTACGTACCTATCTTCATTACCGAAATTGATTGCCGAGCAAACTGATAACATAGGCAGGCTGTTTATTTCTTATTTCCGATAATCAACGCGTGATAAAATTCTGATAGTCTCTGTCAGCGTGTTAAAAACAAATTACGACTTTCCGTATCAGGCAAATTAATTAAAGCCTCTGATTATAGGTACATACATATACTTATATATAAAACCATAAAACGTATGGGTGAAAAACCAAATTGCTTGTTATGCTTATTCACTTCATTGGTTTAAATCATAATATAAAAATTAAAATACCTTTATACCAAACTCGTCGTATAAAAAAATATGTATAAATTGTTCTTATTGATATAGAATTGTTGCAAACTAGGGCCCAGGCTAAAATCAATAATCGGCACCCTTTAGCTAAAGCGATACCGGCGTCGCAAATTATTCAGTAGATGACATATAACAACATACCGTACATTAATTACAAAAGGAAGTATAAGAAAAGCATTATTAACAGCGCGAATACGAATACGCGTCCTACACAGTAGGCACAACGCACCGAAAGCCATATTCCACGACCTATCGGGTCTCATCAGGTGGGCGCTGGCAGAAAGGCTTTTACAAGCGATATAATAATCAGCAGTGTAATTCAATGCCGGTAGGGGTATTAGCCCTCGGAGTAGTTGTTTCTGTTGAATCCATATTTTTATTTAATAAAAATAACACAAAACTTGTAAGGTGTATATTTTAATCTGTTTGTTTATATTATAAATAAAAACATGTTTCGATCGACGCGAGTTCGAACGTGAATTACTTTACAGTAACAATGATACCATTGTGAACTATATTTAGTCGGGGATTCCCAATAGGACAATTTCCTTCATTAAATTATTATTCTGTGTGTGACAATTGAGTTTCTATTGTTTGTGAGTTATTCCAAATATATGAAATTATTGGATTGAGTATATACTTATTTATATTGCAATAAGGCCTTATTTACAGTTCGATACATAATAAAAGCTAAGTAAAGGTATGCTTGAGTGCTCACACATGTCTCTTTTTATATTTTGGTAATGGTGCTGAAAAATAAAAGGGATATCTAGCGAGTGATATCATAGTGATTGATATCTATTGATTGAATAAGGGAACATTTGTTATTTATATATTCAAGCGAGTGTTACATTGTTCAATTTATGTTTGTTGGATTGATATTAACTTATATTATTGTTGCGTTCGGTTTTTACATCCTAACAAACTTTTACTTGAAAGAGAAATTAGGTGCCCACAGAGCTGCATACAGTAGGTATCCTAATTCGTCCAGACGTCTGATGTCGATACGACAGATTGAAAGCTGCTACAACGACCAAACCACCAACGCTTCTGCAGATGTCAGCCTCAGCCGCTGACGAAACGTCAGGCAAACAAAGAACCTATAGACCTCGGCCCACAAGCCCAGAAAATCATCTTAATTCGATTGACGCCGACCGTGAAAGCCTACATACTACAATAAGTTTGTTGTTTTTGATATTATAAACATTTCAATTGATTTGATGATATTCAACAAGAGAACTTATCTACAACTACATAGAGTCGCATTTTGAGGAGAATAAATAATGAAATCATTGAAATGAAATTTCAGTCGCGATTTCTTAAGGGCACTTTTATTTATTTTCCCTTGATGATTATAAACTGGCTTTTGTTAGTAAGTAGACGATTGTAATTATTCGACTCAAGAGAGCCGGAGTATTGCTCGATCACGTATCGAGACGAAACTTGCTCCTTGCTTCACTCGCTAGGGGAATCAATGTCAGTTAGGAGACTAATTACTTATAATGACAAACGGAAGTAGTAAACGAAACGAAGAACATCCGAACATCCACATTACCCGTCTGTTTCTAATTACTGTAAGTACAAGCAAGATGTAATGTAACAGTATATTGCATTCTGGGGAGAAGATTGCGTCAGCACGGATCTACCAACTTTTAAGGGAATCTGCTAAGACAGATAAACTTTCTTACGATACTTTGGAAGATAACAGCCACCACTGCCGCTAGTAGGTTGCTATTTGCAGCTACTGCAGCTCTAGATTACTCAACAAGCAGGCGCAATAAAACCTCAACCGAGTTATCTCATTCAGACTGCGAATTAACTTCTCAATTAACGATAATTATAGAAGAATTAAGTTGTTTAAAGCAATTAGACTGATATCTTCAGACGATTTAAAATTCAAGACTGCTTGTTCTACATTTGTAAAAACATTATGAAATGTACAATTCATGATTGACAAACGTTTAATTTACCATAACATGGTAAATACGTAATGCAATAAACTGCAGTTTTCATAAATGTTGTTACTGTTATGAATTTGTCTTTCATGTTGTTTTTCGGCTTTTATTATCGTAATATAAAACACCTACACAACTTTTTTCAATGATTTTTATTCAATTCGTAAAAGAAAATTTCTCTACCATAACAATAACAGTTAAATAAAGAAATACTCACCCTAATTACCATTAGATGTTATGTTCTAGACGGCTAATGAAAATATCACGGATAGAAAAGGTTATAAGTGAGGAAATATCAATTAAGAAAACAGATCGCTATGGAAATCGATAAGGAAAAGCAGAGATAAGTTGGTAGGACGCCTACTGAAACATGAAGGGATAGGTAAAGACATACTAGAGGCAGAAATAGGAGTAAAAAGAGGCAGAGGAAGGTCTAAGTTAGATTAGTTATCAGTGTTCTCAAAGAGTTAGCAATGCAAGATGTTGCTGTTTCAGAGAAATGCGAATCCTGGCTCAAGATAGAAAGTGGTGGAGGTTCTCAGGTGCCACAATTAGGGTGAAAGTAAATTCAATGTAACACGTTTGTTATAAAAGACATAAAGAACCACCAAGTGGGAAATACTTTGACATTCGGTAGATAAATGGGTCATACAACGTCATAGAGTGTTAACAGAAATCATAATCTTTTAATCTCACACAATTTCTCAAAAATTTTAGGTAAGAGTGTTCAGGGATAAAATTTCGAATCAAGCGTGGATATTGTTTTCAAAAATTACTTTAGGTAAATATTGAAATTGAAACACAAGGAGCCAATATACCTTCTAACAAAAGTTGTGCAGTATCTAGTGGGCTTCGTTTTTCTAAAATGATCCCAGAAATAAAACATTCACAGATTCCAAAATAGACGTGTAGTAACCAGGGTCTGTCGTTCTCTATTGCCTATTTCAATAATTTCACACCTCCTTAAATTATTACCTACTACTGATAAATCAGGAACTGTTTAGAGCTCAGCGTCTTGTTCTTGGTTGTAGAGGGTCGTATGGTGATTCTTTGGGTTGTCAGTGTATTGAAGTGTCGCGTTTGTTGGTTCTTTGTTTTTTTTTTATTTCTATTTTTGTGTGTATTGTATTTGAATGTATTTTTCAACGACGTTTTAATATTTATTATGTTGTTTTTCACTGTTATAAAATTTACACAAAAGTTGTTCTTTCAATCCATTTTACAATGACATAATAATTTGTATCTTGTATATTTTGTGAGTTTTGTTTAATTTGAACTTTTATTTTATTAATTTAAACAAAACGGTGATGTGTAACAATTATTTTGTGATTTTTCTTAGTTCCCAATTTTTATAATCTTGCTCTTTGTTGATCTACCTGGTGCGTTCAGAATGTCTCGAGCTTTGTTGAATTTACTACCATTTTCTTCCGTGTAAAGTATTGATCTGGGAGTATTCACAAATGTGTGTTTATTTTGTTTTGATATTTATTCGTCGCATTTATTTACATGTTTATTTGTGTGTTTATTTTGGTATTTATTTACTGCAATTTATTATTGTGTGAGGCCCAGATTGTGCTCTAAAATTTCAACTTATAGCTCGGTTGCCTCCCGTATGGGACCTCAGTACCTTTATGTTTTGACATTGTCTACTAACTAATACCTTCTTCCGTTTTAAATGATTATTTACATGTGTCTATGTATGTGGATCGTGCAGGGTAGATTTTCACAGAGTAATATTTTTAATGTATATACTTTTAATACTTTACGGATGGTACAGATGTCTGATTTGTAGGGGTATGATTGTGGGTTTCTCTGTCACACTCTTTCCCCGCGCTAGCGATAGGCTGAGTCTGGCATTCGTATTTGTTTTGTCTAAAATTTAATATTACTGGGATTTGCCTAGTATTTTATCATTTCATTCATATTAAAGTTAGGATGTCACATATTTGTTGTCTTTCATTTAACAACTATAAACAACCCATCCAAATTACGTTAGTAGCCAGTGTATCGAACCGACAACAGCTGATTCCCGTAAACAACGTAGATGAGTTATATGACGATCGAATAGACCTGGATGAGATACACTACAGACGTGACCATATTTTAGTCAAAACGATTTATTTTCATTGACATTTTAAACCTCAGTAATTATTTCAGTGATATATTAAATAAATTGAAAATTAGCTGAAAATTCTTGAGCGTTTCAGAATAATAGTGACGTAGGTTTTGTAAGTTTACTTTTGAGAAAAACTACAAGACGAAACAAGTTACCGAGTGTTGTTCGTCGTTGTTTTTTCGTTTATTCTCGAAGACGAGCTTTGTCACGAACTAACCGCATAAAGTGACATAGCCAGAACAAAGTTTGTGTGCACCGACCGTATTGGCCTCTTAAATGTAATCGAACCGCTGTATTTGATGGCCTGCGGAAAGAAAGGGATAATTTGAGTGGATGGCAACCTTTGTATCGAAAAATTGGAATCCATCGAAATGCGAGACGTTCTTCTTTTGATCAAATCCTTTCACATGTTGGTCAATGTACTTGCGGCACGAATAAAAATGTCACAGAAATTCTTTAGTACCTACGTTAAAATCAGTTAACCAAAAAGTCAAACATAACAGCATATAAAAAATATATATACATTTCTAACTGTTATTGAAAACCAGCAGTAAAAGTTGTGAAGCATAAACTTTTGAAGATAAAGTATTAATAAAAGCGTTCAATTGATTACACATATTAAATACGTTGTAAACTTTATTTTATGTTTGCATAGAATGCACGCATTTAAATAGCTTCTCGTATTTATTACTTTAAAATTGATTTTTATTGCCCAATTTGAATCAATAATACTAATGTAACTAAATAACATAATGTGTTCGGTTGTATGGATCGAGCGGTCGTGTAATTTACGGTAAAACGTAAAAATCGTAGATTGAACGGTCAGTTTTTCCATCTCATACCACTTTGTTACCTTTTTAATCCTCTCATCCAGGTGGATGTATTTTTTTTTTCGCTTTTTTCCATCTAAATTTAATTCCAACCTCATAATTTTTTGATCAGCTCCTTCGGCTACTTCCATAAGTGTTTGAAGAACGGTTTTAAATCTCGGATTTGTTCCTCCAATTTTGGAGTTTATTTCGTGATTTACACCTTCAGCTGCACCAACAACTTAACCTAACCTAACCTAACCTAACCAATTTGTTTTCAAAAATAAAGGTGTACACATTATACATTCGAGAAAGATTTGACCGAAAAATCCACTGACGGCTCGATGGACTGACCGCAAATAGGACGACACCAAATGTGTTCAAATGAAATTATTTCAGCTAACACTTTTTCTTATTGGCTAAAAAGGGACAAGCTTTAATATGCGGACATATCTTTCTAATGCAATTGCAATATTTACAGGAACAGCAAATTTTAAACGTACTCAAACGTCTATTTATGTCATTTATTAAACCTAAATTGTTAGCATAATATATTTCCACCATCCAGATTAGATTTACTCAAATTTGTTGCTCGAAATATTCATATTCAAAAGTCGTTTGAGAATTTTTAAATTTTTGAGGCATTGAATATTTTTTGTTTTTTACTATTAGTTTCCATGATATAGAAATACTTTGAGCGTTTGCTATATTATAATATGTATAGCTTGGAGTATCAAACTACGAACTGTGGGAGGTGCCAGCGAATAAAAACTATAATTGAATACAAAAAATTGAAAACTTGGGAGATACATAAGACCTACTACCTACCTATAGATTCTATGTATTTTTGCCGTATTAGTTTTATTAACATTTTAACCAAAGAACTATCATCCACTTTTCTAGACGAAGATTTCAATTTCGAAAGTTCACTCCGCTTTTATTTATCAAATAAAGAATTGGCTTTCTATTAAATATTATCTCGGTTTAGTGATGTACTTATTTCAAATGCAATATAAACCTAACTAGAAATTACAATTTTATGACTTACAGTTTGCACATCTGTAGAAATTCCATTTGGTACGTTCGTTGAGTTAATAAAAGTCCCCTCTTAGAACAGTTTTCAAAATTGGTATTTCGACATTTTCTTGTTGTAGTTCACATCCGCATTTCACCGATACACCATTTTCACCTAAAAACGAATGAAATTATGTAGCCTGGTAAATTAAGCAGTTCTTATTTTGTAAATCTAAAACTTGAAAGAGTAATGTAATGTAAATGTCGCTTTTAGAAAATTTAGAAATTAAAAAAGCATTACACAAGAATTGTAACTTAGTTAACAATCAATTAGAATTAGTATCACACAATTCGCCCCTAATTTTATACAAAATGTAACCAGCCCCCCCCTCTCCTTAGGTTACTATATATTATTCAAACATAATTTGTTTTCTTCAGTAATCTGTATTTTACTCTTGATAATGGCCGCACAGGCCGAAACAGTATTGTTGAGTCAATACAATATTTAGTGAAACTTGTTCGTTTTATTTAATTTTGTTTAATTTAATTAGTATGTTTCACAAAAAGTGCACCTTCCAAAGTTTAAGTTTTATTTAACTTATTTTTTATTTTAAAATTACACTATGCTTCCGATAATTTTTTTTTCTAGAAACGAATAAAAAATACGTATGTACCTAGTTTGTACTTCTCTCTATTTTGTCGTAATTACGGTTTATTTTAGATAACCGGTAAGTAAACTTCAGTTGAAGTTAGGAGACTCTAATTATTGAGTCAAGTATAATGATAGAATAACTTTGTTTAAAGATCTTCAATTACAAACAATGCACGTCTTCTATTTCATTTTCCGTTTCGTTGCCTTGTCTTACGAGTATGACAACATTGATACCTATCTTTGTTAATAATTAAAGAAATCTATCTTTTTTGCTTTTCACTATTTATCAGAATATATTTTAAGAAGAAATTGAAACCACGCAAGATTGTTTACATGGTGAACTATTTAAATGTTTAATACTAATTCGTATATAGTGACTGCGAAAATATTGGAAAAATTGTCAGCAATTTTCTGAAGCTTTCGATCACTTTTTGCCTTGCCTTTTTGCTCTTGTCCAGCGGATCTTAATGTGTCGCTTTTGGATAGTTTTCTCCCGATTCATATTATTTCAGTTTTAGATTAATTTATCTTAATCCTCCATTTCTTGTAGAACAGTGTTATCCTAGTTAATGTTTTTTCCATTCTATAAACAGCATTCTCCCACGTATTACTTTCTACCAATATCGCCGTATCGTCGGCGTATTGGAAAATTTCCGTCTTTGGCAAGTCTGTAGTATATTCTTTTAAATCGCCCATCATAATATTGAACAGTAGTGGTGACAGGGGGGCGCCCTGTGGTACTCCATCTTCTGCCAGTCTTATTTGTGATTTGACATTTCCAGTTCTGATGTAGAAAAATCGCCTCTTGATTATCTCAGTTATAATTTCTGTTAAGTGGCAGTTAACTCCTGCTTTTTTCATTTTCCACAAACTTCCGTCTCGCCATACCTTGTCATAGGCTAACAGCATTTTCTTTTTGTTGTTGAGGTTGTGCTTGATTTTTGCAACTTCTGGGGTAAAACCAAACTGTGTAGGGCCTATGAGGTTTGTCTTATCAACTTCAACTTTGAGTCTTTCCAGGATTACCTTATCGAACATCTTAGCCAATATATTTATTAAGCTGATCAGCCTTCTGTTTTCGGGTACTGATGGATCCTTCCCAGCTTTAGGTATCGTTACTATCTCTGCTATTCTTCATTGTTCTGGGTATGTTTTGCTCGATACTATTTTATTAAAGATATTATGTATTTCTTTTCTAACATTTTCTGGATATAGTTTTATGGCTTTTCCTGAGATGCCATCAGCTCCTTTGGTTGATTCTCTGTATTGTGGCAGATACTTCTTCCTCGGTAATCTCTATGCTTTCATTTTCCTCTTCGTTCATTTCGCAATTGTTCTTAAATTGGGACTCTAGGGAAATGGCTATGGTTTCGGCTTTTTCCGCATCTTCGAACTTCCACATTCCATCTGTATCTTTGATTGGAACGTTTAGTTCCCTTATCTTCCTTATTTGGCGCAATATTCTCCAAATATCGCCGTATATAGATTTTTCGCATCTTGAGAGCTCTTCGTTCCAATCTCTTTCTTTCTTTTCTTTTAACATTTCGTTTATCTCCTTCTGAAGTTCCTTGAATTTATCCCGATCTTCTGTTCTACCGTACCTCCTCCATTTCGACTTACCATAATTTTTGTTCTGTATAAGACATTTTTCTTTTGTTGTTAGGGAATATTGATTCACCAGATTGGTTTCGATCGTTCTAGTTGCTTTTTCAATTGCCTCCTTGGTTTTTATTACCAGCTGACCAACTGCCAATTCAACGTTCTTATCTTCGAAAATTGTATCTTTCATTTGTTTCGTGAACTCTTTCCAGTTCGTTATTTTGATTTGTTTTCTTGTTTGATGATTCTTGGGACCTATGTCGGCCACTACAGGTGCATGATCCGAGCACAATTCTTATTCACCTCGATACTATTTAGTTGGATTCCTTTCGTAATGAAAATGTCTATGATATCCCCAAAACCTCTGCTTGGGAAGGATGTGACGCTGTGAGGACCTCTGATTGTCAACTTTTCTTTACTACCTGGCTCTTTATAGGACCCACATTCGCTGTGGTTCCATGTAACACAAATTCCGCTTAATGTATAGATATCCATAATAAAAACGACAAACGTAAATCCTCAGAAACAACAAAAGATCATGCGCAACCAACCCCCATAAAAACGACAACCTCATCCAATGTCACTCCAGTCTCAGCTCAACCGCAGCGAAGAACATTACGCCCTCGTTACGTTCCCTGAGGATACCAGCCAAACCAGCTAGCTACTCACCAATCAAGGATATATCCAAGGAGCAGACCCAATCCTGGATCACGATCATCAAACCCATACAACGAACTAACGACAATCAACGCCGGCCGTGAAAACCTTAGCCCTTAGTGAATATATTGAAATTTTGACTAACATTTCCGTGTTTCACAAATAAATAAATAAAATAATATAATTTTAAAAATTATAACCACTATGTGAAAATAGTATGGAACTTTTATACGACCTACATCCCGCCATACGTCGCCGCAACCATCCCTAATAATCTCACCCTACGGTCTCTAAGGGCTATCCCTGTCTGACGTTTTAGTACACACATTTTTTTTTGCTGTATTCACACATACCATATGTAAAAAATTATTGAGCTTTTTCTAACTGTAACTTCTAATTTATGCTAAGTAGGTACATGTAGAAATGAAAGTGTGAGAGATAAGGACGAAGGGAATGCAAGAGGGTAGTAAATGCATGTGTGTGGTGCATGTGCATACCACCCCAGAGTAATAGGTGTTGTTATGCTTGCGTGCCTGAACGTGGTAGGACGTGTTGCGAGTATTGTTAATTCCATTTCTTCGATGAGACAAAAACTTCAAGTCACTGTAAACAACACATGCTGTGCTCAAATGTCAAAACGTTTTGAAGAAGGTTATGGTTAAAAAGGTCAAACTTTCAATTAGAAATTAGTAACATTTAGTATTGCCAAGGCTCAAAATATAAATAGCAATCCTCTTACTAACTGTTATTGTCTCTGTATATGTTATATCCTGATTTTAATAACTTGAAGATAACATAAATTTATTATGCCGAACTAATCTTGGTAATTTCTGTAGAGATAGTTTCGGGCTAATTGGTCGATACGTTGCAATATGTAAATATTAATAAAAACACCCTTAAATGCAACTATCGTCATGGAGAGTGTTTCTTTGTTTAGTTGCAATTCAACTTATTTAAGTTAATTCCATTAACTTCTGAATAAAACAACCAAACTGAAGATAATAAGTTTATTACTGAAAAGTCGAAGCACATCTGAGGGATGAATGCCCTTGTAGCAATATTTATAACATTCTATTCCGATAAGATCTAGTCATTTTCAGTGAACTATGGCTGTTTACTGAAATTATGAGAAAGTTAATATTGTTCAAGTATTGTTGTTTCTAGTTTATGAAATACTTATCTATAAAATATTTATATCTAACATATATCCATTCCGAAAGCTGTCTTGATTTTAATAACGTTAATATTATATTAAAAATACTGTATATATTTTTTAAGTCTTGTTAGTTCAATTGATGTTTTCACAAATGTTAACATTTTGCTTAGTTTAAACGAATTAAAGTTGATTCCTATACTAGTATTTTATCCGAAAACCGCTTTAAATGGAATTGCGAGGTGTTGAGATCGATCGGTTTTTTCCCCGACTACCAACTAATCAAACTAACTTTTTACATGGAAGATCATCGTGCGGTATTTTCCGAGAAGTTTAGTGAGTTGGTGATCGCATCGTCTCCTCTTTCTCTGTTATTCCGTCTTGTCTTTTATTAGGCCGCGACCGCTCGGTTGATGGAATCCAGACTTCTAGCGACCCTCCTCGTTTATTCAGTTTCCCATTAGCTTTATTAATCTTTTCATAACTGTGGCTTAATTAGCTATTTGCAAAATTAAGAACTCCACTCGCAAAGTTTCGGAATTTACGAGCCTTACCGTCCGCAATTGTTATAAACTTCGTTTTCTAATTAGATTTCATTCGATGAAGTCGAGTACTTTGGCAATCCTCGGGCGCCACCCTTGCCACTTGCGCTCGCCCTTCGCCCTTTGCCCCACACTGTCAACCTATTACACGATAAATTATTTTGAAGTTTTAATTCGAGCGGACCAACCATCGCAGCCAGTGGAGCCAGAGGACGCTGTGTTTCATTTTAATTGAAAAAATTGATCTTTATCCCGGCAAAGAAAAGAACAGCCTGCTTCAGGAATTCAAATTTCATGCCCTGGTACCCCAATGAATTAGAAAAATTACATTTTTCTGAGAAGGACTCGGAATGAATTTTACCGGTGATCACCACTTTGTTAAGCAAACGTGGGGTAGGTAATAAGTGCTTTTTTTTGTAACTTTGGGTTCAATTTCTTCCACCTCAGATAAATGAGATTTATTTCCTTATTATTTTTTTACGACTCTAACGGGAAGTTGAAGAAAATTGGAAAAAGTGACCTAATAAGAATCAAAGGATCATTTTGTTTATTAAATGTTTTTATCCCTCAGTACTTGTGAACGCAACTCTGCGCTTGATACATTTTTTTATTGGAAATCAACCAAAATCTAATTAGTGTCATCAATATTAAATTTAACGAAATGTTTTCATTTTTATTTTCTGTATAATATCAAAAGAACTGATTACAGGTAACGTTACCACAAAAATTATTTTTGTGTGAATAGAATTCAAACTGTTTTCAATAGGACTACCTACAAGTTCAAACAAAAAATGGCACAAAAATATGAATAGCACATTGAAAGGAACAAAGCTTTTATTCAATGCAAAAATATAACCCACATAATGGGATGTAAATGGACGTTTTTTCCTTTATATTTCCTGAACAGTTACTTGAAACAACATGGAACTCAAATTTTGTGTGACAATTTGAAACTGAAAAATACTGAACAAGATTATTAAAACAACAACGAAAAGCTGTTAAAATTTACCACACTTTCACTAAACTGTAACTTTTAATGCTTACAAAAATATACAGATCCAATAGGACCTTCACAATAATAATAATAAATTTTGATGATGTTTTCGAGGTATAATGTGGGATTTCACTTGATCCTGCTTGCTTTTTTTGTTCATAACTGTACATATTATTTTTATTCATTTCATAGGTTACTTTTTCATTGGTTTATTTTATTCGCGATACGAATGTGAGTTATGCTTGATTTCTGGGTGTTCCTATGGAACGTATCGATGCAGGTGGGATGCCGGGGAGGGCGGAATAATCGAACATTCTATTGCTCTCATCTAGGCGTGAAGAGTGTGGCGATAGCAATCAAAGAAGATAAAGACGAAGTGCATGGGAGATTAGGAGTATCTCCACATTGCACAATAGAAGTTATAAAATTAGCCGATTTATGTAAAAATTAAACCGCAACAGTTCAGGGATCGTGTGAATTCTAAGTGTCATATATTCATTAAGTGATTTTTTTCTCAATATATTATTTTCCATCAACACATTCGAGAGGCCTTTTATTTTAACGAATAAATATCCTACATAATTTATGTTAAATTAAGTAATACCATCTGATCACAAAAACTTAGGGTTGAATTTGAAAACCAAATTACCAAGGTATGTAGTATCTATCGTATTATTTAGTGTAAAAGTTAAGAATTTCTTGAAGAAAAAACATGACCAATCTCTTTTTTTTTTTTTGATAAAGGAAACGATAATAATTGAGAAAACGTTTTATCACTTCTAAAAGTTAAAAGTTTTATCTCAAAATAGCTACCTACTAACTTTACTCGGGAAATATTTCCTGAATGTTTCACAGAAACAGAAAAAGTCCGTTAACCATTTATCTTCCACCGATTGCTGGATCTATTCCTCCTCTTATTGTTTCGCTCTCGTAGCGGATATCCAGATTATGCCTCTCCCTATCATCCGGCTGCAGGAAAATTTCATAATCATAAAACTTCCCTCCCATTTCTTGTCACATAAGAAACAGATTTGTTTAGGAGCCGTCAAGAGGCATAAAAATCAACAGAAACGAGACCTTTTTTCTTTTCTTTCGGCGCGTTGTGAAGATACAGTCGCCGCCCTAACAAGAATTTATGTAACCGCGCAACTGTGCGTGTATATATGTATATGTAAACGTAAACGTGAGTGTGTTTGTTCATATGTGTATATGTAACTTTAGGACTGGATATAATACATACGTGACGCGAAAAATTTTATAGTTGCGGTTTATAGGGCGAGGCGTGCGTGGGGAATGTTACGTTGACGATATCCCCAAAGAGCTCTCTTTAACATTGACGTGCCAGTAGAGCCTGATCTCAGGTAGGACGATATTTCATCATCATGGCCCCGCAAAATGGAAAGTAACGACTTCATGCGGATTAGATTTATGTGACGGACTTTGTAATGGGATACACGACGTTAAATCGATTCCGGAAGCAGATGCATGAAGCGCCGTCCATCATGTTTTATACTTTGACCCGTAAGACATCATTTCAGATCGAATTTATGCACCAATCTTTTAGATCACATGTCCGTATGATATTTTAATTAAAAAATATTATGAATTCCGAGCTTGGATTTTGAGAATGATTTCGAGTATTCTGAGGTCCTGGGGAAGATCCATTTTTTGGTCAGAACAGTAAAAATTAATATAAACACAGATAAAGCTGAGTCTTCTAACTAATATTTTCACACGAACCTTATTTAGCTTCAGTAAAAAGCATAGACATATTAGACGCGGAAATAGGAGAAGAGAAATGTTCGCAAATAGTTATGAAGATAGGAAGACATGGAGGTGCGTGTCTAACCAGTCATCGGACTGACAACCCTGTGATGCTGAGTAAGAAGCTGTAGTTTTCTATTTAACAGTAGAGGGTCCAAATAATCTGTATACTGGATTTACCAATATCTGCATTCCCTTTTAATCATTGAAACGTGTTTAAATGAAGTTATGACAGTTATAAATAAAATTAAAAGAATTATGATAAAATGTAATCTTTCTCATAGTTAATTATACTTACAGTGGCCGGCACCTATGGCACCTAAGGAGATTTAGCGACGGTTAGATTGACAGGTAGTTAGATGAAAAGTTTTGGCATGGCAATAAATGAAAGAGCCAATAAGAATTCGCTGGACCGAAGCGTCGACTTGTAATTCAGCGGCGCGTATCACTGAGAGTAGAAGTACTGAACACGGAATACAAGTGAATTCATTCAACTGATTTTCTTACCCTAACAACCCCTTCTCTACTCTGTTAATTTGCAACTATTTGCCACTACGCCACTGAACCTTGTTGAGCAGTTATCATTCTGCCTACCGGCCGATTTGTTGCTAGTGCGCATCCGATGATTTATGGCTTTTGTATCTCCTTAGGTGCCGGGCACTGTATATATTTGTATTCAGCTGTATTTATTAAGTAAAATAATGAATTCTGCATAACAATCGAGTAAT
This sequence comes from Agrilus biguttatus, assembly GCA_963921985.1. Classification (NCBI taxonomy): domain Eukaryota; kingdom Metazoa; phylum Arthropoda; class Insecta; order Coleoptera; family Buprestidae; genus Agrilus; species Agrilus biguttatus. The sequence continues at coordinate 36,369,794 of OY998119.1, read as the reverse complement.
CCCTACTAACTCAATAGCTTATTTAATAAAAACTCTATCTACATTAATTAGTTATTAATAGTTTAAAACACCTGCTTTTGATCAATCAGTCTGTGACTTCCAGAAATATGTACAAATAAATCAACAAATTAATCAGTCAATCATTTGGTTCAATTATTCACTGATAATATCAAGTCGCAAATGATTTAGATAACTGGCTAATCAATAATTCAATCAGATACTTTGCTTAAGATTCAACGCAATGTCACAGTTGATAAACCCTTGAGTTAAGTTAAGTGGGTAATTGCTTCAAATTGATTACATAGTTTCCATACGTTTTATTAATTATTTGTTAATTAATTGACCACCATTCGACCAATTTTGATGGCATTTTCATTATTATGTGAAGCAATACTTCCGGATTCATGTCAGATAAATTTGAACAACAATAATTGTCAATAATAATTCACATACCATTGAATAAATTAATATGGAGCATTAAAAGACTTGTTAAGAGTTAACATCATTACCGGGTTTAGCCTCAAAATAGTATGTACAGGTATTATAGTTCGTATATGTAGGTGCAAGTGAGAAAGAACAACATTTAAAATTTTTGTGTTTCATTCCCACCAGCTACTCGTGCTGGTGGGCGGATAGTCCCTCCGACCATACTGTAGTGCAAAGCCAGAGGGGAGGGCGTAAGGCCCTCTTCAGCCTCCTCTCAGGAATCGTGGGAATGAGTGGGCGGTGTGGTTAGGGAGAGAATGATGAGACAGATTAAAAGAAGACAGAAGCGAAGTGAAAGATTATCCGTGGCATATTACTTCCGCAGCATTTGCCGCCTAAGTAATCCAAGGAAACCACAGAAAACATGGACCAGAACAGCCGGACCTGGGTTCGAACCGGTGACCTCCCGAATGCTAAGCAATAATCTAGATCATTCGACCGCACCGCACGGTGTGCGAAATGAGAGAAACGAAGAGACTGTCAGGGCAAGGGTGCAATGAAAGAGTTAGCAAAAGAGTGAGAGTGAGATCGGATAGGGTTACGAATGCATGCGTATAGTACCGACCGATCAATGGAGTGCAGATACCCCAGTGGTACTAGTACAGTACGAGTAGAGTCGCATGCGTGTGTGGACGTGGTCGAACGTGTTTCAATTCTTTTGTGTTGCAACACATTTGTTGAAATACTTTCTCTGTTAATTCTATACTGTTTTTATTTTATTACCAATTAAATTTTATATTAACGGTTTCATTTTGTGATCCCACATAGCTTATTTTTCTTTTTTAGCATTGATCAAATGAGTAATGCACGAGAACAGTTCCGAGTAAAAAGTAATTGTTAGGTTGTAATTAGATAGTTGAAAATTTATCTCTACGACTTTCACAAATACTTGGGAAATTACAGTGTATTTCCTCTACTACATTTGTTGAAAAATCGAATGTTTCTAAAAGTTGTTCTTATCAAGATCGTTGACAATTTAGAGAGGATCCAATTGTCGTTTGGAAAAATTTGGTCGTCTGGAAGTCCTAAGCCATTGGAGTCGTGTACTCGGTTGCGGTCACGGTTGATAAATGGCGAGACTTACGTTACAAAACGTGAGACACGTTCGAAAAAGCAAACGAGCTGCTTTTGTACTAATCCAGATTAAAAATGAGTCGCGCGTCCAACGCCAGCAGAACATGAAGACCGGGACGAAACGGCGCTCATCGTCGGCGGTGCCGGAGGCATTGTAATCCGCGCAAATCCTGCGAAATATGCGAGGATCGCTTCGTGCGCACATTTCTGAATTATTATACCCAATCAGTCTCGTTTTCGCTCTAAACTCGAGCTACATCTACTACAAGAAGTAAGCTTATTATATCAACACAACCGACTACAAGAATATACAAGAAACATAAGAAGATTAACGAAAAAGGAAGATAAAAGATTACATCAAAACTAACAAGGCTAACGTTAACACCACCTTTTTGAATATATTTAGTCTTATTCTTGGTCTTACATTTAACAAACCTAGTTCACACGGAGCTGTTAGTAGTTTTTTGTAATAAATTAAAAATAATGAGAATTAAAGTAGTACTTGGTTTTGTTTCACAAAGTATATGATTACAGAAATGAAAATCACTTATAAATGTTTCAAAATATTTTATTGTAAACTCTACAATATTGTTTCGACATAACAATCTATTTCTCAAGAGTAACAGATTTACTAAATTTCAGGTAACAGTTATCGTCTATATATATTTTTACAGTCAACAATAATTTTCATTTCAGGTACATATTTAAAAATTAATTTTAATCTACTAAATTATTATGGAAACACCACTAATTAGATTTTTAATAATTTAGACAAATTAAGAATAAACACTATGGCAGTGAATAAATGTAATCGATGTAGTTTGCTTGTTAATAATAAAGAAAACATTGAACTGTTAGAAAAAGCAGGCATTTACAAATTATCATGTAATAGTTGCAATGCGTCGTTTATTGGCCAGATTAGTAGGAATTCAACTAAATGAGCATAAAAAATCTATTTTAAATCAAAAACACAACACGGGATTAGCGACACATTGCATAAATAATAACCATTTTATCGATTCGGACACCATCAAAATTTTATATAATGAAAGAAAAGGGAAAATATTGGACTTTAGAATTTTTTGAAAGTAAGAAAGCGATAAAGTTGAATGAGAATATAACAAATAACCAGCAAAATTTTTTCAATACCCCTTTATTAGATACAAGATTAGAAGCAAGGGCATCTGGTATTTTTTAACAACGAGTATGTACCTGAAATTTTGAAAATTATACCCACAGAATACCGGCTGTTAACTGTAAAAATATGTATAGAGAATAAAGACCTGAAATTTAGTAAATCTGTTACTCTTGAGAAAGTCATTGTTATGCCGAAACAATATTGTAGAGTTTACAATAAAATAGTTTGAAACATTTAAAAGTGATTTTCATTCCTTTAATTATTAAAATAATGTTTCACAAGGATCCGACTAGTTCAACAATTGATTATGTAATAATTTAAGTGACGAGCATACGGAACATTGTACCTACTTCTATAATTTGAACAACTATGTAAAACATCTTTCATTTGTTCCAGTTATTGAGGCAGTTAGCTGGGAAGAATGGTGGACTTATGATGGCATATCTGGTAAGTCAATAGTTTGAATAAGCTCGAGAGTCATTTTAACGAATCATTTTTCACTACACCATATGTTAAAACAAAAAATTAAAAAAAAAACAATCCAAAAAAAAGAAGGTATTAAAATCCTTTTTCGTCTATTTATAAATGATCACAGATCCCACATTTGGAACGCGTCCTACACAGTAGGCACAGCGCACCGAAAGTCATATCCAACGACCGGTTTCGACCTATCGGGTCTCATCAGGTGGGTGCTGGCAGAAAGGCTTTCACAAGCTATATGATAAATATAAATATGGAATCAACAGAAACAACTTATATTTATATTAATAATATATCTTGTAAAAGCCTTTCTGCCAGTCCCCATCTAATGAGACCCGATAAGTCGAAACCGGTTGTGGGATATGGCTTTCGGTGTGCTGTTCCTACTGTGTAGAACGCGTTCCAAATGTGGGATCTGTGATCCTTTATAATTAAACGAAAAAGGGTTTTATTATCCTCTTTTTTTGGATTGTTATCTTCGTCTAAGAATCCATCGGAATCAACAGTGTAATTCAATGCCGGTAGATGTATTAGCCCTCGGAGTAGTTGTTTCTATTAATCCATATTTATATATAAAAAAACATTTTTTGGCTAGCCTTTTTATTGTACACTAACTCGGACTTCCTATAAATGAAATGTGTGAAGGTAGCAAACAACAATTTGATTTAAAATGGAATTAACTGTAATAAATTAACTGCTACAAATTATTGATTTTGATGCATATTAATTATAATTTTACTTATTGACCAGTTATTACAATATATTTACAAAAACACTGTTGAATTAAAAATACAAATTCATGACACGAAAGAGAAACGACAACTCGCTATTTTTACATTTATTGCTTTTTTATTATTTTTTTTATTTGATGCTGATAAGTCAATACAATGAGAACAAAAATAGAAACCGATTATTAAATTGCACTATGCATGAGAAAATTGTATAAATGTTTTATTCCCATCAACTGCGATATTATTTCGAAGCAGTTAACATAAATTTTTAATAATTCAACTACTTCGAGGTATCCGAGAAATGAGATGAAAACAATTCTACAGAAATACTCAGTACGAAAATTCGATGTAATTGATGGTTCCAATTGGAGTTTAATATCAACTTAAAATAAAAAAGCGAAATATGACATTTTCCTTCTCTTTGATTAACCAAGTTGTTGTGAGGCACATTTGTAAACTTAAACAAAGTTAATAAAATTGTATAGTGCGGTAAAAAGAATAAGGTCCTACAAAGGAATTTAGCCAAAATAATTTCTCGTCAAAAATATTTGAAATTTCAGTCGCGAAAAGGAATTTCCACAAATTGCTCACAAAGACCTTCCGGCTGTTGTCCAAAAATGTGCTTTGACCAAACGATTTTCAGAAAAAAATTAAAAAGGAAAAACAAACCTCGAAAATGTTACGTACTATATCAGTGGTATCAAGTAAATAAAAAAAATGTCTCCGTTGGTTTAGATTCAATAGTGAGGCTACAATTAACCTTTAAGTAAGAATGGTTGAGATATCGATTGAAGAGATCCTGGATAGAAAGATATGCAAAAAGCTCATCGTACCTAAACGAAAACATATTAAACCTCTCACTCAATATATAAAAAATGGTTTCTCTCCTGTTTCAATCTCTATCAAACTTTAAGCATATACTAAGGCAAAAGCGTACACAACAAAGAGTTAAGGATTTACATTATTAAATTGAATTTTGTTAAAACGCACAAACAGTATTTTAGTTATATAAATTATGTTATTTCATAATGGAGCAGTCAACTAGAAATGTACGAAAATTTAGTAGCATTTTGTACTGTTCCTTTCAACTCTGGGAGATCCTGACCAAATTTCATATTATTTTATAATAATATAAAGATTATTCTTATTGATATTAATATTTTATTCACTAAAAAATTATTTTTGCAAACTAATTGAGGAAATAATTGTGGTTAGGCTGATGATTGGGGGAACGTTTATCTGAAATTATCCATAATTTTATCCGATTGAAAACAATAGCGTAAACTAAAATGAAACACTGCACGTAAATGCTTTAGAAAGCGTTCTCAATTTATCAACAATCTGATCCGCTCTAGTCATCTTTTAGATATACGGGGGTAATCCAAATATAAAGGGAAATTTTTCTATTTAGATTAGCACGTAATTCTGATCTAGAGGATTCGATGCTCGAGTGTTGTTTGGTTTATGAGGAGGGGGAAACCGGCTTAGGTAGCAGCTGCGCTCGGTTCTGTCCGCAGTACAGCCAAGTACAACGCATCATCATAAAGTTTTTAACCAATGGAGGCGGTTAAGTTAAACCATCGGACATTTTAACTCGTTTGAAGGCACAATTTGCGGGTGCTACACTGTCTCATAATCGAGTGTCTACATGGGTCAGAGAATTCAGGGATGGGCGAGAACGTGTCGAAAATGAAAGTCATGATCGACGCCCAAGAACAAGTCTCAAAAATGACAACTTCCGTGTTGTTCGAGAGCTTGTTGAAGGTGACTTCTTGGGGCGTATTGTCACTTGTGATGAGACGTCAGTCCACCACTACACTCCCGAATCAAAAATGGCGAGTAAGGAGTGACGAAGAATGGATGAAGCTGCCCCGTCAAAGCCAAAACCAAAACCCGTTTCTCAGCTAAAAAATTCTTGCGACTGTTTTCTTTGACTCAAAGGTTTGTTTGAGTTTTACTCATTGATTTTCTTCACATCAACAAACCATGAATGCGGCTAGTAATTCTGAGTTGTTACAGTCGACCAAAATCGACAAAAATCACGTATCGAAGCAAACAACGGGGCTCGATCATGCCCATTCAAGACGTCATCCTCTTTCATGACAACGCCAGGCCACACACCGCAGTTTTGACAAGGAATAAATTGGAAGAAATAGGCTGGGAAGCCCTCGAGCATCATTGTATCATCATTATAGCCCTGACTTGTCATATTTATGACCTGTGACTATTGTTTGCTCGCGCCCTTGAAAAAATCACTTGAAGGCAAAAGATTTGAAAACAATGAAGAAATAGACGAGTATGTGCGCAATTGGCTGACAACTCGCCCTGAAACTTTTTATGAAGAAGGAATATTCAAGTTTCCAAATCGGTGTCAAAAGTATGTAGAGCACGGAGGTGATTACACTGAAATATGTTAAATGTTTAAAAATTGAGAAAAAATTAAAACACTGAGGGTTTCACTAAAACTTTATTGAATACTCGATACGTATTTCGCCTTATAAGGGCATCTTCGGGAGTAACGAAATTATACTAAGTACCAAACAGAAATACATTAATTTATAGTACATACTAAGAGGGTGGGGGATGAACAATGTTTGGGTCCAATAAGGGATTGTTACCAAATTCTATTTGATCGTTAGTAATATTTTTATTTTCTATTTTTGCTTTTTTTATTTCGATGATTTCGTATCTATCTAGTATTGGACCTCCTTTTAAATGGTGTAATAATTCTAAATTATTTATATTTATGCTGTGGTTATTTTCATGCTTCAGGTTTAGCCACTCATCTTATTGAAAATAACCACAGCATAAATATAAATAATTTAGAATTATTACACCATTTAAAAGGAGGTCCAATACTAGATAGATACGAAATCATCGAAATAAAAAAAGCAAAAATAGAAAATAAAAATATTACTAACGATCAAATAGAATTTGGTAACAATCCCTTATTGGACCCAAACATTGTTCATCCCCCACCCTCTTAGTATGTACTATAAATTAATGTATTTCTGTTTGGTACTTAGTATAATTTCGTTACTCCCGAAGATGCCCTTATAAGGCGAAATACGTATCGAGTATTCAATAAAGTTTTAGTGAAACCCTCAGTGTTTTAATTTTTTCTCAATTTTGAAAAATGTTTCACCAAGTGATAACGGCAGATACCCTTAAGTTATTAAATGTTTAGTTTGTGCATACCATTAATCAATAAATTTATTTTACAAAATTACCGTTTATATTAGATTTTCCCTCGTATTTGTGTATTTTCTTCAGGTGGTTGTTGATTTTTTTTTTTTAAACTCAGTATATCTTTAAAATATAATATATGTAGTATACTTTATTTTTTTTTACAATATTTTAAACTTGCTCCTTTCCGATTTAAAATTATGTGTGCGCTCCTGTATAAGGAAAATGATTTACGATTTCTTATCCACCTTGGAAAACTTTCAAAGATAAACATTATCCAATATTCTCGGCAATGCCGTAAAAGGTGTTTGACAAGAAAATTAATACGTCGGAGGATATGAATCTTCGATCGAACGGCGAACAGTACGAAAGAGAATCCTTTGAATTTTATCCCGGCATTCTCCCCGTGTACGTGTCCATCATCTCTTTAACACATCGGTGACGCGACGTGACTGTAATAAATGTGAATAAACGACGGGGACAATTGATTACCAAACAAATTTCTGTCATCCACCCACCCACTTACTCTAGATAACCGCATAACAGGTTTATATAAAAGAGCAAAATAATTCTTGAAAATTTTACGATTTCTCTATTACCAGGAGTTTAATAAAATAGTAATAGTAACAAAACCGCTAATGATACTGTGGCAAAACAGTAATTTTAGAAATTCTGATTTTTGTAACAGGCGGGCTGAATAGTTCGTAGGCGAGCATAGAAAAAGTTTTTTTTTTTTTTGATAGAATTTGATTTTATTATTCAATATAGTGCCCTTCGAGGGCGATACAACGATTAATGATTATAGAGGTCATACAATTTTTCGATACCATTTTTATAATACGATTTGTCTTTAACCTCAAAATAGGTGCTTCAGTTTCGGCGATTACCTCTTCATCGGCGCGAAATTTCTGTCGAGTGAGCATCCTCTTGAAGTCTAAGAACAGAAAAATGTCGCTGGGGGCAGATCTGGTGAGTACGGTGGATGCCGAAGGAATTCGAAGCCCAATTCATGGAATTTTGCCATCGATTTCATTGATTTGTGACACGGTGCATTGTCTTGATGAAACAGCACTTTCTTTTTCTTCAAATGAGGCCGCTTTTCCGCGAATTCGTCTTTTAAACTATTTAGTCAATAGTCAATGAATATTATACCATGAGCATCCCAGAATACAGAATAATGATGCCATAACCTTGCCAGCCGACTTTTGCGTCTTTCCACGCTTTGGAGTCGGTTCATCTAATTTGGCTTATTTGATTATGAGACTAAGATTTTCAAAACAAAGTGCTAAAGCTGGGCGCACTATAAAAAGAACTCAAAAAACACAATAAGACTAATCATCATACACGTACCTGTGAACTCGAGTTTGACTACAGAATCGCCGTAAAATATTGAAATTTCAAGATATCCTAACTTCAAATCCAAAAAAACCCAGTTAGGAACATTTGGATTTTGGGGTTAAAATATTTCTAAATTTGGACTGCCGGGGAAATTATGAGGGCGGATTCTAATAAGACCATAAAGAACAATGAAAATAAAATTACTGTTTTGTTTGTTCTGTCCTTTTATTTAAAGTTGTGATTTTCTTACAAAAGCGACAAATTTCATTTTTTGAGTTTTGGCTCTAGGTTAAAATTCTGACGCGATGAAGCAGTATTTAACATTTTGTATCACTTACTTCAAGACTTAGTTGTGATGTGTAGAGTTAAATGCGATTATTCATAGTTGTTTCTCAAATCATTAAATTTATTATGCCGACTTTACTTATTGAAAAATCAATTTGGTGTTTTGTAAAAGAACTTTTGAAAGGATTTTCAAGCGGCACCTTAGATTGCGACATCAAAAATAGGTCAACTATTCATTGGTTCATATGTAAAAGGCCTGTCAAAAAAAAAAAAAAACTAAAAACTGCTCTCGCAATTCATATTTTTTAATTAAATCATTACAGCTGAGTTATGTGAAGTAATTAGCCTTCGTAACCAGGATATACTTCACCTCTGTCCTTTGATAAATTTGAATTTATTGTTCCGCGTAGTACCTCATATATCTAACAAAGTTTTCGTCGCTTTCATAACATAATAAACTTTTTATTGAAAAACTGAGATACACTTACATGATGTTCTAGATCCAATATGTTGTGTTACAAAAACAAAATTACAATAAAAAGGATGGAATGCTACCAATTACAAATTATAACAATTACTCAAAAATATCTACAGAAATACAAATGAAATTATTTTATTTGATACGGTAAAATTATTAGTTTTTGATATTTGACGTTTTTAATATCGATATTATTTAAATTAAGCCAATAATTATTGTAAATGAAATCTAAACATACATTAAATTGGCGTGAATCGCTTACTAATTAATTTCAATTATTTTATATTTGTACGTTTGTATAAACTAATGTGAATTATTCTGTTTCTGATAAACATTTGCTAATTAATTATGAAATGTAATTACCAGTCAGAGGTAATGTAAACGTTTGTCTTAGAGTCTGCGATTGTCTACAATCGTCTGATGTTTGGGGCTGTTGCTTATTCCTTAATTAGAACAAATATCACTTATTGTGAGTGGCAAATTGGAAATTGGATCAGTTTTACTAGTCCCCAAGGGCGTACATAGGAACAGGGCTCTCCATATATCTAGTGTTATAATTAATTTATAATGTAATAGCAAAACATTAAAAAAGACAACAATATGTTGTAGCAAATTATCTTCTCATAAATATAAAGAGCCAAAATGAGTTTCATTAATAAAATAATCTGATTCATAGTCAATAAAATAAAAGTTGTGCATCTTCCCAGAGTAGTCAAATGAGGTCCATGGAATCATTCTCTTCTGAGGCGACAGAAGATGAAATCAATGAAGGAGTCAGGAAGACCTCTTGGAAAACCACAAGAACAATTGTATAAAATGTTCACAAAATTGTTATTAACCAGAATTTTGATGCATCTAAATAATAGTGTCAAAGGAAGAAAGAAAACAACAAGAATATAGTGGGATCAAGCAAGTACGAAATTGCGATCCACGTCTGGTAGTTTTGATAAAATGTCTAAATTTATATTCCATCTAAAATACCTTTCAATTTCGGAAAATTCAGTGTAAGCTGTCTACATTACCTAAAATCCACTAGATGGCAACAATTGCCTCTATGTTATTGTTATAATAACTATTCTTTATGGAACATTACAGCTTGGTCAGTAATTTATCGAGACTGCCTATGGCACGCTGATGAGCTTCTAATAAGAGCGAAATCGCGATCCGTGTCTGGTGGTCTCGATAAATTTCTGACCAAAAACATAATAATTGTTTTTAAAATTCATTGTTTACCTCTAATAGCTAAACATAAAAATCAATAAATAAAAAGAGACACTCACCCTAATTGTCACTAACAAAATTTATTGAGCGGACACGTGTTTCGCCCACTTCAAACGTGAGCATTTTCAACGCGAGAAAAGAATCCCACGTTTGAAGTGGGCGAAACGTGGTCCACTTAATAAAATTTGTTAGTGGTAATTTGGGTGAGTGTCTCCTTTTATTTATTAATTTACCACAGTCCCCTATTTCTACTTTTAATAAAGATTAATCTTACAGAATGTATAGTTGAAATAGGTAAATTCATAAAACAAACTGGATAACTCAAACCCCAACGCGGAAACACAACACAAAATGTCCATTTAAAGTATTGCTAAAGACAATGGTTATAATCGTGACGTTATTGATAAATAAAATAAAAAGTTAATAAGACTAAATTTAAGAATCTAATATCTACATCCTCAACTATTCAAAAAGATCTTAACAAAACCAAGTTTATTACTATACCATACGAGCCAAGATTTACTCGAGGTCTCGGAGGTATTTTTCATTTGGTTATAAAATAGCATACAGTTCTAACTCTAATACTCTTCAAGCTCTTCTGGGCAACGTTAAGGACAAAATTCCTTTTCTAGAAAAGTCGCGGATATATTAAATGGTTTGTAAAGATTGCAATAAGAAATATGTTGGTCAGATTAAACGCTCTCATCTGGTCAAGTTTAAAGAGCATTTAGTTCACGCTAAATTTGGTAGAACGGAAAAATATAGTGTTGCTCAACATATTCTTACTGAAAATCATAGGATCAATATTGACAACCTTAAACTAGTTAAGAAAATTAAACATAATTACTTACTAAATAGTTTTGAAAACTGTGAGAAAGTTTATATAGGGCAAACTGGTCGTGCTTTTGACATTCGTATTCGGGAACATTATAGTAGTTTTAAATAAAAAAACCGACTCGGCTTACGCAGAACATTTAGTAACTCATAATCACAATTTCAATCAAGATTTCAAAATAGTACATATTCTTAATAAAGGTAAAAAATTAGATTTACTTGAAGCATTAGAAATTAGTCGATACAGTAAAGATAACAATATTCTAAACGACCAATTAGATGTAAGAAGATCTCCTTTATTAAATGTTAATGTCTAATTCCCCCACTATAATAATATTTAGGTATATATATGTAATATGTAATCACAAATTTTGTTATATCTTCACCTGAAGAAGCTTATGTTAAGTGAAACAATTGTCGTGTATTAAATATATTTCTTGAAACGTTTTGTGTTTTTTCATTTTTTTAAAAAAAAGTTTTGAAAACACGTTTATTTATAAAAATAGATTGAGTTCTATTAATAGTGACAAAGGTCCTATTCCTGGCTCTCCGATTTTTAGTTTAATTTAATTCTTTTGTTATTGTTTTTGTGCGGTACACTGAATATTGCGGCAGTTAGACCGAATCCTGTTCAGTGGACCATATAATTAGTTAGTATATATAATATTTATATTGCCCTTAGGTTTTAGTTCTCTTCAGTACCTGATGAAGGTAACTTTGTTACCGAAAAGTGCTTCGGACATTTTGTGTCGTGTTTTGGCGTTGGGGTTTGAGCCATCCAGTCTGTTCTACAACTCCGCCAAAGTTTCCAGCATTTTGATAGGTAAATTTATGTCAAACAATGATTACCCTTGAGTCACTTTCTGTAGAGTCCTCGTACAACAAATCTGAAACTGGTAGAAATTAAACGAATTATTGTAATGGTATTTGTAGTTGTCTATTCCAATATATAGTCTCATATACCTTCCTGGCATATTGATTCAGCGAGATGCAGTCGTATATGAGCAGAGAAAGAGAGGGAGTGCCGTAGCAATCGCGTAGATTTTGGAGGCAATGCAATGCGAAGTTCCGCTTTAAGATTTTATGAATAGAACCGGCAAAAAGTGGGAGAGCTCCTACAAGCGTACGCCCGCAAGCCGCATAATTACCATAAATCTGACAATTAGAGAGTTTTATTTTAACAAATTGCGTTTCCCATGCGGTCTAGTTAAGCCTGGAGACAATAGCTTTGGCTCTGCTTAAGCACTACTGCACCGACTAAAACCAACAAACAAGCGAAAATCCGTTTCGAGACAATATTCCCACCGTACATTATTTTTACCCGGTATACTCTATGATTTACTACAACGTTTTCCGGTATAATACGGGCCGAACAAACCCGGAGGTAGTTAATAATTTAATAACATATATTCGGATTGTTTTATTACATCAAAATATATTTATGTACTACTTAAAGTATTTATAAAATAATAATGCATAACGTAGTAAATCGTTGGCAAACTCAGTTTTTTACGCATCAACGAACACTATTTTGATGAAGTTTTACACCAATCATGAATGGCTACACGTTAAATGATCCAAAGTTCTTTGAAACTTGTCAATGAAGTACGAATTATGACACATCAGCAGAAGTGTGCGCTTTGAGGAGGCATAATTATAAATGTTCAGGATTATTTGAACCATCCTAACAAAACGGGACTCGTAAGCCTGAAATGAAAATTAATTCGTATCTGCTATTAACAATGTGAAGAAGTAGTTTGCTTTGTTAAATCATTTATCGGGAACTAAAAGTTGGATTTTCAAAGGAGATTGGCATGAAAAGAGAAGGTGAGCGAGAAAATGCACAAATGAAAATATTCTGTGTTGTGTAATCAGTGTTCACAAGCGTTTTTATCTTTACGTTCCTTCGACAATGGTTGTGGATTAAGCATTGCCACGTTAAAGCCCACGGTAATGTAAAATCAATTAACGAAAATCAGCTTATGTTAATAAAAATAAAGATATCCCTAAATTTTAGCTTTTAACGATATCTACTGTAGACTATATTTTATCTATCATATTTATCACCCCAAAGACTGGTTGGATACGCAGCTCCACTCATTCCTATATTGAGTTAATCTTTGGATTTCGCTAAACTTAAACCATTTGATATCTCAAACTATTTGCCAACAGTAATCTAATCTGGACTTCCTTTTACCTGTCTTTACTGTTATTTCTCTAACTATATCTGTAGCTAGCTCTTCATTTTATCTCAAAATGAGTCTCTCTTCCCCCTTCTTTTTCTTACTGGTTTCTATAGCGTTTTCTGTTCTCCTACAGTGTACAAATCCCTCGTCATTCCTAACCTTTCCACAACAAATTTATTACTACATCAATTAAATGTTCCCAGTAAGTACCCATCTGAAATTCTACCGCCTACGTACTGACGCCATTACAGTCTGATTCGCTCGTTGTTTACTGAGCGTTTAAGATGCCTCCGATCATTGCGAGTCCAGCCGACTGTGAAGTCCGGGCTGTTATATGATTCCTTAGTGCTAAAGGACTAAAACCGATTGATATTCATCGTGAGATCTGAGACCTGTGCAGTTTACAGACAAAACATTATGAGTGATGCAATGGTAAGGAAGTGGGTGAAAGCATTTAAAGATGGCCGCACAAATGTGCATGACAATGCCCGTCCGCATGTGGCTAATCGGATCAAAGATCTCATCACATCATTTCACTGGGAGACTCTAGATCATCCTCCGTACAGGACTGATCTGGCGCCCAGTGATTACCATTTGTTCCTGCACTTGAGGAAACATCTGGGCGGGCAGCGTCTTTAAGACGATGACGAAGTCAAAACAGTTGTGGTGCAGTGGTTAAGAGTTAACAAATCAGGCGGCAGAGTTCTATGAGAAAAACTGGTCACTGGTCAGACGTTATGACAAGTGCCTCAATATTGAAGGAAATTATGTAGAAAGGTAGACTAGTGTACAGGTTTTCATTTAGACATGAAATTATTAAGATATATTTGCACGTTTTTTATTAATTTCAAAACGGTACTTACTTAAAAAACATGCCACGTAGTTTCCACTAATTTGTCAGTTTAAGTATGACGATAATATCAAACTGCTAAAGAAAACAATTCTCAATGTCTGTGAAACAATAACCAAATGTTTGCTTTATCATTAGTTCAATAATGGTGCCATTAAATGTGTACAAAGCTTTAACGTTCAAAAGACAGATTCATGGGTTTTTAATAAAGGGAGATAAATTGGTAACAAAACGGAGCAAATTAAGTGGATGAAATTGAAACGTTCGAGCATGCAAAACATTAACCGTTTTGCTAGCATGTTAAGTCAATCATGGTGAATTGACGGAACAACAAAAGTACGGCGTTTCGCATCGCATAGCGTCGCGACGTCTTGCACGAAGAAAGGATGTAAAACGCGGAGAGGCCAAGTTTGTTCATTTCCTATCTTTCACGGGAGTTGATTGATGTGCTCGGGGCCAAGCGCGAAGACCCCATCCGACGTTATATGCGGTACGGTACGCTTACTTTCCAAACTGAAAGACATTTACCGCTGAACAGCATTAGACGGAAGAGAAACGAAGTGCCATCATGTCACTGTCCATCCAAACTACATAGACTCATTGCATGGTTTGGTCGTTCGTTCGTACGTTCGTTCGGTGGTTGTTCGGTTGTTACCAACTTTTAAATTACCGTCAAGGTACTACCGAAGAAACTACTGCAAGTCACTGCAAACCAAATCGACACTTGAACAAAGTTACTGTCCACCTATCGACCTAAACCAACACCAGAATATAAACTCTGTCGATTGCATCGCGATTTAAACTTACGAACGTTCAAATTAAGATTGAGATATCTCGGTGCGATGCATTGAAAACATCGGAAATTCCTTCTCGTACATTTACACAAAGCCCCTTTTATGGACTTCTCCCGGAGAAAAATGTCCTTAATTAATTCACCTTTTGTCATTCTAAATCATAATGAAAGGCGAGTGCTAAATGGAACTGTCGAAGTTTATTAGAAAAATAATATAAAAAATGTAAACACTCGGTAGTTTCACAATATTTATTCAAATTGAGCCCTTAACTATAGAAATTCAATTCATAAAAACTTTAGCCAGAAATAATGGGTATAATGAAAATATTATAGACGTTCTTATAAAGAAAAAACAAAAGAAATTACTTCTAAAACATTTTTATACCACGCCAACACAAAACATAAAATATGTTACCATTACATTCGAAATTTAACTAATAGTATAAGTAATAAATTAACAAAATTAAACATAAATACAATAAGTGTAAATAAAATAAATTTAAGTACGTTGTTAGTGAATAACAAGGAAAAAACTGAACTGCTAAAAAAGAGTGGGGTTTACCAAATATCTTCTAAAAATTGCCCAGCTATTTATATAGGACAGACTGGTAGACCTGTAGGAGTTAGGGTGAAAGAACATCTTAAATCAATTTCAAAAAAAATAGTTGTAGCGGCTTTGCAGGACATTGTATTTCAAATAATCATACGTTAGATCAAGATAATATCAAATTAATTCACAACACACATAAGGGCAAATTGTTAAATCTACTAGAAATGGTCGAAATTAATAAAGCACTGTTTAATAACAAATTAGTAACAAATGACCATACAGAATTCCATTTATCCCTACTTGTAACCTAGATGTAGTAATTGCTAGTTAGTATATATTGGTACTCTTTTGAGAATGGTATAACAACCGAAACGACTGTCGTCAAGGGCTCAATTTGAATAAATATTGTGAAACTACCGAGTGTTTTCTTTACCTTACTATTTTATTTTGAAAATGTTTCACCAAGTGGCCAAAACCGCAGTATCTCGATTATAAAAAAATGTGGAGATTGTAAGAAAAACTACATAGAACAGACGGGTGTATCATTGCAAGAAAGGATTAACAAACATTTTAAGGCATATATATTGAAAAAGTCATTTAATAGCTGAGAATCGCCAATTTAATACAAATTTTGAAAGTTTGCATTACATTTATAAACACCAAAAATTAAATCGTTCGAAATATTAGAAATAAATAAACATAATCGCAATAATACAATCTTAAACGATGAACCCTTTTAAACCTAAAGTTGTAAACATATATATTGCCACCTGCCTCCAAATAATTTGTACCTACTTAAGAAGAACACTGAATTAACTAAAGTTAGTATGTCATCTAGCCTGATGAAGTTACTGTTTAACGAAACAATTGTAGCTAGTTATAATAGATCTTTTGAAACTGAAACCTATGAGTTTTTACGATTTCATATAAAAATACAAAAGCAAACATAATTATGTTATGTACAGAACCATTACTTATAACTAAATCATATAATATGAGTTCATTAATATAATTACAACCATTTCAACAAGACCCCACACCTTAAATTCAGCATGGTAAACGCAATTTAGTGAAGAGCTATCTATAACAACATTCCAAGGTAACTAATTCACATTGTTGAAACCATAATAAAGTGAAGAATCATAACGTCGCATCATTTGGTCGAAAAAAACTTAACCAGATATATCTATTAGTTACCTTGAAATGTTATAGATTATGGTTCTACACTCAGTTATACTAAACATGTTGATTTTAGTATGTGGCGTCCAGTCGAAATGATTGTCTAGTAAATGAATGATCTCGAAATGATGTATAAATGACCAATCTTACCCTAGCATAATTTGGACGAGTTTAGATGATGATGAATTAGTTATCTTGGAATGTTATTAATATATTCTCAACAATTTTCTCCTATAACATTTATCAAATTAAGAATAATATAAATTTATAACTTTAAAACCCTTCAATGAATATTGAGATGTATTTTTGAAGTTTACATACCATGAAGAGAAAAATAAAAATGGAGACTGAAAAATGCGGTGGAACTGAAGTTGCCACTAAAATAAAAATCTATCTGCTACAAAATTGGGGTTTTAAAAGTAAACAGCCAATCTTGCTACCAGAGAAAAGGATGCTCACCTACCTGATAAGGTAATTATAATTATCCAGTGATAATATTGATATGAGTAATTATTTACAATTATATCATAAGTAAATATTAAGTAACTTAAAAGCAGGTTATGGATATGAAAATGGTCACTATGTGCCTTACATTTATTGATTATTGAGAAATAAACAACCACAAACATACGAAAAATTATATAATCTAAATTTAAACCTCTATCCAAATGAAGTTTTTGTAGACTTTGTAAGAAGTAAAGTGAAGACCATCATGGAATTGTGTGAAAAATATAAAAACAAAACAATATCGAACATCCACTATATAAAATGTTTATTATATTTACGTTGAAAAAATTGTTGACTGATATATGTATAAGTATGTATTTATAATGCTTTATTAATTACTGTTCATTAGAATAATTTCTACCTATTAGGTGTTAGTGGCACAATCAATTGTACCTTTTCAAAGACTCTTTTTGGTCAGTGGAAAGATCGGTCGTACCTTTTTTGCTCAGGTATAATTTGGTGGCACCTTCGGCTACACCCGAAAAATAAACAAGAAATCAATATTGTCACTATATAATTCACCACAATAAAATTACTTATAATTACTTATAATTATCTGTATGTCATTGAGAAAATGTACATTTGCAATAGTTGTAGCAGACAGGAAACTGAGACTGTTAAAAAAAATTGTTTCCAATCATTCCTTATTTAACTTTAATGCAGGAAGGTTCTTAGTAATCTAAATTCTCTTATGTAATATTTAATGACAGTTATTGGTATAGAAGGAGTGTCCGTAAATATTACATAAGTTATAAATCATATAATATATAATCATAATATTTTGTCTAGAATTAAAGTAGGTTTTCACTCCGATACGTAGATACTATGTGCAAGGTGCGGTTTCCTTTGGCACGATGCCACGACACAAAAAGGAAAATTGTTTACAGCGACTTCGGATTAAAAGTGTTCCTTTGTCG
Organism: Agrilus biguttatus; assembly: GCA_963921985.1. Classification (NCBI taxonomy): domain Eukaryota; kingdom Metazoa; phylum Arthropoda; class Insecta; order Coleoptera; family Buprestidae; genus Agrilus; species Agrilus biguttatus. The sequence goes on along the minus strand of OY998119.1, from coordinate 36,351,561 downwards.
TCACGCACCGCAAGGTAGTGTCGTTTCCATCGCCTTCTTCAGAAATGCCGCTTACAGTCCCTTTTGTAAACACAATGCGAATTAAGGTTCACAGAAATTACTTCGAAAAATTGTTTCCTTATCCTTTCCGTTCGTCCTGCATATAACATAACTCTTTCGATGTAAGGAAAAGAAGACTTTCCGTTACCACCATATATTCACCGAAGGCGACAAACTGAAAAATTCAAAGAAATTGATGTGCAATCTCAAGTAAACCCGAAAACTTGGCGAGAAATAAACTGCTTCAAAAATAATCTAAATTTCTTAAATTATGAATCAACACACAAACGAAAATAATTAATTCAATTTTCCATTATCCTTTAATATATGTTACCTATTATGTAAACGAATTTCATAAAGCAAATGTTAACTAATTAACTAATCACAATTGCCTTTAGAAAAACGAGCAATTAACTTCAGATCTTTATATAAGGAAGTACAGTAACATTCTGTGTTATTATAATTATCATTTAATTTGTGTACCAGTGATGTTCCAAAAGCAATCCGGATTGATGTTCAACAAAATAAGAAATTTCTTGAACTAAAAATCTACTGATGAAGTGAAAAATATACACAGTAAATGTTTCAAATAAATTTTATTAGTATTGCTACAATATTGTTGCGCTATACAATAGCTTCTTCAGGCGAAGATAATAGAAACTTAATTTACTACACAAGTATTTATATCTAAGATGACTATTAACAGTTAGGGGGTGGTAGGGGTAGGTAACAAATTTAAATTTAGCAGTGGAGAATTTGTGATTTCAAGTTGGTCGTTTAAAATAATATTTTATTTACTGAATCTATTTATTTCTAGTTGTTCTAATAAATTGAGTTTAATCCGTTTATTTTCAATATGTAAAATTTTGAAGTCTTTATTAAAATTGTGGTTAAAATTAATTAAATGTTCTGCGTATGTTGAATCAGTGTTTTTATTAATAAAACTTTTGTAATGTTCACGGATGCAAATATCAAAGGCCTTACCTGTTTGTCCTACATAAACATTTTTACAATCTGTACAATTTACTAAATGAACAACTGACTGGTGTTTTACATTTGTTATTTCCTTCAAAACCAACAATTCGCTAGATAAATTTATTATATATTTCGGTTTGATTATTTACTATGTTATCTTTTTTATTCTTCAAGCTCTGTTGAATTTTTCGTCGTTATTTTATTTATTGAAATTTTCAATGGTTTACACTAAAACAAACTTATGACGAAAGGCAGTGTTTGAAACGTGTCACAATGTTACTTATTTCTTTCCCACCTTTCCATAGTACGTAATAAGGCAACATTTTCGTCTGCACGCAAAACTCCTTTATTACTCGTATTGGTGCATTGTTTTGTTACAGAGAATGACCGTTACTTTACAGACAATTATTAAATAAACCAATCAAGCTCAATCTGCGTATGTACGTTGTATAGAGTTTGTTCTAATAATAATTAAATAATGAAAGACTCACCCTAATTACCACTAACTAAATTTAATATGAGCGGACACGTGTTTCGCCCACTTCACACGTAGGCATGAGAGTCTCGCGTTGATAATGCCCACGTGTGAAGTGGGCGAAACATGTGTCCGCTCATATTAAATTTGGTTAGTGGTAATTAGGGTGAGTCTTTCATTATTTAATTATTCCTTTACCGCAGTCTCCTTTTTTCTACTTTGTTCCAATAATGATCTTCCTTATAGAAAATTTACTCAGTATTTGAAAGCAAATTTTTAAAATGTCGATTATTGACCAGTTTTTCAATTCCTCCTAACACTTCGAGACGAAAAGATTTATCTGGACGATGTTGGCACGTCTCAACATCTAGTCGTATTTTTCATTTCGTCGCTTCGGTTGTTGTAGTTGTTGCTGATGCTGTTAAAAGGATAGTACGGCAAGCTTCTTTCTTAGATCAATTCTTTGTATTCATACAATGGATGAAAGTTCCAACGTGCCACTCGTTTTATTACGGTCTCTTTCAGATTATCAAGGCGGAACTAGACTGTTGGCGTTGTTAGGGAGCGACTAATATTTTACTTACAACAAAAATTGCACTGGCAGCATTTGCATCTCCATTATTACAACAGAATTCATTATATTATCGTAGACGAAGATGTTCAGGAGTTTTCATAAAACGCTTCGCTTTTAAATTTGTTATGTATATAATTTTGTAAGTATATAAAAACGTTGATGGACGTCTCTTGAAAAATACGGTGTAGTCTTCTGTGTTGGGAGATAAATATTTTCTAGAAGAAATAACTTTTTCTCCCCTGTCTTTCAACTTTCACAAAGGCTTTGTCTCAAACAAATTTTTTGTATGGTTTGTGTACAGGGTGTCCCACTGACCGTGAGCTAACATATAGCTGAATGGTATGTATGGAATGTATTGTGGTGTTGCGGGTGATTTATTAATATTATATTTAAATGAAACTGATGAGGGTTGTTTGATGTTATTTAATGTGCAGACGGTTAAATTAAATTAATAATGAATGGGAAAATATGTGCAAATGGTTGAAACGAGTATTATCTGTAGCGGTCGGTGAAGAATTGTTGATGTAATGTTACTAGTCAAAGTAAGCCGGTTGGAATTGGTGTGCCGCAGGGTACTGTTCCAGGGTCTCTACTATTCATAATATATATGAATGATATTTTTCAATTTTGTACAAGGGCAAAAGAAAATTATAATACAATATTTTAATGATAATAAAACCAAAACTGTAGCGGTCGTACACCCTGTATAGTATAACACTCTGTGTATAAAGATTATTATGTTAAATATTCTTTTGTATAAATTTTCTTTTGTGTATCTATGTAAATATCTCTTAACATCATCTGTTGAAACTTTTGTATTCTGTCCATCTGTGCCAATAACTTTTATTTACTGTACTTTCCTATAATCTCGGCTAACATTTCAACTTCATGTACCTACTAACCGCATGACGTCTGTCCTTCGCTGTCCTCCTTAATTACAATTTTACAATAGATTTTTTCGGTGGTTTGGGTCATTACTCTATTTGGTCATATTTCTCGTCTCAAAATTTTTCATGCTTTCGTACTGAATTGGCACCCTACTCTTATCTACTACCCTTTCCTTTATTTCAGAATTTTGTTTCATGCTATTTTTTCCTTCTGACTAGTGAGTCCGATCTGAATCTTCAAACAGTAAAAATCATTTCCTTTCGCCTTCTCGTTGTTAAATATATTGTTACTGTTATTATCGTTCTTGCTGTCTAGTTTTATTTATTAACTTATTAATATTTAATACCTAATTTGCAATCACAAGTTTATGGTTTATTCATCAGGCCTGAAATAATTAGCCTATAAGTATTAGTTTTAAGTCTTAACTTTAAGTATGGCTCCTGAGCACCGTGAGGCTTTCATCACTCTTTCAGGATAATATATATATATATAGTATATAATGTATTTCTCTTAATGGAGAATCATTATTATTACTATTACTACTATTACTATGTATTATGTATTTATGCCAACTAATAAATAAATAAATATGACTAAATACAATAGTGGGACACTGGTTCCCACAATGTGTTTTGAAAAAACAAATTCTGACAGTATGTCGCCCCAAATGTCATTCAGTTCCATTTCCCATTCGTTTTGTTCTGATATTTTCCGTCAGATATTATTACGATTATCTGCATAACTTCTTTATGAAGATTTATGAACAACGCGTTCGTGCCGCTCGAAATTCTTGGAAGAAGAAAATCGCAAATTCCGATTTACCATCGGAAGTGACGAAACAACACACCATGCTATATAGACGACAGACGGGGAGTAGTCAAAGGCAGAGAAAGCAGTTGCGAAGCGGCATTAATTGCAGAAGAGGGTAAACAGAGACCTAGGAAATGAATCCGTGGCTTCGTTTATTTCGGACGACATTATACGACTTGTCTGCATCGCCAACTTGAATGTTTACGTTTCCACCGAGCTAAAGGTTGCGAGATCGCGTCAGACTAATTTTCCGCGAATGTCGGGACGATGCGGAGGCGAGAGAGGGTTCACGCGAGCCCAGGGGTGAAACTTTACGAGCCATCGTCTCTTCGTCGTCTATCTATTCTATTCTCCTTTATTGCTTGTTAAAAGGGGAGTCTGCGAGCTTGTACTACATTTGTTTTTACCGACTCAAGACTTTCTACCAAGGTGCAAACGGGTGAACGGTGCATAATTAAGAAAAATTCGTTTTGTTAACTACCACTACTAACGAGCATTGAAAAAATAATTTATTTCTGTTACATTAAAAAACTATTGGGGTAAACTTTCGTTTAGCCGAAATGAGTTATAAACTAAAAAAATTAAATATTGCGTTCTAAGAGCCTTTGCCAACAGTGAATCACAAACGTTTTCCTGCTGATATTCGTCAGTTTCATTATCCGGACTTTAGAATAACCGAAATCAGTTACACAATTTTTGTTTTTTAATTTGGATTTTAAACGTAAAAATACTAAAATTTCCCTGCGGAAATATACCGTATTCGTTTTACGAGCAAATTTAGTCGACTGTAGAATAACAGAACTCTGTTAAATTAAAACTATTTTCCTTTTGAATTGAAACGTTAATCCCTAAAACACGAAAATATAACTAACCTAACCTAGCCCACTATTTTACTTATTGTCTTTAAAACCCCCATATTCTAATCTGATAGTTCATAAAAGCGAAAATTCTTTATTTTCATTTTGGACATGAAATTCAAAAAAGCAAATCAGATATAAATATTATTTTCTCCTCAATAAAAAAAGGATGAGGATATTTATACATACGGTATGTATAAGCAATTGGTAATAACTACACAATTACAAATAACTAGTTGAACCCGTTCAAGTTTAGTCGGTGGTTATCACAGCGAACTGTATTACCCTACTAACCTAACCCTACCCCTTCGTGCATAGCACTTAATCGTTGAAGCATAGCAGTTTTCATAGTATGAATAAGGAAAACCCACCCCACCCCTAACCTAACTTTACCTCTTGATGTATATCATTTTTCACAGTGGGAATAAGGAAAACATACCTCTACCCCTAACTTTACCTCATCCGTTGGTCTTTTGTTTATTTTCATAGATGCGGAGCAACGCATGCTTTGCATTAATCAGAACTCATGTTGGTGGTTTAAGTTGATAATACTGTCAGAAATATTTACAATAAAACTGTAAACTACTTATTACAAACAAATATTTTTATAAGAAAAAGAAAAACACAAACAAATGTTTCTGCAGTTAAACTTTATTATACTCGACAATTGTTTCGAACCTAAACGGTCATTTTCAAGAGTACTACAAATGGTTACCAGTAACCAGAAAGGTTCGAAACAATTGTCGAGTATAATAAAGTTTAACTGCAGAAACATTTGTTTGTGTTTTTCTTTTTCTTATTAAAATGTTTCTCCAAGAATGCACCCACGATAGTTTAAGTATTATTAAATATTTTTATTCCAGTTTTTACTTAAATCTATCTAAAATAAAAATTTTCTATTTCCGCATAATACTATTGGTCTTTTAAATATATCTAAAATACATAACAAAAATGTATCTGTTATTAAGGCTATTCTAAAGCCTGAAAAATGAAAATTATGCATTTCCGCAGCAAAATTTTTATATTTCTGTATCAAGAGAAGTCCTTAAAAGCAAAAAAATACAATGTCTTTTATTTAACTCATTTCGGCTAATCGAAAGTTGAGCCAACTATTGAAGTCAAATAGTATTGATTTATTTGTACTGAAGCCAATCCGTTTATCGAATATTGTTAAAATCAGGCAAGCAGGTAGCTGTTATTGTAACAAATTATTGATATCATATTATTGCAAGAGATATTGTTTGGAACGTTGTTGTAAATAGGTGATTGTGTTTGTCTGTACTTTATGGAAATTCATAATGAATAAATAACAAATAACCAATATTATTTCCACAATTTTATTTTTGATTCTTTACAATTGCTTCATCCTACAAGGGCATTTTCAGAAGATATGTTAGTACAATAATCTCCCACCAGGTACTTGTACTGATGGATGAGCAGTCCCTCTACTCTCCTACACTGTAGTGCAAAGCCGGAGGGTAGGGCGTAAAGCCCTCTTCAACCTCCTTTTAGGAATAGTGGGAATGGGTGGGTGGTATTGTCAGGGAGATGAGATGGACAAAATGAAGAAAAGGCACAGCGTGGGTTATGACTTTCCGTAGGCTGTGCCTACTGTGTAAAATGCGTTCGAAATGTTGGATCTGTGATCTTTGAAAGTTAGACGAAAAAGGTTTTTAATGCCTTCTTTTTTTGAATATGCATTGATGGTAACTATTTAATTATTGTGTAGATATTTTGCATGTGGTCTTATATTCTGTCATTATAAATATTATGCGGATCTTCCGTCTTATCCCTTACAGTCGCAACAATGTTGTATTTTGTTCTTTGTTTACTTTAAAAAACTTTCTTACTTATACTGGCAGAAATAAAAACTGGTGGTAGCTTAAAAAGAGTCGTTTAAGTTCAGAAAACTTCTCATATTCTTCGGTGTGTGTAAACACGACACCATCTTTTGCTAAATTAGAAGTGTGTAGATCACAAACGAGCATCATATATCCGTTTCGAAGCGTTGAAGAACTGCTTTCGAAGTAGGAAAACTTTTAAGAGCTCTTCTATGCATTTATGAACATACACAGTGACAGAAGTTTGCTCGAGAGATCCTCGAGTTATATGATTGCAAAGAAAAAGGGTTTCATTCGGTCCTTTTCTTGTCACGAACTGCGATAATATTCCATGTCATGCATGAAATATTCCTTCACGGTTATCCGGTGCAAATACTTTCGAATAGCTTTTGAAATACTCTCCGAAGCATCATCATGTATATCTTCATGGATCCTTATCTTTTGTATTTACGACAAGAAAAATTGCTGATGTAAAGTTAAAATTATTCAAAACATCACGTACATTGTATACTACAATGTTAAATGTAATTCGTTGTCAAGTGGATTATTTTACAAACAAAATCGTAGTGTCTGAATTGTTTTTTAAACGCCAATTCTAAAATCCAGTTTACTTACTTTTTGTGATGTCATAATCACATTGAAATCTGTCACTTCTTCACGTCTAAAGATTATCTTTGCAGAGAAAAAACTTTTTGTGTTTCATTCCCACCAGCTACTTGTGTTGCTGGGCGGGCAGTCCCTCGGACCTACACTGTAGTGCAAAGTCAGAGGGTAGGGCGTAAGACCTCTTTTCAGGAATGGTGGCAATGGGTGGTTGGTGTGGTTAGGGAGAGAAAGATGAGACAGACGAAATGAAGACAGAAGAGAAGTGAAAGTTTATTATCGGAATAATATTACCTCAGCATTTACCTTAGTGATCCAAGAAAACCACAGTCGGACCCCGGTTCGAAGCTAAATTACATCGTAATTATAAATTTAATTGTTGGGAAAAAAACTGAAACTATCGAATATATTAAACATAAAATTACATTAAATTTGGAACACTTTATATATTACTGTTTTAGAAAAATTCAGTCTCGTACAATAGCTCTATGGAAATTACCAAGAATGGCATGTAAGTAGATAATCACCAAAAAAGTGGGACAAAGACCTAAACGTAGCTAGTGCCTAAAACTTGGTCTAGTGCTCTAGATCATTGCTTAACATTCGGGAGGTCACCGGTTCGAACTCCGGCTGTTCTCGTCCAAGTTTTCTGTGGTTTCCTTGGATCATTTAGGCAAATGCTGGACAATAATATTCCACAGATAATCTTTCACTTCTATTCTGTCTTCATTTCGTACGTTTGATCTTTCTCTCCATAACCACACCACCCACCCATTCCCACGATTCCTGCAAGGAGGCTGAAGAGGGCCTTACGCCCTACCCTCCGGATTTGGACAACAGTGTAGATCGGAGGGACTGCCCGCCCACCAGCTAGTCGTTCTGATATGAAACACAAAAAAGAACGTCCCCTATTCCCATATTGATTACGATACACACATACTAACTCTGGAACATAGGAGATGCCACTGTTAAATGCCACATGTATGTTCTCATTGAACTTTGGACCATATTTTAACCATGTTCATATCATCCTATGAGTAGTTCAATGCGTCACAAGGTGGTACTTATTCGCCTACAAACCACTATACATAGATATCTTGGTAGTTTCCATTGCCCATATTAATATCTACCAATCACAATTTCAAGGAGTTGTTCCCCAGTTTTGCTATTAATTACTATTTTGGCTGTTAAAACAAATGCTAAAATAATAAATTCGTCTAAAAGCATTCAGGCTCACAACATTTTGTAATGTGAAATTTATTCATAATAAATTTTTAATGTTGAAACTATTTATCATAATTACATAATTATTATTACACCTTAATGAATTAAGTTCTTTAATTGTTTATTTAAAAATATCGAATTTTAAAATTAAATATCACATTGCGTTAACGAGACGGAATCAAAATTAAACTGGGTTAGCTACAAGGTGGCCAAATTACAAGGTAGATAATTTAACGAAGTACAATTTTAACTTGCACAGGAAAAGAAGATACGTATTACTCTTTAAAATTTATAAAATAAATCGTCTGGACGAATTCGTAATTTCATATGTACATAAGAGGAATTTTTGAAAAAGTAATTACATAGTACGCTTTAAAAGTACTTTATAAACGAGATTAAAAGCCCCCGGCAATTTATCATGTATCTGCAAAAATTTTGCGGCCGCGGCTCATGCAATCGCTCGGGTCCTTTGATGCAAAGCATAGCGCCAACCGCCTTTGCAAATACACACACGTGGTGGGTGTCTCAGCTCGAGAAAAGTAAACTGCCTGCTAGATCCCTTGCTCCATTTGCTTTGTCAACAAAACTGCTTGACCAGCGCCTATCTGGCGACGGTAACGTACACCCTACGAATTTTCGCCAGCTAACTAGTAGGTAGTCACCCTTTCTGCTGCCTCAAGCAAAAAGTAATTTTCTTTGCCGACCGACCGGCTGCATATGAAAAATCGGTGACAAGTGGGGCGAGAGATTGCGTTTGCTGGTAGTGATCCCTTTGTGAATGTCGGCATGCAAAATTGATTGCCTCGCTTTAAAGCCGGACAGACGTATGTCGTTTCCGCCTTCACCCTTCCGTTCCAAACACAGCCGACACCACCACCACAAGCGCCGGTGCTGTCGGCCCTGCCGCCTACGTGATCCACACGGTAGTGACTGTGGTGCTGCTGCAGCAATGAAAAGAATCTGCTTTTCATTCTGTCACGAGTGCCAGGGGCACGCGACGTCATTTATTTAGAGCGTCGTCCGCGCGCCCTCTCGGATTTCATTCAAATGCGTTCGTTGTTTATGAGCGAAATAAATTACGGGACACAGAACAGTCACGTTGTCTCGCGTAGCATCCCGTTGCTGCCGTGAGATTTTCCTATTGCCCGTTCAAATTCTACACATTCAACGACATCGCAGTAACATTAGAGCACGGAAATGCCTCTTACTTTTTGATGGGCGTTATCTCGCCTCGCCGAACACAACTAACCATCATGTTATACGCCGCAGTTCAAAGTATGACATGAATGATCACTCCAACGAAGTAGCATTCATACATATATCGTGTATTGGATAGAACGTAGGTATGTTGTTGGATTCGACGAAAAGTATTGTTGGCCGATTTGAATAGAATTAACGCGAAGGGGACAGGATAACGATAGCGATAAAACAAGTTATTGTCCTCCTCTTGGAGTGTACTCGTGAGTTTTCTAACGAATATAACCGACAACATGTACCACAGAATGCTTTACATGCAATACGCTCGTTTGTTGGTAATGTATATTTATTGTAGATAATGCTTCCTATGCAAACGGACTCTAGTTGAAGTGATTTTGATCTTTCAAATTGTTAAAGAAATATATATACATATATAGTTTTTCGTTCTCTTTAGCAGCGAACAGAGTAGAAAATGGGGTTGGTATTTTAATTCTATCAATTGTAAAGTAACTTGTTTAACCTTCCTAAAAGACGATAATTTTAATTGGCCTTCTGCAATAAAAGAAACAACTTTTGGGTGATTCATTATTGCTGCAGGGCGGAGAATAAGGTGGAGGGTCCTCTTCTAGGTGGTTGGGTTATGGTTAGGGAGAGGCAGACGAAACCACACAAAAAGCTTGAACTAGGGCAAGCGGACCCGGAATAGAACCGATGACTTCCGAATGTTATGGTATGATCTAGACCACTAGATCACTCCGATCGATTCGCCTTCTGTAGCAGGCCAATTATTTTACAGAAAAGGGGAAGAATGTTTTACCTTTGTATAGTCCTCTTCCCCACCCCCAACTCGCTTACTTCACTAACTTCTCCCGATAACAATCCCACCCTCTCCGGTCATTCATCTTTTTGACACCAATACACACATTGTTCGGTATTACCCATACAAATGTACTCTATAAAACTGCAATCTATACTAAGTTGTTGTTTAATTTCAGAAATGTAGATTCCAATTTTTGTTATTATTTAATATAGGTTGACACATTGTTAATGGTCACATTTTAAGGTAAATTCCGTCATGTTGTCATTTTTGGTCAACTTATTTTCTCTAATATAACAGCTCCACACCTTTATACTATTATAATTGTTAATTATAAATGAAGTGACTCGATCATTTTTAAATATAATAACTGATAAATAGATCTCGTTAAAGAAATTACTGAATAAAATCAATAAATTCAACCAATTGTGTTAAACATAATAAATAAAAGTAAGTGTAAGTATTTCGCATAAAGTTGTTCTATCAATCTCAAACACACATCCATAATTTAATTTTCTTCCAAATAATATAGTTATTGCTATTTCGGATACACATTTAAATTCGATTATCATATGAGCAGTTATTCTTGTTAGAGTTGTAATAACTTAAAGATTACTGCACGTTCATATTTGCAAAGAACTGTATTATCAATGCAGCATCTTCTCATTCCCTCCCTCATCTGCCAAATCGTACCACTGCAAGTTTCATTACGAAAACCATATTTCTGGCAGCAAGTTGCCTTCGAAATCGCCTATTTCTTCCATTTGTAAACGTAAAGGCAAACGTAGATGCAAGTAATGCAATATAAAATCCATTCTGAGCCACAAAAGATGTTTGTTTTGCGAAAATGTAACGTTTCTCAGGTGCGCGGATGGGGCTCAGAATTTCCATGCTCGGGGATATAAATTTTGTTGGACTTACAGCGCCATAACGCAACAATTCTATCTACGATAGGTATAAAGGCAACTGAGTTGTGTGGGGATTTACTCAATTGTAGACCAGTACAAGAAATCTTCCGATAAATTCAAAAAATTAATGTTATTCTACCGAACCTTTTTCTATTTTTATATGTATCAAATATAGAACATTCCTAATAGTCTTTCAAAAGTTAAATCACTGATAATCCTAATCCCAGGGTATATTTACAATGCGAAAGACGAAAATTCAAAAACTAATTCAAAAATAATAACTTACAGAAATAGTTTCACTAGATTCACTATCGTCTCGACAATTGTTTTGGTTGGTACAACCATTTTCAAGAGAGTACAGTGATTAATAAAGGTATATATATAAAGCAGGGTTGGGTGGGGGTTACAATTCGTGTAAGATCAGCAGGGAGTTATAACTAAACAATTCTTTTTGACTATTAAAAATTAATTTTGTTATTAAGGCACTTCTTAATTTCTAGATTTTCTAACAACGAATGTTTTCTGCTTTTTTGCCTCCACCCAAGCCTATATATAGTTTAAATACATTGTACACTTTAGTAATCTTATAGTAAATCTAGTGAAACTATTCCAATGTGCTATTATTTTATTTTATTGTTATTTATTATTTTTATTTATTAGTTATTAAAATGTTTCACAACCCATGTACCGAACAAAGTTTGAAAATATAAAAATAAAAATATAGTTTAAGAGGTACTTATTTTTATGCATTATTTAGAATAAATTAAATCTTTACGACAGGCAGTCTTGGCTGGGGATATACGAACTGGAGACGAGTACCAACGAAGGAATACCATCTACATTATTCAATAACAGTAAAAACTTACGTGTCTAAAAGTAGTAACCAGGTTGAGTTTCTGATTAGTGTCGAAATGTCCCTTACTTATTAAAAAAAAAACTTTTTTGTGTTTCATTCCCACCAGATACTCGTGCTGGAAACGTTTGCAAACGTTTTCTGTTGTCATCAAGAAAGAGTTGCTAACTCTTTCAGGAGCTGATTGGTCATTGTTGGGGTGATTCAGAATAATTTTTTACCCGATAACCACACTGGTTGTCGTCATAGTACTATCCTATTAAGGACTTTTTGGTCAGGTCAGTTACGGGCACGTCAGAACACTTTATTATTTTGTTTTGTTCTTTTTTCTTGTTTGTAACGATATCTTTCAGTTTGAAATGTGCATTCAATTTTATTCTTCGAGCCCCGAGTATTATTTTAACTCCGAACTCACTCCCTTTGCTCAACAACTTCAACACAGTTGTTTGAGTCAACACAAGGTTCAGAAAAATATTCGTAATATCTGAATCGTCTAAAATAGAGCATTGCGTTATGGAGTAACTCCTAGGATTCGAAATAAGAATACTTGGCTGGATCTTAAAATATGGCATTCACAAAATGGGTAACGTTTTCTTGAGCCTTTGTTTTGCTTATTTTCTGTCGTGATTCTCTTGTCGTTTAAAAAAGAAGAAAGTAAATGTGGCGTTAACCCCGTTAAAGGCAGTCAATAAAAGATTGTGTGGCTTGATACTTATTAAAATAAGATTTACTTGAATTACCCTAAGAATGTCATATTTCCTTTAAGGCTTCTGTTCGTCCTAAAATATCGTGTTTAGCTGTGTAATATATTTAACCTCAATAACTTAATCTTTTAATCTCGCGTCTTGTCTTGAAGGATTTCTTATGGGAAATCCCATCTTTTATAAACGAACTGTTACAAAATTTAAGCTTTTAATTATTAATGAAGATTTTACACAGGAAGGGCGCAATTGGTACATATATAAACGAAACTGTCTTCTAAAGCTGGATTTTAAAATATTTCGCTTAAGAGGGGATGAAAAATCGGATAATCAAAAGTAGTATTTAGACTTTTACTTGAGTATATGACCGAGCGGCGTGGTGTAGTGCTTTAAATCATTGCATAGCATTCTGTTCTGGTCCAAGTTTTCTGTGGTTTCCTTGGATCATTTACCGCAAATGCGTGGGCAGTAATATTCCACAGTTACTCTTTCACTTCTCTCATCTTTCTCTCCCTAACCCTACCACCCACCCATTCCCGCGATTCCTTCAAAGAGGTTGAAGAGGGCCTTACGCCCTACCATCCAGCTTTGTACTACAGTGTAGGTCGGAGGGACTGCCCGCCCACTAGCACGAGAAGCTGGTGGGAATGAAACACAAAAAAATTTTTTTTTACTTGTGTATAAGGATAAATTACACCATTAATAAAATGTACAGGAGAAATAGAAAGTAAAAAATATGCATGATTATTAATTGTTATTAGGTACATAAAATTTGGGGACTTTTGAAACAAAAGTTACTTTTCGTTTACTCTAGACTCTACTCAACAACAAAAGGACTTAACAATCCAAAAAAAGAAGCTATTAAAATCCTTTTTCGTCTAATTTTAAAGTATCATAGATTCCACATTCGGACTGCGTCCTTCACAGTAGGCGCAGAGCACCGAAAGCCATATCACACGACCGGTTTCGACCTATCGGGTCTCATCAGGAGGGCGCTGGCAGAAAGGCACAACCACATGTATCCTTTAACTGAAGAGAACAGCTATTACGTATAATGATGATATTGGCTATTATTGATTTTAAATGTAATGTTGTAAGTCGTATATGGCAGCATTTTAAAAATAGTTTCCCATCGTGTATTTTATATACCTACCTCAGTTCATGCATAAAATAAAGTACCTAACAAAAGGGTTAATTCCGGTTAAATCTGTATGAAAGCCAATTAGTTCAAAACTAGTTTAATGTACCGCAGTCAGAGGAATTCATGGTTTGATTCGGACTCGATTATAATTTGGGATGGACACGTAAACTACATTTTCGACTAATGAAATATCTGTATCAATTACATTAAGTGATAAAGTCGATCAAGGTGGCTATGCAGCGTATACTAGTATCACGGTCGTTGCGTCCTCGGCGTCCTCGGCGTCGTTCCGAAACCGATTGCTTGTCTGAATTAAATCCTTATCAGTTGCGACGGCAGGTACGTTTACGTAGAAGTGCTGTGTTCTCGTTCACCCCATGGGCAATTTCCAGACTGAATAGCGAAATGCATTCGTTCCCGACGATGTCACATGCTGTCAAAGGTGCACGACCGAATTCTATTATAATGGAAGCGCTTCGAACGTGTCGCCCTGAAAATTGTCCTAGAGAATAATTTTGCTCGGACGCCAATGTACAAATCCAATTCCGACATATGCGAACATTTTATTTCCAGAACCTATAGATACTAATCAATAACTTTTTAACTCTGAAAATATTCAAATTGCCAAGTAAATAATATTTTACTTCAGATTTCTTCTGCCCACTCAAAAATCGAATACCTAATCAAACAATGGAATTCAATTGAAATTTGTCCATCTAAAGGTACGTTCAACATAACCAAACAAATTTAAAACTAATTTTTTGCTTTCAATTTTCGTTCAGGTTCTTAATCCAGTTTAGATTAGTGAACTGAATGGTAATGTTTAATCTTGTTCTGTACAATTCACAAAAATATAAATTGTTGTTCTATTCATAAACATTAAAACAAACCCAGTATTTTAGTAATTATATTAATTAAGTATCATTAAGTTTATAAGATGCTCTATTGAAAACTAAGCGTATTATTAGAGCACGTTCAGGGTATTTTGGAAAATCTAATCATAATCATAAATAGCACCAGATATGATTCTACCCTCTGGGTCAATAACATTACCAGACAAAAATATCAAAATTCATAGAAGCAACGGGGCGTTTCTTCCCCGTATATTTTATATTAACCAATAATCTTATTCAGCCATTTCATGTAACGCCTGTAGATCTTCAGTGTTATCAGTATTTATACTTTTGCAAAGAGATTTCTGTGGTTTCCTTGGATCATCTCATCTCATCATAAGCAGTAATATTCCATAGATAATCTTCCACTTCTCTTCCATCTTCACTTCGTCCGTCTCATCTTTCTCTCCCTAACCACACTACACACCCATTTCCACGATTCCTGAAAGGAGACTGAATAGGTCCTTACGCCCACTCACCAGTACGAGTAGCTGATGGGAATGAAACACCCAAAAGTTTTCTTTTTAGACAAATTATTCAAAAAGGATTCAGAAACAATAACATCGCATTTGTTGTAATTACCATTGCAGTTTTTAGTTTGTTAATAAATAATTAAAACTGGAGGGCAGTTTGATTCGCATCAATTTGAACTGCTGTAGTGTCTGAAATAACACTAGCAGTGTAAGCAATTATGTTTGCACTTTTTACAACGCCATCACTATGAATTTAATTAGGATATACTCGTAAGTATTACTTTTCCTTACCTATCGTCAAATGGGGCTCGTGAGAATTGGGCCAGAGGCCTATAAGGGCTTACCACGTCAAAAAATGAATTTATTAGTACCAAATAATGATTCATTGATCAATCAATACATCTTTTAAAGATACCCTTGTAGAGCGACCCTCTTTTTTGTGTTTCATTCCCACCAGCTACTCAGGCTTGTGGGCGAACAGTCCCTTCGACCTACATTGTAGTGTAAATCCGAAGGGTAGGGCGTAAGGCCCTCTTCAGCCTTCTTGCAGGAATTGTGGGAATGTGGGAATGGGTGGGTGGTGTGGTTAGGGAGAGAAAGATGAGACGGGCGAAATGAAGACAGAAGAGAAGTGAAACATTATCTGTGGAATATTACTGCAACAGCATTGCCTATGCGATCCAAGGAAACCACAGAAAACTTGGACCAGAGCAGCCGGACTCGGGTTCGAACCGGTGACCTCCCGAATGCTAAGCAATGTAGAGCGATAGAATTGTAAGGAAATTAATAAAATTAAAAAAGAAACATCATATGTGTCCAAACGTGCTATAAAGTTTTTAACGTTTTTATGTGAAAGGTTAGGTTTTAGTGATTTATTTGTTGTATAAGTACAGACAACAATATTCTTCCGGAGCTGTTTACGCCATGCTGATGAGAACCATAGAATTCAAAATTCCAGAGAATACCAACCACGAACTTTTTAATTTATGTATTGTTTTTTTTTATTTACTATTAAGGTTCCATCATGAATTTCAATTTCCATAAAGTAAAAACTGGAAAGGTAATTATTTGAAATAGTACTGAATAAAATTAATATTATCATTATTAGTAGGTGATTAGGTTTTCGTTTACTTAATTTCTCCTTTACTTCTACTTGTCTTCATTTGTTAATTTTTATTGGGTAATCATGGTTCAAATGTATGTGCAAGATATAAATAAATTAATATAATTAAAAGAATTTTGAAAACACTGTTTTTCGGAATTTTAAACAACATTTAATTTAAGACAATGGATAATTAAAAAAGTTTAATTAAATCATTACACTGTACCTACAGTAAGTAAAATTCTTAGAAAATTCCGTCGTACATACTTATATGTAGTTGTAGTGGAAATGTTATAATTTAACAAAAGAAAAAAATAAAAAACTCAAAATTTGTAAGAAATGCCTCTGGTTTATATTTCTGGCATTCTAACTTTTTATTGCTCTCAACATATTTACAATCGCAATTTTCAATATTTCGCCGGTGTAACGAACGTTTAAAAGTACATTTTTGTTGAAAACCAGTGAAAATGTCAATAACAGAGCATCATTTATTACAAAGCCGGAGATATTGGAAACGGAGTTGGACAGGCATATAATGTTGATTTAATCTTTCGATTACTAATTTAAAGGCCGCTCTCTCTAGCAGACCATGCCAAAAAGGAGTGCCGAAAATTTTTTAAACGAAAAGTCAAAAATATACTTGTTATTCCCATTTCTTTTCATACATTGTAATTTTCCTGATTAAAGCATCGTTACGGTAAAATTAAATCAAATTTCATGTTCGAGCAAAAGAATACATTTTCTACTGTGTGAAAATTTTAAAAACGTTGCCGTAATAATAGGTTTCCAATGAGACCGTTTTAGATTTTGAGCTTTAAAGGTAAGTGCAAATGAACCCGCGTCATATGCGCGTTCGACGCGCGATGCTGATCATAAAAGCGTACACTAAATAGCGGTTTACGTTCAGCGTCTGCTTTGTATCTCTTATCCACTTCCCGGACTACTTACAGGGTACAAGTTTCAAGGATACCACAGAAGAACTGGGACCAGGGCAGACGTACCTTGAATCAAATTCCAAGGATACTACAGAAGAATTGGCAGACGAACCCTGAATCGAACCGGTATCTTCCCGAATGCTAGACCATGTTTCAGGTATGCCCATTCAAGTAGCTTCAAAATAAATGCAAGCCGTTGATGAGTAACTGAAACCATGGTAAGGAGTTGAACTTGATTCGAGTCGGATTAGGATATTTGGAATATGCCTTTTTTTTAATTAACAGTTATTAAACTGTTATACGGTACAATGACAAATCCGCAGGTCTGCACCTATTTAAATTAGGTCTTTGGCGTACCATCCGTACCTAAACTGGAGGGCCTATTGTAAGACGATTTTTTCAAATTACGTGCGTGACACGCAGAGAAAAATAAAATTTTCTGTTTCATTCCCACCAGCTACTCGCGCTGGTGGGTAGGCAGTCCCTCCGACCTACACTGTAGTGCAAAGCCGGAGGGTTGGGCGTAAGGCCCCTTTCATCCTCGTTGCAGGAATCGTGGGAATGGGTGGGTGGTGTGGTTAGGGAGAGAAAGATGAGACGGGCGAAATGAAGATAGAAGAGAAGTGAATATCACTGCCCCAGCTTTTTCCTAAATGATCCAGGGAAACCACAGAAAATTTGGACCAGAGTAGCCGCACCGGGGTTCAAACCGGTGGCCTCCCGAATGCTAAGCAATTATCAAATAGCAATATTTCCTCATCAATTTGAGGTAATATGTAATTGGTAAAAATAATTCACATTAATATTTACATGTCTCTTTTCTTTAAGTTGAACACAGTAACATTTTAGAACATATCAATACTATTTCAATAAGCGTTATTGTTTTAATGTTTGCGCATATGTGTCCGTAATGATGCTCTACTATGAACGGTATAAATATGTTGTTGATACCCCTTTCTATACGCGCGTGAGACGCGCATCCGTCTAAACGTGCCCTAAAACTACTCGTAAATATAATTCACTTGACCAGGTAAGTCTGCGCTGTTCGAGTAGTGCTCGTTTCGTTGGTATAAAATATGGTGAAAAATTAAAGATCACAGCACGCAATGCTAGCATTTGCTAGACGCTCCCTTGATTATTTAAGTTATTTATTTCTCTGGCTACAATCTAATCAATAAATAAAGAAGACCTTGCAGAGCGGTGGTGTAATAATGTAGGTATAAAAAGAACGAAATACTGTCTATTTTTATCTCGCATGTCAATATCTTGAAGGAACTGTGGGGTATTTCAAAAGACATGATAACTGAACAGAAAAATGTTAATTTCAAGTTTTTAATAAAGCTGTTTTCCTTTACAAGAAAATTAAGCTTCTTTATTTAATTGAAAAATTATTTTCATATAAAAAAACCGAAATATAATTCAAAAGTATTTATACGAAAAGCGGCACCGCTGAATGAATAATATTAAACAACAGTGTCTGCTATAAACAAATAATTTTCTACAGCAATGATATGCACGCTTAAAAGTTAATTGAAATTTAGCACTAATAATGGTCTAAGACAGAAAAAATTGTCCTTTTTATTCATTGATTTGAAACATTCCATTCATTGTTTTATTTGTTCAACTGTTTATTATAAACCGTTTAACAATAAATTCAATGTATGAAAAAATAAGAAAAGGGATCTTTTTATTCATACAACGATTATAATCATTGTAAAACTAAAACTCTGTTTGTAATACTAATTTCCACACTTTTTATTGCCTTGACAATTGTTTCGTCACTTTGCGGCTTCTTTAGTACTGCAATACAAGTAATTCCGTAACTTCTGGAGAAGCCACAAATTAACGAAACAATTAGCAAAGCCATAAAAAAGTGTCTTGACACCAGAATGTTTGAATGATGCGACTCTAACTGCTTATTTTTAATCATTGAATAAACTAATCCCACAATGATATATCTAATATAAATGGTAATGTTAGCAGTATGATTAAGCTTAGGTCACATGTTTAATTTTTATTTAAATTTCGAAAAAGATACTCTTATTGCATCTCTCCGAGATCATCTGATATTTGAAGATAATAGTTCCTGCGAGAATTCTTCATCCTTAGACATCTTAGTACTACTACTTGTTAGGATAAGAATCATGAGATACGATGGTTGGGATATTCAATCGCACATAATATAAAAACGGTTACTCATTTGAGATTACGGAACATCTACTGTCTAAGACCAATTATAAATGCTCGCAAATATGATCCAAACTATCTATATAATTAATAGGTGTAAGCTCTACTTGTTGGAACTTCAAATCCATAATATTAATAAAAGAGAACAAAGTATCAAAATATTAATTTATTGCTCACAACAATTATTTCACCGAAACATTGGCTTCTTCAGGTGAAGACACATCTCTCTGTATCCTTATGTACCTTCACATGAAGAAGCTAATGTTTTGGTGAAACAATTGTTGTGAACAATAAATTAATCTGTATCACTATTGTGAATATTATTTGCTATAAAATAACATCACTTATGCAATAGTAAATTGTACTCTATTTGTTTATGACTTTTTCACAACGCTAAATTATTTAGATACCACAAAAATAAAAAACTTATAACTACAATCAGCTTTACAATTATAAAAAAAAAATGAAAATGAATGGTACCATAAACACGTAGAAAATAAGAATTATATTTCTAATGTAATTGGAAATTGTGAACTGCAAAATAATAGACATTTTAAAATAATAATATAAAACTACATGAGTGTGCGATGTAAATACGTGTGAGGGCTTTTTTTAATTTCTAGGTTTTCCAGAAGGGATAGTTTTTTACTTTTTGGATACGGCTATGTAGAATTTCAACATTATTTTTATCTATATCGTGGTTCAAGGAGACACAATAACTAAAAGTTTAAAAAACAGGCCTCTTGGAACATTGTGTCTCCTTGAACCACGATTTAGATAAAAATAACATTGAAATTCTCAATAGCGGTATCCAAAAAAGTAAAAAACTATCCCTTCTGGAAAACCTAAAAATTAAAAAAGCCCTCACACGTAAAATGAACATTGTAAATAACCAGTTAGAATGAAAGTACATGGACACCCCACTTATTTTATGTTTGTGTCATTAATTAGAATTAAGTCTAATTAAAGAATTAAAAATACACTTGTTTCAAAATATTATATTTCTAGATACTACAATTGTTTCAGCAAACATTGCCTTCATCAGGTGTGATGAAATCATCACCAAGTGTATTCTTAATTCTTTT
The DNA here is from genome assembly GCA_963921985.1 of Agrilus biguttatus. Lineage (NCBI taxonomy): Eukaryota > Metazoa > Arthropoda > Insecta > Coleoptera > Buprestidae > Agrilus > Agrilus biguttatus. The sequence continues at coordinate 36,330,983 of OY998119.1, read as the reverse complement.
ATTATGTTTTCTGTGTTTCAACAAGAAAGCTTCCATCATCAATTAGAATTAAGTTTCATGGACTCCCCACCTCTTTTATGTTTGTATCTTTAATATAAATAGCTGCATTTCATTTTTTATCCTTTAGTACAAGATTACTCTAGTCCTTTGACAATGATCGCGTGAATCGAAACTTGTTAGGAATTTAATAATAAAATTTTGTAAAACAATCCATACTGTTTAATTTAACCTTTGATTATAAATATACGTTTAGTACTTTACAATTATTGAGGGATTGCGGTTACATATTGGACTTAATCCTGTAAATAATATAGAAGATACGATATTAACTAATACGCCTAGGAATTGTAACTTATATCGTTTTAGGTGTAGTCAAGTATTTGGAATTTCTTGTCACAGTTAAATTGTTATTTTTGCGTAGCGATCAAAGATCAAATGTAATGTAAAAACTGGATGTCAGTATATAGATCGAGCAACATTGGTGGAAGTCGGCATAAAAAAAAACATTTCCAATAACAAACTACTACTTACTAGGATTTTCAATGCCGGAAATGTACAATTATCCATTAAATATGTATTACAGTTAATGTTTCTAACACATCACTACCGCTTTCGTTAAAATTTTAGTACATAATTGATATTTTCCACATATTACTCACTCACAAACCTCACTGTAACATAATATAGTAACTTAATGTACGTGGAATCTTAAAAATAGAATAAATAATTCGAGTTTTATTGTCGTTTATTCTAAAACCGTTTAATACACGAGAATATTTGCTACAATTTTGACGAACGCGACCACACTAACCAACAAGACGATACTGACCTTGTACCAATACTGCTTTATTTTAACCATTCATCTGGAAGAACATGAGGAAATAGTGGAGTTTTATCTACAACCAACCAAAGTCCTTGTGAAGTAAGATAAAAAAGGACTATACGGATTTGTATGCAGAAGAAGGAATAATAAACCTAAAGAATTCACTAAAAAAAAACTATTACAGTCAATAACGCTCACAATAAAAATGTGGTAGAAAAACTTCTTTCATTAACACAAAAACAAGATTTATGGAAAATTATTTTTTTCCGTTAAATATAATAGTCACACCACGGGTATATCTACCCATTGTATAAATGAAAATCATAAATTTACATTAGAAAACGGAAAATACTATCTCGACAAAGAGGAGGATTGATCCCAGATAGATATGAAACCCTACAAATAGAAGGGCAATCGCTGAAAATAAAATTGTAACCAACAATCAACTAAAGTCATAATGAATCCCCTCCTTGATCCCACGTTGGTTTAAACAGACAAAATATTAGTATAAAGGAAGAAATGTTATACTCTGTAAATAAAGGTCCGGGCGGGCTGCTATGGTCCAAGGTTTCTGTGATTTCCCTGGATCGCTTAAGCAAATGTTGGGGCAGTAATATTCTACAGATAATCTTTCACTTCTCTTCTGTCTTCATTTCGTCCGTCTCATCTTTCTTTCTCTAACCACATCACCCACCCATTCCCACCATCCGCTGAAGAGGGCCTTACGTCCACCAGAACGAGTAGCTGGTGAGAATGAAGCACCCAATAGGTTTTGACTGTGTAAATTTAGTACTAATTATTAGTTAGATACTCGTTAAAGGCGAAATGTACATAGAGCATTATTAAAATTTGTGAATCTATCCCAGCTGGTTTTTCTTATTACCTTCATCTTCTTTATAAAATGAAACGTAATGTTATAAAATGCATACATATTCTTCAATTACTTTTCCAAGATAGATGAATCGACCTGTCTTGATAAAGAAGATTCTGTTAGTTGGAAAGCACTACACGTTAAAAATACATCAGGGTTATTTTAAATGTATTTTATATGTTATAATATAGGTATAATAATACTCTGCTTTATTACCATATTTTCTATAAGTGCTAGAAGTAACTACAACGTGATCTATTCTTTCTACACTCGCTTGATGGAAACTCATTTCAATATTTAAGTACAATAATAAAAATACAAAACTTCCACAAAATTGGCATATTTCAACATTTTACAATTGTTTACTGATAATATCTGTATCTTGAGGAAAAGTGTATGTGAGGTGTTGAAAGATATTTTTCTGGTATCCTCAAGTCGCACGCTAAATTAATGGCGAACGATTGTAGTTTTGTTGTTTGTTGAATACGAAAACTGCACTTTTTAACTATTTATTTATAATATTATTAATTATCTACAAATTTGACAAAGAACGTGTGACTATAAAATTTCAATTAACTATCAAATGATTAATAAAGTAAATCTCTTATTACAAGCAAGTTCAGAGTCAGAATCTCTTTTCAGAATATCTGTGTTTCTATCGTTCCCCCTTATTTTATAACTATCTTTGAGGGTGTGGTCAATTTCCAATTAGGAGATTTTGCAGTGGGTACGTCCTCGATATTTAAATTTTTACTTAATACAAACTGACACGAAACAACAGTAATGACAATAAATTTTAGGAAAAGCAATTTACCCAAGAAAGTGACCAACCCTTCATAATAACAATAGGTACAATGGAACAATAGAGACGATATGGCTCTCGTACTTAAAAGTGATGTACCTTAATAAAACAACAAATTTCTCTCCACTAGCATTTGGAAAGGTCCACCTAATAATTCGCACAAAAGTTACAAACCTGCAAGACGAAACGAATCAAAATTTCTTAAAATACAAACCATTAAATGAACAAAGCATAATATAAATTAAAATGGATATGACTGACACTTCCAAACAAAATGTACTTGAAATACAAAAGAAGAAATATTGACCCTTTTGGATCACTTTGTATAAAAGACTTAAAAATTGTACATGCCATAACTAATTGCAACACTGAAACTAGAAACTTAAATTTAACACGTTTATTGTGAAGACCGAACAATATCATTACTTCTGTAAAAGCCTAAGTAAATTGTTGAAATATGCCAATTTTTTACCACGTTTTGAATTGGTTCGAACAGACTATATTGGTAACATAAGTAATTGGTTTTTTAATATAGGTACCTAATTATACCAGACGAAGGTATCATACTTGAATAAAAAATTATAGATATAAATTCTACTTAGACGAGTATTCACAACATACATAAATGTCTGCTGTTAACCGACTTAAATAAATGTCAACAAAAAATGAAATCGATATTATGCTAAAAGGTTACGAATTATTTATTCAAAGCCGGACGAGTTAAGAGAAAAGGTAAATCCAGACAAAGTGATACAAAATCACCGAGTCAACACATCACAATATTGACACCAAGAAACAAGAATAACAATACGTAGTAACTAACGTTTCAAGGAATTTATTCAAACACTAGGCAAACGTGTTTCAGCCGATGCGACCATTTACCAGAGTAAATAAATCAAAAGATTACTAATTAGTTAGGTACCAATGCAATAAAATAATAGCGTAATTATTCCTCCAATATTTTTCGCTTCCTTTAGAAATTGTAACGATTTGCATTAAATAAATTTGGTAAAATAGATTTACATGAGTCTAGTGCTCTAGACGATTTCTTAGCATTCGGGAGGTCACCAGTTCGAACCTGGGTCCTGCTGCTCTGGTCCAAGTTTTCTGTGGCTTTCTTGGATCATTTAGGAAAATTCTGGAGCAGTAATACTCTCTTTCACTTCTTTTCTGTCTTCATTTCGTCCGTGTCATCTTTCTCTCCTTAACAACACTATCCACCAATTCCTACGATTCCTGCAAGGAGGCTGAAGAGGGCCTTACGCCCTACCGTTCGGCTTTGCAGTACAGTGTAGGTCGGGGGGACTGCCCGCCCACCAGCACGAGTAGCTGGTGGGAATGAAACACAAAAAAGTTTTTTTCAGGTAGGTTAAAAATGAGGTGTTATTCAACCGTAGGGGAACAAAGGGCGCTATAAAATTCAATATTAACTTTCTAACACATAAAGAGCTAGTTATTGACATATTGTAAGCAGAAACAGGAGTAAAGAGGCAGAATGACCTACATTAGAATACTTTTCGCAAATAGTTAAGAATATGGGATGCTCTAGATTTTAGAAATTACAAATATTTGCTCAGAATAGGAAGGACTGGAGGTTTGTGTCTATGTAGTCTTTAGACTAACGACACTGTGATGACGATAACAGTTTGTAAACCAATTAGGAAAAAGAAAACCTTCCTGAATAAATCCCATATTCAAGGCGGTTACTACAAACAAAACTGTAACTTTTAAAAATTATAAAGGTACCATAGTTAGAAAAGTAACTTCATATATGATAGTGAACGTCTTCTGTAGGCGTTTGCAACTTTTTGTGCAATTCAACAAGGAGTTTTTCTAATAATTATATCGACTTGTCAAATTGCTGTTCTCTCGGTCGGTATCCTCATTTGAAGTAGATCTTGTTGAACATCATTGAATCCCACAATAAGCAGCAAAATAATAATAAACAAATGAAATTGCAGATAAACAAACAGTATATATTATGAACTCTACATATGTTTCGGCTTATTAAGCCTTGTTAACGAGTATACAAATGCAATACTAAATATTAATGTTGCAGTACAAAATATTTATACCTGGAACAGGGGTGTTCAACCATTGTTTGTTGTAAAAAAAATAAAAGTAATAATCGATAACAGGGCATTTCATAAATTCCAGTTGGTTATTTGTAATATTTTGTTTAAGTTTTATGGAATTTTTAATTTCAAATTGTTCAAGTATTTTTTCTTTTGTTTTCTGCATGTAATAATTGTATATTCTGTTCGTCTAAAAAGTGGTTGTTTTCTATAAAATGGTTGCTCATTCCTGTTTTAGGTTTTTTATTATTGATATCTTTTACATATTCTTTCATTCTGCATTTTAAATTTCTTCCTGTTTGCCCTAAGTAAAAGACATCACAATTTTTACATGACAATTTATTATTATTTTATAAAATTAATATTATAAGTAGCAAATTTATAAAGAGGACGCAGTACATTGTAGGTTGGTCAGTGTTTAGTCGGAGCTGTATACAGCGTGTTGATAAGAGCCAATGATTTCGAAATCGCTGCTGACCAGGAATATATTTTTGTTTAGTTATAAAAGGTTCACAATTTTTTACTGGCATTGTGCCTATTGATATGTAAAAAATGACAGATAAATTATGTTTCTCTGAAAAATCTCAATTCTGAAATTTATCATCTTTGTGTTTTTGTATTCCTGCTGGCAGTGTTCTTGTTCAGGACGTTTCAAAAATGAAGAGAAAGTTGTTTATCGTCCGGTGCTTTTTTTAAAAAAGGGGAAACGCGTTCGATATAAAAAAAAACAGTTATCCTGTCTCGGAATAGAAGTTGACAGGGAAGGGAGTTAATTGAAGAACCTCGGTCGATTTGTTCAGTTCGGTTCGGTTCAGTTCCAGCCAACTTGACAGTCGATGTTTACGTAAACAAGTGGTTTTGCAGGGAATAGAGCCACTCTGTCGTCTGTTTCGATTTTAGGAAAGTGGAAGTATTACTAGTAGTGACGTGTGTCAGTCGCATCTCGCAAAGGACCCGAAAAAGTGGTAGGACTCTAAAGCTCCCAATATTCAATCTCATCTGATCCTTTTATTTTGTTTTTTTTCCCCGTTCAACAAAAAAATCCTTCGAGTTTTAGGTGCTGACGATGACATCACTTGCCTGATGCCGACGCCTCGCTTCACTTGAAATTGAGTTTTTTTAAAATAAATTCCACCTATATCGCTTCTCCGCTTTGTGTTCTATATTATGTAATGTATCTGTAAATCCAAGGAGGTATGTTTTCTATCCGTAAAAAACAGGGGCCTCAGTTGTAGAATTTCTAATTGAGGGTGAATTAATAAATGATGCATCGAGACACATATTAAAAGTTCTTAGGTTTTTGTGCTTCAAAAAGATGGGTGTTTAATTCCCATCAGCTACTTGTGTTGATGGACGGGCAATTCCTCCAACCTAGACTGTGGTGAAAAGCCGGAGGGTAGGGCGTAAGGCCGGATTCGAATTGGTGACCACCTTAATGCTAAGCAATGATCTAGAGCATTAGACCATGCCGCTAGGTTGACCTTGCAGGATTAGTCATGCTTTTGTCTGTGGTTAGAATTGATAGTCATAAAAACTATTAGATATAGAACCGTTTATTTGGCTTAATCTCTTAGAAAATATTAAAGAGTAGATGTCCAAATAAAATTTCGAGGTATCTATACTTATTTACATATTATAGTTGGTATGAAGAAATCTTCTTTGGTTAAAAGAATTCCCGAAATACTGTCAACACTATCAAATAAAACTTCCAAGTGTCTTTCTTTCTCAATATTTCAACATTTTTACAACTTTCTTTTTCGTTTTAGTTTTCCGTTTTAATGTAATATTTAGCGTAACATTTGGTTGAGAAACAATGCCAAGCCGATGGTAAACTTCCTAATGCGATGCTAACTATGTGGTTTGCCATTGTTTTCACACTTCCTTGTTGTTTACGTCAATTAGTTGACAATTGCCTAAGGGTACTAAGCTGAATATGAAATACGAGGCACCAAAGCACTCCGTGTGTAGAGACGCAATCTAGGAACGCGATAATGATGACATAGGAGCATCGAAAATTTACAGTTCAAGGATTTCAAGAAACACTAAAAAATCGTTCTAACATAAAAGTCTAACAAAATGTATCTGACTCAGTACAGAACTGCACAGTATATGTTTTGTTTAACAGTCTAATACCGTATTTACCACATTCCTTTTTACGTTTTACTTATAACTTTAAATCGCAGTTCTTTCCGAATTTTATAAAATACAGTAAAATTTCCTAATAGCGACCACCTTTGGGGAATCATATATTGGTCGCTAATGAAGTCAGGTCGTTTAAATGAGAACGTAGCGAAATTGAAACAAATGTTTTGTTAATATATTATAACAACCCCTCTATAGTATATTTATTTCTAAAAGATTCAGTGTAAAAAATTGTGTTTATATATCGTTATCAGTAAGAGCCTTTGAGCATAAATGATATAAGAAGTGTATTCGGACATACAGTTTATTCCTTTATTGTTTCCAAGTTTATGATGAGTATGTTTATTGTAATATCGGAACCCTAACAGTTTCGCTTTTGCTGAAAATTGATCAGATTTACCTCCTCTACGATTAAGTATTTCCGGTTTACATTCATTAAATTTTATTTGTAAAATCAGATACGCCCTGTCTTACCCTTTCCATTGTTTACTTTCCTCCGAGACCGATTAAAATACTTCTCAATTACAGGAGTCAATGTCAATTGTTAAAACAATCAACATCTACAATAATTTATCCAGTAGTCTATTAGTGTTTAAACCTTATAATCTTTTATCAATTAAATTTTATTTAAGATACAGTTTATATTTAGGTTACCTAAATGTGTATAGTGAGCAAAATGTATATATAATGAAATTATTTAATTTTATATTATCATCAAATGAAACTACCCGGAATACAGTAAATTATTGTAAAGAACAATAGAGCACCTTACGTAACATAAGCCTATTTCTGGAAAGAAGTATAAATTTTTATTTTATTTCAATCTTTAATTTAAATTATTTATCTATATATCTCTTTACTTTCAGGTGTTAGATTGACTCCGTTAAATTTATATATCAGTGTCTGTGACATTAAAGGAATGTGTACCTTTTAAGGGATAACACAATCTGAAAAATACTATCCAAGTCATCAGGTACCCTAATTGCTAGCTGTCTAGTTAATTAACTTGATGTATTCGAAAGAAACAGACAAAACCGCATGATTTTGGTCATGAATGTTACTGTTTCTAAAAATAATCAACTCAAAAAACACGTGACAAGTATAATTAGTTTCAAAAATTAAAATGAAAATCTTTACTCTGAAGCTTTTTATTTTTATACTCGTTTTTCTAACCCATTTTAATGCTGTTTCAAAACGAGGTCAACTTTTTTACTAACGTATTAATTATAAATGACAACATGGGTGATTTTATTTATTGAAAGTTCTACAAAAAGGTTCAGGAAAGAGTAAAACGAGATTGGATAAAAATCCCAACGATTACCGCTACATCTAAAAAAAGACGAAAATTTCAAGAGAAAAAAGCGCTTGTAGCTGAACGAAACGAGATTTCTCCCCCAACTGTGCGTTACATCGCGTTGAAGTGATCTTTCATTTTTCAGGAAAAATTGTACAAGCTTTTAGCCGTTGTCGCTACCCTAATATCAGAAAATTGATTTCCCGTCAATCCCTAATCCATCGAAGGAGCGTCTTCAGTGAAAAATATTTGCATAAGGCCATATTGCCGAGAAAATCTCATAATCTAAAGCTTATTAAAAGCTCTCGTCAATAAATGTATAAAAAAAAAGAGGGAGAGCCGACCGGAAAAACCACTGAAATTTAATTTTCTTCTATTTCGTTCCCCATTGCTGATCTCCATCAACGTTTTTTCTATCCTTGGCGCGGTTATGACATTAAATGTTTCATATACATTCCTCTTAAAAAAATATGCATAAAAACAGATCCTGTGACAAAAATTTATTAAGCAAGGATTTACAAAATTCGTTTTAAATTTTAATAATAAAATGTGTAAGATTTTTAAACTTATACTTTCTTGGAACGTTGAGACTAAAATCTTAGTACGGAACTGAAGCTGCAAACGAAAATAGCAGGAAAGAATAATTCAACAGTATGAAGTTAGCAGCGTCCCTTCCAGTGAAGAGCCCATGGCTTAAGTACCAGTGTGAGCTCTGGCTCTGCAGTCGCTGCTGTTCCTTGATGTTCTCTGATTCTCTGACGCTGTTCGTAGCCCCAGCCACTAGAGACAAAGCTGCAAGATAATATTATTTAATTCGTTATATGTATACCGGCTAAATAAATACTATTTAAATAAAAATATAACTTATAAAGTGCATACATGAAAATAACAGGCGAGATGAAAATTTCGTAGGCTAACCCATAGATGGCGCTACTAGAATCAAATCTATTTGATTTTTAGTTAGCCCTAACCTTCAAAAGATGCGTGTATAAATTTGACAGCTGTTGTACTATTAATACCTGAGTAATAGCATTTTTAATTAATGAACTCTTGTTACTTTGGAAAAATGGATAAAAAGGAATTTCGTGTGTTAATAAAGCATTACTTTTTGGCGAAAAACCAAGGCTTGGCTTGATAAACATTACAAACAAGTCCGAAGACTTTGCACCAGGAAATTGAAGCACCGAGGATGATGCACGCAGTGGACTCCCCAAACAGGCTCTTACCAACGAAAACATGAAAAAAGTCCACAAAATACTTTTTGATAACCGTAAAGTGAAGTTGATTGAGATAGCTGAGACCCAACCCTAAAGATATCAAAGGAACGTCTTGGTCATATCGTGAATGAATACTTGGATATGCGAAAGCTCTGTACAAAGTAGGTGCCGCGCGAGCGCGAGTTCACAATCGTGCTGGAGCTGTTCAATCGTAATAAATCCGAATGTTATATTATATTTTTTATGTGAAAATGGATGAAAAATCATTTCATACCAATCGACAGTCAGTCGAGTCGAGTGGACTGCACGTGATGAACCGACTCCAAAGCGTGGAAAAACGCAAAAGTTGGTTGGCAAGGTTATGGCATCTGTATTCTGAGATGCTCATGTTCATGGTATAATATTCATTGACTATCTTAAAAAGGGGGAAACCATAACGACCAAAAGCGACTATTACGTAGCGTTATTGGAGCGTTTAAAAGACGAAATCGCGGAAAAGCGGTCTCATTTGAAAAAAAAGTGCTGTTTTATCAAGTCAAAACACCGTGTAACAAATAAATGAAATCGATGGCAAAATTCCATGAATTGGGCTTCGAATTGCTTCCGCATCCACCGTACTCTCCAGATCTGGCCCCAAGCGACTTTCCTCTGTTCTCAGACCTCAAGAGGATGCTCGCTGGACAGAAATTTCGCGCCGATGAAGAGGTAATCGTAATCGCCGAAACTAAAGCCTATTTTGAGGCTAAAGACAAATCGCATTATAAAAATGGTATCGAAAAATTGTATGACCGCTATAATCGTTATATCGCCCTCAAAGGGAACTGTATTGAATAATAAAATCAAATTCTTTAAAAAAAATATTTTTTCTATGCTAGCCCGTCTGTTATGTAGTACAGACATCTCTTTTATTATCTGTGATCACCCTGTAAACAATGTAAACATATATATCTACGTAATAAAAGTTCACCATTTTAAGAAATGATAAAACAGTCACGATTTTCCCATTTCCGTGAATTTATAGACATCTAAGTACCTACGTACTTCGACGTAGTCGAGAATGTTCCCTTTGATGGTAACGTTCATTACCTCCACAAGTTTACATTTCATCGACAAGTCCGACTATGTCATTTCCTTTACCTATGTCAAGAAGAAAGAAGAAGAAGAAGAAGAAGAAGAGAAAAACTAACTATCAAAGGATATGCAGCGCCTTGGAGGCAAAGAGCATTATCAAAGGAACTCGACAAGATCGAAAATTAATTTTGCGTTGGAGGAATGCAAACACAGCCGGAAGCTAATCAAATGAACCTGATATATAAACGTTAAAATTAACATCCACCTATATTAGACGCCGCATGCAGTCAAATAAAAGTCAATTACTTATCCAAAATCCAAAGATGATATCACCCTGCTTTTATTTATGAAAGAAGCGGTTCTTAAAAATGAACTACATACTGTTAAAATCAGGGCACCTACCATAAACTATAATTTTACGCCCCTGCTGATTTTAATGGTTAAACTTCGTCTCCAAACAAGACTTTAAACTTAATGTGTGAGCAGTCTATACCACTGACACACCCTGTGGTTCAAAATAGGACGGATGCCTTCTTCAGGAATTGTGGGAATTATGTAGAATTCAACTAAATAAAACACTAAAACACGAAATCCCACATAACGTGTACAGTGATCTAAAACGCGTTTTGATACCCAAGGTGTCATCCTCAGTTAGAAACGGGATGAGATAACCATCCGTGTTATGAGTAATTTCGGATTTTAGTGTTTTATTACTGCCCCAGCATCACAGAAACACCTGGGCCAAGGCAGGCCAATCAGGAATCGAGCTAATGCCACTACATAAAAAATCATAACCAATAAAACGACCAAAAGTTGTTTATGTATTTTCTTCCGTTTTTAAAAACTAGGAGCGGGTACTTTTTCAACATAGCATACAAATTATATAGTTAGACCCTAATAGAATTGTAACGAGTCTGTATGTGTGTGTACAAGAGCGGCAGCGAGTTCCGGAAACAGATAAAACGGGTTCCTCGAATACGGTCGTCGGTCGGCGCTTTGATAGAAATAAGTAAACAACAATATAATAGGAGTTCGAGAAAATACTAGAAGATCGTTCCTGATTACTCCAGAACCTTCGATACCTCTATAAATATTATGTTGTCGACGGTCAAGAACAGTTTAGTATAATATAGTTACGAGACACAGTTTAGTTTAGTACACCGTCACGGTTTATAGTTTACAGTTGATAGTAGAATGGTAATATAAATACGATATACTGAGTGATATAAATAAGTGGTAATATAAATACAATATACTGAGTGATATAAATAACACATTTGCCTTGTCATGTAAATAAGTTGTTGCATTAGTGTTTAAGTGTTTTAAGTAGCGTGAAAGTGTAAAATAAATAATTGTTTAAATAAATAAGTTGATCTAGAAAATTCGTTGCAGAATATGGAACATTATCAAATAATAGCATCAAATTGTAGAGTTCAGGTACTTTCACTTTAAATCCAGATACCTATCATTATCGTATCACAAAATCTTATGTATTATCTAATAAAGTTTTTCCAAGATTTGTTCCGGTATTTATTACCTATAAAAATGGAGGGGAAGGTTAAACTTACACATTCGAAAATTACTATGTCGTAGATGTCATTATATGTGGATGTTGCCTTTAAGGAAGGGGGAAAAGTTAAAAACTCTATTCCATCAGTATGAAAACAAACCCCAAGGACAAAGTGGGAACTGTGACAATTTTATGTTTGGGATTCATTTATAGTGTCAAAGGTGGAGGTTAAATCATTCGTATAAACATGAAATGTATACTATTTTGATTTCCCCATACAATACCCTTTAACCAAATCTCATTGCATTAATGAAGTTCTTCAAAACAACTGAAACTCTGAATTCTTGAATGGTCGTATATATATAATGCATAAATTAAGTTTAAGTGTAAATACTCCTGCTTCCCTCTTGTTTTAAATGTTTATAGTGCTAAAGCTCTTGATTGAAATTATTCAGCCTAAGAGCATGAGTTTCACTAAGGCTTAATTTCCACAGGGAAAGGGGTGTTTTTGTAGGAAAGATCTTATAGAACACCAAACAAGTAGTTGAAGGTGATGATGCAAGGAATGTATATGAAAATTAGAAATAGTAGTTCTGAGGATGAGAATACTGTCGGTCGGAGGAGGGGGTAAATGGATAGAAGTGTAGAAGATACCCTATAGAACAACAAACAAAGTGTTTTAGAAAAGGGCAGAAGGATGGCGGCTCAGGGGATGGAGGATACATAAGATTTATATATGATTATATTTAAATTAACATATTTCTTGGAAACATTTTATCACGGTTCATATAGAGCACAAGACAGAATCAAATTAATTTTTATGTATATTATACTCTGATATAATAACTTTACTTAAGAAACAATAAAGTTGCTTCTGCCTTGTGCACTACGATGCAATACTTGTATCTAAAAACACAATTATAATGTTCTACAAGGTCTTTCCTACCCCATTTACCCATTCTTCCCTTCTTTCTGTCGACAATATCCCCATGTTTACAGTTACTATTTTCTCATCCGTTATGGACGAAAATTAGGATATTATTAGAACTGGTCCTTTAACGACAATAACAAGGATTATAAAAATAAAATAAAAAACAGTAGCATCTACTGAATATAATTATGGAATCAGCAAAAACAACTATTTCGAAGGCTAATACACCTACCAGCATTGAATTACACTGTTGATTCCGAACGATTATTACACGAAGATACCAATACAAAAAAAAAGGTACTAAAATCTTTTTTCGTCTAATTATAAAGGATCACAAATCCCACATTTGGAACGCGTGCTGCACAGTAGGCACAGCGCACCGAAAGCCATATCCCGGACGTGTTCCAAATGTGGGATCTGTGATCGTTGGTAGTTTCACGAATAAGGACCTTTATTCCTTCTTTTTCTGGATTAGTAGCATCTACGTATCACATTACGGCAGGTTATTATCATTGACTGCGCTCGATTTGTAGATTTTCCATTATTTAAGGATTAGAAGATTAAATCCTAAGTTGGGACAATGCATAACATTTTCTTTAGAAAACCTATTTCGGTTATTCATAGTATGTATTTGTAGTGAGGTTGTCGCATATTTTAGAAAATATACCAACATAAGTCTATTACAGAATTTTGGAAGCACAAACTTCTTCCTGAAACGTGTATTACGTCGTATTCGTAGAGATTAAATTTTCCGCATCGGTAATTCGGATGTATTCACGTGACAATCGTAGGGTTAAATGTGTTCAGACAGATAGACAGTATATGTATATAAAGTTGATAGCGTCTGTGGCTCTGCTTATTGCAAACAGTTTACGATGTTGCAATCGAGTTGCAAACGACTAAGACGTAATTATCGTTACACAAACCGTACATACATATATATATTTATATCAGTGGCGGCTCGTGAGAATTCTAATTATGATGGGGTTAGTCAAGGGTATTACAAGGAAATGTTTTTTCTCCGGTACATTAACTCATTCTAATTTTTTTCGTCTAAAATCTCTATAGACCGTCAAGTACGTCCATATCTATGGCAATTTCAAATAGAAAACATTAATAGTTCTTAAGATAATTAATGATGACATACAAACAGTCGGATGAATATCACTTTAACCACATAGGTGGTCTTTTCCTGTTTGGTGCACAAAACCAGCACTGTTATATTTAAAAAAATATATATAAGAGGAGACTGTGGTGATTGAAATAAACAAAAGAAAGGAAATGGTCTTACCCCGAACTAACCACAACACTTTTTACAAATGCGTACATGTGTTTGCTCACTTACTAATCGTGAGCATTTTCAACGCAAGACTCTTAAAACTTGGTACGCTTCTAACTCTAATTTACTACGGCGAAGAAAGCCATTTTCGTTGTGCCGTTTTTAAATAACGTCTTTGTTCTTACACTTTCTTAAAATTGAAATTGAAATGAACTTAAGAAACAAAAATAAAATTGAATCGGCTTTTTCCTGGTGAAAGCTACTCATCATCGAAAATAAAATCACAAAACGATACTTTCACAAAATTTATTTGACAACAACAATTGTTTCGCTAACACAGTAGCTAGTTGTCAAATAAATTTTGTGAATGTATCGTTTTGTGATTTTATTTTCGATTAAGAAACAAATTTTTGTGCAAGCATTTCTTCAGGAAATAAATATCAGCGTCACAAAGACAGTCTTGCGTTGAAAATGCTCACGATTTGTAAGTGAGCGAAACACGTGTACGCATTTGCAAAAAGTGTTGTGGTTAGTTTGAGGTAAGACCATTTCTTTTCTTTTGTTCACTACTGTTATATCGAGATGGTCCTTGGTTTTCCTGGATCACTTAGGAATATGTTAGAGCAGTAATATTCCACAGATTTTTTTAAATAGGAAATAATTCTGGGCCTTTATTTTCACCTAACGTGACCTGAACGCATTCTAATTGATAGAAAGAGATAGAGATAAGGAAGAGGGATCTGATAAGGCCACGTTAGAACGAGAAAGAAGGGCCCACAATCATTTCCTGTTTCAATAGCGCTGATATAGTATTAAACGCTGTCTTCATGTATTTATGCTCTAAGGAGAACCCTATATGGAAGACCTCACATGTCACCTTACAGTAGAATATAGGAGACGGCAAACTCCTTAGAACAAAGACATTACTTGCGATTGGTTGGTTTACCAAATAATATAAGATATTGACAAAATAAACGGCCAATCTCTTTAAAGAATCAATACGCAATATTTTATAATGTATCGACTATGTAATTGCTGAAATACGGGGGATAGACGAAAAAAAGGGGAACGTTTCTGTCTCGGCCGTCATTATAGAATTGATCTTTTAGTCTCGAGTATTAAAAGTTTCCTATGACATATTGTTTTGTTTTTACGTGATGAAAATTCCTTATTACCAAAGAAAATACTCGACTCTTTGAGTTTGGTTATTATATTAAAGCCATTTCATAGTTAGCAAGATTGAGAAGATACAAACGTCTGTGGTGGTTGATACACCCTGTATATGCTGAAATTCATTTGTATTATATTTCTTTGTGTATCTACGTAAATATTTCTTAACATTACCTTCTAAAGCTTTTATTTTCTGTCCATCTGTGCCATTAAATTTTATTACTGTACTTTACTATAATTCCGGCTAACGTTTCAACTTCGCGTACTAACCGCATGACGTCTTTCCTTTGCTGTTCTCCCTAATTACAATTTTACGATAGGTTTCTTCGGTGATTTGGGTCGTTGCTCTATTTCGTCATATTTCTGGTCTCAAAATTTCGTACTACTCTATTGGTACCCTACTCTTATCTACTACCCTTTCTCTTACCTCACAGTTTCGATTTCATTCTTTTTTCCCTCTGAGAGGAATCAGTTCTTTTCTTACATCGCTGCCTTTATGTTGATTCCATTTTCATTGTAATTGTTTTTTAGTTTCAATTGTGTTCTACAGAAAAACCCGCAAATTAAACGTCTTTCTCTTTTCCTAAGACAGGTATAGACTAATGCCCCTGTGACTTTATTCCCTACCCGCCACTGCTTTATACATATATGTGTGTATAGATTTATTTACGGTAGATATAGCTAAGGAAGGATGTGTTTAGATGGGCTAAGTCCTGCGGACAGAGAAGCAACGTTGTCGAGGTGGTTCCGGCATCGGCTGCAGAAACGCTACAAATCTGATTACTGTTCGCACGGAGATCCGTATTAACGTAATTACAGGAGAATTAAGACCGAGAGCAAAGCTTTGTTTGCTACAGCTCGCGGATCCGTTTCCAGCAACAGCACGCATAATCCCCGTAATTATACACATAATTCTACCGAACTGCTAGTTAACTGGCTATTACTTAATGAAACAGCAGCTTCAAATGTAAGCACCGAGATTACCAAGAACGCAGGTGAAAATGGCTCCTATGAAAAGCCATTCAAGGAAATCGCTGAAGAAGCATTGCCTCGCTTTTGCTTCACTGTGCATAACCAACTACATAGTATACCGATTTACTAACCACAACATGCTAAACTACATTCAACGTTGGTAATATATGTTTACATGTGATATTTAAACCAGGACTAATCCTTTGACTGTATACATCATTATCATTAGATTAAATTAATACTGCTTTGTATGTACGCTAGGGTTTTATTTTCTTTTGTTGCCCATAATACTCATTATGTTTATCAAACAAGTTGGGCTCGCTCAATAAAGACTCCGTGTAATACAAAAAAATATATTTCTTGAGAAATTGAAATTAAAGAAAAGAGCGGCAACTCAATACATACTAACTCTGGTATTATCAAAAGGTCAGCTTTAGAAACCAAAAAAAATGAAAGGGCGACGTTTTTCCACACATTTGGAATTATAAAGGATCAATCCACAAATTTTTTTGTGAGCATTAATCCCCTTCCAAACAATACCCGACACGATACAATTTTTTATTATTTTTTTTTTCAAGCAGTCGAAATCATTGTCATTATGAATTAAAAAGGAATTCGTTATTTTAAATTTCAATGTAATTTTAACATTACCCTGAACACTCTTCGTAATTGTAGATACTCCATAGTCATAGCGTCATCAGTCCGAAGACTGATCGGATATGTCTTTAATATATCTTTAACTAGTTCTTTATGTCTCAAAAGGTGTCCTATCTGCTTTTTTTTGGGTTTCTAATTTAACCTATTATGAGCACATAAGTAATTTTGTTATTAAAAGCTACTCGATCCCGTGCTACCCTTTATATCTACATCCTAGATATCGAAAATCAGCGACTTCTTCTAGTTTTTAGTCTCTAAATTTTATATTAATTTTATTTTAGAAAGCCTTATAGAATATTACAAAAAAATCATCTTCCCTTACGTTGAGATCTATTGAACTCGCATACAACAAAAACCTTATTAAAAATACTCAAAGGATCTGATGTTTTTTCTAAAATATATTATGCACAGTTTTATTCATTTGTTGTTGTTTATTAGTTGATGAAATAAGATTATTTCACTGGTGCACAGATGTGCCACTTCTTTTGATTTTTATGGGGGTATCGGTGCACTAAACGGACTTTTTGTTTAAAAGTTTATTACACCCAAACTATTTACAACTATATGAAAACTAATTTTATTGTACGCCGTGATTGCTACTTATTTTTACGAAAATACTAACTGACTATAGATTATGATTTATTATATGAAACGATATGTTATTAAATACTATATGTTTAGGGAGATCTTGATGTGATTGGTGCTATATGTTATAAACTCTGCTAAAATAATTTGATGTTTGAATGGTTTGAATCTAAAATGATTGAATGATGAATTGATTCTGCAATTAAATG
Organism: Agrilus biguttatus; assembly: GCA_963921985.1. Taxonomy (NCBI): domain Eukaryota; kingdom Metazoa; phylum Arthropoda; class Insecta; order Coleoptera; family Buprestidae; genus Agrilus; species Agrilus biguttatus. Next base: position 36,313,375 of record OY998119.1, on the reverse strand, counting down.
TAAAAATACTTATTTTAGTATGAATTTAAGTACCGCCTCCCAGAGGAGGGGGTGGTTTCGATGCACCGATAGTTGAAACAACAAAAAAAAGGAAGGGAAACGTAAACATACAAAAATGCAACATTACAAGCTATGTGTCGGTGCATCGTCTACGTCCTGGAAATTGACCGAACGGTCAAAAAATTATCCCCAATAAATCTATCGACTAACTTAATTCTATAAGAACATTTGGAAACAAAGAAAATATAATACAATAGGGCTAAACAGCAATACCAAGAAAGGAAAAAATATGACACATACAAAAACCATAAATTGCAAAAGAAATAAACAGACAGCAAATGCACATGACAATACAAGAATTACAAGAATTCGAGAAGTAAAAAATGCATGACTAATAAGGCTAATATATTTTAAAGACAAAAAATAAAAATATGAATATATGGGAACAGTTGTATAATTTAATATAATATTTGCATGCCTAATCGTTATTATGATCATTTTCTTATTTACAAACATTAATCTTCAGTCCTCGGATAATAATCCTATACGAGTATCAATTGGGTATTATACTACCATACTCCATCTCTATGCATCTATTATTTTATATCTTCGTTTATGTAATATATTCGCAAACTTACTTTACAAGTTAGGGGGCTAATGTAAAACAAACTTCATTAGACTTCGTTATTTACTTTTTCAACGTCGAAACGACTCAATCCAACAGTTCTCTCGAATGTCGGACTTGCTCTCTCACCGATTCCCAGTGGAAGAGCAAAGGAAGTTTTTAATAAGAGAGAAGATTCTACTTGCTGCTAGGCAGTTTTAATTTGGTCACACAACTGTGGGAAGTGGAAATGAATACAAATGTGTCTGGTGCAACGGGCGGTAACAGGGTGGTTGGTATTAATAGATGTAACCCCTTCATCCTCGGGAATAGTAAACGACTACTACAAAGGATTACTAAATAGCCCGTGGCACGACAATTTATCACTACCTAATTAATAAACGATTTAGAGCATACGCTTATATTGAACGATGTCGATGAACCTCGTTAATAGTGACTCATTATCTTAAAGGCATTCATGAAGTTTATGTAGGTCAAAACATTTTTTTTCTCTTAAAAAAAGTAACTTTATAACGCTGTATACAATATTACTAAAATTTTATTATTAGTTCAAAATTATAACACAATTTGTCAATGTAAACCTGTTCTCTAGGAAAAACCTTTAACACTATACCATTACCATTTACATTGCTATCAATCTACTTGTGGATTTTTTTACTTTTACTGGTGTCTGAAGTATAAACGATATAGAAACTTACTACCAGTGTGCTCTCAAGGTCCCAATGTCTATAGGGATCATAGTTAGTCATACCTTCGTAAATTGTAAAAATTAATTAATAAAGGGTAATTAAAAAATAAATGTAACCATTGTATAACAGGCGGGCGGAAAAGTTCGTAGGCTAGCATTGAAAAAAAATCTTTTTTGATGGAATTTAATTTTATTATTAAATATAATTTTTTTTTTGATACCATTTTTATAATACGATTTGTCTTTAGCCTCAAAATAGGTTTCAGTTTCGGAGATTATGATTACCTCTTCGTCGGCGCGAAATTTCTGTCCAGCGAGCATCCTCTTGAGGTCTGAGAACAGAAAAAAGTCGCTTGGGGCCAGATCTGGAGAGTACGGTGGATGCGGAAGCAATTCGAAGTCCAATTCATGGAATTTCGCCATCGATTTCATTGACACGGTGACACGGTGTATTGTGTTGATGAAACAGCACCTTTTTTTTCTTCAAATGAGGCCGCTTTTCAGCGATTTCGTCTTTTAAACACTCCCCTTTTTAAGATAGCCAAGGAATATTATACTATGAGCATTCCCGAATACTGATGCCATAACCTTGCCAGCCGACTCGACTTTTGCGTCTTTCCACGCTTTGGACTCGGTTCATCACGTGCAGTCAACTCGGCTGACTGTCGATCTGTCGATTGGACTCCGGTGTAAAATCATTGAGCCATGTTTCAACCATTGTCACATATCGACGCAAAAATTCTAATTTATTACTATTGAACAGCTCCAAACACTGCTTAGAATCATAGATCCATTGTTGTTTTTGTTCGACTGTGAGCTCGCGCTCGCGCGGCACCCGCTTTGTGCAGAGCTTTCGCATATCCAAATATTCATTCACGATATGACCATGACCAACACGTTCCTTTGATATCTTTAGGGTCGGGTCTCAGCTATCTCAATCAACTTCACTTTACGGTTATCAAAAATTATTTTGTGGACATTTTTGATGTTTTCGTCGGTAACAACCTCTTTGGGGCGTCCAGTGCGTGCATCGTCCTCGGTGCTCATTTCACCTCCTTTAAATTTAGCAAACCATTTTTCTACGGTTGATTTTCCTGGTGCAAAGTCCGAATAATATTTCAACAGTATTTTTCTGCAATGCAATGCTTTATTGTCAATTTTTTCAAAGCAACAATAGTTCTTTCACTAAAAATGCTATAACTCAGATACTAATACTGCAACAGCTGTCAAATTTATACACGCGTCTTTTGAAGGTTAGGGTTAACTGAAAATCATATGGATTTGATACTAGTAGCGCCATCTATAAGTCAGCCTACGAAGTTTTCAGCCCGCTTGTTGAGTATACCGTAATCATATCTGCCACCTTGATGACTTAGTGAATTATAATCCCTATTAATATACTTATTACTAACTAACCACAATTGACGCCACTTACAAGCAACCCGTTAAAAGCCAGGTCCAATTAAAAATACACTATTAAATGGTAGCTGGGGGAGTAACAACATAGGGATCACTGCGGGTATTATAAAGTTTTTATTTGTTAAGAAAAACTTGGTTGCTTCATTGTTACAAGAGTTTCTGGATGGCGCGACCAGATATAATAACCTTCAAAAATCGATCATCGTCAATATTCCTGCTTTGGAATTTGTGATGGCTTACTATTTCTCACTTGCAGAAGTCACATTCTGATCACCAAGATCGATGGACAGCAGTAACGAAATTGCAATAGATGACATTATTAGGATGACCCTAAACAATGCTTTCGACGTCAAGCTCAAACAATAGATCAACCTTTGTAAGTATCCCATTCTAACAATTCACTTCGATGCAACGAAGCAAACACGATACTCCAACCAATATCAGGTTATGCTGCAATCTGAATTACTTCAATTTTAAATAGGAAAATCATTTGGGAATTTGAATATTTAGTTCAGTATTATGCATGAAATAATTGGGAATAACAAAGGTGAAATTCCTTTCTGTTAAATGTTTGATGGTTGAAGCTGATACCTGTTGAAACGACATAACCGAAGAATAAATTCAAAGACATTGTTGCAGATTAATATTCTTTTGTTCTAATTTGTTTATTTAATATTTTATGGTGGTTACTGATAACTGGGAGATGCTGGAAATAGTCTTTGTAATTTAACGCCGCGATTGCTTGCTTACAAAGGGTCGGCACACATCAAAAGCCATGGGGCCACCTGCGAGCAAATGCAACAAATGCAACAGTTCATGCTGATATTTTAGGGTAAACAGACAGTTGCAATTTGATCCTAATTTTCGTGAGCAAAACATGCAATAAGTTCGTCAAACCACGGCGACAACAGACATGTTTCACATGATGAAGTCTATGTTAGGTGAAACAATTCTAATGAAATTAATCCTTTTATTCAAACAAGTGTTTTAATTTATTCTTCTTTTCTGTTAATTATTAAAAGCTTTAAAAGATTATCTTCCAAAGGTTAGTGTTTTAATAGAAGAAAACCTCAACACTGATTAAATAATTACTCGTATTTCATTGTCAGCTAATTGAAAGCAATCTGTGTTAGAGCTTTCCATGAACAACATGAATAGAATGACATGTTCAAATTTGATGCTTCCTTTTCTTTGAGAAACATTTTTATTTACTTTCTCTATTGATTGACGTGAATAAGGGTGCCAACCTTCTATTCATTCAGACAAAGAAGCCCTGACGCTCCAGGATACACACACTCGACACCTGTTGGTACCATTTCACGTTGCCATTTTCGTTAAAATAATGTTACTCACCTAATTTGTAAAAACATTAGCTATATATAATTAAACTCTTTACGGTAGCTTCAGTTCATTAGTTTTCCTGTTATAAAATACCTATAAAACAGAAAAATGTTATTAAATGAAACAATTTAAAATCCTTACACCTTTGGGGTATAATTTTATTGGAATAAAATAAGAAACTTTTTAATTGCACAACATGCACATGAAACATGTAACATCATCACCTGATGAAGCTTATGTTTGTGCAATTAAACTATTTTTTGAAACAAGGTTTTTATTTTATTCTTCGATTATACCGTTTCAGCAAGTATCAGCTTCGACCATCAAATATGTATAATTTTATTTCGGAAACAAATAAAATTCTATATTTAAAAAAGAAGGAATTAAAATCCTTATTCGTCTAAATATTAAGATGAAAGATCTCACACATGAAACGCGTCCTACCAAGTAGGCACAACGAACCGAATGCCACATCCCACGACCGATTTCAACCTATCGGGTCTCATCATGTGGGCGCTGGCAGAAAGGCCTTTACAGGCTATATTATATATAATAAATATAAATATGGAATCAACAGAAACAACTACTCCGAGGGCTAATACCCCTACGGTCATTGAATTACACTGTTAATTCCGATGGATTCTTAGACGAAGATATAACATATTCAAAAAAAATGAATAAGTATTTTAATTCCTTCTTTTTGGAATATGTTATATCTTCGTCTAAGAATACATCGGAATCAATAGTGTAATTCAATGCCGGTAGGGTTATTTGCCCTCTGAGTAGTTATTTCTATTGATTCCATATTTATATTTTTAAATAAAATTCTGTTGTTTCCTATAAAAAATTGACTTCGACTAAAAAAGGAAACTACTTAGTCATTGACAAAGTCGTTTCGAAAACTCACCAGTGCGTTGGCGTTTTGAGCGAAAGTTATTTAAAATTTAATTATGTTTGACGGCATTTTCAATTAAATTTAAATTACTGTGAGCCGACGTGCCAGCGCGGTTATAAATTGCGACATCCTCAATGAAAAGTCGTGACAAAACAACGAAAACGTATGAGATGGGTCTTCTATCAAAGAACGCTATATGGTTCTCATTATTTTAATAAATCATCAAGAAGAAGCTGAACTTTATCGTAAAATATTTTATCTTAAATACTTAACCAGTTTGTAATATATTTACCTAATACCTAAGAAAATAATATTAGTAAAAACAAGCTCATTATTATTGAAAGCAAACCGTTATATTTCAAAATATGATATTGTTTTACAATTTTGCTGTTAGACGTTACCCGTTGGTCCATCAATTATATACTTTTAGTTTCAGAGGAATTGAAATAAGAACTTGAACTACACGTGCATTATAGCAATATGAATTTGAATAACAAACTGGATAGCTCAAACCTCAACTCCAAAATACGACACAAAATGTCCAAAGCACTTTTTGGTAACAAAGTTACCTTCTTCATGGACTGAAGAGAACTAAAACCTAAGGGCAATATAAATATTATATATACTAACTAATTATATAGTCCAGTGAAGAAGATTCGGTCTAACTGCTGCAATATTCAGTGGACCTTACAAAAACAATAACAAAAGAATTAAATTAAACTAACCCATGTCTCTGTTAAGAGAAAAAAAAGAAAAAACATGCTTTCAAAACTATTTAGTAAATAATTATATTTAATTTTCTTAACTAATTTAAGGTTGTCAATTTTGATCCTATGATTTTCGGTAAGAATATGTTGAGCAACACTAGATTTTTCAGTTCTACCAAATTTAGCGTGAGCTAAATGCTCTTTAAACCTGACCAGAAGAGAGCGTCTAGTCTGACCAATATACTTCTTATTGCAATCTTTACAATCAAATGCAAGATTACAAGATTACAATGACAATCTCATGAAATCTTTATAACTTATGTACTTATTAAGCATCCAACCTTGGCTTTTACATGCTTTTTTAATTTTCAGTATAAGCAACTCAATTTAAAACTCAAGAGAATAATTACGTAATATCAAAAGAAAGTATATTAGCAAAGTTTGTTTGGCTTTGTAATCATCGTCTTTGCCCATATGCTGTATAATTGCGGTGAGCGGAAAAGTATGCGGGCTTTACTACTATACCAACTTAAACACATACACGTTTTGTACGATATATACCAACTACCCATACTCTTACATACTGTATGTACATAGTACATGTATATAACCTATATACGCATGTATATCTATATATGTATCTTGAACTGATCTCATTCCGTTTGCATCTGTTTGAAGTCTACGTCAGTCTGTCTCGTCCGTCTGTCTGATCTTGACAGGCGGTGAATCTTAGCTACGATAATAATATGCTTTGTTATGAGCTTGGGAGCGGGCATCCCTTTGATTTACAACGACGGGCGCAACTTAATGTTCCCGTACATGCACGTCTGTGTGTCTATATGTCGTGCAGTATAGTCTACCTTCGTCGTACGTAGTATACGGTACAAGTTGGTCGCTTTAGTCGAGTGAACGTGCCTGCGTGTTTGCACGCATTCCGTTGCAATCGTATTCTGATTAATTACCACCGTTACCAGAGATACGCGCATTCGTAATCTACACACACATACATTAGTACGTTCATACGTCCTATACGCCAGCCATTATGAGCTTTATGAGTGATCCATGCGAAAACCTGGAACTTTATACCGGTCAAAACTTAATACAATCATTTCTCCAGTCTTTAACCTTCTTTTTGTGTAAAATAAGTAGGAATCGGTATGTCGAATATATGTTTTGCGATTAATACCTATAATGGAATAAATTCACTGTCATCCATGGATATCTGTTTGTCATAAGCGAGTGGCGTGGTCTAGTGTTCTAAATCATTGCTTTATCATTCGATTCCAGTCTGGGTGCTCTGGTTCAAGTTTTCTGTGGCCCTTGTATCAGTTAAACAAATGCTGGGGCAGTAATATTCCACAGATAATCTTTCACTTCTCTTCTGTCTTCATTTCGTCCGTCTCATCTTTCTCTCCCTAACTACACCACCCACCCATTCCCACGATTCCTAAAAGGAGATTGAAGAGGGCCTTACGCCCTACCCTTCGGCTATAGTAGGGTTATTGAAATAGTAAATAATTCTGGTCCTCTTTTCTCACTTTAACGCGGCCTGATTGGTACTTTCTACCCTAATCGTATCTCTGTATATCTTTCTACCAATCAGGCGGCGTTACAAAAAGAAATGAGGCCCAGATTTATTTACTATTTCAATAACACTACTATAGTATTTATGCTCTATGGTCAATAGTACCATGTTTTACCATCATTGTAGGCATAAAGGTCAACAGTATCAATGCTCCAAAAGATTAAAACACTAAATTTGATGAATGTCAATAATATGAACCCGCATTAAAATTAGACAAATTTCTTTTTGTGGCACAATGCATATGTTGTTCGCAAAATCTGAAAACCTAGGAATTGACACCTCGCTACGGCTATAACTCGACCTAAGCATTTTCGTTGAACTTTAGAGGATCGTGGTGCAAAGGAGCGGAGGTGGAGGTAAAAAGTCAAATTTAAGAAAGGAAACTCAACTCAACCGCAACCTAACCTAATATACATACTATAAACTCTGGACTGAATTTTCTCTGGAACTCCAATATATATAATATACAAATATTCGATTTTTCACCAAAAAAAATAGACAGAGTATATCAAGTGCTCATTTATAGGTTCGCGTCAAAAATCCGTATAGAAGTTTGATTCCCAGCTTTGGTCGTAACGGGACCTCCATTTCTAGATTTGATACAGAAAAAACAGGCAAGGGCTATTTTTCACTATACTTCACACCCAAGACATACACCTGGATATTTAAATTGGAAATGTAAAATTAAGACTATCTACTTTGAGCTACCCTGGATAGATTTGGTGAGTTTGGTTGTAATCTTATTTTTAGACTTTTCCGTGAAGTTCTTTCCATCCAAGCGTTTTCTTCAGTGTTAACTATATAGAAATAGCCGTTATGTAAAATGTTCCCTGGCACCTTCACCGTTCTTTTGAATTTTAAAGTTTAACTCAAAGTGTATCTATCTATTAACAGTTCAGAATGAAAAACTATTCAATTTGTTAAATGATCATCAAACTTTGTAGGCCACTCATTTCTGCAACTAACGTAAACGGGAGGCATGTTATTGCCTTTTACTTAAAAATTATTGCAAACATTACAAAGGACAAGGCTACTACTGTGGACCGTATCAACGACCAATTTCGAAACAAACTAACAATACAATAAGCAGAATAATGATTCGGGCTTGTAAGCCGTGATCGATGTGAACGGTTTCGTCCAGACCACGGCCTACAAGCCCAAATCATCATTCTACTACGAATTTCGGCCGTGAAGGCTTATGTTCTTAATACAAGTTCCATATACATACTCCCTTAAATTCAATATTCGTTCGTCAATTCGTATGGCCCGAGTCGGGGTGCCGAAATTTAATTTAGTTTCAACATGTTCTTTACGCGCTAAATTTTATCGTCAAGGGACCGAGAGGGGGAAAGAGACATGGAGAAAAAGGAAAAGGGTGGAGGTTTGATGTTACCGTAATTACTATTTGTAAAATATTTACAGGTTTGCGTGCCCACTCGCCATTAAAATCTGAACCTAGCCCCTTCTGACAGTGCCGGAATAATGGCTGTTATTTCTACACTGGAAACTGGAACAGAAACCGATGCTTTGTAATTTGAAACGCAAATACAAGAATAACAGTAATCGTACAACGAAAACTTACTTGATCTTGGTGAAACGAAACTCGAACCACACAGTAAAACAAATATACATGTATACACCCACACACCACTGCGATCATATTGCTATGGGGTACAGAACTGAACACAGAAAACGAATAGGCAGATTGTCTTACTTTAATATACGAGGCATGTTTTTGTAAGTAAGTACCGTTTTGAAATTAATAAAAAACGTGCAAATATATCTTAATAATTTTATTTTTACATGAAAGCCTCTACCTTAATCTACTTTTCTACATAATTTCCTTCAATATTGAGACACTAGTCATGACGTTTGACTAGTGACCAGTTTTTGAATACCCTTCTTATGGAACTCTGCCGCCTGACTTGTTAACTGTTAACCACTGCATCACAACTGTTTTGACTTCGTCATCGTCATGAGGACGTTGACCGCCCAGATGTTTGTTCAAGTGCAGGGACAAATGGTAGTCACTGGGCGCCAGATTAGGGCTGTACGGAGGATGGTCTAGGGTTTCCCAGTGAAAAGATGTGATGAGATCTTTGGTCCGATTAGCCACATGTGGACGGGCATTGTCATGCACATTTGTGAGGCCATCTTTAAATGCTCTCACTCATTTCCTTACCATTCCATCACTCATAATGTTTTGTCCGTAAACTGCACAGATCTCACGATGAATATCAATCGATTTTAGTCCTTTAGCACTAAGGAATCGTATAACAGCCCGGAGTTCACGGTCGGAGGGCATCTTAAACACTCAGTAAACAACGTAAACAAGGGCGAATCAGACCGTAATGGTGCCAGTGCGTAGGTGAGAGATGTTGGTACTCAGTACGCATGCGCGGAATACTGACCACAGAATTTCAAAACGGTACTTACTTAAAAAACATGCCTGGCACATAAAAGTAATCCATATGTAAATAGCAGATAAGGAAAACTATTTCTTTTTCTAATTTTTTAATTCGAACACGAGATATTCCTACTAAAGATATTAAAGAAGCTGATTTGACATCATAATCTTCTCGATTTGTTCATCTTGATATAAGATAAGCCTTTTGTTTTTGATATTACGTGATTTTCAAGACAGAACAAGATCGATGCATTTTTTATAAAGTCAAGTAACAGATGTGACAACACGATAATGAAACTTATGCTATGTGGCGTTTATTTGCTCGGGTACAATACTTTTTAAGATACTGGTGCACGCTACTGATTTATACAAATCAACGATTATTTTTGCGCCAAATTTGAAACCTCAGACAACGATGATTTACTATATTTGTAGCATATACATATTTAAGGATATTTATCAAAATACTCAAGAGATATCGGCTTTCGTCTATTCTTGTATTTGCGTATATACATAAACCAAAAAAATGTAGCGTTTTCAATGATTAAGATACAAAAACAACATTTCTTATTCATACGACACTGTGAAGTTTACTCTACATTTTTTATTTAAAAAGGGAATTATGAATATTCGATTGTCGGTAAGTGGTTTCAGTAAAAATCGTGAGAATCGAATGAAAGCCAAACTCATAACTACATTAAGATTGTATGTTATAAAGGTAAAAAACTGATAAAATAGTTTTTATGGAGGTTCATTCAGTAATGTTTTTGTCCATTTGTCTCAGACACATAGACATAATAGCAGCCCTGAATACACATTTGAACAACCAGACACTGTCTACCCAAAACATTTTAAAGTATATTGTATCTAATTACAATCTTTAGAGGTCTTCTTAGTTAACTATTATTTTTATATTTTAAAATGTATTAAAGTAGTTTTTGTTAGCTGAAGTACGCCTGAAGTGCCTTCTTTCAAAATTGACGTCGAGTTTTCATTTAGCGCGTTGCGTTTTTTGTTTCAAGCCACTTCTCTAGATCTTTCCTCGTCGTATATACGTATAATATTACGTGGAGAGGTTAAACGATTCAACGGACTAATTTCCTCAAAGTTATATGCGCGAAATAAGAAAACCAGCTGTCGTGTCGTTGCCAGGCGATTTAATAAAAAAAAAAATAATACAAGAATACATATTAAAGGAATTGATGCCAACAACTGTGACCCTATGACATATAATATCGAGGCGGAGATTGCTATATTGCAAAAACGGCCGAAATATCCTTATATGACGTGAACTCATTGTAGCATGTGCCTCCCTTTATATTGGAGACACACATATGGCCGAAATGTATATTTTAAAATGCAATTTAAAAGCGATTTTCGGTCGTCTATTGAATTGGAAAAGGAAAGGAACGAAGAAAATTCAATTCAATTTTATAACACATACAATAGAGAAAATCAAAACTAACGTCGAAACTCCATCCATGCTATACCTACATCAAGGTGAAACTACAGTTATGCGACTGCCTTCAATATTCTTATTTTTACTAATTCCCATTCACTTACAATCTCTTCTGAAAACATATAGCCCTTAACCTCTTTAGCAGCGCCGTAGCCAGCCCATGATATCGGACTGATGGACTTTTTGGGTGGGCGTAATTAAAATAATTGGAAAGTCTCAAAACAGTTGTAATTTTCGAAATTTACAGTCATTAAATTTTCGCATTAACTCAAACACATCAATATTCTTCGTATAAACATCTTCAAACGCCAAATGAATTAAATTCTTCTTCTTTGGGATCTGTTTATGGTTGATCCGTGTAAGTACCGAAAATGCTGACTCGAAAACAGCTGTACTACATTCAGAGGTAGGGCAAGTCGCTAAAAGCTATATATTATAAATTTCAGCGAACATGTCGTCAGGGTTGTACATTGTGCAAACATTTATTTCGCATGGTGATGGTAACTGAATTTCTAATTTTAATGTTATTATATAATAAAATTATTATATAGGTCAGTCTGGTCGGAGTATTTTTAGCCGTTGCAAAGAGCATATTGCAAGCTATAGATTAATATAAGATAATTCTAATTTTGCTAATCATTTATTACAAGATAGTCATCATTTTCAGAATCAGGATATTCCAAATTATGTAAAAATTCTACATTTTGCTAATAAAGGAAATAAATTAAACGCTTTAGAAACTTTCGAAATCAAAAGAGCTCTTTGCAACGATAAAGATAACTTGTTAAACGAACAACTAGATTTAATCCAATCACCGTTGTTAAACCCAAAGCTGTTTATTATAGGAAAAACCAGTAAATAACTCATACACTGTAACATTATACCTAAGTTTATTGCTTCAGTTGTTACCAAACTCCTGTCGATGGCATAACTGCCGAAATAGGAATAGAGTTTTTTAAATAAATTTATGGAACATTTTCACCGAGTGTTTTTTCATCTTTTGTCTTTTACATGTTCGGTTAAATATTCTTCTTATCTCAACTTTCGTGAAATTATGTTGATACACCTTGTATATTTAAATAGCCTCCTAAACAAAGAGATGCATCGGTTTATCCGTTAAGTCTGTCAAACTGACGGACACCGAAATTTGCCATTTTCACATATCAGCTCGTCCGACTAATATTTCAAAACGCCTATGACATCCGTCTATACAATGAAAATCGAATCAGTACGTCCGTGATTTATTGTTTTATTGTTCGGCTTTTATGCGCGTGGGTCGGATGTCAGCTGTACGTGAAAACTTTTTGTTCTCCCGTCCATTACTCAGTTTAATATCAACATTAATCGCGAAATTTGTCCGTTTTACGAATGTAGATTTGTAACGCCGACAACAGACAATTTCAACCATCTTTTCACGACACCGTACAGCGCTGTCGTAATCAATTCTATCGGCAGGTATGCGCTACAACTTCATTATTATTTACACCAAAAAATAACTGATTTATCCTTCCTAATGAAATAACGTCAATCACATCAAATGTAGTTTAAATAGGTAATATTAGTAAAGGTTGAGAATAAATTTCTTGAAACAGTGGACTCGCTTGGCACTTGAAATACTTTTGGGTAAACTTTCGTTTAGTCGAAATGAGTTATAAATTAAAAAAATGAAATTTTGCATTTTAAGAGCCTTTGTGAACAGTGAATCACAAAAATTTACCTGCGGAAATTCGTCATTTTCATTTTCCGGACTTTAGAACAACCGAAACCAGTTACATAATTTTTGTTTTTTAATTTGGATTTTAAACGTTCCTCTGTACAAAAAAATACGAAAATTACCCCGCGGAAATATACCGTTTAATTTTACGAGCAAATTTTGGCGACTTTAGAATAACCGGTCAGTTAAATTATTTTTTTTTCCTTTTGAATTTAAACGTAAAACACAAAAAACGAAAATTTAACTAACTTAACCTAGCCTAACCTAACCTAAACCACTATTTTAGTTATTGTCTCTAAAATCCTCATATTCTAATCTAATAGCTCGTAAAAGTTCCTGAAACGGATCTATGTTTTTTTTTTTTTACAAAACCGTCTCCACAAGGATTCGCAAAGTTTGTCGGCAAATTCCTCTTTTGGAACATGCTGACCTCTTAAATATTTTTTGGCAGCATTCCATTGAGATTCAATTCTCTGCGTATGGGTACCATCATCAGCAACAAAATAAACGCTGTGGTTAACAGTTTGATGAACGTAACCATTCGCAGAAAATTGACTGTACCCCCTCCATAAGTCTGTATGTATTATGGATCCTGGCTCAACATTAGCTTTAATTATATCAATTAAAGTGGTTGAATCCCTATTATTTTTCGACACACAATCAACCTTAAATCTTCGGAATTTCCCGCAATCATACCCAATACCCTTCAAGAATTTGCCCCCGATTATATTTGCATGGAAAATGATAATTATGCATTTCCGCAGCAAAACTTTTATATTTCTGTATTTAGAGAAGTCCTTAAGAGAAAAAAAATACAATGTCTTTCATATAACTCATTTCGGCTAAACGAAAGTTGAGCCACATTTTAATTTTTAAATAAAATATTTGAAAAAAGAAACACTTGGCAAGTTTCTCGATGTTTTTATGTTCTCTGACGATCGTTTCGGTTACAACGCCATTCTCAAAGAGTATCTAAATGTATAACTAGATAATGTAACGTAATATCGTTTCTAGAATAGTTTTCTACATAAAATAACAGCTAAAATATTCTGATAATATTGTATTGGTACATTTTTAAATAATAAACGACAATTTTTATTTCTGTTTTATTCGTCATTTAATTAAGTATGTATTTTATTGTTAGTTTACAAAACTAGACAATTTACTGTTAATATTAAAATTTTATATGTCCCTAAAAGAGGATATAAATTAGATTCATCTGTGTTTAGTTTAAATTTGTATTGATAACTTTCTTATTTAACAATTCATTATCAGAACCCAATAGGCGCCAATTGAACACCAACCCCAATGATGGGAATATCTCTTCGGTGTTCTGTCGAAATATGGTGTTGGTGATGAGAACCAACAACTTCGAAGAACGTCTGATAGTCTTTATGGAATACAGACAATATCATTGTATTGCTTTACACTTCTGTCTGTTTATTTCTCTATCGCAAATAAGTTTCAACAACCATCAGTTTCAATGTTAATGTTTCTCATTAGGATTTATTAACATCATTTATAAATCTATTCAATCCTGTACATTTTGATTATTGCAGTAGGTATCCTGCGATGTTGTCAAAGGGTTTTCGAAACGTCTAATTTAGAAGTATCCAGCATATTAGTTATGTAAAATAAATGCGATCAGCGATGGCACTATGTATATGTGTGTTTATATGTACATATATTGGACAGTGTGTAGGCATCTGACAGAGGCGACAGAGGCAGCTGTTCATCTCGTCCGGTTTATTTGACTCTTTTGTACCAATCTAACCTTTTCGGCCTCATTACGTTGATTAATTTTCCCGGCTCGAAAAGCCAGACTGATACTCACGGTCGATTTTCATGTTCTGCTCCTATTGTTCGCAGGATAACCGGCACCGATATTAACGAAATGGAACGGCTGATTAGTACCCACCTTTTAGTGCTCCCGCATCGTGTGCTACACCGTAGCACACTACGGGCTGTAGGTACTTACCCCTATCGCTCGCCACTACCACCCTCTACTGACGAACGAACAAACGTACGGACTCGAAACTGAATTATTTGACGAACGGACACAAATCGAATCCAAGTTGATACCGTCGAGATATCAATGCGCGTCCCTAAATCCGTTTTAATATTGCAAATGTCAATCCATGTCCAAATTCTAACGTGCAATATAATGGTAGAGCGTTATTTAAAAATTCTTTTGAATTTCCGGTTGCCATTTGTAACGAAGCTTTATTACAGAGACTAAAATAGAACAAAAAACAAACGCAAAAGTCAGCTCGTCACAAATAAACAGAGAACCAGAAAAAACAGAAAAAAATAGAAAAAAATGAATACCTTAAGGAAACCTTAGATTTCCTTGTTCCAAATAAATACCACATCTTGAAAAGAAACCCTACAGGTGATAAATATCTATTACAACTTGAATCCTTTATCAAAACATCAAAACGCATTTTCAAAGATATTGAGACATAAAAACTGATAAATATGAACCCTCAACTTCCTAAATTATGCTCTTTGTTAAAGCTACATAAAAATCATCAACCTACATATACAACCAGTTGTTTCTTATGTTTGTGCTCCGTCTACGAAAATTACTAAGTTTTTAATAAATATAATTATATATAAATGTAATTTCAAGCCTAAATTTAGTATAAAAAATCTTTAGAACTAATTTCAAAAATAAAAAATATTAAATTACCCAATAATGCCAAATTAATTTCGTTTGATATACAAAATTTATTCCCTAGCATACCACCAGTAGATATTAACATAGTCAAAAAATTACTTAATGAAAATAATAACTACTTAGAAAAAAAAAATAGAAATTATAAATACACTATCAGTTTGTTTATCTCAAAATTATTTTCAATTCAATTAACAAATATTCACGTGAACAGATGGCTTAATTATGAGTAATCCCTTAAGTCCTTTGCTGGCGGAAATCTTCTTAAACGACTTAGAAGAATGTATAATAAATTCAGGTAACAAAAATTTCTTATTTTGGTATCGGTACATAGACGACACTATTCACAGGCACAAGCAGACAGCTGGACGTATTTTTAAATTATATCAATAGTCAACATCCTAATATTAAGTTTACAATAGAAGAAGAACCAAATAATAAGATTAATCTTTTAGACTTAACTCTAACTAAAGCAGATAACAAAATCAACTTTTCTATTTTCCACAAGCCTTCCTATACATACCAGTTCCTTTCACCCAATTCAACATAAAATAACAGCGTAGAATAGCATGATACATAGAGTCCTAAGTGTTCCCTTGTCCAGAAATTGTTATATTAAAGAACTAAACATAATTAAACAAACGACAGTAAATAATGGATATAACCCTTCTTTAATACATAATATTGTTTCTAAAATACAACATAAATTGGCATTAAATTCCGTTTATCCTTTCTCTAATAATAAAGATAATAAACTTGGAAGCATAACATACTTAGGTCCTATTAGTAATAAAATATTCTCTTATTTATAACAACGTGGAATTGATATGGCCCACAAAACTAACTTCTCCATAGGAATATTAATAAAAAATAACAAAGACAAAACGGACAAATTTAAGTATTCTGAAGTTTATAAGTTGACCTGTGGGTCATGCCTTAAAGTATATACCGGACAGACTGGTAGGAATTTCAATAAACGTCTACCCGAACACAAATACAGCTATATAAAGAATAAGACAGAGTCCACCTATACAAACCATATCGCAGAAGAATGTCATAAGTTCAACAACTATATTGAAATTACTCATTTAGAAAATAAGAGCTATAAGTTAACATTATTGGAGAACCTAGAAATTAATAAATCAATCAACGACCAGACCGAAGGCAACGCTCCCCACTTTTGAATTTATTGTAAATATTACCACCACCCTTATTGTGTACATATTTAATCACCCAGGTTGCAATGTTATTTAGTAGTAAGTACTCACGTCTGAGGAAGCCAAAGTTTGGCGAAACATATGTTACGAATAGTAAATAAAGTGTGTGAAAATCTTTAGTTTTGTTTTTTCTAATTTCTAGGTCGAAACTATCAAATCTTTAAAAAACAGAGAACTGTTCAGTTACGCGCATGTTGTTGACTAAAAAATTCAGAATTTTTAATTTGTACAGCCTCACAGTTTCTTGTTTATAGAGAAGTGGTTTTTTGAACATGTCAAGTCCGTCTTTGGATGCCACAACCTAAAATTTGAACATTTACAACACTTGTCCGTTGTTTTCCAGCACTACACGTAAAAATGTGTACATTGCTTTGAAAAATTGTAATCTTGGTATGTATGAATCATGTTGAGTAGTATAAATTACTAATATTTTTTTTGTGTGTTTTATCTATTGTTAATCTTGCATCCAAACGGCGTTATGATAGATATGTTTGGTTTTCAGTTATGATTTTGTAGTCGAACCTCTGTAAAGTCGCATTTCCATCGAAGAAATCAAAGTCCCGTAACTCGCTTGAGAGAAAAAAAGGCATGTGTTTTTTATCATATTCTGACTCTACAGGTCTAAAATAGTTCATAAAAAAAGGATTCTGCCAAATCCATGGCCCAAAGTGAATTTCGATTTCTTAAACTGCCTGGTTGGCGAGACCTGCTTGGAGGTATAAAGTTCAAAGTATGAAATTTAGGTGTGGGTCAAGTTTTTGACTGAAAATCTATAGACTAACTAATAATCGTAGAGTCCATAAATTAAGAAAACACCAAGCATTTCTTGAAATTTTACCATGCAGGTTACGCGATTTTATTTTCTGTCATGTTTCCATAAACAGTAGCATAGTGTTCTAAGTAAAAATTTCTCATAATGCATCTTCTCTTAAGTCTTGTCTATTAACTATGTATCTTCCTCGGGTTGTTGAAGGGTATATATTCAAAATTTCCGAAAACATCCAGTTTACATCCCGTCCGTTCTTTCATGTAGGTATGAGATACAAAAACTGATTATTGTGCTACAGCGGCGACTCATAAGAAAATGAAACCTGTGTTCTGCAAATGTTTACTGACCTCTTTTGGGAAAGTTAAATCAATCCTACGACTTTTATAGAAGCAAACTTATCTATTATATTTTCGATGAAGCTATGAATTTTTGAAATAAATAATTTTTCATCACCAATTAGCTGAGCAGAATGCAGATTACTGGCTCGTCTAAATTAACTGGTTTATGTTAGCAAATGAGTATGTCGACGGGAGCAGTTCGGGTTTCTACAGTTGTACGTAGAACTACCTCGTGCGGTTCAGTAAACACTAAATTATTACATCAATAAATTTTATTAATTAGGTTGCCATCACATATAAGTATCTATTTTTTTAGCAGTTTAACATGTTCTCATGAAATAGCTCAAATTCCATAAACCTTTTTTCTTAGAAATGTTCATTTAGAGATTTAAATTTTTCGATTTTGCGCATCTCTGTCCATATAACAGTGGTGTAATATGAAACCTAAAGTTATATCCTACAGTTGCTTCTGTAGGTAACTTTATTGAACAAATATTATCTCTCATATATTTATCTAACTCGTCATAATGTTTACCTCAAACAGCTGAAACTTACGTTTCATTACCTACCGTCATTCACTCCCCCCTTGTAGTGAAGATATTTTGCTATAATTTTCTAATTATTTTAGTAAATTATTCTGCAACTTGGCAAAGAATTATATAATGAAAGAGATGAATGGTCTTAAAGTGATACCTGTGTTTTTCTTTGAAATTATACTAAGAATTGAAACTCTTCCTTCGAAGTATATTTATCATTTTCGGTACACAGTAACCTACGACCCCGACATCTTTTACGGTACGAGCACGTCTCGTAGCAACGCCAATGTCTGAAACGTAAACTTGTTGATTACCTCGATAACGCTCATTTGCTTTTCTTATCACGCTCCGTCGCAATTTTTTCTCAAAATAAGGGACTCTGTGAAACAACAGTCTGCGAGACAATAAAAATGTAAGTTTTCAAAAGTAGAAACAACTTATAATAAAAACTACAAACTCTGCTCGTTACGCTGTCTCTCCTCCTTATTCGTTATTTCTGCTTTTAAAGAATGTGTTACTGGTGAAACAAAAATAACAAACTATGTCAAACAAAAAAACAGAAACGAATTTTAAAATTAAAAAGAAGAATAAAACATTTACTCTTGAAAATGATCGCACAGATAGAAGCATTTTTGGTACAGTGACTGTCTTTCTGGCATGTCATTTGTATGTAAAAGTCTCGATATAACACAGAAATACAGTTACAGTTACTTATAGTTATCCATTTTACAGTAGGTTATTCATTTTATTATTTTGTTCACCTTGCACCCAAACGGCGTCATGCTAGAGAAGTTTGGTTTTCAGTTATGATTTTTTAATCGAACCTCCGCAAAGTCGCGTTTTCATCAAAGAAAAGTCCCGTAACTCGCATTGGACATAATCAAGGCATGTGTTATTTATCATATTTTGACTCTACAGGTCCAAGCTCGTCCAGATAAAGGATTCAGTTAAATCCATGATACAAAGCGAACGAGTACAATTAAATACTTTGGTGAAACTATTCCGGTGTTTTGCTTTTAATCCAATCTTTATTTCAATGAAAGATACACAATTAGACTGTAGAATTTCAAACAAAATTTTCTCGGAAATTTTAAATTTGGTACGAACGAATTTTATTTGCATTATATTCTTTTCTTTTGTTAAACGTAAATATCTTCAAAATTACATTCACTTTTATTATATTATTATTATATTCATTCTCTAAATTTCGGTTTTAATTCAAACAACTATTTATTATGTTTATTTCCTTTAAGCGTAAACTAGCATTCAATATTTTTAAATTCATTTTATTTTATTATCATATTGTTATGTTCATAGTCAAACTTTCATTGTATTGTCACGTTTAAGGTATTGGTAAAATTACCAAATTAAAAGGAATCAAAGACATCTTTCAATAAAAATATTTTCTCATACATCAAAACATGGACATTCAGGCATTATTTAGTCGGGAAACTTAATTAAATCTTAACCAGTATATTCATCACTTTGAAAAAGAATATCCGCATGGCCTGCTGTACTTACACCATATATTCAAATTAATTTATCTATTTGTAATCCTTTGCCTTTTACAAACCAATGCAATAAATAGTGATAACAGCATATAGCTTCAATCGCTTAGAATATAGACAATAGGGCATAAACTACGTCCGACAGTTGTGGATTACCTTCATCGTTTTAAATGTATTCAAGTAGTATTAGTAAAACAATTAAACAATAAAACGTCAAAGTGGGGTCAGAACGTGTGGGAAGTATCACAGATGATGGAAGCGCCGGAAGTCTGTCAAATGATACGGGAGAGAAGGGGAGAAGCAGAAGTTATTAGCATAATTGGAGAAGGGTTAAATAGATGGTGGGACGGAGAGGTGGATAAGGATTGGACAGCAATAGTGAATTCTACGTATAATAGAAACATAATTCCGAAAATAAAGGGGGTAGTGTATTTAAATAGGGAGACAAAAATAAAGAATTTAAGGTGATCTAGCCTAGGATAAGACGCGGTAATTTAGGAAGGGCTTTTAAAAAAGATTAGTAGTGAATGGATCTGTAGATTATATGAAGCAAGGCAAGAGACGTTATCCTACTTGTTATATTATGTTGCAAAATTGTAATTGGGATTCAAAAAAATGAGGTAAAAATGTTCATTAATGAATAGAGGGGTGAAAGGGCGGAGGATGATATGAGAAAACATTAAGACGCGAAAAAATGTGTTTATTAGAGTATAAGGAGTAAATTTAAAAATTAGAGATAAATAAAACAGAGGAGGGAGAAACAAAAATGTTGGTTAGAGTTTGAATTTTAAATTTTATTAAAAAGTATGTAAATTTAAAAAGAGCAATTTGCGAAAACCTGTGAGGCATGTAAAGAATTAATGTCTTATTATTATTATTATTAGTATTTGTAAAACACACATGTTACAATTATGACCTATATGTATACATTCCTAATACAATTAATAGTGGAATTTTTACAATAAGAAGTTTATGTAACCGAATTATGTTTTACTAATATTTTTATGGAGTTACAGCAAGTTAAAACCTCATCTATATTAAGTATTCAAGTAGAGTGAACGTAGGTCATACCTATAATTCTGTATACTGTATAACATTTGTCCGTTGTAATATTGAACAGTGCAAAAAGTTACTATGTAGGACGCGTTCCAAATGTGGAATCTTTGATATTTAATATTTAAACGAATAAACATTTTAATGCCTTCATTTTGAATATCTTTTGTATCTTCGTCTAAGAATCTCTCGGAATCAACAGTATAAATCAATGCCGGTAGAGGTATTAGCCCTCGGAGTAGTTGTTTCTGTTGGTTACATATTCATAAAGGTATATTGTCTAAAAAAACACTATTAAATAAAAATGCATAGTTATTGCAGCATATCGCCATCTACTGATTTCTGCTACTAACTGTAGTGTTTCATATGTTAGATAAGTGTCTTCAGTACTAAGGTATCTACTTGACCAACTAATCGACAATGCAGCGTATAATACGTGATAAACACATAACCCAAATTAATAAGAGCAGTATAGGTTCTCGGTAATTTATCGAAACTATCAAACAAGGACGGCAATTTCGATCATATTGGATTATATCAACCCGCCATTGGCAGTGAAGAAGACTGGTTGCTATGGTGGTTTATATGAACACAACAAAATAGGTAACAAAGGTACCTTCTTTAGTCCCTTAAAGAAGGTAACCTTGCTACCGAAAAATGCTTCGGACGTTTAGTGTGTGTCGCGTTTTGGCGTTAGGGTTTGAACTAATTACTGTGTTCTATAGGTAGTCTGGATAAATTTCCCACCAAGTATACCAACATTCACTGTCACAAATAAATATTATTTCAACTTGCTTTTAAAGAGTTCTTTAATTTGGTCGGTGAGTGCCTATTGCCTACTGATGAGATCTAATAAGATCGAAATCATGATTCACGTCTAGTAGTTTCTATAAACTACTTGACTAAGAACTTATTTTTGTTCTTATTAAATAAAAATGTAATTTATTTAAATGTCTCTTAAAATTTTCCTTTCTAATTACCCAGCTGCTTCTACTTTTGTAGTTTTTTTTCTGTATAAACGTCCAATATTTTAGAATATAACCAAAAGAAACACATTATTTAAAGACTCCGTCTGGATAAATTTGTGGTTAATAAATATTAGTTGAAATTGAGGTTTCGCTGATCACTTGGTAAAACATAATGAATAATTAATAAAATAAAACACACGGTATATTTCACAAATGTATTAGGCTATCTCTGACATATGTTTCGATTTTTACACCATTTTCAAAAAGCTATAGATAACTGAGGTACATTATTTCCTTACAAACTACTTATACCTAGAATACAATGGATTTTAATAATGGGGAAACCCCAAAATCGGTCTGGTCATTGGTAATAGGTAGACCGTTTGTGATGGCCTGGTTTATTTCGACTGTTTCAGTCTTCTCCCTTTACTTTCTGTATGTATTATTTTTATATTCTTATTATCTATTTCATGAGTTTGGGAAATACAATATTATTATTAATAAATATTACCTCTAATTTAACTCGATCAGCGATGAACTGTTAGATTTGGAGATTTAAAAGCTTATATATTTCGACTATTAATCAATTAATGTCAAGAGTAATTCTGTCAAACATATGCATATACATGTACATAACACATTTTTGTCGTAACCAATCAAAGCAGGTTTATGTTGTATTATTATTTTAAGTCATTTATTGTGCTTTGTCAATTTTTTAAAACGCTTTTCTAATTTATACACTCATTTTATAAATACTTTTTACTTTTTCCATTTACATACCCACTTGTGAATAATCGATTTTTGTGGCGGTTTCCTTTAACGAATGGCTTTTAAACGAGTTAAATTACAAATGATAGATTTCGAAAAATTAGCTGCTTTGTGTCCCCCACACCAATTTCTTCAATTTAATAAATTTAAATCGAAAACAGAAGATTACATAAACGCAATAACAGAACTTCCTGAAGAGAAAGCTGCCATCGACTGGGCCGATTACGAAAGTAAAGTGAAAATCCCTGGCATAGTGGCAGATTTCAAAAAGCAATATGAACAAATTGATATTCCATTTCCACAAGACACTTTTTCGGACGTAATCAATCATCGGGAGCAACAAATCAAAGAGGAAGTAGCACAACTGAAGATAGAGTATGAAAAAAATATAGAAAAGAACAAAAAACGTATAGAAGTTTTAAATTCGATGCCACCGGTTGAAGAAATGACTTTAGAAGAATTTAGGGACTATTATCCGGATATGGCCCTTGATCCAATTAACAGACCTACGTTTTGGCCTCACGAACCCGAAGATCAACCAGGTTATGTAGACCCGAACGCGAAAAAGGAAGGAGCGCATTAAACATAAATATTATACACTTATCCTACATAAAGCTATAATTATTATACATCACATTACATAACTTTGTAGTACTAGCTTTATCTAAATATATAAAAATATATAATAGCTTGAACAGTATTCGCAGTTGTTTTTATGAAACATTTTATAAATAAAAAAAGGAAATAAATAATGCTGCTTTTTTGTTTCACACTTGAAATTTTATTAAATCTCGACAATTGTTTCGGCTGATTTAAGCCATTCTCAAGAGGGTAAGATGTTACACTAAAGTTACAAATGGTGTTGTGTCACGCATTTTAAAACAACAACAACAACTTCATTTATTTTATTTACGACCAATAATTTACATCCATTACAGATCACTTAAAATATCTGTTACTGTCGTTAAGATAGAACACCCAAAATTCCTTTTTTTTATTTATTGCCCTGCACTTACTCTTTCCACTGTCATAGATTTCCTGTCAAAATGTTTAGAAATTTTTCATTTATTGACATATGGTCCAAGATCCTTGCCTTCGACGACAGTTGAATTTTTCCTATAACAACATCTACTAGTGTGTTTTAAGGCACTAGCAAAAGCGGACCCTCCTTCAACCCCCACAAATCTAACTTAACTAATCATTTGTCAAATTAACTGTATAAACCACACCTTCTTTACCTTTCTATCTTAACAACTTAGATTTTCAATAACAAAAAATTCTAGTATTAAACATATTTTTTTAAAATAGTATTATACATATTTAGTATAATTAGTTCTGTTTATTTTTAATAAAGTGCATATACTGTTTCTAAATAAATCATAATGGCACTATTATCAAATCCTCAAACAAATCAATTATCACACAACGACGTGTTGGACAATAAACAATTTGTGATGCCTTAAATGTTAGTTCATGGTAGGGGGGTAGAAACCTAAGTACCTAACTATAGTTAAATTATTTCAGAAAATCTAACTGATCGTTAGTGATCTTATCTTTATTTAAAAACTATATTAAAAACATAAGCTAACTCAACTTCTAGTAAAGCCTGTTAACATTATAAACTTTATGATTGGTTTTATTGAATGACTTATTAAGGAGAAAGAATAAGTAAAGAACTTTTTCTTAGTCTACATAAAGGAGAACATGGCGCCATTTTACTGACTTAAAATTATATACGTTTATTTTATGTTTAGAAAACAACCCCCAGTAGTAAATAAAAACTAAAGGCACGAATTTTGGATATCTCCTTATTCCTTTAGATATATTTCAATTTTTAACTATGAAAAGAAACTTTTCTAATAGGGAATGGAAAAATTATTACAGAAGGGTGGTTTGTTTAATGATCTCTAGGATCTTATTGGAAATCATAATGTCTCAACTCTTATAGGAGTTTTATTTATATGAAAGGTTTCCATTGACTTGGCCCTGAGAATAATTTTAAGATCGTTCATAAAAAAACGTTTTGGAGGCAAACGAGATTTTTGCTGACTGGTATTACGACTCCAGCTGTTTTCCCAACGGTATTCACAAAATTTATTGCACCGATGGAAAAAGTGATGAGAAATGTCATCATAAAAATTACAAAGCGGAGCATAAAGTTAGAAAACGCGAGTCCATATCACAAAAACGATGCCAGTACCGGCGCTTCTCGACCATCGACTGCAGCGGTTCAATATACAGTGCTAACAAATCAAATTTCAATTTATCAATCTATTATGAAAGTCCGTCGGTCGATCACATCCGTCTATTATTGCGTTAGTATAAAATTTGAAAAAGAGAATGGATTTTAATACGGTTAGCATGGTTGAATAAGTTATTACCCCTGGATGTTTGTAAGCTTTATTTAACGTTATCATCGGCAAGGGCGACCAGCAACACAGTAAATATAAAGCAATTGTTGGTTAGTAGATAATGGAATAGAATGAAACAGAAATACAAAATAAATTATTTGTAAATGCAAACTGAAAATAGATTCCCCATGAAAATATGCGATACATTTGGTTTGTTTCAAAAATTTGCTGAAAAATCTGACGAATGTTGCGATATTAACGATTAATATTTTTTTTTTATTTCAACAAGTTTATTAGATTTTACAATTGTTTCGGCATATTATGCCTTTTCAAGAGTATGATAAACACTAAAATTCTTAAAGTGTACAAAGTCTTAAATACTATATACAAACCAATAATAAAAACTTACATACAAACAAGAAATATTATGTATTAATTATTGTCGGAAAACCCTAAATATGTATCTATTATTAAATTGTTCCTAAAATCTGACTGTAAATTTGTGATATTATGTTTGTGTTTGAATGCTTTATTTATTTCCAGTTCTTCTAATAGATTAAGGTATAGGTAAACTTACTACCTACTAATTTAACACTGTTTAAATTTATGTCGTGCTTATTTTCTATACAGTGTGTGCTAAAACCAGTAGCTTTTTTACATTATTTGATATCTTTTACATATTCCTTTAATCTTTATGACAATTTCCTGCCTGTTTGACCTAAATAGAAAGCGTTGCAATTTAAACAATCAATTTTATAAACTCTACGTTCTTCAGTAATATTTTTAGCCATTTACATTAGAAACAAATTAGGTATTCAGGTTCCTTTTAAAATTTGTTTTCTGATATATGCATTAAAAGGTGATTAGCTCATTCGATATTTGAACATAACATCTCAATAATTTCAATAGAGACCAATGGTATAAGGAGTGAGGTCAGTTTCTAGGCATTAAACACAACAAAAGTTACAAGAGCATCAGTATCGAAGCTTTAAGCTTTCACCTTTCCCTTGTTTCGACATGTACGGGTTCTTCATGTTCTGCAGTTGGTAGCACTGTGCTTGGTAGAGTAACAGGAGCGTCAGTAACAACGGTCGCGGAGGTTTAGCCACCACGTAAACCGGAGCCGAATCGTTCTCGAAATTGGACTCATTTTTACCATCAACATTATAGATTGCCACTCGCCTCCACTTGCTCCATCTCGCTCATTCGATCAATTCGAATCGTTCCGGAGGCCATCGGCAGCGTCACCTCCATCACACTGCCACCCCAGTCAGTATACCGTCGCTGCCACAGTCTATTTGTGACCTTTGACAGGCCGAGTTAATAATGTCGTAATAATGTAACGGAAAATGTGCGATACGATCGACCCTCGAGGAAAGCAAGTCACGGACGACGCTATTATTATTAAAACGTTGTTCTTTAAATTAACGACGCCGACCGACGACGATGGAGGACGTGTATTATAACGTTCTGGTGCAACGTACGAAAATAACAGCTCTATAATATACTTCTGTACAATTTTAACGACACCAATATGAATAATTTCTATTAAACACTTCCTTGTAGTAGACTCCTATTGAAAAAAGGGTCTATACATACATACATTCATGTATAAAACTATTAAATGCTTCAAAACTAATTAATACCAAAAGTTACTTGTCATAAATCGTTGACATTCACGGCCGGCTTTAATAGAAGCAATACTCTCAGCCGGGTTAAGTTGCCCGATCAAATATATCTAAGAAAAAAAAATATGTTATTGGTCAAGTAATTTATCGAAGCTACCAGACGTGGATCGCGATTTCGATCTTATTAGATCTCATCAACACGCATAGGCAGACTCGATAAATTACTGACCAAATTGCTGAAGGTTGCTGTAATGTGGATTTAAATAAAACATTGATATGGCAGTATGTCGCCATCTACCTGCTTTTGTTGCTATATGTTGTGAAATACAGCAATAACCGATTCAGTTAGACAAGATGATACCCTAATAAGGCCTTGTCTAAAGTTATGAAATATGGCATAAACTCAAAGAGGCACTTTTAGATTTCTCTCAACCTAAATTGTATTATTAACAAGTAACTTAAACAATAATTTAAGCTTTAAGGCCTTCGTGTAATCTAATCTAACACACTTTACTAAACAATAATTTTTATAGATTTTCATAATATCACATGTCCTTTCAGGGTTAATTTAAACGAGCATTTGTGATTTGATTTAATTAACGAAGTGCTTTCATTTTTAAATAGAGGTAATCTACCTGAACAGTTAACCATGTCCTTCTCAAAACAAACACCCAAAACGATCCTTTGTTATTTCTCTTTCTCTCTCTAATCCATCGAGACTCCCCTTAAGAAGGGTACACATCTTGGGTAGCATGGAGCACTTCTATCCCCTTGTTCAATAGGTATTTCCTCTCCAACTGGAGCAGATTCGTATTGTGTTGAAATTCATTATTTAAAGGATTGTTGAAGGTGGAATGGACCGT
The DNA here is from genome assembly GCA_963921985.1 of Agrilus biguttatus. NCBI lineage: Eukaryota > Metazoa > Arthropoda > Insecta > Coleoptera > Buprestidae > Agrilus > Agrilus biguttatus. Next base: position 36,285,859 of record OY998119.1, on the reverse strand, counting down.
ATTGTTAAATTCATGTTAGATGAAGAAAAAAATGTATAACATACATCCCTGAGCTTCCGCTGTGGCCTGCCTTCAATTGAATAAAGGTATATTTCAAAAGACATTCGCTATAGATGGAAGTGGAATAAAAGCATTTGTAGGAAGCGGAGTCCGTTTGATTTACGTGAAAGACACACGCTTTACTCCACTTTACATTACGTCGGACAAGGCTGATCATAAATCATCCTTACCTTCGAATAATGGCTTGGCTATAACCACTTACAACACCTCCCAACACTGAACCACTTGCCCTGTCCTCCTCTTTCGCTCTCTGTAGTTTGAATACCCTCGCAACAATGCAAAACGTGAAAACTTCCCGTCATGTAATAATGCATCAGACGAGCGATAAGTTGTTGACTGCCATGTTTACGTTGTTGTTGTTGTTGTTAGTACTATTATTGAACAGTTGTAGGGTGAGCGTGTTTGAAAGGAGAGAAGAAAAGAGAGAAGATATGGGAAATCCGTCAGATGATGCAGGTCCGTTTTCTAAGGGGCGGTTTTTATTTGTGCAAAGGCTTTTAGATGTTCTAGCGGCATAAAAACACTTAATGGACTACCGTTCTACGATTGCGGGTCATATTACTCGACCATTGGAATTCCACTTAGACGCGCTCTAAGGCACCAGTCTTTTAAAAATGTACAAATAAATGTGGGAAAGTTACTTCGCATGTAAGAACAAGATCCTTAACAGATTCGTAGAAACTTTTGGTTGTTGTTTATGGCTTTTCTTTGGGGCAAAAGGTATTATTATAAAGCATGTCGTTTTGTTGATGCAACAAATGTGAGCATTTCATCAGTGGCAATCTTCTGCTTATACAATTTACTTGATGCTTTCATCCCTGAAACACCAAAATTTCTTGAAGCGACAACAAAACTTAATGCAGATTCTACTAAAACCTTACCGTAAATGTAAATACGAGGATGGGTCAAATATAAACGAGCCTTTGTTCATAAAACATTAATTTTCTCAAAAACACAAATTTCTCTATTTCACCGATTTGGGCCTGCCTTAAAGCTGCGGTATGAGGTATGGGGTACGTCCTCCTTTTTTGACGATAACCAATTTTACCTGACTGAGAAGGCTACAGTAGTAGGCTGCATTAGCGATTCTTGATTTGTGCAAAAAATCGACCAACAGCATCCCTCTCCAGTCCCAAAAAACCGTGGCTAAAATATTGTCCGCAGACAGACGTGTTTTCGGATTCACTGAGTTTCGGTTTGATTCATCTTTGCGTCGCCACTCCATGCTTGCTCGCTTTGATGTTGGAGTGTAACGTCTCATCACAGGTTACGATTTTGTGCAAAAGCAATCATCTTCGTTTCTAAACCGTGTGAGAAGCGCCTGACAGATGCGAACTTGAGCAGCTTTTTGATCTGCACTCAACAACTTTGGAACCCAACGAGCTGAAATTTTTCGGAACTGAATACGAATAATAATTCGTTGCGCAATGCTATTATGTACCTCTTTCTCACTCATTATGATAGCTATTAACCGAGCGAACGCAGCAATACGACGCGTCGTTTCCATGCCACCTAATATCCCCACTTCAGGTTCCTAACGCCCGGATACGCCTTGAACAACTATCCAGCGCACAATTTAAAACTGCTCGTTTAAATTTGATCCACCCTCGTATATCTCGAGTTCCACTTTCTGTACTCTGTTTACATTCACTTTCATTGCTCTCTGACAACCGTACGATCCGATCTGTCAAACTCTTCTTTTTCTTCCATAACCTTATTGTCCATTCACTCTACACTTCATTTTCTTTTTCATTTCATTCACCATTTTTTTCATATACCTTTTATTCATGTGCGTACTTCAACTTCCTCTTCCTTTTTTAACAAAGTCTCAATTATCTTATTTTATTCTTTACTGTATTAAAATATCTCTAACTCGTGCATCACACCCTGCACTTGACGGCAACTTTGCCACCTACCTATCTGCAGTTTCATAAAATAAATATGGAATCAACAGAAACAACTACTCCGAGGGCTAATACCCTTACCGGCATTGAATTACACTGTTGATTCCGAACGATGATTAGACGAAGATAACGATCCAAAAAAGGAGGCATTAAAATCCTTTTTTTTCACCTAAATTTTAAATTGTTTAATAGGTACCTGCGCCGACCTACTCTGTAGGACGCGTTCGAAATGTGGGATCTGTGATCCTTAAAATTTAGACGAATAAGAAAAGGATTTTAATGCTTTCTTTTTTTGAATATTTTTAAAACTTTCATATTTATGGCACCTACATGAAAGTCAGAAAAAGTATATTCATTAGTATGTCTCATAATTCAGCCATTTTCAAGAAAATCTATAGAATCTCTTTATACACAATAAATTGGAATTGCTTCAGAACGAGCTGTTTAACTCAGGGCGTAACGTTCTGGTCGTAATCTTGGTTCAAGGATTACAATGGACACTTTTTTAATTCGCTGTTAACCACTAGGCCATTTTATTTGTCTATGCTTAGCCGATTATCGTTTGCCAGTGCTGGCCCTATATTAATTAGATTCCAGGCATCAACCGATAAAGATCGGTCATGGTTACAATGACTACATTGCCTGGAATCAAATACTGTGGTGCTCACAAAATAGTCAGTCAGTCAGAAGAACATATGTTAAAGTTTTACAATTCGAGTATTTGTTCAGCAGGACTACATTCTATACTACTTTCATAATTGATAATGAAGACCATACTTGTTTATAAAAGTCAGTTTAAGTTTATAGTACGTAGTTTATATATGAATAAAATAAAGGTAACGAACGTCTAAAAAGGATTCCAACTGCAGAGGTGTTATTTATCTTAGCGTTACTTTACAACTTCGACTCGGAAACGATTTCAACTCACCCGTAGGCTAACTTTTCCCTATTAAAAGCAAAGCGATAAAGTTTCGTTCTACTTTGATTAGTTCGCAAACTCTTCTGGTAAATAACGACTTAGACGCATCACTTATCTGATATTTAGGACTCATAGACTGATTAAAAGCCTCAGGATCGCTGTAGCTTCGTCTTAAACCAATAAACCAACCAACTTTTCTGTTTCATAAAAAAAAAAACATCAAAAGAACTCCTCAATAAACGCAATTTTACAAGATCACCAAAAACATTATGTAATTTCAACGTTTATTTAACTTTTCTCGGTAATTAAACACACAATATGATCAGTAATAATGTCTACATAATAACATTAAATTGTTTATGATTATTTGATTACATTAATTCATTGAATAGAATCTAACTGCTCGAAGAACATGAAAACAATTTGTAGGGCAGTTTAGTTTATAAATGTTTTCAAAGGATTCGTAAACAACTCATCGTATCTGTTTCAGCTAAACACTGAACACTAATTAATAACAATAATTTAAAATATAATTCTGAGTTAAATTAAGACATTTTTGTACATTAAGTCTAGAGGACTTTGTCTATAAAAAGAAAAACAAAAGTCTGTATGAGCATGACAACATGGTTGATAGTTTTACCAGATATTCGTATTACGATGATCTTTAGTGGCTTACTATCTGGTGCGTGACACTTCTCACTGAAGATGTCATCTGTAGATAATGACGAAACGTCTGGTAGAACTATCACTTAATGTATATGGTTAGGGACACAACGTCAACTCTATCAATTCTTCTCATATTTAAATAACATCAATAATAGAATAATATTTACAGTTGAACTTGGTAATAATGATGGTTTAAATTATTTAGATTTAAATATTAAAATTGTGAACGACAAATTACAGTACAATATCTTCAGGAAACCAACAAGTACAGATTGCATAATTAAAAATAAGTCCAACCAATCGCATAAAATTAAAATGTCTACATTTAATAGCTACATCTACAGATTGTTAAATTGCCCCTTAAACAAAGATAACTACAATAGAGAGAACGAAACTATCAAACTCATAGCTTCAAATAATGGTTATAATCCCAAAATAGTAGATAAGATTATCAAATAAATGAAAAAGAAACTAATTACTAAAAGATTGTTCTCGGGTGTTGTAAAAGATAAAATAAAGTTTAGCTTCATTAATTATGTCCCTAACTATAGCAACATAATTTGCAAAAAACTCAACAACTTAGGATTAAACACTATCTCAGTGAACAAATTACTAGTAAATAATAAACCACCCATACTCGTTACGAAAAAAAGTGGAGTTTATAAAATTGATTGTTTAAATTGCAACGCTTTCTATTTAAGTCAGGCAGGCAGGAAGTTGTCACAAAGATTAAAAGAACATGTAAAAGATATCAAAGAATGTAAAAAAGCTACTGGTTTTAGCACACACTGTACAGAAAATAAACACGACATAAATTTAAACAGTATTAAATTAGTTCATCCAGGTAGTAAAGGTAAACGGCTTAAACTGGAAATAAAGAAAGCATTTAAACACAAACATAATATCACAAATATACAGTCAGATTTTAAAAACAATTTAATAATAGATACATATTTAGGGTTTTCTGGCAATAATACATAAAATTTCTTGTTTGTATGTAAGTATGTATTATTGGTTTGTATATAGTATTTAAGACTTTGTACACTATAAGAATTTTAGTATTTATCATACTCTTGAAAAGGCATAATATGCCGAAACAATTGTAAAATCTAATAAACTTGTTGAAATAAAAAAAAATATTAATGGTTAATATCGCAACATTCGTCAGATTTTTCAGCAAATTTTTGAAACAAACCAAATGTATCGCATATTTTCATGGGGAATCTATTTTAAGTCTGCATTTACAAATAATTTATTTTGTATTTCTGTTTCATTCTATTCCATTATCTACTAATCAACAATTGCTTTATATTTACTGTGTTGCTGGTCGCCCTTGCCGATGATAACGTTAAATAGAGCTTACAAACATCCAGGGGTAATAACTTATTCAACCATGCTAACCATATTAAAATCCATTCTATTTTTCAAATTTTATACTAACGCAATAATAGACGGATGTGATCGACCGACGAACTTTCATAATAGATTGATAAATTGAAATTTGATTTGTTAGCACTGTATATTGAACCGCTGCAGTCGATGGTCGAGAAGCGCCAGTCCCGGCATCGTTTTTGCGATATGGACTCGCGTTTTCTAACTTTATGCTCCGCTTTGTAATTTTTATGATGACATTTCTCATCACTTTTTCCATCGGTGCAATAAATTGTTGAAACATAAAAAAGCATCTTTTTATCTTTTATTTATAGTAATAAAAGTTTCCTTATTTTTAATTTTCACTTCTACGGGTATTAATACTTCTATGTTCTCATACATATTTGATGTTTCCTATTTCACTCACCAAACTTAATTTAAAAAATAATTTCAATTCTATCTGATATTTTTTGGGAAATGCGAGTGAGTGTCTGATAAGTATGGATTACACTGTTTTCGTAAAACTTCCCTGAGAAGCTCGTGAACAATATTGAGTTGATAAAGTATCGGTATCAGTGGTCGCGAACAAATTTATATTGAGTGGTTGTTACGATAAATTATTCCCTGGACAAAACGTGAACTAACGAAGATGGTCATAGCAGTGAAGCCCCCAGAGAATTGGGGTAGGGCAACCCAAAGGAATTGACCATCCAAGTTTCTTCTCTTCTGAAGACAGCCCTGGGACCGATCCTTCGCGGACTTCGTAAACACTGCCGTGCCGTACCGTACCGATTGACCAATCACCTGATGAAATTGGTCGATCTCGTTTTTCTGTCTAATATATATCTACGTTCGCATTTTTTGAAACAAAAGGTTTCGAAATAATTCTTGTCACGTCTGTTTACTCACCTCTGTCTACGTTTACCTAATCGGGAAGATTTTAAATCCCCTGAAATATAAATTTGACCTTTTTCAAACAAATAAATCTTTCTACCTGTACGCAAGGGATATTCCCCCATCTCATATTAACAAATGCTTAATGAGAAGTTAATTTTTTATTTTTAGACATTTATTTGAAAAAATAGTGCCAATTATTGTTTATTATTCAATATTGAACCATTAAATTGAGTGGAGTTAAATTTTTGATAAAGGGCTATAGTATAAATGTATGGTTAGATCAGACTTTGAGGTACAACGTTCACCCATGCTGTCACAGAGGTACCAGTGATGATGTCAGTCGCAGTTGCCGACAAAACGTCTGGACTTAACACTTCATTTAGACCACGACCCTTTAAGCTAATTCTGAATTCTACTATGTATTTCCGCCCTAATAGCCTTTGTTTCAATAAAATGGTTGTTTGCAGAATTTTGGAAAATAGTTTTCGTTTTTATTTTTTTACTGAAATAATAATTAAACAAATTAACTGATTAAGGTAGGTTTTTGCAAGCATAGCTATGTGTATTTTGAGTTGCAGCAACAGTGGAGCTTTTTGATTGGACATTTCAGGCAATAGTTTCTCGGAAATTTTCCATTTGGTACGAACTCGTGTTTATTGTATTTTGAATTTTATATATATATATATATATATATATATATATATTCATTTCCTTTGTTAAACGTAAATATCTTCAAAATTACATTCACTTTTATTATTTCATTGTTAGATTTATTCTCCAAATTTCGGTTTTAGTGCAAACAACTATTTATTATATTTATTTCCTTTAATGTTTTCAAAATCATTTTATTTTATTATCGTATTGTTATGTTCATCGTCAAACTTTCATTGTATTGTCACGTTAAGGTATTAGTAGAATTACCAAATTAACCAGGGCGTTTACCTGAAGGAGTGCAGTGACTTGTGGGGTTGTTGCTATGGTCGTTTTGCCATACTGTGCCCTCTGGCTAGCAACAGCTTTTGTCAACCCCCACTTTATTATAGTTTATTTAAGCTGAAAACCAAAGATTAATTGCCAGATTCTTAAGAGCTTTCTTAAAGCCATTCAAAAAGAGATTCTTTATATCATTCAAATTTCATACATACAATTATTCAATAGTCAAACAAGTAAAAGAACTTACTTTCTTCGATATGTCTTAAGTTAGTTACCTTGTTATAAATATAAATAGTTTAAGTGTTGTTATTAAATATTTAAAACCAATCATTACTCGCAATTAATTTTGGCGTGTAACTGTGGGAATTCAAGAAAGACATCTTTCAATAAAAATATTTTCTCACACATCAAAACAGGACATATAATTATTTTATATAAGGAATTAAGAGGTGGCTTGGTGATTTCTTACATGATAAATAATCTACATATATATATAAGAGAAAAGAAAAGAGTAAATTTAAAAGTAGTTTATTAATCAGCAATCACAGTGTTTATGAATCTTATGAGAGCATATGAATTTGGATAACCGTATTGATTTTACCAAAAGCACCGCAACTTACAACGATCTTTCAATGATATATAGACCTATCACATTAATCTGAATTTTGTAGTGATAATAACAAAACGCAAACGATTTTAGTTTTATGGAATCGTCACGTGTCCCCTGTGACCCTGCGTATCATCCAACATGGTTTCTAAATTTTTTAATTTAAACTGGTAATAACTGGGACAAGGCAAAATAAAAGAAAGTTGTACTTACTTCAACATTCTAGAAAAATTACATGTTATGTCAACCACACGAATTACTCATTTATTTTCTTTTATAAAGTCAGTTGTTTATGCCTTCAACTTTGAATATCGTGGAATGAAGTTAATTCCATGTTATTTAATAATTTAATATGTTCCAAAGTAAAAGTATGCTGTAAATAAGTAGCAATTTACTTGAGAAGCTCCGCATTGTTGGCATCGTATTAAAAGTTCAAATTCGAAAATGAAATTGTGCGGTTTTATTTAAAATGTTGGCAGTATTTGCTAGTTCAGTAAATGTCATGTTGAAAATGGTTATACCGGCGACCGCACGCTGTCCTTGTTCAAACGTCTCTGTAAGGCAGTTTTCTGTGAGTTTCAGCCGGTAAGCTTTCAGGAATAAAGGCGGGAATTGTTGGCATTTTACGTAAATGTATTAAAGCTTAATAAGGTAGTTGAAGCCACTACAAAAGCATGAACTGATTTCGGAGTACGTCTGCGGAAGGGCCAGGACGGGAAAGACTAGGAAGCAGGGACCAGGGACCCTCACGGCTTTTAGCTTTAACAGCACCGCAGTAATTTGTGGCTAGCTGCAGTGGAATTTAACGAGTGGACTTGCAGGGAAACAATTAAAAATAGCGACTAGAAGAACAATAATTAAACACGTTGGTGTACATTGTTCGCCATCCGGTCAGTTCTAGATGAATTGCACAAATTTACAGAACCTGAACATACTTAGATAGTTTTAGTGTTGTGTCGTTATATAGATCATCGTTTAGCACTAAGAACACACGGGTTCTATTCTGGGTCTGCCTTCTGTGGTCGAAGTGTTTCTGTGGTTTGTTTGGATCATTCGCCGAGCGGCGTGGTCTAGTACTCTAGATCATTGCTTACGCCCTACCCTTCAGCTTTACACATCAGTGTAGATCGGAGGGACTGCCCGTCCACCAGCACGAGTAGCTGGTGGGAATAAAACACAAAAGTTTTTTTTATTATTCAACGAATTCTCTACAGATAATTTTCAGTTCTCTTTATTCTTTCTTCATTTTTTCACATAATATATGCATAAATACATGCACTTCAAATATTGATGTTAAAACCTTGAGTTACTAGGTCAATAGAAAACTAACCCCAATAAATTATGAATGAATGTAGTCCGAATTAAATTAACGAATCGATTTACCAAAAATCTATTTCATACGACTGAATGCTATGCCACTGATTCCACATAAAAAGGTCATTTGTCAATGAAAAAACCGTAACTCTAGAAGGTAAACTGCGGCAAATATATAATTTAACGATACATTAATAATATTAGTATAATCTAAACAATAAGTTGGGATTCTTTAATAAAATACTGTTATAAGTATATTGAAAAAGTCATTGGTGATCAGAATGTAAAAGTTAAATAAAAATTGTAGTGAGCTGTTCAAATTTAGCTTGAACAGTTAAATAACTGCAAATCTTAGGAAACATTGGCACAAAATACACTACAGATGACAAAAACCCGAAGGGGTTTCAGAAAAATATCCTGTGCTGTGAAATAAATATTAATTATAGTTTTCTTGTTTATTTAAGAAAGAAGACGCCGTTAGCTCTTGGTGAAACATAATTAATAATTAAATAATTAAACACTTGGAGTTGTTTCACAATTTTTTATTAGTACACTCTATGTACATTTCGCCTTATTAGGGCATCATCAGGAGTATAAACAGTACACTAAAGCTAAATTATAATATTACGACAGAGGGGGTTGTTTCCAATAACAATAAAACAATGAACAATAAAATTTTATACTATTTAAACTGTCTATGGTGCAATTATGATGAAACATTTTTAAATATTTTAATAAAATACAAAGAAACTTTCAACAATAGGGTTTATTAAACTGTTACAAGTTTTTCGGCCAACTGGCCATTTTCAGAGTAGATTTTTTACAAAAATTAATGAAATGCAACCGATCAATATAAAGAGATGAGGGTAATATAGAAATTCCTAGATGCAGGTACCTACTCTGCTAAAAACAGTTACAATTTGTATAAAAACAAAGGTGAATCGCTGGTCTCTAATTCCTTAGAAGCAAGATCCGCTACTACACTGAATTGAAAATGGCCCGTTGGCCGAAACAACTGTAAGAGTTTAAAAAACCTTATTGTTGAAACTTTCTTTGTGTTTATTAAAATAAAATATTTAATTAGTGCTTGTTTATTTTTAGTGATATACAATTCGTTATTCAGTTTGAGGTAAGTATTTGTTAAATGGTTTACTTCAACCATAAACTTAAATGGGAAAAAGTTGGAAAAAAGTATAATAAATCGTACGGATGTTCAACAATTGCGCAAAAACATTGTAGCAGAACGAACGAACGAACGAGTGACATCAATGTGTTGGTTCCATCTACATTTTAATTGTATCCAATTATTTTTCTTAAAGTCATCCGTCCATGAGGACGTCGAGCAGAAGCACGAGAGAACGAAATGCTGGGAATTTTCGAAATGCGCCGACAATATAAACGAGCAGAAATCTGTGTACATCCATTAGTCGACGCGCGGAACAACCGAAGCACGGCTGCTCTAATATTGCTACAATACGTCACCCTCTTTAACCCCGGATTTACGAGGGTAAACAGACACACAAAAGTAAAGTGCGAGCTAGTGTTAGCGCGTATTGTTTGCAAGTCGCTCTTGGGTCGCGCTTTAAAAAATTGACGATCTCGTGACGACAATTTCACTTTCAACGCTACGCGATGCGACGCCCGACGTTCACATGGAGAGGGAGAGAGTGCTTTCGACTATTATCCTGGGTCGAAACGTTGCGTTTGCGTCATTAAAATAGCGGTGAGGCGTTTGCTCCTGTCTATCGGCGGGGATTTGCTTTGATTGTGGTTTTTATGCCGGGCCATCAATATCGAGGGGCTTTCGGCTTACGACCTTTTTATTCGATCCCTTGCTGATATATTCCTTATCGAACGCTTCGAAGAATAGATGAACTGTGAAAGAATGTAATCCGACTTTGCCGTAATGAGCTAGCTCAATCAAAACTTTGTGATTCGTTTCTTCTCTACCTCGTCGTCTTCTAGTCTATCTTGAACTTTTATTGACTATTTTGTTCACGTTTAAATCTACATTTAAAAATAAATCGTCTAAGTAGCCACCTCAAGTTAAACTACTTATGATATTGAAATACTTTAGAGAATTTTTTTGTAGAGGTCAATTTTAAATACTTGAATATTATATTCAAAAAGGAAGGAATTAAAATACTTATTCTTCTAAATATTAAGATAAAAGTAGTTGTTTCTGTTGATTCCATATTTATATTTATATTTATATTTATTATATAACCTGTAAAGGCCTTTCTGCCAGCGCCCACCTGATGAGACCCGATAGGTCGAATCCGCTCGTGGGATATGGCTTTCAGTTCGTTATGCCTACTTGGTAGGACGCGTTCCAAATGTGAGATCTTTGATCTTAATATTTAGACGAATTAGGATTTTAATTCCTTCTTTTTTGAATACGTTATATGTTATCCATCGGAATCAACAGTGGAATTCAATGCCGATAGGGGTATTAGCCCTCGGAGTAGTTGTTTCTGTTGATTACATATTTATACTTAAATATTATATTAATTATGAATCATTTGTATCTACTCATCAGGGATCGAACCCGGGACATTTGACTTTACGCACCAATGCTGTGACAACCATGCTACGAGAGGTGACATCAATAACTACGACCAATGTATTCGTCCATTTTATCGAAAACATTTTCAATTTTTGTATTGTTTTTGGATATTTCCTGCAAAATCGACCCAAACACTTCACTATTTCGATAATGTTTTCTAAGAGTCTTTGTATTTTTGGTTTTTTTAACTTATTCTTCCCCCTTTGTATATTTATTCGTTTTTTTTCTGCAAAATCGACCCACACAGTCCAACATTTCGATTATTGTTTTGAACGTACTCGTCGTTAGTAGAATAATGATTCGGACTGAAGGGCCGTGGTCTAAGTGAACTATTAAGTCCAGACGTTTCGTCGGCTACTGCGGCTGACATCATCAGTGGTAGTGCTGCTTTGACAACGTGAACGTAGGTTGTATCTTGAAGTCTCGGTAGCGGCAGTCTCGTTGTCAACGCAACACTAACACTGAGGATGTCAACCGGAGTAGACGACGGCCACGACCACGGCCCTACACCCCGAATGTCACTTGTCGTAACTTAATGGTTAGAAAATTGGTGATTCTCGGCTAAGGCGTGCAGCAGTAACAAATTTTGCCTCATTAATTTAAGGTAATATGTAGTAGGTACGAATTAACTAATTAAACATTACCACATTCTTTTACACTAAGATTTGCTAGTGTGGATAACACCTTGAAACGCATTCATTCGTTTAACTAAACTATGCACCCTGCAGGCTAAAGTCCTATAATACGTAACGGGATACGTGATTGTTTACTCTCTTTTCGGCTTGCCGTGCTCTCACTATAACTCATCCTAAACACATACCACTTAGCTTCAAGTCTAGTTCAACTTACTTGGTTCTATTCATAAATTTTTTAGGACGTTTAATTCAGAATTTTTTTTGGAAATATTTCCTCAATATTTTCCCAAATTCTACTTAATATTAGAATGTAAAGTTGTTTGCGAAAGAAATTAGCAATAAATCTCAAGAAGTCTGGAAAGTTAGAGAGTGAAAGTAGGTGGTCTATAAAGTTAGAGGTCTAGCAGTATACCGTTTTGGGTCATTATTATTCCAAAGTCATTGTCGTGTATTTCCCCTGTCAAACTGCACCAAAACTTTGGCCATAAATTACGTTTTAGCAAAATTAACTTTTGTAGAAGTTCGAAACAAGTCGGTTTGTTACCAAAGTATTCGGAAGTATTTTACATTCGAAAATTGACACGTCCATTTCGTTACTAGAGTCAGTGAATCCCAAACAATAATCGCGAATTAATATCTCAATATATTCTTATTTGTAGATTTATATTATTGTCCAATATTTTTACTTTAAAAACTGGCTAACACATTACTGTGATGTCATAAGGAAATTCTCCCAGACTTCAGGCACAGCCCGAGAATATTTTATGCCCCCTTCAGGCGTTCATAGGGCATGCCACTAAAGGCATGCCAACGGCTTTTTGAGCTTTTTTTTGCTTATTTCTTAATGCTGTATTTTAAGAACTGGACAATGATTCAAATTGCTGTTTTTAGGAGTTGTGAACTGAAACCTAGTAAAGACTCACTCCAAACCGCAAAGCTGTATTTAGTGTGATTTAGATTTTATTAAAAATTTTCCAAACCTTTACAAAATGGATAACGATAAGAAATATCTGGCTTCCGAAACAAATGATCAATGTTTATTGTAAAAATTTATAATAAGACTTTTCGTCCTCGATTTTGCTATATAGTTTTTACGAGAATAATTTGAGATGGTATAATTCAAAAATGACAAAAAAATATAAGATATTTATTTCAGAAAGAAGATATTTGATTTAGATTTTTTTATAGTTAACTGTTGTTCTGATCATGTTCAGATAAATTCTTCTAGTCATGTAATGACTTATACAATTTTTTACGAATGGAGGAGGGATCAGTACTTCAATACAGCAAAAATCTTGATAACTGGTTCAAATCATTAGATTATCTAGTAGTTAACAACTGTGGCTAATTTTAATTCAGCTCCCATTATTAGACGTTCGATGATTTTACATGTGCCTTTAAATATATTTCTGTTGTTTTGACCATGAAGCAATTTCATAATATTTCAAACAAACACCACCCCATTATTATGATTTTCAAGTGATTTGCATAGTTCTCAAAAGTACATAGAGTGACTACCAAATTATTAATGTAGTAACCATCTATGCTTCAATATAAATATGGAATCAACAGAAACAACTACTCCAAGGGCTAATACCCCTACCGGCGTTGAATTACACTGTTGATTCTGAACGATTATTAAACGAAGATAACAATCCAAAAAAAGAACGTAATAAAATCCTTTTTCGTCTAATTATAAAGGATCACAGATCCTACATTTGGAACGCGTTCTACACAGTAGGCACAGCGCACCGAAAGCGATATCCCACGACCAGTTTCGACATATCGGGTCTCATCAGAATTCCATATTTATATTTATATTTATTACATAGCTTGTAAAAGCCTTTCTGTCAGTGCCCACCTGATGAGACCCGATAGGTCGAAGCCGGTCATCGGATATAGCTTTCGGTGCGTTGTGCCTACTGTGTAGGACGCGTTCCAAATATATTATCTGTGATCCTTTATAATTAGATGAAAAAGGGTTTTATTACCTTCTTTTTTTGGATCATCTATTTTTCTTTATATTTATTCCAAAAACAAGAATATAAAATTATACGTCAATCGAAAATTACTCTGACTCTCTCACTTTTCCTGCTCACACATGTGGTTATTACAGAAGGGGAAAAAACAGTTTGCAGAGATAATGTGTATATTCTTCGTTAACACTGCTCGTTCCAACATGTTTACTCTCAGTACTCTCAGCGCAGCCTGAGCGGTCTCTCATAAAAACTGAAACTCAAAAGATACGATAGCAAAAACTTGAACGTTAAACTTGAGCATCTTAAGGTTTAATTAACATTCTCAAATTTAAATATTGCCTGTCAATCAAAGGTGAATGGCAGGTTGTTCAATACTTCTACGGCAAACCCTTTTAACAGTTTCCGATACTGAGTGGATCAGTTTGTGTTCCATTATTGAGCATACTAAAACGCCAGGTGTCCATTGCACCCCATTACGAACGAGAAGCTGTTTTCTACTGAGATATTTCATGAATTTAAATGCAGCCCTATGCTACCATATTGAAAACTTAACTAGTTTTATTCCCGTCCAAGGATCAATTCAGAGTCAGTTATGTACGACGAGACTAGCAACTGTTTCTCTTTATATACATGTACGGAGAGCACTTGTTCATTCTTTTGTAATCCTATTATCCTTTTTATTATCTCCCACAAGGACCATGAATGGAAATGAAATCACCGAGGCAAATTATTTACGATCCGTAATTCAACTGCGGTACGTAATATAATAAACTAGAGATGAATTCATCCTTGTCCCCCTGTAGTTTGCATAGAGTCAACACTGAACGAGTTTTTAACCTGAAGGGGGTCCCAGTATCTGGTGAGTGATGGTGAAATTAAAACATATTCTGCGTACTTAATATAATCGAAACGCGACATAGAGTCTGAACCTGGTAATATGAGAATTGTCATTCAAGTCATGTGACATTTTCTTAGAAAAGGGAGAGTAAGAAGGAAAGGGTAAGAAAAACAGAACCTTGACACCTCGAAATAGACTGAGCTATACTACGGTAATAAACTAAGTTGACCGTAACTCAGCAACGTCCTCAGTAGGCTGGGTGCGGCGTGACAGCTTACGACCGGATCGCGTGTTTCGGACGATTTCAACGCCCCCCGGCAAGTCTTAGCTGATTACCTGTTCTCGCCACCATCGCAACCGCCGGCCCAAGCACTCGTGACGTGTGGGGTTATAACCGAGTGCCGCGAATATTATCGTGTTACAATGAAGTGCTACCTGTCATGACTCTCACCTTTTATGAAATTATGTATACAAGGGGATTGTAACTTCAAATACGCTTCCGTAGCAGCCACTCGACAAATATTTAGCTGAGAGCTAAATGGCCGAGAGAGATGTGTCTCACATTATACGAGGATGGATCAAATATAAACGAGTCTTTGTTCATAAAACAGTTATTTTGAAAAGTTTCACAAAAAACAAATTTCTCTATTTTTCCACATATCCATATCACCCTTGTTTGTCTATACATTTTCCCCGACGCATTGGTAGTTTTTTCATCCCATTTTCATAAAAGGAAGCAGGGCGGGTGTCTATCCAGTTGCGCACAAACGCCTCCAGCTGGTCGTCGGTCTGAAATCGCTAATTATTCACCTCCTAGAGATTCTTTGAGAAACCCCAACATGTGGAAATTACAAAGGGATACGTCTGGGCTATATGGAGTGTATATGGTGTTCCAGCTGAGTCCAATGCATTTCACCGATTTGGGCTTGCGTTAAAGTTGTGGTATGAGGCCTAGCATTATCGTACAAGAGTAACGTGTCACGATTTCGGTGATAATCAAATTTTACCTCATTGAGAAGGTTACAGTAGTAGGTTGCATTAATTGTTCTTTGCTCGTGCAAAAGATCGACCAACAGCACCCCTCTCCAGTCCTAAAAAACCGTGGCTAAAACTATTGCTGCAGACAGACGTGTTTTCGGCTTCACTAAGTTTGGCTTTGATCTCTTGATTTTGTTGGAAAAAAGTCACCTTCCTCTCTAAATCGAGTGAGAAGCGCCTGATAGATGCCAACTCGAGCAGCGTTGTGATCTTCACTCAGCACCTTTGGAACCCAACCCAATTTTTCGGAATCCCAAGTTTTTCGTTATGATTATGTGGACACTCCCATGGCTGATGCCGAGTTTGCCAGATATTTGAAGCACAGTGGCGTAGCGTGGCGGTTCCCTTCAATAAGGTATTTAACGCGTGCAATGTAAACCGGCGAAATGTTGGTGCGCGGACGACGAAGATGATTTACATTTTCGACACGATTACGATTACGCCCATCGTTAAATTCTCCAAACATCTATACGTGGCCACAAAAGCGTTTCATTTCCAAATTGTGCTTGTAAACTGCGCAAAATTTCAGCTGATTTCACGTTTTCACGTGTAAGAAACTTAATAATAATTCGTTGCGTAACGCTGCTATGCATTTTTTTCTCACTCATTGTGATAGCTATTAACCAAGCGAACGCAGCAATACGATGTGCCGTTTCCGTGACACCTAATATCCCCACTTCAAGTTCCTAACGCCCGAATGCGCTTTGAACAACTATCCGGCGCGCAATTTAAAAAAGCTCGTTTATATTTGATCCACCCTTGTATTAGAAGACGAAGAAGATTCCCAAAATGTTTAACCAGTAGTTAACAATATCCATACAAATTACACAGAAATGTAAAAAATGTCACGTATTGTATACTGGTCAGACTATCAAAGCTCTAAGAGTAAGAATCATATAACACCCACACTTATTACACTTTCGGAACATTATTTTCTATTTAGTCATGATTTAGACATTTAAACCTGAATTAGAAACGACTTCTATGCAACCAAACGATCGGTAATACGGAATTATAACAATTTTAATTAAGTAGCAATGTTACTTCAGAAAAAAGTATACAATTCTGAAGTATCATTCTTAAGTGTTACATTAATTTAAACAAAAAACTAAAAAATAAAATGTAGTCGAATAGAACAAAAATTCACGTCAATAACTAGATGCTGTGGTTAATTTATATTTCTAGTTATATTATAATTAATTACTCATTGGATTTAACAGTAGAAAAATGTTATTATCAGGAAATCGACTGAGGGAATATCTTATGAACATAGAGTATAAGTAACTGTTGTAGTATCTGCTCCATTGCCCCATGTGGTTCTAAAGTTTCTAAATATAACCTATTAATTTAAAAGCCCGGAAAGTCTAACAATATCATTCGTGTGAGAATGGGTTGTTTGCAAATTAACTACATGGAAGGTCACCGTTAACTTAACTATACGCTTAAATGGGTTGGGCTAATTTATCTATGTTATCTTCGACTATCTTGAAGTTTCGTGGCCTCTAGACTTGCAATTTATGTAGATTTTAGTAAACGCGTGTACAAAGGCTCTAAAAACCAGAGCTGTCTTTGCTGATAACCTCAGTTTATGGATCGTAAACTTACCAAGTCAATATAAGGGTTTTTTAAGGGGAGAAAATGCGCAAGTAAAGCGGCTTTCATTAAAAAATCGTTAAAGCTATCTGTAAAACACAAGCAACGGATAACGTTAATATACTTAGCTTTCTAATAAGGCGGAAAAGTTTATATGAAAACTCTAAGGCAGATTACTAATTTGTTTTTGTAGTTCCTGCGGGGATAACACAAAATATCTTGTTTGATAATAAAAACTTTATAGTCGTACTAACCATTAAAGTTATGATGATGGAAGTGACAGAAAATTGTAAAATGAACAACAAGAAATAACCGGGAATTTCAACTTTATAAAAGGATCATCATTTAGTGATTACAATTCTTATAATAACAGTGTTTTTCTCATCATAAATTTTTTGCATATGTTTTTACTCTTCAAATGAATCTTTATATTCATTATCAAAATAACTTTCAGAAAAACAGAATTTAGGACTTTAATGAAGAAATTAATAAAGAAGTGTATCACAAGTTGCTCAGCTAGAAAAAAATCATATTCCTAATGGTAGCCAGCATAATAAAATCCTAATATCGTACAGTAGAAATAGGATCAAAGGAGAGCAGAGAAAGGCCTAGATTAGATTATTGTTCGCAAATAGTTAGGGATGTAGATAATCCAAATCACGAAATATAACAAATTTAATAAATAGGGGTGTTGTGGAGTAATTAATAAACGTAGAAAATGAATTTTAGCCACTAATCCACAAAAACAAATATTTAAATGTATACATTTCAATCACTATGCGGTCATAAGACTGTTAGAAATCACAAAAATAAGATAATAATTAAATTTTAATAAATATCGAACACAATAACCATAATTATGTTTAAGAGTTAAAGAAATAACGTTTTAAAAGTTACCTTTTTTATTATTAAAGCTACCTAAACTACGTTATAATGGTAACTAACTCTAAAAGCAGCGATTAAACATGAGGTAAACATTATTGCTCATCATTCATAAAATTTGTCGGATGATGGGAATGGGAACATTTAGAGAAAAGCGCTCGCGAAGCATTCTCGACAGGTGTGGCGGACTTAATTCCATATAAGAAGATTTCCTCATTATCATAATGATATTTATTTCACCAATAAAAACAATTTAGTCAACCTTTTAAAAAAGGACAATGTAGATAAAAATGTAAAACAAGTATTTATAAAACAAAAACAAGGATAATTCATGATTAGCGTTCTGCCGAAACTGCTAGACGTATATTGCGATTTAAAACACATTGGCCCTCATCAGCACGCCGTAGACAGTTCCGGCTGAACACCAATCAACCTATTTATTTATAATATATTTTTAAAATGAACTGTAATTATTGTGATAGAGTATATATACGAATGACTAAAAGGAATTTTTCATTATTTTTAGCATGTAAGAAACCATAATAAAGATAAATCGGCAGAAGTTTTTCATTTTATAGAAACTGGACATCCTATAAATAGTAATGATATGGAACTTTTAAAACAATATACTAAAAGCTCAGAACTTTAGCCAATAAGAGCAGATATATGTAAAAATACCGGTATTTTCACCCCTAAATAACCCGTTATTACCACCACTTCGCCAACCATTTATTTAAGAAAAATTGTTGTAAAACTTTGTTACACTGAAGGTGGCCATATAATGGTTGAAATGTATAGATTTGTATTTAAATAAATATTTGTGTGGATTAGTGGCTAAAATGCGTTCAATAAATATAAACTTTAACCAAATAAACAAAACACGAAGCAACTTTCTCATTATTACAATCATTACGTACTTAGGGTGAGTCCTTCAATCGAAACTTATGGAGATGACAAATAGTTTTAATGACAGACGTTATCACCCCCAAACGCGGTGTTCCAATAATTTATTTTTTATTTCTATTGTACTAATTTAAATTAGTCCTGTTTTTGAAAGTCTGACTACCATTGTAACTTATTAATACAGTAGCAGATGCTAAATACAGGAGAATTTGTATCATTCCATCAACCGAGAAAGTTTGTCTAATTTGCATAATTCGTACCCGTGAAACTATGAAATTGGCAACATTGTGTAGGGAAACAATAAGGAGTCAACGTCCACCGTCCATCGTTAGCGGTCTAATGCAATTGCTTACGAAATTTAATATCGTCCTTTAGAAGGCATAAATTTCGTGACCGCTTCACGAATCCTGAGAAATGGCCAGACGTGCGGCCACAACGATCAAATTAATTTAAACATGCCCGATCTAATGCTCAGATCCATTAACTTGCTCTATACAACCACATCACATACTTTTTCAACAATAGAATGACTATTGTTAGTTTGAATATAATCCATACTAAACGAAATAGTTAATATTTCAACTAAATGTAGCATTTTTTAAACTAACAGTTTTAATGTAATTTATACTATGTAAACTGCAATTGTTGTGAATAATCACCTTTAATTAAAAAAAGGAAAGAAGCAACAACAAAGCTTCAGTAACCTTTAATCGAAAAATATAATGAATTGTTTTGACCGATACGGTAGTTAGCTAGAGAAATACAAAAAAATACTCAAATCTATAAATAATACAATACCGAATCAAAATGAGAGATTACAGTGGGGACTGTAAAATTTTAATATGTATTGTAGCAAACGTGTACATGTGTACGATGGGTCGATTAGCGCTGACGCGCTCCGAGGGCGGTACGTTTGATGTCGAGACCGATCGATGCCGGAAAATAGACGCTCAAGAATATTCTGTTGTCATACCAAGTCCTTTTCTTTAGAAAGCGGTCGAAATATCTTCGCGTGTTTTCTAGTAATTTATTTCAGTAAATCTATACCCTCGTCTCTGGGTCAGCGGGACTGTTGATTTCCGGACGTGTAATATAAATATTCAACAGCGAGATACAAAGTGATATAAATAAAGTGTAATATTGTTTGTCAGATAAATAACTAGTTTAAGTTTTTTAGTAATGTCTAAGTGATTAAATAAATAATTGTAAAATAATAAATAATAATCAAACAAAACTTTTTTGAAACATAAAAAAGCATACATTATCTTTTATTTCTATTACATGGGACTTGCCTACTCTATTTTACTTTATATTGTGGTTCTACCGTATATTATCTCTAGGGTCGCAACTGCCCATCACCACTTTCTCCACGACCACCGAGCTCTACTCTGATAAATCTTAGTCATATTTTCTTTGAATCTGTCCATCTTAGTCAAACATTAGAAATATAGTAGCATAAATAAAGTCAGCAGCCATAATGGCTCATTGATTTTATTATTGTAAATAATGGAAGGTTTAATTAGCTTACTTACTAAAAATTCAAATTGTTTAGCCATCAAAATAATTAAATATAAATATAAATATGGAACCGGTAGGGGTATTAGCCCTCGGAGTAGTTGTTTCTGTTGATTCCATATTTATATTTATATTTATTATATAGCCTGTAAAGGCCTTTCTGCCAGCGCCCACCTGATGAGACCCGATAGGTCGAAACCGGTCGTGGGATGTGGATTTCGGTTCGTTGTGCCTACTTGGTAGGACGCGTTCAAAATGTGAGATCTTTGATCTTAAAATTTAGACGGATAAGGATTTTAATTCCTTCTTTTTTAAATAACAAAATAATTGGTTCATCAATTCTCATCAATAGTTTTATATTAAATGGATCACTAGTAATTGTATGCAAAACGAATTACAGCAAACAGTTCCAAGTTCCATCAATATTTGTCTACAACACCTAGGTGTTTTAGCTATACATTTCCTATTTGCAATTCCACAATGGTGGCATTCAAACCTTGATGAATGTGATAAAGAGTGACTCATGTTTGCATTTATCATAACTTTTTGTTAAAAAATTTTCTTTCAGATTTTTGTTTATAATTTGTAATTCTATCAATAAAATATATCATCCTTATTCTTTATAATTGTTTTTTGTGTTTTTCCTCGATTGAAATCTGGTGAAGCATTTTTGTTGTTTCCTTCTTTTATTTATCGATGTCTTAAACTAACCAGGGGATGTATGTTCTAAAAATATTTACCATCAGTTTCATTATGCAAGCTTGTGGTAAAATTTGTATTTTTACATTATTGTCGAGTATTTAAGTGTTAACGTTAACTGGCAAAATCCTCAAATCAATAAAAAAAAATGATAAACACTGAATTTCTATTTCTTATAGAACTTGATTTGCTATATTACTATTCACTATTTCACTTTAAAAGGCAGAATAATATGAATCAAGAAATCAATAATGATAAATTGTTAGATTAATATTTGCATTCATGATCAGTGCTATAAAATGTTGATAATAATTTCTATCAGTTTAACTCTAACCCTTGTTTCTGTTTCGTTACAGGGCCTGCATTCTGGGGTCTAATTAACCCGGAATGGTCGCTGTGCAACAAGGGCAGGAGGCAATCGCCAGTAAACCTCGAGCCCAGTAAGCTGCTTTTTGATCCCAACCTTAGAACTTTGCACATCGATAAGCACAGGGTAAGGCTCCAGTCTTACGTGGCTGGCATTACTATGCCCTATAATAATGCACGCGCCCGCGGGCCATCAGCCTCCAAACTGCCTCTCGTAATCCATCATCGTATATAATATTAATTCTCATACAAAACTGAACATCAAAACATCACAATTTTAAAGTCGAAATTGTTAGATGATGTGATAATTTGATTTAATTATCGTTTAACAGATTGTTTAATGCCTTGATTTATAATAATCGATTTAGGTGGCACAAAATTACAAATTAACAAGAGTTTTAAGATATGGTTGATATAAAATAAAAACAGATGCCCGTAATCTATTGTTAACAAAGACTCTGAAAATATATAGTTTATGATAAATAGATGTAGGCAACATTAATATAACCCTATTTTTGTAAAGTCGTGAAAAAGTCAAACTGGATCAGTTCCTACCAAAATGATCGGGTCTAATAACATCTGTAATTAAAATTTATAAGAGCATGATAAAACGACAAAATTCAACAACAGTCAAATGTCAAATGAAAAAAGTTTGTTCGCAGAACAGCAAGGCTCCCGCTGCTGGCAATATGTAAACTAATCAACACCGATTAATCGGTTTCTAATGAAATAAGTTTTGGTTAGAACCGATGAACTGAATACGATTTCAAAACCGGTTAACCCATTAATCGGTTTTTGGTTTACTGTGGTTTTAATAAACCGAAAATAGAATATTGGGTTTTTATTGATAACCAGCTTTTCCTCAAAAATAATCTCAACTCTTGCGCTTAAAAAATAAAATGAAGAAAGGTCTTATGCTAAAATTGTTAGCTTAACGTCTAGCTTGTTTTGTTTTAAATTTAACTTTTAAATTTTTTTGCACTACGTTTTAGCTTGAGTTTACCTTTGTTCTTTTTAAATAATAATTATATTAGATTTCTGCTTTCGCATTAATTTGTGAACTTTAATATTTAATTCCCGCCTTCAGTCAACTTCTGTCGATCTCCATATTCTCAGGAATTTTTTGGTATTCGTGGAAATAAATAGTACAATCCCATAAAAAGCGAAAAAATCAAAACGACTTAATGGATTTTTAATAAGACTAGTATTTAACTGAAATCTGTTAAGCTAATAGGTTTCTGCTTTGGGCCAAAACCGCGGTTAAGCGATATCCGAAAACCGATTATCCGAATAACCGGTTTTCGGTTTAGGTCAAAACCGCGGCACTAATAAAAAAGTTTAGATTTGCTCATGTTGACATGACGAATAGCATGCACTGATTTTTTTTTTATATCAATTGTATAATATTTATTTAGTTTTAAATACTGTTCCAAAATAGAAACATATTTTGACCTTATGTACAAACCACCATTGCATGTAGGGTAGCTTTCAACATGGTTTGGTCATTTTAATTTAACGACATCGACTGCGGCCGTAGATGCTTTACTCACAATGGCGTTTCATGCATTTTGACTTTTAAAACTAAATCACTGTGGCTGTCTTTTCTAACTTTTCCACCACACAATGTGTGTGGCTAATTCGCCAGTTATTAATACGTTTTAACACCACTGACTACAACATATCTGTTACCTCACTTATTACCTATTTGCATGCCACCGCGTTAAGAGATGCACTTCGAATTGCAACGCGAATTGAAACGTTTCACGTGTAACTTACTACTTATAGTTTAACTCTCTTTACATCAAAAGTAACTCGCTTACAGCATTGTGCTTTTTCATATTTTTACATACAGAGCGAGAGGTATAGAATGTTTTTATTGTCAATTAAAAAAATCATGTTTTATTCAATATCTACTATTGCAGTACATGGGCAATAAATTTTTGTATTGAGTGGGTAGTTCGTATTGCAAGGAAAAGGTCATTAATAATTTTTTCAGCTCCTCGAACTAAAGAAAAGTAATAACCCGTAGATTACCATTTCATAACGTTATAATCTCTTTGAGGAATTATATTTCAAGGGAAATAATCTACATAAATTTTACGAATAACGAAAGACGAAAGTATTAAATATATAAGTATCCAAAAAGTTCAATGTGAGCCTCTATAGATAAAGGTATGTATATTTATAACCATTTATCCGAAACAATGCCTCGAAGAGGATATTTTCAGAGAGGAGATTAATTTATAACTATATACTTCAAAACTAATTAAAATCTAAAAAATGACCAACGATACGAAAATAGGATGCTTCTTGAGTTAGTTGTGTTCATGCCGAATAAATCTCATAAAGGATTATTATTTCAACTTAATTTACCTAGGCAAACAACTATAATTACGAGGGTGGATCAAATATAAACGAGACATTAAATTGGCGCATCCGGGCATTAGGAACTTGAAGTGGGGATATTGGGTGGCACAGAAAAAACGCGTCTTATTGCTGTGTTCGCTTGTTTAATAGCTATCACAATGAGTAAGAAAGAGGTGCATAGCAGGGTTGCGCAACGAATTATTATTCGTATTAAGTTTCTTACGTGAAAACGTGAAACCAGCTGATTGCAAGGACAATTCGGAAATGAAACGCTTTCGTGGCCACGTGTAATAGCGTAATCGTGTCGAAAATGTAAATGATCCTAGTTGTCCGCGCACCAGCATTTCGCTGGTTAACATTGCACGCGTCGGAAACCTTATTGAAGGGGACCGCCACGCCACTGTGCTTCAGACATCTGGTGAACTCGGCATCAACTATTGGAGTGTCTACACAATCATCACGAAAAACTTGGTATCCCGAAAATTCTCAGCTCGTTGGGTTCCAAAGTTACTGAGTGATAATCAAAAAGCTGCTCGAGTTCGCATCTCTTAGGCGCTTCTCACTCGATTAGAGATAGTGAGGAAGGTGATTTTCTTTTTTGCACAAAATTGTAACCTGCGATGAGACGTGGGTACACCATTACACTCCAACATCAAAATGAACAAGCATGGAATGATGAATCAAACCCTGTGAATCCGAAAACACGTCTGTCTGCAGGAAAAGCTTTAGCCACGATTTTTTGGGACTGGAGAGGGGTGCTGTTGGTCGATTTTTTGCACGAGCGAAGAACCATTAATGCAGCCTACTACTGCACGTACTACTGACTTCTCACTCAGGTAAAACTTGCTTATCGCCGAAAAAGGAGGACGTGTTACTCTTGCACGATAACGCTAGGCCTCATACCTCAGCTTTAACGCAGG
Source organism: Agrilus biguttatus (assembly GCA_963921985.1). Taxonomy (NCBI): domain Eukaryota; kingdom Metazoa; phylum Arthropoda; class Insecta; order Coleoptera; family Buprestidae; genus Agrilus; species Agrilus biguttatus. The sequence goes on along the minus strand of OY998119.1, from coordinate 36,260,887 downwards.
TCCTAATCGGTGAAATGCCCTGGACTAAACTGGAGCACCCTCCATATAGACCACACCTAGCCCCTTGTGATTTCCACATGTTTGGGTCCCTCAAAGAATCACTAGAAGGCGAGCGATTTCAGACCGATGAACAGGCAGAGGCGTTTGTGCACAACTGGATAGACACCCGCCCTGTTTCTTTTGAAAAAAACTACCAATGCGTTGGGAAAACGATGAATAGACAAACAAGGGGGATATGCCGAAAAATAGAGAAATTTGTATTTTTGTGAAACCTTTCAAAATAAATGTTTTATGAACAAAGGGTCGTTTGTATTTGATCCATCCTCGTATATTTAGATGTATAAAGAATCTTTGTCAAAGATGTTTACATTGTTTGAACGGAAGCTGGAGTATTTCAATAAAAAATGCATCGAAACAACGTTTAAACTGAATATGAACAGCTCCGGAAGTTTGTTAGTGAGAAGTTACAAATTGCAATATTTACTGTATCACTTGTAAAATTAAATTAAAAATTACGACACGAAATTTTCTACGTTAGCGTCTTGGATTTATTCTTCTACTTAGTTTTGCACTGATCAGCTGTGATATGGAGCAAACTTCATCTCGAATAACTCACAGTTAAGAACATGGATGAGAATTCGTTCAAGACATCCTTAAAATTAAAACTGTTTAATCAGCAAATTCATTAAAGAATGGTTAGCTAATCTAAATAACCAGTCGCACACCAACCTAATTTGTATAATCAATAATAATCGGTAATTAATTGGAATTTCTTAAATATAAACTACTAACCTCTATATTCCTTATCGTTGATTCATTTTATAACATTACATAATTTCATCATTTTATGTCATTTAACTTTATTATCACATTTAATATGTTTCACAATAAATTACACAATGATAAACCGTATTTATCTTCAAAGTTACACACAATAACCTAGAAGCTTTGTATCTCACGCTACGCCTTCAATGTATCGATCTTTGTAAACATTACATTGATTATATTGTAAATTGATGGTCATCTGCTTACTGGGACTCTAGGCGACCTCTGAGGGACCATTGGAAAAACAAATTTCAATAAATACCGTTGTTATTGTAAGAAAACTTTAAAACGTTATAAATTACTAATACAGAGGTACTTCAAGAAGGAAATGGTCAGAATAAAAAAAGTTATTATACGAGGATAAAGTTGACTTAATCAACACATTGATAATTACGTTTTTCGTAAACGTAGTATTAATAACTGACAATAAATTAAGAAACACACAAAACAATAAAGTTTCAATAGAAGAAGACATCAAAATGCTCGCTAATAACTGAAACGTATAGACTGAAGCTGTGGTCACATGAAATCTTTACAGTAAAGTAATTTTGCTGTTTCAATCACAAATTTACTGCTTCACTTGTAGTAATAAAATAAAAACTATTTAGACACCAAATTCATCATTAAAGCATTATTAACTTATTTTAATAACAAATCTCACGCAAAACTAATTAGTGTAATGAATGGTGATCGGTTATTAATAAGAATAACGTTAGATAACATCTTTATTTGATATGTCTCGTAACTTTATTATCATCAGATTTATCTCCTATTTTTTTATTGTCATAAAATGTTCTGCAATAAATATCGCAATAATTCATTCATCATTAAAATTATACACAATAACGTAGAACCTTTTTATATTTACAATACCGTAAATGTATCGATTACACTTTATATTAACCGTCGTCTAGTCACTCGGATAGGAGGCGACCTCTAGAAGAACATGGACAAAATAAATTTAAACAAACACAGTTGTTCTTGTAAGAAAACTTTCATAAGTTCTTAAACATTATGGATACAGGGGTACTTCAATAAGGAAATGATCAGAAAAGAGTCATATGCTTTCAAAGGTGGTTTTAATATTTAACAATAAATTAAGAAAAACACAAAAATAATGTTTCAACAGATAATATATTTAGTTGATTGTTTTTGCCTCTACTTTATTGAAATTCGTAATAGACAAATAATAAATATTAATTCCACAATTGTATTTTTGATTCTTTACAATTGTTTCATCCTAAAAGGATCTTCAGAAGATACATTTATCAAAGGGTGAAACAATTGTAAAGAATCTAAAATAAAATTGTAGATATCATAATCATTATTTATTTAGATTCAATTGTTTAGACCTAATCGGTCATTTTCGAAAGTACATAAAAGTATACGAATTAAATTTGTTCATGGTTATTTTTATACTTAAAGGAAAGGTTGGGGGTTACAAACAATGTGAATTTAATACTTCAGTATAACAAAAGGTGTATTATAAGCACAACTTTCTCTTTAATTATTGATAATATTTTTCCCAATTTGATAAGATTTTTTTATTTCCAGATTTTCTAAAAATGTAGGCTTTTTACTTTTTGAATGTGCGCGTACTTATGTAGTAATTTAACGTTGTCTATATCTATTTTCGGTGGGACCGAAGTTGCCACTAAAAATAAAGATCTACCTGCTACAAACTTGGGGTTTTAAAAGTAAACAACAAATATTGCTACCAGAGAAAAGGGTGCTCACCTACCTGATAAGGTAGTGGTAAGGAGTGTGGTCCTTGTGTTACGAAAACGACAAACGCGTGTGAATCATTTCACTCAAAATTTAACGAATCTTTTTACACAGATCATCCATCAATATATATATTTGTCGAGAAGTTAAAAGAATTTCAAATTGACACGCATGTCAAGATTCAATGTTTAAAAACACCTTTCAAAATTAAGGATGCCTCCGTAAGAAGTAAAGTGAGAACTATCATGGAATTGTATGAAAAATATAAAAACAAAACAATATCGAACATCGACTATATAAAAAATGTCTATCATATTTACGTTGAAAAAATTGTTGACTGAGTATGTATTTATAATGCCTTATTAATTACTGTTAAATAAATGCTCATTAGAATAATTTCTACCTATTAGGTGTTAGTGGCACAATCGGTTGTACCTTTTCAAAGACCCTTTTTGGTCAGTGGCAAGATCGGTTGTACCTTTTTTAGTCAGGTATAATTTAGTGGCACCTTCGGCTACGCTGCACTTTTGTTCTATATGTCCTTTTCAACAGATATTTAATTTTCTGTATTACCCTTGAAAATCATCATTAGGCATATAGCAAAATAAACTACCATAATAAACACGATTATCGGATATCCCTATTTGTTCTGGAGTACAATATAAATTGCATGTTGTTATCAATCAATTTTTAGACACGTATCCACCAGTAGTACTTCGTACTTTATACGTAGGTGGGTATACTAGCCATCTGGTTTAGATATAATTTTATAGTTAATTAGCATGTAACGCGAAATCAGCTGTTCCCGTTCCTGCTCAATATTACAATTTCCGCTTCACAATTACGATGGATTCTATCAAACAATGCACCGCTGCCATGTGTATTTAAATTGTTCATTTGGTGTGGCAGTAGTGCATCTAAATGAATTGCCATAGTTTTGCTTGTTCAAATTTGTTTTTGTATGCCGTAGCTGTTTAGCAAAGCTACGGATTAAACGGATAAAATTAACGCCGTTTTAATTGTAACATTAAATGTCTATTTGCACAGCAAATAATGGAAAAATTTCAAATTGATTTTTGTACCTACTATTACTTGCATAATTTTCAGGTAATTCCTCTTCACGCACAAATGGAGTTATTGGTTAACATGTTTGGCGTTGTTCATGCCAATTTTGAACTCCATCGATGCGAATATTTTGTATAAAAAGTCACAAAATTCGAATGATTCTCTTTGTTATTTATTGCGTTACCGAGTAATATTAGACAGTGCTTTTATTAATTGTAAACAAAAGAATATAGGTGTTGCTTAGAATCAATACCGAGCGGCGTGGTTTAGGGCTCTAGATTATTGCTTAGCATTCCGGAAGTCATCCGGTTGCTCCGGTCCAAGTTTTCTGTGGTTTCCTTGGATCATTTAGGCAAATGCTGGGGCAGTAATATTCCACAGATAATCATTCACTTCTCTTCTGGCTTCATTTCGTCCGTTTCATCTTTCTCTAGCTAATCACACCACCCACCTATTCCCACGATTCCTGCAAGGAGGCTGAAGAGGGCCTTACGCCCTACCCTCCGGTTTGCACTACAGTTTAGGTCGGAGGGACTACCCGCCCACCAGCACGAGCAGCTAGTGGAAATGAAACACAAAAAGTTTTTTTTTACAATCAATTGTTCGCGATAGATTGCGAACTAGCTTTTGCAAAAAAGAAATCGTGCCTGATAAGTCATAATGGTAATTCTTTTTACTGCGAACTGAAGGACATGTTGTTTATTAAATTATAAATATTGTTCAAATGTCTAGAGATCAATAAAGTACTGTATAACTATAAGTAGTTTATGATTAAGCAATTGAAACTAAGCAGCATTACCTCACCCCTTATCCTATGTTACATACCTTAGTTTCATGCTTTTGCATTAAGTAATAAAGTTAAACTCTTGAAAATGATCCTGTATGATCGAGATAATTGTCTAGTTGGTAAATTGATGAAATTTACTGACTGTGGTTTCCTTATTACTACAAAAAGGTTTACGAATAAAACAGTACCTATAGATAAAATAGAAATAGGAGACTGTGGTAAAAGAATAATTAAATAAAGAAAGACTCACCCTAATTACCACTAACTAAATTTTGTATGAGCGGACACGTGTTTCGTCCACTTCACACGTGGGCGTTATCAACGCGAGACTGGTTCTAAAATTTAAAATTATATCTGTTTATAAGGGCGGTGGTTGAAAACCGGAAAGATAGTGGAAAGTAGAAGAAGGGTTGGGAGGAAAACTTGAATACGTTCAATGCCATTTGTAAAGTCTTTAAAAAACCAATGTTGTAGATCTATGGAAAAGACAACTTCACAAATGTATGCTTCGACAAACAAGTAGGGAAATAGATTGAAGTAGGCGAAACACGTGTCCACTCATATAAAATTTAGTTAGTGGTAATTAGGGTGAGTCTTTCTTTATTTAAGTACCTATAGATGTTTGTTGATTTCGCATATTTGAACAATTTCTATCAGTTGGTGTGGATACTTCTTTAAAAAAAAAGAAAAGTCTACATCTACAACGCCTCTGCTATATGCATTAGACGAGTGTTGGCTGCTCAGTTTGCTCAAGTTCCAACAAATAATTACCTTTTCTATTTCCTACATGGGTATATAATACCTGTCGTATGTGTTGATAGTAAGAAGTTGTTGAAGAAGGAAATGTATTCAACATTTTACATTCATAATAGTGTAACGTGCATAACAAGTACAGAGGGTTCTTTTTCTTCCGTTTCAGATCAATGGAGCCATCATGAATACCGGCCATAGTGTGATATTCACTGTAGATAACGACACTCGACATCATATAAACGTAACGGGTGGACCGCTCTCCTACAAGTACCAATTCCAGGAGATTCACATTCACTACGGCCTTCACGACCAGTTCGGCTCCGAGCATTCCATAAATGGATACGCTTTTCCCGCCGAAGTAAGTGTCATTGCACTTTTATTATCTTTCGTATGAAAAAGAGAATGTAGTTGCTCACTACTTTGCTACGCGAATTTTTCGCCCCGTGGCGCGCCACCAAATCGTAACCAACTTAAAATACATACGTACGATCCCGTTACTTCTTTCTAATAATAATCATCTTCTTTTTTCGTACTCATGCGAGAAAAGGAACGTAAAACTTCACAACATTCTTACATCCACAGAGCATCTCGTTTTTACTTCTACACTTAGAGTATAAAAACATGGAGGCAGCGTTATTGACATGGAAAATAATTCTGATTCTGCTTTATCGCATCAGCGCCGTAGCCTGCCCATGATATCAGGGGTAGCTGAGGGACTTTTTGGGTTGGCACAAGCTTGAACTCAAACAAATTAATATTCTTCGTATAAGCTTTTTCAAACTCCAAATGAATTAAATTAGCTTGTCGTTCATTGGTGCTTCATAGACATTCTTTGGGGTCTGTTGAGGGTTTATCCGTGTAAATACCGAAAATACCGACTCGCAAACAGATGAATTACATACAAAGGTACGGCAAGTCGCTAAAAGCATGTAGGTGTCCTCAAATGCAGTTCGTTGGTTATAAATATCAGCGAAAATGTCGTCACGGTTGTACTTTGAGCAATAATTCTTCACAACATTTATTTCGCATGATGATGGTACCTGCATCTCTAATTTCTTCAGAATTCCTATTTCATCGATGTTCAGTTTCTCGACATGTGTAATGGCCGTGCAAAGACCTTTGTTATGAGAAAGTCTCAACTGCAGTTCCACAAGCATCGAATACAAAGTTTCCATGTGTAAATCTTTCAAAATTTGCGAAGGATCGTCATCGGTTTCAGATCTTTGACCTATTTTATCAGCAATTATGAAATCCATTAACAATTTGCTTGCTTTTCTTTGTCTCTTCAGATTCGGTCCATCTTGAGATATGTCATCCGAATTAATATTAAGAACTGTTGTGACTTTATGAAAGATGTCATCGAAGGATGTATCATTCCTCATTCCTTCCAATGTTTGAATGACTGCGGGAATCTATTAAACTCGACTCTCTGGACTACAAAATTGTGTCAGCTGGTTCAGTTATTTCCAAAACGTACTTCATGAGGCATAGGCAAAATCGAAATTCAATTTTTCGGATGGTGATAAGAATACCAGTCCCTTCGGCCACTTATTCCCCATTTATCTTTTTATTCGCCGCAATCTCTTCCAAGGCTTGTAAGATGCTGGAATAGTTTTCAAAACTGACTTTGGTAGTTTGTAAATGTCCAATCCATCGCTGTTCCAGTTATTCTATCGTTTCAAAAATGTATACAATAAAGAGCTCTGGTCAAAATATTATTTCAGGGAATCAATTTCGTTAACAACTTTTACTATAACCTATAATCCTATAAATGCCGGCTGTTGACTAAGGGGGGCTGAGATCCTTCTAGGGGGGCTCAGCCTCCTGGATACGGCTCTGTATCGCATTAACGAGGCCTCATTGGCTGTTTCATACTTTTCTGTATTTATCTATAATAGTTTAATAACATTATATTCTGCCTCCATGTAAATAGCAACACAAGTGTTAATGAATTCACAATTAGTGGAAAATTTCTACATATGGCGTTCACCAGGCCATCTGTAATTTATTCATTTTAGTAAATAAATAATTACGTTCGAAACAATTGTGGATGTTTCAAAATACGGTCTCTGTACAAGTAACAAGGGCCTGTTTTATCACCTTTTTCGTTAGGATAAGTTCTATGATAAAAAGTATGAAGCTCAATATGAAACACTTAATAAGAATACACCTCCCTGTGAGACTCTGCTAATAAGATCATGGAATTTAAGGCTAGAAGGGGAGAACATAATTGTAATTTTTCAATATTAGTTATGTAATTTTAAAACTCGAAAGCATACAGTTTTGAATTAACTAAATTAATCACCAATATCACTATTGATACATATACACATCACGGATGGCCATAGAAAATATGTTTCCAACGGTCTAATAAGTTAACCATTATCACTACAATGTCAGTTTAAAAGATTTAAAACATTCCATATGAAAATTTTAATCTTATTATAGGCAATATTACCTCATTTAAGTTTGTTCGGGGCGACGTTCTCTTGTTGAACTACATGAAAAGCTCACGAATTAAAATAAAAGTATGTCTCAGAATTATTACGATAATTTTAGTTTGGTTAAAGGACATTCAGTGGGCGTTTCAATGCACCCCTAGAGCATTAAAATTTCGGTTGATATAGTGTTTTTCGGGGCAGTTTAAGGCTCTCTGATCAAATGCATGACCGTCAATTCAAGTAGCCGTTAAATATTCAACGGAAGTTCGGAGATCGGTCCTCTACCGTCTGCAAAGGAAGATTTATCTTCCCGTTTGCTAATTAGTTTCAGCGAGTTGCAGGTTAAAGACTGGAAAGGAACGGCATTTCCCAAAGGAATCGTGGTGTGGTGGTGCTGGTGGTACGGTGTGGCGGTCGAGACCTACTGATCTATTCTCGTCTCGTGCAAGTTTAAACTTTGTTCGCCAACGGTATCGTTAAATACTTTGTCGTTGCGATCCGGTAACTTAAACGAGTTCTACAGAAAGCTTTTTAAACTTTGAACACTATATTGTAGATACGTACGTTGACGGAGGGGATGACAGAGGCAGACGGTTATAAGGGAGGAGGACTTCGCCTGGTCAGGCCAGCCTATTGGTGCGACGACGTCCTCCTGCCCAACGCTTTCCTTTATCAATCGGATTCCTTATGTCCCTTTTATCCGGAAAACTTTTCCCACAAGATATCTACCCACCTACACGGCACGGCGCCAGCAGTTTGAGGAAATGTCCGCAGATAGTATGTTTGTTTCTTCTGTATTTCGTTGCTGCTAATCCGATTCTGTTAAAGCCGAACTTGAGTGGTCAAAAGACTCTTAAACTGTTGTTCACAGCAAAATAAAATCGCTTTGAAGCTTGCATTAAGAAAGTTTCAAAACAATCGGTTTAAACGTAGAAAGTAGTACGTAGGTATTTCGCCGTTCGCTTATTGATTACCTATAACCATTTCAAAAGCCTATCATTTTTCAATTTTATTTTGACCTACAATATCTGGAGAAGAATACATTTTATTTTAATGTTCAAAACTGCAAATGTTACAAAAATACCATATATAACTGAGTAAACTTGCCGATAGCACTTGGTGAAACATTGTAAACTAGCAAGGTATTCAAAAAACCAAACACTTAATAATCTAGAATTAAAATTCATAAAAACTATAGCTAAGAACAACAGCTATTGGACGCTAATAAATTATTTTTTGGCGAAAAATTCCATATTTAGGTTATATTAGTAATAAAATAGATAATAATTTAAGAAAATGTAATGTAAATGCTGCTTATTTCAACAATTTTACGTTAGGAAAAATATTAGTGAACAATAAATTATTAAATAATATAGAGAATTCCGATAAAGGGGGATAAGACGATCGGATTGTCCGGCTGTTTATATTGGAGGGATATATTAACTAGATTCCGTGAGCATGTTAATTACGCAAAGTATAGTAAACATTCATCAGGACTTTCAAGCTACTTAATTTCAAATAATCATTCCATTCATAGAGATAATTTAAAACTTTTACATCACCTAAAAGGTGGTCCCATCCTAGACAGGTATGAAATTGTTGACATAAAGAGAGCATTAGCAAAAAATAAAGTACTAACCAATGATCAGTTGAATTTTGGCCATAACCCTTTATTAAACCTTAATATTGCAGAAAATGTATAAACCATTAGGTTATCATCCCCTTCCACCTATGTCTTTGGTATGTATTTAAATGTGATAATTGTATAATAAGTAGTATTCTTACTCCTGAAGATGCCTTAAGCCGGTGAAATACGTATAGAGTTGATAATAAATAATAGTGAAACTTTCCAAGTGTTTGTTTTTTTTAATACCTTGCTAAATACCATATTTTGAGATATACTTACAAAAACACATACTTGATTGAACTAGTTTAGTTACATATAAATTAAATGATTAACTGCAGAGGATGTAATGGACGCCATATGTAAAAGTTTGCTACCCTGCTGTGCACTTATTCCTGTTCAACAAGGTCCATTTCGATTAACAATATCGACCTGTCATACTGAACCCATGAATCAACATTTAACTACAGTCGCTGGTGTATCGCGTATTGATGCAAAATATTATGCCGGGTCTATATAACGTACCAATGTTTCATTGAAAATACCAGCATTCGGCAACTGCACCACGTTTCTTGACTTCCCTATAATACCGCTAGACAAGTAACCATGTATTTACTAAAGAGCAAAGACGTAAAAAAAGTTGTATATTCCATCCTTTTAGGAGCTCGTAGTTTAATAATTAATAATAATTTAATAATAATTCGAATTTGGTCTAGTTTGATACGGGCCCAATTATTTATTTGTCAGTTATTTATGATAACGTTTCAAAGACGGACTTAAAATACCATAGATATATTAATCCATGATTCACACATTGTATCAATATGAGAAACAGCGAGAAGACGTTATTTTTTATTATTCACTTCAGTCGGGTGTTTGTTGGTAATTTAATGAAAGGGTTCTGTTGTTTAAACCCCCTTTAAGTAGATACAGTGAAAGAGCATTCAAATAAGCTTACGTTAGAGAAGCCGGATCCTTTTCAACCCCTTATCGTTAGCTTAGCGGCTCAGAACAGCGTCGTTAACGAAACAAAGATGTGCACTTTAGAAAATAATCGGATTAACTTCTCAGAAGCAACGAATCTTTAAACTGTTGAACGGGTTGTCGATGTGTCTTTCTATCTCTGTCTTATTACTCTCTCTCTCTCTCTCTCTCTCTCTCTTATGTGGAGATATCGTCACACTCATGAACAGAAACCATAGATATGCAAACCTGGACAACGCAATCTCTATTTTAACAACATCAGACGTTGACCTCGATTCATTTGGGTAACTATGCAACGTGGATATACACAGCCGCATTTTCGTGATTAAAATAGCCCATTTTTTATTTTATTAAAACCAAAAAGACCCAAATGACACTTATCTAAATAGAATTATTATCCCAAGAAAAGACCAAATACCAGATTTCATCAAAATCGTTGGAGTAGTTTTCGAGAACGCGATAGTTCTTTTAATATAATAGTATAGAACAGTGTTTCCCAAACTTTTTTAGGCCATGGCCCACTTTAACATTTCTAAAATCTCCCTGTCCCCCCTTTTATAATATAATAAGCATAAAAATTTTATTTATTCTTTTTATTAGTAATATAAATGATGGTTTTTAAAATCAATTTCTGTGAAATTATTTTCAAAACAGACAAAGGAAATGAACTTCTAATATATGATAAAAAACTGAAATTTAAAAAAAAAATAGATTTTTTAAAACTTAATTTAATGTGACCTGTGAGCTTAATGCTTAGTGCACAGTGATTTTATATCCGGTTCCAGCTTGGGTTGTGAAACAATATCAGAGTTAATTTAGGCTAATTTTGTGCAAAAATGTCGTTACTCAGCGAGTTTAAAAGATCCTGGGTTCCCGCGACAAGAGATACAACATTACATATATAGAACATACAATAGTGAATAGCTGACAAGTTCACTTAACGACTCTAATCACTCAGTAGAGATTTTGGTGGCGTCAAAGGAATTATATTTAATAAATTAAGTTGTTTTTTCAAAAAAATTGCCGCTTGCACCAAGCATTGCATTTAAGGGGTAAAGTCATGTCGGGTCAATTCTCAAATTGCCCCCTCCAACCATCGAATTGCCTCCCTGTGGGAAACACTGGTATAGAATGTCAGATTGATCTGAACGTATGTTAGGTTGCATAATTTTTGTTCAATCGAATTCACGACTTCCCCACTGTGTGACTTTCGACAAAATTCTTGAAGTCATTTTCGAGAAATCAATTACAAACAAATACATGTATACACAATACCTAATACGTATATATGTAGGATACAGTAGGTATTAAAAATAACTACAGAGACATATATCATAAGAAACAACCTTCTAGATCATTCTTTACTAAGTGATTAGCTTTAGTTAAATATCTACTCATTTTAACTCCCAAGAAAGTTTATCTTCCATCTAAATATAAAAAACACCTAAACATATCCTTTTCTTCACCGTATCAATGGCTACATATTGTTGTCTGCTTCCTTAGTAACGTTCCATTGTAAGCTGCTCATGACACGTTTTTAATAATAAGTTTAACGGTGAAAGACTCTGCTGAACTTGATTATTTTCTTGCTGGATTTTAGAAAATTTTATGACTCATCTCCATTTTATTGAACTTTAAAGTTTGTGATAAAAATTGACCGTCTACAAACTTCATCTCTTCTACATTGTCATTCACTTTTCTGAGTGTCATACACTATCCCCTCTAAAAGTGTATATGGCACCCCTATTTACACAGAAACCTCTCAGACTTTGAAACATTTCCACTGTTAGAAGGTAGCATGATAAGACATGAGATCGCCAGACATGAACGTCAACGATTGGCAACGACGCTACTTCAAAGTCATCGTATTCTGCATGATAAGCGCGCAAACCAATTAAACGGAACTATTTGCAAGATTCCAACGTTGGTCAAACGATCGGACTGATGCGGTACGTATCATATCAATTAATGGAGAAAGCACTATGAGTGGTCTGCATACGCTTGACCCACCATTCACATAGCTGTTGAATTTCAATATGAACACAAGAGCTACTAATTTTAGCTAGGATTCATAGCTCTACTCATCTTATTGGCGATAAATCGATTCTAGCACTTCATAAAAGCGTAAACCGCTGACCTACGACGTAAATTGTATTCATGGAAATAATTTCTATTATCTATATATAATTCATTTTTCTTTTGATAATTCCCCATTAATACTAAAGAGACTTCCGCATCTCCGGGACGGGGTGACTACTCCTTCGATTAAAATTGGTGTAATAAACATTACCACATTATTACCAATGTTTCACTACTTGGTACATCTTTCTCGACAGCCGTTTAATTACATAAACCGTTAAAAATTAGCATTCTAAGTGATCTTAAAGCGGCATGATCTAGTGCTCTAGATCATTGCTTAGCATTCGGGAGGTCACCGGTTCGAATCCGGTCTGTCTGTCCTGGTCCAAGTTTTCTGTGGTTTCCTTGGATCATTTAGGCAAATGCTGGGGCAGTAATAGTCCACAGATAATCTTTCACTTCTCTTCTGTCTTCATTTCGTCCGTCTCATCTTTCTCTCCCTGACCACACCACCCACCCATTCCCACGATTCCTACAAAGAGGCTGAAGAGGGCCTTACGCCTTACAATGCCTCTGCAATGGAGTGTAGGTCGGAGGGACTGCCCGCCAACCGGTGCGACTAGCTGTTGGGAATGGAACACTCGAAATTAAAGTTAGTGTGCATAAAGTATTCAATTCTGAATATCATACGATTTCTCCCAACAGTAGTCAGAATGATTGGATTACAAGACGCTCTACTCCCTTTGATACTTTCTTTTATGTCCCATCTTTCTCCTGCAGACCTTACATGAATCCCGTAAACGTCGGCATCTCTTTCATCAGGCTTTGCCTCTGTATGTAAACACATCCGCTCCTTTGTCGGCAACCGCTGGACACCACGCAGGTACAAAACAACACCACACACTAACGTCGGTTCGGTATAATCTTAAGATTCGCAATATTGATTTACCATAAAAAGATTCTACAAAATATATAAAATGTGAAATAAAATGAACGAGACTTTAGGAAATGTCTCCCTAACGCATTCCTCATTTCTTGATTTATACAGTGATAACAAAATTGTATTGAATAATTAATACATAATAAATAATTTATATAATAAATAATAAACACATCGATTAATTATAAATTGTATTGTATAGAATACAACAAAGTATTTCATTTTGTTTTACAAAAAAAATATTAAATTCCATCCCTCATTATGAATTCGTGTTACACTTGCAATAAATGAAGAAAAGTATAACTCTGACAACATTTCAGACAACTGTAACACTTAACACTTTTCCAGTAATCGACACAACAATTTTCTTTAATTTTCTTTAGAGTGTCTCAGCTCTTATAAAAAGATAAATAATGGAAATAAATTACTCTCAATGTAATTATTATCACTAAGTCTTGAATGTTTTGTTATCTTTCCTACGAGTTTTATTAATCGAACGGTACGAGTTTTTCTCTAGGGTGAGTGCAGTTCAAGAGAAGTCATTAAGAATGTCTTGTTGTAGCATTCAATTTAGATAATGAGCTCCTTAGTATGGACTAATCTTTCTTGTGTAAAACGTCTAATAGATCGCATAATCAACGTTCTCTTATTTGATCTTGTTCCGATTCTAAAGGCGAATACACACCGGTAGAGTTGACAAACTTTGACTAAGAACTTTCTCAAGAATATCCGTTGAATACAGTTGCATCCATGACGATATCCGTCTGATGAAACGGGACTGTTTATTTTGGATAACGTCCAAAAAGGGTCAAAATGAAACGAACCCAAGCCGCTCATTAAAATTAATGAAAACTGCAGTTTTTGTTGGATTTGCCCTTTAAAATTAATGAAGCAAATATGGAATGGTTTTTGTTATATATTCTTTTCGTCGCATTTAATCATTCTGCCATGGGGCGTCTTTATCAGCATTACGTTACAAAAATTACAATTTATTTCTCCAGTAGACAACCAACAAATAATGAAATAAATCAGTAACACAATCACTTAAAGAAATTCAAATACAAATTCATTATAAATAAAGAGGCCGTCAATTTATAAGACCAATTAATTGTGTAATTAGATGATTTAATTTCCTTGGTCTCTTATTGACTTGAATATAATAATTTGAACTAAGGAAGATTAAAAAGCAATACTTTCAAACCGGGTTCAATAAAGCCATACAATAAAACATAGGCCATTTATTCGTAATACACCTGTGATCAACATCATTATTATCACAGAGTCATCAGTCCGAAAAATTATTTGACGCTCATATCCACTGCTACCAGAACATTCTATGGGCCTTCCTCTGCTTCTTTTTACTCCTGTTTCTGCCTTTAACTAGCCCTTCAAGGCTCAAATGGTATCCTACCAATCTACCACTCTTTTTCCTTATTATTATAATTACTATTCTAAAACCTCTTAATATCTAACATTTTTTATCTATAGTATTTTCAACAACCGCCTATAACACCACATCACAAATGTCACTAACTTTTCTTTATTTTCCGCTGCTCCAAACATTCACTTATAGATTCCAAATTAAAGAATCGCGAGCCCAGAAGTAATTTCTTTTCAGTAAAAGCTACTCGACCCTGCACTATCCTTTGTTTTATGTTCATATCGCTTTTTTCCATCCTTGTTTCCAAAAACGAATATCCATACATTGAAAACAATATGGTAAATAAATTATTCAATTCTTAATTGCCCTTCATGGTTCACTAGACCAAATTAATTTGCAATTCTGCATATACAATAAACTATAAAATCGATGAAACAACGAAGTCTTTACATAACTTTATTGAATCTAATGGAATGTCATCTTTTCAGTATCATTTATTCATGTAAACCACGTAAAGCTATCGTTGTACTCAAAAAATTACATGGAGTTTTGTGTGGTTGGCTGAAAATGCGAATTTCATTTGCAATTTCCTCTCGACTTTAATCTCATCTTTCTGGACGCCTTAATTTGCAGAATTGGATTCGAAAGTGTACGTGAAGGAGATGACGGATAAATCCCGATGCTCAGGGGATGGTTGCAATGCCGAAACGGCCGCATCGCCCTTAGTTTCAGCTGCTTTCCCGTTCTGCACGTCCGCTTTTGGATCCAATACTGCATGCACGAACTCTACCAATTGCGGCCGATCCAAGAAAACAAATTGCCAAGAAATTGAGGGCTCTTACGTCCATGTAAATAAAACTCCATTAGGACAAAGCGAAAGACGTGACGCAATGCAGACATTACAAAATATACGTGCCACTCATTCCTGACGTTTACTCCTATATACCTACCAAAGTTTACATAAAAACAGTACCTACATATAACAACTAAACCTAACATGGGTAGTAAAAAATAATTAACCAGTTGAACTGAGCTTAATCGGCATACTAAAACGCAATAAAATAAATCGTTCATCAAAAGCTTAACACTGTGGGAGGTGCATTAATTGTGAAACATTTTACAATCAAAGGTTAAATTAAACAGTATGGATAGTTTCACCAAATTTTATTATTAAACTTCCTAACAAGTTTCGACAATCGCGATCATTGTCAAAAGACCAGAGTAATCTCATACTAAAAGATAAAAAATTAAATGCAGCTGTTTATATTAATGATACAAACATAAAAGAGGTGGAGAGTCCATGAAACTTAATTCTAACTGGTAATTTACAATGTTCATCTTACGTGTGAGGGCTTTTTTAATTTCTAGGTTTTCCAGAAGGGATAGTTTTTTACTTTTTTGGAAAATTTCAGTGTTATTTGTTCCGAAAGGCCTGTTTTTTTATCTTTTTTGTTGATGTTACTCATGCTCTTTTATTAAAGGATAAAAAAAAACAGTCCTTTCGAAACATTGTGTCTCCTTGAACCACAATTATCCATAGCGGTATCCTAAAAGTAAAAACCTACCCCTTCTGGAAAACCTACAAATTAAAAAAGCCCTCACACGTAAGATGCACATTGTAAATAACCATTAGAATTAAGTTTCATGGACTCTCCACCTCTTTTATGTTTATATCATTAATATAAATAGCTGAATTTAATTTTTACCCTTTAGTATAAGATTACTCTAGTCCAGTGGTTCTCAACCTTTTTTTTGTTGCGGCACATATTTAACGATTTCAAAATTTGGCGGCACACAAAGAAAAAGATAAAAATTATTTACTTACTACAACACACTGCATAAATAGTTTATGACAAAAATTTTAAATATACGAAATAAACTAATATATACTACAATAATAACTAAACGTTTATTAAGGGATTAATTACAAGCTAATAATAAAAATATTTTTAAAGCGAAATTTGAGCTTGATGTTTTTTGATAATTTCATTTATATTTGGTCGTAAAAATGACAATGCTACTCTCATATCGTCTTCTACGTTTAACAATCTTGATCTTTTTTTAGTTTTAATGTTGGCTAATGCTGAAAATCCGAATTCACACCAATAAGATGTGGAAAATTGTAATAATATGTTTAAAGCTTTTTTGGCTATCATTGGATAATCGCATCTGATGTTAATCCAAAATGAATTAATTGATTCTTCTGAATGTTTTAAAATTAAATCTCGATTATTGGAAAGCAAAATGAGTTCTTCCTCTTCATATCACATACATTTGCCAATTTTAACGGAAGAAAAGGTGCAGTAACTACTATGCAACACCTTGTGAATCCCAACTATCACTAAAACAACACGTTTTGTACGCAGAAGTGGCAAGTGTGCGCCGACTTGAGACATATTCCTATTGCTATGCACGCCGCTTCATCATAATTTGGCACTAAGAAAAAACGCGTTGCAAAGCAAATAATAAAATAATTAATTTTTTTGTGGATTTAAATATATATTCATGTTAAAAATATTTTTCTTTTTAAATGATTGTGAGAAAAACTAATTTGTAGGCACAATAAAACTCGTAATTTCAAAGTAACTTTTCTTTACTGACTGACCATAGTTCTACTATTCTCTATTACTCCTAGTCTTTCAGATCCACACAGTAGCAACGTCACTCCAATGTTGCCGACACCAAAGACTGCTCTTCGTAATCTCGATCTGTATAAAATGTTGCCAACATGATATAATTTAATAATATTAACGTTATTATATATTTGCAAAATTTGGCGGCACACTTTTGAAATTTGGCGGCACACAAAAGTGCCGCGGCACAGTGGTTAGAATCACTGCTCTAGTCCTTTGACAATGATCGCGTGTATCGGAACTTGTTAGGAAGGTTAATAATAAAATTTGGTGAAACTATCCATACTGTTTAATTTAACCTGTGGTTTAGCAAAAAGCTATTGGTCTATATTCTATTACAATTTTAACTATAAAAAACTACAATACGGTTTAAAAATAAAAGTTTAGAGAGTTTTTCAAAGACGTGATTAAAAGTTCCACTAGTGCAAAATATTAAATTAACCTGTTTCTCTGCTTTGATCGATTCTTTTCACTCGGACCGTAAAGAGCCTTTAATTATTGAGAATACAGTTAAACACTGTTAATTAATTAAACAAAAAACTGCTTTTGGTGTGTACTTGATGAAACATTTTAATGTTTCAACAAGTAACAACAGCATATGCTGTTGAAACTTTTAACTGCATTTTATTTAATTAATTGTTAATTAATTAAATGAGTAATTACATTATCATAATTAGCTTAACTTCCCATGATCTTAATTAGAAATAAATAGAAAAGGATGAAAGGAAGAGCGGAAGAAATATTAGGAGAAGACTAATATTAGAGGATACGAAAAGCTTTTGACAAATGGGAAGAGATGCTAAAAATATTTAAAAATGTAGTAATGATATGAATAGATAGAACAACAACAGTTATTGAATTTAAGCAGCAACGTAAGGAAGAAAATATTTTAAGGAGAATTAAACAAAGATGCCCATTGTCACTGCCAATTTTTAATCTATATAGACAGAACGGCTATTGGGATAAATATACAGAGTAAAAAGGTTAGCATGCTAAGATTTGTGGATGATACAGTATCTGTTCGATATCAAGAACTTGTATATATTTGCATACCTGTATATATTTTCTTTCGTTGTATATATCGTATTTTATTTGTTTGTCTAATTTTAAGAATTTCTGTATTCATAAGTAAATTTCAAAAGTGACCTGGTCAGGATCATCATAAAGGCAGGAAAACCTATGCCCTTACTACAACCTAGAAATATTATGTTTGTATAATGTATGTAGTTTGCAACTTTTACTTACTACCGGCCCATTTGAGTTTAAATTTAATTTTAGGATACATGGTCAGTTATACGTTTAGACTCGTTACGTAAACATTCACATCCTAATTCTTCTAAATATTACTTAGATATATTTGAGGTCTTCTACAGACTCGCTGGGTAAAAGCTCCCTTTCAAATTTCATTTTGATTATAAGTAACATATTTACAGACGATTTTTGATTAAAGTACCATGGTCATATATAAGTAAAAGATTGATTAATAAATTTGCATAATATTATGCATAATTTGGCTTTGTTTATTTTTAAACTAGTTTAAATATTCGTGACAAGGGAATATTGTTATGAAAATGATTGCTGCTTTTCAATGCTTCAAAATTCAATAAAGTTCGTAGTAATATTGGTAGAGAGAAAAATAAATAATAGCTGTAATAGCCTATTCGTCCATTAAAAAGATTTCAACTTTAAACGTTTATTGTAAAAAAATAAATTACCACAGATAATTACACAATAAATTAAACCATAATATGATACATTACTCAGTACGTACAATGACCTTGATTATAAATTCAAAACTTTGTTAACATAAAAAAATAAAATAGTATAATAATTTCTAAGTTATAGGTACCTTTACTTTACTATTATTTTTTTATCACATTCATATATAATCAGTTTCGCAATTAATATATTATACCTACATCTACAAATCAAGTCGACGGTCTATTACTTTTTTGTACATTAAACCCAGCCAATTTCCTAATTCGCTGGTTTTTAAATCCTTCTTCACTCTAAACAATACTTCGTTATTATCCAGGTGCTCAATGAACAGCAAATTTGATACCGAGTACCATTGCTATCGCTCCAAATGTTTATATTTATTAAACAGTTGGAAAATATATTTAAAGGAAAGCATCTGTACTGTTTACTCCATCAGTTGTTATTGGTGTATAAGGATAACCGACTGAAACACAAAAACTGAACGCGGCAAATAAGAGAGAAGTTCCAAACAAGTCACCCATCGCCGTTAGATAAGGAATTGCCGATGTATCAGGATCAAGTTTAAAACGCCAAAGTAAATGGGTCAAGAAATGTGCAATGTACAGCAACAAAAAGATCTGGACGAAGACTGCTATAATGTACGCGAAGAAGAAGACGGCGGTTATTCTAAGATGACCTGTGTTCAAAATCAGGTCAACTACGACCACGAATATGGTGTGTCCCACGATAGAAATCGGGATCAACAAACGGGCGGTTTTTGCCGAGAAAGCTAAGAAATAAACAGAAAAATATAATTATTTAAGTGATATGACAATTAGTTCCTCTGTAACCCTTCATAAAAACACTTCAGCAAGTTATTCATAAAACAGAACGAAACCCAAACTATTAAAGTTTGTATTTATCATGTTGAAAAATAGAGAAGAAATTTTTCAAGAATAGTTACATAATAATAAAAATATACGTTCATGCAATGTTTGATTACTTTAGTTTATGTTTAAATACCTTGTTTGTATCTATTTTAAAGGAATTACATTCTAAAATTCTTCAACGCAAAAAACGAATTTATTTTGCTTTTTTTTTAAACTTACTTCCATGACATAAAGCAGCCCACGGTGTAACCCATAAGGCGGTCACGGCGGGTAACTGTCCCTTAATAGCTGTCTGATGAAGCAGGGTTGCAATTCTGCTGGTGTGTATTGATACGATATCCCCACCCTTTCCGTTAACTACAGTTTGAAACGATGAAAAACCAGGATGTACCGTAACAGCATGGTTTAAGATTAAACCTCCAGCGCTAAAACAACAACAAATCGTTCAAAATACAGTGCCAAATTAAAACTAAGATGGGGCCAAATGGAGTTTATTTCTTAAACCAACATTTCATCTTGCAATAAAAACACAAAAGTTCTTTTTGGTGATTAGCTTTCTTCTATTACTGATTAATTCGATCGAAAAACTATAAGAATCTTAAATATAAAATTGGAATAAACAGAAACAACTACTTCGAGGGCTAATACTCCTACCGGCATTGAATTACATTGTTGATTCCGATGTGGCTTTCGGTTCGTTGTGCCAACCTGGTAGGACGCGTTCAAATTGTGAGATCTTTGATCTTAAAATTTAGACGAATAAGGATTTTAATTCCTTCTTTTTTGAATATGTTATATTTTCGTCTAGGAGTCCATCGGAATCAACAGTGTAATTCAATGCCGGTAGGGGTATTAGCCCTCGGAGTAGTTGTTTCTATTTATTCCAATTTTATATTTATATTTATATCTATAATGTAGCCTGTAAAAGCCTTTCTGCCAGCGCCCACCTGATGAGACCCGATAGGTCGAAACCGGTCGTAGGATGTGGCTTTCGGTTCGTTGTGCCTACTTGGTAGGACGCGTTCAAATTGTGAGATCTTTAATCTTAAAATTTAGACGAATAAGGATTTTAATTCCTTCTTTTTTGAATATATAAGAATCTTGTATGGATATGGAATCAACAGAAACAACTACTGCGAGGGCTAATACCACTCCGGCATTGAATTACACTGTTGATTCCGATGGATTCTTAGACGAAGATATAACATATTTAAAAAAAGAAGGCAATCGTGGGATATGGCTTTCGGTACGCTGTGTTTACTGTGTAGGATGCGTTCGAAATGTGGAATTTGTGATCCTTTATTGTTAGGCGAGTGGGGATTTTAATGCCTTCTTTTTTTTAATATGTGTTCTTACAGTTAAATTATTTATTTATAAGACAATTACTTTACTACTTATTACTCACCCACTGATTATAATAGCTGAAAACACTGGTATCCAACCTTGAAGAAGAACATTTTTTGTGAAACGGTTTTTCCGTACAATTATCAGCCAGCAAGGAAACAGTACAACTATCCAGACCGAAATAACTGTTATAGGAACCCAGAAATGCCTCCCGCCTAAAAGAGGGCAATTTTTTCATTGTATATACAAATCACTTCTTAAACTCTTACAAGTTTCATACTACTTTATCTTAATTTTACAATTTAAATTTATCATTTAATAAATGAAGTTTCACGTTAAATTATATATTTTTTGTAATTATATCATTTAAAAAGGAACAAATACATTGAAGGAATATTAGTGGACGTATAGTTCAATTTGTCAATAAAGATCACCTAAAGTCGATCAGAGCTTTTATAGAGAATGCAATTTCCCATCGAAATGGTTTGAATCAAAAATTTTACAATTTTTTTTATACAAAACGTAATCAACAAAACAATACAAAAAAAAGCAAAAATTTATTCTTTTTAGCTGGGATACGTATAGATATTGTTTCATTGAAAAATAACTAGATAGATTTTCCTTTATAATATGGGGTTGGAAGATTTCAATACAAACATTTTTTCCAACACAGAATATTATAGCAAATTATATCTATTCCTTTTTTTATGAAATAATATCTATATCTATATTTGCTCAAATTTTTTGCCTTTTTGAATTACTCTTCTGAATTTTTTTTGTATAAAAATACATTTTTTAGTAAGTATTTGGAAGGAAAATTGTATTGTCTACAAAAACGTTCTGATTTATCTTATCCTAATTTTACTTCGTAACAAGTTCTAACAAATGAACTCAAAAATACCATACTCTGATTTTTTTCGATCTCTATAAAGAAAGTGATGGTTAGACCCATCGATTTGCGCGCATTGTTCAAAAACAACTGGAAGGATTTTGATAAATTTTTTTTAAATTTTATTCCTCATACACTTGGTCTTTATCTGCAATAAAGTTATTACGATATTCCAATTAATATCAAGTTATTAAAATTTTCATCCACGTATACAATAACTGTCCTTCCTACTGAAAAGAGGGGTAAGCGACACGACAAGATACTGTCTAATTTTATCTGGAAATCAACTAGCGATTTCTAGTCAGGCGTGAACCGGCTAGTGTGTGATTAAATGCAATTTATTATAATGAGGGGTCGGTGTTCTATAATCGGCCATGCAGCACTCGAAAGGCTTATTGTTTAAGTGTTCAGTACACAAAATAATCTTTTATTTTTTAATTTTAACTTTATTTCAACACTTAGAACGCTTCAATTTTTTGTGTTTATATTAAGTTGATAAGTTTCGCAGACTTACGTAACATTTCGTAGAAAAATTTTGCAAACAGCGCCAACAATCCAACCGACACCACATCTCCAATACTTGCTATAATTGGTGAGCAAATATTGTCAGGATTAATTTTGTACTTGTAACTGAAGTAGATAACCATCACTATCAGAAAATCTGTAACGGAACTGAATAAAATTAACTAATCAATTCACCAGAAGAAGAACAGCAACGTTTTCATTAAATTGATAATTTTGGATAGTAAATAGAAAACGATAATTAGAATACTATGGTTTTTTCTTTCAAAAAAAAAAACAATAGAAGTATCAATCGTATTGATAACAATTAATTAATTAAACAGAGAATGTTTGTCAAATTATATTACATCTTACCCAATATAAAACAAGAAAGAGATGCAGTTAAACATGCAGAACTTGCCACCAAAAGCAATACATTTACTGTAAGAGGTACATTATAAATCCATAAAGTCATTAATAATGCATACCCTGTTACAAAAATAGCAGCCGCAATTGCTTGAACCTGTAAAACAAATTTAAATTCAGTCTGAATTAACACTATAAACAGGGTGCATATCAAAAATGTCTGATCCCCATAATGGACAAACATGAAAATGTCGCCTTTTATTACACTCGGATTCAGATAATTTTACCAGGTAAAAAACTTTTTGTGTTTCATTCCCACCAGCTACTCCTGCTGGTGGGCGGGCGGTCCCTCCGATCTACACTATAGTGCAAAGCCGGAGGGATCGTTAGAATGGGTGGGTGGTGTGGTTAGGGATAGAAAGATGAGACGGGCGAAATGAAGATAGAAGAGAAGTGAATAAATACTGTCCCAGAATTTGCCTAAATAATCCAAGGAAACCACAGAAAACATGGACCAGAGCAGCCGGGTTCGGGTTCGAACCGGTGACCTCCCGGATGCTAACCAATGATCTAGAGCACTAGACCACGCCGCTCCTGGATAATCTCGTAAGCAAATTATATTTAAGAAAAAACAAAACGTTTGTGCAATCAGTATTTAGTCGTCTGGGAGGTAACTAAAAGGTGTCGGATAATGTTGACGACCTAAAGTAAAATAATTTCAACAAGCGTTAAAGCTCCAAATTCAGGTTTTATTGAATGTTAATGGTATATAGCTACAATAAAGAGTATATAACAAAGGTACCTACTTAATCTATTAACTGTCAACTATAGCGAATGTATTTGTGTGGCTTTCCTTTTGAATACTTTACAAGATTATCATTAATTGTAGCTTTTATCTGAAAATAAAAGCTTGACAATGTATTTCTAACCAATTCATTTAAGTGAAACTAATGTACTTACGATTAGATTTAGTAATAATGGGTTGCAATGATAATGAACACTAAACAATCTTCAAAAAAAGCAAATGATAAATAAAGTCTTTGATGTATTCGCGTATTAACTGGTTAGAACGCATATTGAGTACTTTCGCCTGTTAATGACAATTGTGTGGTGTGTGTGGTACAACCATGTACCAAGTATCCAAAACTTACAAATGGAAACAGGTATTCTAACCATTACCGTCAGTGTCATTGTAAGAAAACCCAAGAACGATCAGAATTACACCCTGCATATATTCGTATCTGTGATATTCAATTTACAATCGGTTTTATTTTTAACCTTTTTGCATTGAAATATATTTAACGTTGTTTATTTACCTGCACTACCGCCATGTTTCCGATAGCCATGAGTACTACCTTCTTTTTGTCTTCCATATGTCCTAGATTTGCTTGAGTTGATAATCGTGATGCTAAACACATATCTAGATTTCCCTTAAGTCCCATAATTGCAGGTACACAGACATAAAGAGCATCGTTAGTTTTAAAGACTTCATCTTCCTGTAGAATTAACACAATCGAATTATTTATTTTATTTTATTTCTTATATAAGTTAGATATGTACCTAATTATTAGGTATTCGAAAAGAAAAATAATTGAAACTATGTATAAATGTAAATTACGTATTTTCCTTTACAATGAATCCAATTTTCAAATAGGGTGCTAGAACTGATAAAGGACTTGGCGAAAAACTCTATACCGATTGGGGAAGACTTTTATGTTAGATTGCATTCGTGTTTAAAGTTTCAAAACTTTGTTTTTTTTCTGAACGTCGTGTATAAATTACGAAGCTTACTTTTGGCATGGTGTTAACTTTAATACTTGACTATAACTAGTATAAATTTCAACACTAAGTTATTTTTTTATGGTTTGGGTTGCGGTAGTTTCTATAAATTAAACTATCTCAGAAACTACTCATCATAAACATACAAGCTGACAATAAAAGTCACCTTAAATTTTTTTGCATCATGAATTCGTGTTAAAAAATATACCATGGTATTAAAAATAACAAAGTTGACATCAACTTCCGATATAACCGGAATTAGCAGACAGTTGAAATTATTTTAGTAAAAATATCATCATGAACATAAATATGGTATCAACAGAAACAACTACTCTGAGGGCTAATACCCCTACCGGCATTGAATTACACTGTTGATTCCGAACAATAATTAGACGAAGATAAAAACCCAAAAAAACAGAAGGCATTTAAATCCTTATTTGTCTAATTATAAAGGATCACAGATCCCATATTTGGAACGCGTCCTACCAGGAAGGCACAGCGCACCGAAAGCCATATCCCACGACCTTCTTTTTTTTGGATTTTTATCTTTGTCTAAATATTGTTCGGAATCAACAGTGTAATTCAATGCCTCTTGGTTCCATATTTATATTTATATTCATTATACAGCTTGTAAAAGTCTTTCTGCCAGTGCCCACCTGATGAGACCCGATAGATCGAAACTGGTCGTGGGAAATGGCTTTCGATGCGCTATGCTTACTGTATAGGACACGTTCCAAATGTGGGATCTGTGATCCTTCATAATTAGACGAAAAAGGGTTTTAATACCTTCGTTTTTTTTTGAAAAATATCATCCCTGATAACTTCTAATCCGAAATTTCAAATCTCTAACACTCTTAGTTTTTCTGAAACATCTAATGGACCATTAATGTTGAATAACCCTGTATAATACAGTTCTAGGTATCTATGTTACTAGCGTACCTATAGGTAGGTTTTTAAGGTAATTTTTTAAAGCTATCCCCTCACATTAAACTGGACTAACTAAAAGATGGTACTATCTAACACGCCTACTTATAACATATACTTGTCATAATTTTGTCGTCTAATCGATTTTTTAAACTGAAAATTGTGAATATATGACGTATTGCATGTGCTATGGCAGTGGTTATGGATAACCGCTCTCCACAGGAACCTCGCCACTCGCCTCGACTAAAATAGTTCTACACACCATCTGTCCAAATAATGTGGACGGGTTCAACCAATTTTTGCAATAATATAGTAAGCGAGACATGAAAGACAGAAGAATGAATAGTTTATAGCATCCAGAATCCCACGTCAAAACCCATTACAAGATAATTGACAAAAAAACTTTATAAAACTATTCTTAACGACGTATTTTAGAAAACAATAACAAGGTTAATATAATGAATACTGCACTTATCAAAATACATTGTACTCCTGTTAAAACAACAACAACGAACGAATATAATCTATAAGTGCATTCACTTCACAGACACGAAAATATTTACGCTTAGAAACAAAAATTACGTTTTACACGCTGTTGACAAGAGATTGAGAACAAATCAAAAATTATTTTACGCGCTGCATTATAAACACCATCTATAATACATTTTTATTATGAAAAAGTTAACAATTTTATGGACATGTAACATTGTTTACAAGCGAAAGTCCTATTGGGCACGTCGGCAATTTTAATTTTTGATTAGTTAATGTTTGTTTGATAAATGAAAACTACTTCTCGTTTAGTTTAATCCACAAAATTTACCATCCATACAACAATTCACCACTATATCAATCGGTCTTAATGAGGAACTTAAACTGGTAAGCAAACTACTCAACGTTGATGCAGTGCATTCTTCCGGGCTGTTTTGCCGTGGTCAATGGAATTTTTCTTTTCCAGACGTTTCGCCGTGCTTTGCTGACGACGTCTTCAATGGTGACTTGGCAAGTGCTTGGTCGTAACTGATCATCAGCACTTGCCAAGTCACCACTGAAGATGCCGTTAGCAAAGCACGGCGAAACGCTTGGAAAAGAAAAATTCCATGGACCACGGCAAAACAGCCCGGAAGAATACACTACATCAACATACGCCGGCCGTGAAAGCCTGAGAACTACAGAAATTACTCAACCTACAAACACTATTTGTAGTATTAATACTGCTATTTGCTGACCAAAGGGAAATATTTGACCCAAATATCGAAAGTATAATGTGTAATGTATGAAAAATATTTTTTGCGACACTAATTTTCCTGCATTATAATGTATGAGCTGTGGTAATGGCTTTGCTTACCTATTGTTATGATTTCAGATTCTCATCATTAGATATTGTTTGCTTATTTGTCTGCTTACACTTATAAAATGCTTATCTTCTATAGTCTTAAGTATTGTTGGGCTGTTTGTATTTACAAATTATACGGACAGGAAGTCATGTCTCATTTAGGCAAGTGCTACCTTTAGTCGTTAAGAAATTAGTAAGCTAGGTCACTTAGTAATGAGCTCTTGATTTGAACACTCATTTTTCTAATAACGTTCGAATGTTGTATTGGCAGTACGGAAGTTTTATTCCCCATATGTGTATTACTAATATTCATAAGTAATACTTTATAAAACAATAACGTCAATAATTGAACTTCTACTGGATTAATTAAATAAAGAAAGACTAATTACTAGTAACTAAGTTTAATATGAGCGGGCACGTGTTTCGCCCACTTAACACGTGGGCGTTTTCAACGCGAGACTCGCCCACATGTGAAGTGGGCGAAACACGTGTCCGCTCATATTAAATTTAGTTAGTGGTGATTAGGGTAAGTCTTTCTTTATTTAATTATTCTTTTACCACTGTCTCCTATTTTCTACTTTCTACTGGATTGAATTATTTTTCCCCTATAACTGAAGCAACGTCTTCGGAAATCATATCAATTCCTACAAGTTAGAAATATATTATATTCCTTTGGACTGAAAACCAAAAGTGCAATATAAAACTATATACTCCTATAGATTGTAGGCATACTGATACATTGGTATTAAAAGATCGGAGTATAGTTTAACATAGTTGGTGCATTGAATATTATTGCCCTAGTTTTATTTATGTACTTATTTGATTCATCTTAAAAGAGTTTTCTTCTTTTTATGAGAAAACTATCTCGAAATGAATCTATTTAATATTTAACGAAAAATTAATTAAAAACTGTTACAAAAAGGGACCTTAAATATTCTACTTTCTGTTGGAGGTTAAAACACTGCCCCGTTAAACAAAATAGATTATAACATATTCAAAAGATAAGGAATTAAAATCCTTATTCGTCTAAACATTAAGTAGGCACAACGAACCGAAAGCCATATCCCACGACCGGTTTCGACCTATCGGGTATCATCAGGTGGGCGCTGTCAGAAAGGCCTTTACAGGCTATATTACAAATATAAATATGGAACCAACAGAAACAACTACTCCGAGGGCCGACCTGCTGAGACCCGATAGGTCGAAACCGGTCGTGGGATATGGCTTTCGGTTCGTTGTGCCTACTTAGTAAGACGCGTTCCAAATGTAAGATCTTGGATCTTAATATTTAGACGAATAAGGATTTTAATTCCTTCGTTTTCGAATATGTTATATTCTTCGTCTAATAATCCATCGGAATCCACAGTGTAATTCAATGCCGATAGGGGTATTAGCCCTCGGAGTAGTTGTTTCTGTTGAATCCATATTTATATTTATATTTTTGTATTAACTAATTTATAATTAATATCATATTAATATATTTAAATTAACCCTCTACTAAAGAAAACTTCTCCAACGTGTTTCTATATTATACATCTCACATGCAAATGTATTTTGCAATGTTTTATGTTTTTGTGAAACTGTCTTGAACTTGTAGAGTTAATCTAACATAATGATATTAAAATGGAAAAACTGATGTAATTGGAGGAAACTATCACGCGTATGCTTATCGTCGTTATCCTTCTTGTTTCACATTTTAAAACCATTCCGCAACATTATGTATTATGTGATTATTATAAGACATACTTGAAAAACATTCATTTGTGTGGTTTAATCTTCAATCATTCATTTATTTAGATTGATGTGGTTTATCCGGTAAATGACGTATAAATCTAGTATTATCTAGTGTTAAAGTAAATAATTCAAATTGATTAGAAAATAAGCTTAAAATCGTAAGTTTTATTGAATTTCAAAGGAGTTAAAAAACATGTATACAAATATACATACACATTTAATAAAGCATTTTCGCTATAAAATTAAGCCCATGATTACAGGCATGAGACACATTTCTTATCGTGAATTTTTGTATACAATAAGTAGTAGTTAAACTCAATAAAGCTCTTTCTAAAAGAATCCGTCTATTACATAATGGTTACTTTATATCATTAAAATATCCTACTAAAACTTTTGTGGCTTTATTGCAATTTAGATTCTTGTTTTCTCTTACAAATGAAGTTAATAATTATAATAATTATGTGTCTTACCTCCACTGATTCGAGAACCACGCCAGCACCTATACTTCCTAAACTAGCGATAATAAATGGCAGTGATATTTGCCATATTGTTTGGTAAATGCTTTCTTGCCGAATGACAGCTATAGGGCCCTTTGACAATCTACTATATTCCGATGTAATGGAAATAGCTAAACTATTTTTCTTGATAACTGTGGGTTGAACTCTCACACCTGTAAACACACAATGACCACAATTAATTAAGGAAAAAGGCAAATTAAACATTTTCAGTTTAATCATAAACTACTGAACTGTAGCAGATATTTACATATTTAACTTTTATTATCCATTAGTTATCGTCAATATTATGAGTTTAAAATTAAAGTACTGAATCAAAGTTAGTTAGTCTCTAACTGTGAATTGTCTTTTAGGGAATGAAATGTGTTTTGGATATTTAATATAATTCAATTTGTGGAATCTTGGACAGCAAACTGCTTATATTCGTTTATGAGTAGATATTGTTTACAATTTGCAGATGCTATAGCAGCATTAGCATCTAGTAAAGGGGAGTTAGAGACAGCCTTAAATAAAGTGGAAGAGGTATTGACAGTAGTAGAGTATGAAATGAAAATAAATAAAAATAAAACGAAAATATTTATTTGTACAAAAATAATAAATAAATAATAGCGCGGAATCGATCAGGTTTTAATGAAAATAACTAAATACCATAGGAACTCGGAAATTATTATTTAAAATACAATATTTATATGAATTAAGAAGGTGGGTCAAATAAAATGATCAAAATTACATGACAAAGATTTTAATCCTAACTTACTTTCACAACAAATCAACGTGAAAACAAACTTTTTGATTGGTACATTCACTTTAAAAATTTGAATTTTGGGTATCTAAAAGCGCCACGTACCTTCAAATTAATATTTGTTTAATCGTTATTTACCCTTGCCAATAACGATTAACGATAACCTTTTGAGAACAAATGTAATTACTACAACACTATTTATTGTTGTTAGATTAAATAGAATGTAATAAATCAAATTATGAACAAGTGTGTATTTTTATGATTCGCGACACTTTATAAAAGCGAATCCTAGAAATTTTATGTAATAGTACTTATAGATACCCATCCATAACGTTGTCCTCACTACACGCGAATGCATCACACCTCCCGTGTTATTGAACAGTAACTATTGTATTATTTAGGTGATTGTATTGATTTAGGAAGTTGAACACGAAAGAATTTTCTTGTAAGTGAGTTCAGGTTCATACCTAGTATTTATTGTAACTAAAGAAAATTCTTTACGATTTAAATGGTCATATTTAGTTCTCAAACTGCAAACAAAAACTTTTTTGTGCTCGTGCTGGTGGGCGGGCAGTCCCTCCGAGCTTCACTGTAGTGTAAAGCCGGAGGGTAGGACGTAAGTCCCTCTTAAGCCTCCTTTCAGGAATCGTGAGAATGAGTGGATGGTGTGGTTAGGGAGAGAAAGATGAGACGGACGAAATGAAAACAGAAGAGAAGTGAAAGATTATCTATGGAATATTACTGCTCCAGCATTTGCGTAAATAATCCAAGGAAACCACAGAAAACTTGGACCAGACCTGGGTACGATCCAAATTGCAGAAGTATCAGAATATGTACGAAAAAACGCTTTAACGAAAGACAAAGCGTAGTTAATTAAGTGACACGTTTAATGGTATCGGGTCTGCTTATAACGAACACGATGGTACCATGAAAATGTTCGGTATATGCGGTTATAACAAAGGTTCTCGTAAATAAGTTAACAAGTTTTCTATAAAAATTCATTGTTGGATTAGATCCACTTATTTGTGTATAAACTTGATAGTCTGAGAATTCATCCAATTCTCGTTATAATCGTGGCAGCTCATTATACGCAAAGTGATACTCATTTTATCCGAACTCACTGTGTATTACCACACACACAATACCACTGAATTGTTCGCTAAAACCGGACACTCGATATAAATGTACCGATTATATGGTATTTGCCTCACGAGTTTTTCATGACTCATTCTATTTTCTATTAAACCTTTTTTACTTAATCACTCTTGTCTATAAATAGCTGCGTATACTAGAATCGTTATTAATTATGTATCCCTTAGTTTATGTGTCAAGTGCTCACTTCACTCGCATATCGTTTTTATCTTCAAGGCCTAGGCGTTTCCACTTTTCATCAGCGCTCTCTTATTTTACCTCCACACTGATTATACAAATTAATTGCATTGAAAATCCACAAGTTGAAAATGAAATTAATAAAACTTTTTGCGTTGCAAACATATTCGCGTATTTTTCTCAAAATTATATCCGATGCATTACCATGATGGTATTAATTTTTACGTATATCCAAATTTAAATTACTTTTAAGGTTGCAAATGGCAAATCGGAATCCCTATTATATCATATCATTACAGTTTTAAACCAATATTAATTAAATTTTGAATTTTAGTGCTTCGACTATATCTGTATCATACAAAAATAAAACTATTCTTTTGATTAGCGTTTTGCCGAAACTTCCAGACGTGTATCACGATTTTGAAGTCTTTTGGTCTCATTAGCACCGCCGACAAAACACCTTTTTGTTCATAGCTGTTTTTTTACGTTTCAAGTTCCTGCATGGTATTTACAAGTGATTTTTTTTTTCTATTGTAATAGTATTATGACATTATATTTCCTACATATCATAAAAACCAGATCCAACAAAAATGAAAAAAGGAAATTTTGAAAAGGACCTAGTCCCACAAATAATTAGCAAAAATCTGTACGCTGTCTGTATTTATAAAAAGTTTTTTTTGTATTTTAAATAGGCACACCCCTTTATAGAATATATAAATAATACGAAACGTTTTGTTTTGTTTTTTTGTATCAAATTTTTCATAATATCATACGACCTTGATCAAAGTCCAATGAATTGGTGTTGTCCTTCTTCGGGTGTACAGGCCATAGTCGGTTGGAATTGCTTCCTAACGTTTCGCTAGCGTAGACTACGACCAACAGCAAAAATTGGTAGACCTCTGAAGAAGTTCACCACTCGCGCTAGCGAAACGTTAGGAAGCAATTCCAACCAACGACGGCCTGTACACCCGAAGAAGGACAACACCAATTCATCAACTGGCCGCGAAAGCTTTAATCAAAGTCCAATGATGCTCAATTTTTCTCTGTCCCTTTTTTCTGTAATGCGTTCCTTTATTCAATTAATTAGAGAGATGTTTTTATTACTATTGTTATTAAATGTTTTTATTTCAAGGTGCATAACTGATACAATTCATTCAGATTTCGTATTGTTTCGAAAACAGGCACTATGCATCATTTGGAATTTTCAACCATTATTATCAGACAATTGAAAAATACGTTATTGTACATATATTACAATGTTATTACCTTTTAAGGCGACAAGCAATTGATATTACCTAGGTACACTGAAGTTTTACACGATAAAAATTTTTGTTTTGAAATACCAGTAAACGAAGTCCCGATTGTAAAGGTTCTATTTTCCTTTTTTTATTGAAACCACAACTAATTTAAATTTTTAATGTACCCCTACCAATACGTATTTAAGGATCAATTCTCAGTATATAGAATTATTTCAAAATCTTATCGTATATATGACAAGTTTCTAAAGAACCTGTCGCAGTACTAATATGATTTGTTGATAAATTAATGATTATTAATTGTTACTAAGCTAATAATAGTAAATTCCATATTTATATAAAGAAAAATGTTCTAGGTAATATTTATAAGTAGTTTTCTATATTTAATTAAAGTAGGTACAGAACAAAAAAAAAGGTTCTCTACACAATACACCTTGAGATTGTTATAAAATGTTATAAGAATACTTGATTGGAAAAGTTTTATCAATAAATCAAATCTTTCACTTATCGGTTAAGCTGTTTATTCAATTTAATGTACACAATACATGTTCGATCGCTTCAGATATTCTATAGTATAATAAAGTCCGGTAAACTTAAAAGTAGATTTGTATATGAAGTAAATATTTAATGATATTGTTTTAAGAATAACGGTCCAATGACTTTTAATAAGCTTTTATGTTTTACCTGTTCGTTTACTAATGTAAAATTAAAACAAATGATTCAAGAAAATTCTCGGGAAACATTACGAACTAAGAAAATGGAGCATGTTTATGTTCGTCTAAAAAAACTGTCCTAAAGGTGTACCTGTAACTGTTGGGGTTTAAACAAGTTTGAGAAAGTCTTATAAGTGAAGAAAATGTTACAGAGATTCTTATTTAAAGATGTTAAAAAAATAGTTTTGCATATAAATAGTTAATAAATAATTGTATGACATCCATCTGTAAAATTCGATTTGGTGAATCTGTCAACAATTTGGGTTGACCCAGATGAAAAATTTAAAAATATCACCATTTTTTAAAAACGTCAACAATCCTGCACTCTTACTTACAATGCTTATTTTTTTCATTTTCAATATCTGTTTTGTTTTATTTCAATTATTAATATCTTCACTAGATTGAATTTTACAGATGTGTCTTTTACAGTTACTTAATTAATTTTTGTAAAAAACTAATTTGAAATACTGCTTTAGAAAACATACAAACGTCCATGTTCCTTAGAAATTTATAAAATAAATACAAAACTCGATATATTATAGTAAACTTACAGTCAATTTCAGGCATAGGATCATGGCTGACATTATTAGCGTTAACTGTTGTGCTTGTTCTATCTGCTTCCACTTCCTTTGTCTCATGGAAACCAACCATTATTAACCTGTGTTGTTAAATAACCGTAGAACATTCTTTTTGAACCAATCGTCCTAATCAAAAGAACAAAATAGTTACTTTACTTTACTCATTTAGCAACGAACGATAGGTTTAACTGCGAAAATATCACGTACTGATTAAGAAAAATAAATACTTATTAGGTAAGTGGTTTTGTGTTTTAGGAAAAACGAACTGTAAAAGATTGTTCGGCAAATTAAAACTCAAACTCCTTGAAATTAATTGATAATATTTTTTTAATGAAAAAAGCCGTTACATAAGTTACGTAAGTACGTTTCTGAACCTCCTTTTCTACCGTATTGCATATTTATCTAACAATTGTAAATTATTCATATAAGAATTATTTAATATTTATTTCAGTTTAATGTTTCCGTTTGTTAGTTAGTACAGTGTACGTGACATATATTCATATTACTAACTGAATAAATGCTACACTAACTAATTGCATATACGACTCTTTAAACTTACAAGACAATTAAATAAAAAACGTAGAAAAACAACGAATAATGTTTAACCAATATTTATTTTCGACAACTCGACAATATTATTTCGATCGGACTGCGGTCATAATCAACAGTTTGATTGCAGAACAATTGATCCCATTCCGATCGAAACAATATTGTCGAGTTATCGAAAATAAATATTGGTGAAACATTATTCGTTGTTTTCTTGCATTTTTTAATTAATTTAAACATATTTCACAAACGTTACACTATTGAATCTCTTACAAGACAATATTAAAATACCCAGATTTTTCAAATTCAACATGAACATTCATTTTTAAGAATATTAATATGACAAATTTCGTTAATAATTTTGAAATAATTTTAACATATTCACTTCAATGAACAATAATTACTGTACAATACTAGACAAATTTTATCTCTATAAACAGTTATAATTAGCCTTTTTCGCCAATGTTGAAGCAGGGTTTAAGAAAATATTTAAAATATAGATGAGCACAATAATACACTACAAATTTTCGTCTTTTGGCCAATCAAAAAAATTATGAAAAATACTTTTCCTTTTGTTTTTTTGTTAGTTTATTTGATAGTTTCTACAAACTCAAATTTCCCATCACTTATTTCCTTAAGAAAATAATAATTATTTCACTTCCACTAATTAAACGTATTACATCACCCGTTCACTCAATAAGTACATATATTGAATTGAGAAACAAGTATCGTCAAAATACTCCTCTTTTCGTTTTAATCCACAATTATTGAACGTCAATTAAAGGCCATGTTAATAAATCAACTTACTTATTATAATTTTTGTCGTTGATACTGACATGCAAGCAATATTCACTACGCTAAACACTAAACCACTGTCACCACTAACTAGGTACTATAATTGCAGAGCATTTCAAACCACCTGACTAAGTGAGGTTTTTATGCCAATGCCAGTCTACTAAACTGTTTTAACACATACACAAACACACAAACAAACACACAATACTTTACTTTTATCTATTGATTATCAATAATAACAGAAAAACAATTAGTTGTTGTTAATTCATTCACTAATACAACCAATTGAAAATGCGTACCGAACCATACAACACCCTCTCTACGAAATAGGAATCTTTTTTACACTTTGGCACTATTTAAAAGTGAAAAAATGCGAACTATCATTTCCGGTTAATCATTTATCGACTTTTTGATTTTAGTTTCTCTAAAGCTATCAATATAATCTCGTGTTAATATAATCATTATAATTAATCATTCATTATTGACACACCGAGATAATATTAGCTTAACGTTAGAGAAAAACCAGTTGTTTAGATAGAATTTTTTTTAAACAATTCCATAGGTGGTCATTATTTTCCTGTGGAACTTTCCATTAATGGTTCTATTATAATTCTGACATAAGTTTAAATAAACAAAATAAATTTCAGGTAACATTTGGTTTATTCAAAGTGTATGTTGAGGTGAGTGCGGCAGAAAATAAAAGTTTAGGGTCGTTTGGGATGTGGTGTTATAGGCGGTTGTTGAAAATTCATAGATAAAAAATGTCAAAAAAGGAGGTACTAGAAAGAGCAGGAGGACACCTTCTGAGACATGAAGGATTAGTTATAATCATAGTAGAAGTATTAGCAAGAGTAAAGAGAAAATTATATAACTGTTCGCAAAGAGTTAGAGATATGGAGTGTTCTAGTTTTCGGGAAATGCGAACACTGTTTTGGTTAAACACTATATTCTATGCAAAATATACTCAATTTCCTATCAAACAAGGGGAGAAGCTAGAAAAGAAGTGCAAAAATAGTATTGTAATTGTGTTTCAATTTACGTCAATTTATGTAATTTATTTAATGCTTAAATGCCTAATAAGCGAAAGCAATAAAAATGCAAAAAGAATACTGTTCGAGTTAATATTTTACGATAAAAGGAACAATATTTGCAATTTCTAATAATGGATACATTTCTGACAATTGGAAATCGTGAGTCACTTAAATAAACACTAATGTATGAAAAGATTGATTAAGTCATTCTTACTTTGAATGTCGTTTACTTGTTTATTGTATACACTAGTTTTCATTAAATCATGTTTGTTCTATTTTAGAGACCTGACTTTTACTTTTACCTGCATTTATTCATATCCTTAAATAAATGAATGTATCAAGTAAACGTAAAACTCTAAATTAAACTAAACTTTGAATACTCCTAAAACATAAAAGATGACAGCCGCCGGATTCTGTACACTTCATTATCTCTATACCCGTTAACAGTTGTTTTGTAATTTAAACCATAAAACTATAAGTGTTTAATGTACATAATATAAACATAACTCAATTGTTTACTGATTAATCGCGTTATAATATTATGTATCTACTTTTATTTGTGATGTAGAATTTTTTGGAAATGAAAACCTAGAAGAAGTAGCTGATTTTGGATAAGGAGCGGAGGTGTGTGTCTAACCAGTTTTTGGATTAACAACCCTTTGATGACGATAAAACTGTTACAATGTGGAAAAAAGTTAACATAGAATAGCGTAATTATATAACAATAATAATAACATCATAGAGCTTAAAACTATGGAAGCACCACTTATACTATAACGGTGATCCTGAAATAGCAAGTAATTGTGGTTTGCCTTTCTCGCTCGAACGTAGTCTTATTGGCTATTTTTTTCCTAACCGTAGCTATCTGTTTATGCTCTAAGGGTTACATTCAAAAGTTATTTATTTTAATCACCGGACCTTATCCATAAAGGTTGCTAAATTTCTGATTAGAAGAATATTCTAAAAGGGTTCTAAAATTAAGAACTCAAATAAAAATACAATTTTATTTTCGGTATCCAGTGGGGGACTCCGCATGACCTTATTTTATGTACCTAGTTTGTAATAATAATAATGAAAATAAACTTATTTGTCTATATGAAATTAATGTTAGTGTCAATGAAATATCTAGAAAAAGCGAAAGCTTTCCTACGTGTCTGATTTTTGCTTAAAAACACAGGTTTCCAATTTCTTTATATATCTAGTTTTAATGGTAACCTTTTTTTAATTTGTAAAAGTTCTCTTGTTTACATTTACCTTTTTCATATCTTTGCCGGATTTATATTTATTTATATTTCGTGTTTTCACAGAGGTAATATCACATCTTATGTAGGTCGAAAAGAATTATTAAATAAAAAAAAGTATCCGAAATTAGAAGATTTATTTTTACCTAAAAATGAAGTTACAACTTCTTGAAAAAATTCACAGAGGATAAAAGGACGTAACTTCTCTTGCAATTCTTTTAAACACAGTCTTGAAGATATTTAATACAATCAAGAAATGAAGTTAAAATGTGGCATAATTTTATTTCTTTCAAAAATTCGCACTGTTACACATTTCTGAAGTTTGTAGGATTTCGATATATTTATTGTTTCTCTTACCTTTACGGAATTTTATGATATCCAACGATGTGTATAAAATGCCAACAACGAATTCATTGTGTTTTAACAAAGAAGGCTAAGTAAGTATAAGTAAGCATAACAATGCAGCTTTGAATAATGGATCACTATAAAAAAAATGGATTCGAGATAATTTAATTGCAATAAATACCGTGTTGTTCCGAACCAATTATAATGGAAATTTATACGTCGATGTATGTGCTTTACACATTAATAATTAAAAAATTGGCTGAAAAGTCCCGGGCCTAACACATAGATGGCGCTAGTTTTATTGCATTCACCTCTTTTTCAGTTAGTACTAACCTTCAAAAGGTAGCTGTTAAAATTTCATGATATTCTATTCATTAGTTTGCGAGTTATTGTGCTAAGAGTGACTTTATCTAGCTACTTTTGTTATTAACAAAACAATGGATCGAAAACAATTTCGTGTTTTAATTTTACACTGCTTCATGATGGGAAAAAATACCGTTCAAGCGAAGCAACGGCTTGAAAAGTGTTATAGAGACTCCATCGGAAACAACCGAAACAAAATAAAACGTTGGTTTTCTGACTTCAAACGTGGTCGTAGAGACAGAGACACTGATAATGCAGAACAGAGTGGACCTCCAAATGAGACGGTAACACCAGAAAATATAAAAAAAATCCACAAAATCGTTTTGAATTGAACTTTGAATTGCACCCACATCCATGGTATTCTCGAGATTTCCAGGGCTCCCAGCGACTACTGGCTGTTCGCAGACCCCAAAAAATGCTCGCCAGCAAGAAATTTCGCTCGAATGAAGAAATTATCGCTTTATCGCTGAAGCTGAGGCCTGATGGAGATTACGTTGATGAATAAAGCACATTTGATTTAAAAAATACGTATTTTCTTTGTTAGGCCCGAGACTTTTCAGCGCATTTGTTATCTTAGTAAAATCTTCTTTTAACATTAAATACTTTAGTTAGCAGCAGATATCAGTAGATGGCGATCTACTGCCATAACTTGATAGGATATCAACTTGTTTTAAAGAGCTCCTCAGATTTGGTCGTTGATTTATCAAGATTGTTGTTGATAAGATCTAACTATATCGAAATCGCAATCCGCGTCTTATAGTTTCTATCAATGACTCATTAAGAACATAAAAATTTTTTTTTGTTATAAAATCGGTAAATTTTTTTTGACACACATATATCGCACTTTCCCCACTAATTGTTAAAATTTTACAATGAATAGTAAACAATATAATAATAATAAAGTTCGTGCCATAAAATCAAGATAATACCACAAAATTTAATCAAATTTCAATTGTTTCATTTTATTGATCCGTTCTGTAAGTAACGATTTTCATTTCAACTCTCGTAAAACAGTAACTTTATATCAGCAACATCGAAACAAAAAGTGCCATTTTGCTCCCTAGCGTTTCCACTTATTGTAATCAAGTACAACTTGGGGTATCTTTACAACATTCAATAATAATTGTTCTTAAATATTGTGTAAGTAGATGCCAAGAATATATTCCATCACGTAATTCAAGTACGTTAGAAATTTCTTATTAATGAGCAACAACTCTAACAAAGATGTAATTGGTTATTATTGTAGGTAATATTCTCTAACGGCATTAAGCCTCTCGCAAGCTATTTCGGATATAGAAACTACTTGGCTACGTGGATGTCAACAATTTTCATTAAATTATTTTTGGCCAACAAAGTATAAACAATTAAATATATATATACGACTAAACTGCGTTTATTACTCATGCAATACAAATACATTATGAGAAACATAATAATAAAGAAGTGTTTGATTATGTAAATAAAATAATAAACTCTTAAGTTAAGAGTTAAGTTAAATATAGTAAATATAAAAATTTAAATATAAATATGGAATCAACAGAAACAACTACTCCGAGGGCTAATACCCCTACCGGCATTGAATTACACTGTTGACTCCGATATATTAGACGAAGATATAATATATCCAAAAAAGAAGGAATTAAAATCCTTATTCGTTTAAATATTAAGATCAAAGATCTCAAATTTTGAACGCGTCCTACCAAGTAGGCACAACGAACTGAATGCCATATCCCACGACCGGTTTATAACATAGCCTGTAAAGGTATTTCTGCCAACGCCCACCTGATGAGACCCGATAGGTCGAAACCGATCGTGGGATATGGCTTTCGGTTCGTTTTACCTACTTGGTAGGACGCGTTCAAAATTTGAAATCTTTGATCTTAATATTTAGACGAATAAGGATTTTAATTCCTTCTTTTAATATAGTAGTTTAAATCTAATAATTCATTAGCATTATAAACTTATTCTATATTCAAGTCTAACAATTCTAATAAAATAACTACCAGGCAAGAAGACCATGCCTTTCCGGTCTAGTAGAAAACCTTTACAAGGGAGTTTCCCACCCATTGTAAATTAATAAATCCTTAACAAACTATTAGATTCAGAAAACAAAGGTACTAGATTGACATTATTAGAACAATTGGAAATAAAAAGAGCTTTACTTCAAAAATTAAATATAACGAACGACCAGCTAGAGTTTGAAAACAGTCCTGTATTTAAGTATTTTCCATATTAATAAATCCTTCCTAGGTATATAAGACCTGAACATGTTTTAAATTTTAGTATTACCTTATATATATATATCGTAAAGGTATATAAACATATATAGATTTTCTCAAATATACATTTGAAACATTTAAAAAGCGTTTTTTATTATATTTTGTTCAATAATATTCATAGAGCATTATGTTCAAGCGCAAACCCTGATCTTTGCAAATTTCTTTCGCCTTGATCCTTGCGTATTTTGCTAGAAGGGAACTTGCCAAAACAATTCTATGATTTACGTCTCCCTTTCGTGTTAACGTAGGTATTGAACATCCTTTTATAAAGACAAAAACTTACCTAAACCTACCCGTTGCTGGTGTAACTTTTCTAAAAGGCTGAGAGAGATGGACCAAATGATCCATGCTTCTAGGTTCTGTTTACATCACAATACGTGGTTAAATGTGTTGTAATTTGGACCTTTAATTAAAACTTACCCTAAAGACATTTAATTTGGAGACACTACCTCCCGCACTTTATATTTATTTTTAACCTCTATTGTTAATAGCCAGCAGGTACTTAAATCCATTTTTGGTGAGTATATAAATTAACTTTCGGTCAGGATTTTATATAAGTTTATTAAAATACTGATGACCGTTGGATTTGTTTACTTACCTTGTGTATTTAATATTAAAATACTTACAAAAAGGGATTAAAATGCTGCCCAGTAAAATAGAAGCCTTCATAAATGTGTTTTTCTCTGGGGTATTCCCGACCTAATGGATTTGCGACTCATAAAGTAATTCACAAGGATCTCCGGATATTGTGATGTTTACGGATAGGGTTTCCACCCTAGATGTGTACATATTATTGTATTTATCAAAAGTTTTATATGATAATATTCTATTTTCCGAAAAGATAAGAATAGACGTACGCCCTTACAACCCTTTACAAGATTTGTAGCGACCAACATAAATAGAATAAGAACACCCTGTACATAACTTCTTTATGTAAATATGTATAAAATATCTTTTATTCTTACTTAAACATCTGCAGCTATTCTTCTCTTTACAACTAACAATATTACTTAGGCATCTATTCTTATTACAAATTACTTTATTATTTCTGTACTTTCCTATAATCCCTTGCAATATTTCTATTCTATTTATTAACTGCAAAACGCCTGTGATTTTATAAGGTGCTTTGGGTTCAGCGTCTTTAAGCTAGAAATTCCATCTCTCTTTTCAAAGTATGGTTTCTTACTAATAGTTCCCTCCTTTTATTTAACAACCCTTAGCTCCGCCTTCATAAATTTCCTTAATTATTTTAAACTCAAAATATTGACAGTTCTGATTCAACTTTCATTTCATCCACTTATTTCTTCTTTACGATCCAGTGTAAATAAAAGTTTGTTTTATAAAGTCTAATTATTACTAATATTGAACACGCATATACCAAAGATTTATTTTAATGTAATGAAGTAATACTTCTTCCACCTGAAGAAGCCATTGTGTAGCGAAATGTACATTGTGGTACAATACACATCTTTGTAACTTGTGTTTATGTTTTTTATTTTATACATTAAAATGGAGTTACAATATTTAAAAGTTTCATCAATTCAAAGTTTCATTTGTTTAAATAGAACGGTTTTCTTATAAATTTCTCTTGAAAAGGATGAAATTGTTTCATGTGTTAGTAGAGAGAAAAGCAGTCATGCCAACTGTTTCGGCA
The DNA here is from genome assembly GCA_963921985.1 of Agrilus biguttatus. NCBI lineage: Eukaryota > Metazoa > Arthropoda > Insecta > Coleoptera > Buprestidae > Agrilus > Agrilus biguttatus. Next base: position 36,218,805 of record OY998119.1, on the reverse strand, counting down.
GTTTTTCGACTTTTGTACCGTTCCGTTGCGAATCAAAGCGGCGGCACTGAATGGTTACAAACGGAGCGAGGTGTTTACCAGCCAATCAGAGGTCCGCTAGAGCGTTCTCTCTCGTTGACGCCAAGACATTATTAGGCCAAATGCGAAGTTCTCAAATATTGAATCGAATATCGAACAGTCAGGGTTAAAGCAATCGCGATATTTGTTCAACGCGAAAACTGATGAAACGAAAAATTTTCGTCCGTACTTGCAATCATCCAAGCAAAAATAAACAGTCGGGATGAAAAGTTCCAGAAATTGGCAAAAAAGGAGACATTTTCAACGGTAGTTGTTCGAACGAATCTAATCAATACAATTACTTTTATATACATTTATCTATACATAGCATATATAGCATTGTGTGTAATTCAAAATAATGATTTACTCGCAAGCTTGGAAACCAATAGATATAAAAGACAAACCAAAACTTTTAATGACCAATTGCATATAAGAAGCACTCGATTTTTAAAAGTGAATGTAAATTTAAAATGAATATTCCGTCACCTTAAATTCTAATAATAATAATAATAATAATAATATAACTATAAATTTGTACAACGTCGGCTAAGATTATTATATATTCATCTGATCAAGAGGCTTAATTTAAGCGAAACAATTGTTACGTAATTCAACAACAATTCGACAATAAATCTAAGGGAGTCTTGATTACGCAAGACTTGAGCAGACCTTCAAGACTCTTCGAGTTTCTACTAAAATATTTATACATTTTATGACCTTTGGCCAATTTTCATGTATTTATTGGTCCTTTTACGATTATTAAATGACGATTTATAGACGAAACACTCAAAATACGATATTATTTAATCTGTATTATACTGCTTTCATAGCACTAATTCAATGATATACGGGATAACATTTCTTTTTTGTTTCAATTGTAAAGTTTCATACGGTGTGGCCTTGTTCTTGGCTAAATAATGTAAATGTAGTATCTTCTTTGTCTTAGGCTTACGTATTAAATCTTAGTCTTTTTAAAAAAATTGTGCCCTTGACCTTGATATTTGCCTGCAGCAATGGCAAGGCTTTCTATTAATTCTATCATACGAAATTTATAAATCAACGCGAGGTAAATAACTATAGAGTTACTATATACGTATATCGAAAAGTAGCGAGGTATAAAACAGAAATTTTTGCAGTTTATTTGAAGCTTATTATTGTTATATACATAAACGTCGAGATCTTTATCACTTTTCCTTCTTTTATAAAATTTCAGTTGTTCTTGTCTTTGGTCACGTAGACGGTTCACTTGCAAAACTTTTGATAAATAAGTCACAGTATTGATAGTAAAAATCCAAACGCCTATAAATAACAATCAATGTTAGTCAATTTTGATTACGCCACCAAATTACGTTCAAAATTAGATCGCGACCTCGTGGCTATTTTTCTTTAATTGATTTAGTTATGGATGAGTTAATGATACAAGGTCATGCCTTGCACTTCATTGCTCCAGTGCTTATGGAGCAATAATTTAGTTATATGCCACAGAAACGGGATTACTACTAAAACGTGCAACCACCAAAGACCACGAAAAGATAATTAATCAATTATAACACAAAAACCCGCCTATATACATACATATTTATATATCATTGAATGTTAATTGGATTTAATCACTGACTAATTCATGTAATAACGGCTCCGATTTTTTAATCATCCTCATATTACTTTCCTTTGAGGAGAATCGTCTTTATTCTCATGGGTCAAGGGTCAGAATAGATATAATTTTTAATAAAATCAGGTTTCAAGTTCTTGGTCAGTTATTCATCGAAACTACCACACGTGAATCGCGATTTCGATCTTATTAGACCTCTTCAGCACACCACAAGCAGTCTGTAAAAGCAAGTTGATATAATATCTCGTTTTGGGAATACATCCCCATCTACTGATACCTTATTCAGCTTTTCTAAATTTTGGTAGAAAATCCGAGAAAACATTAGAAATTATAATTGAAAAACATACACGTAATGTTTAAGTTACAAAACACAATAATTATTTCGCAGACACAACGGCTTCTTCAGGTGGAAGAATAATATAATTTAAAGCTAGGATACAAACAGACTTATATACTAAAATAAAATAGATAAGAGTAGGGGTAAGTTTAAGGGATAATACTAAAAATTAATGTTCAATAGCGGCGATTTATTTAATTCTAATTGATCATTTAATATAGCGCCTTTTTTGTTTAATTTATTTATTTCTATGCTTTCTAAAAGATTTAATTTCTGACCTTTGTTTTCAACATGTAAGATTTTATAATCGTCGTTAAAATTATGATTGTTAATTATTAAGTGTTCAGCATATGTTGAATTTGTGTTTCGGTTTTCATAACTTTTTTTGTGTTCTTTTATTCTTTCCAGAAATGTTCTGCCTGTCTGACCAATGTGTATGCCTTGTCACAATCACCACATTGAAGTAGCTTTTAATTCTTTTTTAGTTGTATCTTTATCATTTTTTATGAATTTTCCAAGTGAATTATTAGTCTTAAAGGAAATAGAACTGTTAGGGAAATTTTTAATATGCTTACTTAATTTGGTTGACAATTTTCCTATATACGATATACTATTGTAATTTGAGTTTTTGTTATTTTTAAGAATTGGTTAAATGGAATTTAATGTTTGTTTATTTAATTTATTGTTTAAAAGATTTTTTACAAATGATTGACTGTATCCATTGTTGTGAGCAATCAATGAATTTTGGTCAATTCTATATTAAAATCATCTGGTGACCTTGGAATAGTTAAAAGTCTATGAAAGCTAGAGTGGAAAAATGCCAGTTTGTGGGAAATTGGGTGGCAGAAATTTGAATGTATAATGGTATAGGTGTGAGTTGTTTTATGATTTACTGAGAAAGTGTGTTTATTAAGAACGTTTTTGATAGTTAGATCTAAAAAGTTGATTTTTTTGTTTTCTTTTATTTCCATAGTAATTCCATTCGATTCGATTCAATTATTAAAAAATATGTTAATAGCCTTTTACTCATGTTTGATCTTAGTAAAATCACCAAGGAATAACCTATTTTTGTTGTAATATTCTAAAAACATTTTCTTCTAGTTACAGATCTTTGGTTTCAACTCTCAACTGTATTCCAATTTTACGGAAGCTCTTCACAAAGCGCAAGGAATAGTGGTGATATCACTTTTATTACAGGTACTTCCTTTATTATTTTTCATAATATAACAATTAGTTTAATATATACCAAGTTGCTGAAAGTTTTTCAATTTAAAGAAAAAAAAATCGATATTTTATTTTTAATGACAGTACTACGTACCTTCACACAATCGAAAAAACGAATTCAGAGAATTGCTTTTATCATTTATTACGTTCAATGGAAATAACTACTCTATTTTGATTGATAGACATTTCATGATCAATTGCCTTTTCTTTATCTATAACACTGTCTTCTCACTAACGCATTTAACTTTCTGAGTATTGAGAATTTTTGTAAAGAAAATATTCAGCTTTAATTAGCTTTCTCGGTCAAGGTAGTTATAAAGTGTTAAATAACAAATAAGTAATCAATATTATTTTAAGGCACGCTGTCAATTTACCATGTCCCACCTATGTTTGTGGCAACTTCACGTACCAATTTAAACAGCATTGAATCTAATTTTAATAGTTATGTTTGATTGAGATCCATCAATCAATTATTAATTGTTTTATTGCAGTAGTACAACTCCGCCAAATTTTTATTACACCCTTATTCCTTAATGATTATCATATTAAATCTAGATTGAAAACATTATAAGGAAAGAAATAGTATTGAAAACCGCATCGAAATCCTTATTTTGATTTTCATGTTTTTGTATAACATACACTCAAATGTTACTCACCTGTTTATAATACTCATATATTATGCTATAAAATATATGAATGAAAATAAATAAAAGCAGAATGTAATAGTTTTTCAGAACTACGCAGATTGGCTTAAGGTATTGACTGACAGACATTGACATTGTGATGATAGTAATGTTGCAGTCTAATATATATATATACAGGGTCATTCAAACTGAGTGGTACATTAGACGTTTTAGGGAAACTAAGCATGTTTACAGATTAGAAAATTTGAGAGTAGGGGTTTTCAAAGATGATCTATTTAACTCAAATAATACCGGAAGTTGATGTCAACTTTCTTATTTTAAATAAAATGGTATATTTTTTACGATGAATTCGTATGAAACATAAAATTTTAAGATGACTTTCATAACCAACCAACTTGTATGCCCATGATGCGATGAATAGTTTTTGAGACAATTTAATTTATTGGAAAAAAAGATTGCACCGCAACCCAAACTATAAGAAATCATAACTTCCATATTAAATGAAATGACTTAGAATGTTGAAATTTTTACTAGTTATAGCCAAGTCATAAGGCTAACGTCATGCCAAAACTAAGCTTTATAAATTGTAGAGAGCATTCAGAAAAAAAATCCAAAATTTAAAAACTTCAAACACGAATAACTTCATTTCTTCAAACGGCACCTGTCATAGTTTATTTTGTCGTTCGATTTCATTTTTTATCCTCTTTCGGTACATTGGATGTTTTCCATTCTTTATTTAAAAAAAAACAAAATCATTCAACAATTTTCAAATAAAACAGTAGGAAATATCCTGATCGATCGAAAGAGGACAATAAAAGGAATCGAATGACAAAATAAAATATGCTAGGTACCATTTGAAAATATGAAGCTATTCGTGTTTGAAGTTTTGGATTTTTTTCTGAACGCCCAGTACAAATTATAAAGCTTAGTTTTGGCATGACGTTAGCCTTATGACTTGGCTATAACTAGTAAAAATTTCATAAGCTTTTACGGCCGGAATTCATAGTAGAATGATGGTTCGGGCTTGTAGGCCGTGGTCGATGTGAACGGTTTCGTCCAGACGTTTCGTCAGCAACTACGGCTGACATCTTCGGCAGCGACTTTCAGGTATAATCTTCGCCCACGTAGTCAACACTGCACCCACTGAAGATGTCAGCCGCAGTTGCGGACGAAACGCCTGGACGAAACCGTCCACATCGACCACGGCCTACAAGCCCGAACCATCATTCTACTATGAGTTCCGGCCGTAAAAGCTTATGTTCTTATAAAAATGAAATGATTTAGAATGTTGAAATTTTTACTATGGTAGAATGATGCCATTTCATTTTTTACGAAAGTAATTATTTTTTTATAGTTTGGGTTGGGGTGCAATCTTTTTTCCAATAAATTAGATTTTATCAGAAACTATTCATCGCATAATGAGCATACAAGTTGGTTATCAAAGTCACTTCCAAATTTTATGTTTCATACGAATTCATCTTATCGTAAAAAATATACAATTCCATTTAAAATAAAAAAGTTGACATCAACTTCCGGCACAACCGTAAATGCCCGACAATTAAAATTATTTTCGTTAAATAGATCATCCATGATACATTCAAATTTTCTAATCTGTAACATACTTAGTTTCCCTAAAACGTCTAATGTACCACTCAGTTTGAATGATAATAATATCAATGTCAATTTTTAGTTAACTGTAAACATAAAGAAAATTGTAAACCATGTATGAACACATTAACGCGGTCAAATCGAGGAAAAACGATTTCTAAAACTCTGAGGAAATTACTGATTCGATTTGGAAGAATGCAGACCGCAACAAAACGCACGAATACCGAATGTTTACGTCAATATTCACAGCTGAACAAATCCAGCAAGTAACGTTCTTATGCCATTTGCGGTTGCTAATTTTTTACAGTACCTGTTGAGCTAAAGATACCATGGAATTATTTATATTACGAAAAAGTGCAAAACCGTTGATATTTTCCCACATGTTCCGTTAACTTTTAGAAGCTTACCAACGATTACATACTTTTTACTATTTATACTTTTTGTTAGGAATTTATTAGGTTTGTTATTCTGGTTTCTACACTTTTTCTTTTATTTTGCAATACTTGCACGATGACCTTTAAATAATCAATAGAAACTTGCTATAAACCCTTGTATGTAATAAGCAGTTACTATTTATAACTAAGAAAAAACAGAACACTTGGTGTATGTTCCACAATTTCTATTAGATACTGAAAATATTGTTTCGGCTGTTATACCATTATCAAAGTGAATGTATAATTTAATTTAAGATGGTATTTATAAGGGTTGAAGCAAACTTAAAAGCTAACATAAACGTACATAAATTACCGGTCTGTCTGAACGCTATCTTTAGTAACAGCGAAATCCCAAAATCAGTTTGGTCATTTGTTACCTGTTATATTTCCAAATTTTGTAAAAGGTTTAAGTGTTTGATTTTGTTACAGCTGTGTGAAGTTTTAGATTACTACAATCTATGAAATGATTATTATTAGTATAATGATCTATTAAACCTGAGTTTTCTTTAAAATTTAAGATGGATTTTTTATGCTCATTTAAACGTATCTTTAAAAAACGACCGGTTTGACCTAAGTAAATAGATTGGCAGTTAAGACATTTTATGTGATAGGCTCCATTTTTGTCGAAAGTATCTTTTTTATCTATTATATTATTGACTAATTAGGAACCTAAATTATTTTTATTTACAGAGATAGACGTGACTTCTAATTTCTTTAATTTATTAATGATGTTGTTGGTAATCTGAAGTACATAATTTACATATGCGAAAGTTTTTTTTTTAGTGATGACATAAGGTAAAACGATTTAAAATTCCCTTTTTTCTGTTGTTTATTTATAAGGTCATCTATTAGGGAAATATCATAACCGTTATTTTTGGCAAAAGTTTAATCGTTAATACTTCTTTGTCATAGTTTTCTTTCGTTAACGGTAAATTCAACAACCTATGTATATAAGAATGAAAAGAGTACAATTTTATTTTGTGTGACTGCCTTGAATTCGAAGGTTTACGATAAATGTCAATATCAATATAATTTTTAAGTCTTGTTAATTTTAAATCTAGGAAGGATTGGTAACATCAAGTTTGTATTTCAAAGGTGAATGTAATACTAGTAACACGTATAAAGAATTAAGGAATTTTAAGAAGTTATCTAAATCTAAATCTGAACCTGTCCACAGACATAGTATGTCATATCATCAACATAGCGAGTTCAAAAGTGTTTTTCAGGGATTAAATCGTTCTGTGATTTAAACAATTTGTATTCTAAATTAGCTATAAAAATTTCATATATTATACATTCTCATTGACAATGGCATAACGGCCGAAACAATTTAATAAAAATTAAATTAAATAATATTAAACATGTTCCACCAAGAGACAATCCACAATTCAATTTATTTACTATTTATAACATTTAACAACAACGGAATAGAATATTTTAATCAATTATGTAATTTTGTTTGTAATTTAATATATAGCACATTTTATGGTGGTAACTGATTAATTTATATCTAATGTAAATATATTGATTACTTTTTCAGTTGGGGGATCTTTCGAATGCTGAACTGAGATTACTAACTGATAAACTAGACAGGATAAGATATGGAGGTAAGTATTATTGATTAGGGTTTTCAATAATGTTACCGATTTAAGTTGTTTCAAAGCAGTTGTAAGAAAACAGGAAGAACAGTAACAGCATGAAGTATCGAAAGAGAAAACATAATTAGTCGTAATAAACTTTTCCAAATCAGTAACTATCAAAAGACATAATGGAATGCAATAGTGACTCTAGAACTTCTTGAAATTCTGCGATTAAATTTCAATCTACGAGGGTGTATCAAATATAAACTATATTTAATTAGATTTCGATACATATACTATTTTTCTAGATGGTCTTCCGCCCTAGAAATACATTTTCTTCATTAGATTGAGAACTTTTTTATTCCATCATCGTAGAAACTCTTCGGACGTTCTAGTAACCACTAGGGCACAAAAGCTTCCACTGCGTCGTTCGAATCGCCTCAATGTTGCCCTCGGACAACGAGCAACGCTCTCCTTTTCGACCTTTTCACGGCATTCAGAAAATTCCTTGTGCCATACAATCACCCGAGTTCTTGTCAGGGTGTCGTCCCCAAATTGTGCCTGTAATCACCTCAAAATTTCACTTGGATTCACCCTCTCCTTGGCTAAAAACTTAAAAATAATCCGTTGCTCCACGGCGACATGCACTTCTGTCTCGTCCATAAAAAATTTTGTGTGTTTCATTCCTACCAGCTATTCGTGCTGGTGGGCGGGCAGTCCCTCCGACCTACACTGTAGTGTAAAGCCGGAGGAATTGTGGGAATGGGTGGATGGTGTGGTTAGGGAGAGAAAGATGAGACGGACGAAATGAAGACAGAAGAGAAGTGAAAGGCTATCTGTGGAATATTACTGCCCCAGCATTTGCCTAAATGATCCAAGGAAACCACAGAAAACTTAGACCAGAGCAGCCAGACCGGGTTCGAACCGGTGACCTCCCGAATGCTAAGCAATGATCTAGAGCACTAGACCACGCCGTTCCGTGCCTCGTTCATTGTCTCTTTTCGTACTAAAGCGACTCGAGCGGTTGGTTCCCCTTCTCTAGTACTTATCTACTACTCCCAGGTTACTGACCTTTCCGTAATTTAAAAAATCAGTCGCGTCTGTATTTGATACACCCTCGTATATACAACAGATATATAAAAATTTCTTTTAAAAATATGAACAAAATAATACAACAAGAATAAAGTGATATCTTGATCGTAACGTGTTACAGAGGTTTTTGTGTTCGGATAGTAAACAAAAATGAATTAAGCAATCGTGTAGTGCCTACTAATATTACAATTTACCATCGTAATTCAAACAGTAAAAACTAAGGAACGCCCCGAATAATATTAAACATTCAAGAGAAACGAATAGTTATCAGCCCATATATGACAGTTTTACTTTTATTGACTTTTTTGTTGGTCAAATATTTACTTAACTACATTATGAAGTATTTATCACAATATGTGTCACCTTTAACAAGTACAGAAAAAATGATTGATATAAAAAGAATCTTTATCCTGAGAATCTGCTTGGTGCAATTATAAGTGTATGACTAAAAACAAGAATTTTTATAAAACGAACATAACGATAATCTTGTACACACTCCAATGTAATTTATATCTACAAAATTTTAAAAGATAAAATATCTTAGAAATAGATCCGTTACTCGACACTTGATGAATCATTATTACAAATAAGTTAATTATATTGTACACACAAATACTCCTAATACTCCTTTGAAGTCGTCGTAAAAGCCGAAACAATTGTCACGACTTCTGAATAAATTTATGATACATAAAGCAAGTGGATTTTTATTTTATTTAACTAATTGATCTTAAATCTCTTACGTCATTTATAGATAACCCACACTTGTAAGAATTTCCGTTATAAATGTATCTTAAAAAAAAGTTAAGGCAGTCTGTTTGTCTACCGAATGACGAAATTAAAAATCTAAATCCATATTGCTTTCTAGCATTAGTTAAATGGAATAAAAACACAGTTTGAGTTACAAATTGATATTTTAATGTATCCACAATAATTATTTCGACTTCATAGAGTCTTCTTCAGATGGAAAATTTAATAAACTACAACAATAATAGCATCCAAATTAAGAGAACATATTGTTAATATAGCATATAGAACAAACAACAAATTAGGAAAGATTTTTAAGAACAATAATGATAAATGTGAAAAAACAAAACAGTCAGGTATTTACTAATTAACCTGTGGTTCGTGCGATAAATGTTATATCGGACAAACAAGTAGAGCCTTTAACACAAGAATTTCGGAACATCTAAATAGCTTCAATAATAAAAACCAAAACTCAAATTATGCGAACCATCTATTAACAGAAATTCACTTATTTAATACAGAATTTAAAATTTTACATACCTTAGGAAAAAGTGGAAAACTAAATATATTAGAATCACTAGAAATCAATAAAATAAAAAATTGTATTCCTAATTTGTTATTTAATGATCAACCAGATTCAAGCAGTTCGCCTCTCTTGAATTTGTTCAAAAATCAACCCCCCCTTAACAATAAAATTAGATATAAGCAACAACTCTGTAAACTACGTTTGTACAATACCAACACTTGAGAAAGCGAAACTATAGTCGTGTAGTTAGTAAATATATTTGTGCAAAGTTTTTGTGCCTTTTAATACATCCTTCATTATGAAGCTTTTTAAATTTTCAGTCGTTATTGTAATAAATTTCCGGAATTTCTGGTATACAGTTCGGAAAAGGTTTACAAGAACATTGACATCTCCATTTTTTTAATTATAAATAAATACCTATACATTTATTATACTAATAAGGGATTTACATAAAAAGAAATGGCATAGCACTGACAGTTTTATACTTTTGATTAGATAAATTTTCACCTTTATACTTTTCATGGACCTAGAACGGAAATTAAAACTTGTAATTGTCGATGTAATTCTCCATTCATTCCAACTATTTTTTTTGCTTTTTTCTATTAAGAGATTTTAGACAAGATAAAGATATATAGATAAGAAAAAACTTAAACTCACAAGCGTAATCTAAAAGAGTTACATAACTTTGAAGTCTTCAGAACAGGTGATATTAAAGGTCATAAAAAAAAATACAATTTGGAGAAACTGATTTTGTGATATATAAACTTTTAAACTTCGTTATAAACACAACTCAGCTATATTCATTCAGAGTGTTGCGTTAATAATGTTAGAAACTTATACAAAAAAATAATAAAAAAGTTTTTTTATCAGAACAAAGGCTTTTACGGCCGAAACCCATAATAGAATAAATATTCGGGCTGTAGGGCCGTGGTCTAAGTGAACTATTAAGTTCAGACGTTTCGTCGGCTACTGCGACTGACATCCTCACGTAGTTTGTATCTCGAAGTCTCGGCAGCGACTGGGTGTCACCCAACCTACGTTCACGTTGTCAACGCAGCACTACCATTGAGGATGTCAGCCGCAGTAGCCACAGAAACGTCTGGACTTAATAGTTCACTTAGACCACAGCCCTACAGCCCGAATATTTATTTTACTATAGTTTTTTATCGTTATCCATTTTGCATAATTTCGGAGAAATATTCATAAAATGTAAATCGCTTGGAATGTCTTTACTTTAGATATCAATCTTTAACTACTAAAAAGCGCAATATAAAATATTGGCCAGTTCAATACTGCGTTCAGAAAGTAAGCAAAGAGGCTCAAAAGCCGTTACCCATTTTATGAATGCCGTATTTTAAGATCCGGTTAAGCATTCTTATTATATATAAACAAATTATTATTATTTTTTAATTAAATAAAAAATTTTAAAATGCTGGGAGAAGTTTACTAGCTTCAAGTGAGGAAATCCTCGCCAGAAAAAAATTATCAATTCTACATCAGGAATTCCTGACCAGTTCCTCAGTATTCATCTGCGTTAGGCAAAGTGCTGATATAATTCAGATATTTTTTTCTAGTCGGATAGTTAGCACCTTATAATAGCATTATTTAAATGAAAACTCACACAAAAACTGTTATGAAGAGATTAAAGCTTATCTAAAGTATTAGCGAATATTTATAATATCTTAAACGAGTATTTCCAAGTAAGAAAATGAAAATCTCGGTTTAACTTAACTTGTGTGAAAATTCCGCGACTAATAAAAATTCCACTAGTGTATTCTTTTGTATTTCAATATAATCTATGAGTAATCTAAATCCTTACAAAATCCATTTGGATTCAATTAACAATACAGTTCCTACTTATTGTTGACTACTAGTATCGTAAACTAACTGTAATCTTTATAATACAGCTATAAAAGTTTATGAAAACAAAATACCTTCGACATTCTCTTTATATTATTTTCCCTGCAGATAATTTTAATGGCTTTAATTAATATTACCCTAAACCCCAAGGATGTCTATGTTATTTTTTTAAAGATGACAATTTATTTATGCATCGACAAACGCCTACGGTTTTTTCAGTTTATTAACCCTGCAGGAATTAAGCCTTAACAATTCTTCATGTATTAATAACGACTTCAAAGTATTCCACCCTCCAGACTCAGATTCTTATTTCTGGTAAAAATACTTATAATAAACAATTTTAAGTTAGAAATCATCATAACAGAAGAGGCCCGAAAGTTGTGACTAACTTACTTTAATTTACTCGTCACCAATTATAATAGTAGCTTTACACATATTAACTCCTACTATCCGTACATACGTATTAGCAATTATCGGGTCACCTCAAGAGTTGCGGCATGCGACAGTGAGCTAGGAGAGTATAAGTATACAAAATATAAGGAACAGAAGATTTAGTAAGCTAAATAATATGTAACGGAATGTTATCAGGGGATTTCTCATCTACATGAAATTTCCATTAGAAATACCGAGTGGCGTGGTCTAGTGCTCTAGATCATTGCTTCACCGGTTCGAACTCGGGTCCGGCTGCTCTGGTCCAAGTTTTCTGTGGTTTCCTTGGATCATTTACACAAATGCTGTGGCAGTAATATTCCACAGATAATCTTTCACTTCTCTTCTGTCTTCATTTCGTCCGTCTCATCTTTCTCTCCTTAACCACACCAAGACGCCTGAAGAGGACCTTAGGCCCTGCCCTCCGGCTTTGCACTACAGTTTAGATTGGAAGGACTGCCCGCCCACCAGCACGAGTAGTTGGTGGGAATGAAACACAAAATGGTTTTTTTTTTTTATAAGAAATGATAGGTGAGTTACTGTGATGACGATACAGATTTAAGAGATGAGATATTGTTAATAACTGGTACCACTTGTTACCGAGATAAGAGGAAAAACATAACAATTTATATCGAAAGCCACTCCAAAATGCTTATTTCATCACAATGGCGCGTGGAGTACCACCTACGAATATGTTTTTGTTTTTTTTTTGTGCCAATCATAAGTGACATCTTTTACTAACAATAATTGTTACTTCTTCATCTCATAGCTAGTAGCCCCACATTCTTTATGGAAATTTGCATGTAAAAAGCACAAAAATATTGCGGAATAACAACATCCATTTTCTCATTTAACCTTACAAACACTTATTTCCGTTATAGGAATCCGTTCCTTATATTTTGGATACTCAAACTCTCCTCGGTCCTGCATTATATACAACACGCAAAGACGTAAACAAATCCTAATTAGCACAATATCCTAAAATAATCGAACCTGGTGAAATACTTATAAAGGTATATCGCAGAATACCTGAAACAGTTAGTGTTTGTCACATTTAGGCCACATCTGAAATGCTGGGCCGTATGCATAGATCGCTTCCAATGCTAATCAGTGCATTAATAAGGTTTGTGTAGAAGTTCATCCCTCTACTGGAAGCCCTCTTATGGCGAGCTCACCTTAGGTCAGTAAAGCTTATGCTTGTATTACTACAGGTCAAGGGTGGTCTTCTCTCTCGAAACACAATTCACCCTCAGGTGCATTCCACTCCAGGAATATGCAGCTATATCTGCACATTTGCAGCTGCACCTGACTATTTCACAAGCTTTAACATCCTCTAGGGTTTATAACGAACGACCCGTCGATAGTTCTCGTTACACTTGCATTTCTAACAATAACAACAACATTTTAATTGGATAATTTTCGATGTTTGATTTCATTGTACGAGGCATGTTTTTTAAGTAAGTACCGTTTTGAAATTAATAAAAAACGTGCAAAGATTTCTTAATAATTTTATTTTTACATGAAATCCTCTACTTTAATCTACTTTTCTACATAATTTCCTTCAATATTGAGGTACTTGTCATAACGTTTGACCAGTGACCAGTTTTTAAATACCCTTCTCATAGAACTCTGCCGCCTAACTTGCATCACCACCACTGCATTACAACTGTTTTGACTTCATCATCGTCTTGAAGACGCTGACCGCCCAGATGTTCCTTCAAGTTCAGGAACAAATGGTAGTCACTGGGCGCCAGATCAGGGCTGAACGGAGGATGATCTAGGGTTTTCCAGTGAAAAGATGGGATGAGATCTTTGGTCCGATTAGCCACATTAGAACGGGCATTGTCATGCAGCAAAACAATGCCCTTGCTCAACTTGCCACGTCTTTTGTTCTGGATTGCTCATAATGTTTTGTCCGTAAAGTGTACAGATCCCACGATTAATATCAATCGGTTTTAGTCCTTTAGCACTAAGGAGTCGTATAACAGCCCGGACTCCGAGACTTAAACACTCATTAAACAACGTAAACAAGGGCGAATCAGACTGTGGGGGTAGAATTTCACAACGGTACTTACTTAAAAAATATGCCTCGTACATATATATATATATTAATCGTCGATATTTGTTTAGACTAAACATTTATTAATATTTCAACAAATAACTCTCTTTTACTTAATACCGTAAAAGTCCAAAGTATGAAACATACGAAATTTGTTTTAACTACTTAACTGACCTAGTGATCAAAACCCTACAAACATTAATTTTTAATAATATTTTTAATTGTTAGATTTGTGACAAACTTGTTGTTGACAATGTAGCTGTACAACGGTTTTCCTATAATTGCTTTGATACACTTTCAATAATTCAATAAGTAGATTTAGTTATTAGTTATTTAATAATCAAAATTGTTACAAATCGATAATTCATTTGTTTGAGTGATTTATTTACAAAAACATAATAAAAACGATCTACTATTAGTAACAAAAATATACAATTTCTGATATGGGTGGTCATAGTTTGTTGAGATAAAGACTTAATTGAGGTACGAATTGTGTTTTGACGTATAGTTTGTTGAAAGGTGAAGAAGTCGAGGTGAAAAGGCTCTCAGTTCGGGGTCTCCTTCCGGAAACAGACTACTACATGACATACGACGGTTCGACGACTATGCCCGCCTGCTATGAGACGGCAACGTGGCTCATCCTGAACAAGCCTATCTATATCACGAAGCAACAGGTTGGTGGAATTCATTCGACTTTTACATTTAACTGAAAGAACATTTCTAAAAATATTACTTGATGTAAGAAATTAAGTACAATCAAGGAAACTTGTTTAAAAATACCTTGGAATAAAAGCTTTATTTGTTTTTCACAATTAATATTTAAAACCATTCTTTCAATCGGCTTTAACATGATTTAAATATCATGGCAAAAGTTGTTTAATAAACATTTGGAGATACATAAACCATTTTGTATTTCAAAATCACTGAGAGAATCAAGAATGATTTTTACAAAAGCAATCAATAAAACATAACAATGTGAATATAATAAAATTGCTAATGACTTCAACATAATGTTTTGGCGTTTATGTTTCATAATATAATACGTTACTTGTACTTCCGTATTACAAACAATGTCTAATCTACATTTGAGACAATATTTATAAAATGGTTCATGGTGGTTATTAAGTATGGTGAGATATATTGTTACATACTACGCATTCTGATATCCGGGTCCGGCTGCTCTCGTCCAAGTTTTCTGTGGTTTCCTTGGATGCATTAGACAATTACACTCTTCTGTCGTCATTTCGTCCGTCTCATCCTTCCCTCCCTAACCACACCACTCACCCATTCCCACGATCCACGATTCCTGAAGGGGACCTGAAAAGGGACTTACGCCCTACCCTGCGGCTTTGCACTACAGTGTAGGTCGGAGGAACTGCCCGCCCACCAGCACAAGTAGCTGGTAGGAATGAAACACACAAAAGTTTTTTTTTATTGTGAAAACATACGCCTGTTTATTACAATCAGTACCATTTAATTGTCTAACTAGTAATACAAATCAATCAATACAAATTATACAAATCGTCAGACGTAGCTAGCGATTTCGAACTGTTTAGTTCTGATCAGAACATCGTAGACAGTTCCAACAGAACACCAATCAATGTACTTGCTGCCTTGAACCAGCGTTTAACGAACAACTACAGAAGGTATGATGAACGCCATCTGTAGAAGTTTACCACTAATTATGACGTCATTAATACGTGATTCGCACGTCTACCTAACATAATATCTTGTTGATCAGAAATCTGGTCGAAATTGTCGGATAGCAAAGAATTCGAAATCGCGATCCACTAACTAATGTTTTGTTAGGTTAGGTTAAGTTCTTATCACGAAAATTGTTACGCAGTTAGTTCAGTTCAACAAGTTGATATTCTTAATCGAAAATCACCATATCAAACATTATTGACCTCACAATTAGTAGAAAATTTCTACATATCGCGCTTACCGCGCCATCTGCAGTTATTCCTTATAATGAAGATGATTTAATTTATATAAATTGTCCCATGAAAGCTCAAGAAACTTAACGTGAGGTTTAAAGTCGAGGACCAACATACAGTGAGAACGACGTTAGAATTAATGTTATATTGTCTTATCTGTTATTGCTTGTTAGGGCCCCGTAGGAATTCCAGTTGTAATTTCCAACCTCTGACTAATTTAGTTGTTCCGTGTTGTTAGGGCGCTTCATTTGTGGCGGTTTCATCCCTCTATTTCAGGGTCTGTTGTTTGGTAGATTGTTTTCGGTTAGCGTAACATCTCCTAACTACGTGGCGGAATAAGTAACGACTTAATTAAGGGCAAATGTGAGAAGAAAACGAACTGGAAAGCCGTTTGTTAATATCCTGTGCCCTAGTGCCACGTCGCTCTTGTCGTACATTACACCTCTCTAGCAGACCATCGTTTCTGGGAAGCTCATTCTCAAATTCCAGAAACTTTCAGACGAACGACTTCAAACGACCGAATGCTTTCTAAGATATTAAACTTAGAAAACATGCATTTGAGAAACAGGATAGTTTAGAAGAAATTTATAACCCGTTGTGACTAGAATTAGAAATTAAAGATTGCATAATTTGTGTTTTGTTTTTGTGGATTGTAGAATTTAGTTTGTGTTGATGGAATCCAATCCTTTAATTATGTATGAGTTATTATTATTTAGAACAAAATCTGGTAGAGATAAAGAGAAAGACCGTATTTTAAGATACAAAATAGAGTAAGATGCAGAAGCAATTTTATTTACTGAAAAGGTAGATATCATTTGAAGGGATGACATTAAATATCGACATAAGCGGTTCATATTTTTCTAATGCCACTTGGATAGACTTCTCAATAGCAGGCTATGGCTCGTAACTTTTTCAAGTCGGAACTAAAACGTCGTTGTCCCAAGGGATTGTGTATACTTCCCGAACTTGTTTTAAAGGATAAGAACGAACATCGTGCTCTCGTGTTTTGTAGGAACTTTAAATTCAACCAAGAGTTCTGCGGCTTCCATTAAAAGAGTTTGGAAATAAGTTTAATTACCAAAAACAGTTGACTTCGTTGTACTTATTTAAATTTTAGGCATTTCTGGTCTACTTTAATACTAAATTTATAGGTAGACACATGTTAAAAGAACGTATTTTTTTACTTTCAATACACTCTCTGTTTTGCCCTATGTCTGAATATTAACATAAAGATTAATTAAGGAATGTTATACAAAATTAATTAATGTAAGGATATTTTTTATCCCCTAGTGCACCTCTTGCATTAGAGGAATAACGTAAGGCAATATAAAAATGAATAGTTTACCACTACATTCACTGAATAAATGTGTGTTTATGTGTTCATGTATATTTGTATGTCTCGTTAGAGAAGGTGACTTTTACATCAAATTGGTTTGATAAAACTCTCCCTATCCCGAGTTTACTACTAGTGGTAGTTGGGCATAAGTTCACCCTTAATAACTATTCATTCATCATTAAAAGGGTTGTCAGTCCAGAAGACTACAACAACTCACATCTCTAACTATTTACGAACGGTAATCTAGGTCTTCCTCAGTCGCTCTTTATTCCTGTTTCTACTTCTAATTTGTATCTAAACACCCCCTCGTGTCTCAGAAGGTTTCCCACCATCCTATCTCTCGTTTTCGTTAATGACTTCCGTATCACCTTTTATCCTCCTGTTCTTTTCAGTTCCTCTTCATTTTTAACCTGTTCTATCCACAGTTACGAGGCATGGTTTTTAATTAAGTACCGTTCTGAAATTCTGCCACCGCAGCGATGCGGTCAGCGGTGCGCGCATGCGTACTGAGTACCTACAACTCTCACCTACGCACTGACGCCATTACAGTCTCATTTATCCTTGTTTACGTTGTATACCGAGTGTTTAAGGTGGAGTCCGGGCTGTTATAAGATTCCTTAGTGCCAAAGAACTAATACCGATTGATATTTATCGTGAGATCTGTGCAGTTTGCGTACAGAAAATTGAGTGATGGAATGGTAAGGTGGTAAGGAAGTGGGTGAGAGCATTTAAAGATGGCCGCACAAATGTGCATGACAATTCCCGTCCGCATGTGGTTAATCAAACCAAAGATCTTATCACATCTTTTCACTGGGAAACTCTAGATCATCCTCCGTACAGCCCTGATCTGGCGCCCAGTTACTACCATTTGTTCCTACACTTGAAGAAACATCTATCAAAAATCGGCGATCTCTTGACGTATCCAGCTTCTCCTTCGTAAAGGCTTATACTGCCATGTCAAACACAAATCTAATCATGCTAATCTGTTCCATATATATATATATTTATTATATATATTTATCTCTGTTTTAACCCTGTTAAGAATGTTAATCGCATCTTGGATATATATATTCATATATCTTCACAAGTATTTTAGAGTAAGAGCGAGTTCCTCATTAACTAGTGAAGATTGTTAATAAAAATTAATCGAGTAACAAAATTTATTTTGAAGATGAATATATACACACTAATACATTTAATTTGAAATTTATGACTTGTGTTCGGTCGAATGATGACCTCTTCACCCTCTTTTTTTAATTTAACTTACATACCTAAACTTACGATAATAGAGAAAAGTACAAAAGAATGTGGGTGGAGTTGAGTAACAGGGCGTGAGACGACAGAGATAGCACATAAAAAAGATTGATATGATCTTAGAAAGTAAGACGTCACGATATAATTTGAGGGTCAACCGTGATGACGAAACCCTTGACAGTTAAAGCAATAAAATTTAGGCCCAAAATGTCGATGTTGGAAGCCTCCACAAGATTTTAAAGTTACAAATCTTAATTCGAACAATACTTACATTTTTAACAGTCGTAAATTAAAAGGATGTGCAGAAACAGGACACTTAAATTATCTGAATTAATGAAATCTTAACATCAAAACAATAGTAAAAAGTATGGCTGACAATGTGCATCCTTGTCAATTTGTAGTTTTAGATGTTTATCCAGAAGGACTGGGCAAAATTGAAGAAAAATTAGACAACAGTCAGTTTATTAAGTCCCTCGGGTAATAAAGTTTAGTTTATTAAAAGGGCATGATCGGGAGGAGAGGATAAAACGGTTTCGAGCAGATGCCTGTGTATCTGTAATACGAACGTATTTTCCAGATGCATGCGCTGAGGAGGTTAATGCAAGGCGATGCGAAGCATCCGAAAGCCCCCCTGGGAAACAACTTCCGGCCGCCGCAGCCGCTTCACCATCGGCCTGTCAGAACCAACATAGACTTTAACGTCAAACATCCAGGAGTGGTATGTTATTTCTATTTTTATTATATCCTTTTGAGGATATTACAAACCTACAACCTACCTTTCTCTTTATTATCCATCGTATCAGGGACACGCCACAACAGAATGAACAGTTACATCTCTGACACACTTGAAAACTTCTACAATCGCACATAAAAAAGTTAAGTATTAACTACAAAGTAGATACATAAGTGCGGTTTACGATAAACTTTTATTGCAAAACAAAACTTTCCAATCTATCCTTAAAGCTTAATATACCACTAATTACTACTAAATTTTTTAACTGTTAACATGTTTCCAAAATCACAAAAAGACAACATTTTTATATCTTAAACTCCAACCTAACCTTAACCCTTAATCTAAAGCATATTGCTTTATTCAAAAAAGAAGGAATTAACATCCTTATTCGTCTAAATTTTAAGATCAAAGATTTCACATTTTGAACATGTCCTACCAAGTAGGCACAACGAACCGAAAGCCACATCCCACGACCGGTTATTAGCCCTCGGAGTAGTTGTTTCTGTTGATTCCATATTTATATTTATATTATTGCTTTACGTAAGTATTACTCGATCGATAGAAACTCTCAATTTATCTTGTTTTTCTATTGACTTATAATTTTCCAATATAAATTAGTCGCGTTCAAAGGGGATGAGCAGTAATAAATATGTTCATGTCGAAGTTAGACATAAATAAAATAAATTGCAAATTATTTTTTGGTTTAGCATTATAATCTTCCTTGATACCAGACTAATGTAAACCATCAACGCAATGATAACGTAACAATATATTCTAAAAGGGAATCTGTATTTCATGATTTGGCGACAACTAATTTTTATAGTTTGTTTTAAATATTTAATCGGGTGGCAGCAGTTGTAGATTTAAAACTTTTCAACATAAATAAAATTCATATTTAATACTGTCAAACAACAAAATGGATTCAGTATTGATAAAAGATTATCTCAATGTTAATAAACATTTCGCATATGACAGTAATAGAATTAACTTCAATATTACGATCAACATCGCATTAAAACAATTTCTTCTGTTTGTCCCTTTTTGTTGATAATGCGTCTTGATGATTATGGAGTCTTGGAGTTTTTACTGTTGTCTTGTTAAACACGAAGCTGTTATTCCTTGTGACTTTATAATAACAAAACTTTTATTCAAAAAAGAAGGTATTAAAATACTTCTTCATCTGATTATAATGGATCACAGATCCCACATTTGGAACGCGTCGTACACAGTAGGCACAGCACACCGAAGGCCATATCCCACGACCGGTTTCGACCTATCGGGTCTCATCAAGCGGGCGCTGGCAGAACGGCTTTTACAAGCTATATAATGAATATAAATATGGAAACAACAGAAACAAATACTCCGAGGGCTATTACCCCTACCGGCTTTGAATTACACTGTTGATTTCGAACGATTCTTAGACGAATATTTCCCACATTTGTGGGATCTGTGATCCTTTATAATTAGACGAAAAAGGATTTTAATACCTTCTTTTTTGGATTGTAATCTTCATCTAAGAATCGTTCGGAATCGACAGTGTAATGCAATGCCAGTAAGGGTATTAGCCCTCGGAGTAGTTTCTGTTGTTTCCATATTTATATTTAAAACTTTTATTGATTAACCACAATAATATTATTTCAGACAGAGTGGCTTAATAATATATTTCCACCTGAGCAAGCCACTGGGTGGTGATATAATATTGTTATGGTTTATCAAGAAAAGTTTTATAACCTTTTCGTGTTTGTTTATTTTATCTGTTTTATCTCCCAGACCAAACACTACACGAAAACTAGTAAAACAAATAAAGGTTTAGAAATTGTATTGTTGATTATGGAAGCTTTAACTTGTTGAAACTGGTTCATAATTTTAAAAACAGAAAAACACAAAAAGTTTGAGCATAAGTTAAGCGAAACAATTGTAGTGAATTCAAATATAAAACTCGAAACTTTTTGTGTTTTTCAACATTTAAAATTAGAAATGTTATTATCATTATAGATAGATTTGGGGACATTTAAATTATTTTACCGAATAATAATAATACCTCTAATCATCTAATTACTCATTATTGGAACGTAAAATGCGAAATTTATTCAAATGTCATGATGATATTCACTATTCCGTTTGAATATTGATATTATAATAATTATCTGTAATGAATTTTAAAGTAATTGTCAAAGTGTCAATCGGTACTTTATCACGGATGTTCTGGAGGGTCATTGCATAAACTACAATCTAAGATAACAGCATGATATACTGCTTATATGACGTTATTATCTTATTTTTTATACCTAATCACACTGTAAACCGAAATTTTCCATCCACAATAAAATTAAATTAAATGTTCTTAACATATTCAAAAAAAGGAATTAAAATCATTATTCGTTTAAATATTAAGATCAAAGATCTCACATTTTGAACGCGTCCTACCAAGTAGGCACAACGAACCGAAAGCCATATCCCACGACCGGTTTCAACTATCGAATCTCATCAGGTGGGTGCTGGCAGAAAGGCCAACAACTACTCCGAGGGCTAATACCCCTATGCTATATTCTTTGTCTAAGAATCCATCGGAATCAACCGTGTAATTCAATGCCGGTAGGGGTATTAGCCCTCGGAGTAGTTGTTTCTGTTGATTCCATATTTATATTTATAGTTAAAATTTTAAATGTTTTTAAATTATTAGCCAAAATGATGTGGAACCGACAATAATTTAGTATAGAATTTGTTATCAAATATTTTTTTAACAAAAATGACTATCCAACGCCCCAGTTCCATTGTGGTACATGTCAGACATAAATTGGTCCCCATTCGTAAAATAATGTGTGCAATTAACGTTGTATAGAATTAATTGCCACAAATCAGACCAAACCAACTGTTTAAACAGGTATTAGCACAACAAATACATCGCCATAATTCGGTACTGGCACGTGTTTACTGTAGATTGTTCAAACGCTATTTGTCAATGAGTTAAATTCACGCACACATACATGTAACTATTCACAGCCTATTCGATCGTTCTGCATTGTTTAGAGTTTAACGTATACATGACTCAAATTGAAAGAAAAATCACCTCAAGCAAGTACAACAAAATCATCAAACAGAGGAGGTATTTATATTTACACTGACCATTTAACCGACTACAAAAATAGAGGTTAATTGTACGTATTTGTCTCCAGAATAAAGATTGTAATTTTGATCGTTTTTGGTGTTTTGAAACAACACAATAAAAGAAATATGCGTGCGTATGTAAAGTTTAATATGTACACTATTTATAAGGGGTAGGTAGTTATTTACAAGATGAGGAAACCTGCGGTAGAATGGAGAAAATTATAAGATAAAAAGTGAATAAGGACTGGATTGATTGATGCTATTAGGACTTTAGAATGAAATTGAAAGAATTGGATACATAAAATAAAACATCAAACAAGTAGATTTTCACACATTTTATTAAATTATGTAACATGTTTCGCCACACATTGGCGAATATTAAATGCACGCCACAACAGAATGAACAATTACATCTCTAACACACTTGAAAATTTCTACAATCGCACATTAGAAAGTTAAGTATGAACTACAAAGTAGATACGTAAGTGCTGTTTACGATAAATCTTGCAACTTTTATTACAAAACAAAAGTATCCGATCTACCTTTAAAGCTTAATATACTACGTAATACTAAATTATTTGTAACTGTTAACATGTTTCCTAAATCACAAAAAAGACAATATTTTTATATTTTAACCTCCAACCTAACCTGACATTCTTAATGAGTTAATATTTATGGTGCTGGCAAACAAGTAAGTTTTCATGTCCATTTTGTGGATCTATCTCTTCTCACAATACAAAATGACAGAACTACTACTACTATTACTAAAACATCTAATGAAAGACCGGAACTGTGCTTTAGGCCTAATTTCGATATCCAGGATTTGTCAAGTTTTTTTTTATTCAACCATGAGTTTCCATCAAGCAAAATTAGATATGATTAATCAGAATTTTTAATTAAATATCAGCGATCTTTTGATGTGTTGAACGTGCTGCACCATGGTTAAAATATAAATGCTCTGCACCGTCGACAATGGTTTCCATCCGTCAAAAGTCGACTAATTTATTAATAATTTAATAATTTCTTTCATGTAGACCGTATTATGAACATTTTATTAAAATTATTCAATTGATTTTCTACTTATTTACCCTTTTGAGACATCTTCAGTGGGGGTATTTTAGGTAACGTATTAAATGTACATTGAGTTTTTTCAATAAATAAAATTGAGTCTACTCAAGACTGTTGGTTTATTTTAATTAATCATTCTATTTGTTCTAGAATGGGAAGCAGTGTCCTAGTATGTACAAAGATGTTCACTACAAAGCCAACAGTTGGAGGCAGCACTGAGGAAGACGATTTAATGTCAGAGACGTTATCTAAAATATTCGGTTAATTAGTTGATCAAGAAGACCCCAGCGTTGGACACCAGTGAGTGTTTCTAATAAGTTCGAACGGTGGAAAAATCAAACATATCACTTTGTAAATGACTAACAGTATGAATGAGAGTAACTAATTTAACGGTTAAAAATAATAAAAAAGAAAATGAACCAGAAAATGCAACGGTCACGTGAAAAAGACTATTAGGCAATGATTAATTAAATATGTACAAAGTAGGATCGATGAATTATTTTACGTAACTTTTTTATGGCCTGGTCATTCTCTGAATAGATACATATCCTGAAAATATTTGTCGTTGCAGAAATTTTTCAAAAAATTCAATTACGTTTAAAAACCATGAAATATGAAAATTCTGTAAGCTAACCATAGGCGTCAGGTCATTAATCAGATACCTTTCTTTAATCTTGTTACAAACGTTTAAATAACATATTTAGGCCTGTGCTCTCCTATATTAACATACTGTTGCTACCCTAGTTCTGTTTTTGCCTTTCAAGTTGGTACATGCCCCTAAGAGCTTGCTTTGTAACCACCCTGATTGGCTTTTATTAATAACTTTATTCTCATCCAGTATCCCATGTATAATATTTTTCAATGTCTTCCACGACTTATTTCGCAAACGATAATTTTAAGTTTTCCTTATAATAAACTGATATTAATCTTCTCTACTAAAGTATATAATTATAGCATATCTAAATATGATACGGGGATTTTTTTTCAGCGATAGTAATATTAATTTAATATGAAACAAACGCAAGTTGTAATTAATGATAAATGTCTGCAACGAAAAAAAAATATACTTTACCATATCTTTCAGGAATTCTAGCAGAATTTAGCCATATTTTATGTGCTCTTTTGTAAAAACACAAAAAGGAAACTGCTTAACCATGAGCGGAGCTTGCAATTATTGTAGAATGTTGATAAATGCTTCAAGTGGAAGTATTGCCACAAAAATTGTTTATTAATTAATAAATGATTACTTTTATTTTGCCTCTGTTTTTTAACTTAATCTAAATCCCAACTTTTTCTTCATGGATTTGATAAAAATTGGAAAGTAAGTAGCAAAAAAGGTAAGTGAAAATATTAGAATAACTTAGATCGGGACAATCTTGTTATTCAAAACAACAGTTTTTAAGATGTTTCAACTATATTTGTAAATACCTCTTCAAAGAGTAATACATTAGTACTAATGTATGTATGTAATACTAATGTATTACTCTTTGAGAATGACCGGTTGGCTGAAACATATGTAAGAGGTATTTACAAATGTAAGTGAAAATGTTATTGTTCGGATTTAACTTTTCATTTTTGTTTGTAATTTATTGGTCTTGTCGGTCACGCATTTTTTTTACGTCTCAAAATTTTGTTGTATTGTCATGTGCATTTGCTATCCGTTTCTTTCTTTTGCTATTTATGGTTTTATAATAGTACGTATCATATTTTTTCCCTTTTTAGTATTGCCGTCTCCCATTGTATTATTTTTTCTTTGTGTTCAAATGTGCATCTAGAGTTTAGGTTGGTTTATACATTTATTGGGGGTAATTTGTTGACCCGTCGGTCCATTTCGAGGACGTGGATGATGCGCCGACACATGGATTGCAATGTTGCATATTTTGTATTTACGGTTTTTCATCCTTTTTGTTTGTTTTGTTGTTTCAAGTGTCGGTGCATCGGAACCACCCCTCCTCTAGGGGCGGTTCTTAAATTCATATATAAGATAGTTAACTTAATACAGTAAATACAGTAGAACAGTTCAATCAATTCATTCATTCAAAAATTAGACGTTTAGGAGAGATCATCTTTAGTACATATAACATATAGCAACAATTACAGCAAGATCTCTATAAACGTAAAGTAGCAATAACATATAGTTCAATCAATCCATCATAATAATTTAATCTTCGTAAAATAGTAGCAGTCACGACGTTCCATAAAATTAGTGTATATAGTTTGTAAATAGTTGGGTGTAATAAACAATTAAAACACGAAGTCAGTTTATTGCACCGATTCCCCCATAGGAATCAAAAGAAGTGGCACATCTGTGCACCGATGAAATAATTCATTTCATCCATCTAATTAAACAGTTATTAGATGGGCAGGTACAGTAATGACTCACGTGGCACAAAAGAATTAAAGATACGTCAATTATATAAATATTGCTACTTATTTGTGTAATTTAGTAATGTTAACCGAGCGGCGTGGTCTAGTCCTCTAGATCACTGCTTATCATTTGGAAGGTCACCGGTTCGAACCCAAGTCCGGCTGCTCTGGTCCAACCTTTCCGTAGTTTCCTTGAATCATTTAAGCAAATGCTGGAGCAGTAATATTCCACAGATAACCTTTAATTACAGAGAATGTCATCGTTCATAAATGCTACTCAACCTGCTCGATCGTTGGGAGACAAACACCATCTACAGGTCTGAACATCCTTCAACATTAAATTAAAATTGATTTAAAAGTGTCGTTTGAGTCTGTGTACTAAAAAGTTGCAGAAATTTGTTAATACAATACACGATTCATTTTCAAATTTCGTTTAAACAAAACAACAAAAATTTTCAGTCTACCTCTCTGCTTGTTTGAGACGATTACTTGATGTAAATACTTGCTGTCTAATTTCTCAACTTACCATATAATTCACCACATTCGAGCCATTTAATTTAATGAATATTTATAAACTTGCTCTATTAAATTCATTTAGTTTGTTTATGATGGATTATGAACTGCAATGTTTATTTTATATATCTACATAGAAATAACTCAAACAACAAACGCAACAAAATAATAATATTTGAATAAACATTAAAAATAGAAGTACAAATACAAAAAACTGCACTCGAAGAAATTATATGAATGGAGATAGAAGTAGAGAACAAATAGGAGATAAATATTTCAATCACAACTGTATGTATTTGTGTTGAGTAAAACACAATTAAACTTTCCACAAACTTTTATTCTTCACAACTAAAGTATACTTTAGTATTATAGAATTAAAATAAATAAAAATATAAATATGGATCAACAGAAACAACTACTCCGAGGGCTAATACCCCTACTGTCATGGAATTACACTGTTGATTCCGATGGATTCTTAGACGAAGATATAACATATTCAAAAAAAAGAAGGCATTAAAATCTTTTTTCGTCTAAATTTTAAGGATCACGAATCCCACATTTCAAACGCGTCCTCCACAATAGGTACAGCGTACCGAAAGCCATATCCCACAACCGGTTTCGACCTATCGGGTCTCATCAGGTGAGCGCTGGCAGAAAGGCCTTCACAGCCTATATGATAAATAAAAATATAAATATAGAATCAACAGATACAACTCCTCCGAGGGCTAATAACCCTACCGGCATTGAATTACACTGTTAATTCTGATGGATTCTTAGACGAATATATAAGATATTCAAAAAAAGAAGGCATTTTAAGGATTTTACTTTTTCGTCTAAATGTGGGATTCGTGATCCTTAAAATTTAGACGAAATAAATATATTATAGAATTACTCACTTGAAAAGGTTACGGTGTAGCGAAGCTACAGTTGTGAAGAATTAAAATTTATGAAAAATTTAAAAGAACTTAAGCGAGATTCAAAATGTTACCAAGTAACAGCCAACACCATCAATCAAGTAAATACCTCTGTTATACGGTTTTTATTTATTTAATATATGGCATTCTTTCTGGGTCGCATCACAATTATTTACAAATTAATGTGTGAGCTCTGTACCCATAGAGTTGGGTTTCCACTGTACTTCTGTATTCGACAGTCGTAGAAAATATGTCGTTTCCTTTCCATTGAGACAGTTCTGTACCATCCAGATCATTGGAAATATAGCCATCATGCCATGGGTATGATGGCTGTTGAAGTTGCCTGCGCAGAAAATACCAGGAATCTATGACTCCATTATTGGGCATGGGGTTTGTAGATGTTTACCATCATCATGTTCTGGACTAAAATTGCAGAGCTATGGTAATTTGTGTTCTTATTCTGTAGTAGGACCGCGAAGTTTGCCAGGGTTTCCCTGGCATAATTTGCAATTCCATACTTTTGGTAGTGTAACATAGTGTCCAAAAAAAGATGGTATTAAAATCCTTTTACGTCTAAAAAGAAAGCATCACAGATCCCCCCTTTTGGAACGCGTCCTACACAGTAGGCACAACGCACCGAAAGTCATACCCACGACTGTTTTCGACCTATCGGGTCTCAACAGGTGGGCGCTGGCAAAAATGCTTTTACATGCTATAGAATACATATAAATATGGAAACAGCAACAACTACTCGCGACCCGATAGGTCGAAACCGGTCGTGGAATATAACTTTCGGTACGCTGTGTTTACTGTATAAGATGTGTTCATTATGTGGGATCTGCGATCCTTTGTAATTAGACGAAAAAGGATTTTAATACCTTATTTTTTTTTGGATTGTTATCTTCGTCTAATAATCGTTCGGAATCAACAGTGTAATTCAATGCCGGTAGGGGTATTAGCCCTCGGAGTAGTTGTTGCTGTTGATTCCATATTTATATGTATAATTTAGTGTATTGAAAATATTGTGTCTGAGGATTTTTCATCTTGCATTTCCTCCTGTAATTATAATACAGCTACTTGGTGTTTCCTCAGGGATTTGGGCAGGACTTTGTATACGGTACGGACTAGGGAAAGTACGATATATTATAAATACAGTACACAATTTAATTTTCAAACACACAAGTGTTTCGCCCACTTCAACAAATTATATCTGGATTATTATTAATTCTGAAAAATAGGTTGGTGCCAGAATAAATATGAAAATAAGTGGTAGTTAATGAGCTATTAAAATTTGAACTTGAACTTCTATGAAATGAAATTTTCTTAATAAAAGCATAATAATAAAGTTTTCATTGAATCATATCCCGAGAAACTTTCGTTATTGTTCATTAGTTACTAAGAATAAAAGGTTGCCTTTTCAATATACAATGACGGAAGGCTTTATAAGTCGGTTTTCATACAATAACGGCGCTCAATTAGACAAAAGAAGGCATTAGAGGAAGTCTAAAAAGAGCCCTTTCAATATTCCAAGCCATTAAACATCGACAGCCGTCTGAAATAAAACTTAACGCTTTCGACCCGAATCGCGGACAATGGTTTTGAAGGAAAGCCGACTGTAAATGATTTAGATGGAAAATCCGGTTTTGCACCGCCAAACGCCGCACGCCTCTGAGTTATGCCACCCTCCGCGTCACCCCTTGTTTCACTTACACTGTATTGAATTTAGCATTTATAGCTCGTGCGTGTGAGTCTTGAATTTATGTCCCATTCCGAATTACCTTAGATCTTCCTGATACAATTTGTACGAACATAAATCTTGAAGAAAGAAAAACAGTTAATCCACAGTGCTTCGTTCGCTTCTGCAAATTTTATTGCTTACTTTACGCCCGCCAACCACCGAAAGCGCGCCGGCGACGAGCGCCCTCTATCACCCAAGTAAAAGTAAAGACACGGTGCCGTAAAGTTTCCCGTACACCCACCGCAGAAAGGCTTCACGAAAGCGTAAAAATACTATCGCCAGAACTGTCTTCATAAATTCTACACTCTTTCGAAGAATAAGTAATGCGAATTTAGACTCAATGTAAGGATTTACAGGCGCTGACTGAAGAAACTCGACCAAAACAACACTTACTGTTTTCAATCATTTATATTACAATGTAATTTTTCTTCTTTTTTGCAAGTTATACATAACAAAATCGGAGGTTAAAAAGAATACAAACGATGGGGCTGTAATTCCCGGAAAAAAATTGGAGATATCGTAATTTCAAAAGAAAACAAGCCAAATTAACTTCTTTCATATTTTAAGAAAAAAAAATTCTATTTCTATTGTCGAAGAAAGAAAAACAGTTAATCCACAGTGCTTCGCTACACCATATTCCTTTGCTAAATCTCTGTTTGAAATTCCGCTCTCTAGCTCGCTTTGATTTAATAGACGATATTAATCTGTATTCTTTTTCTCTGCGACATGTTAAAGAACCGTTTCACAAATATCTTAACAATATGTTTTGGTGTGTCTTATGTACAAATAAATAACAAAGTGACTAAAGACATATTAGAAAGCGGGCTATTTTATTTCTGATAATTACAAAAGACCCTAAAGTCGACACGTTTTTGTTTACTTTTACGATCTTAATATCCATTGGCCATTACACTTTGCTAGATGTCAATACTGTTACCTATTCAAATTTTTTACAATACACATGGTCGTTCTAACAGATACAATTCTTCGAAGATATTAGTTAAATGTAGTTGGTATGTCGTAATACGCAATTTTAAACAAGCAGTGTTTTTTGTTAATTGTATTTTAAAATCTTGACGTTCTGGAGCAATTCTGAAGTCAAGCTGGAATTCAGCGAAAAAAGATACTGTTCTCTTAGTTGCTTTGTTCTTTGATTTTGTAGTTATATCAAACAATTCTGATGCCAGATTTAATATAACGTTTTAATTTGCTGGTCCATAATGATACCGAGCGGCGTGGTCTAATGCTCTAGAACATTGCTTAACATTCGGGAGGTCACCGGTTCGAAACCATGTCTGGCTGCTCTGGTTCAAGTTTTCTGTGGTTTCCTTGAATTATTTAGGCAAATGCTGGAGCAGTAATATTCCACAGATAATCTTTCAATTCTCTTCTGTCTTCATTTCGTCCATCTCATCTTTCTCTCCCTAACTACACCATTCACCCATTCCCACGATTCCTACAAGGAGCCTGAAGACGGCCTTACGCCTTATCCTCCCGCTTTGCACTACAGTGTAGGTCGGAGGGACTACCCGCCCACCAGCACAAGTAGCTGGTGGGAATGAAACACAAAAAAGAAAAAAAAAGGTCCATAATGACCTGTATAGATGACAATTAAAATATTTCATGGTTCACAGTACCATTAAAAGTACATAAATACACTATATTTTTGACTAATCATCAATCTACAGGAAATTAATAATGAAGGAGACTATAGTAAATAAATAAAAGGGTTAAAAGAGACTCACCCCCTAATTACCATAAACTTAATGGGCGAAACACGTGTCGGGCTTAAAAAATAAATTTGTGGTGATTAGAAGTCAGTTTGGTATCCTACAGGATCCTTCTTTTTAATTTTTTGAATCGTAAATTCCGGTAATTGCATTTAATAAGAATCCAAATACATTTTTTTAAGCTATCTAATCAAATCATCTACATATTCGTGAATTAATGCACAAATCCGAATTCAATACAATTTTGCAAGCCTACCTTTTATATACAATATTTTCTTGT
Source organism: Agrilus biguttatus (assembly GCA_963921985.1). Taxonomy (NCBI): domain Eukaryota; kingdom Metazoa; phylum Arthropoda; class Insecta; order Coleoptera; family Buprestidae; genus Agrilus; species Agrilus biguttatus. The sequence continues at coordinate 36,187,621 of OY998119.1, read as the reverse complement.
TTATTTACGAAAAGGGCACATTTTTTTACATTTTCTACATTTTCTTTGTAGATAAACGTTTTAGATGAAAAAACAATGATTAACAATAACTCCGTTTTTACATTAAAGCCAAAGGGTTCAATTTCATTTAACTAGTGTATCTATGCTTTTTATTTGACCATGATTAAGTATAAAGTTATATATAAAACCATTTAATCAATAAATAAATAGTTATACATACATTTATTTAATTCTTAAATAAAAATTATTCTCTAACAGTTAAATTAAATCTAACCCAGAACATCCGCCAAACTTTGTAATGCCAAAACTGAAATATTGAAATTTTTTACTAAACAACATTCCACAACTGTATAAAATTAACAACTTTTTAAAGCCATAATTGCTTAGGGATGGACATACTACATTAAGATACATAGAATAGGACAACTGAAATAATTAGATAATTACTAGAAATTTTAAACATTTGGATAATTAGCTTATTGCTTTCAATTTTTTTCTTTTCTTGTAGATGTTTAATATTCTGGTTATAGCAATTATAATTGTTAACGACTAAATGAGAAGGAAAATCAGAATAATCTTTACAAATGTTATTCAGAATTACAAAATATTCATTCATAGGGTGCGCCAATAGATCCTTTTAGATTTCTTGGCATAAGTAGGTATCTAAAGATTAATCTTATCGACAGTCCGTTATGGGCCGCTTTTCAGGTTTATATATTTCTCAACAGTTCCGGAAATGGTGTTAAATAAAACCGTTCTCTGGTACATATACATAAATACTTCAACCGTCTTAAGCTGAGCCAAAGGAAATACGTTCCATTATAGAGGAGGAAATCTCCGTTAAAGGCCAAGAGCTTTAATACCAGGGAATGGGTCTAGATGATAAGCCGTTTCTAAAATTAATGCGTTATTACTTTCATACAATTTTTATTATTTCATATTAATATTAAGTGTAGCACTACACGTCATATTTTGTCATTTGTGGAGTTTGAATCAGTAAATGTTCTGAGCAAACTTTAATAACAAAAATGTCAACAAGTACTTACGTGCCTATCAACAAAATATCATCTTATATGTCCTCAAATTCTTAATTGGTTTGAAGTCTTAATGATACTTCGTGATAAGACCTTAATAATAAAAAAATTTGGACTTGGTCACAAAAAGAGCGTTCGGTTTCTCAAAGGAAGACAGTTTTTCTTAGAACAGCAATTCTGTATATATAAATTATTTACAATTTAGTGCGATTTATCATGATTATAATTTGTTATAAATTTAAGTTATTCAAATTCATGCTTGGTTGCAGCCCCTGCCTCGGTTCTAGGCAATTTCTCTAACTGGCATTGGTACAATGACAAATGTGCATATAACAGGCGGGCTGAAAAGTTCGTAGGCTAATAACATAGAAATTTTTTTTAAGCGAATTTGATTTTATTATTCAATATAGTTTCCTTCGAGGGCAATACAACGATTAACAATTATAGCGGTCATAAAATTTTCGATACCATTTTTATAATACGATTTGTCTTTAGCCTCAAAATAAGATTCAGTATCGGCGATTACGATTACCTCTTCATCGGGGCAAAATTTCTGTCCAGCGAGCATCCTCTTGAGGTCTGCGAAGAGAAAAAAGTCGCTGGGGGCCAGATATGGAGATTACAGTGGATGTGGAAGCAATTCGAAGCCCAATTCATGAAATTTTTCCATCGCTTTTATTGATTTGTGACACGGTGCATTGTTTTGATGAAACAGCACTTTCGTTTTCTTCAAATGAGGCCGCTTTTCCACGATTTCGTCTTTTAAACGCTCCAATAACATTACGTAATAGTGGTGTTTATGGTTTTACCCTTTTTAAGATAGTCAATGAATATTATACCATAACCATGAGCATCCCAGAATACTGATGCCATAACCTTGCCAACCGACTCGACTTTTGCGTCTTTCCACGCTTTGGAGTCGGTTCATCAGGTGCAGTCCACTCGACTCGACTGACTGTCGATTGGACTCCGGTGTGAAATGATGGACCCATGTTTCATCCATCGTCATATATCGACGCAAACGCAAAAATTCGTATTTATTACGATTGAACAGCTCCAAACACTGCTTAGAATCATCGATTCGATTCGTTGTTGTTTTTGGTCGATTGTGAGCTCGCGCTAGCGCGGCACCTACTTTGTTCAGGGCTTTCGCATATCCAAATATTCATTCACGATATGACCAATACGTTCCTTTGATATCTTTAGGGTCGGGTCTCAGCTATCTCATCTTCACTTTACGGTTATCAAAAATTATTTTGTGGACTTTTTTAATGTTTTCATCGGTAACAGCCTCTATGGGGCGTCCACTGCGTGCATCGTCCTCGGTGCTCATTTCGCCTCGTTTAAATTTAGCAAACCACTTTTTTACGGTTGATTTTCCTGGTGCAAAGTCTTCGGATTTGTTTGTATTGTTTACCAAGCCAAGCCTTGGTTTCAACAATATTTTTTTTCGCCAAAAAAGCAATGCTTTATTAACACAGGAAATTCCTTTTTATCCATTTTTTCAAAGTAACAGAAGTTCTTTCACTAAAAATGCTATAACAGCTGTCAAATTTATACACGCGTCTTTTGAAGGTTAGGGCTAACTAAAAATCATATGTTTCATCATCTATCGGTCAGCCAACGAACTTTTCAGCCCGCCTGTAAGATGTGTATTACCTTTATTTATAAGCACATTTCAACCAGTTTAAAAAACAGTCGTCAAAATTTCACCTGTCACTTACAACTACACATATTTTTGTCGCTTCATTTAAGTTCTTTTTCTTGTACATATATTTTACTCGTTCAATTAGTTTTAGTTACTTGTATTTAGTTTCACGATAAGTTAATTTGTAATTGTTTATACATATCTGTTTTTATTTGATGAAATTAATTCCTTAAAACAATTTCAAGAATTGACATTCATTTGATGTAGTACAACACTACACCGGAAGAGCAACAAAATCCTCGATTTTCCTTACAAAGAGATTTAAGAGACTTAAAAGTTCAAAGTGATTCAAATAAACTCCAAAAGCATGGTATGAATAAACGATATCAATATTTTTATAAAATATACCATTCATATCGGTTTTCTCTAGAGAAAAATTTCGATGCCTCTCTAATAAAAAACAGTTAAAAATTAGATAACCATATTACAGTCAGGATATCGCCTCCTACTGATATTTACTGCTAAATGTAGTATTTATATGTTTGACAAGGGCCATATTATGTGACAGATACGTAAACATATTTGTAATAAGCAGGGGATGTTTGCCAGCCTCGACATCTCAAGACCGAACTAAAATATCTTTATACCGCCTTCCGAGACAATGGATATACTAATCAAAAAATCCGTAGAGCCATGCCTCCTAGGAACTAACCCTTAACTAAAAAAAACCAACGGTATTTCCCTTACATTAAAGGTGTCGGATAAAATTGGTCGGATTTTGATGAACACAAACATCAAAACTATATTCATTCCGACCAGGAAAATCCAACATCATCTGCGCTCTGCAAAAGATCCCAGAAAACCCCTATAGGCGACCGGGATATATCGTATCCCCTGCATTTGCGGGCAAATCTACATTAGGTACCACCAATCGTGTATAAACACCCGCAGAAAAGAACATGAACGTTCTTGCAGACTCCAACAACCCGATAAATTCGCGGTGGCGGAAAATACCATGCAGGAAGGACACGTTATCCGCTTTGGGGATACGGACATCATAGCTAACCCACGAAATTACCATGCCAGCTTATATCGAGAAGCCATTGAAATATTGAAGCACTCTAACAGCTTCAACAAAAGGGAGGAGATCCTTACAGTAAATAAAACATGATTACCGGTCTTGAGAGGTATCACCACCAAAGAAGAAACACTTGAGGTCATGTGCAGTCAAGCGGGACCCGTTCCGCCTATAAATACCCTCCCTAATCCAAGTATCAATACAACCGCAGAGATGGAATTTACGCCCTCCCTACGTTTCCTGAGGATACCAACCACAGCAGTTGGCGAAACGTTAGATAAACAATTCCATCGGTGTTCGCACCTAGATCCTAGAATCCCAGACCACGGCCATCAAGCCCGAATAGCAAGTATTATTCAAATAACTTATACCGTTCTTATAAACTAGATAACCCCCTATCAACACTATGGTAATAAATTTTAAAGATTCTATATAATCTTAGAATTTCTACTTAAAACTGTCTCTTTGATAATGTTTTGCTAATCGAAAAAATTGTAAGAGTTTCTTATAATAAACAATTGAAACAAAACGAATTTTTCGTCGTTATCTTATTGATTTAAGGATTCGAAGGTGCAACATGTGTGAAAGGACATAATATAAAAGAAAAGAGACTCACTTGATAAACTTTCACAAAATATTTATTATAAATTTGACAATTGTTTACTAGGCCATTTTCAAAGGGTATAAGTACTCAATAAGAGTATGTGTAATTTTTAAATGACCGAATAATGTTCAAAGCAATTGTCAGATTGATAATAATGTTTTGTGAAATTTTACCAAGTGAGTCTTTTTTCTTTTATAACGTGGTAATTTTCATTCAAAATAAGGACCAAACCTCTAAAATACAGAATAGCAAAGCTTCATAAAAAGGCGTCCAGTAGTTTTAAGGTATCCTTACGATTTTCTTATAAAGTAAAGCAGTTTCTAATTTATTTGATATAGGAGGAATGTTTTTTATGTAAGTACCGTTTTGAAATTAATAAAAAACGTGCAAAGATATCTCAATAATTTTATTTTTCCATGAAAGCTTGTACCTTAATCTACTTTTCTACATAATTAATATTAATTTAATATTGAGGCATTTGTCATGACGTTTTGACCAGTTTTTGAATACCCTTGTCATAGATGTGACTTGCATCACCACCACTGCACCACAACTGTTTTGACTTCGTCGTTGTCTCGAAGACCCTGACCGCCCAGATGTTTCTTTAAGTGCAGGAACAAAAGCAAGTCATTGGGCGCCGTATGAGGGCTGTACGGAGGAGGATCTAGAGTTTCCCAGTGAAAATATGTGATGAGATCTTTAGTCCGATTAGCCACATGCGGACGGGCACTGTCATGCACATTTTTACGGCCATCTTTAAATGCTCTCACCCACTTCCTTACCACCTTACCAGTCCATCGTTCATAATATTTTGTCCATAAACTACACAGATCTCACGATGAATTTCAGTCGATTTTAGTCCTTTAGCACTACGGAATCGAATAACAGCCCGGACCTCACAGTCGGCTGGACTGACTATTATCGGAGACACCTTAAACACTCAGTAAACAACGTAAACAATGACGAATCAGACTGTAATGATGTCAGCGCTGCGGCGGCTGAATTTGAAAACGGTACATAAAAAACATGCCTTTTATGAATTTATAAAAATATGAATTTAAAACATATGAATGCTATCATGTATCATTACATTTGAAAAAGTTTTATCATCATCTAGGAGACAATTTGCATTCAAAACGAGTACGTCTAATGTGAAAATTATCGTTGTCCTGCTTTCTTCCGCGATAGAAATCTCCCCCAGGGTAATAAATAACGTCTGTATCCCCTAAGGAAAAAATACAGAAGTCACGACTGTGTTTCTAAGAAACGCCGGAAGGGCTAAGATTAAGTCTTCAAATTTATTGCCCTTTGTCATTTTTGCATGTCAATTTAAACGTTGAATACTCGAGAGATTTATCATAAGGACGCAGTAGTGCCCAAGGATACAATTTTCGCTCAGAAATTATCAGCGATACCTTTTCTTTGTTACGAATTCGATTTGAAGTATTTGAGATGGGACGTAGCACTCTACAACCACTTCAATGATAAATAAGTAAAATCTAAATTAGAATTACCGATTCTCCTTCCCATCGCTTAATGGCCGTTCTAATGTCTTTTGGTTTGCAATTCTTCCTTTCATAAAATGCTCCAGATAAACTAAAATAATTTCATGTGGTAATAAATTTTTGAATCCGAGTTAAATTAACTGTATTTTTATTGTTTCCTATCAAATGATTCACTTATATATGTTTAGATTAGACCAACATCCAATTTAGCATGACCAAAACAAAACTATACAAAACAGGCTCAATTAATTCTAGTGCATCTTCTACAACAACAACAACAAATTCAAGATCAAATGTGCAAGACCAAGATTGATATGGTCTTGGTCTCACATTTAATCGTTTAAACGCTACTTATTACATGATGTTGTTTTAGGTACCGTATAGGTAAGAAATTTAATATTTACAAAAATTCTTTGTTATCCCTTGCACTATTTACTGCTACAGTTAACGAGAAGCCCAGAAGCAATACGACCCTAATTACATCGTATTTTATAGCAACATTTCTTCATCATCCGTTGCAGCTACTAAGTACTGCTGCTAGGTTGTTGGTAGTTTTGTAAATAGTTTGTTTTTCTTTGTATCTCCATGACAACGTAATAAGCAACGGACGTGTTTAAGTTCAATAAAGGGCCACTCTGTCCTGGGCGGACAGTTGACTGATGTATATGTGCAGGACGTGATGGTATACTCGTATACATAGAGGGATCAATGTGTGTATGTATGAGCGAGACGAAGAGAAAGAAAGAGTGCAGATGTATAACTATGTGTGTATGTGAAACGTATACCGCTTTTCCTTGAGTCTTTTATTTTCTAACGTGAAAACAGTAGCAGGATGTAATAAACAACAAGCCTATTTTGTTTTACGGCCCTTACCGAGTCCCAGAAGAACGATAAATTTTTTCGCGGAAGATGGAAAATTGACTCAGGATGGCATGGTTCGTGCACGGTTTCTGCGATTCGCCCGTTTTATTATCGGGAAGGGAATCTGGAATTATAAGGGAATCCCTGTAATTACCGCAAACTGATATCGGACATAAAAGTAGGAACACAGCCCGCTTCGATTCTCTCTCTTGTCTGCCTTTCAGCTTCGAGCTATAACTTTTCGAATAAATTACCGCGGGAACAGATAGATGATATCGAGTTTATTAAAATTTAGATTCTTCGGTTATTCGATGCCGATGCGCGCCACGACGGTTCCCAGTTTCGAATCCACTTTACTCCGACCCGCATCGAACCGTTTCAACACGGTGCAAGTTTATCAACTGTAGGTTCCCGATGGATGTAGTTACTTACGAGAATATTTTCATTCGTATCTAACAATAGAAATGCTTTAAAAATCACTAATAAACATGAATACCGCAAGAAGTAGCTATTGCTTTTATATCGAAAGTAAATATCTTCTATAAAAATTATCTCCTTAACCATAATCACCCAACTCATTCCTAAGATTCCTAAAGAACGCTGGGAAGCCTTCCTCCCAACCCAACGACTTTAGACTATAGTATAGATGGGTGGAATAACCCAATAACCACCATTAGCATTAAAATAAAACACTATAAAGTAAATTACAGAAAAATAAATTCAAGAAATAAATAAACACTTGGTTTTGTTTCACTATTTTTATTTGAAAATTTTCTAACATATGTTTCGGCTATTATGCCATTATCAAAGAGTTTTAAAGTAACTAAATCAGAATGGGTAAAAATTTTTCTTAAATAGACTAAAATACCTGGATTGTTATTAGTGATAATATTATTCTGTGTCTTCTCTACCTGTAACAACTTTTAATAAGGGGGAAACCCCAAAATCTATTTGGTCGTTCAATAAAATTTTATTATTGTTATTTGCTCTTAAGCCAGAACACAATTAATATTATAAATTATAGAGGTACGGATGAATACCGAGTGACTTGTAGTGTAAATAATATAAAAAATAGATTCAAACGACTTATAACACTACAAACAATGTTTATTGGTACAACCAAATGTATATTTCAATGGTAAGATTAAGAAAAGGTTATACCTAAATGGGCATAGCCGAAGGTGCCACCAAATTATACCTGACTAAAAAAGATACAACCGATCTTGCCACTGAACAAAAACGGTCTTTGAAAAGGTACAACCTATTGTGCCACTAACACCTAATAGATAAAAATTATTCTAATGAGAATGGAAAATACTTTACTGATATTTTATGGCATTTATTTAACAGTAATTAATAAGGCATTATAAATACATATTTAGACATATATCAGTCAACAATTTTTTCAACGTAAATATGATACACATTTTATATAGTCGATGTTCGATATTGTTTTGTTTTTATATTTTTCACATAATTCCATAATAGTTTTCACTTTACTTCTTACAAAGTCTACAAAAACTTCATTTGGATAGAAGTTTAAATTAAAATCCTTTAAAATTTTGGATTTTAACAGAACGTTTATTTCCCAATAAACAATATATGTAAGGCACATACTGACCATTTTCATATCCATAACCTGCTTTTAAGTTACTTAATCTTTACTTATGATATGATTGTAAATAATTACTCATATCAATATTATCACCGGATAACTATAATTACCTTATAAGGAAGGTGAGCATCCTTTTCTCTGGTGGCAAGATTGGTTGTTTACTTTTACCACCACTATTTTGTAGCAGGTAGATCTTTATTTTTAGTGTTGGTGAACGGCAGGTCAAAATTCATCAAAGAATCCCTGAATTTATGATTGTAAATACACTCGTAAACTTTACACTTATAAATTCAGGGATTCTTGCCGAAAACCAACAACCCCCTGTACGATAGTCTTCAATAAGTTACAGGTAGTTTTTTAGAATATAGTTAGGTATAATCTTTACATCTTTTTTTAATCATAATTTACTATTACCATTGAAAATGACTACTTCGTAGTCGAAATGTATACATTTGATTGTACCAATAAACATCGTTTGTAGTGTAATAAGGCGTTTGAATCTATTTTTTATACTATAAAGTAAGTTCAGCTTTTCACCACAAAGACGATTTATTTGCGAAACAGTGCCCAGAACCCTGTGCAACCACCACATGCTAATACACTACCTTGATTTTATTTTTAAACTCATAAAGTGGAACACAGAAAATGGCTAAAACCCAACGTCAAAATACGATAATAACGAAGTTCTCTTAGATCTTTGAAGATGGTAACTTTGTTAACCGGATGTTTAGTGTCATATTTTGGCGTTGGAGTTTGAGCAATTTACAGTGTCCTACAACACATAATATGTTAAAGAGATGGTTGTTCTTTTCATTTTGTTTGTTGGAATTTATTTAGGTTATCTAGGAGGAGCTCACTGTAAATCACACGAGTTATAGCCTTTACTTCAAGCCGAAATATTTCACTTTTTATTAGAGTAGTTTGCCCTATGGTAAAGTAAAGTAGGATGAACAGTGTAGCAAGTATGCATACAAATGAACATGCTCAATGGGTTTGAAACACTGGCAAGTTGTAGAATCAACCATGCGTCTATCTGACAATGTGTATGTGACTGTTCATTTGAACGGGGGGTGGCTTGGTTAGAAGAGAGGGGAGAAGGTGGAGTGTTGATTCCGTTAAGTGCAAAGCAAACTAATATCGCCGACAGGATGTATTACCAGGCACACAACATTAACTTACTTTATTTGCTCACATACTTAGTCGAAGCCGATACTGCTGTGCTCTCTGAAAATAATAGAACAACCTCGGTGTGTTCGAACCGACGACGATGCCGACGCCGACACCGTGCCGTCGCCGACTACGACGTATTATTAAATTTACATTACGTTGACTTTCACGTAATTGTTTGTTTATGAGGAGATGGGGAATTCCGTGGGTGACGGGCGCGAACGCGGTGGCGACCTGGAAAGATTTATTGTCTTCGATGGAGCGAAAGACGTTGGCAAACACACTAAAGCTGACCCCCGCGTTGACAAACATCACCTTATGTCACGTTATTTACTGCCGGTGTGGCCTTCGGTGTTCGTTCTATATATACGGTATATAATAACGAACGGAGTTAATCAAGGACAGCGTCGTAATATAAAAGGGCAACCCCACCGAAAGCGTAAATGAAGATTTTTTGCCAAGGACGGACGAGAACACAAGCAAAATAATTTGAAGTCCGAGACGATGTTACATTGCTGTTCATGCACTGGGTGGATGAAATCATGACGTAAGAGAATGGAAATCGAGTTGAAAAGTCTCTTGTCATTATATATATATATAATAATAATAATTAAGAAAAATAATTTCAACAGCGAATACACAATCCACTATAGATTAGTTAATAGATGTAATACATGGGCTGAAAAGTCCCGGGCCTAACACATAGATGGCTCTAGTTTTATTGCATTCATCTCTTTTTCAGTTAGTACTAACCTTCAAAAGACAGCTGTTAAAATTTCATGATATTCTATTCATTAGTTTGAGAGTTATTGTGCTAAGAGTGACTTTATCTAGCTTGTTTTATTATTTTCAAAACAATGGATTAAAAACAATTTAGTTCGTTCGTTTTAATTTTACACTGCTTCTTGATGGGAAAAAATACCGTTCAAGCGAAGCAATGGCTTGAAAAATGTTATGGGCAACGGTGGACTCCTCTCCATCAGAAACAACCGAGACAAAATAAAACGTTGGTTTGCTGACTTCAAACGTGGTCGTAACATACAGACATGACTGTTGATGCAGAACGCAGTGGACGTCCAAATGCAGTCCAAAGGCGGTAACACCAGAAAACGTGAAAAAAATCCACAAAATCGTTTTGAATGATCGAAAAGTGAAATTGCATGGGTTAGCTGACATCGTCAAGATACCATTTCAAAAGAACGTATTGATTTTACAGTTATATTGCATGAGCATTTGACTATGAGAAAGATCTGTTCAAAGTGGGTACCGCGTTTGCTCAGTTGACCAAAAACAAGAATTTTGATCAGTGTCTGGCCATATTTAAACGTAACAAACCGGAATTTTTGCGCCCACATGTGACAATGGATGAAACAGGATCCATCACTTCACTCCGGAATCAATACGATCGTCATCTGAGTGGGCAAATAGACAGCAACTGGTGAACTTCGTCCAAAGCGCCCGAAAGCAGAATAATCAGGTTAATAAACAACAAAGTTATCACCTCGGTATTTTGGGATGTGCGTGATGTAATATTCATCGACTATTTTGAAAAGGCAAATACCATCAACAGTGAAGAGGGAATTATATAGCGTTTGAAGGCCGCAAAATTGAAATTGCAAAGAAACGACCGCATATGGCAGAGAAAAAAAAATTGTTACAAGACAACGCACCGTGTCACAAGTCAATAAAAACAATGGAAAAACTGGCAAAACATGAATTGAACTACAAATTGCTCCCACATCCACCGTATTCTCCAGATTTGGCTCCCAGCGACTACTGACTGTTCGCAGGCCTCAAAAGAAATGCTCGAATGAAGAGGTTATCGCTGAAGCTGAGATCTATTTTGAAACAAAAGATAAATTGTTCTACAAAAGTGGTATTCAAATGTTAGAGAGGCGCTGGAATGATTGTGTTGCTCTTGATAGATATTACATTGATGAATAAAGTCAATTTTGAACAAAAAAAACGTATTTTCTTTGTAAGACTCGGGACTTTTATCCCATGTGTTAAGAAGCACACTCGATATGGAGTTAGTTTGATATGCATCCATACTCATACTAATTTTACACAATAACCAGCTAAATCAGAAACTGCTAGGAATTAGTTCTCTCTTTTCCAGTCGAATCCCTCTCTACGAATCAGGCGGCGTAAGAGCAAGAAGCTATAAGCTTTCGACAGAATACTGACCAAAAATATATTTTAGTTTTGTTCTATTCGGTTACGTGTCTATCACGTAGATATATGCGCTATGGGTTTATTTTGACAAACTGATATTCTTATTAAAAAATGTACCAAATTTCTACAAATGACGTTCACAGCGGTCTGCACTCACTTATTTCAATATATTCTACTTACAAAAGTTAAATTTTGATTGAATTAATTTTGTATATTGTAGCCATATAGTAAATAATTAACTACGAAGTCAGTCATTCTTATAATTTTCGGTACCTGCACAGTCTGGCAGTAACTAATTACTGCTTAAACTCCGTAATAGCTTTGCATAATTGCTACATCTGTCTTCGTGAAGCGTACCGTATCAGAGTCCCCTTTGTACCTTAATTGATTGGTTTTATTCTCATATGAGATACTAATTCTCTTATTAAGACGTTAATTTGTTCATTTCTAATGCTTTCCCTGCTCCCAGATCGAGGAAGCGCCATTTCTAGTCATTATAGGATAACATACAACAGAATTTGTTGATAAATAATCAATACACGCTACTCAAATCATAAATGATATGGTTTGAATCGAGTCAAGGCTACGACAGCCGCCACATGTTTTTCTAAAGGTGGGTACACACTAATCGAACGATAGCGAACAAATAATACAGTCGTCATTTTTGTTAAGTACTTTTTTTATGAAAAGTCTTTTTAAAAAGGAATATAATTTATTTATTAAAATGACAAAGTTTAAAACGTCTACACTAGGTTTAATCTAAAGGTAGAGTGTTTGATACAGAAAGTATAGAAGGTAAAATAGTTGCAATAGTCGTATTATGAATATGAATATTTTAAGCTGTTTTTCTTAGTGTAGAAGTGAATAAAGAAAATGTGTAATAATGAAATTTTTTGCGCGATCTTTAAAGAATATTTAATCAATTTACGAACTGGAGAGGATTCTTAATACGCATTGGGTAGTGCTTAGGCGCAAACTAAATTTTGCAAAAAACATAAAACAGTTTCAAAATTCACCTAAAAGTTGCACTACTTTGTAGAACAGACAATACCAATTCATAACTATGAACCCTCAATCTCCATGTTTCTATAGGATAGCAAAAACCCATAAAACAAATATGCCAATGACACCTGTGGTTTGTTATATCAATTCCCTTACTTATAAACTTTGTAAATTCTTAAGTAGAAAAATTCCAAACTGGATAAGTTTTAAATCTAAATGGTCAGTAAAGAACTCTCTAGAATTCATAAATAGTATAAAAATTTGCTTCTCCCTAAATCATCTATATTTGTCTCATGGACTCCCCGTTGTCACCTCTATTTGCTGAAATATTTATGTTTCAATTTGAGAAATCCATAATTAATATTAATAACCCTCTTATTAAGAATATACACACATGGTTCAGGTATGTAGATGACGTGTTTTGTATTTATGTAGGTTCTACTAGACAAATAACTAATTTACTTCAATTATTAAACTCAGTCAACAAGAAAATCCAATTCACTATGGATAATAGCACTTCAAAGTTTTTAGACCTGAAAGTTATCATAGTGAATAATAAACTTGATTATAATATTTACAGAAAAGATACATTCTCTGACGCCATTATTCCGTTTAATTCAAATCATGACTACAATATAAAACTATTAACTTTTCACAGTCTACGTCATAGACACATAAACCTTCCTTTAAACAAAAATAATTATAAAATTAAAAAAATAATACTAACTAAATATAACCTTAGATTAATTGATGAAATGCTAAATAAAAAGTTGAAAAAACAGATACCCAATCAGATTTTCATTTTTAAGATTTGAAAACCGAGAAATGGCACCCAATTACATTTTACAAAAACATTAGTCCACATATTTGCTTCAGAGAAAAAAACTAGAAATTAATACAATAAGTAGCAATAAAAATAACTTGAAAACAATTTTAGTCAATAATAAAATAGACAAAATAGATATAAATAATAAATCTGGGCTGTATAAAATTAATTGTTCAAATTGTGATACAATATACATTGGACAAACGGGTCATAATTTTGAAGTTCGAATGAAAGAACTTTATAAATCTATAATTGATAAAAAACCTCCATGAGATTATCATATTATATATTAGGTGTACAAATATGAAAGTTCGTTTTAAATTATCTAATATTTTTTTGTGAATAAACCTGTTTTTTTAACTTGTGTTTGTATCTATCTTGTAGAGTTATTAAAGCGCTATCTAATGCTTCTTGAATTTTTAAAAAAGGTTTGCATATAAAATTTTAAGACAATTTTATAAATGACGACAGAATCGCCAAAAAAAGAGCATTTGCGGGAAGTGCTTTTGTTCATGTTTAATTGGAAGAAGAATGCCGTTGAAGCTCACAAAACGAATGCTGAAGTTTATGGTGAAGATACGATTACTGCTAGAGCCTGTCAAAAATGGTTTAAGAGGTTCAAAGAAGGCAATTTTGACCTGAGCAACAAGGCCCGCGGTAGACCACCGAAGCAATTTGAAGACCATGATTTGCAAGCCTTGCTCGATGAAGATGATGCCCAAACGCAGCAACAATTAGCTCACGCGTTAGGTGTGACGCAGCAAACAATTTCGAACCGTTTGAATGACATGGGCAAGATCCAGAAGGAAGGACGATGGGTGCCACATGAACTGACTGAACGCCAGCAAGAAAATCGAAGAACGATGTGTGAACTTTTGTTTGAACGGCAATAACGCAAGTCATTCATGCATCGAAACATCACTGGTGACGAGAAGTGGATCTATTTCGATAATCCAAAACGAAAGAGATCATGGACGGACCCAAGAGAAGCGCCAAAGTTGACTCCGAAGCCCAACATCCATGGAAAGAAGGTGTTACTCTGCATATGGTGGGATCAGAAGGGTATTTTGTATTACGAACTTCTCAAACCTGATGAAACAGTTACGGCGGCTCGTTATAAAGATCAATTAATCAATCTGAACCGAGAAGTTGAAGCAAAACGACCAGAATGGACCACAAGACACGAGTGCCCAATATTGCTTCACGACAACGCCAGACCTCATGTTGCAGAACCGGTCAGAAACACCATAAAAGACCTCAAATGGGAAATCTTACCCCGCCCTACTCTCCTGATATCGCTCCGTCCGATTTTCACTTGTTTCGGTCGATGGCTCACGGATTGGCGGAGCAGAAGTTTACAAAACATGAAGAAGTTAAAAAATGGCTCGATGAATGGATTGCATCGAAACAGCCGAAATTCTTTTTTGATGGAATCCATAAGTTGCCCATAAATTGGAACAATGTTGCTGTTAATAGTGGTTATTATTGTAATAAAAGTTTACTTGAAAATGTTTTGGAAATTTAATTTTTGGAATCGTAAAAAAACGAACTTTCATATTTGTACACCTAATAAAAACACTTATCACTGCATTAC
Organism: Agrilus biguttatus; assembly: GCA_963921985.1. Classification (NCBI taxonomy): domain Eukaryota; kingdom Metazoa; phylum Arthropoda; class Insecta; order Coleoptera; family Buprestidae; genus Agrilus; species Agrilus biguttatus. The sequence goes on along the minus strand of OY998119.1, from coordinate 36,172,512 downwards.
GTTCAACCATTCGATTAATAAAGATTTAGAAAATAAGGGCTTCAAACGTAACCTTTTGAAAAACTAGAAATATAAAAAGAAATATATATAAATTTAAATATAACAAATGAAATTACAGAAGGCCTTAATAGCCCGATATTTAAAACAATTACGGACGTTTCCAAGAACTGAGAGAGGGCTGTATAGTGTTACCTGAATACAGATAAATGTTGTAGTGTAACCTACCCAGGCCTATTCGATCGTCATAGAACTCACCTACGTTGTTTATGGGAATTAGCTGTTGTCGGTTCGATACACTAACTATTAACGTAAGTTGGAAGGATTGTTTATAGTTGTTAAATGAAAGATAACAAATTCGTGACATCCTAACTTTATTATAAATGAAATGATAAAATACCAGGGAAATCCTAGTAATATCAAATTTTAAACAAAACAAATACGAATGCCAGAATCAGCCTAGGGCTAGCGTGGGGAAAGAGTATGGCAGAGGTACCCTCGATCTTAGCCCTACAAATGTGTACCATCCGTAACGTGTGAAATGTATATAAATTAAAAATATCACTCTGTGAAAATCTACCCTGTACGATTTGACAACTTTTGTGCAAATTTTATAGCAGTGAAGAACAACATAATAAATATTAAAACCTCGTTGAAAAATATATGCAAAACAATAGTTTATTACCTGTGAATGCAGCTTAAAAGACACAAAAATAGAAATAAAATAAAAACAAAGAACCAACAAACGCGACACTTCACTACACTGAAAACCCCAAGAATAACCATACGACCCTCTACAACCAAGAATACCACGCTGAGCTCTGGTAAATCTCAGTCCTCTTGAGTGACATCTCCATCATTTAAAATTTTTATCGTTCGTTCTCGTCCAAGAGAACCAAACAGTTCCTGATTTATGAGTAGTAGATAATAATTTAGGGAAGTGTGAATAGGCGATAGAGAATGACAGACCCTGGTTACTACAATGTACAAATTATTTCCGTATTAACTCTATGAATGTGGCCGAATAGGTCGAAACAATTGTTAGAGTATTTCTATTAAAGTGTAAAACAACCGTATTGTATTTTCGTCAAATATTATACTTAAGACGTGGTGATATTGACGTATGTACTAGATATTCGATTATGTTATCGTTGACATCTGCCACCATTAATTAACTAAATTTTTGTTAATACCGCTTATTATGCATTTGGAAGTTGTAATATTATAAAAAGACTCTATACAACTTTAAAACATTTAATCATTTTAGTTGATAGAAGAATGTAATGTTTAGTTTACAATATTAAACTGTTTAGTGAAAGCAGTCCTTAGTAACTTCATTATACTTCAAAAAGGTTGGTGTAATTTGCATTTTCATACGAGATTGCGCCATACTATGTAAACTATTTAAAGTTATTTCGTCGTACGTAAAGATTAAAAGTGGAAAGAAAATTCTGTTCCATTCGTTACCTCGAGCAGTTTTTGTGATTTCCGTTTTTGATCCGTTTACTCGTTAAGTTTAGTTTAAGTCTAAGCACAAAGCTCAACTCAATCATACTAAATTGCTGACGTTAAGGGAGGAGAAGTGACGATCCCATTTAAACTCCCTCTTATTATACCATCCGTCAAAATGCTATTAGCTGAAATAGGACTTTACATTTTAAGAACTTTACAAAACTTCACAAATGAAATATGAAATTAACTTGACTTTTCAAATTATAAACGGACGAGCTTCGTACTTTATCAGACCAAAAGTGAATTTGCATGGAATTTGCTAGTTACGCAAAATTTTATTCCTGGAACAAATAAAACCTTTTTGTCATTAGAAAATCACTTTCTGCTTATAATAATGATGCATCCTATAATAATAAAAACCCGAGTGTTAATTATAAATGCCTTTATTAAAGTTCGTGTGAGGTTTGACCGAGTTCGTTGTTGTTAATGTTAAAATGTGACTGCATTTGTGTTTTCCATTATACAAATTCTGTTGTGATTTGACAGTTTCACTAGACTGAAGATGCCAGAGAACGAAACAGGTAAAATGGAAAGCACAAACACCAACTGAACATTATATGTCTATATCATTACGCTGTCATCAATAATATATGAAAATCTTAGATCAACTTCTATTCGTTTTAATATCTAACTGACAAAACCTGCTACTTTTTTTCTCTAATAAAAACTCCAACTCATTATTCTCCAGACTATTTTTTCTATTTGTAATAACACAAAGATAGCAGTAACGTAATATTTTCGTTTTGTTTGATGTTATTGAAGAAGTGTTCTCTTTTTCAGCTCTTTTCTTCGTAAGCAGTATTGAATGTCCCATTTTTTACCTCTCAGCTTTAAAATATAAAGCTATCAAAAACAAGAAATAGATAATAAATAAATAATTTCATTGAATAATAAAACTGCTTAAAGATTTTCACTAAAAATTTTATTTGTTAATTCAAACAAATTAATTAAAAACTAAATACTGTAGTATATTTTACCCAAGTCTATTCGATCATTAAAAAAAGCCTACTTTGTTTATGGGAATCAGCTGTTGTCGGTTCGATACACTGGCTATTAACGTAATTTGGAAGGGTTGTTTATAGTTGTTAAATGAAAGACAACAAGTATGTGACATCCTAACTTTATTATGAATGAAATGATAAAAGGGATATCCCAGTAATATTAAGTTTTTAACAAAACAAATACGAATGCCAGACTCAGCCTAGGGCTAGCGCGGGGAAAGAGTGTGGCAGAGAAACCCACGATCTTAGCCCTACAAATCAGAGATGTGTACCATCCGTAAAGTGTGAAATGTATATAAATCAAACATATTACTCTGTGAAAATATACCCTGCACGGTCCACATACACAGACACATGTAAATAATCATTTAAAACTGAAGAATGTTGGTATTAGTTAGTCGACATTGTAAAAACGTACTGAGGTAAAATACGGGAGGCAACCCAGCTATAAGTTGAGATTTTAGAGCAATCTGGGCCTCACATAAAAATAAATTGCAGTAAATAAATACCAAAATAAACACACCAATAAATATGTAAATAAATGCGACGAATAAATATCAAAATAGAATGCAACACATAAACGTCGAAATAAATGCACAAATAAATATCAAAATCAAAAGCAACAAATAAATGTCAAAACAAAACACACACATTTGTGAATACTCCCAGATTAACCCTCTACACGGGAGGAAATGTCAACAAAGCTCGAAATTTTCTGAACGCACCTGGTAGATCAACAAAGAGCAAAATCATAAAAATTGCAAAACAATGCAAAATCACAAAATACTTGTTACACATCACTGTTTTGATCAAATTAACAAAATAAAAGCTCAAATTAAACAAAACATCACAAAATATACAGGATACAAATTATTGCGTCATTATAAGATGGATTGAAAGAGCAATTAAATTGACAACATTTGTGTAGAATTTTATAAAAGTGAAAAACAACATAATAAATGTTAGAATTCCGTTGAAAAATACATGCAAATACAATAGTTTATTACCTGTGAATGCAACTGTAAACAGCATTTACAATTAACAAATGTACTCACTATTTAGTTACAGTAGAACCCCTCTTAACCGGCCACTTTGGGATTGGAAACCTTGTTTCTGTTTTAACTAGTTAAAATATAAACAAATTTGCGTTACCTACGATAATGTGGAAGCAAATTTAAATCTAGTAAAGAATTATTGAAACAAATGTAATAAACTAGCAAATGTTTATATTATCAGCATGGACGACTATTAGACCTTGGAGGACAAAAGAGTCAAAGGCATATTAGATTGTACGTTGAAAATGATACATAAGAATATAACTTTTCCTTTATGTTAGAACAAAGGAACGATAACTTTTTCCTGCAGAAACTCGAAATTCCTTATTTTAATATACAATCTGTCACGTTTGATCATCATCCATTGACGACCAATTAAACACAAAGTTTAAGTTACAAAACGTTTATTGTATAACCACAATGATCATTTCACCACACTGTGGCTTCTTCAGGTGGAAGAAGTTGAATAAACATAAAATTAATACAATTTTATTATATACTAAAATTACGAATAAAATGGTAGGGGTAGAAGTGAGTATTACACGTTATAAATATTTAAAAGCGGTGATCTATTTACATCTATTGATCATTTATAATTAGGCCTAAACTATTAAATTTATTGATTTCTAAACACTATCAAAGAAAGATAAGTGGTAAACAATGGTTTTTCGCAGTGTCAATTGGTTAATAATCGACCGAAATCCATTGGCGTAACCAGAGAGTGCTTCCATTGTTACTACACTACTACTTCTGAAACAGTTGGTTAATACCTCAATCATTAACAGAATTTTAAAGTCAAATGAAATGTTTCTGTGTTACTGAAACGATAATAATTTAAAGATATGCCTGCATGGAAGCAACGTGAGATTATCCCTGGTATGTTTTGTAAAAGTTTGAACATTAACTTTTCGATCCAGGTTTTCCATGTTTAAGTTGAAGTTTTGAACATTGAGCTCGAAAATGTACTTAATCCATTTATCCTAACCAATTCGATTTATTATCTGCTGGGTTAAAAAGGTATTACAGAATGCAGAAACTACCAAAAAGTTCACTTATAAACTCTTATTAAACCCACAATGGAAACTAAATAAATTTATATAGGTAATACAATGGAAATTGTCTTCAAATTAAATGCATTGTAATTGTTATTCAAAGAAGTTTGTAAAAATTGAAGAAACAGTTACTCAAAATTTTAAATGGATACATACGATAATTGTCAATTATTTGAAAACTGTTATAAACAAGAATAATATAACTCTACAGTATTGTACTATTATTTCGACTGTTTAAGTCTCTATCAACAGTATATACAAAAAAAAACAAAAAAAACAGAATTATAAAAGTTAATTCTAAATTGCCAGTATTTATGTTGTGAATTTAACAACAAACCACACAAATGACATCTAAGATTATATATAATAAATTTTACATTGACTTAGAAATGAAGTCTTTGTTTGCCGCTATCGTTTTTCTCTGATATTTGTTTTAAATCCAATTGTTTATAAACAAGTAAATGGTCTTACATTAGTAGCAAGTGTTTTGTTTTATTTTAAATAAAGTATTTTCTAATTTCACTTTTGTGACAAACTGTAACTATTAAATATGAAATGGAAATTCTAATGAAAGTATGGATGTAAGTGACCCTAATTTTTTGCTTGATAATGGCACAAAATGATACCGATGGGCCGTACCGGATACAAAAAAAAACAAAACTATAAATACAAATGATTGCAAGCTTTTCTTCAGTTTATCGTGACCATGCTTTCGGGAAAGAGTATGCGTCGCGACGCGTCGCGCAGCCGTGGCTCGCTTTTCGTGCTTTAGGTGCATGCATCCGTTCTTAAAGTTTTTTAACTTGTTCTGTAGTGGTTTCTAAATTTTCGGGAGTGTTTTGTTAAGAGGATTAAGGCAACACCAAAGTGGCGGTAATGGTAAGTAATTGTTATCTTTTTATTTTTATTTATTTTCTTAACTTATTGTTCAATTTTTCAATTGTCTTTTTTCTTTGTGATAATTGTCCAGTATTTATAATAATTTGGAAATTATTAAAAACCATTCAGTGACTGAAAACACTTTGATTTTTGATTTTTGATTTTTTCGAAATTACCTTTTGTGATTGATGTTATTGGTTTGGTTGATTGATACTATTTTAGAAAGTTTCTATTTCTAGTTTTCTTTTTAATAATTTTGTGAATTTTGATAGTTTGGAAATGATTTCAATAATTTTAAACGTTTTAGTTAACATTATTAACTTTTCATTCATGAATTTTAACTTTTTAGAAATAGATCCACCGCTCCGCACTTGATGAAATTAATTTAGACTTTTTCAATAATTAATTTTATGATTAATATTATTGATCTAGTTTGGCTAATCACAATGGTGAATCATAAAGTTAGGGAAATATTCTAGAATATTTGTTAAAAATTGTACAATAATTATTGTTCTTTTTTATTACAATTGGTTTATTTCTTGGTTTATTATTTAAAATTTTAATTGAATTTTTATTAATGAAATTTTAATGACTTGTATGATGGTTTAGTTAATTATTAGATATCACATACTAATTTTAGTCGTTCTAACTGTAGTATACATAAATTTTCGTGAATTTTAGTTTTTTTAATATTAACTTTTATGATTGATACTATTGATCATGTTTGGTCGATCTCAATGGCGAACCACAAAGTTGTGAAAAGATTCTAGAACACGTTCCTTAAACTTTTACAGAAATTTATTGTTCTTTTGGTTTCTTTCTTAATTAAATGATATAAAACTTTGATGAAATATTAATTCATGAAAGTTTTCTAGCTTTTATAATAGTTTGGAAATTATTAAACAGTTTATACCAATTTTAACTTTTGTGATTTTATCAATCAATTGAACACAAAATTATTGTTCTTCTTAATTATAATGGTTTTCTCTTTCGATTTGACTGTTTATTTCATTTTTAATAATTTTCTTTTTTTATCTTTTTGTAGTTACCGTCCAAAGAGTGGTAAGCGATTTGCATGGTCTCCCAATAGACGAGGTGGTAAGTTTGACAATTTGTTGCTTGACAATTTGACTCTTGGCACTTCGTCTATTCAATGTTCAGCAAGTATAGTACCATTTTTGTGTATTTGTTGTGTAAATGGTAAGTACCATTAAGGTATATTTTAATATAATAATTAATGTCGTAGTAGACTGTAAGTGAGTTTTAGTCTTGGAATGACATCCAGCCGTCCCCCGTCCGTCCATACAACTGAGCAGTATTGGGTTCCAACCTCCGAGGATGATTTGGTTATGTTCTCTTCAGCCGGATGTATTTTGTGTTGAGGTGGTTGTGTAAGTTGATGCGTGTGTTTAGGTGTAAATATGTGGATGTTGTTGGATGTTTGAATGATGTGAGAAGGTTTTCGAGGAATTCTTCCAATTCCTCAGGGATGTCAGGACACGGTAGTGTAAGAGTGGTTTGATGAACGTTTTCTTTCTGTGAGTAGGTGTTTTCACGTTAGGTAGGTACATGGTTCTACATCGGCGGTTTGGATCGTGTTGTCGGGGCAAGAGGATCGCCGTTACATAGTAGGACGCATGTTTTTCTTTATTTATTGGTGGGGGGTGCTTGCCTCTCACCATTTCTTGTACTATACTTGCTGAATGTTATTTTTTCATGTTCGGTCGTTTGGGTATTGTTTGGTCCGCGCCGCGGGGGTTGGGGGGAGATGTGAATAGTGTAGTGATTTCTAAGAAGAGGATTATCAACTCCAATAAGAAGATATTGAAAAGTAAGTACAAATTCCAATGTGCACTTAGTTATTGATTTCGACTAATTAGCTGATGTAGCAGCCTCCACCCAGGCTGCAAATTTTGTATGATTACAGATCCGCAATTATCTTCGATGGATGTCTTTTGAGGAATCAATGGAGGTACGTCGACGTATTTCCAAGAAGAACTTCAACTCCAAGATGTGATGCATCAAATTCCAGAAAGTATAGTATTTAGAATAAGGTTTTCTCTGTTACTGTTTTCATTTTCTAATATGTGATATGGCAGCCTGAATCTGTCAGGTTGTCTGTCTTGTTGTAATTACAGATCCGCACTTTCTTCGACGGATTTCTTTCGAAGAAGCAACGGGCTCCAAGATGTGAAACAGCAATTTCCGGAATGTATTGTTTTATTTTTCTGGTAGGTCATAACGTAATCTAATATGTTATCTTGTTGATGTATTAGCCAGTGTTAAGGTTGTGAGTTCTTATGATTACAGGTCTTCTACAACTTTTCCTGTTAATTTGTTTGACGGGATGCAAACCGGAACGTTCACGAATTGTTTAGTATTTCTATTACACCGTCGCACGGTATGATGTGTTATAATTTTGTACAATTTTTAAATTTTTATGTACAATATGGAAATTACCTCGCTCGTCTTGGAATTTTATTTAATTTCGTTACGCAAACTAAACCGTTTCAATGTTTTAAGCTTTCTTAGAATATCCTTCCATCAGTCGTCACTTTCATTTACGTTCATATTATATATTTTAGCGAAAGCAATATTGGTTCGAAAGGCTAAATATTCTTATTATGGGTTGTGACGTCGTAATTTTATGTGGTAGCTGTTGATGTTGTAATATAGATCATTGTGGGTCGCTTATCTGCGTAGATGTAGCATAGAGAAAAAGAACTTTTAGCCTTTGAGGAACCAATATAGGTACGTTAACGTGTTTTTCAAGAAGATCCTCAACTTAAAGATATGATAAATTAATTTCCAGAAAGTATAGTGTTTAGAATAAGATGTTCTCTGTTACTGTTTTCATTTTCTAATTTCTGACATGGCATCCTGAACCTGTCAGGTTGTCCTTCTTATTATGATTACAGATCCGAAATTATCTTCGACGGATTTCCCCTGAAGAAGCAATGGGCTCCAAGATGTGATACATCAACTTCCAAGAAGTATAGTACATAGAATAAGGTGTTCTCTGTTACTGTTTTTTTTTTAATATGTGACATAGCATCCTGAATCAGTCAGGTTGTCTGTCTTGTTGTGATTACAGATCCTCGCTTATGTTTAACGGATTTCTTTCGAGGAAGCAATGGGCACCAAGATGTGATGCATCAACTTCCAAAAAGTATAGTATTTAGAATAAGGTGTTCTCTGTTACTGTTTTCATTTTTTAATTTGTGACATGGCGTCCTGAATCTGTCAGGTTGTCTGTCTTGTTGTGATTATTCGATTTAGAAATTACCTCGCTGACTTATTCTCACCGCTCTTTTCGTCTGGCAGTATTGTTTAATTTCGTTAAGAAACCTAAACCATTTCAATGTTTTAAGCTGCATTTTTGAGCTTTTTTGAAATTTCCTTCCATCAGTCGTCACTTTCATTTTATGCTCATTTTATATATTTTAGTGGCGACTAAAACCAAATTCACAAAAGAATATAAGTTACATTATTACTACGGTTCGAAAGGCTAAATTTTCTTGTTATGGGCTGTAATGTCGTAATTTTATGTGTTAGCTGTTGATGTTGTAATGTAGATCAATGTGGGCCGCTTATCTGCGTAGATGTAGAATAGAGAAAAAGAACTTTTAGCCTTTAAGGAACCAATGTAGGTACGTTAACGTGTTTTTCAAAATGATCCTCAACTCCGAGATATGATGGATCAACTTCCCGAAAGTATAGCGTTTAGGATGTTCTCTGTTACTGTTTCCATTTTCTAATTTCTGACATGGCATCCTGAATCTGTCACGTTGTCTGTCTTATTGTGATTACAGATCCGCACTTATGTTCGATGGATTTCTTTCGAGGAAGCAATGGGCTCCAAGATGTGATACATCAACTTCCAAAAAGTATAGTATTTAGAATAAACTATTCTCTGTTACTGTTTTCATTTCTTAATTTGTGACATGGCATCCTGAATCTGTCAGGTTGTCTGTCTTATTGTGATTACAGATCCGCACTTATCTTCTATGGATTTCTTTCGAGGAAGCAATGGGCTCCAAGATGCGATGCATCAACTTCTTAAAAGTATAGTATTTACGATAAAGCGTTCTCTGTTACTGTTTTATTTTCTCTTATATGTGACATGGCATCCTGAATATGTCAGGTTGTCTGTCTTATTTTAATTACAGATCCGCTCTTATGTTCGATGCATTTCTCCTGAAGAAACAATGGGTTCCAAGATGTGATGCATCATCTTCCAAAAAGTATAGTATTTAGAATAAGGTTATCTCTGTTACTGTTTTCATTTTTTAATTTGTGACATGGCATCCTGAATCTGTCAGGTTGTCGTGTCTTATTGTGATTACAGATCCGCACTTACCTTCGATGGGTTTCTTTCGAGGAAGCAATGGGTTCCAAGATATGATGCATCAGTTTCCAAAAGGTATACTATTTAGAATAAGTTGTGCTCTGTTACTGTTTTCATTTTCTAATATGTGACACGGCAATCTGAATCTGTCAGATTGTCTGTCTTGTTGTGATAACAGATCCGCACTTATCATTGATGGATTTCTTTCGAGGAAGCAATGTGCTCCAAGATGTGATGCATCAACTTCCAAAAAGTATAGTATTTAGAATAAGCTATTCTCTGTTACTGTTTTCATTTCTTAATTTGTGACATGGCATCCTGAATCTTTCAGGTTGTCTGTCTTGTAGTGATTATACGATTTGGAAATTACCTCGCTGTCTTATTCTCACCGCTCTTTTCGTCTAGCAATATTGTTTAATTTCGTTAAGAAAACTAAACCATTTCAATGTTTTAAGCTGCATTTTTGAGCTTTTTTGAAATTTCCTTCCATCAGTTGTCACTTTCATTTTACGCTCATTTTATATATATTAGTGGCGACCAAAACCAAATTCACAAAAGAATATAAGTTACTTTATTACTTCCGTTCGAAAGGCTAAATTTTCTTATTATGGGCTGTGATGTCGTAATTTTATGTGGTAGCTGTTGATATTGTAATATAGTTCAATGTGGGTCGCTTATCTGCGTAGATGTAGAATAGAGAAAAAGAACTTTTAGCCTTTGAGGAACCAATGTAGGTACGTTAACGTGTTTTTCAAGAAGATCCTCAACTCCGAGATATGATGAATCAACTTCCAGAAAGTATAGTATTTAGAATAAGGTGTTCTCTGTTACTGTTTTAATTTTTTAATATACAACATGGCAGCCTGAACCTGTCAGGTTGTCTGTCTTATTATGATTACAGATCCGCACTTATCTTCGACGGATTTCTCCTGAAGAAGCAATCGGTTCCAAGATGTGATGCATCAACTTCTTAAAGGAATAGTATTTAGAATAAGGCGTTCTCTGTTGCTGTTTTCTTTTTCTAATGTGACATGGCATCCTGAATCTATCAAGTTGTCTGTCTTATTGTGATTACAGATCCGTACTTATCTTCGATGGATTTCTTTCGAGGAAGCAATGGGTTCCAAGATATGATGCATCAGTTTCCAGAAAGTATACTATTTAGAATAAGTTGTGCTCTGTTACTGTTTTCATTTTCTAATATGTGACATGGCAATCTGAATCTGTCAGATTGTCTGTCTTGTTGTGATTACAGATCCGCACTTATCTTCGACGGATTTTTCCTGAAGAAGCAATGGGCTCCAAGATGTGATGCATCAATTTCCAGAAAGTATAATGTTTAGAATAAGGTGTTCTCTGTTACTGTTTTCATTTTTTAATATGCAACATGGCAGCCTGAATCTGTCAGGTTGTCTGTCTTATTCTGATTACAGATCCGCACTTATCTTCGACGGATTTCTCCTGAAGAAGCAATCGGTTCCAATATGTGATGCATCAATTTCCAGAAAGTATAATGTTTAGAATAAGGTGTTCTCTGTTACTGTTTTCTGTTGTTAATATATGACATGGCATCCTGAATCTGTCAGGTTGTCTGTCTTGTTGTGATTTTACGATTTGGAAATTTATCTCTAACTTATTCTCAACGTTCTTTTCGTCTGGGAATAATGTTTAATTTCGTTAAGCAAACTAAACCATTTCAATGTTTTAAGCTGCATTTTTGAGCTTTTTTCAAATTTCCTTCCATCAGTCACTTTAATTTTACGTTCATATTATATATTTTAGTGGCGACCGAAACCAAGTTCACAAAAGAATATAAGTTGCTTTATTACTACGGTTCGAAAAGCTAAATATTCTTATTTTGGGTTGTGATGTTGTATTTTCATGTTGTAGTTGTTGATGTTGTAATGTAGATCAATGTGGTTGGCTTATCTGCGTAGATGTAGTATAGAAAAAAGTATTTTTAGCTTTTGATCACTATTTATGTATTAACAATTTTGTGGACATAACTCTTTATAATTGATTAAAAGTTTTATTTACTCGAAAATATTACTTCCTTTAAATCTCCAAATCGTACATCGACAATTAATAGCTATTAATGTCTGTGAAACGTTGTGGTTTGGACCCACCACATAACAAAAGATCCCTCACGCTTGGTTTGCATCATTGACCAGAGCGTGAGTATAATTTTTCCCGTGTGGGGAGCCTGCAACCCCCATCGGGCGCGTTCCCGGGTGGCGGATAGGGAAGTGCCCGGTTAGCAGAAATCGGGTAAGAGATAAAATGTCTCTCGCGGACCAACAGGCACTTTTAACATTTGATAATTTATTATATATATATATATATATCACGGCCGGAAACCCTAGTAGAATTCATATTCGTAAAAGTGGTAATGATCTTGTTTGTACGGATATCAGCTGCGTACAAGTCGATGGAACACACCGTTCATATAAACAAAGTCTGGAGAATTCGAGTTAGCGTAAACTAAATAGTAAAAGCCAAAAGTTGGATCTGAATATTACAGTGTTAATAGAAAAATTCCTTTTCTCTTGAATTCTTTACTGTCCTAACTACTCAATTATACATATTTCTATAAACTAGTCTCATCAGTAACACCCTTAGTAGATTCTTTTCTTTTTAGAACATCTATTTTGGTCCTATAAATACTCTGAAAAAATCATATCGCGGCACCGAGTGGCGCGGTATGGTCTAGTGGGGGAGCGGGAGGTCACCGATTTTCTGTTTTCTCTTCTGTCTTCATTTCGTCGGTCACACTTTTCTCTCTCTAACCACACCACCCACCCATTCCCACGATTCCTGCATAGAGGCTGAAGAGGGCCTTACGCCTTACCCTCACGCTTTGCACTACAGTGTAGGTCGGAGGAACTGCCCGCCCACCAGCACGAGTCGCTATTACTTGTGTTTCTCTTTTTCTTTTTGTAACTTCCATTTGCCATTAGTATAAATATTTCCATTTTTGTTGTACATATATTTTTATTAGTTTTTATTAATGTTTTTGTCATTGGTTAATATTTAAGTAAGATAAACACTAAAAGACGCTAAAATTAAAACTAATTTTCATGTGTATAGGATGATACAAAAAAATATAATCTGCTACTACACCATTTCTAATTGAATTCTTAGATTGCAGGTAGAATTCATTTAATAAAGCACTTACAAACTACGGCAAACAAAACGATGTTCATTCGTCATTAAATTTGAAGCATCCTGTACTTATTTAAAAGTCGTGATGAAGTATTTAAAAGCTTGTGACAATTTTCGCCATAATTTGAGATTCACAACGTTGAATATTTATATAGAGGTTAGCTAACATCAAATTGGTATTATTATTAGCGAGACGATATAGCGACAGCGAGAGCGGCAGCTTTCAAACCGACGCTGCAGGGAAAATTTTCTAGGAATAATGGGAGAATAAACAAGATAACTGTCTGTCACCAGCCGTTGCAATTTATCGGTGCCTCCCTTTGCTCCACAGCAATTCATAATAATTATTGTCCATTTATCTATTACGCGTTGACACCGTAATCCCGGGCTTGAATCATTGTTTATACTTCCTAGACAAAGAAGTCCTATATCTTTCCTAATCCCGTGTCTTAGCGATGACGCTGCGGCCCGTATTTTACCCTTAGCGTTGCGACGTCGTTTCCGACGCTATTGCAACTACCTACACGTTCCCACCCCCCAACCCTAAAAAGACACGACAGACAAACTTCCACTAATACAGATATAGGTGTCGGTTTCCCGTGGAATTGAAAGAAATACGTCCCCGTTGTGGCCATGAACCGTTGAACTAACCAGCAAATAACTCTCTTTTTCGCATTAAATTTAGATGCCAAAGAGGAATGTCAAAACCAGGTTTTTTGTTAACAGTGAAATGAGTGTGTTTCCTTAATACCACAAGTTTGACAATCGTATACAAAATTATAATACCGCAACTAGTATTTATACGAAAATGCCTTTAGTCTTTCAAAGAAACAAATTTAGAGTCACAAACGGACTGAATGTTAATTTACAAGTTATTTTAAACCGAAGAATAATATAAAAACCTTGTTTCAAAAAATGGTTTAATTGCACAACATTGTTTCGCCTAACATAGGCTTCATTAGGTGATATTTATATACACAAGATAACTGACAAAGAAGTGGGGGTAAATGCAAATTAAATGAAAATATTGAATGTCTTATTGAGATCTATTTGATTGTTTAAAGCAAGGTTTTCTTTATAATAACGATTGATTTCTACGTTTTCTAAATAATTTAATTTTATGCGCTTGTTCTGTACATGTAATATCTTATAGTTTAACATTAACTTATGGTTTTCAATTAGCAAATGTTCAGCATACGTTGAGCTTGACTTTTTATTATTATAACTAGCCTAATGTTCTTTAATACGAGTATCGAGTGCCCTGCCTGTCTGTCCTAAGAATACTTTATTACAGTCTAAACAGCTTAAAAGATAAACTCCTGATTTCATAGTTTTAGGAGTTTACATTTATTATTCAAAATAAACTTACTAAGGGAGTTATAAGTTCTGAATGCTATAATTCTATTGTTAGTTTGTTTAATACATGTACCTATTGTTGTGGAAATATTACCTAAATAAGTAAGAGTAACATATTTTCCTTCTATCCCAGTATTAACTGGGAGGTAGATTTTATTTATTTTAAAATATTATCCACTATATTAGGAGAATAACCATTATTATGTGCCATGGAGTAGATTCTTTTTAGTTCTAAATCATAATGTTGTGAACTTAAGGGTACATTGGTACGTCTTTGAATAAAACTATAAAAGGCTACTAATTTGTGTGCAAAACTTTGGCATTATTATACCATCCGTGTGGGCTGGTTTGTGAAAAATATTAAAAGTTTGTGTTCTCTTTGCGTGCAATTGTTAAATCTGATTGATTGACTTTTCTTCTTCTAATTCCAAGGTAAATTAGATGTGTGGTTGTAAATTATTGATATATTAAAAAAAACATATTTAACAGCTTATTTGTACCATTAAAACACGCAATTATATCATCTACGTACCTATGGTAATAAGAACAATTTATAAACAAGGGATGAAATTTAATTTTATTTTCTAGATCATCCATAAAAATCTCTGTTAACAGAGGGCTTGACGAATTACCCATCGCTAAACCATTGGGTTAAATGTAAAATTTTTGATTAAATAAGACGTAATTTTGGTTTAAACAAATATCTAATAAATTAATAATGCCATGAGAAATATAAGGATTGGTATTACCCTTAGTTAATTTATTCTTGATAACATCGATAACCTCCCGTAGAGGTACACTTACAAACAAGTTAGTAAGTTTTTTATTTTATTCTTCGATTACGTCGTTTCAACAAGTGCCAGCTTCAACCATCGTTTTATTTTCAACCCCTGCAAATAACCTTTAACTACATGAGTAGACCACGCAAGGATGAATATTTGCTTGGTTGTAATTTATGGCTGTAGGTTTCCACCATTTTGATTGTTTATTCCAAATGCCCACCTAAAAAAGATTCCTACTAAAACCTCAGTTAATATATGAAATTGTTATTTAAAGGAAATTATTTAGTATCCTGTAAATATCAGATTAAGTAATTTACTACATTTATGTTAATTTTGTTGCATACAATATTCTATAAACCAGTGTTTTCTAAAGTTACTGCTTGGCCTGGTTTTGACCTTATTATGGCGTTTCGTGCTAAGCACATGGTAGTTGCTAAAATATTTTCTCGTTTTATGAAGAGACTCTCCATTCGATATAGACAATTAATCAAATTTATCCCTTAATAAAGATAATAACATGACGTTTTTATTATTCAACAATTAACTTGTGAATTAGACATAATGATACATTAATTCAATTATATTAATACAAAGCATTGCGAGACAATAAATATACGAATGATGTATTATCTTACTTGGCTAAATTCCAAGATGGTTTAATGTCTATTAAGTTTAAGGTAACTGTCCCTTTGAAATCTATTAGTTGTCTGCTTTCCTAACGTATTCCATAATTCACTTTTGAATTCAGTTGTTGTTGGTGTTTCCTAGTGGGCAAGTTTGACCTTTCGTCGCACGCGAAAACAAGGAGCGGAGCACATCGTTTTTCATCGGAAGAAAAGAAAATTGTCCAAGTCTCGCAGACAGTGAATAAGGTAACAAATTTTCCGGGACAAGAATCCGGTTATTTTTCTTCCTCCCGTCATAATTCAGGATTACATTTGTAAGCATGGTATTTATAGTACAAAAATGCCATCATCGCGGGCTATAGGTCGCTCTCACGAGCTCAACCGTGTGTTTGAGACCATCTCTGAACCCCATATCCCATAATCCATGGCGCTTTTCCAGAATTATCCAACATAATATACGACCTGCATCTACATGAACTGAATAATTCTTAGAAATATTACGCACAACCCTTGCATGCTACAGTGGCAAGTAAAAACCAATCTCTTCCTGCAATTTTTATTTTTAACCAACCTATTTTGTATCCAAAATGATGGATTATCGTTTATTTGTAGCTCAAAATACATATCTTTATATATCAGCATATAAAGTTGCACCCTAGTTTCATCCAATTGAATAAGTGAAATCTTATACGATATTATAAACGAAATAATATACTATGTAGATGCATTATTACTGTTTTAGTATTATATAAGTACCCCATATTAGGCGAACATTCCCTAAAAGTAAAAAAATGTGAAATTTTAGTATTTTTATTTAAACTTCAATTAAAAAATCACTGTGTAAAACTACATTAATAATTATCCCCCGAAACATATGTAGAGTTTTTCTAATATACATTTGAGACATTTAAAAGAGTATTTTTTATTATATTTTGTTTATTTCATAATGTTTTATAATTCAGTCTCCGACTAAACTATTTCTCTCTTTAATAAATTATCAAGTGATCCTTATATTCGAAAGGAATTTTAATAGATTTATCTTGAAGTATAGAACGTAATGGCAAACAAGGTAATAATTAAGGAATAACTAACGACCAACTAATGCTGTTCGCTTTAGTCGTAATTTCCTATTTACTATTTTAACATACAAATCAGATTGTGGAGTCCAACTTGGTAATAGCACAGTTGAGAACATATTCAATAAGGGCTTTCTAAAATACATATTTTTATTATTCCGCAGCTAATGGACACGTTGGCAAAACACAATTAAAGAAATATTGAAGAGAATCGTTAAATGTGGCACCTACAACAGAGTAATACATTTAAATAAAACTCAAATGTTTGGAATTTCTGTTATTAATGCTTACATAGTTAGAAACGTAAATGCAAACTACTGTAGATATACACCACCCATGCAAGTCATGTTACTGAAAGAAAACATTGTTTTTATGATTCATTTAATATTTTAGTCCAAATTTATCCGTGATTTCCTTGGATCATTTAAACACAGACTAGCAGTAACATTTCATTTCTGTTTTGTCTTCATTTCGTCCAACTTGTATTACTCTCCTTGACCATCTCCATACACCCATTTCCACCCACCCAACACTTTGGGCCGCAGTGCCGATCGGTGGAACAGCCAGCTCAACAGCTGATGGGTTGGTGGGAATAACACAATAAACTTTTATTTTATTGTTTTATGTGATCCAGGAGCCTTTCGAAATTTAAAATATGAAAGTTACATTTAATGCAGTTCTTGGTATTAGTATGTGAATACTAAATTAGATTTGCTGTTCTGTCTGCATTTTTGCAAAAATGCGTCACAGAAGTCTGTTTAAACATTAATAAATTAATACCTGTAATTTATCATGTCTTTTGTTTCGTTTAATTTAAATTAAACGTAAACGATAACTGCATACCCAACCAATCTTTTTTCAAATGACTTTGACAAGAAGTTGAACGAAAAAATGGTCAAAATTAACGTAAATTACGACAAAAGCTTGACGATAGAAGTAATTCCGTTGCAGCCATTCTACAGTTTAACATTTCGACCGATTGTTTTGGATGCAATGTCCGATGCAGGCACGCGAAAACACATGGCGGGTGGGCGGCTTAATTGAGGTCGCATTCAGCAAGTGCACGTTAAAAACGATAAAACTACCACATTGCACCGTACACGTATCCACACTGAAACAGAAACATTGTTTGCGAAATCCTTATTTTCAACTGTTCGCTAATTGACCAATAACTTTACCGCTAACTTGGAAATAAATAACTAGTACCTATACGATATACGTTTGCCAGACGTTTGTTTCCGAGCAACTTAAGATTTTAAACCTCCTCAGTTACAAAGTATCTTCATCTAATTTACGTAGTGCCATATTTTAGAATTCTTCCTTGAAATTATATATAGATAAGTGTAATCATACCAAAAGAACAAATATGATCGGGATTTTATATCTTCAGGTACCGTTTCTTGACGTATCGAATTAATTTGAAGCCATTTAGTATTTTATTTATAATCGCATCCTAAAAGTACTAAAATTGTGGTGTTATTAAAGCTTTCTTCTGACAGTTACGAAAATCTATTAATTGGCTTCATTTAATCGTCATCATAGAGTCATCAATCCGAAGACTGTTTGGATAATCACCTCACCTCCACCTTCCTAACAATTTGCGAACAGTAATCTAAGCCTTCCTCTATTACGGAATAAATACTTTCACTTTCGAATGCCATTTCGTATCGCAAACTCCTTTAAGTCACCTTTTTATTAGTAATTGAAATAAATATCAAATACTAATGTCTATTGCCCCATAGTTTTGTGGAACATTTAAACTTCTAACTCAATGCAGTGAAAAGATATTTACGTAAATATCTACCTTCTTTCACACAATTGAATCAATGACCAAAAATCTACATTCTACCCTCGGTTAACCTACAATCTCGAAATCGAAATTTCGCATTATTTGGGCATTTATTGGGTATATTAAGTCCATTACAAGATCTATATAAAATATTAGAAAGCATTATAAACCCATACAGTAATATTTTATAATCAAACTCGACACTATCTGGACAATAAAGGAAGATGGTATTCACCTATTTTACCTGAATAGCCGTCACTGTCAGGTGGTAGTTTTTTTTTAATAATAATTAAATTTTTTTGTGACAGGAATGATACAAAAGCACAGAAACCTCGGTGCAAAGGTTCACTCGTACTTATGTGTACTTTTTTTTTAAATATGTATCATTCAATGAGAAAGGCGCCCATTCAATTAATACAGTCAACCAGAAAGGTAGACAGGTTACAATGGCAGTCGCCCTGTTCGAGAATACAATGATTTCGTGCACGTTCCAAAAGGGTCGCGATTTCAGGGGCACATTGTTCGGGGTGGCAAAGTATGGCAGGTCGAAATTAGGGTGCAATGCTGCGAACCGAGTCGGAAATGTCCAACGGACAGAATCAATCGCGTTTCACATCACAGCCTGTTACCGGCAAACTAATAGAATTACAATACAGGAAATTAAAATACGTATACGTAACATATAATGGCTGCACACACAAGTCACTTCGAACACCGTTTATCACTTCAC
The DNA here is from genome assembly GCA_963921985.1 of Agrilus biguttatus. Lineage (NCBI taxonomy): Eukaryota > Metazoa > Arthropoda > Insecta > Coleoptera > Buprestidae > Agrilus > Agrilus biguttatus. Next base: position 36,153,147 of record OY998119.1, on the reverse strand, counting down.
CTAGTAAACGCAGTGTCAGAGCCGAACTTACGAATTAACAGATTATTTATTGGTAAAGATGTTTCGAAATCCAAAATGACCGGAATGGCTACAACTACCACATTTAATAGAAGAAACGGAAGAAGAAACCAGCAGAGATGTAAAAAATGGTTGTTACAATCTATATCAAAATATGAAATAGTTCCCAATTTCAAATACTAAATGTAAATTTATATTCAGAAATCTTGCACTTGAAGAAGCTATCGTATGGCAAAATAAATGTGTATATACTGACGAACGTTTGAAACTGTTGAGTTTTTATTACTTTTTCTGAGAAATTTCAAAATGCAAATTTACGTTAAAGTTCATGCAGGATTACATAAGTAACAGTCAGATTATTTGGGTTCTAAGATGACAATATTAATATATCTAATTGATTAATTAAACCTACACCAAGTGTTTTATTTAATTAATTAAGTAGTTATTAATAATGTTTCACAACAATTGCACTAAAGACTCGATCGAATTTAATATTAATATGAATAAGTGGTACTACCAAATATTTTTCTTTTTCATTGATACTAGGTCAAATATTCCATAAAAAAACGAACTTATAAAAACTGTAATCATTTTTATAAAAAAAAAGCCTTACTCTGCCATGCCTATATCAAAACGAGTAGTATTAACCAATGAGGATTTTAGAATCAATAAAAAAAAGAGTTATAAGGTAACTCAAACGTGACTTGCCTACGGTGAATACTAGGCGATTGCAGTTTGCATTTAATATTTTCAAAATGGAAAATAAATTCAAAAATATCATAACCAAATAGAAAACAAAAATAAGTAGTTTTATTTTCTCACTTGTATTATTAATAAAAGTATTTCAGTATGTGTATTTGATAATGTTTTCCTGACAAGGATTTTCTGATATGGATAAGGTTAAGATTCTCCTTCACTTCAAAATCTTGTTTTGTTAAAAAAACACAATAATGCATTTATATAAAGTGGCAGTTTTATATACATTCATATCTCGTGAAGAAAAGCTTTTAGAAAATCTTTTGGGTGTTTCATACCCACCAGCTACTCATACTGGTGGGCGGGCAGTCCCGCCGATCTACACTGTAGTGCAAAGCCGGAGGGTAGGGCGTAAGGCTCTCTTCAGCCTCCTTTCAGGAATCGTGGGAATGAGTAGGTGATGTGGTTAGGGAGGGAAAAGAGACAGAAAAGAAGTGAATGATTATCTGTAGAATATTACTAACGCAGCATTTGTCTAAGTAATCTAAGGAAACCACAGAAAAATTGGATAAGAACAACGCGAACCTGTGACCCCCCCCCGAATGCTAAGCATTGATCTAGAGTACTAGACCACGCTACTCGGTAGTGCAGACTCACTCTAAACCGCAATGCTTTATTAGGCGGTTTACATTTTATGAATATTTTTCCAAAACGGATAACGATAAAAAAATCTGTGTCAAATATCTTGCTTTGAGTTCAACACCCCAAATTAGTCTAAGCTGTCCCTGAAATAAATTCTAGTGAGGGCTATTCATAATATTATTTCTGGTAAATAACTCAATAGTCATCAAGCCATTAGCCATTTTGCATACCATTGAACGCTACTGGTAGGTAATGGACCTCTGCATTTAATTATTATTAAATCAGAATTTAAACTAAAGTAGATAATTATTCTAAATTGCATACATGCCATCGGCAAATGGTCTGGTGCAGAAATACGTCCTTACGAATACGCCCCCTATATTCACGATGCGAAATCGTACTAGTTACAGGATGAGGCACCATAACACAAAATCAGAAACTGAAAGCGTACTTTTAACTTTTATTAAGGTCTAATTTGCAAGGCGTTGCATTTCTGCCTTTAATGCTCTTAAAATTTACGGGTCTTCCACGACATATATCATTTAACTACGCTGCGTTTAGGTGAATCGAAATATTGTGCAATTATCTTTCTGAAAACATAAAGGACAGACAAATGTGCGTTAGAACTAACGCCCTGAAGGTTCTGTACCGTTACTAGTTAACTCTAAGAATTTTTGAAAATTGAACAAGTCTATATAAAGAAACTTCCAAATTAAATATACAAATGTAAATAAAACAACGTAGAATGTTTCGCCGTTTCATAAATATCCTAACTAGTTTCGGTCACACGACCATTATCAAAGGATTATAGTAAAATCTTATACTAAATTTTAAAATCTAGTGCGACAGTATATATACTTAATCTTAATTGCCTAAAATGAGTGGGGAATTTACAAAATCTAACTCCGTATGGTTATTGACTGAATTAATATTTTGGGACAGGGCTTTTTTAATCTCTAGCGCTTCTAAGAGTGACATTTTTTTGCTTTTTCTGATACCACTATGGAGTACAATAACATTTTTTATGTTTAAGTGGTGGTTAGATAAGACACAATGTTCTGAAAAGCCCGTTTTGGTGTCCTTTTTGACTATACTTTTTACATACTCAGATATTCTAACAATATATTGAACTTATGAATATATAGGAATCCTACTCACACAAACACCATCATTCCTGTGGATTCTAATCACCCCATTCAAACAAAATTAATAAATCACCTTTTAAGTATACCTTTATCCGTCGCTGACTTTAACTTAGAACTTAATATTATTAAACACATCGCTGTGAACAATGGATTGAATCCAATGACAATAGATAACGTACTTAGTAAAAAGCAGAAGAAAATCTCATCTCGGCTTCTTTATAACAGTATGTCGTCTTCAATTGTAAATAACAAAATGTACGCGTCTATCAATTTTATTATTGAAATTAATTGTAAGTTTAAAAATGTATTTAACAAATGGAATATAACACTTGTCGAAAATAACAAGTGCAATTTAAGGTCAATACTTTCAAGAACAACACCAAAACCAAATGTATTGGATAAAAGTGGCATTTATAAAATACATTGTGACAATTGCGATGCTTGCTATATTGGACAAAGTGGTAGGGCAATCAACGTCAGAATATCTGAGCATGTAAAAAGTATAGTCAAAAAGGACACCAAAACGGTCTTTTCAGAACATTGTGGTATCAGAGATTAAAAAAGCCGTCTTAATTTAGTCAATAACTATACGGAGTTAGATTTTGTAAACTCCCCACTCATTTTAGGCAATTAAGATTAAGTATATATACTGTCGCACTAGCTTTTAAAATTTAGTATAAGATTTTACTCTAATCCTTTGATAATGGTCATGTGACCGAAACTAGTTAGGATATATATTAAATCGGTGAAATATTCTACGTTGTTTTATTACTTTTGTATATTTATACATGTTTCAGAATAGTTGCACCCCCCACAGTGTTAACTTCCAAATTAAGTTTATCAACTAAAAATTAATGACCTACTTTGTGAATAATTTTAAGATTCTGGAGCAACAAAGATATACCATTACGGAGTTAAAATTTAGTTAGATATGTTAAAAGATAATTAATGATTTCCATATCGTTATAGAATTGTATTAATTTTCTTAAAAGTTCCTTTTGACATAAGTGATTTTCAAACAAGAATACATTTTCGTTAATTGGACCAATTTCACTCACACTGGGGCGTGTGTTTATGGAGCTGACTACATACTGTCTACGAATGAACAAGTAAACATATAATGGACATTGATTTCTTGAGCTATCATTTTTTTTTATTTTATATAAACAAGCCAAATTACCATTTCGATTTGTATAATCATATAATTTTTGTTACCAAATATAGAATAACACAAAGAAACACCACCACAATGACTCATAATATTTATTTAGTACATAGGTAAATTGAAGATTTATAATAAATGAACAAACAATAGGCCCAATTGATTCCAACTATAGATATTATTTATTGGTTATTGATTTTGCTGTTGTTCCCATCTAATATTCTGAAACAGAAAGAGAATGTAGTTAAACATTATCAAAAAAGGTCAATTATTTTTACATATTTTGTTTTAAACTTAATGTATTATAAACTTAGAGCATAAAGACATAGAGACAGGATTGAATGCATATAATTGAGTTCGCCATTCTCGCTCTAACAAGTCAAATCACAATTATTTTCTATTTCAGGACCACTCCGATGGTATTAAATACTGCCTTCATACTTTTATCCTCTAAAATTATAACCGATTCAAGATAATAATCCAAAATTATATATTTTCTCCTTCAATATAATTTAATTATAGATGCATTTAGATTATATCAATATAGATGAAGAGAAACCAAACAATTACTACCACTTAAATTAATATGCGACGAAGTTAACCTACCAAAACCATTTAGCTTTAGAAATAATTAAAACATAGGTGTTGTGAGAGTTTAACAAAATATACTAATAAAATCACTACGAATCGTTTCACCTTACAAAGGCTTCATCGGGTGAAGAACATATGTTGTTACTGCCTTTTCTATTAAAAAGAACATTTAGGTTTAGCACCTATACAAAAAAACAGAATATTTAAAAAGTCAAGAACGGGGATTGCCCTAGTTTCCTAGATCATAAGAATTTTTTTTTCTCCCATTTTGTCGTCTTACCCTGTATAATGTGGTGTTTAAACCTTGCAAGTGGTTTGCATCTACCAAAACGGGTAAGTTTATACCCTTTTTTACATTGCCTCTTTGGGACAGAAATTGGTGTAGAAATTACGTCGCCCACAAATATTAAACAAATTAAAACCGAACACAACAAATTATATATCAACATTCTGAATAAACCGTAACAATTAACAGGTTACCAATTTCTTTGTTTTACAATTAACGACAGAACAACAGCGCACCTGATGCTTTATTCAAATACTCACTTTTATCACTATACTATAGGAAATTATTAATTATTATTTTGACTTTAATAGGTTTTTGTGTTTTCCTGTGTTTCAGTTACCTAATGGGAAGTAGATAATGTATTGTGCGGTTTTAATTTTCAGATAATTAGTATGCAGTTCAATGATTGTTTTTAATATTATAATAAGTGAAAATCAACATAATTATTGGAATATTCCTATGTATAAAATATTTCCATTTATATTTTAAAATTTTTTAAATAAAAAATTCTAAACATTTTTGCTTTCGTTATATGGACATATTTTTGTCAAATTGGAACATTAAAACTCTATAAAAAATAGATTCAAACGCCTTATAATTCAACAAACAATGTTTATTGGTACAACTAAATATATACATTTCGGCTACGAAGTAGTCATTTTCAATGGTAACAGTACACTAAGAATTTATAAATATAAATACACTCGTTTTAGGTCGATGTAATTGTGACAAAATTTTAATAATTAAATATTATGGACAATACAATGTCCCGTGTTTAAGACATGGTATGCAACTGCTGATTTTTCGTCATTGTTCTTTTTTAGGTGGTACATATGTTCTTTTAAACGTATGGCTAGATTTCTCTTAGTTAAGCCTATGTAAACTTTATCACACTCTAAACAATTAATTTTATAAATTCCTGACATTGTTTGTAGTGTTATAAAGCGTTTGAATCTATTTTTTATATTATTCACACTACAAGTCATTCGGTACTCATCCGTACCTCTAATTATTAAAACTGTAATTTTAAAAGAATTCTGATCCTTTTTACTGAAATTTTTAATACCCAGAACACCGATTTTCACAACATTCTTAGATACATTTTTTACGAGTTTTATTAGTAAGTATATATGTTATTACTGTACATATTGTTTGAGTATCTTACTTAATATTAATACCACTTATACTGTGGCATGATATATAATAAATAGTGATTGCGTACAGTGAGAAATCCATTAGTATTCGTGTCTGCAACTACCAGCTATAAACACGTATCCTGGTCTACATGGCGTTACAATGATACGTTTTGGATTTAACTTTGGTACTAGATTGTTATCGTTTGTCGACTGTTCAGCTTTGTTAGTTGGTTCCTCTTTTTGGGTAAACACCGTATTTGAGAGAAGCAATAAGATTATGATGTATATAAACATTGCGATCACCACAAATCGAAATACTTAAAGACGCAAAAATCCGTGTTCAATCGAGTCGAGAAAATACCACAACATACTGAACAAAAATTGTACCAAGGTTACTTGCGATTAATAAGACTAATGTTTACTTATTTGTTTGAATAATGATAATAGTAATGACGGCGGCATGAAATTTGAATGTTATTTATGCATATATCATAATCATTATACAAACAAATGTTCCTTTTCTATATTGTGTTATGTAGACACCTTTTAAAATCCTGGAGAAGATAAAATTAACACAGAACTACGAATACAGGAAGTTTATGAGGATAATATTACTGTTATCCAAAAACAGAACGAATTAGAATTCTTGGTCGTCTAAATATTAAGGATCGAAAATCCCATGTTCGCTTCGTCTACGAATCTTACCGAATTGTGTAATTCAATGCCGGTAAGGGTATTAGCCCTCAGAGTAATTGTTTCTGTTAATTCCATATTTATATTTTTATTTATCATATAGCTTGTAAAGGCCTTTCTGCCAGCGCTCACCTGATAAGACCCGATAGGTCGAAACCAGTTGTGGGATTTGGCTTTCGGTTCGCAATGCCTACTTGGCAGGAAGCGTTTCAAATGTGGGATCCTTGATCTTTAATATATAGACGAATAAGGATTTTAATTCTTTCTGTTTTTGGTTATCTTTCGAATCTTCGTCTAAGAATCGTTAGGTATCAACAGTGTAGTGTGTAGTTCAATGCCAGTAGGGGTATTAGCCCTTAGAGTAGTTTTTTCTATTGATTCCATATTTATATTGCTGTTTTAGTTTTGTCAGTCACTATAACTATAAAAAAATTGCTTAATTGTTTACAATTGAATTAAAAGGCGCAATGATGTTTAAAATACTAACAATAAAGTTGGCTGGAAATTTGCGAAACACTGTTTAATAGGGAAGAGCTATTCTTCTGTATTACACCGTCAGTCAAGGCCGAAAGAACCCTGAAAATGTCCTATGCGATTGAAGACGAAACGTCGGCAATAAACTTTATGACGCGATGCGAACTCATAATAGAATTTTACTATGTCTATTGATTTATAAAATTTCCAGTCGCTGGAGTTTGATTACGATCATTACATTCTTGGTCGCAATTTGGAAGTCATTAATTCTCTTCAGCACACCATGGTTTTATATATGAACTAAACGGATTTGAATTTAACGACTAATTCCATTGTTTTGTATGACTGTTACTACTAAAAATTGACTGGCTATTGTAATCCATCATCTTTATACTCACTAGATTACTCACATGCCAGATAAGAATTATTCGGCGATGTACATTATTACTAACAATAAATAAATTCGTTGAATGTATGACTTAGATAGATTCTATGATTTGTTTTAAATGTATACAGTTATTGCGATTATGAAGGAAGAAGAATTTTTAAAAATTTCAATTTTTTGACTTTCTAAATGTAGGAGAAACAAAAATTCTTGCAAATGTCCGTATCGTCAATGTTTCTTTCACTGGCCAATAATAATTAGCAATCGCAAATTGTAAAATCCTAAAAACTGAAAATCTTCACTCTAGTTTTCCTGTGTAAACTTCTCAAAATCCTGCACTCCTAATTTTAATGAATATCAATAGTTTCAAGAGCAAGGCGATGGAAATGCTTTTTATGCGCAAACAAAACAAATTTTTGACGCACATTTCCGGCAATACCTACTTAAATATGAAGATATACCACACAAAAGTTAAAAAACAATATCCATTTATATAAGGTAATCTGTAGTTAGTACAAATTAATTAAATAATTAATATAGCATTAATGTATTTCCATTTATATATTTTGATCTGCTTATATGTTATTACTAGGCTTTTCCAAGAAAACCTATGCCGTGCGCCAGAATAATAAAAAAAGAATGGGTACCACAATTTGTCCCTTGTGAAGCTTCAATGTTAAATATTTGTAATTCTTTACCACACAGGTCAATATGTAATATTGCTTGTCAATTTCAACCCTTGCAAATCCACCACAAATAGAAAGACACAAGTTTTGATGAAACAATATTTATAAGAACAACCGTCAATTCATTTGGACAAGTATAGTAGTTACCTTAGTAAGGCTCTTATCTAACATATGAAATACTTTAGTTAGAGGAAGATAATTATAGATGGCGACATACAGTCATAACTAGATATTATCTCAAATTGCAATTAAAGAGCTCCTTCTATTTGGTCGGTGAATTATCTAATAAGATCAAAATAGAAATCCACGTCTGATAGTTTCATGAACTTATACTGTCCTTACTAATTTGGTTTACGTACATATCACGAATATAAGCTGCGCCGTTGATTCAGTTTGACACGTAGATACCTTAGTAAAGAACTTGTCTAACATAGAAATAATTTAGTCAGCAGTATGCAAATTTATGTAACCAATTCTAGTTTTTACGCCAAACAGGTTTTGAAGGAAAACGATGTGACAAGCAAATTAAGTGAAACTAAAGCCTTAATTTCTAATTTTAACGTCTGATAAATAATATATATTATAATATTAAAATAATTTTGCTACCTTCAATAAATTTCTCGACATATTCCCAATCTGTCCATCCTTTTACCGCCTTGGCACTCCCGTATTGGCACATAAACGATATTAGCCATTTCATTCCAGTCATTTCCGTATTTTTTAAAATATTCCACGAATGTCATCCATTTACAAAACACCACATCGCACTCATTTAGGATTACAACTCCGAAAATAATTAAAGCGAACGAAACAAACAATTTCATGTCATAAAGGAATTAAGATAAAATAAATGTGCCCGTATATAAAGAATAACGATGTTAATTAAACAGTATAGAAATTAAGCGAGTTGAAATACTAGTTTCCTTATTACAATTTTACACGCCAACTGACTCTCTGATGGTATATGAACCGATTATTCATAACACCTATAATACTAAAATCAATAAAAGAAACGATAAGATAATGATAAATCTTGGCATCGATATGAACAAGCACTAATATACATATCTTCTTTTATCTAACGTATATGGGGAAATATACAAACTTGTATACTTACTACTTTATTTACCTACGTTGTAAAGGCCTATGCACGTTTGCATCGCCCTATCGTGTAACAGAGGGTTCTAGTCTGTAAATTGTTTACTAATATTTGCTGTTGATTGTCGATACTAATTGCGACGTTACTGTAAAATTATTAATAGATTATCAGTTTCGTTATGAAGAGGTATGAAAAATATGTCGTTGATAATATGTATTATTTTATCTGACAAACAAAATATAAAAAGATTGTAACGAGATGTGCACAAGGGCTGTTGGTGTATAGGTATAGGTGTACAGAACTGTATAAGTGCCAAATAAGTACTTTACCTACCCCGCATCAGACACCGTCTTTTGCCATTGGGGTCTCTGGTCGAGAGCGTCGCGATATTCTTTATATTAATAAACTGGGCCGTACGATCCAGTTCTGTACAGTACTTCGGAAACCCGCATCGTTCCCTTCTAAAATACCATCTGTTACTATAAAGGCGCGAAGTTAGACAGCTATATGAGCTGCAATGAATCCAGCGAAGATCGTGTTAATTTCAAAACAATACTGTTTTGTGGATTTCTATACTGATTAATTATAGGTATATACATTAGATGGAGTCTACCGTTACTTGATTGAGATTCATGATAATGAAATAAGGCACACACTTTTGTTAAATCTCAATATACATTTTATTTCACTTGACAATTATATTGAGATTTAACAAAAGTGTGTATCTTATTTAATTATATATACCATTATTGGTATAAATTAATGTTATAGTTACAATGTTTATTTTATAATATGTTTCAAGTGAACAGATTTTTTAAATAAATGAATAAAAAATTGATTGACACGTATTATTATTGGGGCTGCTGGTGTTAATCGCGAAAAACATAGAAACGGAAGAACCACAATTGTATTTGTGGGTGCGACAAAAAATATGTTATTTTGTTTTCCTTGTTTATCTTTAGGCGGTGTTGATGCATAAATGGAGGTAAGGATGACCGATTTGATACACTTGACTGATAAAATAAAAACCACGACAACTACAAAGGAATTAGCCTTTTTGTTAGGAACAAACAGAATTATACCACAGCTATATTCAGCCTAAATTCGTTATTTACAAGACACCTATCGCTTTATTGGACTTTGGGTAACAGAGACCCATGTGGAAACCGACAAAAATTTTTAATAAATTCCAGTTTGTTTGAATGCATTCGAGACGGTCAACCTCGATCTTCTAATGAACCCGTCAGAATCTATTGAAATACCATATAAGAAGGAGCTAACTATTTGTGTTCCTAACGGCTTTTCACACATTTTTGACTAAAATTATAGGTATCTACTTAATAATTATGAATTGTATATAAATTGCCATTTTATTATCTTCAAATTGATTACTATCCCTCGATGTCACAATAAGACATTAAAAAACAATAACAAGCAAAGCTCTCTTCGAAACAGGGGAACGAAAAAAAACAACAATTGTTAATGTTTTCAAAATGAAATATTTACCTCAAAATCACTCTCTAGTTAGTATTCTTTAATACATTTTCCATTAACAAGCACGTAGCCACTTTCACAAGGGAGAGAAACTACATTTCGCGTATTGGATTCAGATGCTTCGCTATCTTCTTCAGAACGAGCAAAACCAGCTAACGCAAACATCAACATTAGTGATAATGGAATCAAAAGTACGTTCAACAATTTCATTTTTCACGTTTGGCAGCAAATAACAAAGTACACAAGTACACAAAGCTCAAACACACGCACACTTGTAATATGTCAACGTTCCTTAGATGTTGCTATTATTCAGTTGAAATATTTAACTTCCACATAAGTACACCATTGCACCATTCTGATTATCAATTATGATAAGATAATCGCCGACGATTCTAGATTAACAAAGTAATTAATTTGTATATTATTTATTATATAAATATATATATATACGGGGTCATTCAAACTGAGTGGTACATTGAACGTTTTAGGGAAACTAAGCATGTTACAGATTTGAAACTTTGGGAGTAGGGATTATCAAGAATGACCTATTTAACTAAAATAATTTCAACTGTCGGGCACTTCCAGTTATACGGGAAGTCGATGTCAACTTTCTTATTTTAAATTGAATGGTATATTTTTTACGATGAATTCCTATGAAACATAAAATTTTAAGATGACTTTGATAACCAACTTGGATGCTCATTATGCGATGAATAGTTTCTGAGATAATTTAATTTATTGGAAAAAAGATTGCACCGCCACCTAAACTATGAAAAATCACAACTTCCATAAAAAATGACTTAGAATATTGAAATTTTCACTAGTTATAGTAAAGTCAAGTCATTAGGCTAACGTTATGCCAAAACTAAGCTTCATAATTTGTACAGGGCGTTCAGAAAAAAAAATCAAAGTTTAAAATCTTCAAACACGAATCACTTCATTTTTTCAAACGCCACCTAGTATATTTTATTTTGTCATTCGAAACCATTTTTTATCCAGGCAGTTACCATCATCTGTTTATCCTTTTATTTATTTCTATTAAATTATTTGATTAATTCTAATCCAATAATCATTACATATGTATAAATAATATCTGGATGTAATAAATAATATCTACACTAATTACTTTAGCAGTAACACATACACTCATAAATTTTTTATTGTTTCCTAATTGAAAACTACATTAATATGACGCAGCTACAAAAATATCGCATGATACTATCTACATGTGTGTGAAACGACCCTTAAACCGATAAATTAATTTTACAATATAAGTTAAGGTGACAAACTTTAATGTAATGATATGCTAGAAAATCTGTCATAAAATAACAAAACGCACGTAACTAAAATGTAATTCATATTTTTTAAGTAAATATAACTTGTTTAAATGGATGCGAGTCTGAGGGCATAGACCGTATTAATAAAACCCTGAGTATTCAATTAAAATTCTAAATAACATGTATTTCTAGAACCTACTTATGCAATAATTGCAAAATTTAAGAAAACTGTCTTTTTGTTACTCATTGATTTGATTACTATCCACTAGATGTGGCGATAACACATTTTAAAAGTAAAGGCAAAATAAATAAAATTTACTTCATAATTTTTTCCATAAAATTTGAGTTTATTTCACTCGATACGTATTTCGGCTGTTATGCCATCAACAGGAGTAACAAATGTAGCCTAAAGTAGGTAAAAGTACATAAACTATCGGTATTCATAATAATTTTGAAGGTATAAAATTATGAGTGGAGTTTCTAGATTTAAACAGGCATGGGTTTAACAGCGGGGAATTACTTAAATCTAATTGTTCGTTTAGAATATTATCTTTATCGCTGTAAAGAGCTTTTTTAATATCCAATGTTTCTAAACAGTTTAATTTTTGACTTTTTTTAACTTTGTGTAAAAATTTTACGTTATTTGGAATATCTGTAATACTGAAATCGTGTCCCGAATCTATTAAATGATTAGCAAAATTACAGTTATCATTATTTAATCTGTAATAAGCTAAATGCTCTTTACAGCGATCCAAGATACATCTACCCGTTTGACCAAAATAGAATTTATTACAATATTGACCATTTAATCTATATACCCCACTGTTGTTTCTTTATCGTGTTATCTGTATAAAAAGGCTCTATAATGTTATCTTTTTGTAGTTAATTTGCTATTATTCTACTTGGTTTTCGTAAATAGGTATCATTAGTGGGATCGACAGTAGTAGGATATACAGACTTAAGGTTGAAATATTCATGTTTTTTATATAAAATTCTGTCGATTAAAAATTTCTATTGTATCCAATATTTAAGGCTATTGTTTTTATTATATTTAATTTTTTATTAAAGGTAGAGTCTGAAAGTAGTATTGAGAGAAGTTTATGTACCATACAGTTAAAAGCAGAAAATTTTATATTATATGGATGGTTAGATGAAGATTGAATTACTGTGTCTGTGAATGAAGGTTTCCTAAAGATATTAAATTCAAATTAATTATTTTGTTTCAGAGATATTTGTAAATCTAGAAAGTTTAGTTTTTTGTTAACTTCCTTTTAACATTAAAAAAAAAAACAATGAGCAACGTTCTCTTCCAAATAAATAAACGAAAAATAAATCAACTTGTTGTAATAATTGTTAATGTTACCAAAATAAAATATTTACCTGAAAATCCGATTAATTCTTGTTTCATTGCCCTCTAGTTAATATTCTAAAACACACCTTCCATTAACTAGCACGTATCCACTTGAACAAGGGACAGAAATTACAGTTCGCGTATTAGATTCAGATTCTTCACTATCTGCTTCAGAATGAGCAAAAGCAATTAATGCTAACATCAACATAAGTGACAAAGGAATCAAAAGGATGTTCAGCAATTTCATTTTTCACGGTCAGCAGTACGTAACAAGTACACAAGTACAAACACACACGCAAACTTGTAAAATGTCAACGTTTTTTAGATGTCGCTATTATTCAATTGAGATATTTAACTTGTACGTAAGTATACCTTTGCGCCGTTCTGATTATCAATTGTGATAAGATAATCCCCGATCATTCTAGATCAAACAGGTTTAATATGGCTACCAATAACAATACAAACAAATTTTCCATAATTACTCATATTTTTTTTTGTTTCCTAAAACTATACAGGGTCATTCAAACTAAGTGCTACATTAGACGTTGTAGCATGTTACAGATTTGAAAATTTGGGAATTGGGAGTATGGGTTATCAAGGATGATCTACTTAACTGAAATAATTCCAACTATCAGGCACTTCCGGTTATACCGGAAGTTCATGTCAACATTCTTATTTTAAATAGGATGGTATATTTTTTACGATGAATTCGTATGAAACATAAAATTTTAAGATGATTTTTTCAAATGGTACCTAGTATATTTCATTTTGTCATTCAATTCCACTTTTTATTCTCTTTCGATACATTGAGAGCACATTCAAACTTACTTATAATAAAGTAAATACGACACAATAAACTCCGTCCATGAATTGTAGGTTACGTTATTTAATTTCTATTTATGCGCTAACAGATTGCAGGACAGGACGCCCTGTGTTTGTATAACGATAATAATATGATTAATTAATATCCTAAACTCTAACCTGTACTCATATTTTAATATTCTTCAACACACTTTCCGTTTGCGTAAATAGAAGGATCGGTACAGGGAACAACAATTACAGAATCTATGTCTACATTACTATCATTTACATTGGCGTTAGCAAAAGCAACCAACAAAAATAATTGTAAAATAATTACTATTAAAACAAGAAAATCTGTAAACATTTTCGTTATTCTCAGTAAGATTACTATTACTAATTAATAGATATTGTGCATAAATTCAGGCTATAAATAAGCTGTTTATTTCATTAACTTTTCTAAAAAATATGTAATTATGTAATAATTACAGAATCGCAAATTTTCCACATTAGGTGAAAAAACATTTAAAATAATATTAATACTGATATTCCTAAACGCAGCAAAGAAAACTATAAATGGTAATTGCGATACCACAACAAAGCAAGATAGCTGTAATTAGCTTAGCTTTGCAAATGTTAATCACACATAAATAATTACTTTGCTGTTTTTATAGTGAAACATTTACATACAGCCAAATTCAAATTAGAAAGGTTTTCAACTGAAGTTTGCTCCTATACATATTAGTACACGATCAATTATGTGAACTTATTAAAAGCTGGTATGTTCATATAATCAAACAAATGTTTTTAATATTGAAGGTTAACAATTATAGTTTGCTTTGATTGTTTTTGAACTTTTTTTACAGCTAAGCTTTTCTGCAAATCCTTGTCCCTGCATTTTCGCAATACCAATTGGTTCTTGTCGTTATTTTCATTACTTTTCCTCGCAATTTTAGAACGTAAAAACATAGAGACACCATTTAATAATTTGTAAGTAATCCTGAAATAGAAAATATCATTCGATATTGTCGTGCCTGAAGAACAAAGGAGGGCAGTGTGTCTTTAGCCAGACGAGAGAGTACATCAATTGGGTTGAGTATTTTCTAGCGAGGTTGAATTGAATATTTCCTAGCAAGATTAAATTAATTTTTTTCTAACAGATGACACCATGGGTGTATAAACGTGTCTTAGATTTTTAAACGTTTTATAGAATTTCAAGTTCTATTTTTTTTTTTCAAGTTTATGTATTTGTATTGTTTTTCTAAGAAGAAATTGACAACAACGTTAAAAAACTGATTATCTAAACAATTTTTTAATGAGTATTGTACTTATAAACATACTAGAATTCATTCTAGTAAAAAATTGTAATACAACATTTACTGTATTATAAAGACACAATTTCCTTTTAAAAATACTTAAACTGTCATTGTGCAAGAATTCAACTTTTACAAAAGTAATTGATAGGAACATTATCATTGTGTTATCAATTGATTAATAAACAAACGGTTCATAAAGGTATTTCAACAAAAGCAGCGACACATCGGTAGTTATTTGTTGATATCAGCAGACATCATTTCTAGGTGTGGCAAAAAAACAACAATAAAAATAAATTGTACTAGAATTGAGATAGCAAATACTGGATGTGTGTTTTGGACATTGATTCGTATTGTTTGTTACAGACCCTAACTCAAATATATTTTGATACTTTTCTTTAAACTTATTTCAATTTATTGCAAGAACAATGAATTATATAATTACAATCAACTTTATATAACAATAATTATATATATCTTAAACTTCTTGGATATTACTTTGGAAGAAGTTTTCACTCGTATACGCTAATTTTAATGTTAAACGTATAAATGGCGTTATCTTGAGAAAAATATTGGAACAAAGTTCCTTACACCACATTCTGTTGTAATTGATATGAGATAAATAAAAAAAATTACGAGGGTAAATCAAATATAAACGGTAATTTTACTAATTTTACTATTTAGCTTAGCACGTAATTCTGATCTAGAAGATTCGATGCTCGAGTGTGGTTTTGTTTATGATGAGTGGGAAACCGGCTTAGGTAGTAGCTGCGCTCGGTTCTATCCGCAGTACAGCCATGACTGAGCGCAAGGTACCGGTACCTTCGTCTGTTGCACAACGCATCATCATAAAGGTCAGAGAACAGAGAATTCGGGGATTGGCAAGAACGTGTCGAAAATGAATGTAATGATCGACGATCGACGCCCAAGAACAAGTCTCACAAATGACAACATCCGTGCTTTTCGATAGCTTGTTGAAGGTAATCGCCGGTTAATTGGTTAACAAGTGAACAAATCTCATCAGAAGTGGGTATCAACTATGGGGGTGTGGGAGTATTCAGTCCAGTCCATCATCACTGATGAACTTGGCTTTAGAAAAATTAGTGCTCGCTGGGTTCCAAGGTTTTGGGTCAACAAGACCGAACTTGTGATGAAACGTGGGTCCACCACTACAAATCAAAAATGGCGAGTAAGGAGTGGCGAAGAAGGGATGAAGGCTGCCCTGTCAAAGCCAAAACCCGTCTCTCAGCCGGAAAAGTGCTTGCGACTGTACTGTGCTTCTTAGACTCAAGGGGAGTTTTACTCATTGATTTTTTTCACTAACAGCGAATGCGGCTTGCGGCTTGCTATACTAATCGCGTATCGCGTATCCCTGTGACAAGTGCGATTTTTTATTCGCGCCCTTGGAAGAATCACTTGGAGGCAAAAGATTTGAAAGCAATGATGAAATAGAGGAGTAAATGCGCAATTGCAATTTGCTGACAACTCGCCCTCAAACTTTTTAAGAAGGAATATTCAAGCTTCCAAATCGGTGGCAAAAGTGTGTAGAGCACGGAGTAGATTACACTGAAATGTGTTAAATGTTTAGTTTGTGTGTACCATTAATCAATAAATTTATTTTACAAAATTACCCTTTATATTTGATTTTCCCTCGTATATGCCCAGAATAGTAACAAAACAATATCAATAACTGGACAGAAACAACAATGCAAATTTAAAAGAATGAGTATAAATTTAAAAAAGAACACGTATTTCAAATTTCAGAACTTTTATGTCCTGAAACTTTTGTAGTTTATTCTACACTGAAGCCTCTTGTCCTTGCGGCTTCCGGCTCACACTAATTTCTAAAACACCATATAATACATATTTAATTTCAAGTTATCGTTCTCTTATCACTTCCTGCTTTGTAGCTGCACCTACTCATCTTTTAATCAAAAATGCGCAAACTACAGGCGGCACCGGATCGCCACGTGTTTACTTGTTTGCTTTTTATGTGCTAATGCATTATTAATTATATACGCAAGTTCAAACATTAGACCTCCTTCTCATTGACGCGCACCATATACGCGTATGTCATTCGCGTTAATTTAAAAAAATTAATACATTTCAATACTGGTACTTCTAGTACACGGGTATGGTGCACGTCCGTCTCAAGGAGACCTTAGAAGTTACTCTAGTCGTGAGAGCACTGTATACATATGTACCTGTATACACAAATTTTGCAACACCTTTAACAAAATAAAACATTTACAGTCAAAAAAGAAGTTAACAAAACTTTAAATTTTTTGGATTTAGAAATTACACGTTCGGATAATAATAATTTAACTTTCAATATTTATAGGAAACCTACAGTTACAGACACAATTATACCAGCACATCCCATTCAAACTAAACTTGCAGCGTTTTATTCTATGGTCAATAGACTTAAAAGAACAGCCATAGAAACCAACAATAAAAATCTAAAAACTTTACTAGTCAAACATAAACCAACACAACCACCGGAATTAAAATGCGGAGTCTATCAAAGCAACGATTATAATTGTGTGTGTGTAAAAAGTGGGAGAGCTATTAAGATTCGATTAAAGGAACATCAATACAGTATTAATAAAAAACTTAAGAAAACAGGATTCGCGGACCATTGTATCAGTTTAAGCCATTATTTCATTTCAACAAATTCAAAATATTACATTCCTACATAAATGATAATAGAAGAAAATCTTTGCTTGAAAATATGGAAATTAAAAAAGCTTTGTACAAGAATTTAAACTTAGTCAATAATCAGACAGAATTAGGCTTCATCAACTCCCCACTTCTCCTTTGTAATTTTTAGTAGGTATAAATATGTTGACATTAGTTTTAAGATTTAGTATAATTACTCTTGATAATGATCGCAGTCCGATCGAAACAATATTGTCGAGTTGTCGAAAATAAATATTGATCAAATATTATTCGTTGTTTTTCTACGTTTTCTATTTAACTTACTAAAATAAATTACTATACTTTAAAATTTACCTTACGGCTACATATACACTTTCCGACATCGCCCCCTAAAATATATTGTTCCCTGTTTGCAGCCAACTTTAATAATATTAGCTTGATTCGTTTTTGCATTTTCAATTTCTTTTCCGACAGCGCATAAGAACAACGCAAATATCATGACGTAAATAAAAACAAGATTCATCGTTCGCTTATTTTCGGTTTCGCTAACTTAAAACACTTATTTTCACAGTTTTTCAAACACTACGATAATTAAAAACATTGAATCACTATATTTTAATAAACATAGCCATAGTCTCGGAATTGTTATTCTTTAACCCAGTGTGACATATTATCTTATTGTTAACTCAAACTGCCAACTGAATAACATAATTTTTAAAAGGAAACAAAAATACCACGAGGTCAGTCCATATCGTTATCTCTTGAATTTAAATACAAACACAAATATTCATACATTCACTGACCTGTATATGTCTTTGTAAATGATTCTCGGTTTGTTCTATCCTTTACAAGCATGTTCTTTGTTTAATTTAATTTAGAAAAGAAACTTTATATTCATTATTTACTAGTATGGCCCGCTTTTATATAAACACAGATATGTGGGTAGAAACAAATAGTAGTCACTGGACGCCAGATCAGGGCTGTACGGAGAATGATCTAGAGTTTCCCAGTGAAAATATGCGATGGGTTCTTTAATCCGATTAGTCACATGCGGGCGGGCATTGTCATGTACATTGGTGCAGCTATCATTAAATGCTCTCACCCACTTCCTTACCATTCCATCACTCATAATGTTTTGTCCGTAAACAGCACAGATCTCACGATGAATTTCAATCGGTTTTAGTTCTTCAGAGTCGGCGAGACTCACGATTATCAGAGGCATCTTAAACACTCAGTAAACAATGTAAAAAAGGATGAATCTGTAATGGTGGCAGTGCGTAGGTGAGAGATGTAGGTACTCAGTGCGCATGAGCGAAACGGTACTTACTTAAAAAACATGCCTCGTATATACATATCCGTTGAAGTTTATTGTGTGTTTTCACTGCCCCTTCTGGTGGAAATCATGCTTCATCAACCGTGCACCGTCGATTGTTTAAACTTTAACCTCACCTACTCTAACCTAACCTGTCCTAACCTACAATTTTCGAGCATAGCTTATATCGTACTTTCTATAGGTATTAAAAGTACATTGTTATGTCGAAATAATATTGTAAAGTTTACAATAAATTTAAAAGTTATTTTTTTCCTCCAATTATTAAAGTAATGTTTCACAAGGATCCGACTAGTTCTATAATTGCTTATACACCAAGTACATATTTTCATAAAAAACGGTCGGACCGTTCAAATTATTATTTTTTAGTTTGCTTTTTTTAATTAATTTTTATGTGTATCGAATGAGCCAAGAAACGATACCATGTGAGACATGAGGGATTAGCTAGAGACATATTAGGGCAGAAATAGGAGTAAAAATTGAAACATTGAATTACAGTTCGCAAATAACATAGTTAGAGAAGCAGGATGTTCAAGTTTTAGGAAAATGTTAATATTGGCACAGAATAAGGAGTGAAGGTGTGTGACCAACTGGTCTTCAGACTAACTACCCTATAATTAACAAAACCTTTTGATCAACCACGCTTACTTCGTATTGTTTTATCAATGAAAATCGCTAACTGCTATTATACATCCTTACACTTTACTTAGAGAAATTCAACATCCAAAAATTCCTCACTATTTATTTCAATATAAATAAACAAAATAATGCATGATGTTAGTGTCTAGTTGCATCGTGGTTGTCCTTATAAGTATATATCTACTCCTTGGATACTAAAAACGAACTTCGGCAGTAATCTTCAGTGGGCAGCTTGATTCCTAGGTCGAAGATTGTACCTATGAATGAATGAATTCAGTTGCTACTGAGACTCCAAGGTACAATCTTCGACCTAGAAATCAAGTTTCCCACTGAAGATGACTGCCGAAGTTGCAGTCGAAACGTTTGGTTCTACAAGTTCCTTTCGGCTACAGCCCATCTAACGAGATCTAATTGGTAGAGATAGATGCTACTAAGGAGAGACAGCCAATTAGGCCGCGTTAGAGGGAGAAAGGTGAACCACAATTATCTGCTATTTCAGGATCACCCCTGTTACGTGTCGTGCAAAATGTGCAATTATCGTTAGCCCATGGTATAAAATTTATTACTTTCAGTGACTGAGTGTTTAACCCTTGTGTCGCGAATTCGCGATTACTAAATGTTTGTCTCGCTTGTTTGTACTGGTTTGTTCTTTGTTAATTTAGAATAGCAATCAGAATTTAATCAACTTTCTTGAAGTCTAGACACACTTTACTGTATAAGAATATTTTATTTTTGTATTAATATTAGTTATATAGTTTGAACCATCATTGTTTAACTCCCCTGTAGTAATGTAATCACAGAGACTTTTATTTAACCTTTATCTAAATTTCTTATAGTTGCATTAAATAATTTCGCAATTTAAAAAATGTATGTTTTGATGGGGCAAATTAGTTGTTAAGTTCACTTTAAAAAATCAGTAACTTAAAAGACATCTAAGACGCTATTTTGCCCTCGTGGTGAACTCGTGTCTGTGGTCGCTGAGACTGGTTCTGAAAACATAGGTACTGCTTGTCTCATAAAAAATTAATTAAGCTCAGTTTGTACATAAGGTATTAATTATTTACATTCTGTTTATAAACTGTAGCCGCTTTACGGTATTTTAACGATGTTTAAAATTGTTATCTTCATCACAGCAGAGGTGTTTTTTGCCAACTGCGCTTTACCTCGTTTTTCAGCTGACCATTCGTAACAAATGATTTATTTCTATTTACCTACCAGACACATTCCACAAAGTAACGAACGACGCTACTTTCATTTAGAACTTACGAGATATTTTGTAACAAAGTGGTTTAAAACAACGTTTCTTTAGTGGAATTTAATTAAAACTCAATGTCTGCATTGAATCCCTTAAATGCCGTACAAAAATGGTAGCATTAACAATGTTAATATTTATGTTCCGATAGCTACTACCTTGTTCGTATAAAGTTTACCAATTATTAAAGACCAATATTAAATTTGTATTATGTATTAAACAATATTTCAGATAAAAGTAATAACACTCATTAACTCATAACACTTATTCTTTTAATAAATTTTAAACTGTCAATGGTGCAACTTTTGTGAAACTGCATTTTAATATAAATAACATTAAAATAAACAAATAGATACGTTTCACAATTTATTCAAAAACACGACATATGTTTCGGCCGATACGGCCATTTACAAGAGTACATACAAAAGATTACTAAAATCTAAAACCTTAAGGATACTATTTATAAAGACTAATTCTATTTGAACAGGAGGAGGGGGGAATTGTAAGTGGATAATTCTAATTGATTATTAACAAGATTTCTATTATTCTGCATAGCGTTTTTAATCTCTAATGATTCTAATAAAGAAGGTTTTCTACTTTTAGGTACATTTGAATGTAGAACTTTAGTGTTATCCATATCTAACGTGTGGTTACGGTTTAAACAGTGTTCAACCATGCCACTCGAAGGAAGTTTTTTGTTCTTAATAGCTGCTAAATGCTCAGAAACTCGTTTCTTAATAGCTCTACCGGACTGACCGATGTAAATTTCATCACAGTTCTCATTGAAAAAAGTGGTATTTACCAAATACAATGTGTTAACTGCGATGCAATTTACATCGGTCAGTCCAGTAGAGCTATTAAGAAACGAGTTTCTGAGCATTTAGCAGCTATTAAGAACAAAAAACTTCCTTCGAGTGGCATGGTTGAACACTGTTTAAACCGTAACCACACGTTAGATATGGATAACACTAAAGTTCTACATTCAAATGTACCTAAAAGTAGAAAACCTTCTTTATTAGAATCATTAGAGATTAAAAACGCTATGCAGAATAATAGAAATCTTGTTAATAATCAATTAGAATTGTCCACTTACAATTCCCCCCTCCTCCTGTTCAAATAGAATTAGTCTTTATAAATAGTATCCTTAAGGTTTTAGATTTTAGTAATCTTTTGTATGTACTCTTGTAAATGGCCGTATCGGCCGAAACATATGTCGAGTTTTCGAATAAATTGTGAAACGTATCTATTTGTTTATTTTGTTGTTATTTATATTAATATTCTTTTATAAATGCCATTGATGAACGCAGTACTTGAGCTTTGCTTTATGCGTTTCGATTTTTATTCTAATTATCAATTTGTGATCTAACATATGTATATGGCAGAACATTAACAAGTTTATAAAAAGCGGAAATAGATTGTATAAGGAAGCACCGATACATCATAGAGATAAATCCAAAAGTGTATGTGACTTATGTAACTAAAAAATTAAATTCGATTTCCTAGAGGTTGCCAATCTTATCTTTGAAAGATCTGCTTTGTTAATAAAAAGTTCTTATTTGATAAATTTATTAATAACGGTAAAGATAATAAGTGAATCCACGTTGCTGATAACAATTCCAATGAAATGCAGTTAATATTTATTGACGTCTATAAATTATTTGTATAAAATTGATACCTCGCCATAAAAGTAAATTGTGCAATGTTTACTTTTTTGTTCAATAAATACTTCAAATGGATAAGAAATTAATGTTATCAAAATAATGAAAATTAAATCGGCAGCAGGAAATGACGATATTTACGATTACTCAAAGAAATGCTTATTTTTACAAATTTCTGAAGCGAACAGTTCTACCGTTTACACAATTCTAATCAAGCGAAATTATGTTAAATAACTCATTATCTTATTTTACTGTTCATAATTAACTAGATAACTGGTTTTTAATAATTAGACGTTTCTTAATGTTTTGTATATTTTAGGCTATTGTTTTTAGACTCTCCGATAAATTTTCTTAAATACATACCTATACCGATAACAGGAAAAAATCAAAATATTAGTTTGTCTTAAAGTAACCTATTATTATATATGTTAATATTAACTGAAAATTGAAATTTTAAAAAGTTACTTTTGATTCAACAATTTTCAATACATAACTCCCTACTCACATCAAGATAAATTAGTAAAATAAAAGCATTTTTTCTGACACTTTTAAAAATAGACTATAAAAAAGAACAAAATTTTATCCGAACATACTGTAAAATCATTGAAAGTCATTGGCGTAGTCTGTAGCAAACAAACTAAAGAGTATAATGGGTGAAGTTAGTAACAGTACACTAGACTCACTTGTAATATATATATATGTGTGTGTAATATTTGAGGACATGTTAGTGTATTTGCGTTTCGAGGAAACTTGTTCACTATTTCGGCGATGGTCCCGACTTTTCTGTTTCTCGGGAGTGTTCCGGAAATTTAACGGAACAGTATATAAGCGGAAAGACGATCGCCGAGGACAACTCCCGCTCAAATTCTAGCTTCGCTATTTAGCGCGAGCACCCATCCAATATGGGTCACCTGACAATTCTACACCTCCCCAATCCCCCCCCAACACCTCAAACAACCCACTTCCCGATCCCAACCTCCCCAGGGATGAAAAACCTTCGGGTTGCACTCCCTTCTCGAGGAGGGGTTTTAGTCGGTAAGAATCCGACACTACCCCCACCTTCGGGGGTGTCTATGAAGATTTCCCCTCCTCGAGGTTAAAAACTAAATAAAAAAAAAAAACGCCGAGGACAGTTCAGTTCAGAGTGCAGATATAAATTGATGGTCGTAAGGAGTTCAGATATAAATTGATAGTAAACACGGGACATAGTATAGACCACAATATTGAACTATAAAGATCTTGTCACAATTACATCGACCTAAAAGTTTACGAGTGTATTTATATTCATAAATTCAGGGATTTTTTGATGAATTTTGACCTGCCATTCACCAACAACCCCCTGTGCAATAGTCATCAATAAGTTACAGATAGTTTTTTAGAATATAGTTAGGTCATCATACAAATGTCATCATTTCACTAAATTTGACAGCTATTAAAAAGTACAAACACTGAATTACTTTTTCTGTTTGCTATATTAATCAGAACTAGCTCGCTTACCGTTTAGTGCACTCTACGACATTTTCCTGCAATTTTTAATCTGTTATTTCTGCAAGGTAACTTTATTACATTTGCTTCAGCATAAGCTTCCGAAGAGAAATTTTGACTAAACCAATCGTTGTAAGTACGGATTTCACGTTTCTTTATAACAGGATTTGTATAAATAAACGCGATTGTCATAAAAACAACCAAAATTGTTGTACGAAAGAAAATCATTTCAAAAACGTTTAGAGTCAAATCTAACACTGTTATAAGCACCAAATGTGTAGTTTTACTAAAGAAATAGGGTCCAAAAGGATTAGCTTTTAGTCTAATACTTAGTAAAAAAATTAGTGAAATCAATGTGCAATGAGATGTTAATATCTATGGTGCTAGCGTAGTTAGGTGTCTGTAAAGCAAATCGGTGAAGCTATCTCTTCTGAAAATGCAATATTCTGCAATTAATCATTTAATTAAAAGTCTAACTTACGTGACGAATTGTTGTCGCTTAGTTGGAATTTTTTATTGAAGCTAGGCGAATTGTAACGTAATATTTTAATTTAATGATGGCATAGTAATGTAGTTTACCTCATTAAGACCATTCATCAGTGCAATTTCCATTTGCGTCCACAACTTGACCTTTTTTACAATTAGACGGTGCATTTATTACAACTCGGCCACCATCGGAAATATTAAATGGTTTAAAAGTTGTTGCTCTTTCATGTGTCCCCTTTACATCTTTTGCTTGTAATATAATTGTCAAAATAATAATAATCACTAATACATTTATATCAGCCATTTCACTTAACATAAACATTACATACTATAAGATTGTTTGTTGTCTGTATCTGTTGATATATGTAAGTATTAGCTAGAAATGAATAAAAGAATCCGATAACAGTAGATTCCACCGTTATACGATAAGCTGTCTAAAACCTACAGGTACATGTTTATTTTAATCTGTTATATCGATACAGAAGAACTAACCCAAAAGACAATGCCAACAGTACATTGAACTCACTTGTATTACATAAAATAAAATACATGCTACGCCCGAAAGTTGTAGGTTACATCGTTTTAAGTGAGGGCAAGTGGGGCGACCGTGATTTTAATAACTATTTACGGCGCCCAAAATACGTTTCAGCCAAAAAGACTAGAGACAGAAGACTCAACTCGAGTGGAGGGGGTTCGAGGAAAAACGGAATTTCGGATCTATGCGCAGAAGTAAGAAATTTCTTTGTGTTCAGTCACCCGCATGTTTACATGAAACACACAACTGTAAAAACATAATCTTTCACTTCTCTGCTGTCTTCATTTCTTTCGTCTCCTCTTTCTCTCCGTAACCATACCACCCACCGATTCTCACGATTCTTGAAAGGAGGCTGAAGTGGGCATTACGCCCTACCCTACGGCTTTGCACTACAGTATAGGTAGGTCGAAGGCACCATGAGTAGCTGGTGAGAATGAAACATAATTTCTGTTTTAAATAAATAAAAATGAAAGGTCTTACCCCAATTAAACCAGAACACTTTTGTAAAACCGCGGACACGTGTTTCGTTCACATACACTTTGTGAGGAATTTCAAGACTGTTCGCGGTTTTTACTAGTGGTGTGGCTTAATTGAGGACCTTTCATTCTTAGTTACAGAACAATAAGTTTTCGCAGTTAACAGATATCCGACCACGAGAGATCACCCACTACAGTATTATTATTTTGTCTCATGAAATTTTATCCCCTCCACTCGAGTTAAATTTCCTGTCTCTAACCTTCTTGATTCCAGCTTATTTTCTCGTTACGTACTGTGGATCATTGAATAAATGACACACGTGTAATCGCTCAATAATGTTTCTAAATATTCTTTTTTTCTTCGGGAAGTTCT
Organism: Agrilus biguttatus; assembly: GCA_963921985.1. Lineage (NCBI taxonomy): Eukaryota > Metazoa > Arthropoda > Insecta > Coleoptera > Buprestidae > Agrilus > Agrilus biguttatus. The sequence goes on along the minus strand of OY998119.1, from coordinate 36,127,009 downwards.
GAGGAATTCTGAATTCAAATTGAACTCAAATTTCGTACTAAAAAAAGGTATACATTCTTAGCACATTAAACTAACTAGTCGTTTATACCTATTACTAGTAATACTTTTTGAGTCCCACAAGCTAAAAGACCTAATGTAATCGCTACAGTTTTCTTGAAAACTTTGGAAAGGACTCCCTTAACCATTTTCAGATTCCTAGTATCTGTCCTTTCAAAATAACACTTTATACTCTATTATCTTACCAATTCATATTTTATAAACTGATCTGTCGTAATTTAAATTTTGAAAAAAAAAACAAAAAAACTTCAGTGAATCAAAAATCAAAAAAAAAATTGTTCGGATTTAATGTAACAGATAAAGATTTTGATGGTAAAATAACTTCAAAGCAATGGGAGTTGTGATCCGTTCATTGAGCTACTACCCACTAGCCACTATTCTGGTGAAGGAGAGCTTAAAATGTATATTTATGAAATGGAAAAAGGTGAAAATGATAATTAGAGATCGAAGTTTCTGTGCGAGTAGTTCCAACTAGGGTTTTTGAATATGAATAAAAAATGTGCAAATATATCCGCCAAGATGTTAGATTTAAGATAAGTTCTTGGCTTGGGTGGCGGACTTGTTCTACGTCCGTTATTTTGAAGCTATAACGAAGACATAAAATGAAAATTTTGAAATAGGATAGCAACACTGTAACTCCTCTAGAGTGAGTGTATGTAACACTCTTATAAGGAACACAAGTTACCAACAAATAATAAATAATAAATAAATAATTTTCGTTAGATAAATAAAAATAAGCCAGCAATCTAATAAAATGTATGTTGTTTCAGTATAAGAAAGTATATATGTAAAGGAAAATGTCATTAGCGTAATTTCTTTATTTAGATCAAAAAATTAGTATGTATTACCTTTCTACTACCATTCGTCAACACAATTTCCATTTGCATCTACAACCTGGTCTGAATCACAATTAGCTGGGACATCTATAACACCTCTGGTTCCTTCATTGATTACGCCCGATAATGTATTTCCATTATTTTCTTGGGCTTCATTTGTATCCTGCGCGTTCAAAGAACTTGCCAAAATGGCAACGACTAATAACACCTTTAGAGCAAACATTGTCTTCTATTATTGACAAGTGACGGACGATTGTGAATTATTAGATTATTAGCGTGCCACCATACGATATATCAGTAAGAAAAGTGTTCGATAAGCTTTTTGAAGTATATTTTTAATCAATGATATGAGCAAACGCAATAAGTGATTGTTATTTGTCTGATTTTGATATAATAAAATAACGGAAAACACATTAATTATCTTAATCTGTTGCGCAAAGGCTTTAATGTCTAACAAATAAATATCTACAATAGCAAAAATTCAGAGGCATTAAGTTTGTCAGCTTTCTGGAGTCCGCCCTTAATAGATACGTATCCGTCATTTCGGCTTTTAGACTATCAAAATAAGTATTTCGTAAAGAGGGCACATGGTATATGTACTATTTATTGTATACTTATATTTTATTTTATTTTTTATATTTATTTAGTTGATATATAGATGTGTAGACATGTGAATGATATAGCAGTATTAGTGTCTAGTAGGGAGGAGTTAGAGACAGCCTCAAATAAAATGGAAGCATTATTGACATTAGAGAATGAAATAAAAATCAATTAAATAAAACGAAAATATTGATTTTTTAAGGAGGTGAATATGTAAGGTTAGAGTTAATACAAAAACTGGAGACGAAAAGCTAGAAGAGGTCGTTGATTTTCTCTAGCTAAGAAGTAAGATAAGCCAGGATGGAAAAAACCGGAAATCACTTATGAACTCGAAAAGGATTACTAAAAATTTATATTTCGAGCAAGGCATTGTATGGCTACGAAAATACCGTGCATAGAAAAGATTAGAAATGGGGAGGAGGTATTGGGAGGAGTAATTGAGCAAAGGGCGCTATGGAGGTCAATAATGAATAGGAGAGACATATTGATAGGACACCTTTTGAAACAGGAAGGCTTAGTTAGATACATATTAGAGGCAGAAATAGGAGTAAAAAGAAGCAGAGGAAGGGCTAGATTGGATTACTGTTCGCAAATAATAATGGATGTAAAATGTTCTAGTTTTAGTGAAATGCAACCATTGGCGCAAAATGGGAAAAACTAATTTTTTTAAATAACGGATAGATCAGTGACCTGGTAGTAGTAGATGCGATGATCGCCTGTACCGCTAGGGAAAAGGGAGAACCAACCGCAAATCGCTGGAGTCATATGAGTACGAAAAGAAACAATGAGCAAGGCAGAGGTCCATGTCCCCGTGGAGCAACGGATTATTATTAAGTTTTTGGTCAAGGAGGGGATGAATGTATTTGAAATTTTACAGGCACAGTTTGAAGAGAACATCCTGTCAAGAACTCGGGTGTTTGCATGGCACATGGAATTTTATGAAGCAAGCAAGAGCCATGCTCGCCGCCCAAGGACACGTGTGACAAGCCAACATTGAGGCGGTCCGAAATCTCATTGAGGGAAATCTACGCATAACTCTTTCGGAAATCATTGATGAATTGGCCATCAGTTACGGTAGTGTCCACGAGATCTTGACAAATGACCTGAAAATACGCAAAGTGTCCGCTGGATGGGTTCGGGTTCCCCGACTGTTATCGGAGGATGACAAGTAATATCGATTGGATATTTCGCAACGACACTTCAATCAATTCCAGCAAGAGGATGAAGCATTTTTGAATCGTACCGTCACCTGTGACGAAACATGGGTGCACCACTACACCCCCTAAGTCGAAACAGGGGTGCACCACTACACCCCCTAAGTCGAAACAGACGAGTATGGAGTGGAGGAATAGCGACAAGAGGGTACCAAAAGGTAATGGCAACAGTGTTTTTTGATCGGCAAGGTGCTTTTCACGTTGACTTTCTCCATGATTGACGCACGACTAATACACAATATTATTGTCATCTACTAGATGCCGCGAAATTGTCATTTCAAAGGAAAAGTGTCATTCTATTGAATGTGCCAGGTAAAGATTATATGCATTAGGCTGGGAAACGCTGGAACATCCGCCATATAGCCCCGACTTGTCCCCCTGTGACTTCCATCTTGTCGAACTTTTTACAAAACTAATTCCGTTTATATTTGATACACCCTCGTATTTGGCAAAAGAACGTAACACATGCAGCGTCTGCGAAATGTTAAGAAGAATTGGAACCGGGTTTGTCTCGATGTAGTAAATGATCCCTTCAAGATAGAATTATGATAAACGTCACATTGAAAAGTTTGTTCAGAATTTCAATTCACTATTTAAATTTTCCTGGTTGATATACAAACGCCACGCGCCGGTTTTCGCTCGAATCATACCTACAATGTAACGTACCTAGTAAAGCGAAAAATCCACAACTGATATCAGTGAACTATTTTATTATTCGTATACTATTAAACTATTTCGTATTACATTTGACGTTTAATATAATTAATAACAATAAAAAGTAGCACTTGGTTTTGTTTCATAATTTTAAAAGTGTTTCACCAAGTGATTAGCCAAAATACAATTACAATTATTGTTTAATATAAGCCAAAATAATAAAATGAAAATGACAGCTTTGACGAATATATCAAGTAAATGAAAATGAATTAATTGAAGCATTATGAACCAAAGCTTAACATCAAAACAGGCAAGTGCAGTGTTTGTTCAATCTGGTTACGTGCCTACCATGTAGTTCGATACGCCGTAGGTCCAGATTAACAATTCGATTTCCTTATTAGAAAAAATCCTTGCTTAACATTTTTGAATCCCACAATAAGTATCAAATAGCTGCAAGTAGCGTTTACAACGGCATCTGTATTCATTCTTTAAAAACGGTTTATTTACAATAGGTAAGTTGGTTAGTGTTTTGTCCGAACTGTTTACGGCGTGCTGATGAGGACCAATGATTCGAAATTGCGATACACCTCTGACAATTTCCACAGAAGTTATCCAAGAACTTATTGTTCTGATGGGTATGCGTGCCATTGATCACGCAGATAGCTGCGCCGTGAAATTAGCTTGATAAGTCGATAACTTTATAAAACCCACCAATTAGTCGATATCCTTATTTGAAAAGGACCTTGTTTAATATTACTGAATCCCCACAAATTAGTAGAAAATATCTACAGATGGCGTTCACTACGCTGTCTGTATTTATACACCAATTAGTAGCAAATATCTAGAGATGGCATTTATTTATTATTTATCTGAAATAATTTATGCTCGTATTGTTCTAAACACTTGTTTTTTAAGACCACTTGTAATTTCTAAAAACTAGGCGTAGCCATACTTAATTGTAAAAGCATTGCATTTAATTCGCCGAAATTTAATCTGCAAAAGATGGAATTATAGTCTTTATTACAAAGTTATCAAAGTACTACTAAAATAGACCAAATTTACAGTCTTGATTGGGAATGTATGATTAGGGAAATACGAAGTATTATTTCGAACTAAACTTGTTATAATAACATTAAAATTTATTTTTGAATATTAGGATCATGGGTAAACTACCCAATTATTTATAATAAAATGTGAACGTACCATTTCACCATTCGCTTACGCAATTCCCATTGGCATCTACAACTTGACCGGTGGGACAATTGGGAGGGACTACCACAACACCAAGTGGATCTGTTCCAACATCTTTTGTAAGTTTGGTTCCCGTTATCACATTCTCTTCTTCAGACACGCCGGTATTTTCTACTTGGTACACCAACAGTGCACAAATAGCAATAAGAACGAACATTTCTGACCGCGCCATTTTCTTTTCAGTTAAACTTCTACTATCCAAATGATTAAAGCTCACTCTATTTAACTGATCATTATAATCAAAAAAACGATAAAACTGAATTATTTTAAAGATAATAGGCTTAAACTATAATATGCCTTATTCGGTACAATTATGCGCAAACAAAATTGTTGCATTCTTAGATAACAAATACTTTTTTTGCTGTTTTATCGTAAGTAATACGAGTAATGCGATACTGTATAAGCATACCGGGATAAATAATTAAACAATAAAGACAACGATGGCACAAAAATAAATTTGGAAAGAAGTTTATATCTTCAAATAAATTAAACAGTAAAAAGTATTTATAACAGTAATTATGTACAAAAAGTGTAGAGCTTTTCAAAAGTGGTCTTTAGAGAAATGAGGTTTACTATATGAATTATATTTATGTATATAAATTTTTAAATAGTTATACGAAAGCTTGGTGCCAAAAGTTGTTATAATTATGAGCTTTATGCAAATGGGTGTAAGATCCTTTTTCGTACAAAGCTTTTATATCACTATATTAAATTCTATAGATAAATATGACATTATCATCACAGAGTTACGTTATACACCCACCTCCACTCCTACCTCTCCTGGACTAATCTTCTCATTTCTCTAAAGCCAGAATATTTTATTTACATCCCTAACTAATTGTGAATAGTCCATCTCAACTTTCAAATTTTCTAATTTCCCAATTGCTTCATTATTCTACCCATTCTTCCATGACTCGTCAAATATTGTATCTACTATTAATCATTAAATTATTTATTTACAAATATTTTTAAACAACTATTGTATTTTAAACTTTGTGAACTTTTCTGTTATATATGTCGAAAAAAGGTTTGGAATGTATTATATTATAAGTTTGGATAGAATTACGACTCGGTTTGGACCCCCATGTCCACCAAATGTAGCCACAGTGACAGGGTAGTTGTTTCTGACATATAAGTATTTTTTTATCAATAAACAATTTGTATAAAAAATATGGTAAAAATATATTTCGGAATACTGCATCCACCCGCCATCTAAAATGAAAGCCTCGAATGAGAGCGAATCAAGAAGTGCTGATAGCGGTAGAAATACATTCCTCTGTTCGCTCAGCTACTAAGTTCTCCTTTATGTTCATTAAAAAAAATGTAAATAAAAGAATGTTAATTGTTACTTAAAAGAGCTGAAAATACATATTATTGTATTGTCATCAAGAGAGGGTAAAAAAGGGAATCAAAGGATAAAATAAAATATGCTAAGGGACATTTGAAAAAATGAATTTATTCGTGTTTGAAGTTTTTAAACCTTGTATTTTTTTTTCTGAACGCCCAGTACAAATTATAGAGCTTAGTTTTGGCATGACATTAACCTTATGACTTGACTTGGCTATAACTAATAAAAATTTCAACATTCTAAGTCATTTTTTATGGAAGTTATGATTTTTATAGTTTGGGTTGCGGTGCAATCTTTTTTCCAACAAATTAAATTATCTCAGAAACTATTCATCGTAGGCATACAAGTTGGCTATGGTTATCAAAGTCATTATGTTTTATACGAATTCATCATATCGTAAAAAATATACCATTCTATTTAAAATATGAAAGTTGACTTTTAACTTACAATATAACCGGAAGTGCCCAACAGTTGAAATTATTTTAGTTAAATAGATCATCCTTAATAACCCCTACTCCCAAATTTAAATATGTATCATGCTCAGTTTCCCTAAAACGTTTAATGTACCACTCAGTTTGAATGACCCTGTTATATGTTAATACGTTTAGCTGGAGCTACACCTAAATTGCTTTTTGACATAACTTTGACTTTTAATTTTCATTACATGTAATAAAACTTATTCTGTAGATGGTTGTAAAATAACAGAGAAACCAACAAAATAAACGGTCATTAAGATAAGTCGTACAATTAACATAATGATTTAAATCGAACAAATAGTTCATCTATTCAGTACAGTATATAGTATGGTAAGCTTAGTGTTATCGTATAGGTAATACTATAATCAGTTGCTCTAGTTCAAAAGGTTAAGCCGCGATGACTGTATGTGTTTTATAAAAAAATAAAAACTGATAAGATGATAACCATGCAATAAGGGTCACTCCTAGTTGAAAAATATACTTACATATTTATGAAGATAAACTATAAATGACACCAATAACAAAATAAAACATGCAGAAAACAGTTTTTAATCACAATCATTATAACGGTTTAGTTGGTATACAACATTGTAAACAAAACACAAACAATATTTCTTCGTGTAAAAATAAAGTTTTTAGAACCGAGTTGATAATTATACCCACATACTTAATATTACTAACCTCGTAGACAAAATGGTATCACTACGAAATGCAAAATTCATTTATTTACTTGTGAACAATAACAACACAAAAACTTGTTAGAAGTTTATCACTCGAAAACGACAAACTAATCACTGATATATCTACAATGTATTCTTTAGGAATTCTATTGTTTTGGTTTCTACCTTGTGACCAATCATAATGATTATAATAAATAAAACACAATTACTATGCACTGGCACTAAATTTATTTTTAACTGGACATGTTTCAACTTACTGTTGATAATGATTTTGTATGTTGAAACATGTCCAGTTAAAAATAAATTCAGTGCCAGTGCAAAGTAATTGTGTTTTATTTATTATATCTACAATGAATAGAAGAAATGCATGATCCAAAGGCAAATAGTGAACATTAAAATATCTGAACAGGTTATAACAACAACTGGAATTATTATGTATATAGTGTTACTTTATCCCTTTATTTATGTTAATATAATAAGCATGGAATTAAAATATCTCTTACAAAATAATTGAAATGGATTATATCGATGTTTTAATGGTTGGTATTTGTTTGCTGATCCACAGGCGACTTTGTTGTATCTATAATAATAATCGCAATCTGACATATTTTATCATATAGCGTGTACCAATAAGTATGAATAATTATAAAGAGGGGGGGGAAGTTTTTAATTTGATGTCAGATTGGTTAATGTTTAAAAGAACATTTAAATCAATAAGAATAATCAAGATAATTTTACTCACCAATAATTACCAAAAAGTAAATATAATTAATTATATACTTAGACGGGAGATGAAGGCGTGCGTGAACAAGTATAAATATATTTGGCTGGCTGGCGACTGTGTTAAAGTGAGATGACGACAAACAGGCGTTCTCGCTCATAGGAAGTTATCACATGAAATAATAAAAACACTTACCGATCTGTTTACAAGATCATAAAGTAATTAAGTACTCAGCCCCTCTGGACTACTTGCGAGTTAATCTTCATCGATCTAGCAGAATCCATTGATCAGCAAATCGTATTAAATATCTGTAATCATGAGTTTGCGCTCCCGCGCTTCCAGACGGGATACACACATTCTACAGACCAACAGGGTAGGTCAAACCTAACCCCCTGCCGCTATAGCACCATGCCCACTCCCGCAAGGCAAGTCACCGTACTATAGGCATCACCGGAGATATCTGTGTCTCTCCTGTACAAACGACAATTTTAACGTCACAAATTATGGATTCGATTGAATTGGTTCAAAATGCTTGGGGTAAACAACAAATTGTGTTAGAAGGTTAGGGAACATTCAAAAGTTGTTCTAATATTTTCGATTAACTTTACACTCTTCACGTCGATCTGAAAAGCACAGAAAATTACACGAATGTGCGTCCGGCTATAGATATATGCATTATTACCAAATTGAAAAAAGATACGTACAAGAGACTGTTTGAATTGATAAAAAGTAGAGTTCCAACATTTAGTCCAAAATATTTGAAAATTAATTTTGAACTATCCACAGTTTTGGCCTGCAGAGAAGTATTGCCTAATACATCATTCAAAGGCTCTAACTTTCTTTTCAAACAGTGCTTAGGGCGAAAAATCCAAGAATTGGGATAATCATCTACATACATATTATTATCAAACAAATACGGACGCGGACAGCAATGCCACTGTATAATCTCTTTTTTAATCTGGCGGGCAGCAATGCAACTTTTTCAAGGCGCGGGCAGAAATGGGACTAAGTCTGTATTTCTAATCTTGTTTGCTTCGCTTGCAGTTTTTAGGTTTTACCTACACACTAATGTATCAAAAGGCAAAAAGTTGTCAATACTAGAATGTCTAGAAATAAATGAGACGTTAAGAAAATCAGAAAATATTGTTAATAACCAATTAGAATTAGGTAGTTTTACATCCCCTCTCATCCTCTGTTACATATAAATTAGCGTTAATATTTCAATACTATACACTGTTACTCTTGATAATGATCACACAGATCGAAACAATGTTGTCGAGGAGGTTAATAAAATTTGGTGAAACATTCTATACTGTTTTATTTAAGTGTCATCGTAATTAGTTTTTACTTTTTAGTTATTGTATAAGTAGCTTTTTATCAATATGAATTTGCATAACAGATATATATATATACATCGACCCGCCATCTATTATGTACGACTTGAATGCGAACTAATCAAAATAATCAGAAGTCTGAAATATCAATTGAATTTAATACTTATACTAAAATAATTGTTAAAAAAACGGACAAAATAGTAATCAAATTTGATTGTTAATTGTTAGATGTGTTAAAAGTAAAATGATTGAATGAATGAATGAATTCAAAATCTAATGGCTAATATAACCAGCAACACATTCATTTCGTTCGCAATATAGAAGATGCTATACCTATAAGCTACGCCGAAAAATTTTCGGTGAATGGTTGGCCCATAAGTAATCTCTCAATAATGTTACTTCAATCAAGACCCTAATTACATAACATAATAATTCTAAAGCGGACAGGCATAGCTCACACTTGTTATAATAAATTAAAAATTTCCGGTAAACTACGTCGCGATAATTACTACTTACGTTCTTAATTAACACAAAATGAAACTCACACGACTATAACTAGAAGTATTTCAATATTAGTAACACGAAAAGGATAATTTACCTTATTTGTTTTTCTCTGTTAATAAGAAAACACTCGTCTGCATTCTCCTAACGCTCTAACAGTGTTTCCTCGGCATGGAACAGTTATGATTTTGGCAGCTTTCGGACTATTGCTATCTTCAAAAATTCGCCGAAGCCACTCTTCAATTGTAATAACTTCACGTTTATATTTTATCGGACTTGAATTGATAAACAGTGGAATAGTCACCAATATTAATACTAAAACTCCCGTCTTATTCATTCTGAAAACGATCTTATTGTACTTCTAACGCTAACGTCTAAATAACAGATCAAAATAAAAACGCTATCACACCTACACAACAACTGCGGCTGATTTCGCAATTTATATAAAAATGTGCTTACAAGGCATTTTTATGAAATACATTTGATACAAATATGTAGTTTGGGTAATCAACACGCAACATTATTAAATACTTCGTAATTCTTTCTCCTTTAATTCTTACTAATTCATTATGCAATTATAGATACTAAAATAAACCAAGTAAACTATTTAAAAAATTTAAGCAGTTGTAATAAATCTGCTAACAGTACAATTGTAAGTAGTTTAGAATAACAGCTGGCCTAACTGATGTTGTGGTCACTGATCTAACTGATATAAGATATATTTTTACATTTGTATTTATAACATAAAACGCAAGTATTATATGTGGTATTTGTTAAGACTTGTATATTTTCATTAGGTTATAGTTATTTTAATGTTTTCTACTTCTATAATTTAAGTTCAGTCTAATTCTTTTTCGTAGAATGTAAGTAGTTTTGCAGTTATATTAAAACTTTTCTATTGCTATATTTACCAAAATCGGTAAGTTCACTATCATTCAGGTAAGTGGGTTTTGCCAAAAGGTATTTGTATATTTATCTGAAATAGAGTAATGACCCTGTTGCTATGGAGATTTGCACCCTCTGTACTATAGTGTGCACTATTGTCGCCCGCTTAAATATGCATATTTCATCCAAAAACAGGCATTCAAATTCCAGCAGGTGATCATTAACATTTTATTTTATTCAAGCAACTTCATCATTTTGCATTTCAATAATCTTATATAGTTTTGTATTTATTTAGTATTAAGATTGTAAATATATTTTTTTACTGTTGCGTCCGAATTTTTTATTGAGCTACCAAAACAAGTAAGTGTTCGGTGCCATTTTGCTACCTGCAATTTACCAACAGCACCATAGAATTCAAAACAGTATTAATACATGACAAATTTAATTTCCAGTTTTTTTCACACATTATTATCATAATAAAGCAGTCTTTCTCAAAGTGGGCGATAACGCCCCTTTGTGGGCACTGGACACCAACAAGGGGGCGATAAAGGGCCCAGAGTAAATTGGGGTGCGTTGAAGCGGTTTATTTTAAAAACTAAAATAAAGACTTAGATTATTTCGTTCTTATTCCTACCCAGTTTAATCGTATAAATTATAGAATAATAGATAACGTAAATAACGCAATTTGTGCAAAGCTGTATGAAGTGGCAGAATTATCGATATTTACTTAGTATAAATTCCGTCACATGAGGTAGTCGAGTTTGTGCATGTTCGTCTTATTCCTGTCGGTGCGTGTTGTATTTTAAAATTGAAATAGAAATGTTTATTTTATATTGAATAAATGTTTTTGAAATATTTACAAAGTTGCGTTTTATTGTTCTCTTTAGAACAGTATTTAAAATGTAAGTTTGAGCTTAGTAAACAGGATGAGGCTCATATGGCACGTTATAATTAAATCAATGATTGCGATTGTGATTTTTAAGATGCGGTACAGTTAAAAAATTTTTGGGGGCGCTAGAAAATAATTGATTTCCGAAGTGGGAATTAGTTTGAAAACCACTGGTTTACACGTACGGACAAGTTGTATAATTACTTATATAATAGACTAAATAGCTTGAGAAGAAATGGTTGAGGCAAAACAAATTAAATTAATTTCTAAAACCTAACGTGTTCCTATTATTTACAAATATATATAATGTTACATTTTTTCTCTGCACTCGATTAGAGTTTCTAACAGAAAATAAGAAAGAATTCAGATTTGAAGAAAAATCGTTATTGCAGACAAAAACAAACAGACGAGTGTTTATAAATAAACGAAAACATCAGGAAATCCATCCATAAATTATTTGGATGTATCAACGAAAGCATCACATTTTTAAACACTGTAATCTGAATTAAAGCAATTATTAAGGGAATCTATATTGTGGCGTTTATTGCCGCATTCGCCTCTTCCAGGGTTGTAAATTTAAGTTGTCGATTTTGTACATTGTGTAAATATGTCATTGTATATTCTATGTCTAATTTTACGATTTCTGATTCTTAACACATCTTTATTTCGCGTGTCTAATCCTTCACATTTCTATTTCTTGAATTTATAACTCCTATTTCTTTTGTACTCTTCTTCAAAACCATAAATAATATCTATCTCTATACATTTCAAATTTCACTTCTCCTTTATATTTTTAACATAATGCTTTCTTCATTCAAATTCATTCGCTTTCCCTAAGTTCCTGGTACCCTTACTTCGAATAACACCAAACTAAAATCATTAGAAACGGTTCCCCTATTTCTTTCATTCTTTTAACAGACCATTCTTAAAAATGATAAGTATTAGATAAGTCACTAACAGTCACTCAGAATCACTCTAACTCAGTCAACACACCTAAACATACTCAGTTAATCAAGTTCTTATTACCACATCTTATTTTCTACTTGTTTTTTCTTTATTCTTCATCCATGTATTTAACTGCTCATAGTGTACATATTAAACATTATTTACAAATCGATCGCATTCTTTTATAGTAGCGTTTTAGAACACTCAAACGATCAAAATATGTGTTCCTGGTTTCAAAAGTGCATCTACTAATGTTAAACGATATTCAAAATTATTATTGTTTACAATGAATAAAATATATGTCCTATGTATACTGTTCTCTTTCGCGATCGATCATCCAATTTTCTAAATGACTACCTAAAGGCGTTGCCTTTCGAACAAATAAACAAATGAATTTATTTCAGAACAAATTAGCTCCTCCCAATTAAATATTGGCCCAGTATGTGCTGCTCCTTACGACTAACTATTGAACTGAAAATGAACGTACTGCTGCTTATGATGATACTTATAACGTAACTTATGATCTCCTGATACTAAAACTTAGTTCAATGGTATTTAAAGGACGTTCGGCCGCTGTTTCGATTTTCAAGGCTGAATGTTTAAGGGAATTAGTTGTATTTATTATAAATCAGGTAAGTACAGATTAAATCAGTGAGAATACCTTAAATTCAATTTGTTCGTTTGTAACATTTACTATGACGACTTACAAATCGTATGGGTTCCTACGACCCCCACATGAAACTTTTACTAAAAAAATATTTCATCCGATTTATTGACTGGATAAGCTTATATATTGAAAAACGATATTGATCTGCTTCATCATATAATACCCAAAAATGTTCAAAAAGTGTGGTGGTTTTATCAGGGGATAGACATATTGCCAAGGATAAGTTAATCGTCGATAACATAAATATTTCTCTACCAAAAATATATTTGGCATTTATAATATAAAAATAATAGTAACAAATGAAATTTGTTTTTATTACTACTACTATGATACATTCATACGTCATTCACAAACTCAGTAATGTTTTCAATGTGGCCATGTACCTACATGTCATTAAATAATTAATAAAGTTCAGATTTTTCTTTCGAGAAAAGAGTCAAATTTTTGTCTTTTAAAATTTTTGAACTTTGTTTTTTTTTTTCTGAACGCCCTGTACGAATTATGAAGCTTAATTTTTTAACACAACATTAGCCTAAAGACGACTAGAACCAGTAAAAATTTCAACACTTTAAGATATTTTTTATAGGTTGAGTTGCAGTAGCGACCTTTTCTCTATAAACTAAGTTATCTCAGAAACAATTCAACGTAGGCATACAAGTTGATCATCAAGGTCACGATAAAATTTTATACTTCGTACGAATTCATGATCGCGCACATTATACCTGCACTGGACGGCACGGACCGGCTCAGCGCGGACCTATCATCGGCAAAGTTTCGCACACTTGTCTAGCACAGATTATTAATACGACGACCTTTAAATACCATTGAAAATAAAGTCAGTATCAGGAGATCATAAGCCGTACATTATAAGTCTTACATTATAAGTCGTACAGTCGTAGTACGTTAATTTTCAGTTCAATAATTAGTCGTAAGGAGCAGCACCTACCGGGCTAACATTTAATTGGGAGGAGCTAATTTGTTCTGAAATAAATTCATTTGTTTATTTGTTCGAAAGGTTAACAGCAACGCCTATCGGTAGTCATTTTAATAAATGGGATGATCGATCGCGAAAGAGAACAGTATGTTGGAAAAGTATTTGTAAACAAGTTAAAAAGAATAGAATGAATTTGAATGAAGAAAGTATTATGTTAAAAATACAAAGGAAAAGTGAAATTTGAAATGTATAGAGATAGATATTATTTATGGTTATGAAGAAGAGTACAAAAGAAATAGAAGTTATAATAAAAATTTACAGAGTTGCGTTTTATTGCTCTCTGTAGAACAGTATTTAAAATGTAAGTTTGAGCTCAGTAAACATGATGCGGAATGGGACATTTCACCGTAGTCGTTTCGCCGTATAGAAATTTCACCGTCAGCCGATTCGCCGTCGGCCAAGGTATTTGGTAATAGACATCTACGGATTATAAAAATATATAAACCTATAAAATAAATAAGTCAATATTTCATGTTTATGTATCTATTAGCATTTTTGGGTTTCATTCTATTTCATTATAATTACCTGTTGTGATTATAAGTACGTACCTGGAACATAGGTAATATTATTTATTTATAATTACTTTATCATTATTAAATATTAGTTTGGACATAATTGAAATATTTTGATAATTTGGTATAAATTTAATGAAGTGGAACATAGGGAAGATTACTTAATTATAATGAATTTAATTACTATAAATTACCTAATTACTTGTCCAATAATTGGTTATCTTTTAATAACATTTCCGTATAATTGCATCCTATTGGTTTACTTTTTCATTTACCACTTTCCACAAGTTTCGTTATAGGTATATATTTGGCAATACCAAAAATATTTTTTCCATTATTACTTTGATTTTGCTAACGTCGGTGTACTGAGTTGAAGTGTTGAATTATTTCTAATGGACGCAAAAATTTTATCGAATAGAGGAAAGGAGAAGTATGTCGAAAATGGTTTTATTTACGTTTTAGATGCTAACAGTAAAGAAGACAGTAATGTTAAATTTTGGAGATGTGACCGAAGAGACATTTGTAAACAAAAGCCAAAAAAATACAGACAGGCGGACCAAAGAATTCTTTCTTTAGTAACGAATTTCAGAGAAGAGGGTTATCCCACAATTACAATACATAGAAACATACAAACATATTATATTATCATATGAACATTATTGTATATGATTATAATGACAAAATAAAAATAATAAACTGCAAATATTGCGTGTTTGTTTTATTGGCGGAATGGGTATCTGGTAATAAACATCTACGGATTATAAAAGAAAATATAAACCTCTAAAATACCTTCGACCGTAATAGGAATTCTTTGATAATTTTTTTTAATGGCGGAATGGTCGACGGTGAAACGGCTAATGGTAAATTGTCTCTACGGCAAAAGGGCGACAGTGAATCGGCGACGGCGAAACGGTATAATTAAATCAATGATTGCGATTGTGATTTTTAAATTGCGATAAAGTTAAAAAATTTTGGGGGACGCTAGAAAATGATTGATGTTCAAAATGGGCGGTAAACGAAATACCCCACTGGATTACACGTACGTACAAGTTGTATAATTACTTATATAATAAACTGAACAGTTTGAGAACAAATTGTTGAAGCAATACAATTCGAATTAATTTATAAAACCTAACGTGTTCCTATTATTTACAAATATATAGAATCTTTCATTTTTTCTCTGCACTCGATTAGAGTTTCTGACATAAAATAAGAAAGAATTCAGATTTGAAGAAAAGCCGTTATTGTAGACAAAAACGAACAGACGAGTAATTAGAATGTTTAGAAATAGGTGCAGCTATAAATTATTCGGATGTATCAATGAAAATATCACATGTTTAAACATTGCAATCTGAATTAAACCAATTATTATGGGAATCTTTATATTGTGGCGTTTATTGCCACACTCGCCTCTTCCAGGGTTGTAAATTTAGGTTGTGGATTTTGTATATTGTGTAAATATGTTATTGTACATTTTATGTCTAATTTTACGATTTCTAATTCTTAACACTTCTTTATTCAATAGTAGTATGAAGGCTTTCATGACCGGCGTCAATAGAATTATGATAACTTGCCGGGCTTTTGGGTCGTAGTCAATAAGCTTTTTTGTTGCCTAACGTTTCGTCAGCGACTGCAGCTGACATCTTCATTAGACGTTTTCGAGCAGCCGCTGACGAAACGTCAGGCAACAAAAAAGCCTATAGACCACGACCTAAAAGCCCGGTAAGTTACCATAACTCTACTACTCGTAATCATTTTGTAAATAAAACGGAAATTAGCTTCCACAAATATTTTAATAAAAAGTTTTCAATTGTTCCGCCTCCTTGAGGCTTCTTCAGAAGTATTACAATACGGACTTTATATAACTGTGTGCTAGAGTGGGGTGTTGACAAAGAGGTTAAGTAAGGGTGAGTTATTGAGATCTAATTGGTCATTCAGGAGTACGCCGGTGTTTTTATTTATTTCTACTCTTTCTAATAGAAAAAGTCAATAGCTTTTAGTCTCTAGATGTAACATTTAAAAGTTTTAATTAAATTTGTAATTTTCATCATTAAGATGTTTTGCGTAATTTGAATCTAGTTTTTAATTTTCAAAAGATTTCTTATGCTCCTTAATTCTTTTCTCAAACGTACGTCCTGTTTGACCAATGTAAATCTTATTAGATAGAGTCCGTATTGTTAATGTAGTTTTATGTAATACTATTGAAGAAGCCTCAAGGAGGCGAAACAATTGTAAAGTTTTTATTAATATATTTGTGGAAAATAAAGTAACCCTCCATGTTTCAAAAGTTGTCCTACCAGTCTATCTCTCCTTCTTGTTTATTGAATTCAATAGCACCCTTTGTTCTCCTACTCTTCCTAATACCCCATCATCTATTACCTTTTCTATCCACGGTATTTTCATCATCCTCCTATAACACCACATCTCAAACGCTTCTAACTTTTTCTGTTCCGCCACGTTTCGCACCATATACTTTTAGTAAGCATTTTCGATTCTTAAATTAACTTTTAGCGGGCACACAGGTGACTTGTTTTCATTAAAAAGTACTCACCCCTGCTATCCTTCGTTTTATGTCTCTACTGGTCTTTTCATCCTGACTTATCTTACTTCCTCGATACCGAAAATACCGAGTGTACTGTTTATACTCCTGATGATGACCTAATAAGGCTAAATGTACATAGAGTGTACTAATAAAAAATTGTGAAACAACTCCAAGTGTATAATTATTTAAGTACCGACTTCTTCTATTTTTCGTCTTTAATTTTTATATTAGCTCTAACCCTACATTCACCTAATTTACAAATCAATATTTCCGTTAAGTTTTACTTATCTTCATTCCAATTTAACGGTGTCTCTAACTCCTCCCTACTAGATGCTAATACTGCCATATCATTCGCATATCTAAGCATGCTAATCTTTTGTCGGTGTATATTTATTCCTGAAGTTGCCCTGTCTTTAATACTATTAATCGCAATGTCCATAAACAGATTAAAAAGTAGGGGTGACCGTGTGCATTTTTTAATTCCCTACATTATTGTCCAAATTCTATAACTACCTATTGTTCTTTATACAACTCTTATCCTTGCATCTCAACCCTACCTTTTTAACTACTTTTAGCATCTTTTGTCTTTTAATTTTGTGAAAACCTTCTTCTAAAACACACACACACACACACACACTCTTTTCCTATTGTATTATTTTCCCTATTAATACCCGTAAATCTAAAATGACCTCACGCGTTCCCCTATTTCGTCTAACCCCGAATTGGTCTTCCCCTAATATCTCATCCACCCTTTCTTCAATCCTTCTCTGCACTATTCTGGTTAAGATTTTTGACGCATGAGAAGTTAAGCTAATTCTTTCTAAAATCTTAATCAAAATTTAGCTTTATATACATTATTGTTTTTCTACTATTTTATGCTTACTTAAATTTCATTCTCATGTCACTAATGATGTTTCTTGGTAAATGGCATCGATAACGTACTTGAACGTATTTGTGACAATTTAAATTGAGATAGAAAATGCATTGAACAGTATTGCACTTTATATATTCATATATCTGTATAGCGGTTACAAAAATAATTAATGTTTAGCTTATGTTTCTTCTTTTAAATAAAATAAGACACACCACAAGAGAAGTATAGGGTTTAGTGTAAATATTCATAGTAGTATTCGTCTTCGTTTTCTCCATCATTACGGGGTTGATTTTGTGGCTTGCGGTTTTTTTCATTTGCTCTGATATCAGTGTTGTTGTCTGCTGTATTTTCCTGCCTTTGAACATTTTGTTGTGATACCTGAATGTTGTGAATGTCTTGATTTAGATTATTTCGTCCAACATCTGTTTGAGACAAGTCTCCATCTTCATTTTCTTCTTTGTTTTCTTCGTTTGAAGGATTATCAACTGGGTTTTCTCGCCGATCTACATTTTCTTCTTCAGTTGGTGCTTGTGATGGGGTTTCTTCTCGCATTTTGATTTCTGGAACTTCGTGGCTGTCGATGAAACTTCTCACAATATTAACAGTTTTTGGATTTGTAATAGAAGCAGAAGTCTTTACAACTTGGTAATTATATTTAATAGGATCATTCTGAACATGGTCGAATTCTTGAGAATAACTGGATGTTTCAGGATTGGTAACGGCAGGTGCCGATCTTGCTGTAGCAACTCCTGTAAATTTTATTTCATAGAATACTTGTAAAGATTTTTGTATGAATTACATAACCAAACGAACGGGATCTATGTGACTTATCGCAATCGATTTATTAAAACTAATGTTTAAAATTATCAGGTATTAGTTCGTGTCTTATACGGTAGTTCTTAATTTATTTAACATTCAACTGACAAAACCTCACTGGTAAACTATGTTTCTTATGGGAAACTTATTAAGACGTAGCATAATTTGATTTGTCATTAATATTTGGATTTGTATAGGAAAGGGTTTTTTTGTTGTCTCATCTTTTTTTCTATATCTTTTTTTTTTAAATATAACCACCAATCAATTCTAAAATTGAAAATAAAAAACAGAAAGTTTCACTTATTATTTTAATCTAAAGTCTATACTAGTCGTCGTGTATTTATAGATTACAATTTATGAAAGAGTAGGGGTGAATTGTAAGTAACTAGTTCTGTTTGATTGTTAACCAAATTAACTTTATTTTCCAAGGCTTTTTTAATGTCTAAGTTCTCCAAAAGTAACAATTTTCTTGATATTGGAACATTTGTATGTAAAATTTTTAAATTATTAACATTAAGTGAATATAGTTAATGCAATACCTTTTTTTTATTTTTGAAAGAGAAATGTTCAGAAATTCGTTTCGAAGTTACTCTGCTTGACTGACCAAAATAGGTGGGTGGCATCACTAGAACTACAAAAACATTTGGTAAATACCACTTTTATTACCGGGAGAAACGCGTTCATTTTGATTCTGTAACCATCAATGCCAAAACGTTTACTGAATCAAGTTTTATAAACAATTTTTTGCAACAATAATAATAATAGTAACAAATTTGTATGTTTGTGTATATACAGATTACTGTGTTTAAAATCCATTAACAAAAACTGTTTAGTAAAAGGTTCTTACAGGACTAATAACGAATGTTTTACATTTAGTGCTTTGTGTGGCGTTTGAACCAAAAGCTTCAGAATTTTTTTTTTCTATTTCTTCCATGTTGTTCCAACAATCGGAGTGCTAACTATAACTTATGACTACTTTAGGATTCGATTGGTCACGAAAGCATTCTTTTGATTGTTACAGAGAGATAGGTGAGGTACTTACCTAAATTGTTTTCCGATTTATTAGTTGCTTGGTCATGTGGGGTAGTTTGTGGTTCGTTATTTGTTGGTTGAGCAGGTGGTAGTGGTGGAATCCACTGTTGATAATTGTAAGGCCAGAGAACTTCATAACCAGGATGCTGTTGTTGTCTTGATAGGATTTGTGGATACAGTAAGGACCAAATGGAAGAAATACCGGGATTGTCTATAATGTTTCCGGGTAGTTGCAGATGTGTAGCCATTTGTTGTGGATAGTATTGAGGACCAAAATACTGCTGCTCAGGACATACTCGATCGTTCACATCAAGTTTAATGCAAGGGTCGTTGTTGAGATTTGGATACATAGTTTCAGGAGATTGGTATGGAAAATTTAAATATTGAAAATTCGGATCAATTTGCCTCTTTCCTCTGATTATCATTAATTTACATTCCGTTACTAGGAAAAATGGAATGCAAAAATATAATGTTATGATGTAGTTTACAAAGTTCGTCTGCATTTTCCCCTGCGATCGAGTATTTCGCCAGATTTGCAGTTCTTCCTTGTTCTAACGAAATGTCTCTCGACTATTTCTATCGATTGGTCAGGAAGTTTCGTTACTAAAATTCAACAAAAATGAAAAATTATTATTTTCTCATCGTTTATACAAAAGAAGACACAACTAAAGTAATAAAAAATACATGAAATATTTAAGGAGATTGTAAAGTTGCATAGTCTGCAGATTAACATAATTTGTTTAGTTTATTGAACTACTGTAGACGAATTTCAAGATATAAACTAATCACAATCACAATTGTTTATAACTAATCTCTACCCTAGGATAACAAACATTTCTTAACTTAATGTTATATTTTTACTTACTTAAATCCGAAGAAGTTGATGTAACAGTAACAGGTGTTGTTATAGCAGTTGTTACTTCTTTAAATTCATCAGGAAATACAACACGTTCCTCAAAATCTTCGTCGTCTTTATCTACTGTTCTACTTTTAGTGAATATAAATAAGCCGAAAATTAAAAACACCCATATGTAGGACTTGAGAAACATTTTTTACAATTGCATATAATCAATTCACAACTAAATTATGTATCGACAGACGACAACAACCTGTTTATCTGAGTAGGGTCATGTAGGTTCCAGATAAGACTAAATTAATAGCCAACTAAAGCATCCTCTTAAAGTCATCACATTTTATTTCAGATAGATATTTTAAGAAAAGACGAAGAATAGATTTTATTCACATCTAAGATTTTCTTTACTTATTCTCTTTATAAAATTATTTGAACAAAAAGCTAATTAAAAGTGATTCTTACTATAACATATGTATATATGGAGGTACCAACGGGACCGAGCGGCTTAGCATTTGGAAGGTCACCGGTTTGAACCTGGGTCCGGCTGCTCTGGTCCAAGTTTTCTGTGGTTTCCTTGGATCATTTAGGCAAATGCTGGGGCAGTAATATTCTATTCCACAGACAATCTTTCACTTCTCTTCTGTCTTCATTTCGTCCGTCTCATGTTTCTCTCCCTAACCACACCACCCACCCATTCCCACGATTCCTGCAAGGAGGCTGAAGAGGACCTTACACCCTACCCTCCGGCTTTGCACTACAGTTTAGTTTTAAAGTTTTACGGACAATGTGACCCCCGATACGGACTTCGGACGCATCTCAATCACTAGGGTGTATATTATTTGTATCCTATTATACAGTCTATTCTTCTATCAAAGGTAAATTTTATTGTCCGACATATATTACTAGTCCTAGCAGTCTCCGATAAAAAAACTATCAACGAAAGGCTTCAAAAAGGATAAATCTCTCATCTTTGGGATGTCAGTGGGTCAACAGGTGGCGAATAATCCTCCCCAAAATGTAACTCGTAAACCTGACAACTTTCGAGAAAAAAATATAAAATGAAATAATTCTTTTTTCAGGAACAATACAACCCAAATCTCTCATCTTTAGGGAGTCAGTAGTCCAATAGTACGCCAATGATTCTCCCAAAGATCTGACTTCTAATCCCAACAGTTCTCGAGAAACAAAATATAGAAGACGGAATAATTTATTTTTCGAAATATATATTACCAAAATTTGTAATCTTTGGAAAAGCGACAGTGCTATATGTGGTCAATAGTTTTCCTAAAGGTCGAGTCCGAAATCACAGAAGTGTCGGAGAAAAAAATTATTTCAAAAAATCAATAAAACGCAAGTTTTTTACGGAAACCATTTCACCAAAATCTTTCATCTCAGGGACGTCCGTGCTCCAATACGTGACCAATAGTTCTCTCAAAGGTAAAAGTCCAAGTTCTGCTAGTTTATGCGAAGAAAATAATTATAGTTGTGATATAATTTAATACTAAATAAATCAATTATATATTCCTTTTTTTAAATAAATATATGTAACTATAAAATTTGCTACAAAGTATAAAAATATATAGTTAATCGTACCTCAATAAATCTTGATCTCGTCATTGAATATCTGAAGTATCAATTTGTAAAACGTAGATAATATTAAAATATAAAAAATATATACTGCATTAGAGTTAAAAGTAAGTATATGAATTAATTACCTGTTATAAGCCTACAATTTATATTTAGTTTTCTTGAGTAACAATAATAATACATTGATTGAATAATTTCCATTTTCTATCTTCCAATTTATATTTTGCAAAACTAAACCAACTTCTTCAAAAATGAAAATTTATTCAAAGTCTTCCAAAATCGTGACTTTGTTTCTTACTGCATCCTTTGTAACCCTAATTCGAGAACTATATATTTCTATTCAAGATCCTGAGCAAACTGTCTTATATGGGTATGTCTCTAGACCTGCTCATCTTAATATTGTCTTATTTGTATCTCGTAAATATGAGCATCTTATCCTTGATATTGCTTTGGTTTTTAAGACATGACAAGACCGATATATTATTTAAGTTTATGATTCACAATTACAGTAACACAGAAATTAATTGTTGAAATTACGAAAAAAATATTTCAAGTGCAAGTTTACCACACCCGCCGATGGTTCTGTATTTTATCAAATAAATAATACTTATTATTTTTGTTTTGTATAATAAACTACTTTCAGTGTTAAATTTAAATATAAATATGGAGTCAACAGAAACAACTACTCCGAGGGCTAATACCCCTACCGGCATTGAATTACACTGTTGATTCCGATGGATTCATAGACGAAAATATAACATATTCAAAAAAGAAGGAATTAAAATCCTTATTCGTCTAAATTTTAAGATCAAAGATCTCACATTTTGAACGCGTCTGACTCCATATTTATATTTAAATTTATATTTATAATATAGCCTGTAAAGGCCTTTCTGCCAGCGCCCACCTGATGAGACCCGATAGGTCGAAACTGGTCGTGGGATGTGGCTTTCAGTTCGTTGTGCCTACTTGTTAGGACGCGTTCAAAATGTGAGATGTTTGATCTTAAAATTTAGACGAATAGGGATTTTAATTCCTTCTTTTTTTAATATACTTTCAGTGTTTGTTGTTTTAAGTACCTACAGGCGATAAGTAACATTGTAACCACGATTATATCAGGATAGGTTTCCTGTAATTAATTCTGGCCCAATTCTAACTATATACTAAGCACAAGAAATAAAATAAAAAGACAACTTTCACTAGTTTATTTATCAACTCGACAAATTTGTTTCGGCCTAATAAGTCCATTTACAAAAGAAATACAGATGATTACTAAAATTAAGAACTACTCGCTGCTATTTAAGTAATTACAAATTGAAAAGTAGAAGGGGCAGTTATAAGTGGTTAGTTCTAATTGATTGTTAAATAAGTTAAATAATATAGCTTTCTTAATTTCATAATTTTCTAAAAGAGACAATTTTCTTGATTCGGGAATGTTTGAATGTAGAAGTTTGAAATTATTTACATCTATGGAATGACAACTCAATACAATGTTCAGCTATGCCACTGGAATTACTTTTTTTCTTTCTTATAGCCGCATCAAATTCTGAAATACGTTTACGGATAGCCCTGCCTGTTTGTCCAATGTATGTAGCGCCACAAGTGTTACAAAAAACTTGATAGGTACCTGATTTTTTAGACTGGGGAACACTAACTTTAAGATTACATATCATTATACTAAGATTAGTGGAGTTAGTTTCGATTATATTACAGTTGAACTTATCTTGTAAAAGAAACTTGTATTCATATCTAAAATTATTAACATATTTGATAGGACAAAACATAATTTTTTGTTGACAAAGGGAAGAACTGTTGTACAAAATGGTAGAAACTTGATTTTCAACTTTGTATTTGGTAATTTATCAATAGTCAGGGGGGAATAACCATTGACAACTCTGTATTGAAATCTGTATTTGATAAAGGTATGTTATATTTTAATATTATGTTACATTACACTGAATGATTTACCTGTTTGTGATGTGAAGAATTTGCCGGAATAACTGTGTCAGTTGTAGTAGGTTTACCAAAGGTATTAAAAACAAATTTATTTGATGTTTTTTTCAAAGATATGTCCAAGAAATTGATACTATTGTTGACTTCTTTTTCGATCGTAAAATAGATGTTGTTGTTCAAAGAATTTAGAAGTAAAAGGAAGCTATCTAATTAACGTTCTGTACCTTTCCATACACAGAAAATGTCACCAACATATCTGTACCATGTATGGACATAACTTATTAACGGATTTACCAAACTAAATAATTTGTTTTCAAAATCAGCCATAAACACTTCAGCCAATACAGGTGATAAAGGCGACCCTATAGGGAGGCCCTCTAATTGCCGGTAAAACCTCTCATTAAATGTGAAATTTTCATGTGCTTCGTAAAAACGCAGTTTCACAAAATATACACCACTTCTACCTTCAGTAGCTATATAGTAATTTGTCGTCATTTTATTTCAATAAACCGCTAACGACTGGATATCTCAAATAATTTTATTATTTATAACATTATTACTCGAAAAAACAACACTTTGGTTTTAAACTTGTTCTCAAGATGTTCTGGCATATTACGTAGAGTTTTGCGCTTACAGCGTCCTGACTGATCATTTTCCGTCATCAGTCTAGTATTTAATAATTATAATAGAAAATTTAGAATTTTAATGAGAAGTATAGAATTTAATTATTAACCTTCAAATTAAGAAGCATGCTTATAGTAAACGTAAACTGAATTAGCTCTTTAGTTGACACACTAAAAAGAAGGTTATACCTACAATAATAGTTTTTCAAATATGTAATTATAGTATTTTATTCGGTACGATTACAAATATTGTATATAACACGAATACAGATTATTAAACTTTTTTTAATTCATTTTAATTTTTTGTCCTGTAGGATCCCTTTAATGCGATAAGAAGTCCTTATTTTCCCATGTTGTAGTTGTATGGATTAAAACGGTTTTGATTAGGATATTGCTGATATTGCTGATATTGTTGTGGTTGTTCCTGATAATTATTTTGTCTAGAAGGGTATCCCCATACACGACGATGGTCATGGGCAGGATCTAATACTACAACACTGCGTTTAACTCTTGCATATTTGTGTGGGTCAGCAAGTTCTGGATTAGAATGGCTGTCAAACGGCAGAGGGACTTCATGACATTTAAATGACTTTGTTTTAATAATTTCACGAGCACGTTCGGAAGGCCAGCATGTCATCATGGTGGTTGTAGGATCTATTTTACAAGTTAGATCACCATTGCCGTTACCACTTTCTATAAATCCAGCAACAACTGATACAAACAACACTACAAGTGCTACGAGCTTCATATTCAATAAATATAGTTTAACCAATGGAAAAAAAACGAATGTTTAAATCCAAGCTTTTTACATTTATACATTTCTCCTACTCAAATTTTACGGAATTTAATTTTTATCGTTGAGTCACATTATCAACTTTATCGCTTCATGGAAAAACTGCAAGTGTTTTATAATTTTTTTATTGCCAAATATAAAACATTTTGAACGGTTTAAGAATTTAACGCAACATTCTCCTTTTAACATTGTGAAAATCGATTTCAAAAATTTAATGTATCGTACTTAATGCAACACACAAAATTAAAATTGAATTTCAATGGTTTTGATTTATGCCATTTCAATATATTTTAATGATAATACCTTTAAAAACAAATGCATTAAAAAGGAAAGAGTTATTGCCTGAAAAATAAACTCTGCATTCTTGCTAGTTTATTTATGTTCTTTATCTACTTCTAGAACGGTTTTCTAGCTTGTTTAAGTGTTTAAGACAGTTATCTACACTACTTAAAACTATAATTACTTACAATTTTACTTTAAGGAGACAAATTAGGATGACGGCCCAGTCACTGTAGCACAAGTATTTGTGGCGTTTATTACCACACTCGCCTCTCCCAGGGTTGTAAGTTTAAGTTGTCGATTTTGTATAATGTGTAAAGATGTCATTTTACATTCCATGTTTATTTTTATGATTTCTGTTTCTTTACACATCGTTATGTCACATGTCGAATCCTTCAGCTATCTATTTCTTGAATTTATAACTTCTATTTGCTGTGTATTTTTAAAATAATAGTTTCTTCATTCAATTTCATTCTATACTTTTTAACTTCCTTTTAAATCCCTTTCCCTTTTAGTTGGTGTTATTCGAATTGTCACTTGCCCTCGCCAGTTGAAAGTGACCCTTTCCTGCATCCTATCCAAATGTCATATTTTACACCAATTACATTCGTCACGGTCGCTTTCCCTAAACTCCTGGTATCCTTACTTTAAATAACGCCAAACTAAAATCCTTAGAAACGGTTCCACTACTTCTTTCATTCTTTTAACATACATTCATAAAAACCCTTTAAACAGGACATTAGAGGTCAGTCATAGTCAGTCACAGACAATCAAACAAGTCCTTCTTACTACATCCTATTTTTTACTTGTTCTTCTTGATTATTCATCAGTGTATATAACTGTTTATAGTGTACAAATTAAACTGTATTTGCACCCAATCGCATTCTTTTATTGTGTCATTTATAAAACACCCAAACAACTAAATATTTAATTTTGGTCACACTATCATGTGTATCACAGTAAATAGTTCAAACCTCAACGACACAAAAAGTCCAATGCACATTTCGACAACAAAGTTACCTTCTTCAGGGACTGAACAAACTATCATGTAAAGTAGGTTCCAGGGAGATAAAATATCAGAAATGGCCCAAAAACAGTTATCATTTTTTTTAGACAATCTTTAAACATTTTGCAATGAAATGGTATATAAAGAGTTGCAAGAGTTTTAAATAAAATATAAAACGTCTCGATAGGAGCTATTTTCACCAACAAAAACGTGAAACCCCTTTGGGGTCGGATTTATAGTTTTTTCATAATTACAAGTATAATATTGTGACAAATAAGGCCCCTCCACCTCGCCCAATTAACGTTTGCCAGTTTTTTGAACAGATTATTAAAATTGAAAATTCAAAAACAGACTCTAGAGCAAGCGATATCGAAAGTTAATTTATTCCATCTTTTAGTTAGATTATTTTATAATATTGTATCATGGGAGGAGATAGCTACACAAAATTTCCTTACAAGCCTTCCCATACACTTGTATTTTTCTGTAAGTTAAGCAAGCGATGTCGAAACTTAATCTTTTAATTAGATTATTTTATAATATTGTATCATAGGAGGAGATAGCTACACAAAATTGCCTTACAAGCCTTCCTATACACTTGCACTATTCTATAAAACAATTATGCTGCCGATTTCAATAAAGAATAAGTCGTTGGAAATATATTTTTGAATAGTATAACTAAATACAAAATCGATATCTCCCTATTTACAAAAGCGACGCGTTATACCGCCTACAGAAAATAAAACAAAAATTTTAATGAACCTAATTTATTGTTACCTATATGATACAACAACATATACAGAACTGTATTTACAAAAATAACACACGTATCTAATCTACAATAAATTATATGTAAAACTACGCTATTAACAATTTTGTTTTACGACGATACGAATATCAAAATTGTAATAACGAATCCAATTCCAAAGGAGAGGAAATTGGAAGAATTGATGGTGAATGATGCAGACGTTAGTACCGTAGCACCTTTACGAATGAAATAAGGAAGTGTGTCCAAAGGTGCCGAATAGTTTGTAATTGTTTGTCTACCCTCGTATTCAGTTCCATCGTTTCCATCAATCCACGTGCCCTGTGGTAAGTAAACATCTCTAGAAACAGCTCCCTCAACTATTACGGGAGCTACGAGAATATCTTCTCCAAGCATATACTCTAAAAAAGAAACATAACATTACCACTATCTTGGAAAAGTAAACGATACAAATTTGAACACTGTCAATAAATGGACAAGAAAACAAAAATTCACCTAACGCAACAATTATACAGTACATTTAATAATTAATGGTATTTCCAAAATATATATAAACACCACTGTACATTTGTTTATATTAATTCAATTTGAATCATTTGTTTAACAATGACAAGCTATTTGTCGAAACTATAGTCAAAAGGATTTATAAATAAAAAAATGATAATAAACAAAAATTTTATTGTCTACACAATAACTATCAAATAGCAGCCAATAATGGCTATAACCCGATAACAATTAAGAATTTGTTAAACAAAAAAGTAAATAAACAAACATTAAGTTTAGTATATCTACAAATTGAACCTATTTCAAAATTTAACTCCTTAACTGATTTAGGCACTTTTTCTAACAAAATAGGTCATTATATTTCCAAATTCACTGATATAAAACCAATACGTCATTAGGAATTATTTTAAAAAACCATAAAGATAAAACTCAAAAAGAAGAAATGTCAGGAGTGTGTCTACTTAACTGTGGAGATTGTGAGAAAGCATATGTGGGACAAACTGGGAGATCTTTTGATGAAAGAATAAAAGAACATTTAATTAGTTTTAACAATAAAAATAAAAAATCTTCTCTAGAACATTTACTTGATGAAAAACAATTCAATGAAAATTTTAAAGTACCTACTACATTTTGCAAATAAAGGAATAAAACTTAATTTTTTAGAAAAATTAGAAATAAATAAATTGTGTAAAATTGGAAATATCTTGAATGACCAGCTGGAATTTTGTAATTCACCTTTATTAAATATTTAAAACATTTTACCCCTACCCTTCAGATTGTAAATTGGTATATATAAGAGCTCAGATTGTAATTTAGTTTGTACAATTCTTCCACCTGAAGAAAGTACTGTGTGCGGAAATAATTATTTTGGAGACAGTAAAAATTTTTTGCAACCAAAAAAAGTTTTTGTTTTAAACTATGTTTATCATGGAGTTGCAAGAGCTGAAGGCCTTATCTATCCAATTTTTATCTGTATATATTCAAGCTACAAATTATATAATTATTTGTTTCCAAACCACCAATAATAACATAATCAAAAGGAAAGGTTACTATTTGGAACTTACCCGTATCTTCTTCAAGAGAGTTAGGATCGGTAGGATCCACCCACCACAATGGGGCGTTTACGGGGTATCCGCTTTCGATGCTGGTTTGCATGGTTTGAATTATGTAACTCGAATATTGATCATGGAGTGCGACAAACTTTTTTGAAATTTCTACTACATCGTACTAAAAAAGAAAATATTCATGGAATATACTACTTATTACCATATTATGAATCTTAAGTAATTTGCAACATCAAAACAAGAAATTTCTTTACTTTTGCAAGACTTGAACTGACATAATCTAAACGGCAAGAGTTTCACTTGTTTTAATACAATTACTGAACATGGTATTAAGAATTTCAGAATCATAAAAATCCGACTAGTTTTTAAGTCAAAAACTTTTTGACATAGATGTGGATTATTTGCGTCTTCATTTTCATTTTTTAAGGTTTCCGAATTTTTCTTATGTTTCAAAGTGTTTTCTAATTACTCACTATTTCTGTATTTTATTTTTGTTCTATCAATTATATACAACAATCTAGTTCTAAAATAGCAAAAAGACTTCAATATTAATGCAATAGAAATCAATACAAAAGCTTTTATAAAAAAATAACAAACGTAAATTAAGCAACGGCCAAAAAATGGCGTTTACCAAATAAACTGCAATGATTGTAATGCTATCTACTTAGGCCAAACTAGCCGTTGTTTAAACATCCGATTAAAAGAACATATAAATAACAGAAACAAGAAAACATTTAATACAGGTCTCTCAGAACATTATTTTAATGAAAACCTCAATATAAAAGTCAATATTAAATTACTACGCACTCAACAACATAAGGGTAAGAAATTAAATTTATTGGAATTTCTTTAAATTAAAAATACTCAAAAACTCAACAAAAACATCGTCAATAACCACACAGAATTGTTTGTACAAAATACACCTTTCTTAATAATCTTCTAAATATGGGAAATTTTATAAGTCTACGTCAATTTGGTTTTCGCTCTTAGAATAAGTATTTAAATAGTATCTCGTTATAATGTTACTTTAGTATTGTCATTTAACTCTTGCAAATGACTTATTAGTCGCAACAATTGTCGAGTGATTAATAATATTTCTTACTGAAACATCGACTGTTTTGATTTCTCAAATACTCACTGTTTCTCCTGTAGAATCCGTTATATTTCCATAATCCCATGGAACAAAACTGAATTGGATGGCAGGCATGAAGGTGTTAGCTTGAAGCCACCTAACGAAAAGTTCAGCATCCGGAGAACCTCCAGCATAGTCGTATCCATTTCCCCCCACCATATCAGGAAGAACTCTAAAATATACCTTTAATCAAATTTTGGTAACAAATACATACGAACAATAACTTACAGGACGTAACCATTTAAGTTCATGGTAATCAAGGTTGTTATAAGGGTGTATAGGCCATTGTTATCTCCCCAAATGGAATCTTTGTCAATCATTCTTACAAATACAGGTAAATACTGAGTTCTACAAATATATAATCAGTTAAATAACTTAACAATAATTAAAGCAGTTTTCATGCAACAGATATAATGTGTTTAGGAAGAATAACAGGGGTTAAATAAACTTTCTACAGTGGACTTTTTGTGGAACATAGTATATATTAAAACAAAGTAAAGTTTACATCAATTTATTAGTCTACTCGACAATTGTTTCGGTAGATACTATCATTATCAAGAGTATTTACTTAATACTGTAAGTAGTGTGAAGGGTCGTCATGGTCAGTATTAAGTAAATACTCTTGATAATGGTAGTATATACCGAAACAATTGTCGAGTAAACTGATAAATTGGTGTAAACATTACTTTGTTTTATTTCTTAATAAGTTATAACAGGGGTTGATTTAGTATACCATGGCATGCTAGTGGGTACGGGAATGTAGGTGGGAGGAGAGTAGGTAGGCATCCTCGAGAGGGTGAGGTGCGGAGACATATCGTTTTTAAAAAATAACAAAAACAAATTTTAAGCTTATCCCATAAAAGTTTGCTATATCTAAAACATAAATATAAACATACATAATGCATGCAAACATACAAATTTTAACGAACGGTAGCGTTGTCGATTGCGCATAGCATTTATATTTTCATCATGACCTAAGACCTAGGTGCATAGCAACTTTTCCCTGGTACATTTCACTTTTTATATGTCAATTAGGGAAACCTTCCCCTACCATGCCTAATCTTCGTCCTAATGCACAGCATTTAACGGGTGGTACAAAACACTTCATACATTACCATCACGGAAACCTGTTGTAAAGGATCGTCATGGTCAAAATTTAAATGCTATACACCATTGACAACGGTTCTATCAATCTATTTTTTTTCTCAAAAATGAGAGGTTTGCGCACCCCGTTTTAGGCGGGGATTTTCTATCACCTTCTTATCTTTAAAATAACCTAACCTGAAGAAAATGCAATTTTTGGCCCTACTAAGCAATAGAGCACAACAATAAATGAAGTACCCATTTCCGAGGCATATTTTGAGTCCGAATTAAAATTTGGCCTACGAATTATCCCAAAATACACATTTTTAGACTAGGATTTTTTGAAACTGTCAAACATGGTTATAGATGATCTCACTAATACAATATTTTAAGTAAAACAGGCTACATCAAATCGATGGGTAGACATATTTAAACATTAGTTTGAGGGTTTCTCTGTAGAAATCAATTAAACACTAAATAACAATAACGCAACAATCAACATATAAATATATTACACAATTAACAACAACAAGGAAGATATAATGAACATGAAGGCAGCGAAGTAAGATAAGAACTGATTACTTTCAGAGGGAAAAAAGAATGAAATCGAAACTGTGAGGTAAGACAAAGGGTAGTAGATAAGAGTAGGGTGCCAATAGAGAAGTACGGAAGCATGGAAAATTTTGAAACCAGAAATATGATGAAATAGAGCAACGACCCAAACCACCGAATAAACCTATCGTAAAATTGTAATTAGGGAGGACAGCGAAGGACAGACGTCATGGGTTAGTAGGTACATGAAGTTGAAATGTTAGCCAGGATTATAGTAAAGTACAGTAATAAAAGTTATTGGTACAGATGGACAGAAAATAAAAGCTTTAGAAGATAATTTTAAGAAATATTTACATAGATACATAAAGAAATATAAAACAAAAGAATATTTATACAAGAGAATTTGAGCATATACAGGGTGTATCGACCGCCACAAAACGAACACATCGACAGAAAAATACATTAAAGTTACAACACCTTTTCGGGAACTTGTACAGAGTAGCTATCCGCTTACCTGTATCCTGTTCGTATTTCTATAAGATCTCCAAAAGTAGCACAAGTCTTAACATATTCAGCCGCTAAACTATTAGGTGCTAGTTCAAGATCTCCTGATAACATGGGCATCTGTAACATACATGAAATTTTTAAATTACAAACTTTCTTTTCTTTTCTGTACATTTCAACTGACATTCGTTGCAAAACTTGGTTCTCCTGCATCAAACTTAAACGCATCGATACCATGCAATTCTTTAATTAAATTAAGTCTGTCAGCGTACCACTCTCTAGCTTCTGGATTTGTATAATCAATGTAGGCTGCATCATATCCATTCTCACTGTTCCACCAAGTGGTTGTTATCGTGCCATCAGTAGCTTTAGTGAAAAAATCTGACAAAACAAATACAATGCTGTTAAGACTTTCACAAGTTGGATAGTTTCACTAATTTATTGGCTAACTCGACAATATTGTTTCGGTCCACAGGGACCATATTACTAGTACACAATATACTCTTGATAATGGTCCCTGTGGACCGAAACAATATTGTCGAGTTAGCCAATAAATTAGTGAAACTATTCAACTTGTAATCATGATTGTATTTAGGCTAATTTCTTCGTGAAACATCTTGTAATAATATAAGTTAATTATAAAAAGACACTTGGTATTGTTTCACTATTTTTATTTAAAAAACTCTAACATGTTTCGACTATGAAGCCATTATCAAAGATTTAAATACAGATAATAACTAAATAGAATAAGGATGAAATTCTTTTAAATACGTATACCGCTTACTAGGTGGTAGGTAGGAGGTAATATTATTTATTTTGTGTTATACCTGCGACTGATTTTAATAAGGGGGAAACCCCGAAATCTATTTGGTCGTTCAATAACATTTTATTATTATTGTGTGCTCTGGTAATTTCTAATATTTCTAGCAGAGATCAAGTCTTTTACTTTTATTTTGAATGTGTAATAATTTAAAATTATCAGTATCCAATGTATGTTTATTTTTTACAAAATGGTTTACAAGGGTGGTATCTTTTTGTCCTTCTCTGTCCTCCCTAATTACAATTTTACGATAGGTTTCTTCGGTGGTTTGTGTCATTGCTCTATTTTGTCATATTTCTGGTCTCAAAATTTTCCATGCAATTGGCACCCTACTCTTATCTACTACCCTTTCTCTTACCTCACAGTTTCGATTTGATTCTTTTTTTCCCTCTGAGAGTAATCAGTTCTTATCTTACTTATCATGTTTATTATATCTTCCTTGTAAACCATTTTGTAAAAAATAAACATACATTGGATACTGATAATTTTAAATTGTTTATTTATATTTCATCCTTATTATATTTAGTTATTATCAGATGTAGAGAAGGGTTAAATATGTGGTGGGAGAAAAAGTTGGAGGAAGAGTGGGAGGCAATTACAAATTCATCCTACAATCAAATGTACAAAGAACTAATGCCAGGTAACGGAGGGGCAGAATATTTAAACAAAGCAAATAAAAAGAAAGACGATAAGGAAATGTGGGCGAAAATTAGATGCGGGAATATAGGGAGAGCGAATAAGAAAGGATATAAGGACTGGGAATGTAGGCTATGCGGAGGCTCTGAGGAAACTTTAGCCCACTTACTTTGTTGTGGAGTAGCCATACAAAGTCAGGGTGAGAGAGTTAAAGAGTTTATGAGAGTATGGAGAGGTGACAGGTGTGAACAGGAATTGGGGGGACTAATAATAGAAATGCTGAGAGGAGAAGTGTGCGAGGAAGTATGTGAGTATTTAAGGGTAAGTGAAGAAAAAATGAGAGAGAGTAATGAATAGTGTTAAGTTAAAACGTTGTAACATAGTATGTAAGTAGTTTAAGACAGTTAGAATGTATAAGGACAGAATGTAAAGGCTCATTGAGCATACATGAGAAATAAATATATATATATATATATATATTTAGTTATTATCTGTATTTAACTCTTTGATAATGGCTTCATAGCCGAAACATGTTAGAGTTTTTTAAATAAAAATAGTGAAACAATACCAAGTGTCTTTTTATAATTAACTTATATTATCCAACTTGTGTTTTCTTCTAAGTGAAAAAGAAATACAGATATTACCTAACCGTTTTCAAGTTGATACGACCTGTTTAAAATTTTTATTTTTGTTGTTTTAGAAATTATAAGTGTGAAGGCCACCACTTATATATATTTGTCCAATAATATGAACAAAATAGTGTGACTGCTTGACTTGTTTTAAATTGTAGGATCTGCAGACGGTGATAAGTAAGACGATCGTTTTGATAAATTTTTGATCATAAATCAAATCGCTTGTTTATTCAATTTCATTTGTTTTTCTTTAGATAAATATAGACAGACATTGATTTCAATATATTTGTATTCTGCATTACTCAAAAACTATCTAACATAGACTTGAAAGTTAAATTATTTAAACTGTGTAATTAAATTAAGTGTGTGTTCGTTAAGTTCTTGGTGATACATGTTGAAATTAATAATTAAAAATTCAAGAATACATTAACGATCAGGTATATTTTTCGATGTCACCCTTAATAAAATCAATTACCGACCACATCTAATGCTTGGAAATCCCACCTCCCTCACACAATCCTGTATAAAATCATATATCCTCTTTACATTCGTTGATAATGAACTGAGAACTTCGAAATATATGTCCGATATTTTGAATAAATTTAGTGAAACAAAAACCAGGTGTATTTTTGAATTTTAAATTATTAATTGTGTAATTCTTTGTTTCTTACCATTATCTATACCAGTTTCGATGAAATTTGAACAGTTCACATTCACAAAGGGATGTACCCATAAAGTCACTCTGAAGTCCATATCTTTTATTTCCTGTACTGTACTATTAATGTTTGGAAATTTATCTCCAAACGTTAGCGATCCATAACAAGTCTAAAAATATTTAAAAAAAAAACAAATTAGGTATCTGTTATAACATTACACGAAATAAATCATTTATTTCTTATAGACAACGACCTGCATTCAACGGTTACAGAAATGAAAAAGAACGTCAGATATTGTATTAACTCAACGATTTATTAGTGTCAAAGGCGCACTCTACAAGAGTGACACGTTAAAGAGAAGGGAAAATAATTCTCAGCATCAGAGCGCTCCCGCTTATGAATCGCGACTATGAAATAACCGATCACAATACCTCCTGTTCCTTCAGGCTTGTTATAATGCACACGAGAGAGATGGTATGATTAATAAATAGGTGCAAATAATGAAGTCAATTTTCTTATAAAAAGGTCGGATAAACCTTAGAAAAGAATAAGCGAATAATTTTTTATTAATCGTAAGTAAATAAAATTTTAAAAATGCATTATTCCTTTGTCCTTGTGTGTAAACTATTATTGTACTATTTCTGGAAAGTTCACAAACAAACACTTACCTCCCAATAGTCATCTATTTCAAATTGACCATCGCTAAACCCATTATCAACTATTTCGTTGGCAAATTCAATTAAAGTGGAATCATTAATTAATTTCTTATACCTTGCCCATGTAGACCAAATTGGCCTTGAAATCATTTTGCTGTTAGGGTGTCCTACAAATTACAAGACAATTCTAAAAATAATTCTAAAGGTTCCAATGGAACATACTTAATATTTAAGGATGAAGAATAATAAAGGAGACTGTGATAATTAAATAAAGAAAGATTCACCCTAATTACTACTAACTAAATTTTATATGAGCGGTCACGTGCTTCGCCCACTTCACACGTGGGCATTATCAACGCGATACCACGTGCGAAGTGGGCGAAGCACGTATCCGCTCATATAAGATTTGGCAAGTGGTAATTAGGGTGAATCTTTCTTTATTTAATGATTCTTTTACCACAATATCCTATTTTCTACTTTGAGACTGTGATAAGTAAATGAATAACTAACTAACTACCACAAATAAATTAAACTGAAATTATCATTTTTTTATAGATGCTACATACTTTTACATATTCGCTATTCAATAAACTTACTATAGAATTGAACGAATCAATACTTAACCAACTATACGTATATATATATATATATATATATATATAAATGTGATATGATATGATAAATGTATTCTAAAACTAATAGAAGTGTTATTTTCTAAATAGGTAGAAATTTTTTTATTTTATTATCTTATATTTGGTTGTGATTTAAATATTTTAAAACTTTAATTGTCAATTATTTTAGTTGTTTACCTGTCGGTTTTCCAAGAAAGTTTTGTACCGCATGTATATGAGCCTCCCTCACATTTTCTTGGGCTACTATAGTGTAATTTAAAACAATCTATAAAATACAAAATAAAAACAATCATAGCATAACATCAACAAAAAGTTTATCGTATGCCATAAATCAATTGAATTATTTACTGATTTCGTATATTCTATTTTTACATTTGTCTCTTTTTTTAAAACTCCATTAAAATTAATTACTGTTGCAAATTAAATTACGCGTACAGCATCATTTGATCAAAATAGATGGTTTTATCGATACCTACATTTAATTTAAATTTACATGTTTTCAATGATACGAGGGTAAATATACACCCTCAAATACCCATATAAATTTTTAAAAATACAAAGCTGCTTTAGCTAAAAGATGTTTTTTCTACGCTAGTGATGATAAATGTTTTTTGTACCTTCGATCTGTCATGATACGGATCTTGCTGCCTGGCTATGAAACAAGCCTTGCCTTCAAATGCACTGTTTTGATCCACAAAAAGTGGTACCCTTTCATCAACAAACAGATATGCTCCTTTCGAATTAACCCAATACGGTTCTGAAATTGCACTAAAATTCAGCTCTTGAACTGTGTAATCTACGTCAGCTATCACTAGTTTTTCAACGGGATAATATTG
The DNA here is from genome assembly GCA_963921985.1 of Agrilus biguttatus. Taxonomy (NCBI): domain Eukaryota; kingdom Metazoa; phylum Arthropoda; class Insecta; order Coleoptera; family Buprestidae; genus Agrilus; species Agrilus biguttatus. The sequence continues at coordinate 36,089,620 of OY998119.1, read as the reverse complement.
ATAATTCCTCTCTGGACCGCCATACCAATGCGTGTTCGCATCTGTGTTCAAATCGACACAATCCATAAACTCTCTAGAAGTATTTGTGGTTCTCCAAAATATCGTGAAACCATTGTCGATGCTTGAGTGAACGTGCATTCGGATGTCGTCACCGAATCGATAGCAATTATCTAATCCTATGCAATTCGTTATTTCACTTTCGGTAAGATTAATACCGTGACCAAGAGTTGCATTAAGCACCACCGAATTATTACCTGAAAACATCAAAGATAATTAGGTTGTATTACGGTTTCTTTTTCTTAAATGAAACACCCTAAAGGCCCGCCTAGGGGATAAAAACAAGGCAAAGCATTGTATATTGCAATACAGTAGCTTATTTTAATCGAATTTACTCATGAGGTGTTTCACTTTGGTCGTGTGTTCCACGAGACACACTTTTCTATTATATATTATTTGTTGTAGAAATTATGGATAAATCACATCCAACAAAATACATACGAGAAATGCTAGGCTATTCTTTCTCTGCTGAATACAATTCCGATTGTTGAAAGCGCTATTATTATTATTATTTTGTACTATGGTCTGAACGTGAAAAGTATTTTTTTAAGGTTTCTCATAATGTAAAACAAGCTGTAAGCATACAACATAAATCCTACTTTGACATGTTAAATGTTTATTCGTAATTTTTTCATTATATATTTTTTGAAACGTTCAGTTTAATTAAATAATTCCAATCGAGGAAGCTTTTAATTGTTGTAACTCCATATTCATAAATAAAAATAAAACTTCAAGTTTTAAGTTATAAAATGATTTATTGACCACAATGATCATTTCGACACACCGTGGCTTCATCAGTTGGAAGAATGACTAAACTAAAATTATTTACAAAATCACTTATATAAGTACCTACTAACTAAAATTAAATCGAATAAACATTTGAATGTTATCAAAAAGAATGAAATGGAATTTACTTGATTGCAAGAAATAACGGTTATAATTGTTCTTTGGTTTTAAACTTCTTAAATTAAAAATTAGGCCAAAAAAAACGCAACAAAGATCCTACCAATAAAAACATCAAATCAGGTGTTTAAAAACTACAATGTGGTACTTGCAACAAAGGTTATATTGGCCAGACTGGTAGAGCCTTTAAGGTTAGCATCTCTGAACATAAGAATGGTGTCATTAAAAAATCTTCTCATTCTACTTACGCAGAACATTTATTATCAGAGGCACATCAATTTAATTAAAATTTCGATATTTTACATATTGAAAAGAAAGGCACAAAATTAAATCTATGAGAGTGTTTAGAAATAAATAAATTAAATAAGTTAGGATTAATTATAAATGACCAAATTGACGTTAATAATTCACCTCTTCTAAATTTATAAATCCTATAATTTTCACCACTACTAAATGTTATTAATCCTAGGTAATATTCTTTGTCCCTCCACCCTTTTTTCGATTAAATTTTAGTTAGTAGGTACCTATATAAGTGATTTTGTAAATAATTTTAGTTTAGTCATTCTTCCACCTGAAGAAGCCACGGTGTGGCGAAATGATCATTGTGGTCAATAAATCATTTTGTAACTTAAAACTTTATTTGTATTGAATAATTTGTTTGGACTGTAATTTTATCATAACTATTAAAATAAAATATAAAATATTTGTCATTCCTTTTTATAAAAATGTTGGCATATTTTGCAATCAGGATACGTATAAAGCAAAACAAAACCTATGATGTTTCATCAATTCTTATCAATAACTTTCAATATTTGCCTATAGTATCAAGTCAAAGTAAGCTCTTTTTTCGTGGTAATAATATAATCCAAAACAATATATGTGCGATATACGGTAAACATAAACGACTATTGTTTCAAATTAATAAAAAATTATTCAAAATTTTATACCCGCTAGGATATTTCGATCGTAACCAATAATGAATAGTATCTGATCGTCTAATTTCAATTGGTTCAATTTCTTGATAACAAATGTAGGTGAATCACTGCAAACATATACGAAAAAATGTTGAATATATCCTTATCTATGACGCATGATTTGTTACAGTACCATTATTAATAACAAACTCAATGTAATTTTAATGAATAATGAAACAAATCGTTTATCGTAACATCGTAAGAAAAGCTCCAAATAATTAAAAGTAAACTCAATTGCAGTGGTCTTTCCGAAAAGTCCGTCAAATTTAACCATAATTAGTAATATTAACAAAAACATTAAAAACCGAATAAAACTTACCGTTTTAAATACCCTATTCATTCTGTCAAACATAAATTTGAATCCTGACTGTCTGTAAGTACAACACTTCTGAAAATTGTGTACGGTTGTTATTTCTATTTTAAATAAATTGTGGTGAAACCACCTCAGTATATTTTCTTTAATTTCTATTAACACGGGTCTTTGAATTTAACTTTTTCCTTTCCCAAGCTTTATGTATCTTGCCTATTAAACTTAATTAGAAAATGTTGAATAAACTTACCATTAGAAAGAGTTAAGTCAAAAAGGTTGGTTGAAGCATTAAAAATGATGCTGAGGGACGTATCATTCTTAGTTAGCGATATTTCGTCAACACAACACACGCCCACTAGAGTTGCAAGCAAAAAACACCCTGCAACCAACAACCGCATTATCGATTTCAAAAAACAAATTTATTACATCGAACTTGAGTATAGAATAGAACTTGCTGTTTTCGGCCTTTACCTGCTTATATATTGCAATCTGTTTTATCAACAGATAAATACAGATAAAATCATATTGGCACTTCATAGAGAGGTATCGACGAGCTTATTTTGATGTAACGTTGCTGTCTATACATATACGTACATAATATTATGTAGATATATAAAGTAATCAATAAACAAATATCACAAAAATGTAACTGCAAGCGCCCATTAAAATAATCATCGATTACTTCATACGCTACTTATTAGTCATAAATTTATAATCGTACTAGTTTACTTATCTAAAAAATTCTGATATCGTTGAGTAAAATTTTAACTGATAAAGATAAATATTTTTTTCTAATTTGTACCATGTAATATGTACCTACATTTCTTTCTAAATGCATCACAAATATTTTTATATATTTTTATATTCCAAAAACTGTTATTTGTAATAATTGTGAAAAATGTAATTGATAATATTGGATACCAATGATAAACGTCATTGTTTCATGTTTCATCTTCGATCACATGGGACAACATTCCATCTCTATAACGACTGATACATAAGAACTGATGAATTAAAGAGTATATTTAGTATATGGTTCTTGTGGTAAAAAAAAAACTTTTGGGTATTTCATTCCCATCAGTTACTCATTGGGGGTGGATAATGGTTAGGAAGAACGAAATAAAAACAGAAGAGAAGTAAAAAATTATCTGTGGAATATTACTGCCCAACATTTGCTCAAATGATCCAAGGAAACCACAGAAAAATTGGGAGGCGGCTGGTGGACCCGGAATCGAATCGGTGACCTCCCAAATGCCAAGAAATGATCTAAACCGCTACACCACGCTGATGAACTTTGAAATTATTTAGCAGGTGAGCAGAAAATTTAGGCTGTTTCTAACACCATCTTCCTAAATACTAATATTTTTGCTATATATCCACAAATGTAAGCATGCTACTCTTTTGCCCCTGTTATACGAGGGTGAATCAAATATAATCGAGCATTTTTAAATTGCGCGCCGGATAGTTGTTCAAGGCGCATCCGGGAGTTAAGAACTTGAAGTGGGGATATTAGGCAGCACAGAAACTGCGCATCGTATTGCTGCGTTCGCTTCGTTAATAGCTATTACAATGAGTGAGAAAGAGGTGCATAGCAGCATTGTGCAACGAATTATTATTAAGTTTCTTACACGTAAAAACGTCAAACCAGCTGAAATTTTGCGTAGATTGCAAGCACAATTCGAAAATGAAACGCTTTCGTGGCCACGTGTAAAAGTTTGGTACAACGAATTTAACGATGGGCTTATGCCCATTACTCGTGTCGAAAGTGTAAATTATCCTCGTCGTCCGCGCACCAGCATTTCGCCGGTTAATATTGCAGGCGTTAGAAACCTTATTGAAGGGGACCGCCACGCCACGCTACTGTGCTTCAGATACATATCTGATGATCTCGACATCATCTATGGATGTGTCCGCATAATCATAACGAAAAACTTGGGATACCAAAAAATTTCAGTTTGTTGGGTTCCAAAGTTGCTGAGGGATGATCAAAAAGCTGCTCGAGTTCGCATCTCTCAGTACCTTCGCACTCGATTTAGAGAAATTGGTGAATTTTTTTTGCACAAAATTGTAACCTGCGATGAGATGTGGGTACACCATTACACTCCAACATCAAAACGAGCAATCAAATCTAGTGAATCCGAAAACACGTCTGTCTGCAGGTAAAGCTTTAGCCACGGCTTATTGGGACTGGAGAGGGGTGCTGTTGGTCGATTTTTTACACGAGCGAAGAATCATTAATGCAGCCTACTACTGTCTGTACTACTGACTTCTCAGTCAGGTAAAACTTGCTTATCACCGAAAAAGGAGGACGCACTCCATTCGTGACGTGTTACTCTTGCACGATAACGCTGTTTTAACGCAGGCCGAAATCGATAAAGTGTACTGGACTCACATGGACCACATATTTGGGCCCCTCAAAAAATCACTAGGAGGCGAGCGATTTCAGACCGATGGACAGGTGGAGGCATTTGTGCGCAACTAGATAGACAACCGTCCTGCTTCTCTTTGAAAATGGGATGAAAAAACTACCAATGCGTTGGGAAAAATGTATAGACAATGAAGGAGGATATATCGAAAAATATAGAAATTTGTGTTTTTGTGAAACTTTTCAAAATAAATGTTTTATGAACAAAGGCTCGTTCATATTTGATTCATCCTCGTATTTATCTCGTAAGATATACTATCTTTAATAATTTTAATATAATTTTCGATATATAGATTGAAAATTAGCGGTGACAATGTGCATCCTTGTCTATTTCCCTTCCTGATTGTTTAATGATAATTCACTGAATTACAAAAATGATATAAAAGAGCACGTATTAAAATTCATATCAGCAGTGATTCACACCCTGTTGTTCACGTTATTAAACTAAACTACAAACACAACTCCAATAATTTTTTTACTAATGCTCTTCTTACTATGATTATCTTATCATAAAACTAACAAAACACTTTACTTTTAACGAAATATTGCGGTTATTTACAAATAAAGCTATAAAACATATATATTGCAGATTCGTATCGCTATAGCGGAAGGTCTCCGGTGTTGACTGACGTATAAGCAAGTAGATTGCGAAAAAGTGACAAAGAAAAACTTGCTGAAACTACACGAAGATTAGGAAGACATAATCGAGTTTCACACATAACTGCACATTGAAAATTTAAGAGAAGTGGACGTCATTTAGAAAAGGATGGAAATGCCCAAAATGTGCAAATGCAACGAAAGAATCAAACAACTGAGTCATCGAAATATTTACAATTAAATGTATTTTGCGTTATATAAATTTAAAATAAATGGTAATGATGGATTCCGTGCCGAAGACTTCAATGCAGATCTAGACAATATGAAATATAAAGGAAATGACGATATAATTTTGTAGTGGTGTACCATTTCTCTAGCAGGTTCATCGGCAGCCAATTGTACGACATATTAGAGGAGTATCAAAAAAAAAACTTTTTGTGTTTCATTTCCACCAGCTATTCGTGCTGGTGGGCGGGCAGTCCATCCAACTTACACTGTAGTGCAAAGCGGGAGGGTAAGGCGTAAGACCCTCTTCAGCCCTCTTGCAGAAATCGTAGGAATGGGTGGGTGATGTGGTTAGGGAGAGAAAGATGAGACGGACGAAATGAAGACAGAAGAGAAGTGGTAGGTTATCTGTGAAATAATACTGCTCCTGCATTTTCCTAAGTGATCCAAAGTAACCACAGAAAACTTGGACCAGAGCAGTCGGATCCGGGTTCGAACCGGTAACCTCCCGAATGCTAAGCAATGTTCTATACTACTAAACCACACCACTCGGTAGGAGTATTCATTACTGCAGGTCTTTATATACCAACATGTTTGCCTTAATTGCGATTTATAAACGATCATCACAGTAATAATAAAACCATGTTCTAGTCTGAATTAGCTTTCTCTCAGTATATGAGAAACAGTAGAATGATTGCTTACATAGGTATACAACAAAACATTATTGGTCGAAAACGTTCCGTTTGTATGCCCACAGAAGATTCACCTAATATTACCCGAGCACGACCCATCGGAGAAAGGTAAAGATAATGAATGGCAGGCCGAAAACAACGAACAACTAAAAAGGAGAATTTACCAAAAGATTCGGGAAAGAGATGTTGGTACCAATCAATCACTATAAGACACTTACGAAAAATACGAACGAATAAAGATCATGGGCCGCTAACATATTTATAATATATTTTTATTGTTAAGAAATGACAACAGTTAATATTTTAGATGGTTTAAATAAAGTTGAAAATTTGAATGAATAGTAATATTTTTATTTTTGTCTTAAAACTTTTGTTACATCCGTTATTATCTAGTTAACTTAACTGACAACTAACAACTGACGATAGAAAAATTTTTGTGACTCCAATTTATTAGGCTAATTACCTTAAATTAGTTTCCAGGTGAGATAAACAACGACAATAATAAATTACTTATTGTTATTCATATGCTTACTAATAACAATTATTTACTATGCTTTTTAAGAATCTTATATCAGATAACATGGAGGGTGTTTTTATTTATTTTTTTATTTACATTTACGTCAAGTTTCCATATCACAAGCTGATATTGCAAATTTTCTAGACATGTTCTGATATCATGTTCTAATTTTTCATCGCCTCCATATTTAAAGGATTCAAAGAATATCGTATAATAAATAGTACTTCAATTTAACTTTAATATAATTAATTAGTTGATAATTATATAATCCTAAGATAAGATACCACAATATTCTTCGTTATTACATTTACCTAAAGGGAATAAGAATTAATCAGCATTAAATACAAAATGATCCGACGTTTGTTTAACTAAATCTTGTTTTAATTTTTCTTTGTATAACAATGAAAACAGTAAAAACAACCTTCATTTCTTATGTACTTTTTAGAGTTCCGAAGAAAATAGAAACACACATGGGCCACACGTTCTTAAGGGTCTGTTCACATGGTAAGCAAGTTTATTTTTAACGTACAATGTCCATGTAAACACAAAATAGCGCCCTACGTCTGAGTTTGAAATTGCAATCCGCGTCTGATGGTTTCTACGGATAACTTTACCGAGAACTTTATGTTTTGTTAGGCCCGGCGCAAAATGAGACGCAGTTTGTTGACGTGATGCAACGAACATCCCAAGCCCTTTTTCCAATGCAGTTCAATCTCACAACAAACCAAAATCCGTTGGTTGAACACAACCATCATGAGTATCTGCTCCTACGCCATTCCCATCTGAGGCTGCCATCCCCACCGTCTATAAATCCTCCAAGGCACCTACATGCAGATCCTTCACTCCGCGCTCGACTGGCCGTGGTTTGTCAGAAACACCCAAATTCTGAAACAAATCGTCCTACCACAAAACCGGGCCTCAATGTCAAGCCACCCAAATCCGTCTATTTTGGCACTTTCTGACTTCGCCCTAAACCAAACGACCGTTTTAGAAAATCTTGTCACCTTCTGTTTTGAGCTGTCACTTCCCGCTCATTCAACCCATCCGAGGTGGGCCACCAACACCTTCCACTCCTCTTCCAAAACTCGCCCTCTCCCGACATCAATCAACTTCCCGTTCCCAACTATCCGAGGGGTGCATAACCTACGGGTTGACCTCCTTTCTCGAGGAGGGGTTTTAGTCGGCAGATGCTTCGAGCGAATCCAACATTACTCGCCTTTGGGGGTGTCTTTTAATGACTTCCCCTCCTCGAGGATAAACTAAAAACAAAAAAAATACCCTACATCCCTCCTAGTTTCACTTTTTCCTAGTTTCGCTTTTTAGCGCGAGTGCCAACACTTCATATCAAAGGTGGATCACTGACTCTTCGAACGCCCCCCCTTAACGCTAGCGTCCCTTCCCCCCATACAACTCTACCCTCTCCTCAATCCACTTCCCTATCCCAACCTCTCAGCATATACCCTGGGGATGTTAAAGGCTTCTGGTTGAAAATCCCCACTCGAGGTGGGTTTTTAGTCAGTAAAAATCTGACACTACCCCCTTCAAGGAGTGCCTATGCAAGGTTTTCCTACCTCGAGTTAAATTTAAACAAAAAAAAACCTGCGTCCCATTTTGCGCTGGACCTTATGTGTACGTAATGATCACGTAGATTGCTGCGCTGTACTGTAGATTCTGTTTGTTAAGTCGATATACTTAATTGAAAAGGGGCTTGTCAAACATCATTGAAACCCAGAATTAGCAGCAATTTTCCTACAGTTGGCGTTAACTAATTTTTAACCCCTTTATACTGCGCCATTGTCACCACTTATATTTTCCTTAATAAAAAACCAACTTGTGCTTCCATAGACAACCAAAAATACATTTTATTATGTAGTATATTATCTTACCACGTTATCATATCATTATTTAGAAGTAGCCAAAATATAAACGAAATTGTTTTTTGTTTTGTGTAATATTTTGTATTGAACTTAATCGCCCGTAAATAAATAAAACGAGAAAATATAACAAAAATCTAAAAAATAAAGACAATCGTATTTCATTGTAATGACTAAATTCCCATGTTGATATGTTGTTCGTTTGATAGACATATTTTCAAAATATCAGAATATTACAACGAATAAGGCGCTATCGACTTTTTTAAATAAAAATTTTAGTGAAAAAAAATCGTCTTTAATAAAATATGGTACTATGGCTATATTGATTTACTGATAAATTACTACTTGTACTAACGAAGAACTTGAGTCCTTTATTTGTTGCTACCTACCTTACTTTAATCTTTAAACAAATAATGACAGATATGAAATAATATATTAAGGCAGATTAGAGGGAATTTTAATCATCGCCTAATGAATCCATTGTTTGGCGAAACAATATTGTAATAAAATTCTTTGAAAGTTTTTTAATTCTATTCAGCTTGTCTTATTCGTTTCCACAACTATTACCATCTACCATCAATAAGAGAAGATTTTGAAAATTTCAAATACTGTCGAACAATGTTACTGTTTATCACTTACCTGCAAGTACAAGGGACATTATATGGCACTGGAAAACGTTAGCAAATTGCTACGAAGAGCCTTCTTACAGTTTTAGTGCATCGCTGCATGAATAGCATGTGACTAAATTACAAAAGTACCCAAATATAGACACTTTATTGCCGGCTATCATAACTAATGTAATTTTTATAATAACTGTGCCAAATTACGTAACAACATGGATACAAAGGTATACAAACATAAGTAAACAACATGCATGTAGATACAGATATCTATTTACGTATATGTAATACGTGCATGTGTTCGACAATAACAATTGATTAATTAGATCGCATTGATTAAATAGCGTTATGAAATTATAAAAAATATTTACGTTTTGGATTTTGAATGATTTCTGGTCAGATTTGCCGTGTTATGTGCGTTAAAAAAATTAAAACAATTAAAACACTTATCAAGAACAGTATAAATTCTTGGTCAGTAATTTATCGAAACTACAAAACAAGATCGAAATCGCGATCTAGGTCTGGTTTCCATAAATTATTGGCCAAGAACTTACAATGACCTTAATAATTTGATTCAGTTGGACAATTAAATACCTTAGTAAAGCCCTTATATAACATATGAAATACATGAGTTAGCAGCGGATATCAATGGATGGCGATATGCTGTTGATTCACAAAATTTAAAAAGTACGGCAAATATTTCGAGTATAAAAATACTTTTTTGTGTTTCATTCCCACTAGGTAGTCGTGCTGGTGGGCGGGCAGTGCCTCCGACCTACACTGTAGTGCAAAGCAGGAGGATAGGGCGTAAGGCCCTCTTCAGCCTCTTTGCAAGAATCGTGGGAATGGGTGGGTAGTATGGTCAGGGAGAGAAAGATGAGACGGACGAAATGAAGACAGAAGAGAAGTGAAAAATTATCTGTGGAATATTTCTGCTCCAGCATTTGCCTAAATGATTCAAGGAAACCACAGAAAACAGAAGCAGCCGAACCGGTGCACTAAACCACGCCGCTCGGTATATTTCGCGTATTAAATCTTAAAGTATTTATTTACACTATTCTATTTTACAATTTCACTATACTTACATCATTTTCGACAGCCATTAAACGGTTTGAAGGCTGAATATTTGTTTGATCTTTGATAAAATGATATCTTAAGTTAAAAAATTAAAAAAAGATGGATCACTAATACGGTTACTTAACTGCAAAATTTTATTTATGTTTATGTATGTATAATTAGCAATAAAACAGAGAAAAACCGCAGATATAGTTTTAAACTAGCTGTGAATGATTACGATTTTTATTATTTGATTTTTTAACCAATTAAAAAATACAAGTCAAAAAGTCTTAAGTTCAAATTCAAAATTTTCATCGTCGTTGTTCCTTAAATAGCTAAATAATTTGTTTTTTATTATTCCGAATGAATGCTGTTGAGCAACCAACCAGATAATACATCTTGAAAAGAAGGTTTACGACGGTTCACAATAGGAAACGGAATTTGATTCGGATGTATTTTATTGACAAACAGAAAAGATGCATTCTAAGGTTTCTCATATAAATAAGTACAAGTGGTTGTTTACAAAAACAAAATACAACACGTTGCTCAATCTATGGAAATAATTGACTCTGTTGGCCTTATTGACCTTACAATGTTTTTTTTTTAATTATACTGATGTATTAACATGTGTAAGCAAAACCAAATGTATAATAAACAATAACAAATAAATAAACTAAGTATATGATATGGTTGGAAGTAAACTACAGAGTTATAATGACCCATATGCCCTTATCAAAATGAAAAATGAAATATGTGAATACAACTTTTTTATTTTTACAAATAAATAGTATATCTTAAACAAAAAAAGCGTTTTCTAGATTAGTGAATTCTTTTTGCATATACTTTGAAGTAGTTAATTGACGATGTTTTTGAGTCTGGACGTTCCTTTTATTTTTATAGTGATTGAGGTCCGCCAAATTTATTATTCCTTTCTTCACATTTTCCAAGTCATTTACCAAATCTAATATTGTATCTGATTAAATGGACAATATTTAACAAATCTTTACTAATCCGATTCAGAAATATAATTGATAAAGTTAGTTTAGTAGTCAGACAGTTTCTGTCATGTTTGATATGCTCATTGATCCTCTCCTTAAATGATCTAGGGTATGTCCTACATATTACCGTATTTTGTATTTTATAATGCGGTATATGTAATAATTGTAATTTAACTTTGCTTATTATATATGATTTATTTTTACATTTTATTGAATGTATCGATAAATAACTACGGATTGTAAATATATGCTACTTTGAAATTGTTCTTTGAAAATTTGCCTATATCATTATTTTTGGGATTTTATAATTAATTAGATAAGCAGCTTGCATTAGTTTACGTTTTTTATTAAATTTTGTGTAGTACCCAAAGTAGTCATGACAAAATTAAATAAAAATTAAAACTGCAGTTATATATTCCCCTTATGGTTAATCGTTAACAGATTTATGGTAAGGGGACGACAAGGTCAAAAATACTAAAGTATTTAAAAATTCAGCCAGAAGGACATTTATAAAGTTACTAACATTTCGTGATATCAAAATTTAGCCAAAAGGGCATTTATATATAAAGTTACTCACATTTCATGATAACGAATAATGAATACCCCTATTCAAAGTAAATGCATCATGAAATCGCTGGTAATGCCTTTCACCCTGTTTTCTTAAGACTGCTGTTATTTTTGTTTTTGTTTAAATTATTCCACAATGTGTTTGTTATACGAATTTTTACTAAATAAAGAAGCGCAGCTCTTTGGTAACAATACAGATAAAGCAGTTTATCATCTCAACAATAATATATAAAAGGTCGGTCATTCAAATTTCTTTCTATATATTTTCTGTTCTTCAACGCGATATAAACACCAACATGGGTATACAAACGGTTGTTTTGTTCGGAATCGTTTTGGTAAATTTAATTCTTCTTTTAATTGTTCTACATATTATTTTTCTTAATATTCTTTCAAGAATTTTTATTTTCTTCGAAGTTTTATCTAGTGTAAAATCAAAACCAGGAAGGGTTTAAAAGTTTCTTAATTGTAAAACCACCTGCCGACGTTTCGCCTTGAGTATAAAACATTTTAAAGGTAGTTCTCTTTTTAATATAAGACAGTAACTGAAAAGTCCACCTTGAAAAAACTATATAGCCTAGGTGAAACATCAGTGGTTGGTGTTACAATTAAAAAGCATTTTAGCCCTTTTTGACTTTGATTTTAGACTACATAAAATTAAGGAAATAAATGGAAACCAAATTGTTTTTTTTTGTTAACAGATATCAGTTGTTAATATTTGTATGGCTTCTGTCACTTATGATGCAACTGGAAATCCAAAAATGATGTGGCATGACCCAACGACTTCTACCGATTTCCTTGCAAAGGCTCAAGAAATTGCAGCAGCAAAGATGAACAAAGGATTTGAAATGAAAAAGGAAGGAATGAAAATTGCCCAACAATCGATGATGAACAAATTTGTAAGTTATAATATTTTAACAAACCGAATATTAGGAAATGTATGTATGTATTTATATTTAATTAATATTGCCACACTCGCCTCTGACAGGGCTGTGAATTTAATATATCAATTTTGTATATTTTTTTAAATATGTCCTTTTGAATATTCCTTATCTAATTTTATGTATTTCTGTTTCGTTGTTCATTTTTATTTGGCGTGCCTAATTCTTCACATTTCTATTTCTTAAATTTATAACTTTTATTTCTCTTATACTCTTCGTCACACTCATAAATAATATCTACCTCTATACATTTCAAATTTCACTTTTCCTTTGTATTTTTTAACATAATAGTTTCTTCATTCAATTTCAGTCTATTCTTTTTAACTTCTTTTCAAATCCTTTTGGAACCTTTCCTTTTGTACCCTTAGTTGGTGTTACTCGAATCTTCACGCTCTCATATATTTACCCTCGCCAGCAGAAAGTGACCCTTTTCTACATCCGAACCATTTTTACTTTTTTACGCCAACTACCTTCGTCACGATCGCTTTCCCTAAGTTGTATCCTTACTTCGAATAACGCCGAACTAAAATCCTCAGAAACGGTTCCCCTAATTCTTTCACTCCATTAACATTCGTGTCATAAAAGCTCCTTAAACTAAATTTTTAAAATCGGTCACTAAAAGTCAGTCATTCAAAGTCAACCTAGTCCTTAATTTACACTTCGTATTTCGTACTTGTCTTCCTTCTACCGCGACATTCTTCATCTTGTATATAACTACCCCTTATGAATAGTGTACATAATAAATTTTACACACGTATCCATATTTCTTTTATTGTTTAGTTCCAAAACACCAAACGACCAAAATCTTATATAAGGACTTTACTAAGGTACAGTGGCCGGCACCTAAGGAGATTCAGCGACGGTCAGACTGACAGGTAGCTAGGCGGAAACTTTTAGCATAGCAATAAATGAAAGAGCCAATAAGAATATAGCTGGACCGATACGTCAACTTGTAGTTCAGCGGCACGTATCACTGAGAGAAAAAGTACTGAACACGGAACACAAGTGAATTCATTTAACTGGTTTACTTACCCTAACAACCCCTTCTGTACTCTGTTTATTTGCAACTCTTTGCCACTACGCTACTGAACCTTGCTGAGCAGTTATAATTCTGCCTACTGGTCGATTATTTCCGCCCTAAAGGGGCTAAGCTTTCCTAGTGTGCGTTTGATGATTTATGGCTTTGAATCTCCTTAGGTGCCTGGCCCTGTATCTACTTGTCTAAGTCCATGTCTAGTAGTTTCAAATATTTTAGTGACCAAATTTTCTGTGGTTTCCTAAGATCATTCGGGCAAATCCTGGGGCAGTAATATTCCACAGATAACCTTTCACTACACTTGTGTCTTCATTTAGTCCGTCTCAGCTTTCTCTCCCTAACCACACCACTTACCCATTCCTGAAACGAGGACGAAGGAGGGCTTATTCCCTACCCTCCGGCTTTGCACTACGGTGTAGGTCGGAGGGACTGCCCGCCCATCAGCACGAGTAGCTTAGCTGGTGGGAATGAAACACACAAAAGTTTTAAAAAGCTTCTTTTTTGGCGTGATTATATGATCCAGTAAGGTCGAAATCGCGATTCGCGTCTGGTGGTTCAATAAATCACTGATCAAGAAGTTGTTACTTAATTAATTGTAACAAAAGGAAAACAACCTATGGGAAAAAAATTAGACATTCCCTTGAAAAGCATAGAACTAGCTTCTACGAATATAATCTTGATTGTAAATAAAACGTAAATACTGTTATAGTGCCCACATAAAATCATAACTTTGAAACGAAACGTTGGCGATTTGAATAAATAAAATCAGGGTTAAGGTTCCTTTCTTCCATAATTTGTATAAATGATTAAAAAATTTAGCCCTTGTATTTCGAAGGCTTTTCTTTTTTAAATGTTCATAATTTTTTAGGCTATGTTTGGCGCTGACGAGAAGAAGAAGGCCGCTGCAGAGCCACAATCGACAGTGAGCAATACATTATTTATTTCAAACAAGTACTTTTTTGTTTTTTACTAAATCCGAATTAAGGTTCTTTTCTTCCATAATTTGTCTAAATTGATAAAAAAAATGAATAGTTAAAATATACAGAACAATGGCTGTTTATCTTTAAAGTTTCATAAATTTTTAGGATGTGTTAGGCGCTGACGAGAGCAAAAAGGCTACTACAGAGCCACCAACAACAGTAAGTATGTTAACAGATTATAATCTTTTTGTTTGTATATTTATTTCAAATAGGTCCTTTTTCTGGTTTTTTACTAATAATAAGTACATGTATTAATTTAAAACTTTTGATGCAAATTTCCAATAATAAATATTTAACATGCAACAAATTTTACGTGTATTAAGACTCCAGAGTTTGACCTACAGACTGTACCATCGTTTCGCGCAAATGTATTATCAGAGGTAAGTTCCATATCTTAGGCCGTGCCTCTACACATTAATATAATCCATTCTACCACTGATCATATGCTGCTTCAAAGTTTCTTGTGGTTAATCACGCAGACTTGTTCAGCTCGGGCGCTGTTTATTTAATTTTCAAACACCGTATGGTTGCCGGTAGCGAGGCACTACCAATATTTTATTACAACTTCTGTCTTATAAGCTTTCATGATTGGCATTTAATTTGCTGATATCTCCAGTTCGTTCCTTATTAGTATCAGTGACATTAAGCACTGGAGATACCATTTATTTGGGATGGCGAAACATTTGCTGTTAAGCAAGGATCGCCACAAAACGGTCACCCGATAATTACTCAACAAAAGGTATCGAATTGGTACACGGCCGGTCGGGTAAATTGTAATTTTTGTAATATAACAGATTCAGACTCCAACTATTTTTAACTGTAAATATGGATTCAACAGAAACAACTACTCCGAGGGCTAATACCATTACCGGCATTGAATTACACTGTTAATTCGAAACTATTATTAGAAGAAGGTAACAATCCAAGTTGTTTCTGTTGATTCCATTTTTATATTTACTATATAGCCTGTATGGGATATGGCTTTCGGTGCGCTGTGCCTACTGTATAGGACGCCTTCCAAATGTGGTATCTGTGATCCTTTATAATTAGACGAAAAATGATTTTAATGTCTTCTTTTTTTGGATTATTTTTAACTGTGTTGGATTAGGTTAAGTTAGGGTTGGTTTAGGTTACATTGGTTTCTTTAGCAAATTTTTATTCACTGACATAGTTTATTAAATAAATGTACAATAACTGTAATTAACAACCCCTATTAAGAAGGAAGGCGACAATTCGCTTTTCTAGGGTGTCAGTTCGCCTTTCCAGGGTGTCAGTTCGCCCGCTGATTTATCTACTTGTTATTTCGGGTGCCAGTTCAATCCTATTCGACAAAACAACCCTACTGGGTTCACCCTTATTCATTAATTTACAAAAATGTGCATACACACAAGGTGTTTTGAAATTTTACAGTTTTAACGAATGTCAAATTCCGTTAATATATTTGTTAATTATTATTAATGTTAGCTACTGTTAAAAAATGATTATTATTCATTGCAACGAAATATTAGTGACAAATGAACGCATTTACTTTTTTAAAAAGTAAACCAAAGTCTTATTATTATAATTAGACACCTTTTCTATAATAATTTCAGAACAACTGTGTGTATTGTGTTGATTATAATAATTATATCTATAAACAACTATATGTATAATGTGTATACGTAAAAAATTCATTTATTACAGGGAAAAATTACCTCCGACCAGAATGATTAACCACGTATTTATTCCACACATGTAAAAATCCATGTTAAAAACTGTCGATAATATTTTACGGATAACAACATGAAATTATATTATAATGATAGCGCAAATTAAAGTTTCAATTTATAGAAACATTTATTAAATTTTATTGTTTTATTGTTTATAAGTTTCTTTTGAAATTATACATTGTAGATCATTAATATACTTATGCACATAGAGGCGTTCCATCCAATAATAATTATTACTATTCCACGAAATTAGTAATTATTTCAACAACGTATGCCAATGAAGATTATATCAGTTCTAGATATCGAAATTAAATATAATTATTAATTCTGTGGCAGATGGTATTGAAATTATTATAGTTCTACTACTATTGTTTTTTTTTTTGTAGTAATCAGTAAAGTATTTATTGTTAGTTTATTGACTTTTTATGTTAACTTCTACCAAAGAAATAAATGCTGTTATTGTTACACGAGTTTGTTATTCCCGCTTTTATATATTGACATTATGATACATAGACTATGACAAGTCAGCACTTCTCAATTGTCATCAAATTGGGACACTAAAGCATGGTTTCCAGTCTAACGCTACAAATAAATGTGGAACAATAGGCGGATGCTTTGAGCTTCCAACGACTATGAGGATGATAACGGCATCATGGACAATCGACACTTGACTCAGCTTGATGTGTCGACAGCAATGGAATCGAACGAGAACCAGACCAAAACAAGCGACGTTCGTTGGGCAGCACTCTTCAACAGCCTTGCGTCGTAAAAACTGTTAGCAGATCCGACCATAGGGTTGATCGATCAATGTCCAACCAATTGAGCAAAAGAAAGCGCTCTCAGACTAATAGTAGAGACGACCATGGGGTTTGTCGATCAATGTCCAGCCAATCGAGCTGATAGAGAGCCAACAATGTACAAAATCTCAACCTTAGACGAAATCTCTCTCTTCCTTTCCTTGGTAGATGGAATTTTAGAGACTTCCTCGTTCTGTAAAAACTAAAAAAAAAAAACTTTTTTGTGTTTCATTCGCACCAGCTACTCGTACTGGTGGTCGGGCAGTCCCTCCGACCTACATGTAGTGAAAAGCCAAAAAATAGGGCGTAAGGCCCTCTTTTGCCTCATTGCAGGAATCGTGGGAATGGGTGGATTAGGGAGAGAAGGATGAGACGAACGAAATGAAGACAGACGAGAAGTAAAAGATTTATCTATGGAGTATTACTGCCTCAACATTTGCCTCGTTCTGTGGGTCACAGGGACTTTTATACTCAAATTCTACCCTTTCCACTGTACCAGTTCACGGCTAGCAGACTTTCCTTTACCTTCCTACAGCCCTTCTGCTACTACGGAATTCAGACACTCGTAGTGCGAAGCTTATCTGTCCTAATACTTCTTTGCTTAAGTTACAATTAAAAGCAACAATCAAAAATAAGGCGATAAGCTTACCAATTTATGGCTTAGGCTATTAATTCGCTAATTTATGGTTTTAAAAAATTGATGGGACATGTCGATTCGATAACGAAAATATTATACCTAAAACACAAAACACAAATCTTCATAAATTATTTTAAGTACTATTACTCTACAACCCGAAAAATTCCTTTCGGTTAAAACTCTAAGAGAAGCTGTCAGATGTATTCGGACAGAAGCTTTGGAAGTCGGAACAGAGATTTTTGAATCTTGTAACTGATTAGCAAACACGGCAAAATATTTTTAGAATATATAATATCCTTCTGATATCTGGTAAATTTAGCCAATAATGAAAATTCATATGCGTAAGAAAAACCTAACCGAAAAGAAATTATATACCCGATAATGAAAACAGATCATCAAAATCAATGGGAATAAAATCAATTAAAGAAGTATTATTTAATTCAAAGAACACCAACTTAAAGACGATCTGTAAAATAAATAAAAAAATTGGGAATTTTGTAACACCCGGGTGCTAGTGGTTACACAATATTGATGCTATGATTTATAGCAAGAATAAGTTGGGCAACACCTGATTTTTCTCTTTTAATAAACTTGAGTAAAAAGTCTAGTTTGTCTCGAAAAGGAATTTTATCCTCAAGGTTACTAAGAAAGGTTTGAAGAGAACTAAAATTGAAGCTAAATGCTATTCAAACAGCAAGTTTACGAGAAATACCATCAAGTTTTCAGTAAAGATTAGCTCGTGTGGTGTAGTAATGTACTTGGTATTACTGGTGTCTGTTTGAAAAGTTGAGTATCTTGAAATGAGATTCATAAATTATACCTATTGACTAATTTATCAATTATATTGCAACTATAACCGTTGTCTTTGGCAATATTTCTAATCGTACAAAGTTATTTATGGTACCTATCTCTATATAGAGGAAAACTGAGTAACCTATGTGCAACGAAATTAAAACCAGCGATTTTATGGTGACTGAAATGTTTAAAGTTATCGGTTATAAATCATGATGTATTAGTGGGTTTTCTATAGATATCAAATTCTAAAGAATTCTCATTTCTTGTAAGCAAAGCATTCAAAAATTGTAGTTTTCTAAAACATTTTATGCTGAACAACATACATTCTCGTTGTACTATGAGACAGTACAAAAAGTAAAATACTCTCAATAATGTTACTATAATCACTTTCCATAGATTATTTACTACTTGATCGTAAGTATTAAGGTTAACGTGCTAATAATGTATTTAAATTTTTAATCAAACAAAATATGCTTTCTGATTAATGGAAAGAAAATAGCGAAAAATATTTAAACTTCGATTGTATTATGAAACATGATAATGATTATGTTATAAACGTTTTCTTGTTAACGTAAAATCTTATTCAAAAAAATAAGGAATTAAAATCATTATTCGTTTAAATATTAAGATCAAAGATCTCACATTTGGAACGCGTCCTACCAAGTAGGCACAACGAACCGAAAGCCATATCCCACGACCAGTTTCGACCTTTCTCATCAGGTGAGCGCTGGCAGAAAGGCCTTTACAGGCTACCGGTCGTAGGATATGGCTTTCGGTTCGTTGTGCCTACTTGGTAGGACGCGTTCCAAATGTGGGACCTTTGATCTTAATATTTAGACTAATAAGGACTTTAATTCCTTCTTTTTTTGAATATGTAATAAGAGTAGTTGTCTCTCTTGATTCCGTATTTATATTTATTTTTAACGTAAAATCTTGTTTCTTCCAATTTTAAAACTACATCTGGTACCTAATAGAGGTAGAGAAGTGGGGCTCGTTGACCGAGGGTAACTTTTACCACCCGTACTCGACCGAAGACCTTTCTTGGAATTTGCTGATATCCATAAATACGACCAACACTTACTACTAATAAAATAAAACCATTCTAAAAATTACAAATTCTCAACAACCAACATATGCGTTTTGTGTTCCATAGTCGCTAAATAATTAAATAAAGCTTTCTTATAAAAAAGGAGTCCACGGATTTCTATTAAACCGTTACCTTAATTTTTCTATTTGGAACGTCTTCTCTAAATTTATAAAGACAATGTTACGTAAATTTAAACTTTAGGTTAACCTTTAATCGAAAATTCTCCTGATGATAGAAATTGTTGGCTTGAGTCTCTTAATCGAAGACCGTTAAAAAACGCTCTCGGTAACTACACGTAAGATAAACTGAAGTATCTAAAGTGAACAGCAGGAATAATTTTTAATTTTCTCTTTGGAATAGGATTAACGAGAAGGAGAGGACGTTTTCCTTAATACGTCTATTTAAATGCATTCCCTGCCGAGATATAAAGATCTCCAGAAGCCAAAAGGGAAAGATTAAAAACCAACAGTTTCCTTCGTTAACTCACAATCACTACTTTGTTTGCAAAAATGAAACTCTTAACTACCTAATTTAGCATTTTAACTTGGTTAAATCGAATTAGTAACGAATAATAAAATAACAATAATACATGTAGATAAAAGGTATACATACAGGGTCATTCAAACTGAGTGGTACATTAGACGTTTTAGGGAAACTAAGCATGTTATAGATTTTAAAATTTGGGAGTTTAGAGTAGGGGTTATCAAGGATGATCTATTTAACTAAAATAATTTCAACTGTCAAGCACTTCCGGTTATACCGAAAGTTGATGTCAACTTTCTTATTTTAAATGGAATGGTATATTTTTTACGATAAATTCCTATGATGCTTAAAATTTTAAGGTGACTTTGATTACGATAACCAACTTGTATGCCTACGATGAATAGTTTCTGAGATAATTTAATTTATTCGAAAAAAGATTGCACCGCAGCTCAAACTATAAGAAATCATAACTTCCATAAAAAATTACTTATAATGTTGAAATTTTTACTAATTATAGTCAAGTTAAGTCATAAGGCTACAGTCACGCCAAAACTAAGCTTTATAAATCGTACAGGGCGTTCAGAAAAAAAATACTTTTTTTTTTAATAAAGAATGTATCATTTTTTATAGTTTTGGTTACGGTGTAATCTTTTTTCCAACAAATTAAATTATCTCAGAAACTATTCATCGTAGGCATACAAGTTAGTTATCAAAATCACCTTAAAATTTTATGTTTCATACGAACTCATCGTAAAAAATATACCATTCCATTTAAAATATGACATCAACTTCCGGTATAACCGGATTTTAGTTAATAGATCACCCTTGATAACCCCAAATCTGTAACATCCTTAGTTTCCCTAAGACGTCTAATATACCACTCAGTTTGAATGACCCTGTATAGTATATATAATTTTCCAACACTCATACGATTTTAGTAATAAAACGCCTATGTAGTAAATATTTATTAATTGTATATAACAACACAGCGTGTATTTATGCAATTTTTTTTAATCACTGTTTTTCGTAATTTATTGAACCTTATGTTATTTGAAGCACTCGGTATTCCTAATATTTTTTGTCCTTAATGTGTGATGTTTACAAACGTGTTGAATTTTCTACAGGTAACAAATGAAAGAATAAAACAATAAAATAATAAAAAATTTCTAGGAAAATTCTACTTATATGCGTATATCTTTTTACGCCTGAAGTAATATAACTAGTGTATATTTTATTTTGCAAAAATAAGATACTATTTTACCCCTGGCGAACTTTTTGTCTGTTATATTATATTATTAAGTGTTACAGAATGATTCTGATATTGTACAGTTTAGCGACTAAATATAAGAGTGAGGAGATAAATGATTTTTTATAAGGCAAATATATCATACAACTTTTGTTTGTTCTTGGCTCTAAAAATGATAATGATTTCCAAGGAATGAAAATCCAAAGCCAGGTCGGAGTGAGCTCTGGATTCTGTCATGACTACTGTTGCGTCCCTTGGACCACCAACTGATTTATTTAAATTGCAAGATGTGTAACGTCTTCACGCCGATTTCTAAATTATGATTTTTAGCTCTTTTGTTCATTTATTACCAGTTCCTTTCCTTTGTCAATTTAGTTTCGAATCCTTTCCTAATTGCACTACCATAAATCGCCCATAAATTCCAGTAATTTTCTCCAGCTGTAACTGTCAACCCCCTAATCCTAACTTCCGTCAATTTATATCATATTTCTGTCACATTTATAACCATAAACCAATACGCTCCAACAAGTTTCAAAACCCACCTTCTCCACTTGTAACACCCATCATCATTCTTCCCATCAAATTTAACCACACCTCCATCCCTTTCCAACTTAATCTACAATCTATAAATAACCTTTTTCTAAAAAGAGTTCATAAGATCAGACGAGATCAGACAAGATCAGACGAGATCAGACAAGATTAGACGAGATCAGACAAGATCAGATCAGATCAATGACAAGCAATATCAATTCAAATCGAACTATCAACCTATCAACTATATTCAACTATATCAACGGCAAATCTAATCAATTAATCAATATACAATCGACAATTCAATCGTGACGCAACGTTCCCGGTACCAGTATTATTTGTGTATAATGTGTAAATATATGTATAAAACCCCTGCTTAAAGACTTTAATTCAACGACTTACTTCAACCACAAAAATTCAACACAAACACCTGGACTTCATCAAGTTGCAGTCCAGGACGATTCATAGCGAATCAAAACAACTACCATAAACGTAACTCTTCAACCTTTGGCTTCAACTGTTCTTTATCGTCCTACATCAAAGAGAGCATTGTTTTGTTCGATTTGATATCTTTATAGTGAGATATGATTGAAAAAAAATGAGTATTTGTCACCCTATGTATTCTTCGTTTGATTATTTACGTTGACGATTCAAAGTAATGACAATATACTGACAACAACTTGATATTGTACCAACTTCCTTTTCCGGAAAGACTTCGGTTTGATCAATAATTTATTGAAATTACCTACGGTAAGCTGATGAGAACTAATAAGTTCGAAATCGCGATCCACGTCTGCTAATTTCGATTAATTCGTGACCAAGAACTAAATGTTCTTTTAATTAAGTTATTTATTTTACTTAAATATGTTATGTTAAGGCACAATAAATAAAAAGCTCACGAATTTTGAACATTAGAATTTAATTCTACCACCACTTTACATATAAATTATTATAAACGAACAAATGGCCTCCCGATGGGTTCTCCGATATTTTTATGAACAATGGAAACTTATTTGATAAAATGATTATAAACAAATAAAAGATTTTATTAGATACATTTTATAAACCTGGAAATAGAAATGTAACGCAGAATTTTAATCTAATAAATTATTGTGGAAATAATAATAATAAAGTATATAATAATATATATAAATTTGGAATAAACACTACTGCAGCTAACAAATGTAATTTAGGTAGCTTGCTTGTTAATAATAAAGAAAAAATGACACTGCAACAAAAAGTAGGCATTTATAAATTATCTTGCAACATTTGTAATGCGCTTTTTATTGGTCAGACTGGCAGGAATCTTAGAATTCGGTTAAATGAACATATAAAATCCATTCTAAATCAATAACATAACACAGGAGTATCGATTGGGACAGTATAAAAATCTTGCACAATGAAAGAAAGAGGAAAAAATTGAATTCTTTTGAATACTTTGAAATAAAAAAAAAGCAATAAAGATGAATGAAATATATAACTAATGGCAACTTAACTTCGTAAATACGTCTTTATTGGACGCTAGACTAGAAACAGAATAATCTGGTATTTCCTGACAATTATAATTATTATTTACCTGGAATTTCTACAATTACACTCACAAAAATACCTGCTATTGATTGTAAAAATTTATACGAGTATAGATGATAAGTACAACCTAAAATTTAATAATTCTTACTTTTGAAAAAACATTGTTATGTCGGGTTTACAATAAGTTTTGAGACATTTAAATGTGTTTTTCTTTTCTCCAATTATATAAATAACATTTCAGGAAATGTAGCTGATATCACTACTGTAAATCTGAAACCCATTTCATGACGAGACCAAAGTTTAGTGAAACAATTATAACGGGTAAGTTTTAAAATGTTAACACTTTTTGAACGTGACTTTCCATTAACTACGTACGGATCAGTAAACAAAATATTGAACAAAATTACTTTTTAAGTTTTAAAACTCTTAAAACTTAAAACTCCATCGTCAGGTTTATGGTAAAGTATTTATTTTAATTAAATAACTGTTAAAACCAACCATTACATAAAGTATATATTAATATGTACATGCTTATCAACCTATATCTTATTGTTATGTAAACTTAGATGACCTAAATACTTATCTAACTAATAAATAATGTATTAACAACCTTTTGTTTTTGTTTAACAATAACGTGTTGTTTTATTCACGACCCATTTTGCACGTTCCACAAATTTTGAAAAGCTTAATTTCTCAGTAATTTTAGCCAACGAACATGCAATTCCATTAATGTTGGACACGTCATAATGACGTGGCGATTTCAAAAATGGGTCGATATTTTTCGTCTTTAAATATTGAATGGTATATGCTAACGTTTGGCAGTCCCACAAATTGTCATTTAAAGTCAAACTTTTTAGGGATGGGATATATGTGACAATACTGTAAGTATCCAAGAACAAAGGACCTCCTATACCAGAAAGATCCAAGTGGGCCAGGTTCGTCAATGAAGCAAACCCATGTATGGTGGACTCACCGATTTCCTGAAACTCATTATATCCCAAATTGAAACTCACCAGGCTTCGTAAACCGGAAAGTTCTCCATAACCGAAGGTAGTTAGTTTATTATAAGAAAGGTCAAGGTCTTTTAAATTCGAAAGATGTTGAAAGGCACCCAAGGGAATGTAACACAAATTGTTATTGTTCATATCCAAAACTTCTAACATATTCAAGTACTGGAATGAATCTATGTGAAGAATTCCAATGTTATTGTGAGATAAATTTAACGCAAGAACACTGAAAATTCCTTCGAAGACCCTGGGAGGTACTTCTTTAAGTTGATTATTGTTCAAGTACACAGTAACTGACTCAAATCCATTTAAAAAATGCCTCTGTAGTTGCTTCAGATGGTTGTCTTCCAAATGTAACTCGTACAACTCCCTCAATCCAAAAAATGCATCTGGTAGAATACTTTGAATAATATTATTCTGAAGATAGAGGTATGATAGAGTTGGTAATGAACTGAAAGCCATTGGATCAATTTTTTGAATTCCACTCTCGGAAATATTTAAAGAAGTTAATCCACCATTTTCTGGAAATGTGTCCGGTTTAAAAACTGGTATGTTGCAACCAACACACTTCATGTGATAGTTTCCGTAATATTTGTTAGGAAATTTGTCGGTTATTCCTGTACAAAAATAACTCTTCTTGTTGTTGTTAAAAACACATTCAGCTCCAAAACTGACACTTATAAAACAGCTTATTAGTAAAATAATTGGCTGCATTTTTGAAAACGAAAATTTAGACGTATAAGCACGATTTATATGATTAAAGTTCATAAGATAGACTGGACTATATTAAATGAAACATTGAGGCCAAACAGTTTTGTACGTACCTACTTTGTTGTTCCAATTATTCCTTATTTACGCGAAATAACAGAAATTCCGTCAGACAATTGAATTTAAGATGATTCGTTCCTTATTTCATTGTTTTTTGCAAAACACAAATGTTTTATTCATCATTATACTAACAAACATATTTAAATTTCAAAAATTGTTTACCTTGATTTTAATTATAACTACGTAATTACATCAATATTATTTTTTAAGCAACTGTTTACATATTTGCCAAAATTTAATTGTTATTTTAATTAAAAGAAGCAAAAGATATTTTCTCAAGAACTTAACCCTTGTTAATCATTTCGCTTAGGTAGAAAATAAAATTTAAAGAAACATCTGATTAAATTTGCTGAAATAAAAATTACTATTCTTCAACTTGAAACTAAAATTTCAAACACTGATAAATCAAAAATTCGTTGTTTCATTATAATTAGCAGTTATCAATATCAGTACTTATAAGACGCAAGAGATTTATTTAGATTTATTCATTATCTCATCATTACTGGTTAAACCAGCGTGAGGAAAAAGTAGTGAGGCTTCTTAAATAAAATAAAAACAGCTTATAATTCTTTTAAATTTATTTAATCAAACGAATATAGTGATACCAATGTTTATGTTAATGAGTTATTGAGTTACAAGTTACAAGTTACTAAATTTAAACTAAAGTAATTCCTATTTATACATCTCTATCTTACATTAAATTTGGATCAAGGAGGGGGTTGCTTCCGAACATGATTTGGTTGTTGACTAGTTTCTTTTTACAATTTAGGGCTTTCTTTTAAATTATGTAATAATTTTACTTTTTCTTTTTCTATTTTGTGGTTATTATTAATTAGGTGGCTTGCTAACTCTGAGTTATGTTTATTGTATTTTACATATTGATAATGTTCGTTAAATATTGTGCTATCTTTCTTTTTGATTTACCATTTTATATAGTGTCACAGTCGGACACCCGTTTTTTCGAGTATATTGTTATTTCCTAAACTTAGTTTATTATTTACTAATATTTTTCCTCCAATATTATTGTTGAAATAGGCAGGGTTAATGTTGTTCTTTTTACCTGTCTCATTACTTTATTTTATTCATTATTCTTAAGTCTTTAGTGCGGTCGTTAAGATCGATTTCTGGAATGGCCTTCAAAACCTTCTTCGTTTGGACTTTCATTCGTATTTCTTCAATTTAGTCAAAATGATGTTTCGGAGCGGTTTTCTGAATTTTGGGAATAGTTAGAGGTCAGATGGAACTAAATCGGGCGAATAAAGTGGTTGGGTTGAAACCATTGATTCATACACCTTAACATGGTGTTAAAATCGATTGTATCGACTCAAACAACATTTATATAATGTCAACAATATCTGTAATTATCAATCGATGATTTTTTAGCGCCAAATCATTAACGTCCTTAAGCTGGTGTTCATCGGTAGATGTCGAAAGACGACATGTACATTAATCGTATTCGAGGCATTCTCTGCCTTTTTTGAACAACTTATACCAATCAAAACTACTTGTACTGGACAGTTCATTGTCATCCAAAGCCTTTTTAAACATTTCCAAAATATTAGAAACCGAAATTCCATTTTTAAAGTAAAATTTATTCCAACTTTCTTTCACCTTTTAACTCATTTTAAAGATCGACAAATACGCGCTTTTTTTAATTAAAGTAATTAAGCGTATATCATTAACTATACTTAGTATCTAAAAACAGGCACGAAATTGAACACATAAGTCTATCAGAGTTCTACCAATCTAAGAAAAAAATCTACTCGTTTGGTTAAGTTTACGCGATTTAAATGGAACAGCTCTGCTACTTTTTGATCACAGCCATGCTTTGTGCATCAATTCTAATTTATTTATCGTATTTTTGTTGTAGAGTGCAAAAAGAAATTAGTAATAAAATTCTCTATTTCTATTATTTATTTTAATAATTCCTATTTTTCAATCTGTACTCCATTTCTTGTAACATTAGAAAAAAAAATAAAAAAATTATAAACATCACATTCAATTACTAACGAAATGTGTTGTTTACAATTATAATATTATTGTTTTTATCTTTGTGTTCAGACAAAACAACTATTAGGTTTTTTAACTTTCATAAGAGATACCCTTCGAATAGTTCAAGGTTATATAATCTTTTCTTCGAATAACAAAATACAAAATTTGAATAATCAGCACTAGTTTTAAGTGAAGCATTAAAAATATGCACCTCCATTGCTATCTAATTAGCATTTTAGGTGTTATTTTTTGAAGATTTGAAGAACTTGTTTAATTTTTATCTGATTCTTAATTTATTTAGCGTTTAATTTGTTTCGTTGCAACTTTTTAACAACTTCATTAAATCACAATTATTTATTTACTATTTTTTGTGCAAATATAATGCAACACTTACAAGTGTTCCAAGAACTTAGCTAAAAAGATGGTAGTCTTTGTCGAATATTGGTTCAATGTAAAAAAATATAATATCACTTTGGATTGTTAACTGTTTTTCAGGAGTAGGTAATACAGTGAATAACAACGTAAAAGTTAAATTCCATGCGCATTAATTTATTGTAACCAAAAACAGAATTTGCAAAAATTTGCACATGGACAACAGTAATAAATGGTCTTTTTCTTTTGTTATACCATCTCCAGCAAAAATGTTCAACTATCTACATTGGGATCATGACGCTAACATTTAAATTTGAAAATTACTAAAGTATAAACTAATTAAGAACACTAAATAATTGCAACTATAGGCAAAAAAGGAAAACCATAAATGCATTTAAAAATGTATCTGTTTATTAATTTTCAAAGTTAAGGAAAAGGTATGTCATTTTTGCTTGTGGTGATTGTACATAATAATTAATAGATGTTCATTTGTTTTGTTAGTCGCTGTACATGGACTATTTAATTTATTACATGAATGGAATTTTTATTTAAAATGGAGTATGTTGTGCCATCTCTGGTAAAAGCGTGTAACTTCTATATTAGGACAATGGCAGTAACATTTAAATTTGAAAATTTAAAATACGTAAACTACTTAAGAATACAAAATAAATGCATTTAAAGTTAAAAAATGTAAACCATATAATTAGTTAGTTATTCTCCTTGAAACTGGTAAATGTAGATACAGTCATCATATAAATTATTAGATATAAAAGATAAGGAATATAGTTATATACATAATATAAATACAAATTCGAACCTATAGCAAGAAGAAACTTATCAAATGTATTTTTTACCTTTTATATTTAAAAATGTTTCAGCAAGTATCTTGTGAATCATCCTTAACGCCTGAAACATTTAAGTGTTTAGTTTGAATTGTCTTATATTATCAAAAATGTTTCAATAAATAATAAGCTCATTCATAAAAAATAAAACCAATTTTTTTCGAAAGTATTCATTTAATAGCGGTAATATTTAGGGGGAATAAAGTGGAGTTTAAAGTTAATTTTACTTTTTCCAGATATTTTCTAATTGAAAGATTTTTACATCAACTTCAACTGCACAATTACCTTTCGAAAATATCGACAACAAAGGAGATTTGTTGGGGTAAATTCTACTAGTAAATGTGATTTCTCCATCATTAATGAACACTTCGAGCGAAGAAGAATCCAAAAAAATTTGCATTTTCATGTAAAACAGCTCCTCAAAGTCGGTTCTTCTTGGATCTTCATCGCCTCGATCCAAATTAAAGGTTTTGTCTGTTTCATTCATATAGAATGTCACCACCAGTTCTTCTTGGTCATCCAATATAAAACCGAATTCATCAATATCGGCACAAAGTTTCGAATAAATATTAATTTCGGCTGCTCTTACGTTACATATTTCTTCAATTCCGTCAACAGTAATCGTTTTATTAAACAGAAGATTTTTCCGAAGTAGTTTTATCTCTCGTATTGGCTTTTGAATTAATTTTTCTCCTTCTAAATAAAGTTCGCGAGGAATGGTAAGTGCCCCCGCCCAACCCTCTGCACTTTCGGGGAAGTTCGATTTCCACATTCCCATCCAAGCTACACCAATTCTCCTTCCATCTGGTGATTCCATGGTCTGCATTGCATAGAAATCATGACCAAAATCGATTTCAATAAACTGTCCGTAGCTAAAATGGTTATATTCGTAACAGTAGTTGCCCATAACGTACCCCGTTTGATAAAGATTAGCGTATTTATCGCCGTCTCTTTCCAGTCCTTGCGGTGAAAAAATCAAAACATACGATCCATTTAATTCAAAGAAATCTGGACATTCCCACATGAAACCCAAACTTCCATTTGAAGACGATGCCAGGACTCCAATGTAATTCCACTTATCTAGATCTCCTGATTCATAGAGAATAACTCTACCGTTATCTTTAGCTTGATTTCCCATCAGCAAATACCAATTATCTTTGTATTTCCAAACCTTAGGGTCTCTAAAATCTGATCCTCCATCTTCTGGTGGAAATGGAATAATGGGATTTCGAGAAAACTTTTCAAAATTTGTCCCATCAACACTTAGAGCCATATTTTGATTTTGTGACGAAAAATAAGTACCGTTCTCTTCATCGACGTTCCCAGTGTAAAACAATAGTAAATTGTTCCCATCTTCAATAGCAGTACCCGAAAAACAACCGTTCTTGTCGTAGGGTTTTCCGGGAGTTAAAGCATTTGGAAGGTACTTCCAATGCACTAGATCACTGCTTTTTACGTGGCCCCAATGTATATTTCCTGGTGTTACATCAAAAGGATTATGTTGATAAAAGATGTGGTAGTCACCATTAAAAAAAGAGAAACCGTTGGGATCATTCATCCATCCTGATGAAGCCATAATATGATAATGCAATCTATACTTAAGATTTTCATCGTTGGCCAGGGTCACTACTTCCTGATTCCCAAAACAATATTTTTTTAAATTAATGAAAATTAGAATTACTTGGAACTGAATCAAAAGCATGTTGGCTTCACGTTGGTAAATAGTTAACTATTAAGAATATAAATGTTTCTGCTTTACGATGTTTAACATTTGATATGCATCGTTAACCAACCAAAACATTCAATTTTTTTGTTTCCAACATAATATAACTAGAAAAACTATGAGACATCTACATAAATACTCAGTCTTTTGGGGATCTATTCCTAAATTATTTACTGAATCAGCTCAGGATCTGATAGATCGGTATTCTTATATTTTAATTATTTATCGTTACAATGAAACTGCCTAGCGTAGAAGACTACACCCCTAAGAAGTTAATAGTTTAAATTTTCTAAGGAAAAATGAAAAATTCTAATCCTTAAAATAAATTACAAATATACAATTTGAGCAGTATTGTATACTTTTTTTAATGTATAATTAGAGATGTCTGTACTTTTTCATTATAATTTTCTGTAAGTGTTGAATTGCGTACATGTCACCCGAACCATTATATTCAGATAAAATCTACGTAATAATATAATAACTGCATAATATAGCATTTATTTCAAAGAAGAATTCCGACAAATAATGGGAAATAATAAATTAAATGTAATAAAAACTATGCCGGTGACATATATATTTGTTTGTGTAATGTACAAAAAATCAAACAAAGGAACTTTCAAATATAGCCGTCTGGTTTACAATGCACAAAATTAATTTTTAATTTCTTGAAATTTTTAAATTAAGAAAAAAAGAAAAACTTTAACAAATTGAGTTTGTTCATATTATCATAAAATATATTTATTTACTTATATATCATAATACTTATAAAATAAGCATTGGGAATATAAAAGGTATGGGATGTGATAAAGGCCATTTTCTGAATTTTTGTGTTTTTTGATTGTTTGTTGTACTCATCACGTAAAAATGCTAACTTCGGTTCAGCTCAGCTTAAAGTAACTTTCAGTTTTTATTTATTTCCAATCGTATCACTCAATAAAAGGAAATTCTTAATAAAAATAATTGTTTTTATATTTACATAATTCAAGTTTTAACTTCTTCCGATATTATGTTTATTCAACTTTTGTAAGTAATTAATCAATAATCGTACAAACTATTAATTTTCAAAGTTAATGGAGTAGTATGTCATTTTTACTTTTACTGATTGTACATAATAATTAATACAAGTTCATTTGTTTTATTAGTCGCTGTACGTGAACTGTTTTTCTCACAAGATTGGAATTTTTATTTAAAATGGAGTGTGTTGTGCCATCTCTCGTAAAACAGGCTAACGTCTGTTTCAGGACAACGGCCCTAACTTTTAAATTTGAAAATTGAGAAAACGTAAACTCATTAAAAACACAAAATAAATGCATTTAAAGTTTAAAAAAAAGATAAACCGTAGGTGTATTGAAAAATGTTTGTGTTTATTAATTGATTATTCTACTTTAAACTGGCAAATGTAGATATATGTCGTCATACCATCAATCATGCGATTAATAACTAATTAATAAATGAAACAATACTATTTTACTATCTGAAATAGCTGTGAATTAGTGAGCAATATATTTGTACATGCTTCTTTGTTATTATAATATGAAAACAAAAGCAATTAAAGTTGTGGCAAATTGTAATAGTAATAAGTGTATACAGTGTAAATTGTTGTCAGCTTACATTAAGTTGTCGCTGTTATGTTGCAAATAGTTTGGTGTTTAATTTCACAAAAATACCTAAAATCACCTTGACCTATGTATTCATACTACGTAAAAGTTAATCTTTTATTATGTAATTTTTTAAAATCTTAATCATATAAAGTGTAATGCATAAAGTAATTTTTAGGTTATGTTTATGAAAAAAGCAAGTCTGCAAGTTTCGTGGTTTGTCAGTAAAAGTTGTGAAAAGATGTCGGTAGAAACTGCAAAGAAAATTGCTGCCTACAAAGCTGTGGACACTTATGTTAGAAATGGACATGTAATTGGAGTAGGTAGCGGTTCGACTGTTGTTTATGCTATTGAGAGGTTAGCTGAAAGGGCGCAGAAGGAAAATTTAAACATCATTTGTATCCCTACTTCGTTTCAAGCAAAACATTTAATTTTGGCAAACAAATCTCGTTTTCAGGTGGAAAATGAAATGCGTTTGAGTGATTTAGAAAACCATCCTGAAATCGATGTTTGCATTGATGGGGCAGATGAAGTGGACTGTGATCTCAACTTAATTAAAGGAGGCGGGGGTTGCCTTTTACAAGAAAAAATCATCGCTAGTTGCTCCAAACAATTTATTGTCATAGCAGACTTTAGAAAAAACTCAAATTATTTGGGTGAACAATACAAGAATGGGATACCAATTGAAGTTATACCCATGGCTTTTGTTCCTATTAAAAGTAAGATTGAGAAAAGATTTGGAGGAAAATTAGAGCTTCGATTGGCTGTTGCTAAAGCTGGACCTGTTGTTACTGATAATGGAAACTTCATACTCGATTGGATAAATTTTAAACATAATTGTAAATGGGAAGATATAAATAAAGAAATTAAAATGATACCAGGAGTGGTTGAGACTGGGCTCTTTATTAAAATGGTAACCAAAGCTTATTATGGTATGCAAGATGGAAGTGTAAAAGAACAGGATCCTATACTTAATAATTCAAATTGAAAAAGAAAAATGCTTCTTTTATTTTGTCAGACTGATAGGTAGCTTAAGTTTTTCTAGTATTTCCTTTTTTGTTTTAATATATCTATAATACCAATACCAATCATTAAATTATGTACTTCCTCAATTTTTTGCACTGTTTTTTTTTTAATGTCCACTTAAAATCAACTGATTTTAAAATGAAATTGTACTTATAATTTGAAATTGATATGTTATAATTTGTTCCATTCCAATTATTACAACGTTCTTTCATTCAAACAAATAGTTTTAGTTTGTTGAAATAATTTTATTTTTTAAATTACTTTTGAATTGATGGTGATACAAGTATAAATCTATCTAACAAATAAATACATTTAAAAATAAAAAAGTATTTTATTAAATAAGTGCATTTAAAATATAAATAAAATCTTCAGTATTTTATAACAAATCTGTAAAACAGAACATGGAACCTGAAGTTATTAGTTAAACTAGAGTATTTTTAAAGAAAATTTGCAACTGTACCTTGCATACATACACTTATTTAGTGCTTAAAATATGTCTTCAATAAAAATTGTGCACATGATACTTATTTAGACAACTACCATTTAGGAGTATGACTAGAACAAATATTACATCTAAAAGATCTTGCTATAATACTGCCAGATAAATCATTCTGAAGAGCAAACTACAATTAAAGACAAATTATCAGTCTTTAAATTCAAAACTGTATCTGTATTTCATAAAACTATAATTACTCTAATAAAACTACTGGAAGATTTAATATAAACTATGAATGAAATGAAAATATTCCAGTAGTCTTATTTGTGTAATTCTGCTTTATTATACAAAATATTTCAAAACCCTTGCAAGGAACAAAGTTTAAATCTGAGCTTGCTTAAACACAGTACAAAATCCTACAGCAATATACTTTATGTATGTCTGAAAAAAGAAAAATGTATTATTAAAAAAGTGAGTTAATGAAGTTTATCTTTGGCATTAGTACAAGCTGGTTTTCTTCATGATGCGCAGAAATTCATCTTGGCTTATTTCACCATCTCCATCCCTGTCTGCTTCATCAATCATTTCCTGAAGTTCTTCATCAGTGAGATTTTCCCCAAGTTCTGCAGCAACTCGTTTGAGATTCTTGAAACTTATATTTCCTATAATTAAGTAGTTCATGGTAATCAATTGCTTTCTAAATAGTTTAAATGTATTTTACCAGTGTCATCATCATCAAACAAACGAAAAGCTTTCATAATCT
Organism: Agrilus biguttatus; assembly: GCA_963921985.1. Taxonomy (NCBI): domain Eukaryota; kingdom Metazoa; phylum Arthropoda; class Insecta; order Coleoptera; family Buprestidae; genus Agrilus; species Agrilus biguttatus. The sequence continues at coordinate 36,055,449 of OY998119.1, read as the reverse complement.
CTTCTTTAGAATCCTTCTCTGCCATTTTAACCGACATCAAATACAAAAAATCATCGAAGGACAACTTTCCAATACCTTCTTTATCAACTTCTGCAATCATTGCTTTTATTTCTTCTTTCTTTGGTTCAAATCCTAAAGCTCGAATTGCAACTTTTAATTCTTTTGAATCAATGGTTCCGACTCCTTCAACGTCAAATAAGTCAAAAGCTTCTCTTATATCATTCTTTTGCTGCTCACTTAATTCAAATTTGGGTCCATCTTTCTTCTTACGCGTAGCACCTCCTGTTGCCATAATAATCTTTATTTAAGCTCAAAATTTTCTGATATTATCTGATAATTTTTCAGGTTCTAGAACTATCAATCAATACTAGTTTAAAAAAATATTTAGTTATAATTTCCTAGGAAACTGGTCAGTTCTTAATTATTTCTGTCGTTTGTCATCAACTTTGTTTTGCTATTAACTTTATCACTGTACACAGCTGTTTCACTATAGATGTGTAAATTAAACAACGTTTAATTTAATTTATAATATTTATAATTGTCTTATTACAAATTGATAATAACAAAAAACTTGAAAAATATAGGTTAAAATCCATAAATTATGTTACAATCTCGTTAAAATTATTTATTGCTTTTGCTGAATGTCAAAATTTATGTAATAAGAATATTAGATTCGTTCATTTATCTTCACTTTCTTGTAATTTTATCTGTTACTAGCATATCTTCAAAATATCCTAAGCATTAGAATACAATTAAAAGAAAACTCTTAAAAATTTAATTTTTGGTTGCATTTTCTATTTATTATGATATAATTACTGTATTATTGTTATATAATAAGTCAAAAATTTGTGAATGTAGAATGAAAAAACTAAAAGGTATTTATATTGTTATTTTACAGTATAATTAATAATGGTAAATTACAGAAGCTACATACTTATTTTATATACTTTTAAGATCGAAAAACTTTTTAATCATTTTGGCAGATTCTGAACACTACCAATCGTTAAATTCCCGCTGCTGTTGAGCGGCATGTCAATTTTGTTATGGAATTTTGTGTTATGTGAGATATTTTACTGTTAAAGTCCAAGTACAATTTCCCGGTATAATTTAAGGATTGATAAATTAACATGGAAGCTCCTAAACCTGAAGAAGCGCCTGATACAGGTGAAAATTCAGTAAGTAATGCCAATTAACTTTGTAATTTTGTTGGAAGGTTCATTGACTATTGTTAAATAAAGAGAATATTACAAATACAACACTATCTTTCAGAATGCCTCTTCCTCTGATACTCTTTCAAGTAGAGGTAAAATAGAAGATTTTGAGACAAAATTGGAATTGGACAGAGGAAAAAGGTTTGATTATTTGCTTAAGCAAACAGAAATTTTTTCTCATTTTATGATTCAGCCCACAAAAACAGCAAAACCAAAGACAGGACGACCGAAAAAAATCAAAGAAAAAGAAGAACCTGCTGGAGCTGGGGAGTGAGTAATATTTTCATATTTGTCATTTCTACCATGTAATTTATACTTTTAAATTCTAAATTTGAGGTTAGATTTTTGTTGTTTATTCAAAGGATGCCTTATATTTATTAAAATTGATCATTAATATATTCATAGCCATCGCCATCGAAAAACAGAGCAAGAAGAAGATGAAGAGTTGCTGGCAGAGACAAACGTCAAAACTAAACCAACCGTTCGCTTTGAATGCTCACCACATTACATAAAAAATGGTGAAATGCGTGACTATCAAATTCGTGGTTTAAATTGGATGATTTCATTGTATGAAAATGGCATTAACGGCATTTTAGCAGATGAGATGGGTTTAGGTAAAACATTACAAACCATATCATTGCTGGGATTTATGAAACATTATAAGAGCATATTGGGTCCTCATATTGTTGTCGTTCCCAAATCAACTCTAGCCAATTGGATGGCAGAGTTCCAGAAATGGTGTCCTAGCTTAAGAGCAGTGTGTCTTATTGGAGATCAGGAAACAAGAGTAAGATATTTTTAAATCCTTTTATTTATGCAAACTATGTTCTTATTCTCAATTTTGTGAATAATGCAATATTTTAATGAACAGAATTCATTCATAAGAGATGTAATGATGCCAGGAGAATGGGATGTTTGTGTAACATCATATGAAATGGTTATAAAAGAAAAGTCTGTTTTTAAAAAGTTCAATTGGCGCTATCTGGTTATTGATGAAGCTCATAGGATCAAAAATGAAAAATCAAAACTATCAGAAATCTTAAGAGAATTCAAAACTACAAATCGTTTACTTTTGACCGGTACTCCACTTCAAAACAATCTTCATGAACTGTGGTCACTACTTAACTTCCTGCTGCCTGATGTGTTTAATTCTTCTGACGATTTTGACGCATGGTTTAATACAAACCAATGTCTTGGAGATAATGCACTTATAGAACGATTACATGCAGTATTAAAACCATTCCTATTGAGACGTTTAAAATCTGAGGTAGAAAAACGTCTCAAACCAAAAAAAGAACTAAAAGTGTACATTGGACTTAGTAAGATGCAAAGAGAATGGTATACTAAGGTTCTCATGAAGGACATTGATGTTGTAAACGGAGCTGGAAAGATTGAAAAGATGAGACTGCAAAATATCCTTATGCAGCTCAGGAAATGTACAAATCATCCATACCTATTTGATGGAGCTGAACCTGGTCCACCTTATACTACTGATGAGCACTTGGTTTACAATTGCGGTAAAATGGTTATTTTGGATAAACTATTGCCTAGATTACAAGAACAAGGATCTAGAGTGCTTATTTTTTCACAAATGACGAGAATGTTGGATATCTTAGAAGATTACTGTTTTTGGAGAGCATTCCAGGTAAACATTAAAAAAAAAACACAATAAATGACTATATATTTGGAAATATTTTGACTCTTTTGTTATTATACTTTTGATTAAAAAAAAAAATTACAGTATTGCCGTTTGGATGGTCAAACGCCCCACGAAGACAGACAAAGACAGATCAATGAATTCAACGAACCGGGCAGTTCTAAATTCGTGTTTATGTTATCGACAAGAGCTGGTGGTCTTGGTATTAATTTGGCCACCGCGGACGTGGTAATCATTTATGACTCAGACTGGAATCCTCAGATGGATCTACAAGCCATGGACAGGGCTCACAGAATAGGACAAAAGAAACAAGTTAGAGTTTTTAGGTAAGTTTTTTAATAATTTTATTTAATCAGTCATTGTTTTGGTTTTTATAGTTCTAATTAAGAGAAAGAAATATAGTAAAAAACAAGTTTTCCCACAAGATTATTAAGTATTTTGTTTTGCAGATTTATTACAGAAAATACGGTGGAAGAGAAAATAGTAGAAAGAGCTGAAATAAAGTTACGTTTAGATAAATTAGTTATCCAACAGGGTCGGTTAACTGATTCAAAATCTAGTACTTTGAATAAGGACGAAATGTTGAACATGATCAGGCACGGTGCCAACCACGTCTTTGCCTCTAAAGACTCCGAAATCACAGATGAAGATATTGACGTTATTTTAGAAAAAGGGGAAGCCAAGGTAGATTTTAATCTTTAATAAACTATGGGTTTGGGTTAATAATAATAAATTATTCATCCGAAAAAGTTTAGAAATGTTTTTCATCATATGTGGCTTATCTTTTTTAATATTTAAACTCAACACATTTAACAAATTTGGTTAATATAATCTTAATATAAAATTAATCAAAATACATTATATTTAGTCAGAATAACAATTTCAAAATAATCCATACTAGAAAACTTCATTGTACCTGCACATTCAAAAAATAACAATTGAAATTATCACTGAAAATTACCGCTATTAAAAAAAATAGTTAAATATTTATTTCCTTTTCAGACGGAAGAGTTAAACAAAAAGTATGAGACGCTCGGGGAGTCGTCTTTACGCAATTTCACAGTGGACACGCCCACCGAATCAGTTTATCAGTTCGAAGGTGAAGATTACCGCGAAAAACAAAAAACTCTTGGCATTGGTAATTGGATCGAGCCCCCAAAACGAGAAAGAAAAGCTAATTACGCCGTTGACGCTTATTTCCGTGAGGCTTTGCGAGTATCGGAGCCTAAAGCTCCCAAAGCACCTAGACCTCCAAAGCAACCCATTGTCCAGGATTTCCAGTTCTTTCCTCCCCGCCTGTTTGAGCTTCTGGACCAAGAAATATACTTTTACAGGAAAACGTTGGGTTATAAGGTGCCAAAAAACCCAGAACTTGGCCCAGAAGCCAGCAAACAACAGAAGGAGGAGCAAAGGAAGATTGATGAGTCTGAACCGTTGACTGAAGAAGAACAACAGGAAAAGGAAAGTCTTCTTACCCAGGGTTTTACCAATTGGACGAAACGTGATTTTAATCAGTTTATAAAGGCGAATGAAAAATATGGACGTGACGATATTGAAAATATAGCGAAAGAAGTGGAAGGAAAGACGCCTGAAGAAGTGATGGAGTATTCTGCCGTTTTTTGGGAACGATGCCACGAACTTACCGACATTGATCGTATAATGGCACAAATAGAAAGGGGAGAAGCGAAGATTCAACGAAGAGCGAGTATAAAGCGGGCCTTGGACGCGAAAATGGCTAGGTATCGAGCCCCCTTCCATCAACTCAGGTATGTACTAATAATTTATTAATAGATTTTGTTGCAAGTCATCAATGATTTTATTATTTCACATTGATTTAATGGACATCAAAATGTTGAAAATCTCTAAATAACGAATTTCATAGATTTCACTTTTGAATAAACTTTAACTTAATCTATTGATTAAATATATCGTTATTTAGTATAAAACATCATAGTTTCATTACCTTATGTTAAAAAGTATCTTCTTAATTTAAATAGTAATATTAGTCTGGGCACTTACTTAAACCTAAAATATTAAAAAGGAAGTTTTAATTTATTTTTATAATTAATCTCTTACTCTTAAACTATTAAATCATGAAATCTGATAACAAAACCCATAAAAAATATTTTGAAAACTTCATTTTTCTTGTTTTTTTAAAATTGTAATGAAACATTTTTCCAAATCAATCAAACAAACAATAGTTAAAAACGTTCATTGTAAATAATGTTTTTTTCCGTTATTTATATTCTATTTATTATTTATTAATTTATTTATAAACCATAAAATGTGCAGCTAAACCAAATAGAAAAGTATAATGACCAATAATTTTCCCTTATTGATTGTTAGGATTGCTTATGGTACAAACAAAGGTAAAAATTATATGGAGGAGGAAGATAGATTTTTGGTTTGTATGTTGCATAAACTTGGGTTCGATCGTGAAAATGTTTACGAAGAATTACGAGCAGCTGTAAGAGCTTCGCCCCAGTTCAGATTCGATTGGTTTTTGAAGTCCCGTACTGCAATGGAACTGCAGAGGAGATGTAACACTTTAATTACACTGATAGAAAGGGAAAACCAGGAACTGGAGGAAAAGGAAAAAGCTGAAAGGAAAAAGAAAAATCCGAAGTCTAATAACGTCACGGGAATTCCCAACCAGAGTTCGACAAAAGCGGCTCAAAAACGGAAAAATGACAATTCAAATGTCTCAGGTACCGAGAAAAAGAAGAAGAAAAAGTAAAATTTCCCTCCGTTTAGTTAATGAATTTTATGGGATTCTTTGTCTCTGGTGTCAGAGGGCATTTCGTGATTCTCAACTTTTTTTGTAACTTATTTTGTATGTACGTGCATTTTGTATTGTCCCAGTAGTACACATACTGATGTACTTTATTTAATAAACGTCTTATTTCTAATGCATTTTGACAAATTTTCATTCATCATATAATCGTTTTTAAAATTCATTGTTTTAATAAAAGGCGAGTAAAAAGTCAATAAACCCATTAAAAATACATATAATTCAAAATTATTATTGGGTATCCACTTAAATAGCGTTTATATTGAAATTTCTTGCATAAAACGAGTTTTTTGGACAGACTGTACTTAACAAGTTTTACATACAGTTCAATTTTTCCTCGGGAACAAAAATTAACAGCTATTCTTTTTTTGTAGTATGTAGGCTTTCACGGCCGGCATTATGACGATTTTCCGTGCTTTAGGTCGGAAAATCATCATATTCTTTTTTCTTCAAAACTGTACGTCAGAAATATCATTTTTTAAAATGTAACCTCTACAAAGCTATCTATGTAAGTTATTGTAGACTTTTCAACTTACAAAGGACCAGGAGACCATAAGAGTATGAAAATGCCCCCTAACAATGAGTTTTCTAAAAAAATGTTTTTGTAATTAATTTTGTACTGTTCCTTATACTTATTCGCAACAATTTAAGATAATTCTAATAGTTCAATATAATTATTTTGGTTGTCATTTTTTTTTTATATTTTCCTTTTTAATTTCGCCATCCCATTTTGGATTCTACAATGATTTTTTTTCCACCTGAAATAGATACGGGAACGTACAATATACAGCCGTGCCAAATTTCAAATAGATAGTGGTAGTGATTACTAATATAATCAACTGTGATGTATATACAGACAGATAGACAGACAACGAAGTCTTTACAGGCAAATTTCATTACAACCTTCTGTTATAGAAGGTTAACTTATCAAGAAACAAATGCCTTTATATTTGATACTTTTAAACGTGTCTTCTGTGATCTAAGTTGGCTTTGCGAGAGTTGTGATCAGGCGGTAGAACTGTACGAAGCCAGACCGTCGAGAGTTACGCCAAACCGAATACACGCAATAAGTAATCGCGGAAACTAGTGGTTAAAAGTGTACAAACAAACTAAAAAGGTGTGAATTATGTTAAAATAAAGTGTTTGTCCATGTTGTAATCGAAAAATTAGTCAAATAAATTGTAAATATGATTGGTAGTCAAAAGCGTTTCCCTTTGTGCTATGGCTACTGCACGAAGCCGGAGTGAATTTTATAGCTTCTGCGCATGTGCGATATTCAGTGTTTTGTTTGCCAAAGAAATATTCATGGTATCGCCATTTCAAGTGGCTTATAACATTAAGTTTACCATTTTATTGCTAATAATGATTTATCTAAAATTTGAAATTCATTAGTGCGTGTTCCGGTATCGTGTTTCCGTGTTGTGCCTGAAATTGGTTTACAATCTTAATGTTGCTGTTATGCTGTAAGTTTTTATTCAATTTAATGATTTCTTACTAATATCTTATTTGTACTATTTATAAAAAACTAATGCGATATGATAACAATAAAAACTTGTTACTTTTATATTAAAAAGTTCTGAAAACCACCACAGAAATTATAAAACTTTGAAGCAAATTGTCTTATGAATTGTAGATTCAGTTTTTACTGAAATAATTATTAAATTAGAAGTAAACTATTAAAAAGTGTTAGAAGTACTAACAAGCATTAGATTATGCAATAAAATCTTTCTGATCGTTGTTACGCCACTGGAATAATTCAAAAACTTAAACAAGTTATTATATTATGTTTACAAGCAAAATTTTTATTTTTCAAAATACGATAACGCAAAATTAGTTTACGAACATGTTTGTAGTGAATTATTAGTGTATACTTTTTATAAACAAACATTTATCTCAAATTTGGTCTTGGTAAATACATTATCAAACATTTTGTAAAATTAATTGAGGATAAAAATAAAAATAACTTATTAATTCAATTGAATGTCTGAATTACTATTATTATTATTATTATAATATTCAGTTATAATATATTATTTCCACACATCAGTCGAAAATAAACAGAAGCAACCCATTATACAGAAGAGGAGCATGCTTCTTTAACTATAATTTATTATATACTGAGTACATAAAACGTAGCTAAATAAAAACTACTTGCATATCAATTCGAAACAAGAAATGGTATTAGTCGTCCTATATTATGCTTGATACACTTTTTTATAAACAGTAAATTTAAATGACATTTAAATAAACTTAAAAAAAGTTTTTTGAGAAACATATAAATGCTTCGTTTGATTATTAATGTACTGCTATGTAAATAATGTATTCTCAAATGGTTTTTAAAAATGGTAAAAAAGTTCATTATTTAATATGAAACACCCTATGTATTGTATAATTGTTTTCTTATGAAAATAATCTACATCGTTTTACAACATTGATTTTAAAAATCCAACAATTACAATTTTTATTTCAACACACACACACATATACGCCTGTAACTAATTAATTAAATGTTGCAAACTCATAGTGACGTTTCGTTTCCTGTTAAGTATACATATACTTTTGTGTGACATTCGTTCAAATCTACTGTATCTATAACCTTGTCTAATGGTATTTGTTAAAATTATTAGCGATATAATTTTGCATAACATTAACGAATGTGCATTTATTAATTAAATGTGTGAGTAGGAGATGATTAAAAATGAAATATCCCAGTTATGAATAAATAAAATACAGTTTATTAAAAATTTTCTACACCCCTTAAAGTAATATTGTATTGTGTATTACTTAATAGTTATTGTCTATCTTAAAAATAATACTGAAAATAGCTGGCTCAGAACAATTTCTTCAGTGTGGCTAGTTCTTATTGGAATCATAGCCATCCTTTTGTTTTAGCAAAGGCAATTGCTCCTGTAATTCTGTTTTTATAAAGGTCTGATCCTTCTTGTTCGGTAAAACTATCGACATCGAATTCGGCCATATCCTTAATCGCCCCCTTTTCTGCAAATATTGGTTTAAGCATCATTAAGATGTGAAAAAGTTCAGATTGGTTTATAACGTGAGCAATTTCCTCATGCAAATTTTTTAAGGAAAACTGGGAAACGTCGCAACCAAATTTTCTAAGTATATTTGTTAATGATTGATGATATGTGTCGATAAGTTCGTCGTAATGATTCTTCAAAATTTCCAAATCAATGCTGGTCATAAGGAAAAAAATTAGATCTCTAGCTAATGATTCGTACGTGTAAATTTGAAAATCAACAAGCTTAATACTACTTGGTTTGCCTTCATTAAATTTTACCATGATGTTGTTCACCCACAGATCACTGTGACTTATTACACCATATGGTTCTTTTGGGGGGTGCGGATTTTTCATTTCTTTCATTTGGATTTCCAAAATTCCTTTTAGTTTAGGAATTAGATCTTTAACAGTTTCGTTCTCTTTCGATACTGAATTAATTATTTGAGATATTAGTTTTTCGCTCATATCTTCTGGGAATGCGTCTTCCAAGTCCTGCGCACTACCAAGATGTGGCATGAAAATTGTTTTAAATTTTTCAGGATTCAATATTTTGTACGCCAAAACAGTACCGTGAAAAATACCCAATGTTTTCAATATAAACATTGACGTTTCATAATTAAAACCTTTCAAACGATCTACCGTTTCATATCTTGAGTCTTTAAGATTTTCCAAAATGATTACGGCATCGTCATCTACGGTATCCGAATTTGGATTTAAACTTATTCGTGATCCAAAATGTTTAGCGAAAAAATCAAATCGATCATCAACATCATGATCCTTCAAGAATTGTTTTAATATTTCAAACAACTTTACATATATAGTAATTTCTTTTTTCACCGTAACTTTCACGTTAAACGCCTTCTTTAAAAAATCACTGAGGGGGCACATTTTGGCAATTACATTTACATCTTCTTCTGTATTTGTTTCTTTATTTTTTAGCTTTAAAGTCACCGCTAACATCAAACTTCCATAATTCTCGCCAGCACTTGTGAGATACTTTGTTTCGTAATCAAGTAATTCTCTGTGAGGACCTAAGAATTCCTTCAGTGGATCCCCAAGGTCGTTGATTTTATGAACTTTGTTCATTATTTTCTAAAGAGATTGTATATACTTAGAATTTGCGATGTTTTTTAGCCGTATTAGTGTTGGAGATGATCACTACGCTGCATAGAACGTCACCAACTCGTAATAACTGTTTAAAACGTACTTCGGTTGGGTTCTGTTCATGATCGTCTATTTAAAAATTACGAAGAGTAAGAGGGGGGCCTTGAACAGTTAAATTGTGTAATATCCACTTCTATAATGACTTTCTTTTCTGCAATCGTGACAGGTATAGCTCATGTATGTAACCCTATCAAAATATTTATCATTTCCACTGCTTTATCAGTTTTAATTAAATACATAACTTTAATAGAACTATTTAACTTCGCTATCATGTGGTTACAACATTTATATTTCTACCATCAGAAAAACAATTAATTACGAACATATTTACTGTTTACTTGTTGAATGAAGATAATGTCGTATCTTATTGGGTTCTTTTTAGATAAATATCTTTTTATCATTCCAACAAAAATAATTGTTTTTGGAAAATTAAGTTGTACTATAAATTGTGGTTTAAAACATGAGTCAGGGGAGACACCTTGAATGCCTTATAAATACATTTTCATGATAGTTTTTGGACTATATTTTTACTACTTTGCTGAGGCATTTTTATATGTTTGTATCATTTTGCATTTGCCTTAAGTCCCAATATTTATAAATCGCCTTGTACATGGAAAATATTATGTCGAAACTTTGTTATCGGAATGACTTATCATAAGAAAGCTACGTACTCATTAATAAATGGAAACAATGTTTTTAGTACTCCATGTTGTAAGAAAATTGAGTGTATAAGAATTGGGATCTTTCCAAAATTCACAATGTCTTGTTTTCTTCGGGGAAGTCTAAATTAAGTAATTTATTATCCGACATTGAGTATATAAGATTTGAGACCTTTCCAAAATTATCGTTTTTTGTGTCTGGTGTCTGTTTTTTTTTTTTTTTTCGGGAAGTCCAAATTAAATAATTTATTATCCGATACTTGATAGTTATGACTACATTGCGCACTCTACAAACAATTTGTACAATGTAATTATATATGCCATATAAATGATTATTAATTGTAGCCCCCACATACATTCACACTTTTGATACTTTGATAAATAAATCACATTAGATAGGAAAAATAGAAGTAATGCTATAACACGTGGGTGCTCAAAAGAATATAAAACATACAACGGTCAGTTAATTTTGTTTATAAATATACCAAACTGTATTTGCAAGCTATTGTGCGGGGACGGCGAGGTAGTACGTGGGGATGGAAGGAAAGATGCACACGCAGGTTGACCTTGGGTGCGGAAATTCACACCCAAAAGCTCCGTATTTATATAACTCAAAATAAATCACACAGATAAACGATATTAGAATAAATCTGTCAGTCGTGACTAAACTAGTACGTCTTTCGCACATATGAGGGAAAGCTGGAAAGTAGAAACAGTATCCTATTAGTACCAGTCGTGTCCCCCACCTTCTATTGTATATGTTTGAATTTCGGTTTCCACAAACAGTAGCTTAACGTTCTAAGTACGCCTCTCATAATGACGTAATGTTCGAAAGACGAACGAGTCTACTCATGATGACTACATATCATTTTGTAATGGGTTTGAAGGCTGGCATTTTTGCTCAATTCTTGTGGTTTCCTTGGATTATTTAGATAAATGTTAGGGCAGTAATATTCCACGGATAATCATTCACTTCTCTTTTGTCTTTATGTCGTCCTTCTCATCTGTCTCTCCCTAATACTACCACCCACCCATTCCCACGTTTCCTAAAAAATGGCCCTACCTTCCAGCTTTGCATTAGAATATATGTCGGATGGACTGCCCGCCTACCAGTTTTAGTAGCGGGCGGCAATGTTTTTGTTTAAATTTACCTTGATAAGGGAATACGACATTCGGTCTTACACCTTCAACACGATAAGTTATGTAAAATTTTGTATATACATTATTTTATTTCAACAGTTGAAAGTCGCTTCATATTTTATTTAATGTCTACACACATTAATACTATACTGGTTTTTAAATTACGTCAACGTATTGTTATACTTTATAATACTAATTCTATAAAAAAAGTTAGATTAGACTAATTCATAACAATTTACGCAAGTAGCTTTAGTAATAACTTATTTCCTGTCCTTTTGCATTTTTCTATCATAACCTGGCTTCCCATCCAACAAAGTTATGCTCCGCCACTCCTGGCATTGTGTCAATTTTGTTACATATGCAAGATGTAGTTACGTCAATATTTGTTTTTAATATTTTTGAAGTAATACTTCTGTCTTAGTCCTACAGACAGAAGTAGTACAATGCTGGAAAAGATTAAATGTTACGAAATTGAAATGCATTATTTCTTTATTTAATAACATCCTAAGCTTGCAGCGTCGTCTCTAACGTATGTGTATATACGTATAGTAACACATAGGCTGAAAAGTCCCGGGCCTAATATATAGATGGCGCTAGTTTTATTGCATTCACCTCTTTTTCAGTTAGTACTAACCTTCATAAGACATGATATTCTATTCATTAGTTTGTGAGTTATTGTGCGAAGAGTGAGTTTATCTAGCTACTTTTGTTATTTTCATACAATGGATCAAAAACAATTTCGTGTTTTAATTTTACACTAAATATTTCTTGATGGGAAAAAATACTGTTTAAGTGAAGCAATGAGCAATGGCTTGTAAAGTGTTATAGAGACTCTGTTCCATCGGAAACAATCGAAACAAAATAAAACGTTGGTTTGCTGACTTCAAACGTGGTCGTAACATAGAGACATGACTGATGATGCAGAACACAGTGGACGTCAGCAGCCAAATGAGGCGGCAACAATAGAAAACAAAAAAAATCCACAAGATCGTTTTGAATGTAAATTGTAAAGTAAAATTGCATGGGTTAGCTGACATCGTAAAGATATCAGTAAAAAAGGACGTGTTGGCTTTATATTGCATGAGCATTTGACTATGAGAATATGAGACTATGATTATCAAAGTTGGTGCCACGTTTTCCCACTGTTGACTAAAAACAAGAACATGTTGATGTGTTGATTCTGAGCAGTGTTTAGCCATGCTTAAACGTAACAAACCGGAATTTTTGCGTCGATATATAACAATGGATGAAACATGGATCCAACACTTCACTCCGGAATCAAAACGATCGTCATCGGCTGGAAAGGTTATAGTTAAGTTTATGGTATTTTGGGATGTGCATGGTGTAATATTCATCGACTATCTTGAGAAGGGAAATACCATCAACAGTGAATATTATATAGCGTTATGGAAACGTTTGAAGGCCGAAATTGCAAAGAAACAATACTTGCATATGGCAAAGAAAAAAATTTCGTTTCATCAAGACAATGCACCATGTCAAAAGTCAATCAAAACAATGGAAAACTAAATTCATTGAACTTTGAATTGCTCTTACATCCACCGTATTCTACATATTTGGCTCCCAGCGACTACTGGCTATTCGCAGAGCTCAAACAAATCGCCGGCAAGAAATATCGCTCGAATGAAGACGTTATCATTGAAGCTGATTCCTATTTTGAGGCAAAAGATAAATTGTTCTCCAATAGTGGTATTGAAAGGTTAGAGCGACGTTGGAATGATTGTGTTGGAATAGTTTCACCAAAGTATTTAATATTACTATGCGATCATTTTCAAGAGTAAATGTTTACTAACTTATACTAGATACAAATCACATTATAAACTATTTAGAATAATTGGTTGTTCATTAGAGTTGGTGATTGGTATAATTATTTGCTTATTTCTTGATTCTAGTATAGATAGTTTTTTACTTTTATTTATATTTGTTTGGAGCACTTTTCTAGTTTCTATAGCATTGCGTGTTGGACCTAAATATATTGCATTACAGTCTCTACACACTGGTTTATAACCCCCCCCCCCTTTTTTGTTTACTATTACTTTTTGGTTTGTTTTTTAAACAATTTGGTGAAACTATTCCAGTGTTTTATTCTGCTTTTTATTTTATTGATATTATAAAGTTATATAATATATTTATAGTATTAAAAAATAATAATTTATAACGTTTTTTTTATCAATTTGGCATGACGAATTACAGCAATAATAAAATAAGATTAAGTATTTTAGCTACCATTGATTCGTATGAAATTTTATTTTATACGTACACTTGTTTTTTAATTGGCATCATCCTGTTGCTAATAAGTAATAAATTTGAAAATCAAAGAGTTCACAATTTTTATTAACAATTTCGACCAAATTGCCGCTCCAAAACATGCTGAAGAAAGTGTAGGCTTTCACGGCCGACGTTATTATAAGAATCATTTTCCGGGGTTGATGGCCGTGGTCTAAAGGCTTATATTCTGCCTGACGTTTCGTCAGCGACTGCGGCTGACATCTTCAGAGGTATTAAGGTCGTCGAAGTAGCTTCCTGTCTCGAAGTTCTCTTCTCGGCGGCTCGCTATCGTGTATATGACGACCTCAATACCTCTGAAGATGTCAGCCGCAGTCGTTGTCGAAATGTCAGGCCGAAAACAAGCCTTTAGAAAATCATTCTTATAATGCTGAAGAGATTTTAAAAAGAAGTTTGCTAGATAAGTTCGGTATTCCTTATATATGAACTCCATTTACTTGTCAATGTTTGGTAGAGCAAAAGAAAAAATAAATGCGCACAAAGGTTGAGTGCATAGTTTGGAATTTTTTCGTAGGTATACAATAATATTAAATGCTGGAAATCATTGGCGCAATTTACCTACGCCCTATTTTTAATTACAGGTTTTATTGTGGAATTATTTTATTATACTTTGTGGAAAAGTGCTAATAAAATGATTCGTGGTTATCAGGAATATGTTTGTTTATTTATTTTCTACTTCGAAATTATTAAAAATATTTTCTTCGTCATTACATAAGTATGTATTATTGTAAATACTGGATGTTTTAAGTGCCTACAAACTTTTTGTTGTTACTTACTACTACTATATTACTACTGTAAAATTACACGATTTTCATTAGATGGTATTTCGATAATAAAAATGACATTTTTGATTACGTGCCGTCCTATAATGTCGGTAAATCAGAAATTCCTTATCAGTTAATAAATATCTTTTGTTGTAATAAAAATTAACGACGATTGAACGGCATTAGTTATAAAGTAAAATATTAACAGTTCAAACGTTAGTGTCGTAAGGTGAACGCGAAAAATGTCGCAAAACATTAAACAAGTGGACGATCTATTGGCTCCTATTTTAGGGCCGTACAATCAACTGGTAAATTATCAAATAAAACCATTGTATACTAGTAATGAATCTGAAAATCCGATTTACACGTTAATTGTGAAAGCGAAAGATGTTGACAGCCACAAAGAAAAAACAATAAATATTACTGTTAAAGGATTTCCACTTTCGAAAAACCCAAAATCACTTTACGATGTGGAAATTGGCTTTAAAAAGGAAATTGGAATTTATGATAAACTTGTGAATGCAATTCACGATTTTCATGAAGAATCTGGAACAACAAACAAATTCGACATGTTACCACTGTATTATGGTTCTAGATTAAGTTTAGACCCTAAAGGAAACGTACCTGACGAAAATGCAGCTATTTTATTGGAAAATTTGAGTTCGTCTGGATTTAAGGCTGTAGATCGTGCTGTTGGATTTGATTTGCAAATAACTAAAATTGTTTTAGTCAATTTAGCAGTATTCCACGCAATTCCACTGGCTTATAGGGTTCAGAAACCACAAAAATTTAAGCAGAACTTGTTGCCCCTTCTAACATCCAGCGAGAGTTCTTCTTTAAAGAAATTCACCCCAAATGAGGAAGATGCACTTCGACATCAAATTGTTAAATCTGCAGCAGAAGGTCTTCCAAAATGTGCCTTGCTGGCTCCGAGGATTAACCAGGCTTTGGAAGCTTCTCAAGTTCATTTTAAAAATCCTCCCCCAGTAAACGAAGCGTATGGCACACTAATACACAACAACTTGTGGCTAGACAACGTATTGATTAAATTCGCTGGATCGAAACCGATCAAAAGTAAATTTGTCGATTTCGAACTTGCTACATACGATTCCTTAGCTAAAGATCTCATCTTTTTGCTATTCAGCAGTGTCCAAAAGCCCGTGTTGGATGCTCATTTTGACGAACTTATTGAATTTTATTATACCACTTTCATACAAACAATGGAAAATTACGACTGCGACGTTACTAATTATACATTGCAAAGCCTGTACACTGAAATTGGAAGAGTTATTCGAACAACGGAGGTTCTTCATTTGTCTTTTATTTTAAAAATTGTGTACGCTGAACGAGGTTTGGCTAAAAATAGCGGAAATTTCGATTTGGACAAATTGGTCCACCAAACTGGAGGACATGAATACAAAAGAAGACTTGCAGAAACCATTAACTTTTTTGCAGAAAGAGACTGGATATAGGTTTAATAACATTATCATAACTTCATATTATGTCTTTATTTTAAGGAATTGATGTAATAATTATCAAGCTATAATATTATAGCTTTTTCGTTTGCCAATAAAATAAATATACCGGTACTTATTGTATTCTTTATACTTCCTTTATAATGCACGGATCAGTAAAATTTAAATAAAATTTTTGGTAAAAATATATGTTTCTGCATGATTCGATAAGCACGAATATTTATCTTATCGTTATTTTATGAACAAAATTAATCAGTTTTAAAAATAGATACTGCAATTCTATCATATCTCGACATACTTCTTCAAAGATAACTGTTTTAGGATATTTGCATGTAAGTAAGACGTATACATAAACAAAATAAAATAATTATTAAGATAAAGAACGAAGCGGGAGGGGGGAATATGAAAATAGTATGCAGTGTTTGACAGTTACGTAACAGGCGGACAGAAAAGTTTGTATATATGATTTTTAGTTAGCCCTAACCTTCAAAAGACGCGTGTATAAATTTGACAGCTGTTGCACTATTAGTATCTGAGTTATAGCAGTTTTAGTGAAAAAACATTTGTTACTTTGAAAAAATGGATAAAAAGGAATTTCATGTGTTAATAGAGCATTGCTTTTTGGCGAAAACAAATACTGTTGAAACCAAAGCTTTGCTTGATAAACATTATTCGGACTTTTCACCAGGAAAATCAACCGTAGAAAAGTGGTTTGCTAAATATAAACGAGGCGAAATGAGCACCGAGGACGATGCACTCAGTGGACGCCCCAAAGAGGCTATTACCGACGAAACGAAAACATAAAAAAAGTCCACAAAATAATTTTTGATAACCGTAAAGTGAAGTTGATTGTATTATATTATAAAAATGGTATCGAAAAATTGTATGACCGCTATAATAGTTGTATCGTCCTCGAAGGGAACTATATTGAACAATAAAATCAAATTCTATCAAAAAAAGGAATTTTTTCTATACTAGCCTACGAACTTTTCAGCTCACCTGATAATTTAATTTGATTTAACCGTAATTTTGATAACTATTGGTATTGCCAAAGATGTGAGATCATGCTGTGAGATATAGATCTTACGATGTACCTCCGACAAACAGAAACTGCAAAATTAAAAGCGATTAGAAACACACTGTGAAAGTTAAAATAGATAATTCGCAAGGTACTTGAAATTTTGCTAAAAGTTGTTTGTTGTCATCTGATACCAGTTTCGATGTTTAAATCATTTTCAAACACTGCCACTTATCCAATCACGATATTGACATTCATTCAATTTGATTTGATTACAATGGAAACTAACCCATTATTAAAATTATTAAATATTATTAATATTGTTTGTACCCAGTAAGGTATTTTCAAAACACAAAATAGATTTAAAAACTATCCCAATATAAATAGAAATTAATTTTTAAGAGGTAGCATTTAAAATAAAAAATAGAAATTGGTATTTTGCATTTTGTATTTGTTTACTCTTCAAAATTATCGTTATGTAGGTCATAAATTTGTAACCTTCTTATGTTAGTTGTTGCATGCGAATTCTAATACTGTCGAGATGATCTGTTTTGTTTCTTTAAGTGCATGAGAACTGTAAGGGCTCTTGAGGGCATAGGAATGAACGTTAAAAAGAAACAGATAAAATAGAACCACCGAACGAACAGCAGTCTCGATAGCAAAACATTATAATCGTAGTATTAATATTTCATTTCTTTTAATTTTTATAAATACGTCTACGTTTTGGTTCCTATAAAATAAAATTAGTGATGGTGAAAGTGGAGATTTTTAGTTAATGTAAATAGATATCGTTTTCCTCAAATTCTGAGGTGGTCCTTCGAAGTAAATTTATTACGAACAGGTTTACACTATTCTACTGTATTTGTATTTTAAATTGATCTATTTGGTGTCAAATGTGATAGTCTTTACTTGTTAAAACTTATTTATAATTTATTCATTAATTTTTCTTGAGATTTTTTGAAATCTTACATTTAACGTAAGATTCCAATGTTGGGTAATTATGATACATATTTGATAATCAATGAGATATAACATAATATGAAATTGCCTTTTTATGTTCCAAAAAGTTTGATAAAAGCTCTACAATTATTTCGACATGGATGATGGCATTACTAATACTAATTACATTAGTATCTATGATACTTGAAACTTTAACGTAATGATGACATAAGATTAAATTCCTACTTCTCAGATCCAGTGTGTAAGCCGCTTATAACAAAAATTAAAACAAGGTTTCATTAGAAACTAATTACTATACTTAAAATTGAATCAACAATAAACTAAATAAGAAATAATTAAATTAATGGAATATTACGTAACATCTTTATATTAATAAGTAGCCGTGTCCGCTACTTCGTCCGCGTAGAATTTAACAAAAAAGTTATTTTGAAAAAATAAACGAAGTTGTTGAGACACAACCGTTAGCAATAGCCCGCTCGCGCGTTCTGAGCCCGCGCGACAGGCAGCCTGTGTGGGAGGCGCTTTTACAATTTTTGTCTGTCTGTCTGTTTGTGTGTTCCAGTTAATCTCTGAAACGGCAGGACCTTTTATTTTAGTAACAGTAGCCTAAGTTACTCCTCATTACGTTAGCTATCAGCCAGTGAAAGTCCCGTCAAAATCGATCCAGCCGTTTCATAGATTAGCCGGAACAAACAGACAGATAGACAGACAAAAATTTAAAAAATGTTATTTTGGTATATGTACCGTGTATATATATGCATTTAATAAAAAGTGGTTATTTTAATATTACATACAGACAGAATAATAATAAAATTTAAAAAAAATAAAAATTAATAAACAATTTTGATAAATTTAAACAACTGAGAGGTTACTTATTCTACATCGAATAAAACATAAAAAACGTTAGTAACTTGTAAAGAGTCTGCAGTTGGATAATTATGAGACATATTTAAATAATTAATAGTATGCAATGACAATAGCTTTATTATTTTTCAATGTGTTTTATTGAAACCTCTATAATTATTTCGGCATAGTATGCTTTTCTCAAGAGTAACTTATCTACTTCAATATTTTTAGGAAGCCGACAAATAGAGATGTCATTATTAATTATAAATCTAATCAATCTCAACAAGTAAAAAAAATGTTATTTTTTTCATTTACAATTTTCCATTAAATAAGAAAAATTACAATAAAGAACTTGGAATTATAAAAACCATAGCCGCAAATAATGGCTATAATCTCAATATAATACATAAATTAATTTTCAGAACAAAAAAGAAATTAATAGAAAGAACTCTATACACAGGGATCGTGAAAGATAATTATAATAATGAATTTCATTAATTTTGTTCGCAGTTTTAGTAATAAAATATGTAATAAATTGAAAAACTCAATAAGTGTAATTTAATACTATTAAGACTTTCATTCGTGCACTTATGAAACATGATGTAAATTTACTTAGAAGAAAAACACAAGATGGATAGTTTCACCAATTTATTTGCTAACTCGACAATATTGTTTCGGTCCAAAAGGACCATTATCAGGTTAACGTACAATAAACATAATTATACATATCATACAATCTACATAGGAGAAGTGGGGTTGAGTTTGTGCAAATTTCGATTTGATTTTTGACCAAAGCCTGTTTCTTATGCAGTGATTTCTGAATTTCAAGATTTTCATATAAAGAAAGTTTTTTCTTATTTTAATATTGTTACGTAAAATTTTAGTTTTTGTTAAGTGAAGTGAATGGCTATTATCTATACAATGCTCAGAAAAGCCGGTTTTTTTGAGGTTTTTATTTATAGAATAAAGGTGCTCGTTGATTCTAGTTTTTAAAGCTCGTCCACTTTTTCCTATGTAGGTTGCTTCACATTTGTTACAAAAGAGTTGATAGATTCCGCTTTTAAGAAAAGTATCTGTTTTAGTTTTTGAATTATTTAATATATTTTTAAGATTACGGTTGTTAACTTCAGTGGCATGTATATTAGTTTTTATACTTAAAATTAACGTTATTTATAAATGGTATTGAACAGTGTAATTTAGGCAAGATGTTGATCAACAATAAAAAAAAAAAAAATCCGTGCTAGATAAAAGTGGTGTATACAAAATTAATAGCACAAAATGGAATGCATATTATATAATTCACACTGGAAGAAAGTTGTTAGTAAGATTAAAATAACATGAAAGAGACATCGAATAATAATTCGTTGCGCAACGCTGCTATGCACCTCTTTCTCACTCATTGTGATAGCTATTAACCAAGCGAACGTAGCAATACGACGCGACGCGTCGTTTCCGTGCCACCAAATATCAGCTATCCGGCGCGCAATTAAAAAAGGCTAGTTTATATTTGATCCACCCTCGTATTAATTAACAACCGTTAGTTTTAAATTGTTCTAGAACGTTAGCATATCAAAAACAAAAAATCGTCTGATTCCAATAATTGTTATGAAGATTATAAACCGTTATCTTTTCCGAGTATAATCTTTATGTACCTCTATATTATCTCTAAATTTTATTGAAATCGGTGAAGGTGTTCTTGAGAAAAAAAATATTTTCTAATTATTCGATTTAGGGACTCAAAAAGTAAAATAGATAAAGGTGTGAAACTTGCAGGACTAACTATCTTATTAACTTATATTGTAAAAAACATGATCCACATATCCCTCTGGGGCCGATTTACCACATCACCCTTATCGTCTTATGGCATTTGATATAAAACTAAAAAATAAGTAAGTATTTACACTTACCACCACAGTCTCGTCCTTCTACATTTCTATATTTGTTCTAATTTAATTGATATTATCAAAATTGTGAATGCACACAATGCCTGTTACACCCACTGTTTGTTGGTAAAAATATTAAAAATGTCCGCTAGCCTTTGTTTCTAGATTTCCGAATGCCTCTCCTGAAGAAAATCATCAGGTTTCATTTTGTCCATATCTTTTACTTCTCCTTTCTCAGCAAATACCACATTTAACATCGTTGATGCGTGAATAATTTCAGTTGTTCGAGCAACGTTCTTCATCTGTTCCCAAAATTCCTCCGATCCATAAGGATTATGTCACAACCGAAATGTTGAAGAATATTACAAAGTTGTTTCCTATATATTTCTACTAGTTCTTCAAAATGTTCTCTCAACACAGAAATGTGAGTGCTAGTAAATAAGAAGAAAACCACGTCTCTAGCAAGATTGCCGTAACAATATAATTGAAAATCAAGAAATTTACATTTCTTTGGCGTCATATTGTCTGCATCATATTTCAACATTATATTATTGGTCCACAAATCAAGATGGCATATGGTTCCGTATAAATCTTCAAGAGAGCAGTTTTTATCGAAGATACCCAGTGCGTTATTCAATATTTGCAAGTACCGACTGTTTGGGTGTTCGATATTTTGGCGGTATCCCGCCGAAGGTTCTTTTGGTTAAATATGATAAAATGGACTGCTTTTCCTAATATACACTTTATTATTCACTATTTACACTTATTTGATTTTGTTGTTTTGATTGATTTGGATATAATTATGAGGTTGATTTGAATTGAATAGAATGTAATGTAGTTTGATTGAATCTACAAGTTGAATTCTCGAATTGAATAGAATGTAATGTAGTTTGATTGAATCTACAAGTGGAATTCTCGAATTGAATAAATGTAATGTAGTTTGATTGAATCTACAAGTGGAATTCTCGAATTGAATAAATGTAATGTAGTTTGATTGAATCTACAAGTGGAATTCTCTGTGATTTTTGCTTATTTCTACTTAAATAGTGTGAAAAAATAGACAACGCCCCAAAGTGAAAAAATATCCCCCTCTTGAAGCTAAACACCCCCAAGCGTAATTCACAAAACCGTTGGTGGTGTTCTCAAGGCTGATGACCGATGCGTAAAGTATTTACAAGGGGTATCATAAAGGGGCCAGAGTCTATTTTTGGAAGTTTTTAACGTATTTACAATTGATGGGCACAAAAGATGCCAATATACAAAGAGAATAATAAATACCTAGAAACTAAACTTAACAGATGTATATATATAAAACAGACAAAATATTTTTAATATTTACAGGCACTTAACACCGACCAATTAGCTTTTCGCATCCTTTGTCAAGTTTAGCTACAATATCCAATTGTTTTTTAAAAATACAGTCGGTATATTCTCTGTCTTTTTCAGAATCTATGCCAGGTTGCAAATATTCAATCATTTTTTTCTCAAAACGTTTAGGATTAAGTAACTTTAAAGCCAAAGGAATTCCATGGAATTGCGCCAAAGTTTTAAGGATCAACTTCGAAGCTTCCAGATCGAATCCATTGAAACGACTAACAGTTGTGAATTTGGATAATTTTAAATTTTCTAAAATAATTATTGCGTCGTCGTCTACATCAACAGCGCTAGGATTCAAACTAACCCTTGATCCATAGTATTCTGCTAGAAATTCAATTGGCTCTTTATAATTATGTTCTTTAGCAAATTGTTTAAGTTCGTTGATTATCGTGGAGTACATGTGAACTTCTTTTTTGAACGTTAGACTTACGTTAAACGCTTCTTTCAAAAATTCATTAGGCGGTAGCATTTTTGCCACAACATTCAAAACTTTATCTTCACAAGTGACGCCATTCTCTGTAAATATTGTCACATCCAACACCAAACTGCCATAATTTTTACCATTAGATGTAAGAGAAACAGCTTCATAATATTTAAATTTTTGGTATGGTTTCAGAAGAAATGCTACAACTGTCGCCAAGTCGTTAATATTGTATATTTTCATTATAAATTTGTTGTTGGACCTAAAAAATAAAGAAAACCTGTTAGGGTCTAAACAAAAATAGAAAAAACGAAACGTATTATGTACTATTGTTTTTTAAAAATGAATAATGATAATAATATTGGTAGTTTATATTACTATTATTATACAGGGCTATTCAAACTGAGTGGTACATTAGACGTTTTAGGGAAACTAAGAGTGTTACAGATTTGAAAATTTGGGTGTTGGGAGTAGGGGTTATCAAGGATGATCTATTTAACTAAAATAATTTCAACTGTCGGGTACTTCCGGTTATACCAGAAGTTGATGTCAACTTTCTTATTTTAAATGGAATGCTATATCTTTTACGAATTCGTATGAAACATAAAATTTTAAGGTGACTTTGATAACCAACTTGTATGCCTATATGCCTACTATGAATAATTTCTGAGATAATTTAATTTATTGGAAAAAAGATTGCATCGCAACCCAAACTATAAAAAATCATAACTTCCGTAAAAAATGAAATGACTTAGAATGTTGAAATTTTTACTACTTATAGCCAAGTAATAAGGCCAACGTCATGTCGAAACTAAGATTTATAATTTTTACAGGGCGTTTAGAAAAAAAAATCCAAAGTTTAAAAACTTCAAATACGAATAACTTCATTTACCTATTCGAAAAAAATATATATAATATTAATATTTATGTAGTACCTTACCTTTCCACCTCTCTTTTTAAACTAAAAATAGTTCAGTTAAACTTTATTGTATGATTACCATCAGACATTTAAAGCTTAATTATATCACTACGATTGACTAATAGGCAACTCCAATTTTATTATTAATATGAAGTGATAATAAATTGTATAACTACAAGGTAGTTGTAGTTCATATCACTTATTTAAGAAGTTTCTAAACTAAATGTTTCTTACTGTCTATTAATAACAAATATATAAATAACGAATGCTTTTTGTACGAATAATGTTGAAACGAAGATGAATATTCATATTGTTATCTAATTGTAACGAATTAAACTGTCTGCCCTAATTATGTCATATTATCAGCGATTTTAATAATGTTAATAGACAAAGAATAACATATTGTAGTAGAATAAGTAGAACAAACCAAATAATCTGCAGATGTTTATAAATTTGTTTTACTTACTAAGTACATAAGTACCTACCTTCACAGTTTCGTTCACTCAAACAATCCAAATTAATAAATTATTATTATTTAATTAATAAACGAAAAGGCAACAATTACATAAAACATGTTGATAAGGTAATTAAAAATTATTATCTACTATTGCATAGATATGCAAGTTGTGTTACAAAATTAACAAATCTATCTATCTAACACATGGGCTGAAAAGACAGCTTCAGCGATAACCTCTTCATTCGAGCGAAATTTCTTGCCGGCGAGCATTTTTTTTGAGGTCTGCGAACAGCCAGTAGTCTCCAAATCTGGAGAATACGGTGGATGTGGGAGCAATTCGAAATTCAGTTCATGTTTTGCCAGTTTTGCCATTGTTTTGATTGACTTGTGACACGGTGCGTTGTCTTGCTGAAACAAAATTTTGTTTGAACCCTCTTTGAACAGAACTTTCTCATTGTCAAATGTTTATGCAATATAAAGCCAACACGTTCTTTTTTACTGATATCTTTACGATGTCAGCTAACTCACGCATTTTCACTTTTCGATCATTCAAAACGATTTTGTGGATTTTTTATGTTTTCTGGTGTTATCGCCTCATTTGACTGCTAACGTCTACTGCGTTCTGCATCATCAATGTCTCTACGACCAAGTTTGAAGTCAGCAAACCAACGTTTTATTTTGTTTCGATTGTATCCGATGGAGACTTTTCAAGTCAATGCTCATTGCTTCACTTGAACGGTATTTTTTTCCATCAAGAAATATTTTGTGTAAAATAAAAAACGAAATTGTTTTTGATCCATTGTTTTGAAAATAAAAAAAGTAGCTAGATAAAGTAACTCTTCGCACAATAACTCACAAACGAATGAATATAATATTATATGGATATGAATATATAATATTAATTGTGTTCTGGCTTAACTCTTGGTGAAACATTATTCAAAATAAATTCAAGAAAATAAACATAAGTGTTAGCGCCATTTATGTGTTAGGCCCGGGACTTTTCAGCCCATGTGTTATTTATAAACCGAGTTAACGTTTATGGTTTACGTTAGAAAGTTATAATTTAACTTAATATCAATTACTATATACTACATGATCTACATGGTCAAATAAATAAATATAAAAAAATACTATCATCTACAGATATTAAGAAATATTGATCGATAAAATGCCTTTACTACTATTAATCAATAATATCCTTGGTCACCTCCTGCCTTGGAGGTTCCTTAGGTGCTCTACACCTTGCAATATTCTCTCACAGATTGTAAGTTACAGATGTACCGAGTTTGGTACAAGTTCGAGAATTATTCTCGTACATATTGTTAGCATGACAATTCTATGTTAATATTATTAATCATAAGTACTTTGGATGTTGATTAGATTGTTTGTGTTTACTACTCATAATGATAGTTAGGGTAAATACAACCCTTCGTAATACACTAAGGATTAAATTTAAGTTAGTCTTAAGCTTTCCTTTGTTGAAACAACTCATATTTTTGTATAATAAAGTATCGTATCTAAAGAACGAGAATTTTATTCTTTTATATGTGTTTCTTTTGAATACGGATCAAGTTATACTTTGTGAATAAAACTATCGACTGTATTTTCTTCATATAAGTGAAGTAATATCTTCGAGGAAAATATCAGTTTGTAAGTGATAGTAATATTATATTGCATTTGGAAATCAACCTCAAATCCGCAATATAACAATATTTTCACGTACACATATTCAATTTTATATACAGTAAAAATCTATAGTTAGATAACCATCAACACATAACTGTCGTAGTAAATCTTTTAGGTTGCAATAGGTAGTTTGAAAATAAAGTTTTAGGATTCGCTGATGATCAATAATCATTCGCTGACATTCGTTCTACTTTTTTGTACATTATATGAGTATTTGAAGTTATTTAGATTTTTTAATAGTAAAACTTTCTTATTAAACGTTCCTCTAAAATTCTTTTATTAAAAACAAGTGCATTTAACAATCAAATCCACTGGAGTTTATCGAAAAACAATATATTGTCCACAAGTCTTTTATTGTATGTTTCCGAACCTTGATATCCCATCATAGAATTTTCATCGAAATCATCCAGCTCTGGTACAGCTCCTTCTTCGGCGAGAATATGTTGCAACCATCTAATTGAATGGGCGATTTCTGTTGATCTTGCAACTTTTGCCAATTCCTCTTTCAAACGATCAAAAGTATATTGGGTCGTATCGCATCCCAAATTTTTCAAAATTTTAGAGAACTCTGAATGATAATCTTGTAGAAGTTGATCAAAATGTTCTCTTAAAACTGAAGGTGTGACACTGGTGAATAAAAAGAAAACAATATCTCTTGCCAAATTGCTAAAGCACATTACTTGAAAGTCAACGAATTTCGCATTTATCGGTCGTTGTTGTTCATATTTTATCAAAATATTGTTAATCCACAAATCTAGATGGCACAGTGTTCCAAATGGATCTTCATAATCACAATTGGGCTCGAAAAATAACAATTCCGGTGATTCAGCAATCTCCAAAAGTTTGTTTTTTAATTCTGCACATCGCGTATTTAGATTTGCGGCGTGATTTATTTGTTGGATAAATATTTTTTTGCCGAAACTTTCCCTTTCTTTTATGGAATCCATTCCTGGTCCCAAATGTGGCATTAGTGTTTCCCTAAATTTCTTAGGTTTTTGTAATTTGTATGCTAAAGGTACTGCGTGAAACAACGCCAAATTTTTTAAAATAATTTTTGTTGTATCTAAATCGTTACCATTTAAGCGATTCACAGATACATAGCCTTTGCTTTTTAGATTTTCTAAAATTAATACTGCATCAAAATCAACTTCAACTGAATTCTGCTTTAAACTAACTCTAGAACCGTAATATTGTGCTAAATATGGGATATCCCTCTCCAATCCGGTTTCTTTAATATATGATTTTATTTCTTGTATAACGTCTGTGTACATTGCAACCTCTTTTCTAAATGTAACATTGACATTGAAAAGCTCTCTTAAGAGATCATTAGTTGGTATCATTTTTGCTATTGCGTTTACTTTTCCTTCTTTATTGGTTTGAACGTCTTTTACAATTAGTGTTAAGCCTAACATCAAGCTACCATAATTTTCTCCGGCATTTGTAAACGAAACTGCTTCATAACTGACCAATTTCTTATTATTTTTTAAAATTGGTTGTAGAACGTTTTCCAAATCGTTGATTGTATATGATTTCTTCATCGTCTTGCGGGTTGAACTACAAAAAGTAGATGACAATAAGATAAAAAGAAGTTGGCCAAGTTTTACTGTTTAATTTTTTGTTCTTTACTGGTTCTTTCTTCATCTACAATGATTATTCTTATAGATATTTTAGGTATAATATTATTATACGAGGGTGGATTAAGTATAAACGAGCCTTTTTAAATTGCGCGCCGGATAGTTGTTCAAAGTGCATCTGGGCGTTAGGAACTTGAAGTGGGTATATTAGGTGGCACGGAAACGACACCTCGTATTGCTGCATTTGCTTGGTTAATAGCTACCACAATGAGTGAGAAAGACTGCACCTCTTGCAGCGTTGCGCAACGAACTATTATTAAGTTTCTTACACGTGAACACGTGAAACCAGTTGAAATTCTGCGCAGATTGCAAGCACAATTTTGCACAAGTTTGGTGCAAAGAAGGAATTTAACGATGACCGTAATGGTGTCGAAAATGTAAAACTTCTTCGTCGTCTGCGCACCAGCATTTCGCCGGTTAACATTGCACGCGTTAGAAACATTATTGAAGGGGAGAGCCATCCCACGCCACTGAGTTACAGATATCTGGTGAACTCTACATCAGCTATGGGAGTGTCCACACAATCATAACGAAAAACTTGGAATTCCGGAAAATTTCAGCCAGCTCGTTGGATTCCAAAGTTGCTGAGTGAAGATCAAAAAGCTGCTCGAGTTCGCATCTCTCAGGCGTTTCTCACTCGATTTAGAGAGGAAGGTGATTTTTTTGCACAAAATTCTAACCTGCGATGAGATGTGAGTACACCAATACACTCCAACATCAAAACGAGCAAGCAGGGAGTGG
This sequence comes from Agrilus biguttatus, assembly GCA_963921985.1. Classification (NCBI taxonomy): domain Eukaryota; kingdom Metazoa; phylum Arthropoda; class Insecta; order Coleoptera; family Buprestidae; genus Agrilus; species Agrilus biguttatus. Next base: position 36,027,323 of record OY998119.1, on the reverse strand, counting down.
CGGCGCAAATATGAATCAAACCCAGTGAAGCCGAAAACACGTCTGTCTGCAGGCAAAGTTTTAGCCATGGTTTTTTGGGATTGGATTTTTTTGCACGAGCGAAGAACCATTAATGCAGCCTATTACTGTCTGTACTACTGATTTTGTGTTTTTTTGAAACTTTCAAAATAAATGTTTTATGAACAGAGGCTCGTTTATATTTGATCCATCCTCGTATATATATATACTTTTAACAAAGTAAAATCGATAAATGCTGTTTTTAGGGATATGGTAATAGAGAACAACCTAAGCTTTAATATTTAAGTAAGAACAAATTAGCTCTAATCAATACTTACATAAGAATAATAAGGGGTTCAAATGATACTGTGGCTGTTTTCTTTCTTTTCACTGCACGCGTATTAATGAATAGGCGTGTTAATAATTGTCAAAAAATTCAAGTTTTAGAGATAATGCGTATTACGTAACAAGTTTTATAATAATTTGATAACTTTTACAAACGAATAGCATATACGAGAGTCGTTCGCAAAGTAAGTATCCCTATCTTTTTAAAAATAAAATAAAACACCTAAAAATCAAAAGGGCATATATTTACCTTTTATAATATGTAATTATCTTTCAACATATACCTTCTCCCAGTCCTAAGACTTTTGATATCGATGAGCAAGAATCCTCAAACGCTCCGCAGACCAATCTCCCACTATTTGGAAAAGCCAGCTGTTCACTGCTGTTTTAAGCATTTCTTCAATCTGAAGACGCATGTAAAGTGTTGCTACAGTTGCGGGAAAAGGTGGTAATCGTTGGATGCAAGATAATACGAATAAGGAGGGTACCCAAAACATCTTAACGAAAATCTCCAAAGAGTTGTTTAACTTCTCTTGCAGTGTGGCAGCGCGAATTTCCCACAGTGCTTGTTCCAAATAGCCTTTACAAGTTATTGCAGCATTTCACATTAAAAGTGGTCTCTCACTCTAGGTAATCAATAAGCAGAACCCCTCTTGCGTCCCAGAACACCGTGACCATCCCCAGCAAATTTCGCGACTTTCACTTTTTCTGGAGCCAAAGCATCTTTTCTGCTATACTTCTGGAATTCCGATATCTAATGACGGGACTCAGGTCAGGATTCGAAAATAAAACATATCGTCTTCATCTTCAAGAAATTGAAAAAAATTGGCGGGTTAGTTGCGTACACTTTTGAATATCGCAGTTAGTTGGTAATAACTTTTGAGAGTGATGTACGGCCAATTTGGTTGTGTAGGGGAAGCTACACCACAATTTCGTCGAATGTGACGCTCGTATCAAAGAGCTGATTGGAATAATCTTTTGCCGTGAAGAAACGAATGATGGAATGCATTTCGCAATCGATTCAATTAGGAATAACAGCTAGCATAGAAAAAATTATTTTCCTTGATAAAATTTGATTTTATTATTCATACAATTTTTCAAAATAGGCTTCAGTTTCGGTGATTACGATTACCTCTTCATCGGCGCGAAATTCCTATCCAGCGAGCATCCTCTTGAGGACTGAGAACAGAAAAAAGTCGTTGGGGGCCAGATCTGGAGAGTACGGTGAATGCGGAAGCAATTCGAAGCCCATTTCATGGAATTTTTCCATCGACTTCATTGATTTGTGACACGGTGCATTGTCTTGATGAAGCAGCACTTTCTTATTCTTCAAATGAGGCCACTTTTCTACGATTTCGTCTTTTAAACGCTCCAATAACGCTATGTAATAGTCGCTGTTTCTGGTTTTCCTCTTTCTAAGATAGTCAACGAATTTTATACCATGAGCATCCCAGAATACTGATGCCATAACCTTGCCCGCCGACAATTGCATCTTTTCACGCTTTGAAGTCGGTTCATCACGTGCAGTCCACTCGACTCGACTGACTATCGATTGGACTCCAGTGCGAAATAATGAAGCCATGTTTCATCCATCGTCACATATCGACGCAAACGCAAAAATTCGTATTTATTACGATTAAACAGCTCGAAACACTGCTTAGAATAATCGATTCGATCCGTTGTTGGTTTTGGTCGATTGTGAGCTCGCGGCTCGCGCGGCTCCAACTTTGTACAGAGCTTTCGCATATCCAAATATTCATTCACATGCACGGTATGACCAACACGTTCCATTGATATCTTTAGGGTTGGGTCTCAGCTATCTCAATCAACTTCACTTTATGGTTATCAAAAATTATTTATTATTTGTGGACTTTTTTTATGTTTTCGTCGGTAACAGCCTCTTTGGGGCATCCACTGCATCCACTCGGTGCTCATTTCGCCTCGTTTCATTGTTTAAATTTAGTAAACCACTTTTCTACGGTTGATTTTCCTGGTGCAAAGTCCGAATAATGTTTATCAAGCCAAACCTTGGTTTCAACAGTATTTGTTTTTGCCAAAAAGCCAAAAAGCCATGCTTTATTAACACACGAAATTCCCTTTTATCCATTTTTTCAAAGTAACAAAAGTTCTTTCACTAAAAATGCTATAACTCAGATACTAATAGTGCAACAGCTGACAAATTTATACACGCGTCTTTTGAAGGTTATAGCTAACTAAAACTCATGTGGACTTGATACTAGTAACGCCATCTATGGGCCAGCCTACGAACCTTTCAGCCGGCCTGTTAATCCCACCTAAAATACACACACAGTCGCTTGCCCCTCGGTCATTCCCGCTCTGAATACGAACATTGTTAACGAGCCTTGTATATTATTAGATTATTACCTAATAAACACCACTTCAACTATATAAGTGTGTACACAGTATTCAATTGTGAAATTATTGCATTGCACAATAAATTGACTATAATTCTCAAATAAAACAGATAATTTTCGGCTAATATCGATATTTATGTTGTCGCTTTTAAAATGAACCTTATTTGATGTAACTCACAAACGTCATCGTATTTTTCAGAATTCTAAACAATTTTGATGGGGGCTTTCGGGCATATCCTTCAACTACTTCAATGAATTTTGTTTTATGGAAACAAAAAGGAGTCTAACGGGACTAAATCTGGCGAACACGGTGGTTGATCAATAGTATTTGCCGCGTTTTCGGCCTTAAATTCGTTCAAAATTTCTGCTCTATGCGATGGTACATTTTGTCGTCGTGCAAAATCCGATAATTATTGTTCCTTCTGGAAACCACAAATATAAGCATCACAGTAGAAATAAAACAACAATTACACTTTCACAAAATATTTAAGGAAACGCAATTACTATTTACCTGAAGAAGATATTGTCCTACCAAAACAATTGTTGTGTTTTACTAAAAATTTTGTGAAAGAGTAATTGATGTTTCGGTCGATTCGACCATTAACTAGAGTAATATTTTGTATTCTCTAACCAAAACAATATTGTCGAGACAATAAAAATTTCGTGAAACTTATTTGTATTTCTTCATTTCTCTTTGATTTAAAATGTTTCACAAAATGTGAACTATTCAAAGTTTAAGTTTTTATAACTATCTTTTATTAATGCAATCGCGGACAGAAGTGTGAAAAATGTCGAGTAAAATTAAACAAATATTTGGCAATGCCCCTTGATGATTGAATTTCAAATGAAAACCGCCTATAATGCACAAAATATGTTTCTCTTCAGGAAGCCAGCTTTGAGGGGATTCCGAAGAATTACCCGCGCATCTTTGGTTTGACTGTCCCAAGCGCTTAACTAGTTTGCCGTAAAATCGTAATAATGTTACTCTTTACATTACATTATATGTACTTCTGTACTTTCATTGCAAAAACTATTTTAGGGCTTCATAGTGTAATGTAAAATGCCGTAAATTTTCTCAAAAGTAACATTAGAGTTTGCGAAACATCTTTTATTAAAACTAAAATTAAAAAATTGTTGTTTTCTACATTGGACGAATAATGCAAGTATCTACAGTTTAGATTCTTGGAACGTATTGCAATATGACACTGTAATACTAATCAAACTAATTAATATGAAAATTAAATTATTTAAAATATTAAAAATTAAAAAATCATTATCAATTATTCCTGTAAAATTTATTTATTGAAAATAAATGCATATAACAATTAAATCCAGTGAAGCTTATCGAAAAACAATATAGTATCGACAAGTCTTTTATTGTAAGTTTCCGAACCTTGATATTTCACCCACGAATCATCTTTAAAATTATCTGGGTTTACTGTTGATTCATTTTCTGCGAGAACAGGTTGCAACCATCTAATTGAATGGGCGATTTCTGTCGATTTTCCAACTTTTGCCAATTCCTTTTTAAAACGGTCAAAACTGTATTGGGTCGTATTGCATCCTAAACTTTTCAAAATCTCAAAGAACTCTGAATGATAATCTTGTAGAAGTTGGTCGAAATGTTCTCTTAAAACTGAAGGTGTGACACTGGTGAATAAAAAGAAAACAATATCTCTTGCCAAATTGCTAAAGCACATTACTTGAAAGTCAACGAATTTCGCATTTATCGGTCGTTGTTGTTCATATTTTATCAAAATATTGTTAATCCACAAATCTAGATGGCACAGTGTTCCAAATGGATCTTCATAATCACAATTGGGCTCGAAAAATAATAATTCCGGTGATTCAGCAATCTCCAAAAGTTTGTTTTTTAACTCTGCACATCTCGGGTTTATACTTGCGGCATGTTCTATTTGCTGTATAAATATTTTTTTGCCGTGATTAAATTCCCTCTCTTTTATTGAGTCCACCCCTGGTCCCAAATGTGGCATTAGCATCTCCTTAAATTTCTTAGGTTTCTGTAATTTATATGCTAAAGGTACCGCGTGAAATAACGCCAAACTTTTTAAAATAATTTTAGTTGTATCTAAATCGCTACCATTTAAGCGATTCACAGATACATAGCCTTTGCTTTTTAGGTTTTCTAAAATTAATACTGCATCAAAATCAACTTCAGCTGAATTCGGATTTAAACTAACTCTAGAACCGTAATATTGTGCTAAATATCGGATATCCTTCTCCAATCCAGTTTCTTCAATATATGATTTTATTTCTTGTATAACGTCTGTGTACATTGCAACCTCTTTTCTGAATGTAACATTGACATTGAAAATATCTCTTAAGAGATCATTAGTTGGTATCATTTTTGCTACTGCATTTACTTTTTCTTCTTTATGGGTTTGAACATCTTGTACAATTAGTGTTAAGCCTAACATCAAACTACCAAAATTTTCTCCGACACTTGTAAACGATACTGCTTCATAACTGACCAATTTCTTATTATTTTTTAAAATTGGTTGTAGAACGTTTTCCAAATCGTTGATTGTATAAGATTTCTTCATCTTCTTGCAGGTTAAACTATCAAAAATAAATACTTAAAAAAATTATATTATTTTTTCTTCCTACAAATTCAATTTATTCTTTCTACAAAAATTGTTCTTAAAGATATTAATAGCAATAAACGGCTGTTTTTGTAATAGTTTTTATTTGTTATTATTAGAATGTAGTGATAGAAGAAACTTCCTAAATATTAATAGATAAATAAGAACAAATCAGCCTTAGCAGTACTTACATAAAGAAAAGGTTCAAATTATACTTTACTTGTTTTCTTTATTTTGGCTACACGCAATAAAATAAAGAAAAATTATCGACAGATACATGTTTTAGAGATAATTCGTATCATTAAAACAAGTTTTTTTATTTGATTTTGATAACAATTACATTATTTAATGACACACAACACTTCAATAAAATCAGCATCAATACGTGGTTCAATCGAGAAATTCTCCGACAAACGTCATCAACATCAGTTAGATTGCTATAAGAATTGATTTAAAAATGTACTGCAGTTATTAATGTAAGGGTATATATTAAAATACCTAATAATTATTTGTGCAATAAATGGTTTTCTCTGCAGCAAGTGTTTAAGCATTAACAAAAACAATGTTGTAATAAGATGTTGAGTTGCTGCAAATATACAAATAAGTATTGTTGTTTTGAAATAATAGACCAACTCTTCAAGAAATAACAAAAAATGAAACAAATTCTTTCAAAATTGGTGTTACCAAACATTCATTCATTATACGTTAGATTAATATTCAAATTGTTCCTTGTCAGTTTCAAATTCCGGAATAAGCTTTTGTCTTAAATGCTGTAAGTGTGGTTTACAATTTTGTATACAGTAGGAGCCTAAATAGATACGGTTAAACGATTGTCATATGTAGGCAACCCACCATATAATTTGCGTTAAGACCCGTGTTGTGGGTTGCCAAGATTCCAATAAGAGTAGAATTTTCTAGAACGTACATTTTGGAACCTTCTAGGATAAATCCAGTCCCCATAAATAATGAAATAGTTCTAGTTACGAAGCGATAGAATGCGAATAGCGAGTTACTAATTATTAATTAAGGTGTTGTCTGAAAAATAAGTAGTAGTACGCGACACTATTTTTGCTAGCTATAGAAAACATCTTAATAAATGGGTATGAAACTAAATTAAAAACTGGTGGGTTTCACTTTTTAAAGACTTTATTTCTCAACAATATTGTTTCGGCCAATCGGCCATTCTCAAGAGAGAGTACAAAGAATACTAAAATTTAAAATATCTAACACTAAATTGTAATACTTTAAGGGTAAATGGTGGGATAGGTTACAATTTATGGAGGATGAGTGGTTGTTTACTATATTGATATTTTTATGAATGGCTTTCTTAATCTCTAGGTTTTCTCTATTAGAAAACCAGAAAGAACTCTGTACCTACAACTCCATAAATTGTCACCTACCCCACCATTTACCCTTAAAGTATTACAATTTATTGTTAGATATTTTAAAATTTAGTAATCTTTGTACTCGATCTTAAGAATGGCCAATTGGCCGAAACATTATTGTTGAGAAATAAAGTCTTTAAAAAGTTAAATCCTCCAGTATTTAATTTAATTTAATTTCATACTCCTTTAGAAGAATGTGTCACAAAAAGTGCACCGAACAAAGTTTAAATAATCTTAATAAATCCTTTAACATGAACAAGTTGTGGGACAATCGATTGCTGCAGAATATCGACCATATATGTTATCTGGTAGCAAAGGAATTTAAATTTTAAATGATGAAAGTATTTATTTGTTAATATCTCAACAAGTAAGTGGGAAAGTTATTGTGATCGGTTTGGAAATATATATCAAATTTTCCAATTTTAACTGTAATAATAACTAAAATTGTTTTTTAATAGGGTGAGGGGTAAAAACGAAAATATGCATTTCGTTACAATCAATTTTAATGCAACAAAAGCTATTTAAAAAAGATATGAATATATATCTTTTGAAACATTATTATTATTACGTTTTATTGAAAGACAAATTGCATATACATTTAATATCTATTAAAAAAAATACTGTACATTCTTTTTGAGATTGTATTATCTTTCTGCATAGCCACATGTGAAACTAAATATTTTATAGAGTTTACATATGATTATTATATTATTATAAATTATAGTTTGACACAGAACTGTCTAAAAAATATAAAATTGAGTGCGTTTTTAAAACTTAAAGGTGGTTAACTAGGAAGTCCGACTATTTGTATTAGCTGAATCTTCTGACAATTATTTAACAATTTAATCTCAAAATCGTTTACTCGACGCAATACTGCATCGATTCTAGATATCGGTCATAACCATCGTTTTTTGGCAAACGTCAAAATGACATCTGCTAATCTTTGCTTATATTTATTGCTTACTATTGAATTAAAAATCATTTCTGGGTCAGTATTTTCCAGATCAGTGACACTTCCTCTATCTGCCATAATCACCCGTATCATAAACAGTACATGACCTATTTCAGTATCGAAAACATTTTTCATTTCGGCATGAAACCGTTCTAAAGTATAAATTTCTGTATTACAACTAAAGCAGTCCAAAATTTTTATAAATCTTCTTTGATAGTGCTGAAGAAGTTCATCATAATGTTTATTTAAAACGGGTATTTGCACGCTAGAAAATAAAAAGAAAAACAAATCACGTGCTAGAGATTCACAAAGATACATTTGAAAATCGATCAATTTAGATTTGACAGGCACTCCATTATTGTATTTCATCATTATATTATTTGTCCAAAAGTCCATATGACATATGGTACTAAATGGATCATTTAGTGCGTCTACAGTATGATTCATTCTGGGTTTGTTGAGTTTTTCCAATAATATAGATTCGTATTTGGCACATTCTGGGTTTGCTTCGATGGCGTATTGGTACATTTCTATATTGTGTAATTTTCTGTCAGGTTCTTTATCAGCCATTTTCTTGTCAAAGTTTGGTTCAAGTAGGGGTAGAATGGTATGATTGAACTCTTTGGGTTTCTTCAATTTGAATGCAATGGGGAGGGCGTGAAATAAAGCCAAGTTGTTCAGTACGATTTTTGCTGTTTCCAAGTCGAACCCTATTAATCGATCCACCATTTCGTATCCAGATTCTTTAAGGTTTTCTAGAATTAATATAGCGTCTTCATCAACTGTAGTTGACGTCTCGTCCAACGATAATCTTGATCCGTAATATTTACATAAGAAGTCCACTTGTTCGGGAAAATTGTATTCATTTGCGAACCTTTCCAATTCTTGTATCACAATTGTGTACATGTTAATTTCCTTCTTAACAGTGACATATACGTTGAACATTTCTCTGAAACTTTCATTTTTCGGAACCATCTTGGCTATAACTTTTAATGTCTTGAGTTTGTTTGTTTCTTTGTTCTTTATTGTAACCGTCACCCCCATAATCATACTTCCATAATTTTCACCAGGATCCAGGAACGGTTTTCCCGTGTAATTTGCAACTGTTTCGTCAGGTTTTAAGGACTCTTTCAAAACATTTTCGAAATTCTTTATTTCATAATGTTTCGTCATGTCAATGATTAAATAATGGGTTCAACTGGCTGATCAAAATTAGTAGTAAATCAAACACACAAATTCAAATTCACTAATGTTCTATTTTTATGCTATTTACTGCAACTAATTTTATTAAGCAGTGTAGGTAAACCAGTGATTTAAACTATTTGTGTTTAGATATTCTTATCTTATCTAATGCATAGTAACTGATTAAAATTTCAACATGTTTCCTATGTAGACATTAGGTTAGTAACTACAGTTTTATACGAGGGTGGATCAAATATAAACGATCCTTTTTAAATTGCGCGCCGGATAGTTGTTCAAAGCGCATCCGGGCGTTAGGAACTTGAAGTGGTTATATTAGATAGCGCGGAAACGACGCGTCGTATTGCTGGGTTCGCTTGGTTAATAGCTATCACAATGAGTGAGAAAGAGATGGATAGCAGCGTGTCGCAACGAACTATTATCAAGTTTCTTACACGTGAAAACTTGAAACCAGTTGAAATTTTGCGCAGATTGTAAGCACAATTCGGAAATGAAACGCTTTCGTGGCCACGTGTAAAAGTTTGGTGCAAAGAAAGAATTTAACGATGGGCGTAATCGTGTCGAAAATGTGAATCATCCTCGTCGTTCGCGCACCAGCATTTCCCCTGTTGCAACGCAAACATTGCACGTGTTAGAAACTTTACTGAAGGGGACCGCCACGCCACGCCACTGCTAAAGTAATAAAGTGACACATCAGAAAGGAGATTAGATGACAAATCGAAATTGTGAGAGGAGAAATTGATAATTTTGTTTATTCTTTACATATATCTATATGAAAACCGGAATACTTTTATTTTTTTAAAGTAACTATTTATAATCATCTTTTCATCTCAGTAAACGTCAAAATCACATCTTTTTTTGTATTCTGCCATAATTTTTCAAAGCATAAATAGTTTATTCGTTTCATTGTTTTTTATTGCAAATTTACAATTACAAAATTTTCACTAGTATCCATCAAAGGCTTTTTTAAAACCCGATTAGTCTTTTATTTCGTTTTGTACAACCTTGAAAAGTTCAAACTATTTATTTAGGAATTATCAAATTTCTTTTAATTGCTTAAACAAGTGCTACACAACTTAACGAATTTTAAGAGTCATAGTCATCGTGTTGTATGTGGACATTTCAAAAGAAATTTATTGTTCAATAAATAAAATTACAGGAAAGTTTTAAACACACTTTACATATATAAAAAAGAATAAATAATAATTATTTATTACAAGGATCACAAGAATCCCTAATGACGTACATAAGATCGATTCCTCTTCCAAACACTGCCTCCAGGATATCGTTCAATACTGTTTTTATTTCTTCCCTCATTATACTGCTGCTGGAGGGAAATTGTAACAGTTCATCCCGAAGTTTATCGAAATCGACGGCATCAAGGGGTACGCAACCGGTTATTTTATCTTTGATCAGGGACAAATTATCTTCAGTCTTTAAATATTTAACTGGAACTTCTATAATCAATTCAGTTATTATTTCTGCTATTATATGATGTGGCTCTCCATCTATTAACGCAACTTCTTCTATTACTTCTAGGATCGTTTCCTGTGCACAGACCATAATATCTTCTTCTGTAAGCTGTAAAAAATTGGAGTGAAATTGCAGAACCTTTAAAAAATTATTGTTGGTTAAAACCTCTGGTTCTTGTAGGGAATATAATTTCTCTGCAGCGTTCTCAACCAACTGAAGATTTTCTTCCGAAATAGGAATCGGCAAGGAATCAATGATGTCATCGATTATTTCAGCGACAGTTGTTCGTTCCATTGCCTTTATCCATATTTCGTCTATTATGCTAACCAAATCTAATTGGATATTCATCTTTTCCAACATGTCAGTAATTATTGTTCTAACTTCATCAGATGCTGTAGTTGCCACCCTGAAAATCATTAACCCTATTTAGAATATGTTAAATCTAGAAATATACAAGAGATATGGTAATTACCCTCTTTTTTCAACCAATTACAGTAATATTTGCTTTTTAGAAGTTGACTCCAGAACTACTCTAGTAAATAATTTCAAAAATAATAGTATCGCATGGATAACACCCTTATTAGAAGTAGGTGAAACACGTGTCCGCGTCAAAATTCAACAGTTTTAATGGTAATTAAGGCGAGTCGCTTTTAATTTGTTTATTCTTTTACCACAGTCTCCAATTTCTACTAACAACTCTCTCAGTGGTGCACTCAAAAAGGCCAAAAAAGTTAATTTTTAATATAATAAAACGAATAAAACATTTCATATATTTTTCACAGGTTTATTGACGGAATTCGACAATTGTTTCGACAGGGGTCTGTCATTATCAAGAGTAAGCAGAATCATTAAATATATAAATGTGCGCAAACATATTTATACTGAATAATAATGATGGGGGAATTTCTTAATTACCTAGTTTGAACAAAAGTAAAGGGGAGTTGTTTGAATATGTTTCTATTCGGGAATTTATAATGTTATGTTTGTTGTACATAGCTTTTTTAACTTGTAAGTTTTCTAGATAGTTTAATTTCTTACTTTTTAGTTGTATTTTTGTAAAAAACTACTTTTTAATAATATACCAAAACCTGATCCCCTAGATACTAGCGGCATTTATAAAATTCAATGCAATGATTGTGATCCTGTGTACATTGGTCAATCAGACAAATCCATTAATACTCTTAAAAAAGAACATTTAAAAAGTATCTTAAATAACAACAATTTTACAGGTATTTCTACACATTGTTTTTCAAATAAACACAATATTAATGAAAATTTTCAAATACTACACATACAACCAAAAAGTAAGAAATTAAACTATCTAGAAAATTTACAAATTAAAAAAGCTATGTACAACAAACATAACATTGTAAATTCCAAAATAGAAACATATTCAAACAACTCCCCTTTACTTTTGTTCAAACTAGGTAATTAAGAAATTTCCCCATCATCATTATTCACTATATATATGTTTGCGCACATTTATATATTTAGCAATTCTGCTTACTCTTCATAATGACAGACCCCTGTCGAAACAATTGTCGAATTCCGTCAATAAACCTGTGAAAAATATACCAAGTGTTTTATTCGTTTTATTATTTCTTAAAATGCATTTCCACAATACCTGCACAATCGATAGTTTGAACTGCAATTTTTAAATATTTCGAAATCTTAACCTACTGAGGCAGTTCTTTTTGTTGGTTTATATTATACCTATGTCAAGTACGATGTTTTAATCATTGTTTTACTTGACTGTCACGCTTCATGATTTAATATACTTAGGTCTATAATAAACTTTTTCAAAAACATACATTAGCGTTGCTCCTTCGTCCTCTTCTTCCTCTTCTTCATCGGTCATTTTGCCTTCATAGATTTCATCAAACATATCATCTTCTTCTCTCTTCTGAATTGGTTGTCGCGGGTGACGTTTTAGAAATGCTTCAAAGTCCAAAAGGCTTTCCTCTTCTTCTATCTGAATACAGATATCTTCCACCCATTTCTTCGGCTTTTCGGGCAACGCTTCCAGCCCTTTCGTTTTCAATCTCTTAAGTTCTTGCTCCAATTCCTTAAAATTATAATAAGAAAAATTCGGAAGTTGTTTCAGTCCTGAGGGGATGTTTTACCTTTAGATGTGCCTGCTGACTCTTTATTATACTGTTAAGTTTTGTTAGATCCGCTTTATAGTTTCCTGCTATATCGGCGACAGATTCCAAATGAGCTTGCCTTCTAGGTTGATGTACCAGGAACCTTGATAGTTCAGTTTTTTCTTTATTTAGTGCGGCCAGAAGTTCCAATCGTCCAGAATTGCTATTTATTATTTCAGCCAGTTGTTCTTGTTTTCTTGCCAATTTATCCTGAAAATAATTTCTCTTAATTTTTGTCATTATGGTGGTTTACCAAAGCCCGTTGGTTACCCTCCAGATTCTCAGTTCGTGCTCGTAAACTTTTCTAATATCAGTCCAGGACATTCTCAGCTCCAGTACCATTTTTCTCAACATGGCTTCTTCTAATTCGTTAATGTTTATTTCCTTTCCGAATTTTATTTTCATAAGTTCTAACGCTTCCTTTTTAAGGTTTTTTATTTGTTCCTCCATAAATTTGCAATCAGTTCTCATTCTTGTTAAATGGGTTAGGTTGACTCTTAAAACAAAAGTTCAATATATAGATTAACTTAAATATTATCGTAATTTGCTTACTTACTTTCGTTTAGCTTTTTGCTGTAACGTTTCTTGATGCAGTTGTCCAACTCGTTTGTACATTCTACTGACAACATTTTTATCAAAAATTACAGTATCGGAAATTTTTATTTTAGGGTTTTCTTTCGTCATATGCTGCAACTGATGGAATTTCATAATGGCAACACACGTAACGGCATTTAACTTTTTCTGTTTCTCTCTCTATAAAATCGTTATCATATTCTCGGGTTTGAAATACTTGTAATAAATCAAATAATTTTACCAAATACATTTCTAATTCATCTTTCGCTTGATTCATTTTGTTTTGGGCTACTTTCAACTTTTTATTTGCATCGTCTATTTCTTTATTTGTTACGGTGATTGCGTCGTGAAGAACCATGAGTTTCTGTTCAACGTCCCATCTACAATGTTTTATTAGTTTTAATCAAAATTTTATTTTATATCCGGTTTTTCTTTCTTGATAACCCTTCACTCTATAAAATTTATAGCTGCTCGTGCCTTCGAAAATAGGTGAAGAGAAAATCGAAATTAAAAATTAGCCATTATATGCCCTCGAATATCTCTTATAATATGTACCAAGAAATGTGTCGAACAATATGCCTATGTCAAGCTCAAGCTTAGGCCTACTAATGAGTAACACCGCAAATATATACAACTAACGTACACGTATAAAGAGTATGCAGGTGCAGTCGAGTGGTCGATCCACCGCGATCTCTTCCCTTTTTGGGGACGGGCGAAGAACGCTAGGTCTGTAATTTTGCAGCTAATGTTAAGTCAGACGTGATAATAACCTCATAGGTGTTCTAGTTTTTCCCCATTTTGAATTATGAAACCAACAGTGCTCAACTAAATTGTTTGTAAAATTTGCAGTAAAAGCGTTATTATTAATAATTAAACATTAAGAGAATTGACCTAATAGGGTACGTTCTTTTGTTGAAAAAAATGAGATAGCAACAGAGAAAGAGTATTTATTTTACTTACGTAGAGAATTAAATGGTACCTACCTATACTTAGACAATCAAATAAAGTGTAAACATTTGAATATTTTTAGAGTAGATACACAAATTTTGAATTATAACATTTACAATTATTTTTTTTATACACTAATTAAATCCGTCATATCGCCTTGTATAGTGTGAAACCAAATATAATGTTTTTAAGTATTATTGTGGTAATTATATTTACAATAACAATAAAAGTATCTGCATTAATATATGCTGCATTTGTTCATATTACATAACAAAGTACATATAAAGGTTAAATCCATTTTCTAGTGTAAAGTTTATTAATAGTATAAGCAACCTGTTGACGGTATAGATCGGATTCTGCGTCGTTTGACAATAAATTGTTCATATCATAATCTTTCAATTCGTTCGCTTCTCCTTTCGATGCGAAAACAGGCTTTAACATAACCATCAGATGATAAAATTCATCTTCTTGTATAACTCTTTTTATCTCTTCTTGGAACAATTCGTAAGAATATGAAGTCGTGCTCAGATTAAACATTTTGAGAACTTCCATGAGTGTGTTAAAGTAATGTTTACAGAGTGTTTCGAAATGGTCTTCCTTAACACATTTTCTTGTACTCGACATTAAGAAGAAGAAAACGTCTTTTGCTGGAGACCCATATTGGGTAATTTGAAAGTCCAGTAGTTTACACTCTACGGATGAGGCCTTTCCATTTCTCTTTATCATTATATTGTTCACCCAGAAGTCGTTGTGGCACATTGTGGCAAACATTTCGTTAGGCTTTGGGGAACTGTATCTTACTTTCATTGACTTTATCAATTTTTCATAGATATCTTTTGATTTCTTTGCTAAAGAGCTGTCAGCTGCTATACCAGCATTTATCATGTCGTCCAAAAGCTTTTTCATTGCTTCCTCGTTGAGTGGTATTTCCGTGAATGGGTATTTCAGAGCTGGCATGACAATTTCCTGGAATTGTTCAGGCCTTTTCGTTTTGAAAGCTAGAACTGTTCCGTGTAATTTGGCTAAACAATCCAATATAACGATTGATGTTTCTAAATCGAATCCTACAAGTCTGTCTTCGTTTTTGAAACCACCAACTTTCAAGTTTTCCAATAGAAATATCGCATCATTATCTGCCTCTTCCGAATTAGGTTGTAGAGTTAACCTTCCTCCGTAATATTTGGGAACAAATGTTAACAAATCCTCAACTCCGTTCTCTTTTTGAAATCTTCGTAATGTTGGAAGCACTTCGTGATAAAATTTCACTTCTTTACGAAATGTGACAGGAGTGTTAAATAGTTTCTTAATAAATTCACTTTCTGGAGCTCTTTTTGCTACCACTTTTGTTTCTTTTATCCTGCTCGTAGTTTTATCTTTCAATTCTAATGTAATAAGCTGCACTTCACTGCCATAATTATCCCCTGCAGATGTTAAAGGCTCGATTTTATAACTCAACAAAAAATTTGATTTTCTGACTTCTTCCGGTAGAATATCCTCCAGTTTTAAAATTTTATTCATTTTATTTCTTTTAATCCACTGCTAACGAAAAATGTATTTCCCAAACACTAAAAAATATTTGAAACTGAAATATCTTTTCGATTAGTTAAATGTTATAAAAAGTATTTTATCAATATAAAATTTAGAATATAAATTGCAAATGAAAATTAAAGAAATTGTTGTACATTTACTTACCTAGTCTAAATCAAGCTGCTGTAACGATATTTATCAATCCGAAAAGTAATTTGTTCATTGCAGAAGTAGCACACTGGACTCTTCTAATAAATCGCGCTGCTGTTTTAATATTGTTTAATTGCTTCCTACTTTAACAGTTACATGTATGTAATAACTATTACTTGTAATTATAATTTATAAATGTTTATACTTGTTTACAAGTGATATCACAAATCGTGTCAAAAATAAGCATTCCCTGATTATAAACAATCCATTTTTATGGTTTTCATTGATAAGTTACTAATTTTTGAATAATAACATTGTTATTTTTTATAATGTATAAAACCGTTGGCCTTGCACATAGCCGGTGAGCATCAAATTTCAATTTTCTGCTTCACGGGATGTTACTTTAAAAATTGGTTTCTGTGCCAGTAGAAAGTTGGAACACATTTGAAAATACATAGCCGAAGTGAATAGAGCAAAAAGAACGACTTCGAGAATTGACTAAATTTTAATAGATGCGGAATTCATAATAATTCAGTTTCGTGGTTTTATACATTAAAATTTAAATTTAAATATTCCTTTAAGCGCGCTTTGTGTAAAAACCATAGAGATAATGAAATAGAGTAGGTAAGTCCTAAGCAACCCTCTCTCTATCTTTGTTTAATAGCGTATATACATTAAAAGTAACGCTCTTAATTGATAGGCTATGCTGACCCTATCTATTAAGCATCTTGGGAGCATGAATAAAATATATAGAGACACATGATGCATCTTCATTTTATGTTTCTTTCTATTAACATAACACATTTTCGATTAAATTGATGCTTTTCGCGGTGGTGTATGTTTAATAAACTCTGTGAAGGTTTACGCAACGTGTTTTTGTACCCGCTTTACCTTGTATTTTCGATTGATTGTCTACTCTAATTCTGTTATCTCTATGGTAATACAAAGCTATACGAAAAAGTAAACTGGCTGACAGGGACAACAATCAAAGAAACATAATGGCCGACAACGGCAACAAGGCAATAATTAAAAAAATATAATGGCCGACAAAAGCAACAATACTCTAACAATTAAAAAAGCGTAATGGCCGACAACAGTAATAATACCAAAATAATGGATAAACAAACATGGCCGACCATTAACTATAAAATACAATCGAGCAGTAACCTAATTAAAATGTCCTCTTGGAACTTTAAATGACTTTATATGCACTTTTCAATAGTGCGAACGAAACTTATATTGTAGTTTTTAAAAAATTTCATTTTGTTGTCTTATTTGTTTTATTTAACTTTCTAAACTTATGATATTAGGCGATTATCATATCGTAAACATTTTAGAATTGGCTAGAGTAGTTAACTTTAAATAAATCTAAAAATATTTGAGCAAACTATTAAGACTATTACGCAATTAGAAAAATAAACCGTAGCAAAATTGGATGATTAGTTGATTAGCTAGCTGACTATAACAATACAATTTTTATTTCTTCCCCTTGAAAAAATCTACCTTGAAAACACATTACAACCAAGGATAAACGTTGATGACATCGATTTAAAACATATAATTAATTACACGGAGCGATTCACACACAAATACAACTGCCAAATGCAAACTTTACTTACCTTTTATTTCTAAGGTTAAACGTAAGATCATAAAGTGCTTTATCACATCCTTTTGGGCAGACATTTTCATCCAAACGGATTATTCCAAAATCTTTAGAATCGACGCTTGCTGCTTCATCTTCTTCACTTTCAGAACTTTCTGAACTTGATGAAGAAGATGATGATTCTGAACAAAATAGAATTATTATTAAATAGTCCTTACGATTATGTCAGAGATTCTAATAGAATTATTACCATCTGGGTCCTTTATCTTTGGAGGTTTGTACTTCCTTTTAAAAATTCTTCTTAGAAATGAATAAAACTTGTTTTCTGTGGTAACGTTGGAGAAGAATTCATGTGTAAGATCTCTTTGCATCAGTTCTAATTGAGTCACATCGGATTTTTGACGTCCAAGGCGGTTGTTTATTCTTATAATAGAGTCTCGAATATCGAAATATTCGTTTATTTTCACATTAGCTTTGTCCATCAGTTCGTGCTCCATTTCTTCAGAATTTTTTAAAATTATCAGTTCTTGATAAAGAGTCAACAAATGGAGATCGATAATGTCAGCATCGTAAACAACAAAAAGCCGTTCAGTTGCCAAATCTTCTAAATCGGCATCAAAATTTTCAACCATCTCGCGCATAGCTGCTATTGTTCGTTCTTGTTGATATAATTTTCTAAAAGATGATTGATGGGTCATATATACTTGGACATTAGAGACCATCGAGATCCCTGTATAAAGTCACTTGCAAGTATCACCTTGTGACGGATTGAATTACTCTATAAATCGATTAGTAACATATGCACTCAGTTCGAGTTACATAGGATGAAGGAACGTGGTTAAAATGTGGTCTAAAGTTAAGTTCAATGAGAACCTATGTATACTGATGACTAATTTAATCAAAGATAAGTTACAAAGATAAAACTACGAAAGGTTATAGATAGATTATCGCGTGAGCTTTTCAGGGACATCGAGCAACCTACGAGTCCTACATGAACTAACTATTCGAGCACCTTGAATACATACACAGTATAAACTTTTAATCATTTGAACACTAGCTAACAGGCGGGCTGAAAGGTTCGTAGGCTGACCCATAGATGGCGCTACTAGTATCAAATCCATATGATTTTTTGTTAGCCCTAACCTTCAAAAGACGCGTGTATAAATTTGACCGCTGTTGCACTATTAGTATCTGAGTTATAGCATTTTCAGTGAAAGAACTTTTGTTACTTTAAAAAAATGGATTAAAAGGATTTTCGTGTGTTAATAAAGCATTGCTTTTTAGCAAAATAAAATACTATTAAAACCAAGGCTTGGCTTGATAAACATTATTCGGATTTTGCACCAGGAAAATCAACCGAGGAAAAGTGGTTTGCTAAACTTAAACGAGGCGAAATGAACACCGAGGACGATGCACGCAGTAGACGCCCCAAAGAGGCTGTTACCGACGAAAACATAAAAAAAGTCCACAAAATAATTTTTGATAACCGTAAAGTGAAATCGATTGAGATAGCTGAGACGCGTCCCTATAGATATCAAAGGAACATGTTGGCCATCGTAAATGTGAATGAATATTTGCATATGCGAAAGCTCTGTACAAATATATCTTACAAAAATAAAAAAGTTGTGAAAAAATTTATGTGTTTACTTAATCGTATTTAATATGGATTTTCGTTACGTAAAGATCGAAGCAATTCAGTGTTAGAAATTATCTGTGTGCAAACTTTTCCTTTTATTTCGATAAATCAAATTTCCAAACCTTATTAATTGCATAACGTTATTAGGCATCATAATTTTAGAAACTTACAATATTTTGTAAAAAAGTATTATTATATTATTGTGACCTGCAGATTATGAAGATATACAAGGGTAAATAAAAACGAATAATGTCGTAAGTTTCAAAGATAAACTTTGTACATGGTATTTAACCAGGAATCAAAAAGTGCGTGGTCTCATATTAAAAAAGAATGGTTAAGAATGGATAAGCAGCACCAACCCCCATTTGGTACACCTCTTAAGAAAAAATTAAATTTTTAAAAATTTTCATCTGAAATATCTTAACTCATCCAAAATAAAAACATTAGTACTTGCTGAAATACTTAACTAGTGTGAGGCATATATACAAACGGAAGTCTATTTATAAAAGGACCGTATTGCCTTTTGTGAAAATCATAGATTTTCGGTTCGATGTTGTAAAATTTTATAACCCAAAAAAATTGAAAAACTATTATATTACTCAAAGGACCAAGACTTTTGAAAGAAATACCTGACTAAACGAGTGCTTCTCATTTCTATTTCCCAAGGAGATTCCTCTTCTTCGCTACATTGATCTATAAGTGTGTAATAATTAAGGTTGGCTGTTTCCCTGACTTTTTCATAGGGGACTTTTTCAAAGAAACTCAAATAAAATTCTGGTAATCTTCTTAATTCTGGCGTACTTCCTTGGACCTCATCATCATATCTTTCCATCATTGGTAAAGCCTCTTTCTCTAAAAGTTCCCACTGTGGTAATTCTAGTTTTTCCTCCAGTTTATCTCTAGATCGAATTCTCCTAGGAGTTTTTATTTTATATGCCCGAACTTCCAGATGTTTTTCAGGAAAATCTTCGTCTGTTATACGTGGTATGGGAACCCCTTGACGGCGCTCTGACACGGGAATTTCACGATTCAACTGGTTCAGTTTAGTTTGAAGTAGTTGTACACTATCACGAACTTCTACCTTTTTGGCTCTAAGATCGTAAACTTTTTTGTTAAAATCGTAGCGGATTCTGTATTGCTACACGAATTTGATAATGATTATTAGTAAAATTAACAGTTATTAGTAGGTATATGGACTTCCAACTTACTGAACGGGTTCTTGTGCCTATTCTCTCCTTCATATTTAGCATTTCCTTAAATTTCTTTAGCGTGGTTGTTTGTTTCTCTTTCGGAAGTCTATACTTGTCAGAAGTTTTTAGCGGGATATCCCCTATCGTGAGTTCTGCATTTTCTAATTCTTTTTCGTCCTCAGGAGGATTTACATCGGGACTTGGTTTTTTAAAGTTAAACAAATCCCACTAAAAAATACACCGCACGGTAAAATAGCTCAAATAACACTTATTACATTTTGGAGTATAAAATGATCTATTTGTCTATGTATCTTTTTTCTAATATTCTGAAAGGTTGTTTACGTAATCTGTTTTAATACTGAACACCCTGTATGTTGAATTAAATTAAGATGCTCTTAATTCTGATATCTGAAGGATACCAATAAATATTCACTTACTACTCTTTAAACTGAACGCATCTTAAAATCTGTCATATTCCCATCGTTATTTACAAATCTGTTTGTCATCAGTTAACTAACCTCAAATGTAAGTAAAATTGTGGAAGACATTAAATAGTAAAAAAAAAGTACAATGGCATCGAGCTCCGGTGGCTTGTTTGGTTGGGAGTTATTATATCGAAGTGTTCAAAATGATATCAAAAATAACCAAGACATCTTGGTCTGCTTCACTCACTTGGTGCTTATATCAAATGGATTCAAATGTATTGGCTTGGGAGATTCAAAAATTTTAGAAGGAACAGAAACTAAAACGGAAACATTGCCTTCTGGTTGGAATGATAATTATGCCATTCGTTACGTGTACCAAGGTCGATTGTATAATTTACGGGCAACAAATGTTGACGATGCCATAATGATAAATCTGATAAGAGTTCAGGAAAGAACAGTTTCGATGGTTCAATTAAACAACCGAACTGTAGCACAGACAAGTGGAACTCTTGAACAAATGATACCAAACCATACAGAATTGGAAGAGATGATAAGAAGACAGCTAATTGATAAAGTCACAGTTTCTACCAAGCAAAAAGATGGAAGCAGTCAAACACAACATGAATCTGGCACTTCAACATCTGGAGTTGGACCTGATAGGCCTTCTCCATTGCTTGAACGTACTCCTGAACGATTCAGTTATCCTTCTTTAGTTGATCCAGTTAGTAATGTGGGAAGATCTGATTTAGATCCTTTCGGTGGACAATTTCCACCCTTAGGAAGAAATCCTCCAGCGTTTCCCCTTTCTGGAGGTGGAGGTACGATCATTACATCAATATTTAATAATGTGTTAGTGATATTTAAATATTTTGTTATTGTAGGAATGCTTTTTGAACCACCAAGAGGAGGAGGTCTAGGTCCTCGACCCAACTTAGGAGTTCCTCCGGATTCATTACCACCAGGTGCAAGGTTTGACCCTTTCAGACCACCTGACCCTGAAAGACCACCAAGAAGAAATCCTGGTAATGACTTTCCACCACCAGGATTCGATGACATGTACATGTAATAATCAATATACGACTGATCACATGTTAATGGTTTTTGTTATTATTTTTTAATAAATTTGCTGGCAGTGTATGGTTATGATGTTATCTTTATGTTTCAACATACCTCTTGCTTCCTTTTCTCCCATTTCGCTTTTCTAGCCCTATATTTGTTAAGTAGTCTTGTAAGTTTAGCACCAAGTCTAAGTTGAATTGTTGATGGTGATAAACCAACCAAAAAGTATTCCAATATTTTTTCTTTAACAGATTTCGTGGGTTTAACTTTTTCCGCTAACACAACGGGACGTTGAATCGGTCTAAACAGATTATTTACAGCAAAAAAATAAATTTTACTGTCACTGATAGGTTCTTGTGAAATATTTTTGAATAAGCGTAAATAAAGATAAAGATAAAGATAAAGTTATATAAAAAAAATATAAA
Source organism: Agrilus biguttatus (assembly GCA_963921985.1). Lineage (NCBI taxonomy): Eukaryota > Metazoa > Arthropoda > Insecta > Coleoptera > Buprestidae > Agrilus > Agrilus biguttatus. The sequence continues at coordinate 36,005,313 of OY998119.1, read as the reverse complement.
AAAATAAGTGACAAATATAGGAAACCAGCGATATAATATAAATTATATGTATGTAAGTAACTATATGCTATACAGTCGGTCAAGATCTGTCTGTTATCTGTAAATATTACCGCGCACCAAATTCAAATTTAATAACAAATATACTTCGAAGTGATTAATCACAGTATGCTTTCAAATAATGTATTGTTCACCCTCTTATCATTAGATGACTCGCCTATGTTTTTGAATCAAATAAATTAATGGGCTATTCTCAAACTTTTAATTGCAGCAAGTACCTAGGTTGGTCGTTTTCGTCAATGCTGTCTATGGAGTCCTGATGAGAACTAATTAGTTCGAAATTGCGTTTCACGATTTAGTTTCGACAGAATGCTGACAAAAAGTATATGTTTATTATATTTGATTACGTGTCTATGTGACACCGTGGGTTCGGTTTAACAAGTCCATATCCTTATTTAAAAATGACCTTGTTGAACATTATTGAATCTCACAATAAGTAGTAAATTTTTACATATGGAGTTAACTACGTTGTCTGCACTTATTTTACGAGGGTAAATAAAAAATAAACGGAAATTTTATTATTTAGCTTAGCACGTAATTCCGATATAGCGGATTCGATGCTCGAGTGTTGTTTGCTTTATGAGGAGGGGAAACCGGCTTAGGTAGCAGCTGCGCTCGGTTATGCCCTCAGTACAGCCATGACTGAGCGCAAGGTATCTTCGACTGTTGCACAACCCATCATCATAAAGTTTTTAACCAATGAAGGCTGAATGTTAAACCATCGGAAATGTTCACTCGTTTACACTGTGAAGGCACAGTCTGGGGATGCTACATGCTACACTGTCTCAGAATCGAGTGTATACGTGGGTCAGAGAACAGAGAATTCAGGGATGGGCGAGAACGTGTCGAAAATAAAAGTCATGATCGACGCCCAAGAATAAATGTCAAGTCTCACAAATGACAACATCCGTGCTGTTCGAGAGCTTGTTGAAGGTGATCACCATCAGCCGGTTAACTATTGACTATTGAACAAATCTAATCAGAAGTGGGTATCAGCTATGGGAGTGTTCAATCCATCGTAAATGATGAACTTGTCTTTTGAAAAATTAGTGCTCGCTGGGTTCCAAGGTTGTAGGTCGAAGATCAGTGAAAGACTTCTGAATCGCACTTCTGATTTCAACAAGAAGGGGAGTTTTTTTTAGGTGTATCGTCACTTGTGATGAGACATAGGTCCACCACTAAATTACCGAATCCAAAATGTCGAGTAAGGAGTGGCGAAGAAAGGAATAAGGCTGCCCTGTCCCTGACAAATCCAAAACCCGTCTTTCAGTCGGAGTTGCGAGTGTTTTCTTTGACTCAAGGGTTTGTTTGAATTTTACTCATTGATTTTCTTCACGATCAACGAACAGTGATCAGTGAATGCGGCTTACTATTCCGAGTTGTTACAGTCGACAAAAATCGCGAATCGAAGCAAACGATGGGGTATGCCCATTCGATCATTCGAAACGTCATCCTCCTTCATGACAACGCTAGGCCACACACCGCACTTTTGACAAGGAATAAATTGAAAGAAATGGGCTGGGAAACCCTCGAGGACTATAAGGAGGATGTTAGCCCTGACTTGTGACCTTGTGATTATTATTTGTTCGCGCCCTTGAATAAATCACTTGGAGGCAAAATAATTGAAAGCAATTAAGAAGTAGAGGAGTATGCGCGTAATTGGCTGACAACTCGCTCTCAAACTTTTTATGAAGAAGGAATATCCAAGTTTCCAAATCGGTGACAGAAGTGTGTAGAGCACGGAGGTGACTACATTGACAAATGTTAAATGTTTAGTTTGTGTGTACTAAATGAATAATTTTTTATATTTGATTCACCCTCATATGAACTCTATTTAATGGCGGCAAGTAGAGTTAATCGGTGTTTTATGGAAGTTGTCTACGGTATGCTGATGAGAAACAGTTCGAAATCGAGATCTACATCTGATAGTTTTGATAGAATACTAACAAAAACATATTTTTGTTCAATTAAGCTTTTAGTTTCCAAATTTGTCACTTGACATTAACTTTTTTAAAGCACTAAACTTTAATGCTTAATTACTTACTCGACTACCGTCCTTTCGCTAGCTAAATAAATAATACAATTATTTAGTATTAAAAATACGCATGTGGTATTGCTGAAAATATTTTGATAGTAAAAAAGAACCCAAGTTTATAGTCCCTTGAATTTGGTTTAGAACTTCCGAGGGTTTTGATTAACCAAAAGAATACATTATTCTACTTAGCATGATGGAATATTTTAATTAGTGATTAATAAAGATCATGCTTTGATTTTATTAAATTGGGAAATAGAGTTTGAGTTTTTGTAGATAACTGTATGCAAGTTATTTTCAAAAATTGCATCTACGAGCTATTAATTCCACGGACCTACGTTTTACTTTACTATTAGTCAATGATGACGTCGATTATGGTGAAATAGGTTGAGTTTCTGGGTCGTATCTTGTGTCCTTCACTGGGCTGCAAACACTTCATCATTCTTAGCAGATAGCATCATCTTCAGTAAAAAAAAAAAAATTTTGTGTTTCATTGGTGACCCCCCGAATGGTAAACATTGATTTAGAGCACTAGACCACGCCGCTCGGTCATCTTCAGTGCGATCCGTATCATAGTCAGCCCGACCCAGAAGCTCAACTTCTTTCGTTGAATACTGGCCGAGAAGGCTTATGAGAAATTGTCTGACAATTATAAAAAAGAATACGTTTCTTTCTACCTGCCTCTACGTTCCTCTTCTAAAATTTTTACATCAGTAATTTTGTGCAGTTCATAATGAGCTTTAGTTAATTTTCTTTGTCTCAAAGTTTTTACAAGTTTGATTGAATTAATTCCTGTAACAGTTATTGGAATAAAGTCAAGAGGTTCTATAAAATACTCCATCATTTTTCGCATTCCAACTTTAGATTTTTCAACCCTAAAGGCCAGCTTTCGTTTAACCAAATCGACCTTAGCTTGAAATGCACCGTCTACTTCACTGGTAATTTTTGGACTTATTTCCAACTCTTTTCTAGGTATTACTTGCGATGGGAGTAAATTTTTATTTCTTTCCATTAAATCATAAAATTCGACTTTCAGTGTTTTGAGTCTCTCTATTAAAACCCTCTTACGTTCATTAGCAACAGCAGCTACGCGATCTTCTTCTTTCTTAACAATGGTTTGTTCTAAACTAAGCATCTCATAATGTGCTTTATCTGATACCGTCACCGTTATTATTTTAGATAGAAATGCTTTTCGAGGTATTTCGGAAATATAATTATCTTCCTCAGGATAAAATTTGTAAGCAAATATATTTCCATCGTAACCACAGGTAAAGAAATATTTTTCGTCGTAACTGAACGCCATCTTGGTCACTCTTCCATTGAAATTGTCGTGCATGGGTAATTGCCAATAATCTGATAAGTCACGCCAATCATCTGGATTTACACGATTTACTCTAATTGCTCCATCTTGCATTGCAAAAATGAGATATTCTTTAGTAGAACTACAAAACTAAGTTACAACAATTCAATTTCAATGAAGAATTATTGTCATTAAGTACTTGTAAATAAAATTTTCTATCTCAATATCATCGCCATCATAAACCATTTGAAATCTATAAGGTATTTGTTCCTTCTGATCGATGTAATATTCGTAAATATAACCAGCGTCATAACCTCCCATAGAAAGCCAGAAGGATCCTTCCACTGTGTGCTGAATCCATATTATCCTATTGGGCTCTTCAGGAATATGTAGAGGCTCCAGTACTTCCTCACTTGATGAATCAGCTGGAAGGAACTAACATTGTGATAAATGTATAACAACAGAATCAATTATACAATTCAAGAAATATAATTTAAGGAAGTTTGTTTTCAATGAAACCACAAACAATACCTAGAAATACTTCCTCATCAATTTCAAGCCCAGGATTTTCTTTTTTGACTTTCTCAAGTTCCACCATTTTTAGTTCTAATTTTGCAGCCTTTTTAGCTTCTATCTCAGCAATTTTTATATCTCTTCGTATTTGAGCTTTGTAAGTAGTGAATCTCTGATATTTCGGTTCCACGTTCAATAAATACGTTATGGTTGTGTAATCTTGAGGTTCAGTTGGAAATTCCACTTGCATTATTTGACCATGTAAACATCCAACTATTACCGTGTTTTCCTTTAATTTCAAATATTTCAATAAAGTATATTAACCAATGCTTTAAATTATATAATACGATAAGTACCTCTGTAAGATGCCAGGTTAAACATGTCACCGAATCTGGTGTGTTAATGTATCCTATTGGTGTCAACACCATATAACTATGTTTTGTGCTATCCAATTTGTATATGAATATTGTTTTATCTTCTCCTCCAGTTATAAGATTACTGCCATCATTATTCAAAAGCATTTGGGTTATTGTTGATGTGTGGGGTTTAGTAAACTAAAAATAAAAGTATATATACATATTCGGCATATCATTAATAGATTACTACTAGTCGTTCCCTTTTCGAGTTAGTTTTTCTGTTTCGGTCTTTAAACCAGCAATAAAAATTGCGAATGGGAAACCTACTTACAATAAGTTTGGTAAGTTTACCTGTATTAATTCCAGTGTAGTATCTTTTTCTTCCGTTTCTTCTGAAAGCTGTAAAATAATAACCCTCAAACAACCATCATCAAATGCAAGAATTAATTGTTCGCCAGAGGGTTCGGCCTATAATACAGAAAATTAGTTTGAAAGATGCAAATTTAATCTAAGCAACTTGCACTGATTGGTAACCAAATCATTCTATTCCCTTTGGCAGGAAATTTGTGGGTGAAAATTGAACTTTTCTTTAGATAGGCGTAGATGTTCAGTTTTCCGTCGAGACCTAGAGTGGCCAAAAATGGCCCATATGGACATGGCGCTAAATCCATAATTGGACCACCATGTGTAAAATACAATTGTTCGGGAGGTAGCGATGGTTCTGGACTTTCTACTTTTAAATCAACCCTCCAAATTCCACCATTTCCATCCTATAAAAACTGTTAATGTTAAAAAAGGGGTTAATTTAGCCTCAGGCACTATATCACTCTCGTACTATGTTACATATGTATAATTTCGACTTTCTTAGAAATATACCAACTTTTAATGGGTTTAATGATTAACAGACGATATAAAATCAAGTAATATCTTTAAAATTGTTTCTTCAATTTAAAGAAAATAAAAGATTTACTTGAGCATAATATAAGGAGCTATCTGGATCGTCATTTTGTTTTTCTATCCACATGTACATTAAATTCGGAACATGTAAATCAAAAGACGGCTCCATTTCAACAACTCTGTCGTTATCAGGAGGATCAGCTTGATCTATTTGCGGATAATACCACAATTTTACGTGGCCGTCCATTGAAATGGAATAAATTTCTCCGTTCATATGAAAAAATTGGACAACGGGTGCGTCGTGACAATGTATTCTACCTCTTCTCAAAACTTCAATCTTAATTAATCCACCTTCCCATAGAAGAATGTTGCCCCAGCTACAGCCAGATACAACCTAAGAGTTATTGTTGACAATGAAAAAAGTATTTGTTGATTTGAAAAGTTCACAGACCTTTTCGTCTTCGAGTGGTAAAATACCGATTATATCAGTATATTCAGTTTTTCCAAATCTTCCTAGTTCCCCCTGTAGCTTTAAGCCAGTAAATGTAGTTGCCATTTTCCAAAATTTTATATGGCTTGCTCCTAAAATGAGACCATTTAAAAGAAATAGAGCTTCCTTGTAAATTGAAATGTGCAAGTAACATTTTGAAATACATATTGTTGATTAAATATAAATATGGAATCAACAGAATTCTGTTGTCCAACATATATATATATATAGCCTGTAAAGGCCTTTCTGCCAGCGCCCACCTGATGAGACCCGATAGGTCGAAACCAGTCGTGGGATTTGGCTTTCGGTTCGCAGTGCCTACTGTGTAGGACGCGTTTCAAATGTCGGATCTGTGATCCTTAATATTTACACGAAAGAGGATTTTATCACCTTCTTTTTTTGGATATTGTTAATTTATTTCTGCAACACATTTCCAGAATAAATAAACTAGTGACTTGGTCAGTATTTGGTCGAAATTGTTAGAGGTGGATCGCGATTACGTCTGACAGTTTCAAGAATATATTGTGAATCCCACAATACGTCACACATTTGTACAGATGGCATTTACTAGCTACCTGTACTTATTCTTCTTCTTCTGAGTTTGATAGAATTAGAAGATAAGCAGAAAATTTTATACTGTACCGCATGATGCTAATTGCCCTGGTAAAAATGGAGAGAACATTGCTCTAAAGACGTCCTGAACATGGCATTTACTTCTTAGCAAAATCCTTTTCTTTACCCAATTCCATATGGTTATAAGATAATCAGGAGCACCGGCTTGAGAAACCAAAAGGAGACCGTCAGGTCTAAAAACGCTCTTATTATCTTTTAAGAATTGTCTTTATTTTCTAAATTGCTTTACGTATAGTTCAAACTCATGAATCGCTTGGTAGATCCTCCTTTCAACAAACACACTATTTCAAAACTCGGCCAGTCGTAGATTATTATTGGAGGATTTGTTGTATTTTCTGCAACTGCTATGTGAGGAAATTGTGGATTTTTCTAAAAAGTAATTCATTTGATCAATTTTATAATAATACCTAATACCTACTCAAAAATATTTCATTAGTAGAAACGATTAAAAATTGTGAGCAAATATAAGGAATCCTTTGTTCAATAGATTTCCTGTCAGCTTTTGGTGAACTATGATATTAAATAATGAATCTTTTTAAATTGAAAGTTCACTTAACTGCAATGAAACCAATTCCTCCACCAAAAGCACTCCGTCTAAACCATATTGTTCTTGTCGTAGTGTTAAAAAAATGAATGTAATTTCCAGAAGCAAAAATCACCGTTTCTTCATCGGCAACTGCTAAATTATAGTATCTTCTGCAATCGTATCCATAAGAATGACTTATTCAACATTAAGGATACGTATTATATATACCAGTAAAAATTTCTAAAGACCTTTTGGAAAAGAATGAAGCTATACTATGTTTTTTAAGGATACTTAAATTCCAATATGTTGCCAGGAATAGTGCTCATTTCACTCAGGAAGTAATTTGAAATAAAGTCATCAGAATTGTAATAAATTACTTCCTCTTCCTCAACTTCTTCACCCTCCTCTTCACCCTCCCCTTCATTGTAATAATCAGTGTCAGTATCAAGAAAAGTACTTTCAGGGCGAGACATTCTGTATAAATAGTATACACCAATTAGACACTGACACTGTCAAAAAAGTAGATGAACATACGTTTGACTGTTTGTTCGAAAAAGGGTTGCTATGCTATTTTCACTGATTTGTTGGGTGGTTGAAGAGAATTCTTTTCCATGGTTACCATTGGATAAGGTTTCCCGAAAGAGCCAACTGGTTAACGGTATTCAGTTCCATCTTTTGTTTTTTAAAGGTTTCCTTATATCGAAAGAAGGAGTATAAGAATGTTAATTAGAGTTATGTTCAGCGTTATGCACTAATTAAATATCGACTTGAAAATAGGTCATACGAATCATCTCTCTCATCTCACACGACACGACAATAATACTCCTCGCATGATAATTGCAGAAAATTAGAACATATATCATAACATACATACATATATTGAGTGATAAATAGGAAAGAAAAATAGAAATGTTGCTGTTACTTCGATTTTATGAATGCCATTTTAACAATTTAATGTAGTTTTAACTGTGAGTGTTAATTGTTAATAAATAAAATTGTCTTTAGTTCAGATTAAAAATATTAATACCCCTTTATTTATAAATAATAGGTAGAAACGTTTTACAATGAGGTTTCCTTATGATGAGGTAATTTTTGTTATTAATCGTTATAATAAAATGCAACATAATAAAAAGATTCGCAGTTAATATATACAGGATAACCAAAACTGTATCCAATTACGAAAAATTGGTGAATTTATCGAAAAATTATGAGAAATAATGTTCTTAACCACATGCTATCATCAATAAAAAAAACGACGTTTAATTTCTACATTAATATCAATATTTCATCTCCTATGTGTCAAATTGTAAACGACTTTTCCTGATGACTTTCTTGGATTCTGCACTCTTTAAAGGGAGCTGCTTGGTTTATAAAATAATATAAATATTTTATTGTTTACAAGTTTAAGAATTAATTTCCAAATGTCTTTTCTGCAATCGCAGTTAAACTGGCTTTATAATTTGATTTTCTCAGTTCCTGTTATTCGCGATTGTACTTTATTTTACTGTAACTGAACATTGTACGTGACGGTAACATTAAAATATGTAATAAAAGTAGTTGCAGATTCACTGTAAATGTTTGCCCACACCAATTTAAGCGACAATGCTATGTGCTTGAATACTTCCTTCCTTGCTCGAAGTATGTTATTGCTTCTTCACAGATTGGAATAAATAATTCTCGTAATATGTTGGTTGGGATTTAAAAATATGCTCGTAAATAGGATTGAACCTATTATTTAATTTAAACAAACTATGTAGGTGACTTTAACAACACCCAGTATAATATGGTTACTATATTAGCCTTCTGCGTTTGTTTATATTTATATCAAGTACTTATTTATTTATTGTTTCGTTGATCACCCTTCTAATATTTTATAATTATTTTTGTTTAATACTAATAATTTATTGTTATTATAATTATAATTGTTTTCGTATTTTTTACTAGTCAAACTTACATTTATTTTTGTTTCAGAAGGTAATGCACTTCCCAAATGTAGAACTTTTGAAGACAAAAACAAGGTATTATTATTATTATTAATATTAATAGAAATAACACTGAATCAAATAATTGAGTAAAACACACTTAATTTCCACTTAATACATTTATTAAACTCTTTACAATCGTTTCACCCTACAAGGGCATCTTCAGAAGAAGTATTGATACAAATTTGCTTACACTATTTCTTAAATAATATTACAATCTTGGTGGGGATGCATCTACTATTTTATTTATAATTATTGAGCTATACACTTTTTCGATTTCATTTAATATTATTAAGTTGCTATTTTCCATGTTTTTTTTATTTCTAAAGTTTATTTTATGTTTTTTGTTATTAACGTAGTTTATGAATGATGAATTTTCATTATAATTTTTCACATGTTCTTGAATTCTTTCTTTCAACGCTCTTCCGGTTTGTCCTATTTATATTGCATTGCAACTATTGCAATTTAACTTATACACTCCATTTGAATTTATTTATTCGTTTTTGTCTTTGCTATTAATTAAATACTTAGCTTATTTGCAGTTTTCAATGATATTTATAAATTATTGTTTTGTTTAATTTTTTTTAGCTACTAAATTGGAGGTATTTCCTAAATATAAAATAGATTTATAGTACTTTTACTTTTACTATCTTGTGTTTTACTATATACGCTTCTCGATGGTTTTTTACTTTTTGTTTTTTATCTATTAAGTCATATATTAATTGTGGAGAGTATCCGTTATTCACTGCTATATGTTTTATAGTTAGTGTAGGCAAATTTGTATCAATACTTCTTCTGAAGATGGAAATTAAGTGTGTTTCACTCAATTATCTGATTCAATGTGATCCCTAATTTCCATAAAGCAAAGGCAGAAACAATTAGTTATTTGAAATACAACTGAATAAATAGAAAAATGGGTTAAGGGATTTCTCCTATAATTATAATAAGAACTTACACTTTTTCTAATAAAAAATGCACAAGAATTTAGATATTTCTGAGGAAAAGTCTGTAACTGTATACATATTCTACATGAGAATCAATTATTTTGTGATATTGTCACCGAACCCGTAAATATGAATCAATTGAACAATTTGTCACAAAACTAAAAATTCATTCTATTTCTCGAAATAATTAAGTAATAATGTAAAAATAGAAATAGAATATACATGCAAAATTATCGTATATATTATATGGAATACGATTTTAGATTCAAAATTTATTTATTTGTAAATCAATATTATTTACTTACCTAATGATGTACAATAATCTTGGTGATTATAATTGCCTTTCGCGTAAGTTATTTTCGTTTTTTTTAAAATTATTTTTAAAGACATTCTTATTTAAATTCGAATTCATTAATTAAACGACAACAAAGGGAAATATTCTATAAAAAGAAAATGGAAAGTAAGTAGTGTTTTTTCTTGCAATTCGTCATTTATTATACTAATTATAAATACAACAATACAAACAAGTAATGATATTAAAACATTAAAGTTCCGCAAGTACTTATAAATTTTGAAGGATGCACTTATTAATACGAAAAAAATGTCTAATTGTTTACATTATATTGTCATTTTTAAAAGAAAAATATAAAACAATTCACAGAGAATGTATTTCTAATCTTATCTTTCCAAATATAAGATAATGATTGTATAAAACTACTGTAATTAATTCCTTATATTTTCCATTCATGATAGCAAAAATTAAGAATTGATAACTAAAAGCTTAATAAAACTTAACTTTGTATCTGTTTGTGTTTGTCCGTCGTTTTATTTTTCAGTTCAATAACAAAAGCTTTTGTATATTGACTGGTTTAGGAATGAAATCCGATACGAGTTTGTGTTCAAATATAATAACCTTAAAACTTTCAGTGAACATTAAATATATACTTGTATATGTTTCTAGTTCCGTTCTAGCCGGAAATTTAACGAACAATAAACTTAATTAGTTTGCAGAAAAACCGATACATAATCACATGACTATATGCTATTATATTTTTTCTCCTATTATTTTACTATATGCTTACTGCATACGAAAAAGTTTAGGGTGTTTCAATAGTTTGTATCAATAAACTAATGGTTATGTTATCATTTTTAGTTTCTAATTAGATAATATTTGAGTATGAAACATATCACGTATATGGCGAAATTTTACATTATGACTGATATATTCAGATGTTTTTAAATATGCCTAGGCGTTTTACAAACCGCATATGGGAGTTTAGGCTTATTGATGCCACCTTCAAGCATTCATTTTCAATAAGGCTAGCATAATCGGGGGCATTTTAAAACTACTAGAAATTTTCAAAAGAAATTAACATAACTTAAATCAACCCTGACCAAACCTAATGTAATACAGTAAAGAAATTGGAGTAATTTCTATTTGGAGGCCACAAAAAAGGCAAAAAACTTTCCAATTTTTTTTTGGTATATTAGAGTAGGTTAGGTTAGTTGATTTTTCAAATTTTTTATCTTCACCCTCTACACCTCCAGGTCATCCCTACCCTTTGAACGACTGTTTCATCATATAGTCATTTTCCTAAAACAATCTTATTTAACCAAACAATAAATGTACACAAATGCAAAAGAGGAAGTAAAAGATACTAATTCTAATAATCGAGATACTGCGGTTGTTGGCCACTTGGTGAAACATTTTCAAAATAAAATAGTAAGGTAAAGATAACACCCGGTAGTTTCACAATATTTATTCAAATTGAGCCCTTAACGATAGAAATTCAATTCATAAAAACTTTAGCCAGAAATAATGGGTATAATGAAAATATTATAGACGTTCTTATAAAGAAAAAACAAAAGAAATTACTTCTAAAACATTTTTATACCACGCCAACACAAAACATAAAATATGTTACCATTACATTCCAAATTTAACTAATAGTATAAGTAATAAATTAACAAAATTAAAGATGAATACAATAAGTGTAAATAAAATAAATTTAAGTACGTTGTTAGTGAATAACAAGGAAAAAACTGAACTGCTAAAAAAGAGTGGGGTTTACCAAATATCTTGTAAAAATTGCCCAGCTATTTATATAGGACAGACTGGTAGACCTCTAGGAGTTAGGATGAAAGAACATCTTAAATCAATTTCACAAAAAAATATTTGTAGCGGCTTTGCAGAACATTGTATTTTAAATAATCATACGTTAGACCAAGATAATATCAAATTAATTCACAACACACATAAGGGCAGATTGTTAAATCTACTAGATATGGTCGAAATTAATAAAGCACTGTTTAATAACAAATTAGTAACAAATGACCATACAGAATTCCATTTATCCCTACTTGTAACCTAGATGTAGTAATTGCTAGTTAGTATATATTGGTACTCTTTTGAGAATGGTATAACAACCGAAACGACTGTCGTCAAGGGCTCAATTTGAATAAATATTGTGAAACTACCGAGTGTTTTCTTTACCTTACTATTTTATACTAATTCTAAAATGAAGTAATACCTACCTATGCCATGATAAAATAAGCCCAAGCGCCTAGAGGTGGTAACAAAATTGAAACAATTGTTTTAACCCACCCTTCACAATTTATAATTAAACGTTAGATTTCCTAATATCATGTAACCATCTATCTGATCATTTAGTTAGCACTGTTTTCAAAACCGCCTAGACGGAATCAAAGGTGGTGAACCATTCAGAAAGTATTACTATTTGTAATTGCGCTTTTCAAACAAAAACAAAACGATATGTTTATAACTACATACATTGCTCTGTTACATTAAATACTACTTTTTTTTTGAAAATCAAAGGATAAAGAAAACACTTGGTATTATAGTTTCACTAAAAGTTTAAACAATTAATAACTAATTAATTACGTTAATAAAAACTTTTAGTGAAACTATAGTGCCAAGTGTTTTGTTTATCCTTTGATTTTCAAATTTTACAACATGTTTCACCAAGTGACAAGCGTTACAGTATCAATTTTATTAAATACTACACTAAGTAGATATTGAAGGAAGTGAAAGTTATACTAATGACGTTTTTGTAGAAGTCCTCCTCATCATCGATTAAAAATCGATCGAATATATGATTCGAGCGTAATTGTACCTGTTTATTGTATCTGACTCAACCATCAAGGAAAGAAATGAGTCATTTAATGCTAACATTACTATAATTTCCTATTCACTATGTTCGTTCATTCATTCACTTTAAATCGGTAACTGTACGCGATCGCTTGGTACCGCAGTAATAATACTTATAAATAAAAAGCGTAACAAACGATATTCTTATTCATGCTTAATGTTCTTTCAATTTCTTGGAGATCGGCATGCGTTATCGTAACATAAAAAAAAGTAAATAAACATCTAGCAACTCGATTCCGCTTATCTTAATCTAAAACCGCGCGAGGTTGTGCCATAGCTAGCAAGTGACGGATTCCAATAAATGGAGTTATTAACAAAATGAGTAACTAACAATGCGGGTTCTGTGGTATTAACATTTTGTATCCGGAGATTAGTTGCGTACCATTTGTGAGTGTTACCCGTGTGCAATACACAACTAAATACGCGTTCATTAACGTCAATTAAAACCAATTTTTAGCCATCCTGTGTGTGTTTAGGGTGCGTCCCCAACAACGTCATTTTCAGTTATTGCACTATGATGTTCGTGTAGTGTGTTAGTGATCGAATGAAATGACCAACGACACGCAAATGTTGTTTCAGGATCAGGATGTCCTCCATCGATCTCAGTTTTCAGAACTTGTCAGGTATGTATATAACTGCATATTATTGAAATAGTAATTGATTTTTAATGGTCGATCATTGTGAACAATTTGGAATACCTGGGTACCACATTATTGGCATTATAGTAGATTTCTGCTAAAGTTGTATTACTTTTGATACAGAAAACTGAAATGGATTCTTTGAGGTTATAATGAAAACGGTAACAGCAGATTCGCAACAATAATGGCCCCATGTTGCACTATTTTATTATTTATTTTTAATGAAATTGTCACAAAAAATAGGCAAATCAAATATAATTGATTTTATCTACTGATACTTGATGAAATTCCATTATATACTTAATGAATAAAAAAGTGTTTTTTATTCGTAAACTGTGAAATTCTAAAAAGTGTTTTTTATTCATTAAGTATCAAAAATCAAATACGTCACAACCACACAACAACAACAACAAATAATTTTACCGTTTAATAATTTCTACAGATAAAAGGTATTTTCTGTAAAAAACTCTTTTTTGTGCTTGAAGTAACTTGTATTTTTTTGCAATTTTTTAAAGCTTTTTCAATCTTTTCAACTGTTTTCGAAACAAACATCCTGAAATATACAATCGCTAATCATGTTTCACAAGGAACCAACAATAGATTCATTAAATTTTATTAATCATAGTTATTTGTAAAAATAAACGAATAATTATATTTTTGAAGGTACTTAAGAATTTTAAACAGAGCTGAAAACATCTTAACTAAATACAGCAAAACTTTTTCTTAAAATTAATCAAATGATTATATCTGAAATCACGAGTACATTTGAAATTCACTGCCTTTTATTTCTGTGTGGTTAGATTAAGTAGGACCTTTTGGTAAATCATTTTCGTTACTGCAAGGAGTAAGCGAATATACTGTAATAAACATTTCAATACATCAATCTAATAAGTAAACGATGGCTTTACGTGAGGGTGTTTCAAACACTAAAAATGTAGTTGTTCTTCATGTCCAGTTAAAGCCAAATTTAATGGCAGAAAAAAAAAACAAACTACACCTTTGCCTACTTGTAGCACCTTGGTATAAACTGACTTATCCAGAGGGGGCTCCTGGGCATCCCTATCACACAGGACCGCAGCATTCTTACACATAATAGTTTATAACTTTATAACTTTAAAGATGCTAAACATTTTGTGCATATATGTTAGCCCTAAAAAATACATTGAAGTCAGAATAACATTACATTTGATCGCATATACATGGACCCCCACCATGCCATATTTTTGTCAAGTCTTCCTAAGCTTTTTAATCCCATTAAATTTACCCGATGGAAGTTGAGTTCATGCGTTTTCGTAAAAGTTATTTATTGAAACAAATTATTTAAAAAATACCCAATTAAGGTATTTATAAATAAAAGATATGATATTTTATATATACAAAAATGTAGTACGTTCTGCTATTTCCAAGTTCCTTTGGTGTAAGAAACTTCGACACTCTCTCACTAGTGTTAATAGAATAATGTGGATATGATATTTTATACATATACTGATTTTTTAAATTTATTAGTTCACTTTAATACACAAGTAAATTTTTAAAAACTTAATTTTTTATCGATAAACCACTAATTACATAAACTGCAATATTTACCAGGATAACTTTTTCTGATACCATTAGCATGAATGTTTCTAATTAGCAAAAACTAAGTAAATTTATTGATAGTTCATAAATAAAAAAATTGTACCCGCAGAGTAAGAAATTTGTTGTTCTTAATTTGTTCTACTGGATAATAAATAAAAATAATCGGGCACGTAGGGTTACTGTTTATGTCGTTAATTTATTATTCAGGGTTAAACTTTTTCTGGTGCTCTTAAGGTAGGACCCTTTGATAGTCCCAGTCCGCCCCTGCGTATGTTTTTTTATTGATTGCATTTGTGACTTGGAATCTTTATTGCAGTATGAAACGTAAATTGCAATAAATAAAGTATAATGTGAGAGATTGATTGTATTAGTTACTAGTTAACGAGTATGCCGTATAAAAATTATAAAAACCAATATAGATCACTATATATCAAAGGTTCGACATGCATTTTTTAATATTATATTCAATTTATACAGAATATGGTTAACAATAGATATGGTTCTTACTTTATTTATTAGATAACAGAAATTATTTCTTTTTTGTTTCCGTTGAAATTATCACTGCTTTAGACGTTTCCTTAACTTCTTCCGAGCAGTAATCTTATCTCGTAATTGAAAAAAATACAGTAGTTATACAAAGCGACTGAAAAATATTTTTATGCAAGGTTGTAATTTACAAAAGAAGCATAAGATAGAGAAGTTAATGACTTTTGCATAGAAATATAACAAAAAAACGTATTCTGAAGGTGCTGTTGGCCTTGTTATTTGCAGTATCCAACTGTGATTTTCTTCTCCTGTTATCTCACATTCTTCAAAATATGCTTTAATGTCTATTCTTTATTTGTACCGTGTTTGCACATTCTAGTTCAGCATCTATTAGCTTTTATTTCTGTTCCTAATCTGAATTTAGCTCTTGTTTCAATTTCGTTTTTCTGTTACTTTTGTTTTTCAGGTATTCTGGCATTTCTGTAAATTGTGGTGCGATTTCTCTGTATTTTTGTGTATATTTGGATTTTTCCAGTTTCTTAGTTTTATAAAATAAGATAAGTAGAAAAAACACTGGGTTTAGTTGCACTAAATATTTATTAAAGAACTCCACAAATTTGTTTCCACCTTTTCAGGTCATTCTCAATAGAGAAATTCTACTACCAAATTAAAACTCTGTACTATGATGTTTATATAGTGTTATTGGTATTATAAACATGGGTATAACCACTAAGGGGTGGTTAGGTATTGGGAAAATCCAACAATAACAGCGGTGAATTTACTGCGACCATTTCTACTTGGTTGTTAGCTATGTTAACTTTATTTTTAATCGCTTTCTTAATCTCTAAGGCTTCTAACAAGTTTAATTTAAAACTTTTTTGTACATTATGTAATAATTTTACTGAGTCAGTATCTAATACATAATTAAATTCTAAACAATGTTGAGCTATCCCTGTTGTATTTTTGTTGTTCCTTATTGAAAATACATGTTTAACATTGTTCTATGTTTAATAGTCCTACCTGATTGACCTAAGTTAGAAACAGGACAATATTTACACGAAATTCTGTAAACCCCCTAAAAGACTTTTTAGGTTGATTTTATTCACTAAAATTGGAACACTATTCAATTTGAGCAGATGGTTACCAATTTTGTAGCCAATCTCTTTTACGTAATTAATAAAACTGTAATTGATTTTTTTTAAATTTATATTTTTTATATATTTTTCTTAGTTTTCTACAGAGATGCAGATTTCAGCTGCTTGTTGTCCTATGTCGTCTCCTACTTGTAATTTGTGATTGTTGTAATAACCCAGTGACCAGCCTATACTTTGAAAAACACTTTTTCTTTCTTTATCCCATTTTTCTCTAGTTTCTTCCTTTTGGCTTGTATCTGTCGCTATTTTGATTTTAATTTTAATACACTCCTTTAGTATTACATTATTCTCACTTTTTATTATATTTTCTTCACAATGCATTGCTCTGTTTCTTGTTGTTGTTGAAAGTTTTCTTCTTTTCGTTTCTAAGTAGAGCATGTGTCTGGGTGTATTTTCCATTTATATGTGTAGTACATCGCCATTTACTAACCTCTTCTGCTACTTGGAGTATTTCAGATATTTGATCTGTCAAACTGAATCTATAACGAAACTAAAGTTAAATATTAAGATCTTGATCGGTAACTTATGGAAAATACCAGACCGAACTTAATAAATCTCATCAACATGAACACGCCATAGACAGTTTTGATAAATCAGCGATTATTAATTTGGATTATAACCCTATCGCGAATTTATAAATTACGTCGTAGATTCAGTTTGACGGGTAGAACATTTGAAATACTACAGTCAGGAGCAAGTATCAACAGATGGCGATATATTAGCATACCTTGACATAATATAAACTCGCTATTGTAGAAGTGCTTCAGTTTCATCGGTAATTTATCAAAACTACCCATGGTGTGTTGATGAAAATTAAAACGTTTGAAATCGCGATTCACGGTTCTTAATTTCAATAAATTACTTACCAATAACTTAACATTCTTTATTACGTTATTTTTGTTGTTTAATTTGATTTTCTTTAAAAATAACGCTATATTTATGGCAAGTAAACATATTTTAATAGGTAAAGGTAATTTTTGCATAAACGGTGTGCTAAGTAAAGATATTTTCGAATTTCTTTATTAATAAGCAACTTTTTTATGCACTTGTGCATGCATGGGCATAAACGTATCCCACATGTGCATAGCATGTGTAAATACTAATAGTTATAAAAGCACATACAAACATGCATAATATAAGGATGACAAAATATAGCACAAATTACAGATAGTGGTGGAGTACCTATCATATAGATATATTTGTACACATTTAGATGCGCCAGTGCTTTTTCTTTCTTCGTCAGTTTTCCCGTTGGTTTGTTGGTTCAGTTTAATCGGTGACGTTGTCGTTGATGAGTTGAGGTCAATTTGTTGCTATTGTTTTAATTAGGAGGTTAACTACCCTACTGTGTGAGTAATCTTTTGGCTTTTCAATTGGCGCAATTGAATTGAATTGACTTGCTACTTTTTTTTTGGTAAAAAAACGCTATTTTCCTAATATATATTGTAATTACTCAACGTGTTATTTTTAAGTGTATATCTTCAAATTTTTCATTTTTTTTTAACTTTTTTAATATTCAGATTTTTCTTTCGTTCTTATTTTTGACCACATGGATCGATAAGTAATATAAAACAATAAAAAGAAAGCATCGCCTTTATTATTTGCGTGTATACAAAACAAATAGTATTTACAAATGTATCAAATTTATTTTTTTTAATACATAGCTGTATTATATTTTCAAAGGTTTGAACATAGCATTGAATATTTTGTTTTTACGATTGTTATAAACTCGAATGCTGTCGATTTTTTATTGGCAAATGTACAAATAAAAAAAAACAATATCATCGGTGCAAAAAAATTGTATAGGCAAACAATTTACATAAAACAATATAATCAGTACAATGCTTGCCAAAAATTAAAATTTCATTCAAATAATTTTTGGCCAATTTATGCTTCGCCCTCTTTTAATTAAATAGAAAACTAAGTTAAAAAATAATAAATTCGTTGACCCGATGCGTAATAATAAAAAACTTTAATTTCCTTTGAAATTGATAATAACATATTAATCCGTGATAAAAGTTAAAATTTATCCAAAACAATGATTAATCACTTAAAGCGTTTCAATCATTATCGATTATAATTAAGGATAACAGTACCTACTATGAAAAAAGTCAATTATGTTTCTTGATTAATTAAATTAAAAGCGGTCGTAACGACCTACGTTGCAATTTAATTTTGTAATGAGAGTAACAAATAGAACATCGAATGTTAATTAATTAATTAATTTAACGTCGCGTGAGTTTGCGTTCAATTAAAAAATCGAACAAATAGTAAAAGGAAATTGATGCGTATCATGCACAATTGATATACAGATAATTTTTTTTATAGTATCTTAAAGTTATTACATTGAAGTATAAAATAATTTGTTGTAATACACTTACCTACAAAAGGTTACAGTACCTAAAAATTTATCTTCAATTTTTAATATCCCAATAGAAATTTAAACATGAGTTGTTCAAAAGAATTTAATATTATAAATCATGGCATATTTTAAATTTACAGTTAAAACGGGAGTTTTCAATTAAATGAGTACTTAATTGAAAATATTCAGAAAATGTAGAACATTTTTTTGTATTCGTCGCTTTTTGTTTTATAAACAATAGATTTATATTAACTCAAATTTTATCAATGATAATTAGTAAATGTTGTATTTGAGAATAAAACAATGTACTTAATTAGAAATTATTTATTAAACATTGCAGTTATGAGTTAAGTTACCTATACGATTTTAAGACATTTTCAAAATGCTTTTTGGAAAGGATTATATAGTAATATAAACAAAAATATCAGTCATTAATAATGAAATATTTGAAGAATTTTTTAGTAGGGGTAAATTTTAAATACATAAATGTGATACAAATTATTGTATTAATTTATACCCACTACAGATTACCTCATTAATATATTAATTATCATTAATATGATGTAATCTGTAATGAGTATAAATTAATACAATAATTAATATCATATTAATGTAACAAAAATATTTTTTTCTTCTCACAAAGTACCACCTCTACGTTGGCTAAGCTAATTATTTAATAATATTTAATTGCCTAAAGAAATTCCCGAAAAATATTCTCATTTTATATAAATCCTTTCATTTACCAGCTCATGTTGGTAAATAAAGTTTCCAACATTTGCTATAGGTAACCATTTACGATTATCTAATGAACCAATCGTTAAAGTCATTAGCAAAATAAGTATAAATACTAATTAACAGTGTTAGTATATATAATTTTTTTTGTGTTAAACATTTGGCACGTGTTTGAGGAATGGTCCTCATGCAGTTTTGAATAATGATTGTCTCAATGACAGTTCCCGAAATAAGATTCCCATATAGCTACCGTTCTCATGTGGAGGCATCTTTTTTTTTCATTTAATAAGCCACATGTAAGCTTTAGAAGAGTCATTTCGGAGATTTACACGTTTTTTATAACGTGATGGCTCCAAACCGTTATAAAACTGATTGTATATTGTACATTTACACAGATGTTGTACGTTAAATTCAAAAAAGTCTCTTGTTTTAATATTTAAATAGTAATCAACTAATCGACGATGAGGGCATTAAAAAAGTTATGTAGGATGGATTGTTAACTTTATTGTTCCCAAAATTATTTTCTTTCCTAGTTTTAAACTATAAAACCATTAAAAGTCTTGTAATTATACATAATTGTGTATTTCAAACTGGGCTAAAAACTGAAAATCAAATCTATACAAATTTTGGAAATTAATGTAATTTTCATTTTGGTTCTGTAAATATCTCAGATTTTTTTACTACTTCCGTAATATTTACAAATATCTCTTCTACAGGTTGAGTTATTTTAAATTTTTCGACCTGAAAATTTCAGAGTAGGGGGCCAATGGTACTTTTTGGCACACATTTGGTCTTAAATCAAAAAGTATATGTATTAAATTAAATTATTACAGAAATCCTTTCATATGATATCCCACCTATTATTTTCGATTCCACATTTAGGAGCCCTCTTTTGCAATCCAAATATAATTACTGTCAAAAAAGTTTTATCTATTCTACAATAATTCGTAAAACGTTGGCACATCAAAACGTCCAAAAGATTCGTACTTTTTATAAAGTTATTTTCATATTTTTAAAAAGATATTTCAGTGTTTTCATGTATATATTTTACCGATTGTTTCAATTTGTCATCATTTACTGCTAGAATTACTCAAATTTAATGAGTCACTTTAACAAATCATGTGGTGTTCGAAGTTTTTGTTAATTACTCATAAAGCCATGCCATGAGGCATTAATAATCCAGTTATACTAGATACTATTTTATTTTAACACCTGATTTTCGTATTTTGTGTAATAAACTGTGTATCTACAGGTGTTGCTTTGGTATTGTTAATTTCTGAATCATACACGCAAACAAAACAAAAAAAAACACCTTGCCTTTGGTGTGTTATTGTGGTTTCAGTAAAAAACCCCAGTGAATGTTCTTTAAACAAGTAGATGTATGACTAATCGTAAACCAATCGAAAACATGAATGTAAAAATTGATAATTAAAGGTGTTTCTTTTAAATTTGATACCGACGACATTGTGATTTTTCTTCAAAATTATACCAACCTAAATCAATAAATGAACAATTACAAAGGCAAAAAATACACTAGGATCTCTAAGTACTTCTTTTAGTACCCAGAGAATTGATCAAGTTTGTACGCGAAGTCTCCTCAAAAAAAAGAAAAAATCCTTAGTTATGACCTTGGTTTCCGTTGTTTATGTGATTAATTTCTATACGCGTTAAATGTTTCAGTTATTTTTTCTTTTATTTTCGGCATTATTATAAATCGCAATTAAAATATAATTATACCAGCTGTTGTTTGATCGGATCAATAATTATGTTTTTTTATCTTCTACCCAAATGTGTGTAGAATTTACAGATATTAACTGATTATTTTATTGACGAACAGACTTTTTTATCCTTTCTCAAAATGATAAAAACCTTGACGAAATACCTTGATCACCTCGTCGGAGACGGCTCTCCAATATATAAAGTAAAAAAGATTTTCTTTAAGCAAATTTACTTGATAATTTTTTCTAATTTCAACAAAACTACGTACACAGAAACCGTCATGGCTGTCATTCTTATTTTTAAATAAAATAATAAGACCTTGATCAGTAATTAACCGAAACTGCCAGACGTGAATTGTTATTTTAAACTTAGGAAGCACTGACTAAACTGAAGTTGTTCACAAAAGCACGTAAATCGAATTAATAAAGAACGTTTGTCGAAATTACCAGATGTGGATCGCGATTTCGAACTTATTAGCCATCATTAGAATGCCATAGGCAATTGTCAAACTTTTTAAATACTGCAGTTACCAGCAAATATCAGCAAATGGCGAGATATACTGCTATACCTTGATATCTTTATTTTCATTTTAATTCCCCTTTTAAACTTCTGTGCTTGGACCATTATCCTTCTACTGAAGATATAGTTTGTGAGGTATGCAAAACGTTCATCTTCTACTTTACTATACTCACATTCTAAGTACTGAAATTTTTTTATCAATGAATTTAAAACTTCAAACCTTAAATATTCAAAAAAGAAGGAATTGAAATCCTTATTCTTCTAAATATTAAGATCAAAGATCTCACATTTGGAACGCATTCTATCAAGTAGGCACAACGAACCGAAAGCCATATCCCACGACCGGTTTCGACCTATCGGGCGCTGGCAGAAAGGCCTTTACAGGCTATATTATAAAGTTTATGACATATTTTTAAACATAATAGGCATTATTAGGAATATAAGTTTTCATGCTTTCGTGTATGAATTTGATGAGTAATTCATTTTTTTTGCCTTTGACGTTAACTGGAAATGTGACTACTAATTTCTCATTTAGCCAGGATGTGGTTTTATTTTATTAATATCATTTTATTGTTTGACTAAGATTCCTGTGGCAAATTACAGTAAACTCAAGAAACGGACATGGGAATCCGTTCCCAAAGATATTCAAAAAAATGTACTTTATTTTAACTTTGCATTTTTCTATCAGTAAGTCTAAAACAATGTTTTTTATCGGTGTAATAATGCATAGTCACATTATTGGAACTAAGAAATTGAATTTAAGTACAAGTTCCATTTTTAACATTTAACAAAGACAAAAAGAATTCTTTAAGCATGATTCTTTTCGCATTATTTCACAGAACCACCTCAAAGAAGTGAATATTCCCATTTTGTATTAGGGTCGTGTGTTATTTACGTCATTTATTTACATAGTTTAAATATTTAGTATTGTGGTACCTAATACAAAGCCCATTTTTGGACATTCAAATGGTATTCTAAATAACATTGATCTCAGAGACGGTATGGTGAAGAATTTGTCATTAAATACGTCACGAACCATAAAATTATGATAATAAATTTTTAACATACATTGTATACGATGTTTACCTACCTGTTTATTGTTTGTTTTGATTCTACAGGTATTCTCGGCCCATGCTTACCGCCGCCGGCGTGGCCACCATCGTAATTATGGTCGTCGGTATTGCCGGAAACCTGCTGACCGTAATTGCTCTTCTTCGAAACTCGAAAATAAGAACCGTTGCAGCCGCATTCATAGCTAGGTTAATATCTATTTTTTTTACTTCATAATTACAACTAAAGCAACTAACGATACTTAAGTACTTTCCGGTGCATCATATTTATTATTATTTGAAGTTTAAATCATCGTATATTTGACAGTAAAATGTTTCTATTATAGTTTTTGCTTTAGACCATCGCCATCATTTTCAAGTATTTATTGCTCCTAACTATCATAGCATAGTTTCCATTTCTTCGTCCTTATTTTATGAAGTATAAAATCAAAGCTAGATAAGGTTAAAAAGTTTTTTAATTGTAAAGCCTTGGGTACAAGAATTTTCTGTTATTACATTGCTGCTCTGGTCCAAGTTTTCTATGGTTTCCTTGGATCATTTAGGTAAATGCTGGGGCAATAATATTCCACAGATAATCTTTTACTTCTCTTCTGTCTTCATTTCGTCCGTCTCATCTTTCTCTCCCTAACCACACCTCCCACCCATTCCCACGATTCCTGCAAATAGGCTGAAGAGGGCCTTACGCCCTACCCTCCGGATTTGCACTACAGTGTAGGTCGGAGGGACTGCCTGCCCACCAGTACGAGTAGCTGGTGGGAATGAAACACAAATAAGTTTTTTTTTAAAGTAGGTTGTACCTGAATCGCACACCACACAATCTGAATAAAAAAAAAACTTTTTTGTGTTTCATTCCCACCAGCTACTCATGCTGGTGGGCGGGTAGTCCCTCCGACCTACACTGTAGTACAAAGCCGGAGGGTATGGCGTAAGGCCCTCTTCAGCCTACTTGCAGGAATCGTGGGAATGGGTGGGTGGTGTGGTTGGGGAGAGAAAGATGAGACGGACGAAATGAAGACAGAGAAGTGAAAGATTATCTGTGGAATATTACTGCCCCAGCATTTGTCTAAATGATCCAAGGAAACCACAGAAAACTTGGATCAGAGCAGCCGGACTCGAATGCTAAGCAATGATCTAGAACACTAGACCACGCCGCTCGGTACCTACTTTGAAAAACCCTTATACCCAAGACAAAATATCATCGGTTGGTTTTACAATTAAAAACTGTTTAACTTTATCTGACTTCGACTTTAAGATGATAACCTAAAACCCGAACAGAAACGCTTTACTGTCAAGTCAAAGTCTGTACTAAATTATTATCTTATATTTGTTTCAGTTTATGCATTTCGGATCTTCTCTTCTGTCTTGTGGTATTACCATTCGCTGCTAGTCAATTCTTTTTGGGTACATGGATCCACGGAGACGTTCTTTGCTACATCATTCCCATGATGCGATACGGAAGTGTTGGGGTGTCGTTGCTCAGTGTTGCGACCATATCGATAAATCGCTACATTTTAATCGCGTGGCCAAATCAATACACCAAAATCTATACGAAAACAAAAGTCGCTTTCTACATTAGTCTTATATGGCTTTTCAGTTACGGTACCCAAATACCAACCCTTATGGGCAAGTGGGGAGTGTTTGGTTTCGATGAGAAATTGGGAACGTGTTCCATTAAAAAGGACCAGAATGGGAATTCACCAAAAGTCGCCTTATTTGTATTAGCTTTTGTGATACCATGTTTAATTATAGTAATTTGTTATTCAAAGATATACTGGGTGGTTCATAAATCCCAGAAAAGACTTCAACAACACGGTTCACTTATGGACACCAAAAGAAGTGAAATGCGAGTGACCAGAATGGTGTTGATGATCTTTTTTTGTTTCGTGATCTGCTATTTACCATTGACGTTAGTGAAAGTGTTCGATGGGGACGTGAGATACCCAGCAGTGCATATTTTGGGATATTTGTTGCTATATTGTGCAGCCTGTGTTAATCCAGTTATTTATGTTACAATGAATAAGCAGTACAGACAGGCCTACTTCGATACTTTGAAATGTAGAGTTGGAAATAATTACGATTCCAATTCACCCATACAACACCATAGCAAATCGATAATGTCGGTAATGTTTGCCAAACACAATACAATATCACCAAATCCCAAAGCTTGAAGCTATTAACAGAAAAAATTGACGAATTATTTAGACCGAGAAATATTAATCTCGTATTAAGATTGAATGGTTTCTAGAAACATGTCAAGATAGTTTTTGAAAAGCTATGGATACTATCAAGAGTACAAATAGCAACTACTGATTAGCTTTTAAGTTGTAAATAATCCTTATATTAAGGAAATGTGTATATACATGGATCCTGTTATTTATAAATTAATAATAAATTTTATAAAAGAAGTTAATGAGATTATTTTCAAACGCAAGCAGACAGTTTAAACAACCTTGAAATATTTCCCTATAGCAATATTCCGTATTAAAATCGGTTAACAGGGTGAAGTTAGTTTGATATAGAAATGACGCAGTTTGTCATAATTGTACTGTAACATTTTATGACATAAAATAAATTCACGGTAAAATATTAGGTTAAAAATTAACCTATAATGTTCTTTTAATAAACTTCAAAAAAGTTAAAAATATAGTTACGTATTTATTTAAACAATATTATCATGTAGTTCTGTTCCTACTGGCTTAGGTACGAACTCGTTCCGATTAACCAACAGCGGCGACCGCCGAGACCCGAGCAAGCAATTCTAATCCCGCGCTCGAGCTACCCACATGATCGTTGTCTCCGTACCATGGATGTTTCGTTAACTATGCGCGCGCAATTTCCGTTGCATGCTTAAATTTTACTCTCAACGCTCCAAAAGAAATATAAATTACCATACATAAAATATTACAATCTAATTTCCTGAAGGATCATATGTGATATAAGAATACATAATAAATACATTTTTGTTAGAATACGTTATATTTATTTCGTTGTTATTATAAGACGAAATATTAGGAAATATTATATAAAGGTAGAACATGATTAAAAAACAGCCAGAAGAAACCATTAAAATCTGTAACAGTTAAAATATTTCAAAACAAAATAATTTAGAAAACAAAATAGTCGAGTGTAATTAATACTAGTAGCAGTGTAGCAATTTCATTCAATATTAGCTCCAATAATTCAAGAGAACTTAGTCACTCTTTTCTCCTTAATGTTTCGGTGTATGTATTACTCATCACATTTGGTATCACATTAAATCTGCTAATGTATTCACTTATTGATAGACAATGGTTGATTTAAAAACGTCTCAAAAATTAGCGAAATATTAATATATACAGGGTCATTCAAACTGAATGGTACATTAAACGTTTTAGGGAAACTACGCATGTTACAGATTTGAAAATTTGGGAGTAGGGGTTATCAAAGATGATCTATTTCACTAAAATAATTTCAACTGTCGGCCACTTCCGGTTATACCGGAAGTTGTTGTCAACTTTTTTATTTTAAATGGAATGGTATATTTTTACGATGAATTCCTATGAAACATAAAATTTTGAGGTGACTTTAATAACCAACTTGTATGCCTATATGCCTACGATGAATAGTTACTGAGATAATTTAATTTATTTGAAAAAAGATTGCACCACAACCCAAACTATAAAAAATCATAACTTCTATAAAAAATGACTTGACTTGAGTTATAGTCAAGTTATAAGACTAACGTCATGCCAAAACTGTGGTTTATAATTTGTACAGGGCGTTCAGAAAAAAAAAATCAAAATTTAAATACGAATAACTTCATTTTTGTAAATGGCACCTTGCATATGTTTTGAATAATTTTAGATTTCATCCAATGTATCGCGAGAGGATAAGAAATGGAATGGAATGACAAAATAAAATATACTAGGTGCCATTTGAAAAAATTTCAAATCTGTAACATGCTTAGTTTCCCTAAAACGTCTAATGTACCACTCAGTTTGAATGACCCCGTATAGGTACCTACAGTTTAAATAGTAAATTATACTTTTTATAGTCAGAATTAAATATAATTACTTGCATACTGACAATTAATTTTGAAATTTAATTATATATATGCCTAATTTAACAGGCAGTAACTGCGTATACAGATTTAGACTTTTTTTTATAAATAATATGCCACTAATTAAAGATTACTTATATGGATTATAAAAAATATATTCATGACATGAGAAGCATACATTGCTCATCATACATAAAGAATGTTAATGAAACTATAATAAAATGGTGAATTGAATTGAATAAGAAGGAGATATTTCTGTCTTGGTTGATTTCTACGTTAGATTTTATGTAAAATTGGTTGCCTACAGAAAAGTCATTAATGTACGCTTTTAAGTATACGTGAATTCGCATTTTTATTAATTTTTATTGTACAATACATACAAGTAAACTTGTTTGGAACAAAACAATTTATATGCATGTATTTAAGTACACAGCTGAATATGTCTTACAACTGTTTCTTAAAAAAAATGTTTCTAATTAGTGTTTTATAATTTATTAAAGTAAATCAATTAGAGAAAATTAAAATTGTTGTTAGGCCGGATCCGAAATTTTTGTTTTTAAAAACATTATTTCGAAACTTGCAACCGATGTATGTTCAGGTTATGGCCAGAAGTTGCTATTGATTTTAGTATTTTACATCGGAATGTAAAAAATACCATGTAGTGCTTGTTATAAGGATTCATTTTCAGATTCAATCTTTCTATTTGGCTTAATTGATCTTTATGGGGGGGAACATTAATAAACATACTTAGTTGTTATTGTATTCAGATTCAGATAACATGGACGAATTAAGTTGCTTGTATCTGGTTATCAGTGTAATTTAGTGTGTCGTCGACCAAGCGCAATGTCTTTGCCACGAACGTCAGTAAGTATCCATCATTTATACTTTATAGTATATAACTACTACATATTGTTATATTTGTATTATTTTTTCACTTCTTATAGAGAATGTACGTATGTAGGTCGTCTTTACATTATTTTGAACAATAAAAGCAATAGTTTCATGTCTATCTAATAAGTATATCTTATATAATATGATTTACAAGAAGTATTTGTGAATTTGCATACAATACAAAACAGTAATACGTAAACAATTCCATATTAATTAAATCGGTTCAACATTACGACCAGGCCACCAACATTGACAATGAAAGTTGCGTATATACGAGGTTTGTTAAAAAACTAAACGTACAAATATTACTTACACAGTTGGTACCTGCATAACTGTGCTATCAGTAAACGTACATATAAAAACTAAAAACTTAGTTTCATTCTGAAATGTATAAGATATCTGTGTAGATGAAATCAATATATTTTTATTGTTTATTTATTAATACCATATCATTTGCTTTGCGATTAGTCTCAGTATTTACTTAAGTATTATAGTTATCAGTTAACTTTTTCGTAAACATGCCGACATTATCTGTTTTTGTAGTTCAATGTCAAAGAATAAAACAATTTTATATTTTTGCTCCATTTATTACATCATACTGTTTGTTTGTACCTAATAAACTTTATCGCAAAAATTACAACTTAAATATAATATTGAATATGTTCAAGATAATGTAACAATTACGCAAACATGCTGCATACTATTTATAATCATATTATTTAACGTTATTTTCATCGAATGTTTTTGTATTATTGTTATCGTAGATTTCACCCCTTTTGAAAGCATTCAATAGGAAGTATTCGTCGAATGTTGCACCAACAACCAAGCTGTTTATAGACGGTAAATTACAAGAATCTCAAACTACAGAATGGATAGATTTGCACGATCCTGCCACAAACGATTTGGTGACCAAAGTTCCCAAAGCTACTCAAGCAGAAATGCAAGCGGCTGTTGAATCTAGTAGAAAAGCATACGAAAGTTGGAAAGATACAACCGTTTTAACAAGACAACAACTAATGTTAAAATTTCAAGCTGTTATAAGAAGGGATATCAAGAAACTAGCCGAGAATATTACTAAAGAGCAAGGAAAAACGTTAGTTGATGCAGAAGGAGATGTATTTAGGGGATTGCGTGAGTTTAATTATGTTCTTCAAAACAGGTTATCAATAAATGAGACGGTACCAAAGTTGGTAATTTTTAGAGGTGGTTGAGCATTGCTGCGCAGCGGGATCTCTCCTTCAAGGAGAATCATTAAATAATATTGCAAAAGATGTAGACTGCGTTTCTTACAAACTACCTCTGGGAGTAGTTGCAGGCATATGCCCGTTTAATTTTCCAGCTATGATACCGCTTTGGATGGCGCCATTAGCTCTTATTGCTGGAAACACGTGCATCATAAAACCATCTGAAAGAGACCCAGGTGCGACCATGTTACTAGTGGAACTACTAAACGAAGTTGGGTGCCCCCCAGGAGTCGTTAATGTACTCAATATGAACCACAATATCTTTTGTTTGTATCTTTATAAACGGTTTAATTATTACAGGTTATTCATGGTTCTCATGACGCTGTCAATTTCATTTGCGATAGTCCGGATATTAAAGCGATTAGTTTCGTGGGGTCAACTAATGCCGGCAAATACATTTATTCCCGAGCTTCTGCAACTGGTAAACGTGTACAATCGAACATGGGTGCCAAAAATCATGCCGTGGTACTTCCGGATGCCAACAAAGATATGGCTATTGACCAGTTACTCGGTGCTGCCTTTGGTGCAGCTGGTCAAAGATGTATGGCCATCAGCGTGGCAATTTTGGTAGGGGAGGCTAAAGATTGGATTCCGGAAATCGTAGAACGTTCAAAGAGGTTAAAAGTAAGTGCCGGTTATGAACCAGGCGCTGATATTGGACCTGTCATCTCACCACAAGCCAAAACCAAGATTATAGATCTGATTACTTCTGGGATAAAACAGGTTTTGTGTTAAACATCACATCTAATTATTTAAATATGTTTTCAATCAAAAACTTTTTAGGGAGCAAAGTGTGTTCTCGATGGTCGTAATATAAAGGTCGAAAAATATCCAAATGGAAACTTTGTTGGTCCAACGATTTTGACCGAAGTTCAAACTGATTTTGAATGTTATCAAGAAGAAATATTTGGGCCCGTTTTAAGTATTATGTTCGCCGATAGTTTAAGTGATGCAACTCAAATAATAAACAAGAACCCATATGGTAATGGGGCGGCAATTTTCACATCAAACGGCAGTCATGCCAGGCAATTTGTAAACGAAGTTGACGCTGGACAAGTGGGAGTTAATGTACCAATTCCTGTACCACTCCCAATGTTTAGCTTCACAGGTTCAAGAGGTAGTTTCTATGGCGATCTCCACTTTTATGGTAAACAAGGTTTGAATTTTTACACTCAAACAAAAACTATTACTTCGCTTTGGAGAAAAGGTCAGGTCGTTAGTCGGCCTTCAGTTTCGATGCCAGTACATCATTAAATAAAATACAAAATATATGAAGCTGACGGGAATTGCAGGATTGGCAAAATGTGATAATCTGTTTTTTGGTCTTCCATCAGTATTTTCTGATATTAATAAAAAATAAAGGTCTTCTTTATCTCTTGTTTTTATTTATACATAGGTTCCTATTATAGTTGTATAATTTTGTTAGATTTATTATATTAAAAAGCGCTTGCTCACCTTTAAGTGATAACGATAATATCGCAAGTTAATATCGTCATTACTTTCTACTCTGAAAGAGTTTTTTTTATGATACTATAAGAATAATAGGCCAGTATCTCTATTGAATTACATAAACGCAATATTAATAGCAACACTGAACAGTGATGGTAAGCGAATTTTATTACAAATAATGAGTACAACAAAATATTTATCGCTATGTATATATATTGAAATTACGCCATGGATACAAATAATGTTTTTGCAATTCTTTTGATAAAATAATCTTCTATGACATATACTAAAACAAAAGCGTTTAAACATTATACTGAAATTAACTTTCTAGTCTTTATAACTGCACACATAATCAGTGATAGTTGTGTAGTTTAATAATGCATCGTTTCAAATTTTATTTTTTGAAAATAACAATTTATTAAAAAATATTTGTAAGTTAAAATATCAGATCTGAGTAAATTTTATTAGTTGTTCATCATCAAATTTTTCTGCAGAAATGAAATGCTTAATGATTATATGTACATTTTATGAGACACCCTATATATTTTTGTGTTTAGCTTCTGTATTACCCCTCACTTCACAATTAGACTGTATAGACCGGACGTAAGTAAAGATCTTGGCCAAACTTCACCAATGGGATCTATGAAACCAAAAGGTCAAAAAAGTATTTTGGATTTTACGTATTCCACAGCAATTCTTACTTTAGAAGAACTACGCGACTGTATCACTAATAGTTTTCTTATAAATATAAATATTGAATTAACAGAAACAACTACTCCGAGGGTTAATACCCTAACCGGCATTGAATTACACTGCTGATTCTGAACGATTATCAAATGAAGATAACAATCCAAAAAAAGGAGGTATTAAAATCCTTTTTCGTCTAATTATAAAGGATCACATATTCATTATATAGCTTGTAAAAGCCTTTCTGCCAGCACCCACTTGACGAGACCCGATAGGTCGAAACCGGTCGTTGGATATAGCTTTCGGTGCGCTGTGCCTACTGTGTGGGACGCGTTCCAAATGTGGGATCTGTGATCCTTTATAATTAAACGAAAAAGGATTTTAATACCTTCTTTTTTTGTATAGTTTTCTTATAGTCTGTAATAGTCCCAGGAGTTTTGAGCAAAATCGATAATTAATGATTCATCGATGTGAAGCCTGTGTTGCTACCGGAGGAAGGATGTTTGTAGAATATCTCTGATTGTTAATAAAGGTCACTATGTATTAATCGATTTTTTTAATTGACTTGCTGCTTTTTAAATAATCCTTCTT